>HG995354.1:3484598-5884598 GCA_905333045.1 Lysandra bellargus
TCTATTTGTGTATCTTGTCATTTTGTCTGTCTACTTATCCATTGAAAATAAGTGTCGGTCACACACTATTAATTTATGTTTTTTTTAAGTATTTAATTTGTCTCTTGCAGTCTAAATATGAGTTGCCTGTGTGTCAACCTGGACCTTCTCAAACTCGAGAACCCCTTTGAGAGAAGAGCTTCAATCTTATTGAAATCAGGTTCAGCCCACAATATACTACTACAAAACCAACAGAAAGGGAGATAGATTTATCTAAAAATGCAGCAAATATATGGGAAAAATATGTCTGCTGCAAAATCGTCTGAAGAAAATGAAATTAAAAATAAATATTTTAAAAGAAATTGAGGCAGACAATTCAGTAAAAAAATTGTCAAAAAAAATAAGTCCAGCATTTGCAATACTTTTACAAGGACAAATAAAAAACTAAATGCCATCTAAAAGGGAGAAGGTGGTCAAAAGAAGAGAAGATTATAGCCTTACGACTATTAAAAGATCCCCAACATGCTACCGCCTGCTCAGGAGGCTATTTACCTTGCCTGCACCAAGCACATTGAAAAATCTTTTAAATAAAATCCCTTTTGGTGTAGGACATAATGAACAGGTGTTCAAAATCCTGAAAGAGTTTGTTAAAACTCAAAAGAATAGTGATAATGAATATGTATTAATGTTTGATGAAATGTCAATAAAAAAACATTTAAATTATGACTGCAAAGCGGACTCGATAGAGGGTTTTCAAGATCATGGTGTGCAGGGAGGTCAGGGCTAATTGCTAGCTATGCCCTGGTTTTTATGATAGCAGGAATAAGAAAAAAGATTAAGCAGCCTCTAGCCCATTATTTTTCTAGTGGTTTTGTTACAGCAGATAGATTAGCTGTTATAATTAAAGAGGTAACTAAAGTTTATATTATTGTATGGTATTATTAATTATAATGTATTGATTATAATTTATCACACTTATATTTATTAATTACTATAGATCGCCCAATGGTCGAAATTTGGCTTGTCACTCAAAAATCTGTCATTTTTCCTAGTGTGTGTGTTGTAGTGTGTCTAATGTTTTATTTGTTAAAAAAATGTATGATAAAAACATAATTTCAAAATAATATTAGCTGGATGCACTCCTTCACCATATAAACTAACTATGCAAAATTTCATTCACCTACCCATTTTTCGTCAAAGGGATACAAAGTTTTTCTCTCGCGTATTAATATATATACTTATTACATTATTATGTTATGTATTGCCTAATATCGAATTTATATTATTTCAGGTACTACATCAGTGTCATGAAGCCGGTGTAAATATTTCAGCTACAGTATGTGACATGGATGGTGTCAACAGGAGAGCACTTTCAATCTTGGGGGCATCTATGGAACATCCTTATATAACTTTACAAAATAAAGAAATTGTGTCAATTTATGACACACCACATATCGAATGCAGTACAGACATAAACTCCAGCCTACAGACAGGAAGAGGTAAGTTAGGGCATTATTCTACACATCAATATTGCGTAGTTTTAATTTTAAAAATTTACATTCAATATGGTTTTAAGGAAGCTAATATTTTCACATAATTTTTTATACTAGAGATCGCCCAATGGTCGAAATTCGACTCAGATATAAATTATAAGTTTCCAACGCTTTTCTATTGATATTCTATTGTCAAAAATTTACTTTATTATTTTTTAGACATAATTCCTGCGACAGTCTCAGATTAATAAAGTCAAATGATGACAGACTGGCCGTGCAGTAATAATTGTCTAACAGTATTTAAGACATAAAGGTAATATACCTATAAGTATATTAACTTTATGATTTAAGATTTAATAAAAAAAAACTAAATCTATTTTCAGTTTGACAACAACCTTCAACTATAAATCTAGACAATTCGTATGTAAAGGCTTGTCCCTAGTGTGTACGTTGTAGTGTGTGCAATGTTATATTTGTTAAAAAATGTATGTTAAAAGCATAAATCCAAAATAATATTAGCTCGATGCACTCCTTCACCATATAAACTATAACTGTGCGAAATGTCATGCACCTATGTTTCCCCATTTTTCATAAAAAAGGGTTACAAAGTTTTTCACTACGTATTAATAATATGATTTTCTTGTTTTGCTAATAATTTTTTATTTACAGGGATTGCTAAATGGGAGCACATAAAACAATTCTATGAAATGGACTCTAAGAACCCAAATTTTGTTTTTGCACCCTGCCTTAGAAAAGACCATTTGGACCCCAATACGAAGCAAAAAATGAAAGTAAATTTAGCTGCTCAAGTGTTGAGCCATTCAGTTGCAGCTGGATTGTACTCTAAAATATCTGATGGTATGTATGTATAATTAAATCATAAATGTACTAGAGATCGCCCAATGGTCGAAATTCGACCTTACTCTCAATGACATTACGACTACTACCTTACCTTTTTGATAAAGTCAATATTTTGTAAGAAAATATTGATGTTATCATATTTTTCTTCAATTCTTGTCTCTGGGACTCAGCTGATCTCAGACTGGCCGTGTAAGCATTGTCTAATATGTAGTATCTAAGCGTATGCGCGCACGGGCAACTTGGTTGCTCGGCGATTTATTTGTCTCTCGATCAAGTCTTTGGGTATGCTCTAAATTTCATATACATAGCCGATCGCTCCATAATGGATGCACCCAATATTCTATTTTTCGACGCTTTCTTCGGTTTTTTATTTATTTCACGAAAGAGACAAATAAATCGCCGAGCAACTAAGTTGCCCGTGCGCGCATACCCTTAGATTCAATAAAAAACTATAATCCATTTTCAATTCGTCAACTTGTTGTCAACAGACTTCAACCATAAATAAAAGAGTATAATTTGTAATGTATAGGCTTGTCACTCAAAAACCTGTCATCTTTCCTAGTGTGTATGTTGTAATGTGTTTAACGTTTTAATTGTTAAAAAAATGTATGATAAAAACATAATTTTAAAATAATATTGGCTCGATGCACTCCTTCTCCATATAAACTGTAACTGTGTGAAATTTCCTGCACGTATGTTTTCCATTTTAAAAGTTTGTAAAAATTTGTAAAAAGGGTTACAAAGCTTTTCTCTCACGTATTAATATATATATAGATAACTCGATACAATCATTGTATAAATAATATCAACAACTTTTACTTTAATGATTTCTTAAGTTTTCGCGAGTATCACTCATGATATTATAAGATTTAACAATTACGGATTTTGTCACGGACTTTTATATCAAATAATACACTACCTACTATTTTAAAAATGTATTTAAATAAAGATAAGGTTCTATTTCCGTTCTAATACATTCATTTTCATTTACAGGAAGCCTTACAGCTGCAGCCACAACAACAGCAAATGTTGTTGCCAATATGGACAAAATATTTGACTGTTTAAACAGTGAAACATCGGATTTAAGAAGAGGAAAATGTCATGCCACAAATTTAACAGCAACCAGCCCCCATTTAATTTTCTTTCAAAAAATGAAAATTTTTTTTTCTACACTAAAATTTATAGGCAGTCCACGTAAACCTCCATCGCTAGAGGGCTGGATATGGACTCTAAATGCTGTAGAAAGGGTATGGAGAAATTTAAGTAAAAAATATAATGTGAAAGGCCTAGCTACAAGAAGACTCCAACAAGATGCCCTAGAAAATCTTTTTGGGTGTATTCGTGGGAACTGTGGCTCAAACACAAACCCTACATGCGGACAATTTGTAGCTGGGCTCAAAGCTGCCATAATTAGTAATTTATCACATATGGGAACTACTGGAAACTGCGAAACTGACAACAATGTTATAATTAATAATTTTGATAGCTTCTTGTCAGTTTCGCAGTCTGCGCAGGAAAAAAAAGACTCAGTTGTTACTGCTTCATCATCTTCAACGTCATATGCTCTGTATTTTGAAGTTGATGAAGCAATAAACACAAACAATCCTGAAATACAGGCATGTGCATATGTGGCGGGATTTATATTAAAGAAACTACCATTGAAGGATTGTGAAATATGTAGAAAAATATTTGTTAGTGATAACATAGATATAACACACAATTTTGTCGCAAACAGGGAATATGGAACGGATTCTCAAGCTTTAAATTATGCCCATAAAGATTTTATTTTCTGTGTAGAGTTATGTGCATCAGTTATTAATAATTTCTAAAAGATAATGCCTTTGTTAAAATGATAAAGATAAAAATTTTAGATCGCATAAATAGTATTGTCAAGTTTGATTTTATTCAACCATGCAATTTACACAAAGATAACAATTTGGAAACAATTATTAACTGTGTGTTTTTTATATGCATAAAGAGATTCTGCGTTTTAAAAAACCGTTCTTTTGCTGAAGAAGCTTCGACTTCTTCTTTAAAACTTAAAATGAAAATTATTTTACACCAGTAATTGCATACAAAATACCAAGTAAGCATTCTCCACAGAAAATATAATAATATGTTATATTTTGCTAAGTATAGCATTTTAAATTTAATGTTGAGTGAAATGTATGGTTGAACAAAATGTAAGAAAAACTGATTCACAAAGTTCTACACATAATTTTTATTCCATACTTCCATACTTAATATTATAAATGCGAAAGTGTGTCTGTCTGTCTTCACGCTAAAACCGCTAAACCGATTTTGCTGAAATTTGGCATGGAGATACTTCGAGTCCCGGGAAAGGACATAGGATACTTTTTATCCCGGAAAAATGTATGGTTCCTTCGCGATAAACTATTTTGGCGCAACGGAGTTGCGGGCGTCATCTAGTATGTAATATTTGTATAAATAAATACACTTTTTAAAGTATTCAAATTTTGCAAAGTATTGCCTGATTCTATTAAATATATCTGTAAGTAGCAGTAATATTTTATTTTATAAGAGTCTGTTCCTTCAAGTAATATATTTTATAAATGGAGAATGTAAGACGTGAACTTTCAATAAAACCAAAATGTTATTAATATACCTATTTGTTTTATTTCATATTATGTAAACTTTTAGTTGTAAGAAAAGCTAAATAGGTAAACGACAGTCCGAATAATAGGTTTACCTATTTAGTTTTTCTTACAACTAAAAAAATACCCTTTAAGAACCCCCATTTAAAACTATAGAAATTAAATTTACCGCACTAATAATTTGAAATTTCCCGCGCTCATTTTTTTCCGATTAGTACGGTACGGGCTGCATATAGATGGCGGTAGTAAAAACTGATTGTATAGAGTTGTCATTCTTCTCCGATAGGAGTAAAAGTGTTCTGTGAGCTATTTCCTCAGATTAGTGGTGTTCCTAACGGCTATATTTTCATAGCGCGCTAGATGGAATACGCTACATTTTTCAAACGCGCTATTTTTGACGCTACGTTATAACGAATAAAATCTCGATTCGTTCAAGCGCGCTAGTTTTGATGCTACGTTATAACGAATTTCAAGCGCGCTAGTTTTGACGCTACGTTATAACGAATTTCAAGCGCGCTAGTTTTGACGCTACGTTATAACGAATTTCAAGCGGGCTAGTTTTGACGCTATGTTACAACGAATTTCAAGCGCGCTAGTTTTGACGCTACGTTATATCTTATAACAGTTATAACGAGTGAAATCTCGATTCTTTCAAGCGCACTAGTTTTGACGCTACTTTATAACGAATGATATGTTATAACGATCGATTGGACACGTTGTAAAGTTACCGACGTTATTGAAATATTTCGCTAATAATAATTATAACGCGGTGGGTGAGTTAATATAATATAACGTGTTTGTATATAATATAATCGTTTGAAGGCATTATTATTTATTTGGTTAATTTCATTATGTTTGAAATATTCAAATTAAAATGATACAATATAATTATATAATAATATTATATTGAAATTGAAAGGAATCGGTTTATATAAGTACAATTCTTTTTTTTTATAAGTTATTTAAATGGTTTTTAATTACTTATTTATTTTTTTTTGGTAATATACTTAAATTATTTTTATGCCTTTTTTAACATTTTATTTACTTACATTTAAAAATATAAGAGTATCCAGATTTAGAAAGAATACATTCACATGGAACGGAAGTTACCATTATATTATAGTACAGTGCTCTTCGGAGCAGGGGGTCAATTACTGATGATTTTAAAACATTATAATTTACCTATGCACGCAACGCAACACTGAAAAAAATATGACAGCCGAATTCACCCGATTTTGACCCGAACGACACGACAACGAAAGTCGCGCGCGATCGGCAGCGCGGGCGGCGCCGCGCTAGGTCAGTGACCGCGCGATACGTTATAACGTAGCGTCTTATGCATAGTTTTATAGCGCGCGCTATTCGTTGCGAAGAAATAGCGCGCTACTTTTTTCAGCTATACGTTATATTAACCACCACTACCTCAGATACTTTCAGTTTTCTTACAGGAAGTGAGGACTTAATTGCAATCATCTTAACAAAGTATTTCTTAGCTAACATGAGTCGTCTCAAGAATAAAGGAGGTTTACAAGTTCCAACTTCCATTGAGTTTATCGGGGTGGATTTCATCGCACCAGTTATAATGCGCAGCGCTTGATTTTGAATTATATCTAACTTTTTTAGAAGACTAGCGCTAGCATTAATATAATATGCTAAGCAACTATAGTCAAAGTGGCTCCTAACTAAACTTTTATACAACATTGAGAGAATTTTTGGATCAGCACCCCAAAAAACTCCTGCTAAGCATCTCAATATGTTGAGTCGCTGGTAAGCTTTATTACATATATAATCTATATGTTTATTAAATTTGAGTTTGTCATCTAAAACTATACCTAGAAATTTATGTTCATTTACTATTGAGATTACTTCATTATTACATTTAACTTGAACATTACATTGACTTTTACCAAAAGTCATAACTGAACTTTTTGAAGAATTAATATTTAGTTTTAGTTCGTTATTGTAATAATTTAACAGTTGCTTAAGAGCTAAATTAATATTACAATTGGCCGAGCGTAGTAGACGATTAATACAATATATAACAATATCATCAGCATATTGTAGAACATTAACACCTAATACTTTTACATATTTACAAATTTGTGATGTATATAAATTATACAGGATTGGAGACAATATTGCTCCTTGCATTAAGCCTTTATGTGCAAATTTTGGACCATGTAGTATATCATTAAATTTCACATGGACAAGACGGTGATTCAAGAATCTATATATCCAATTTAAAAATCTACCAGGAATGCCCAATTCACTTAAAACCTTTATAAGTACAGACAAATTAACATTATCGTATGCTCCTTGCACATCTAAAAATACACAAATTGCATTTGAATGAGCCATTAAAGAATTCTTAATATCATTAAGAAATGAAACAAAGCCGTAACTGTACTTTTTCCTTTACGGAAACCTAGCTGAAAATCTGGTAATATTGAATTAGTTTCTGTAAAGTAGTCTAACCTAACTTTTATCATATTTTCAAAAACTTTTCCTATGCATGAAGTGAGTGATATTTGACGGTAAGAATTATGATCATGGATTGGCTTATCTTCTTTCAGAATGGGCAAAACACACTGAGTTTTCCACTCGTCGGGAACAACTTGTTTGGACCATAAGTGATTGTAGATATTAAGAAGAACTACTTGTGCGTTTTTGTGTACATTTTTAATCATTAAATATGGTAAATTATCCAGTCCAGGAGTAGAATCTCTTCTTGACATTAAGGAACTATGAAATTCGTCCCAGCTAAAATCTTTCATGAAAAAGTTGAAATATTCACTATCATTATTACTTTTAAATATATCTTCTAATGAACTGTCACATACTTCATCATTTGTAAATTTGTCTAAAAATTCTGGTACAAAACTATCACATTTACTATTTATGCTAGAATCTACACGCTTATATTTTTTGATAAAATTCAAAATATTTGTGACTGGGGTGGATCTATTAAATGTAGAGCATAAATTTTGCCAACTTTTTCTCTTTTCCTCTTTTATAATCCTTTTTTTGAATGCATCTAATCTCTTATAATTTATATAATTTTCCATACTCAAATTATTTCTATATTTTTCCAAAGCTTCTCCACAATCCTTTACAGCCCTATCACAAATATCATTCCACCACGGAGCAGGTACCCTTTTTTAAATTTTTTTAGATGAATTAGTTATTATAATTTTTGGAACACATTCATCTCTTAAAGTGTTTAGTAGATCACAGAAATGATTATAACTTTCTAAAGGATTTTGTAAATTATATTCAAAATCTTGAAATAAATCATTTGACATATTAAAGAAGTTATCCCAGTTAGCTTTTTTGAATAAATACTTATTTACATTTTTATTTATGTCATATTGCATAGGAGAAGTATTAAGTTTTGTAAAAGTTGGAAAGTGATAACTTCCCAACGGATCCTCACCGACATACCATTCACAATAGGGTTAGGCCGTAGATTTTTCCACTTTTTTCATGACCAGTGAGATTCATACAATATCATAAACAATTTAATCTTTTTACCTGGTTTGGTATTTTTATCCTGTTGAATTTTATTAAAGGTAAGAACAACTTTTACGAATTAGCTGTAACTAGAAAAGTTTTTATAAAATTTAATTTCAAAGAGTAGGTACAAGGAAATAAGTTTTCATACAAAAAAAAACTTGTCACTAAATTTAATCAGAACTTTAATCAACAAAGGTTACGAATATTTTTGAAGTAAGCTGTATTGTATAATACATAATCGAAAAGAAGGAGGTTCGATCAATTTAACGCAGTATCTTATTATGTTTTAACGCCATTCCATTTATGTTGATCCCAATTTTTAAACATGTCTTTAATTTCTACACTTTTATGTTACTATTTTTATGTTACCAATATCGTGGTTAAATGTAGACTTTGAATAATATTAGGATAATTATTGGCAATATAAGACAGGCAACCATGAATAGAACTATTAGAATTTTAAAAAAAACGCCATATTGTTGGCTATGGATTGTGTCAATCAGTGCACGCATTTTTCGTCAGTGAAATTGGAAAACAATTATTGTTGTTTCTAAAGGTAAGTACTCGCTGATTTATGTTCATTGTGTTGTTATTTGTTTGTATGGTAAAGCTTACATGTATGAAAGAAACATCTTTGAAAGCGCAAATATTTTTGGTTTCCAAATTATAACCTATTTTCATCCAAAATATTTCGCTTTTATGATACTTTATGTTACTCTTATGATACTTTTCTGTTACCGGTAACATACAATTTTATGTTACGTAACATAAGGGGCCTTATTTATTTATTATAAATGCGAAAGTTTGTAAACAGTATGCATGTATGGGTGTGTTTGTGACTCTTTCTCGTAAAAAGTACTGGATGGATTTTAATGAAATTTTACAATAATATAGCTTATACATCAAAATGTCACATGGGCCGAGAGTTGCAACAAAGTAGGTGAAGTGCAAGTGCGAGATGGATAAGATAGAAGTAAAGGCAAAGAAGACAAATAAAACAAGACAACGAAAACAACGAAAATAATCATTTCCATTCGTCAGCGTGAGAATGAGACAGCATGAATTTTAGATTTAATAAAATTTAATTGTGTGCATTGGAATCGACATGAATATCTACGAAATTGAAACGTTGATTGTAGCATTCAACTACTTACTAAGAATTAATAAAATTACTTACTTCAAGTATGCAACAGAAGTTGTTTATTTTTATTTGTAAATTGCCCCTTAATGTGTCGTTATGTACGCAGATTTATTATAATTTATATGACTTTTATGTTACTTTTATGATACTGTAACAAAAGTGTGTAAGTTACTTTATGTTACAAAGTGGAAAAATCTACGGCCTAACCCAATAGGGAGCCAGCTCTGGGCTCACTAGTGTAACATCAATTGCAGAAGTGTTATTGTTTGGTCTACTTACTGTAGTAGCACAACCTGTATTTAAAATACATAAATTATATTCATCTATAACTTCATACAAGTCTCGTCCTCTTGTATTATTTATTGTACAACCAAAAGCTATGTGATGGGCGTTACAATCACCCGATATGATAATAGGTTTAGGAAGATTGTTAATTATTGTTTTTTAATTTTGTTATATTAATTTTGTTTCTAGGTGGACTGTAAATGCAAAGGATTGTAATGGAACCTATACCTGTTTCTATGGTTATAGCAATACAGACTGTATATCTTGATAATTTGGAGTCGGATGCTGCACATACTTTATAGAATTCCTAATAATTACTGCCACTCCTCAGTGTTCATTTGAAGCATTTTTAAAAATGAAATTATACCCAGGGAAATGAATCCGAGGACTTGAAGTTTTCAGCCATGTTTCATTTAATAAAGCTATATCTATTTCTTTATCTATTAAGAGTGATTGAAGTAAATGTTTTTTATTATTTAAACTCTGGATGTTATGCTGTACAATATTAATACTATCCATTACTTATTAAAGTTTTTAATGAATGTTTGTTTAATATGTGTTGTAGTATTAATCTCATTAGAATTTCCTATACTTACAAAGTGCTTATTATGGCTTCTAAAATTTTTTGATTATTAATAATGTCCTGGGCTGATATCTTTTCTGGTACAATTTTAACATTTTGAGGTTTAGTTTTTGTCAGAGGTGGGAAAGATGTTAAATTATTTGTTATGTCTGCATAAGTAGAATTATTATTTCTCAAAGATATGTTTTTCTTAATTTTAGAAGCCTTAATTGGGCACTCCTTAGAAATAGCTAGGTTATTACCTCCACAGTTTTTACATTTTAAAACTTCTGATGCACATTCTTTATAGGAATGATTCTCTGCACATTTAGAACATGCTTGTTCATTAAAACAATATTTTGCAGAGTGATTGAAAAGTAAGCATTTAAAACATTGTAGAACTGGAGGTATATAATTATGAACCTTATATCTCCATCCATCTAAGAAATAGGCTACTTGACATATATTTAATTTCATTGAAAAAAATGCATATTTCTAGTAGAACTTGGCCTAGGAAACTGTATTTCACCCTTATCGTGAAATAAAAGCTTATGATTGATAAATAAAGTCGATTTGAAAATATGATTTTATGAAAATAGGAATTGTACTGACGAAAACGCTTTTGCGGTACTTCCGATCTGGATGTGACGTCATCCCATTTGTAATTTAATATCTTTTATTTATCGCGCTCGTTATATGTAAGTTTATTTGTACATAAATAATATGAATAAGCCTAGAAAGATTTATAAAATGTATTTTCTTGAATAATTCAAATAAAACATCAGTTTTATATATTATCTCCATTCATTGTAGTTAGGAAATGAAATGGCCAAAACTTTTCTACAAAAGTGTTCAACATTAGAAATGATTTCTAAATTATTTTTTAATTTTTTTAAGCACTGTTAGACTCGTACATTTAGCACATAAAACTTTTTTTCAATAAAGAAAGTATAAAATACAAAAAACATGACGTCACACTATGGCGGTACAATGGCGGACAGTGTTTTCGGCGCCATATAAAAGGCATATTTTTCGATCAACATTTTTATGGGTTTCTACTGTTTAAAATATTAAAATATTAGTTTTTTTAGTAAAAATGAATGATTAGGAACCGATTAGAATGAAGAAAAAAAATAGGTCAAGTAGCCTATTGCATTGTGGTTATACAGTGCCAGAAAAGGTAACAGTAGGTAATAGTATTTAACGGAACAAGTGTATTATTTTCTTTTTTCATAAATCTACTTATACCAGTTATGTCAATATCGCTACTTATTTTTTCAAATAAATCCGTATTACTAATTTCCTTAGGAATGTACCTAACTACCCCAACCCTTTCCACAGAGGCTGCTGGGATATATGCTCTTAGATTGTTTTCTTGAATAAATGATGCATTGAGGAAATCATTAGCCAATGCCGCTTGTTTGAAAGTTATTTTTATTTTGCGGGCGCTTATTCTAGCTCTTTCATAAACTCCTTTTGCGTTTTTGAAAATTTTCGAAAGGCTAAGGGGGTTCATGTTTCCTATTTTTGTATCATTACAATGTTCGACGAAGACAATAAATTCTCCGCTGCAATTATTGTCAGGATATTTTCTAGAATACGAAGGCTTACTAAAGGGTTTGTACTTATCGCCTGAGATATCATCTATTTTCCTTTTCGTCGATGACGAAGATTTATAGTTCGCTCTCGTCCTGCATATACTATATAAAAGTACTTTTAATGTATAAAAACTATTAAATACGATTTTTCCAAATTGTTAAAAAAAGGCGCCTTCCTCTTCCCACCAAAAACAGCAAGTCAAAGGAACAAATGTCAAAAGAGTGTTGCTATTGCTAAAATAAAAAGTTTCGCCTCCTAACTTTTTAATTTGATTGTCAAACAGTTTCCATTTAGTAACTAGATGGCGAGATGGCGTATGGGTAGACAACTATCGGTAATACCACCAATAATTGCTACAAAACTGGGCAAAAGAATGTAAAACTTGATTTCAATTTGAAAACGACGCCATAATATTCCAATGACTAGGTTAACAAAGTTATTACAACGATGTTTTAGTTTCAACTCACGGAAGAAATAGCCCTATTTACCGATATTCACACCAAATATCACAGGAATTATACATTTTGGTTTTGACAACATTTTATCTGCACTTGTGCCAGTAAACGGGTATTTCATGGCTAATATTTTACCAATAATGAACATCAAAGACCCAAATAACACAATTTGGGAAAAAATAATAAAAACCACACCAACAATAAAAAGTAGGAGTTTGAAAGTGACATGCCCATGACATGCCCGCCAAAACTCTATCAGTTGCCAGTTTGACAATTTGCGTGTTCCTAAACTGTTACCAGTATACTGACCTACAGTCGGGGCATTTTAATAGGCCACATTTGACATCTGTCAGAATAATCTCCATAGTGAGGTGAGCTGCGTAAAAACATCGACCAAAACGAATAAATCGATACGGACTTGAAATAAAATATTTGAATTTTATACGTTTGAAACAAACTCCTGTCCCATTATTGCTTTTTCTTTTGTAAATTCAAGGAGCAAAATAAGACAAGTACATAATTTACAAAAAAAAATGCATTTATTCGCTTAAATTATAAAAACTGTTAAATGTAGTATTATCATTATTCATTTCACACAAATATGTGTTACTTTTCACAACGTGGTTATTAATTTATGGGGATATTTCGTTACAAGTAATCAATGCATCGATACTACTTTTTCGCTTTCGATTTTTAGGGTAACTTCCCTAGAGTTTAAAAAGAAAAAAGGTCAGCTGACGTAACATTGAAACGACGTGCAATTATTAAGATCAGAATTTGTTTATTACGTTTAGAATTGTTTGTCAGTAAAAGAAAATCGTTAAATAATTCGTATCGGTCATATTTACAATAAATACGTAATCGTAATTGAAAAAAGGTTATCAATTGTGCAGTTATAACAAAACGAAAATATTTATTTTTTAAGTACGTCGCTATAAGGTTACCAGGTACAATTTTGATGAACTGTCAAATGTGGCCTATTAAAATGCCCCGACTATAATCGCTTAGGCCAATGATCGCTTAGGTTTAAGATATTTTGATTTATGCCACACTTGACAGTACACTGATATTTTTTAGAAACAACCAATATGTATCCGTGATGCCAACCACGGCTTCAAATAACGTTATTTTTTCATAACGTTACTGCTTCAAGGGCTTAAATAACGTTATGAAAATTTACCCGATATTAAAAATAACGTTAAAAATTGATATTAATAACGGTTAATGTTATAACGTTATATAGGATTTATAACGGTAAATATATGTTCTTTGATAACGTTATAGTCCGTCAAGAAAGTCATGACAGGCGGGAAAATTTTCTAAATTTTTTCTTTGTATTTTCACACAAATCTCGCAAAAAAGTGGGCTGCGAGTGAGATTTAGTGCACCGTGCACGATCGCATACCTGGTACCAGAAAATAACGTTATTATTATAACGATATTTTTTCGTTTAAACATAACGAAAAAATATCGTTATAATAATAACGGTAAATATAACGTTATTTTACTAAATATCGTTAAAAAAATAACGTTATCTGGCTACCATTATGAAAATAACGGTACGTAACGATATTTTTTCTGTTATTCGATAACGTTATGAAGCCCTGATGCCAACCTACAGATAATTTCAGATCGGTGGGGAACCAATAGAAAATCTAGAAGTGTCTATCGTCGCGCCGTCTGGTGGAGATTAAAAATAAGAAAACCTCTCATTTAAGTTGAATGGACTGTATCTCGGGAATAAAGACGGGAAAAGCAGATAATTTCACCAACCTCAGTTTGGTTCCGTAGCTTCGCTTCGAGGGCCCTCTTCTCTTCTTTTCTTGACACAGATTTACACACACACACACTCATTCACACTTGGCTGATTAAATAGTTCTATAGGCTATCGCGCATAGTAACGACGTAGAAGTTGATTTTTTTTAGGCGGCGCGTTCGAGCAGAGATTCGTTCTGAGAGGCTCGTTTTTGAATACTGACACTCGCGAAGACGACACTGCTTTTTATATAGGTAGGGACGCTCTCGCCGCGTGATTCGTAAACTAGGATTTTTTATTTTTCTACCTTCATTCACAAAAAAGTATTAAATTTTTGAATTCGAGTTCGTTCATCGGTCATATAGCTAGTATAATATAATATGCAGATAATATACAGAATTCATAAATATAATTTTCATAATAAACATACTTAATAATGAGATAGAAATTTCTTGTAACAATAATAGGCTACTTGACATATATTTAATTTCATTGAAAAAATGCATATTTCTAGTAGAACTTGGCCTAGGAAACTGTATTTCACCCTTATCGTGAAATAAAAGCTTATGATTGATAAATAAAGTCGATTTTAAAATATGATTTTATAAAAATAGGAATTGTACTGACGAAAACGCTTTTGCGGTACTTCCGATCTGGATGTGACGTCATCCCATTGGAATTTAATATCTTTTATTTATCGCGCTCGTTATATGTAAGTTTATTTGTACATAAATAATATGAATAAGCCTAGAAGGATTTATAAAATATATTTTCTTGAATAATTCAAATAAAACACCAGTTTTATATAATTATTATCTCCATTTATTGTAGTTAGGAAATGAAATGGCCAAAACTTTTCTACAAAAGTGTTCAACATTACAAATGATTTCTAAATTCTTTTTCAATTTTTTAAGCACTGTTAGACTCGTACGTTTAGCACATAAAACTTTTTTCAATAAAGAAAGTATAAAATACAAAAACATGACGTCACACTATGGCGGCACAATGGCGGACAGTGTTTTCGGCGCCATATATAGGGCATATTTTTCAATCAACATTTTTATGGGTTTCTACTGTTTAAAATATTAAAATATTAGTTTTTTTAGTGAAAATGAATGATTAAGAAGCGATTAGAATGAAGAAAAAAAATAGGTCAAGTAGCCTATTAGAGCTTGATGACCTCAAGGAGCTTATTCTTTTGTAAGAAACATGCCCATTTTTATGGAATCCGAAAGATAACAATAATCCGTCTTGTTTTGCATGCGTTAAGTTTTTAACGCGCATGTGAGTATTATTGCTTCTGCTGCTTTTCTCTTGTAAAAAAAAAAACTTGTACGAGACGATCTTCCTTATATAAAAAAGTACTCTGTGGATGCCATAGTAGCTAGTGTATCTGCCTACTTAGGAGATTGCGGGTTCGATTCCCGTGTAAGTCAATCATTTGTAGGTGTTATGTTATTAATATAGGTTTGTTGTCTGCGGTACCCAAATTACAAGCAAGGAATGCTTTGTTCGGGACAAGATTGCGTTGTGAGAATGTGTGAGGAATATTATTTATAATTTATTCTTATCTTATTTTTGCAGAAAAAGGAATAATCTCCCAAGATGCGCAAAACACCGCAGACGTCATCTTATTTTTTGACCAACTTTTTGACTCAATTAATAGAAGCTTCGGAAAAAGGAAGAAGCACAGTAAACCTCTTCTGGGACCTGCGACGCTAAACTCGCCACATCACAAAACATGGATGGAGGCTAAAATATTTTAAAAAAATATGAAGTTTGTGAATGTAAAAACCTTAAATGTGGAGCATGTTCCCACTTTAAATAACTGGGTATGGACACTAGAAGGAATAGAACTACTATTAAAAAAAATTGCTGTGAAGTACGGAGTGACATCGGTTTGGTTGCGGCATCTGAACCAGGATCCAATCGAATTTTTTTTTGGATCGATAAGGAGCCAAGGATGCCGGAACGTAAACCCTACTCCAGATGGGTTTGAAGCAGCATTTAGCAGCCTTTTAATAAACAGCCTATCTAGTGTCCATGCCCCTGGGGCAAATTGTGAGGTGGATAATTGCCATGCTTTGCATGAAGTTCTCATCACAAGCGGGGCCTGCAAAGAACAAATAAACTGCGAGCTGTCTAAGATTCCGGACATAGAAATTATACCCCTTGAAGACAAAAGTGACCCCTGAATAGTTGGGGGGCTACAATATGTTAGCGGTTATTTTGTTAAAACCGCTAAGAAGAAAGTCTTCAATTCAAGGGTTGTAGTGAATGCAAAAAAAACTTAATGTCCGATCAGGAAGGAGAGTATTTAAAACGTAGAGAGTACGCTAATAAAAAATGGCTTTGCAGTCCCAGCGACTCTCTCTTGAATTGTGTTTCGAATCTGCAGGATATAAATTACACAATAATTAAAAAGTGCTTAGATAAAAAATATTTAAAAAAAATAATTAAAACAGTGATATTTATTCACATACAATTTGATTTCTTAAAATGTGAACTGCATAAAGAAAAATTAATCGATTTTTTAATCAATATATCCTGCAGATTCTTCATTTACAATTACTGTAAGAATATAAATAGAATATTAATGAATAGGAGAGAGTGTGATGATGATACGGATTTGTTTATGCTGAAAGCGAAAAAATTATATATGAAATGTTTTAAAAGAAAAAAATAAATTATATCAATTACGGTTGTCAGTGTTTTATTTATTGAAAAACATCCTATAAAAAGAAACAAAAAGCAACCTAGACCCAGTAACCAATGCTATATGTAGGTATATATATTGACAAAAAGTTGTCAAAACCTACTTCCAGAGAGCGCCACTTGTCTTACCCTATTTGGCCGTCGAGTTGTACCTCTATTCATATATATAAAAAAGTACTCTGTGGTACTGACGGTGATAATATTGACCGTATAATTGGCAGGGCTTCATAACGTTATCGAATAACATAAAAAATATCGTTACGTACCGTTATTTTCATAATGGTAGCCAGATAACGTTATTTTTTTAACGATATCTAGTAAAAACGTTATTTTTTCGTTATGGCATAACAAAAAAATAACGTTATAATAATAACGGTAAATATAACGTTATTTTCTGGTATCAGGTATGCGATCGTGCACGGTGCACCAAATCTCACTCATATTTAAAATGTAATAAGCGTTATCTGTGAAAATACAAAGAAAAAATACACCTTAAAAGCGTGATTACGTTTAGAAAATTTTCCCGCCTGTCATGACTTTCTTGACGGACTATAACGTTATCAAAGAACATATATTTACCGTTATAAATCCTATATAACGTTATAACATTTACCGTTATTAAATACATTTATAACGTTATTTCTAGTATCGGTTAAATTTTCATAACGTTATCTATGCCCTTGAAGCAATAACGTTATGAAAAAATAACGTTATTTGAAGCCCTGGTCCTGACAACGACCAACGTTAGTTCTTCTAAAATCTAAGTAGTCTGTGTGCCTGACGAGTGACGGCCCGCGGCCGACGGGCGCGGCCTGCGGGGCGACCGCAACAGATTTGCTTTCATAGAAATCTTTCTGCGTGACCTGACCCTTATTAGCTATCAGCCTGTCTGAACTCTGACGTCTGTCATGTCATAAGTCATTTGCGAAAAAGAAAAGAAGTAACGGTCGTGTGTTTGTATTTTTGTGGTGTAAGGTGTTGTTTTATTTACTTCCTAATTATAAGCTTTTTTGATTTTTGGTATTCATATAGTGAGCCTCTATAATATTAAAAGATGGATAAGGACATAACAATAGTGCCATGGGTTGGTCCCACCTCTTGCAAAAAGAACCTCAATGTTGCGGTGATATCTTCAAACGTAGAGATAGCAGAAAACCTATCTGAGGCCCTTACAGACGTCCAGGCAAGGGGAAACTACAGGTGGAAACTCGGCGTTCTACGTTCACTGAGTTTGGAGGATATTGTGAGACAATCCAATGCTACTGGCAGACTTGCTATAGACTTTATAATAATCGCGATGGACACAAGCAAAGTATGTTGCGTTGAGTGGGCGAGAAATATGCTGGAGCATATCCACCCGGATATGAGAATACGGCGTGTATTGCTTGTGAATGCAAGTGGACTTCCCGCCAACGCAATGGCTGTGAGTTCAAGTGAAGTGGCAACATTTTGTTTAGAAAATAGGCTGGACATGTTAAATGCAAACTTATTAAAGACTGATGAAGCCCAATTTGTTGCCAGGAAAATACTAAAGTACATGGAAGTGTCTTTAGGTGTAAGAACTGGTATACCTAACTTAAATATTTGATTGTGTTTTGCCTTTGTATTAGACTTACGCATTGTAATTATAATATAATAGTAAAAAAATCTTGTTAATATGATAGACTCATTAATGATGAACTCATTAATGAGGTTACATGTAACACGGTCAAATTTTCATCAATCTGATCAATCAATCCGGTACGGATTGACGAAAATTTGATTGTGTATGCCACTGATTGATGGATTGATTGTATTTTTAATATGAACTTTTTAAACCCATCAACATTCCAACAATCAGATTGATGAAAATTTGACCATGTAACCTGTGACATTGATGAAAATTTGACCGTGTGACCGGCGACATTGTAATGTTTTGTGCCATAAAAACTAGAAATAGAATAAAGGTAAGAAATTCTTTAAACGGACACTATGGAACTGTGGTTCTTT
The DNA here is from genome assembly GCA_905333045.1 of Lysandra bellargus. Lineage (NCBI taxonomy): Eukaryota > Metazoa > Arthropoda > Insecta > Lepidoptera > Lycaenidae > Lysandra > Lysandra bellargus. The sequence goes on from HG995354.1 coordinate 3,503,562, forward strand.
GGCTAGTAATGCCAAAGGACCCAACAGTTCTACCGAGCGTCAGTTCTGAATTTATGTATAGGCCATGTCCTATGGGCAGCAGCATCCTATGGGGGGCGGCAGTGTTCAAAGATGGCGGCAGAGTTCGTACATAGGGGCGACGAAATTAAAGTGGTCTACACTCATAAAAAATATAAATCCGGACCTGCCGAGTGTACTCAGTCAGACAGAGAACTCAATCTTAGGGGCAATTTCAATTTCAGCAAAATCGGTTCAGCAGTATGAGCGTGAAGGGGTAAAACACAGACAGATTTCGCATTTATAATATTAGTATGGATAACAATAAAAAAATTTAATATTGCTAAAAAAGTAAGCTAGTGCATAATAATAATATTATTATATTGTGTGGTAAACCTACGACAGTGGGGTATTCAAAGGATTAAAAGTAAAACCAAAATTACACATTTCCAAATCATTTATTATATTTAATTGTACTACAAAATAATAGGAAGATTTTCTACAGTTACATATTATTATAATACATAAATATTAAACAAGTACAGTCCTCACGAGCGCAATCTCACATTACACACTATTCATAGTACCATTGCTATAGATATTGATGCAACTTATTCAAATTATTAATTTGATTAATAAAACTATAATCTAAATTGAAATACTGTTTGTTTTATTTTTATTATAAAACTATAAATAAATTGTAATTATAAACTAGCAAATTAAAAAAACAACATTTAAAATGTTTTATAAAAAAATCTTTTAACAGTAAGTAAGTATAAGATGTTATGCTAATAATTATAAGTAACCGTTATAATAAAAGATATCTAATGTAATTACGAAATATTATAAAAGTTTAGAATTAATGATAAAAGTCATGTACCAAGCGCTCTTCTTGTACTGTATGACTCTTATCAATTGCACAGCAAAAGAGCTATCGAAACATTCACATTAAAACCACTACTCTCCAACAAACTCTGTATTGAAGTAAATAAAAAATGACATAGATTGTACCTTCACTATTTAAATCGTGCAGGTAAAATTATTGAATATTGTGTGCAACCATAGAGATCTCTTAAAAATTGGCAATACTTGAAATCGTAACTTTTAACACAGAGATTGAAAGAGCATGCAAGTAGAAAACGCTCGTACTGAATGCTTAGCAGAGCAATTCTCAATCCTATATCGCGTTTTATAATATATATAAAACGCGCGTAGCATTTGGACACAATGTTTTTGTTTCGTAGCAAATTCGCCCCTTCAGAAAAAAGCCTAACTATGCAATACTAAAATTAGCGTCACATCTGACATTTAACATAAACGTATACAAAAATTTAAGGAAACTTGATATCACAAATAAATCGCCTGAAGTCAGGCTAATAAATAGTACAAAACACTGGGCAACACAAAACTTACACCATTACAAGATGTAACATAAATAAGTCACAACACAAACAATAAATTTGGAATGGCCGACACATAATATGTTCCGAAGTTTAATTTCAAAATTCAGACTGAAATATGGGCTGCTAATAAAATAAACTATTTACAGTCAGGGCAACATCTAGTGTGGTTAACTCTTCCACATTCAAATGTATATTCCTTTTGACCTATATCATCAGAAATCTCTCAGCCCCAACTGTTCATAATATGCTTCCTTTATAAAATTAACCTTATTTTACGTGCCAAATTAATTTTAATCATATTTTAATCATATTTTAATGTCACAGCAAATTATATTTTTGTACAAACAAATAAACTTGTTTCATTTGTTGATGAAAATGATGTGGTAAATAGTTTACACAATATACGCAAGTGATGTGTAACTAAAATCACACACTTTTTTAAGCAGGGATGCTTTTTTCAATACATAGGAACATTTTAAAAATCTGGTGCCAGATAACGTTTTTTCCCGAATTCCAAGACCATTAATTATGCACATGTACTTTTTCTAACAAAGCATTAATTGGATTTAGACAGTCAATAGAAAATTTACCATGCCAAATAAATATTAACTTTTTCGACTCTTTACTTACTTTATCCTGGAATTACCTTAAGCCAAAGTTTTTGTGTCAATACTTGCTGTAAAGAAATTAGCTACAATTTAATGTGGCATAAAATCTTTACATTTATTTGTCAAACTAGGTGTGTAGTCGATGCTAGAAAAATTCTAATAGTTCACAGTTAGCATTGACAAAAGTCTAAACTCAAATCGTATTCTTGTAGTTGAATATTAAACACAAGGCCATTTTCATATGGAAATAATAAATTGCTGAGGTAAACAATCTATCAAGAGTCTCACAATGAAATTGTTAATGATGATTAGGCTCAGTCACACCAAGACAACGCAATAACCAATAGCTGTAATATGCAAGCACTGCGCGGCGCGGCGCTCGCAAATGTTTTGCCACAATACAGTATTTTCAAAAAGCGTCGCATCGCCACCAGGTGTGACTGACCCTTATATTCTAGCGCTAATGACACTTACACCTAAGTTCCTGTACTGAGAGATATAGTTAAAATTGTCACACATCCAGAAATACCAACAATAATTGTTCACTTTTGCTCTTTACATTCACACAAAAAGATTAAATATAAGAAAGGAATTAACACAAGCGACAATTTTGTATAAAATATAATGGTTAGATAATAATTAAAACAAAATTTGAAGTCCTCTTTTATAAATATATACTTTATTTACAATTTCTATCATCGGTCATAATTCTATGAATGCTTGTGTTAGCTCCATATTTTCTAATGTATCGAATATTAAGCACGTACTTTTATAACGTCCTTGTGAAACTTTCATATATTTGTGTACACTTGTGCGGAAAAGTTGTAGCCACTCAATCAATTCAGATCCTTTGATATGTGATTGTGACTGTACTAACAAAAACCTGGCGGGCCCTGCCACGATGAGAAATGAGATTCATGATATGTGGTGTCCGAGTGAGATGATCAGAAAAGCAATCCGGCCGAGTCCATTGTGTGCTAAGATGTACCGTATAAGCCATCTCGCTTATAACATAGCACCCTATTTTCCTGAATATACATTGGTTCACGTTGCAATGTTGAAGCTTGAAAATCTGTAACAATATTATAAGTAATATATATTCTTGACAATAAAATAATAGCAACACAAGTTGGCAAGGAAAGGTAAAAAAAACATAAATGTAAAGCAGAAAATTGCTAGCAAATAAAACTTAAGAAACGTAATACAAAATGTAACAATTAAATAAAGAAAACAGACCCCATAGAAGGAGTTGTTAAAAAAACTTTTACTTTCATAGTTTTTCTCTGACATTAACAAACAACAAAAAAATAATTAGCGAAATCAAGATTAGCTATGTGCTCCACATGTTCTTTTATATGTAATATAGATGGACTCACATTGAATGAGCCGTATATTTTCTTATCTTTAATACTATAATCGTATTAAGTACTTACCAGTCTAGTCCGAGTCCAGATTAACCACGTCGCCGGTGGGCGGGGGCCGCGCGGGGGGCCGGCCCCGCGGTCTGCCCGCCCCCGCACGTTCGCCGAGCATCATCTCGCGCGCCCGCTGCTGCTGCAGCGCCATCGCCACGGGGTCCCGACTGCCTAGGCCGCCAGCATAGAACTTAGCGTTCAACTGGAATCATAATAATAGTAAATAATAATACTCCCGGATATTACACTAATATTATATAATAAGTGACGGTGGCTATTAGTAATTTTTCATAGTGCCCAAGTGTGTGCGCAGTACACAAAAGCACTCCATATTCCCTAACTCTCATAACCCAGTGGGACGGTAGACCGACACGACTGGCGAGAGATCAGGAGCAGGACCGACTTTTACATGCCCATCCGACGCATGGATCATCTTACTTGTCAGACAATCATGTGATCAGCCTGCATCGTCATACCCAAACTTGGAAATAAAATAACATATTTCCAACGCCGGAATCGAACCCACGACCTCCAAGTCAAGAGCGACGCTCAGGACCGTTTAGCCCGCCAGCGTAGAACTTAGCGTTCAAATGGAACCATATAGAAGCATCAGCCACTGCAACACTGTTTTAGAAATTGTTGGAACGAATTTCCTCATCGCGCGTTGCGAAAGGGGGATAGAAGGAAAAAGTTGTAACGACATGACACAAAAGTATATACTTATTGTTATATATATGGTATACTAGCGGCCCGGTACGTGCTTCGCTACGTATAAAGTGAAATAATGTATATTAGTGATCGAAGGAAATAATACAAAAATCAGTTAGAACATCGATTCATTTCTAAAAAAATATATTAACTACTTAACTAGCTGTGCCCTGCGGTGTTACCCGCGATTAATTAGGTGTGATTAGGTAAACTAAATTGTGTTGTAATAGTATTAAAGACAAAATAAATTGAGTTTGATCATCGGAAACTTCCATTTTGATGACTGAGAGATGGAAGTTTGATAAAAGACACTGTTTTGTGATAAGCAGCACTCCTAGGATTTGGTAGAAGATGGGACGAAAATTAATCAAATGACACTCGAAATCTGTATGTTTAGGGTCGAATAAATTCTTTTTTATAATAAATAACTTAGTTTGTTTCCAAAAGGAGAATTAAGACTAAGTACTAATGACACTACACTGTTTCGTTAAAAGCAACACTACCAATATGGGGATGGGGGGGTTTGGGGGGAGTAGGAGACGGCAAAATTTTGAAAATCGAATTTTGTTTTATGTAACACTTCTAGGAGAGGGGGCTTGGAGGCACAGCTCCCCCAAATAGGAGACGGGACGATGAATCAAATGACACTCGATATTATCTGTATGTTTAGTTTAGGTTAGAATAAATTCACTTTTATAAATAATAACTTACTTTGTTTCTAAGAAGGAGAATTAAAACTCAGCACTAAGGACGCGACACTGTTTCGTGAAAAACAACACTTTCAGGAAGAGAGTGGAGGGGGTTTAGTAAGTAGGAGACGGCAAAATTTTGAAAATTGGTTCAAAAACGGCGGAGTCATCGTTGAACATAAGTAATTAAAAAAATGAACATAACACCTCCTCCGTTACGGAAGTCGGTTAAAAATGTAGCTTATGTGTTAATCCAGGATGTCAGCTACCTCCTTGTAAAATTTTGTCGAAATCGCTTCAGCCGTTTAAGCGTGAAGAAGTAACAAACATACAAACTCACATTTCGCCTTTATAATATTAGTAGAATTGCTAGCTACATCTTATACGTGGGAGAGCCATGCTTCGGCACGAATGGGCCGGCTCGACCGGAGAAATGCCACGTTCTCACAGAAAACCGGCGTGAAACAGCGCTTGCTCAAGAGAGGCCCAATCCCCTACCCTATTCCCTTCCCTACCCTCCCCTATTCCCTTCCCATCCCTACCCTCTCCTATTGCCCTATTCCCTTTTAAAAGGCCGGCAGCGCACCTGCAGCTCTTCTGATGCTGCGAGTGTCCATGGGCGACGGAAGTTGCTTTCTATCAGGTGACCCGTTTGTTCGTTTGCCCCCTTTTTCATAAAAAAAAGAAGCTATTTAAAAACTTAATCCTAAACTTTTGGATAAACAATATTTTTTTTTTTCCATTTTGAGTGCGAATTACTTTCCACTTCCACTTACGTTCCAGGGTGGGTACCCAAACGGCTGGGGGTACCCACTCTGCAACAGGCAACATAAAGTTGGCCATGTGAAAAACATGATTCTTCCAAATTCACACCACAAACATTAATTGTGATTATCAGATGGCATACGATCGAGAGCAATTTAAAACAATTGAACTGATGCGTGACAGCCATGCCACACGACGCGGTGCGGCGCTGCACCGGAGGCCATCTCGCCGGACTACCGGCCACACGGTGAGTGCGGCGTCACAACGTTTTGCAGTACTGTAGCAGCGAAGGACTCGAGCTCCACCAATACATACACCCCTCCCCGCCTCGTCTGGATTTCGGTTTCGGAGCGTCGGAACTCGGAGCGCACCGGACGGCGCCGTATGCCATACCATACATTTTTATATGTAGGAAACAGGAGCGGCACTGGTCAGGCGCCGCGCCGCCGCCGCACCGCATCATGTGGCATGGCACTTATACTGATGGAAAAACCATTGTAGCTCACGAATAATTTCTCGTCTTGTATTAAAAATAATTGCACAACGTTGATCCAATTCACGATTTTCATCATCAATAAAATAAATTTGCAAAAATTGATGATCAGCGTCGGGTTACGGCAATAATCTGTAACATGTATGCAATTTTTGGTTGTTGTTGGATAGTAATTTTTAAAACTATCGAATACTTTATGATTAAGATTGTTATTTAAACATGGGACAATCCTGTTGAAAAAATAATAATTTCACTCTTTTAAGATAGTTAAGGCTTTCTGTTAAGACTAATAAATGTGATCTGCTTAGTGACTTTGGATCCAGGATACACCTTCATAATACGAAAACTCATAATTTCAGCTGACTTCACTACCACCACTTAGTAACCGCAACACTAAGGGTCAATTTATACTACCTACTCGTAAGTCGAAGCGCATCGAAGCGACTCACTAATATTGAACATAATTAATTCAACGTTAACTCTAGAACGTAACGCACACAGCCACGTGACATTGGTGACCCTGATGTGGTAGTGATGATGATGGTGATGATGATGAATGTAATTTGCACAGTAGCATATGCTTTCAGTTCTTAAAGCAGCGCCCCAACCCCCAAACTTGTAAGGGGTTCGGAGTTCTGTTCAGTACCTTCGAATCATGGTATATCATAGTGCAAAATCTTACTTTTGGTAATATATGCCTGGAATACTTCATACATAGGTAAGTAAAATCGGTATATGTTTCCATTTAAATTTTGAGGAGTTCCCTCGATTACTCCTGGATCCCATCATCAGATCACCACTTTTATGAACATGGTACCAATCAACGATCATACCCTATACAACAAAACAAAAAATATTTCCCCGTCTAAAAATCTAACCATTTATTGAATTCATTTGTCACAAAAAATGTGATAAATAAAGAACCACTCGACCGATTTTGTGCAAACTTCACATAAACCATCTACTAAGTAGTCCAAACAAACCCTGAAAATTTGGTTTGTATAGGTGAGCCCGTTCTTGAGTTATAAAGTGACAACGAAAATTGCCACTTATTTTTATATATTAAGATTACGACTAAAGCAAAAATGCTATAGTTGTAAGCCGTGCGGTAGCGCGTGTTTCTCTCTCTGTCTCTCTCTCTCTCTTTTTATAACTTCGTTCCATCCGGGTGTACCTTGACACCTCTCAAGTTTTTCATATTTGAAAGTGTCAAGCAAAATATTTGTATTGAAAATCTGTTTGTCCATACGATTTGTTAGTATCTTTATATTTAAGTAAAGACAAAATGCATTTAAACTGTTTCCACGTCAATCACATGATTGACAAAATACAATCACATGAGAATGAAAAAAAGTCCTACGCTACGACTGAATCTCGCACGTGATATCAAACGCTGCTTTCGTACCAATGGGTAACGACTGAAGAGTAAGACAGTGTAATACAGGGTGCACTTAAACCTACCGGCCAAATTTTTAGGGCTTAGATATAATGTAGGAGAGGCCAGTATTTTTTTTAAGAAGGATCAATATATCCAAATTTAGCCGGAAGGTTTAATTGCACCCTGTATACTGCACACACACAAATAATTGTGCAATTTTTTTTGGTCGTAGTATACGGAACAATTAGTTCACTAAACACATTTCTACTGACACTCGGTCGGCTGTACTCACACTCTGATGTTGCTGCTGCAGCATCTGCTGTAAACGTATTTGCTGCTGCTGCTGCTGCTGTCGCTGCCACGGCGGGTCGTACTGGAGGCTGCTGCTGCCGCCCATGCCCATAGCACCGCCGCTCGCTGACGAAAAGACGACATATTAGTAATATCACCGCTGGTAAAACTGAAGGAAGTCTTCTGTGCGTCTAGCATGCGCATTGCGCGTACAACGAGATATCTCACTCTCGAGTGAAGTTATATTGTCGATATCGACATAAAATCATTTTTTGACATTATGTCGATAGATTTTGACGACAGATCTACACGAGAAATAATGTATATCATGTTAGGGTCAATATAGATGAAGAGACAAACCATCAAACATCGAGAAAACATGTAGACAAAATTTTCTCGTTATGCGCATGCTAGGCGCACTGGTGAGGAGAGACCTAAATAATGATAAACCATGACATGACACATTTACTTATCGTCAAGAGAGTGATTGCAAATTAAAGCAAAGAATTTTAGTAGTTGCGTTTAGTGTCACGGGAATTAGCTCATAAACGCGGGGTAGTTTTTAGATTTTTCAAAAGGTATGATGTGAAATCCATATAATAACATCACAGTATCCATTGTAATTTACAAGACGTATTGCCAAAATGCATACACGAGGAAATTAGCTTAACACTAATGTGCGCTCTGAGAGCGATTAAAGGAATGGTAATCTATACTAATATGAAGGCCCGTATAAATAGTACTCAAGTTGCATCTCGGTCTCAAGACACGGTTCAGGCTCTGTGATTGGTTGGCTGTCAAAATTTGGACCAATCACAGAACCGAACCGCGTCTTGAGACCGGGTCGCATCTTAAGTACTGACTATTTATACGGGCCTTAGTGTCCGACCGAAACTCATTTTTCAGCCGAAACCGAAACCGAACTTTCGGCCTTGCTCTCAGTTTCGGCCGAAACCGAAACATAAACCGAAACTTGGAAAAACATTCAAAATTACACTTATTTACTGAAATTACTGTTCTGTAACATTTGTTAACACATAATAAAAAGTGCCAAATTGGATTTTTTTTACTTTTTATGACATTTTTTAAAATAAATATTATTAATCTTAGACTCGAATATGTTTCCTAGAAACTTTTCAGTATCATATTCCGTTTTTTTTTTTATATGATTGGAATCAGTTTTAATGTATTAGAACGAACATGAGCAGAATTTATTTCAAGACATTTACTATTAAAAAACAATCAATTGCAGTCATATTCTTTGTATGGGAAACACGGACATACAGTCTCGCAGACCGCGGTCGAAGTTCAAAACGAAATTACTTATTAAACTTGCAATTTAACACAACTAAAAACAGAATTAAAAGGAAAAAATATATAAATTAGGTTTAAAATTTGATATTTTTGTATTTAGGTGATAGCTTGTAGCATGCCTCTTTCATATATATATATACTTTAATTGGAAGTTTAAAATTTGTTTCAATGGCTTGATAAATCCTTTGTTTGTCGGTGCAAGTAATATTTTCGCTATTACTTTAATAAATTTTCCGCAATTACAGCAAAAACTTTTTAGGTCCATTTTACAAATTTTGGAAGATATTTTTACGCTTTAAAGTACACAAAAAACTCATAATTTCTCTAAAAATTAAACACGCACAAAAAGTGTCAGCGGCAAACTTCCCATTCCAGCTCTAATATCCCCAAACCGCTTTATCTTGGTCACGACGAGCCTCTCTGAGAATTTTCAAAATCTTAAATGTGTATTTATCTTCGCCTAGAGCTAGACTATAAAAGTATACATTCTTTTTTTTTTTGCTTCTGGATAATTTTCAATGCAAATAATCGGATAATAGTCATGAAGTAACAGGCACAATAAAAAATATTTTTGTCGGCTTGTGTCATAACTCATTACCAAGCCGACAAAGCAATGAAGGGAAGTGGGGTAGATACGATTCTAGCAGAGTAGGAACCGTCTGTTAGACTGCGCGTCCATAGTTAAAGGTTAATTATTTTAAATATAAATAATACGCGTGGTAAAAGGAAAAGAATGAGGCGACATGATTGACTAGACGAATCTCGCAAGCTTTATCTCATAGTCAAATAAATTTATTTCAGTAGTAAACAAAGTTCACACACAATTTAAGCAATTTATTTTATTTACTTAATACTTTGTTTGGGAAACATTGTTAAAATAAGAACATAGCACGTAATTCACCAACGTGCGTTTGTTGTTTAGAAATAAAATTCAAACCTCTCATGTTCGAAAGAATAAGTTTAGACAATTTGATGAAAATAAAACGAAGTACTAAGAAAAACAAAATAAATACTAACGGCCGTATGAATAAAAACTTAGCGAGGGTTTTAACTACGTTTTTACATAGTAAAAACTAAGTTTTTATTCATACGGCCGTTAGTAATTCGGCAGTAATTTGCAAAACATAACCTCAAAACACGATTAAAATAAGAACGGTGGCGAGATGAGCCGGGGTCTCGCGGGCGAGCAAGCATGAGTTTACCGAACGACACACGAACACTAGAGTTTCGGCAGCGCCGAAAGTTTCGGCTATATTTTGGCCGAAACCGAAACTAAGGCCGAAACTGGATTTTTTGGCCGAAACTGGCCGAAACCGAAAGTCCGGTCGGAGTAATATTATAAAGCGGAAGAGTTTGTTTGTTTGTTTGAACGCGCGAATCTCAGGAACTACTGGTCCGATCTGAAAAATTATTTCGGTTTTAGATAGCCCATGTATCGAGGAAGGCTATAGGCTATATTTTATAACGCTAGGACTTATAGGAGCAAAGAAATAGAGGAAAATGTGGAAAAAAACGGAGGAAATTATTTAAAATTGCTTATTATCTTAAGAAACTACTGGAGCAATTCTTATGTTATTTGGCATACATGAATTTTTTTCTCACTTTTTTTAGTAAATAAAGCCCCCTGCGAGTTTCTTACGCCAGTTCTTCTCGCCGGGTTAGTTCCCGAACCGGTGGTAGCCTGGTAGGCATCATGTAGACTTTCAGAAAATATTTGCAAAAATTTATTCTGAATAAAAAATTGAGTTTTTTGAGTTTGAGTTTGAAGAATAGACCACGTAAAAGGACATCGGTTTCTTTACGGGAACAACTATAAACTATAGTCCACGCGGACGAAGTCGCGGGCAACAGCTAGTAAAGAACATAATTCTACAACATCACTTCTTTTAGTGTATCTTTCACTATCAAACACTATCTTTCGAAAGAAAAAAAAAGTTATAAATTCGGAAGAAATATAAAGATTATTTTTTAACAAGAAATTAAAACCGACTTCCAAGATAAAAACAAAAGTAATACTTATTCTTAATCTAAAAAGAATCAAATAATTCTTATTCCTTATTATAGTGGCGTCTTCAGACTTCGCCTAAACCTCAACTATTTCTGTACTCAATCTTCGTACTTTTGAAGTCGATACCAGCCCGGAAAAGTTCTGAGATCCTTGACATAGCAATTACGCTAAGGTAAGCTGGTACCGACTTCAAAAGCATGAAGATTGAGTACAGAAATAGTTGAGGTTTAGGCGAAGTCTGAAGACGCCAATTTTTTTTTTTTGTATGTTCAACCATAATTGTTGAACATACAAAAAAAATATAAACAGACGAACGTATAACCTTCTCCTTTTTGGAAGTCGGTTAAAAAGGTATTACATTTTGTACCTGCATTCAACATCGGATTCATCATCCCTTGGCCCATCATGTTAGGCGCGTATTTGTAGATTTCACTCATCTTCTGCAGTAGCTGGAAATAAAAAGTATTTATATACTATATATACTATAATTGGCAGGTCATAAGCAATATCTATTTGGTTTCTCCTATGCATCATAATATAAATCTCTATTGACGTAAAGTGTACCGAAATAATAAGTTCCATGCTAAATAAACGAAAATAAATGATCTACATATTTAGTTGTGCCTGTAATATTATAACATGCAAACAATATGTAACTTGATAATAAATGCCAGTGCAAAAGCATTGTGAATCCATTTTACTTTTTTACTGCCGTTTTATAAATAGTTGAGAGAACAATATTGTTTATAATCTTTAAAACGTTTTGCATAAAAATAAATTAAACATGCCGTTGCTAACAAAACACAGACTACACAATTTTCAATGGTAAAAGAAACAGAAATTGGTGGTTCTGAAATATACAAACTATATTTTATGGTAATTCAACATCGGGTATATTGAATTCATTTTATATTAATCAGAGGTCTGTGCAACATTAAAAGCTAGGTTTGCGCATTAATAGGTTATAAGGTAAAATAATATATTTCCATGCTGATTGCTATGTTTGCTATAGATAAACCTATTGATATTCTATCTTTAAAAACTTACGCCGTAATCATATCCACCGAACATCTGAACAAATAATTTTGTCACTTCAATTCTTACATTTATCTAAAGACTAATATTGAATAATATTATAGTAAGGCAAATAAATAACACGGCAACTAATATCTTTTTTAGGCGACTTTCTATTACGTCACAAAAAAACTTTGCAGTGATTAAATATCTTAGCAACTATTAAACTATACAAGCAACAAAAGGCTAGGATCAAAAAAAACTAAAAAACGGCTGCTACTGTAAGGTATCAAATATATCAAGCGGGATCAGTGTAAAACTGGATAAGGTATTGTAAAACCTAATGTGGCGACTAATTTTTCCAAGGGGATATCAAACATTCTTCACTGGCAACTATTGGCTTTCATTATAAAAATACACATTTGGCAGCGATTATTAGGTAGCTTTAAAACTGAAAATGGGTATTATAATAATGTATTTGGATATTAGAATATTGTTTGCAGATTCGTAAATTCTTGAAAAAGGCGGCAAATGCGCTCGTGTGTCTGAGCAGTGCGAGGGCTGCGGAGCGGGGGGTTGAGCGCGTTTCAGCCAATAACAAGCGGCGGACGAATGCAATGGAACGTCACGGGGTTGCTGAAACTTTTTTTACTTAACTACTTAGCCACGGATACCGAAGCAGGGGGGACGGGGGGGGCGCAGCCCCCCGCCAAAACAAAAACAAACACAATCCAGAAAGTCCAAAAGTAGGTTAGGTTAGGTTGGAACTTAGACCACAACACCCAGAAATAGGAGCCCCGCGTGGCGGGGCTCGTCAACTGATAATTATAATTGAAGCTAGTTGTGCAATATTGAGGGTCATTGGTCTCTAGGTATGACTGATGATGGATCTGAAGATCTGAGGTTGAACCTCTAGAGTGCAATTCCTAAGCCGAAGGCTTAATTGTCAGAAAAATAAAACATTAAAGTAGTGCCGTCATAAGAAAAAGAAGACGAAGACAGTAGTTTTTATTTGTAGTGAATTTTGTTAATTCAAAACTTTTTAAATTAATCGATTTTGATTGACTTAGATTAGTTTTCCGTTCGATACATAATTTTTTCACTCCCTTTTGTTACACTTAAGATAGTCAAGAAAAAATTAAATAGACCAAGTATAGTTTTTTTGCATGTCACAATTTAGTTTATTTATATCCCTAAAATTGTGGCCAAAATAAGTTTTTATGTAATCTTGTTTGTATTTATTTCAGACCTTGGTCAAGTTTATAGACAACCCCATTTTAGAATTTATTAAAGGCTATTTTAACATTTTTATCCGCCAATAATTTGTCGCCTTAGAAGAAATTCAGTTGCCACAAAAGAAAATCACTGCCAAATAAAATTTAAATGAAACCTCAAAACTCATTAAAAAGCCGCCGCTTTCTAGTTAAAATGCTACCTCAAATTAGTCGCCAAAGTAGTTTATTTACTATCCATTTTCATTTTTTTTTAAGACCCGGAATGGTAACAATTTGTCGCCGCGTTAAATACATGCCTTATAGTAATAAGAACTATCTGGATTATTATCAAATATATAACGCAGAGCAGTGTGGCTTCGTTTTAAAAATAAGGCTTTTTAATGCCTTGATAGTGGGAATCGCAGACACAATAGATATTCAATTGTTATGCGGCACCAGGCTGCCGCTTGGGGATTGATGGGTTAATACATTTTTTTTTCATGTACGTCATTTATTCGGGTTACCGGTTATATCCTTTGGGTACTTAGCACGGGGCCGGACTGACGTGGTGCGAATCTTTCATAAAATAAAAATAGAAAATGTAAATTCAATGACGGTCATGAGCTGTCAGCTGGATTTGATGTAAAGCGACCAAATGACGTTGGCCCACCACCAGCATAGCTAGCACGGCCTTTCCCAGTCGATTCTTCGGAAGAAAGTAATGGCAGTTTCTTTCCCATGTCTACATATCTTTTTCCCGAGCATGGCACTCGAGTTTCAGTGGACAATGACAAGAAACTCTTTCCATAGCAACCATTATAGCAACGGCAATTTTTTTTTGACATTTAGTTTCTTGATTCTTTTTTTATTTTATTATGGCACTTCAGCTATAAAACCATGGTCAGTGTCGAGTAAATGGCGGCAAATTAAAAAAATCGACGTGTAGCAACCTTGTATATAGCCGGAATTTTAGGTTTGATCTACGAACTACGAATAATAAAGTTCCTTAGTTTCTAATTGAGTTTCTATTATTCGTATTTCGTAGATCAAAACTATAATTCCGGCTATAGACAAGGTTGCTACACGTTGATTTTTTGAATTTGCCACCATTTACTCGACACTGGCCATGGTTTTATAGCCGAAGTGCCATAATAAAAAATAAAAATCAAGAAACTAAATGTCAAAAGCGGATAAAAATGGTCGTCATGCTTGACATATAGATTTTCAAAAGCGGAAGAAATCGAGATACGAAAGAAACTTTTTCTCCAGTGTTTTTTCCAGTAAAACTGTCAAAATTTAGATTCTTTCGTTTGTCCGCTGACGGTATGCTAGGGTAGCTGCTCATAAGGCCGCGTTTCCACTGACGCGGAGCGGAGCTTAGCGGTGCCGAATTGACCGATCACCATACTCGAAATCTTCGCTCCGCTTCGCTGTCATTCCACTGGAATAACACGATTGGTCAATTCGGGCACCGCTAAGCTCCGCTCCGCTCCGCTTCAGTGGAAACGCACCCTTAATCAACTTTTCTGTTAGTAGCGTAAAAACCATATTATATGGTACTCACCCCAGGGTTCGCTTGGTATATCATGGGCAGCATGTCCCGAATTTGGTTGTCGTTGATATTGGGCATGTCCTTAAGCATGGCGGCGACGGTCGCGTACGCCAGTTGCTGCTGCTGCAGCAGGCCGGGCACTGTAAAAATTAAAATATAGTTGAACCTGGATATGTATTTGTAATATAAATATTTACACTGTATACAGGCGTTACAAGTTATACAACGTTTCTTCCTTGTTTGTCAAGCCACTTTGAAAAGACAATGTTTAAAATAGTGAATACTATTTTTTTTTATTGGGTTCATGACTCCATAGGTTCCGTGGGAAGAAGAGAAAGTGCTCTTCTGTATTGTACAGACATTTAGGGACCATAAATGACGACGTGAGTGAAAGAACCACGTAACTAACGTTTTATAACATAAGGACAATTACTCATTTTATTCCTTATAATTTGAACAAACCTTGTGACATATCTACTTCATCACCTGGCTAATATATCTATTCTGGCTACACATTAAATGCACAGTTTTTATTCAAATCCTTTTTCCGGCCCTCAAGCCTGCAATTATGCAAAAAACAGCATTTTTACTGTTACTAATCTGGTCCTTCAAAATCAAAATATTTATTTCTAAATAAGTTAACAAAGTTAACACTTTTAGAACGTCTACATGAGGCCTACCACCGGTTTTCCACCTGCCATTCACGTCTTCAAAAGTACACCGACACCGAATTATTACGATGCGGAGCTATTATATTGCTATGTGTATATTATATAGATACTGGCAGTACCTACGAATAATAAAAACTAAGGAAAGGTAACTCCCATACTTCAACCGTTTTGAATTTGGTTCCTTTTTGCACACTAAAATATTTACACTTCTATATTAACATAAAATTATGTACCAAATACATGCATAAAGTATGCATGTATTCGGGTCACATTTTGTAGAGTCGTGGACAACATTTTTGACACAATTACTATTCCTTAGTTTTTATTATTCGTAGGGTAGTACTCACTCATGCCGTTATGCATGTACCCGGCGAAGGGTTGGGGCGGTGGGCGTGTCTTCTCGTTTTCAAAGTCCTCCCACGCCGCCTTACGCTCCTCCTCCGAGAGCGTTTCCTCCTCCTTATTTTCCAGGAGCGAGTCGTGCTCGTGATACTTGTAGATCTGTAAATAACATAACAGTAGAGAGTTAAAAAGCCGCTTAAATTGCGTTAAGACAAGGAGCGAGTCATCAGCAGTAGAGAGTTGAGAAGTAGTTTAAAGCAGCCATTCGCGTTATGAAGAGAAAAGCTCGAAAATTTAATAATTAAGATTGGAAGACAGATTTACTACACGTTAATTTAAAAAAGTCAAATTTATTATTATTTTGTGTAAATATAATATATATAATATTTTGTTTGATGTGTGTGTGTTAGTGAAAGTGGAAAAAGGATCCAAATTCAAAACGGTTGAAGTATGGGAGTTACTTTTCCTTAGTTTTTATTATTCGTAGGTCTGTACTCTGTGTATACCTGAGCCTCATGCTCCCTCAGCATCTCAGCGAACAGACGGTCTTTAGGCAACGGCGGCAGCTCACGCGGTGCCGGTGGTTTCGGCTCAAACTTATATAACTCCGCCAAGTCGTTTTCGGCGTAGTGTCTGTCTATTTGTTGTTCGTCTATAACGCGTTTCGATATCGCCTGCTTTGTAACTTGCCGCTCGTAGATTTTTTCCTCCATCGTGCCCTGAAATGTGTGTTTGTTTAATAAAGTAGTCGTAGAGGAATTATTTAGAGTTTGAATAAGATTACTAATAATCTAAATCTAGACTTCGGCATGATTAGAGATCAACTACGATAACATAGCGCGCCCCTCCAAAATTCAAAACTTTTGAAGTGCACTGCACTGCACAAACTTTTCTGTGATTTTATTTACGCAATAGGATTTATTTTATTTCAATTCAGCATAGGTAGCACATGCTACACTAATGAATGCTTCTGAAGTCTTTTGAAGTTTAACCTGTGGCAATGGCAAAATTATAACCATCTTGATCATTGCAATGTATGTTATGTTGTACTAATTTTATTTTACAAACCAGAATATTAATATGTTATGTGTTACCTAATGACAAAATGTTTCATGGCAGTATTAAAAGTTTAGGGTCATTATATTATTATTGTTTGTAGTACGAGTAAAGACGAAAATAAAATGGGCAAATATAATCTGTAGTTTAATTTATGTAATCATTTCATTTAAATAAACAATTTTTAATTCTAAAAATATAATCTTAATAAAGTAGCTCTTTTCGCTAAGTAATAAATTACTTTGTATCATCTATTACGCAAATACAATCTACTTCCATAGACTGCTAACATTGCACTTTGCACTTCATCAATAATACATCTTTCCACATTATACCATTCAGGACTATCTATTTCTTTAACTCTTCTTCTCAAGAAATTTATTAAAATATTTAATGTCTCCAAATTTTTACTTATAACCATTTCTTGCATATAACTTACAATTAAATTGACATCACATTGTTTTGGACTTTGACCACTATCAAACCAAGCTCTTAATAGCTCCCTAACTTTCTGCCAGGGTAAGGCTAAAAACCCCTGTGGTTTTTCGGCTGCCTCAGGTTTCTCTTCTTTTATTTTAGGCTTTTCTTCTTGTGCTATGCTTTCGTGAACAACATATTCTGTTCTCGACACACTCATTGATTGTCCTTGCAAAAATTTTCTTATCAGATTTTTTGAGGATGAAACAGGTTTATGTTTTGGTGGCCTTCCCCTTTTCTTCACTGTTGGGGATTTTATACGGCTAATAATTGGAGACTTCTTCAATGGAGATAATGGTGCTTTTTTTTTGACTGGTGTAGTTGGTTTCTTAACTACCGTAGAATTAGCTGGTAAACATAGTTGTGGTGTGTTAGTTTGTTTAATCTTGTCAGGTTTTCCTGCAAAAACTGTTGTAAGTGTGCCTTTCATAGGCTTATTATTGAGTGCTTCTAATTTAGTTATTTGTATTCCAACACCTCTCATTTCTTTTGGATTGATATTTTGTTTCTTACATATTGTGATAACCTCTCTTGTGATTGTTTGTAAGTCATCTGTAGCAATTGGTAAATTAGCAGATTTATTAATAACATCACAGAAACCATGACCCATAAACTTTGCTGTCTCTACTGGAGCATCTTTAGCTCTCACCATAAGTTTCAATGTTATACATTTACCTAAAACTTTGAACTGTTTCAGTCTTGAATGTACTTCTTCTGAAAGTTGTTTTAAAAAGTTTTCACATTGTTCATTATTTTCAAAACGAATCCCATAATTCACCTCAGCAGAAACTGATTTTCTTACAGTGTAAAAAGACAATGGAACAGGATCATGTCCTCTACACTGATCATACAATTGTGACCCAGTTTTTTTTCCAAAGTGCTGTTGAAGTGTTGCTAGGGTTAGACTTTGAAGAGACCCACAAGTTTGATGGCCCAATGATTCTAATTTGTGTGATGTTTGCCTACCCACACCAGGCAAATCTCTTAGTTTAATGCCAAACATAAATTCTTCTACAAGATTAGCTGTGAGGAAAAACTGACCATCAGGTTTTGCTTGTTTTGTGGCCAACCTAGCTTGTAATCTGTTTCCACCAAACCCAGTGGAGCATGGGCATCCTGTTTTGTTCTTGATCTCCTCTCTCAAAGCGCTTGCAAACTCTTGTGCACTAACACTTAATGATGCTAACAATTCAGTACAGTCTACATACATCTCATCACATGATACAGCCTCAATATCCAAGGTATACTGTGCCACAGTATTATACAGTGTTAATGCTACTTCCTTGTAACCCTCAAAATCATAAGGTATTGTTTGTAGATTTGGGCACAGTTTTAAGGCTGATCCCATAAACATTCCATTGCTAACACCTTTAGCTCTTGCCTCATATGAGCATGAAGCTATTTCACTCATACTACTGAATTTGTCATTTTCTTCAGATACATTGTCAACTTTTGACTCGAAATATAACTCTTCCTCTTCAACACCAGTAGCTTTGCTTAGCTTTTTTGCTTGTCTTTGTTTATACATGCTGAATTCAGTTGCTCTATCAACACCTTCTCTTTTTGGTCTAGGTTGTCCGCCTTTAGAATGTGTGACAGCAACAGGTTTCCCGATCAAATCTGGTCTAGATCGCAATCCTACAGACACAAAAAAGCAATCCATGTCTATATGCATAATGGTTTTATTATTCTGAAATGACAGAATATTTACACTATCCATATTTGGCTCCTTCAATCTATTTTTAAAGACCTCCCGAGAAGGGAATATATAATCACTGTTTTCCCTCAGTTCATTTACATGTTGTTTAAAGTAGGCGCCCAATTGGGATATATGGTGCAATCTAGAATTATTGTAAAATTCGGATAAAAAATTTGGATTATTTGCATTTTTTGTCACTTTATCACTTTTTGGTATTATGTTATTTGAGTTCACTGTTGATGTATTCTCTGTATTACGTGATTTAGGTAAATTGTTATTAACAGAATAGTCTGTGCTCGTTGATGTACATGGATCATTACTAAATGTCTCTGCAAAATCACTTTCCTGGTTTTCATTTTTTAAATGTACTTCATTTTTTGATTCCCCTTTCCGATTTGTTTGAAAATTTAATATTGGTTGTAATTTTGAACTTCTATAAAGTAAATAATCTTTGTAGTTCAATAGTCGATTTGCCTTTAAAGAGTCTGTAATCCATTCTGGTTTAACCACTCTTGTTAAGCACATATTCTTCACTTTAGTATCAGGTAAATTGGAGGCAATGATAAAATCTTCACTTCTTTGATAGGTGTGATATACTCCTCCATGTTTAGCCATTAATTCTTTTAGCTCATCGGCAGAGGGTATTGTATAACCGTTAACATAAATACTCACATCATTAAATATGTCAGAAACCTTTATTTGCTCATTAGAAGTGGTTGCAGAAAATTGTTCTTCAAGTTTGGCAATTTTCGCGCGCATATATCCTCCCCAAGCTTCGAAACCATTATCAGGGAATTTTTGATCCCTTCGAGACATCTTTCTGTTTCTGTATTCTTGAACTATGTCTTGATAGTATGCACATAGTATGTAGGTACTGTGTTCGTAAACAGTGGCAATTAAAACAATATAGAAAGTAAAGAAGTAATCTACAATTTCTATTCGTGAACTCACTAGGTACATATGACTAATCTGTGGTGAACTCTCTGTTTATTTTCAAAATACGTAGTATCCCTAAGTAGTCTGTGTTTTCAAAATTTGCAACAAATTACAAAACACAACAGTGAACAGCGGTCAGCGGGATCTTTTGACCTACGTAACAGATGCGACAGTGATGTTTTCCCTAGTTTTACATTGTTCCGTTTTGGCGCTTGTGTAGCGTTTGTCATTTTGACAGCATCATCAGCATGAAACGTCATATAGAGCTTGAACGATCGATAATCCAGATGTCGATACTAGTGAGGTGCCTACTTTATCGATAAAATGTTTTATAGGCATAATAGCTCTGGTCACTGCAGCTATTTTGATTATGTATTTTAAAAATAAAACCAGCTTAAGTTTTATCATTTATTTAGTGCCTTTTTTCATAACTTGTTGGTCTTATATATTTAATTTTTATGAAAAGCAATTTTATGAATGTTAGACATTTTTGTAGCATAGTTTTCTTCAATGTCTCCCTTTAAAATTTTACTAAGTATATTGCTCCAGTTGTGGACATGAAGCCTGATCACATAATTTATAAATATATTTTTTTAACAAATCTGAGTGCACATACTGACACCCCAACTAGGAAAACTCTAAATTTTCTAATTTTTTTCTTAGAGTTGCCCCTATCCTTTTAGACAAGGATTTTTTATTTAAAAAATTATGAATATGTGAAGCGGCATATCTATACAACATTACAAGTTTATGACTAGGATAAACTAAATTATTGTTTTTTAACGATTTGTATTCTCTATGCCGTATATATGAATAAATATCATCCCCTGTAAAACTATTTGTATAAGTCTCTATAAATTTTGAACATTTTACATTTTTCGTCATTTTTCTGCAAATATAACCAGCCAATATAATAAAACCAGATAAAAATAACCTCATCCTTTGATATAGACCCGCTCAGAGCAGGTCTTACACTCTTTCTTTCCTGTGAAGTGGATGAATAATTAATATTTTCATCATTTTCTTCTTCAATATTTTCATTATTATCTTCTTCAAATAAAAATTGTATGTCAATTAAGTTGTCTCCGTTATCCACTTCACAGTTAGCAAATCTTGAATGTGGATTTAACAAGTTTGAAAACAGTAATGATTTATAAGCATACCTAAATAAAAGTGTTTGCGTCTGGGTTAACATGTCGATAATTTAGAGCTCTTACACGTCCTAAATAATTTTCCAGTGGGTCCTGATTAATGTATCGAGGATAATAATATTCTACGGCATATTTTTCAAATAATATTTTAGTTAACCTAATAAAACTCTCTAATGTTGTAATCCAACCATCTACGGAAGGGACCCGTACATATCGAGGTTTCCCGGATTGTATGGCGAGTTTACTAGATGTGTCCTCAAATTTCAACTGATTTAATTTTTTAATGGCTTCTGTCCAAAACTGCATAATATGTGGGGAATTTACTTTAACTGCTTTTCTTAATTTTCCTTTAATAGCACCACCAGAATAGCAGTTTACGCTATCAAAAAGCTTGAAAAATGCAACAACTTCTGCTGTAGTTTCCATGCTGCTGCTGCCCGTGTAATGCTGATCTGAAAATTAAATATACAGAATTAGAAACTTTCAATAAACTGTAGTGAGCTAAATATTAGAAGGTAGTAACTAGTTAAATGGCCTGGCCATTTAGCCAAAACTTTTTCGTTTTCGCTTCGTTATCTTCTTCTTCTTTTGGGGTAAGCCACCCCATTCAGGAGTTGCCAGCGTCATAGTTGTGGCGAAAAATATGTACAGTTAAAACGAAAACTGATTTCCATGCACTGGGCACGGGTAATGAGTGATGACTTCATGCGACCATGCAAATACAAGATAAAACAGAAAATACCAGACCAAGCAAATATAAGGCAAAATATTGTTTCTTAACCTTTAAATATACACGGAATACATAAACATAAGTACAATAATTAATAATATATTAAATAAAAGGAAGAGAATTCTTATTACACCTAGAGCCTAATGTGATTACGAGCAATGAACGAGCATAAGGTGTATATAAATGGAGAATATACTAACGATAAAATAGATTTAAAATTAGTGGGACGAGGAATATTAGGAGGAAGGTTTAGCCGAAACTTTTTCGTTTTCGCTTCGTTATAGAATCGCCGATCAAAATGTATGGAATTGACATTGGACGAGTCGAACGTCAACATCATATTAACGAACGCTTATGTCACTTCCATACATTTTCATCGGCGATTCTATAACGAAGCAAAAACGAAAAAATTTTGGCACACCCCCTGGTGTGCTCAAAATTCTATAAACAACAATCTTTAACGTCCTGTAGAAAAAAGGCTTTGGATACAAAACACCAACTTTTCTACATTACTGTACACTGCACAGTATTATTGTGGATGTGGTGTGTTGCTTTATTTTAAACTTACTCTATCCATCTCTCATGTTAGAAAATAAGTTTGATATTCACTTACTGAGTGTATTTGTATATTTTAGCATGGCTGCGGTCCGAGCACGTAACACTTGGGCAGCCACACTGACCTTCATTTTTTTAATTTTGTCTGGCTGGACATGATGAGCCGTTAGTTTAGGTAGTGCCCTTGCTATCCAAATCGTAAATAAATTGGATATCCTGGATGTGGCTGTTTTACCCTTCCAAATTATATTTTTATTCAAGAAGTTATTCCTTACACCTTTTAAAAGATGAGGTGGGTCGAAAATACACTCAAGCTGTACCCAGCTATGATAATTGTACCATCTGAAATGTAAACATACATTATTAAGTGCATACTACATAGCAGCACAGCATACTTTATGCTGAATAAATTTTAAAAAACCATTATCAAGGCCCCCGTAAGGGCTACTGGCGCCTGTGTGCAAAAAAAGGATTTTGGCGCCCTTTTAGGCAAATTTTTTGGGTCCTTGGTTTTGGCGCCCCTAAAGATGGCGATTTGGCGCCCCTAGAGGATGGCACCCGTGTGCATTGCACACGTTGCACATAAATGGTAGCGGGGGCCCTGACCATTATATTATTATTGCAGAAAACAGTCTAACTACTTTAAGATTTTGTTAATTATTATTAAATGTAACACTTACCATATTTTTCATTTTGTTTTATACAATATTGAATGGTCATCTCTTTTAGATGTTTAATAGCTGATCTAAATGTTGTGTCTTGGTCACATACTAGTCCCAGTGGTATCAATCCACACAATGCCACCTGCTCCACAAGTTGTTTTAAAATATTTTGCAGTGAAGCTGTGACACAGACCACAGTCCCTTCATAAAAATAAAATGCGACAGTTTGGCGCCACGATGAGCACACTCCTCTGGTCATAAAAGCTAAAGCGTGGTCACAAAATCGCATTTTTTTGTCTCCAGCTACATCAACTAACCCGAATATTTCATCATGTTTTTCATTAAATGTTAAATGTGGCGTTAATGCAATTTCGTCAAAAACTATTGTGCATAATTTCTGTTGCGACTTCCAATTCCTTATTTTGTTTTCAATATATTTAAAAACTCTAGAACGCCTGGTTCTATAAATTTTTTTTCTGTAAGGCGATTTAATGTTCTTTTATTTGGCAAAGCAAACATAGTTTCCAATAATCTGTAAGATTTTGGGCTTTGCTTCCATAATACCAAGGCAGTTAGTTTTTCATCCAAGTTAAATCTTCTCGCCATTTTATTTTTGCTACATAGCTTCAGTTGCATAAATAAAAATGTTTGTGCCTGTTTGCTTAGACAGCCAAAGTTTTTAAATATTATAGATCTATTTGAAGTTATTTCTTTCACTCGCTTGACAAATTTGGTTTTCCTGAAGTTGTTTGTTTTCACAGCCAAACCTGTAAAAGCACACCTGTATAAATTTTTTTAATATGTTACATGCATAATGCATATTATACATGGAATTTTAAACAATGCTTAGACAACTTATAATTTGCTTAGGCACTATACAATACCCCATGGATAGGGATAATGTGAACCGTCTATTATAATTTTATGCTTGGATTACTTTAGGAAAATTTAAAATCTGATCTTTGTACACACATAAATTAGCATTTCATTTTTTATCATAGATATAATAAATTACAAGGAGTTTTCTAAATTCCTCATGTATCCCATACTTTTGTAAACATGCTTATTATTACTTTAAATACTTTTTATAAGTAAAAGTATCTACAGAAGAAATTTCTACATAGTCTGTTTAGCAGTTGCATACCAAGTCTATCTAAATCAGTTCAGAAGTTCAATAGTTAAAATACAGACAGACACTCATTCTCATAATATTATAATATTGATATGCATAAAGTATTAAAAATAATACCTTTAAACCCCTTAATCCTTATTTCATAACTGCGTTTTCTTTCTGTAGTTTTTACAATTTCATTTTCTGAAAAAAATATTGATTTATTGTTCCATAGTGCATTATACAATGGCATTAAATTTTAATATTCCTACAAATAATAAAAACTAAGGAAACGTAACTCCCATACTATTACCATTTTAAATTTGGTTCCTTTTAAACTGTCATGTAACATCAGCCTGATACCGCTCAAGGCCACCTAAATATTGCAAATGTATTGAAAAGGTGTAGAATGTTTTTTGACGGAGTTACTTTTCCTTAGTTTTTATTTTTCGTAGATTAAAACCAATTAAATAATTAACAAAAATAATAAGTATTTCACTTTTAAAATGTTCTTGTTTCATATTAATAATACCTCCATTGTGGGAATCGCAGACAATATATTTCCAATTGTTATGCTGCAGCCGGCTGTCGCTTAGGGATTGATGGGTTAAGTTTACCATTTTGTTTCTGGGATTCCAAGAGACTCGTATGTTGTGCAGGGTTCAGGTAAATTATTATAGTTGACCAGAACAAAAAGGTTTACTAACCTGTATGTTCAGAAAGAGTAGAGATTTCTATATCTAAAGGCTTGCTGAAGGAGCATGAAGGCTGGTCTGTCACATCTGTAAATAAAAGATGGGTTGCACTCCGGGAGTGCCGGCAGAAGTGAAAACTTGATTATTAACGTTGTGCATTATTTTTTCAACCCATTTTTTATGAAAATCGATTTAAAAATTTTTAATTAATTAATCGAAACCCTTTATCGATTAAAAAATATCGACTGTACATTTCTGCTAAACAACTCATTTCCCCGACTGTACATTTCTGCTAAACAACTCATTTCCCCGACTGTACATTTCTGCTAAACAACTCATTTCCCCGACTGTACATTTCTGCTAAACAACTCATTTCCCCGACTGTACATTTCTGCTAAACAACTCATTTTCCCGACCGTACATTTCTGCTAAACAACTCATTTCCCTGACTGTACATTTCTGCTAAACTACTCATTTCCCCGACTGTACATTTCTGCTTAGCACAATTTTCCCCAACTGTACATTTCTGCTAAACAACTCATTTCCCCGACTGTACATTTCTGCTAAACAACTCATTTCCCCGACTGTACATTTCGTTCGAGTTCGACACAAAACAACCGTCTTACGCGTTTTGTATGGTTTTTCGATCAACACGAAAATCTGGCGCGAGTTTCACAGTTTTTACCCATCCCACAAAAGTGCTCAACGCCGCTAAAGAAGTTTTCACTTCAATAACAATTATTAACATTAAATAGAACACACATTTATAAAGAATTTTAGAAGTTAGGAGAATGAAGGTTCTGAATAACGAGCTGTTATTATTTTACATACCTCCTTGTCTTTTAACAGCCATATTAACTTCATGTATGTATAATGGATGTCCATGAATATCATCACCTACAACAACAAAAAGATAAATTGTTAATTTCTATTAACATGAATGCCTAAAAGTTAATATTAGCTCCTTATTTTGTAGTACACAAAAGCACTCTGTCTAATTTTAGTCTGTCATATACAGCAGTAGCCCCGTATGCCCTTGCCCTTAGTCAGACCTAGTGGGTTATGGAAATGGATGACCAAAACAACATAACAAACATAGGAAGAGATCTGATATGATCATATAGATTTAGCGTTGCCAGGTTGCTAGACCGAAAAGCCGGCGGTCAACTTGGCCGGACATTAGTACAAAAAAGCTCTAAACATCAAAAGCTCAATAAATCTAAACATTAGGTTAAAACAATGTAACATCTAATAGCTCTACAATTTTACATCTCATTAGGTGCCCGTCAACCGTCTAAAAGTAGGACTTTTATATAAAGTTATAGATTCTAGGCTCTACAAAAGCCGGACTCTCTTTAATTTTGGCCGGACACGCAAGCGAAAAGCCTGACTTATGTAATTAATTTGAACATGCCATAGTACAAAATACCTACCTGCTATTCCGAGGACCAATATTTCATCAGTAACATTTATATCCTCATCGGAGTTTCTTTTGCAATAATTGTGATCACTTAGAGCATTTCGGTCTGAAACAATTGAGTGCATTTCAGATTATTGGTACACAAAATATGTAAAAAACATTGGTAAAGTTAACAAGCATCTACACAGCTTAAATCTCAATGCTAATAAAGTCTTAAGGGGTTCACACACAGAGCAGGTAATGTATATTAATATACATTACATTCCGGGATGTATAGCTTTACATTATATAAATCTATCACACACACAACAGGTAATGTAATGTATCTTTCCCTACATTTCAATGGTAGCCTTGAAACACATTTCAGCTGCAAATTTTTTAACATCCTATGAAGAGAAGAGATGTATATTTTACACGGAAATGTATTTAGATGTATCAAAATGTAAATACATATATAAAATTTTCATATAGCTCTGTATCTTAAGATACGAAGATGTAAAAATATACATTATAGCTGTTGTGTGTGGTCTCCTGACGATTTCTATAGAAAGATGTATCGAGATGTATCATGCTATAATTTACATCTTTACATTACCTGCTCTCAAACTCAAAAAACTCAAACTCAATTTTTTATTCAGAATAAATTCTCTGTCTGTGACATGTCTTTGAATGCATCTACATGAGTTGAAACCTGACATACCTGACAAAATATTATGTAGTTTTATCTACTTAGATATAAAAATTAGAAGTTAAACTTACCAGATTCGCTGGGCATTAGGGGTACGCCGTGTTCTATTTCAACATCCGTAAAGAGACATGGATAGGAATACCTAAGTCTCTTGCCTTCTTCGTCAAATTGATCTATATCAAAATGTTTTTCGCAAACACGTTTCCGAAGAAGTTGCTCTTTAGATAGGCCGATGAGGATAGAATTAGTTGGCACCAGGAAGGACATCCACAGGGTTCTTAAATTGTCATTCTTTGGGAAAGAAAAAAGCCGATGCGTTTCGCTGGTTGAGGAGCAACACAATAGTCCCATAACGACAATTAAACAAGCTTTTACAGTAGCACACTATAAAAGACTGCTATATTGTATCAAAAAACAGCGAAGTAATTGATTAATTTGGATCAACTCAAGCAAAAAGCGAGGATTTACAAAGTATCAGCACACTCAACGCGGTTAGTCAACACAATAAACAAAATACGTCACAAAATGGCGACGTCACAGATTAAGAGTTATATTATAGTAGAGGCGACGTCACAGATTATGAGTTGGGCGATCGCAGCGCCAAGGCGGCACATTTGGAAACTGCACTGTCACACCCCTGCAATAGACTTGACATGGGCGTACACCCGGGATGGATATAAAGTGCCAACTTTGTCTGGTGTTACCAGACTACACAAATCTTATTTTTATTTTCCCCACACCAAATCATTTTTTAAATCATTTTTTCAGATGGCAAAAACGCTATTATAGGTCTACCAGAATGTGATGGCAATTTTTGACAGCAAATTTTCAAAAAATATCCTAAATCATTGGATAAATTTTTATATTTGCATGTTTAATACACAGATTAGCTGCTAAAAGAAAAGGATCAAAATGTTTTATTTCAATTACCCCGGTATTGCTAGAGACTAGAGTCAATTTATTTTCTCACTTTTTGCCATCAGATTCTGGTACACCTATACATATTACCATTACTTTTTGTATTTTTATTATTAGCAATCTTCCCGTGAGTTCATCCGCGTGAGGGCTCCATTCTACCGCGGCGCACGGAGAGACTACGCACGTGCGTCAAGCTTCGCTTTGTAAGAAAATATATTATTATGTGACTGTGTCCACTGCAACCCTCCGTGGGTTCACGCCACGCACGAATTGACTCAAGTCAAAAAAATGCACCGCGGTGGAATGGAGGCTATAATATATAAATACGGTATTTAATATATAAATACCGTATGTATATTTATTGAGCTTCAGAGAACATTCAAAATGTTTAAACTTTGAATGTTCTCTCCATTTTAGAGGTAATTGTTATGGATTATAATCTTCGTACTTATATTATAATTTTACTTACTATACTTTATGGAGGGTAGATGGAGGAGAAATATCTTATATGGGGGATATTTGAAAAAGTGTCCAGCTGTACGCAGTAAATAACAGTTGAATGTGGCGCTAGCTGCAGCAAAGGGTATGGAATGAATGTAGCCGTTGATGACAAAATACTTAATAAATAAATAAAATAAATAACAAAATAAATAATACAAATATATTTTGAAAAACATAACCTAAAATAGCTGAAATAAAAGCTGCTAAATGATTTAAAATTTACCCTGTTGCTACTGTAGCGCCACCCTAATTTGACGCATTTCAGCGGACACTTTTTACATACAGAGATATTTCTCCTCCATCTACACTCCATACTATACTTGCTGTTTGCTAATTACTACTGTACCTACTTGCTATACTATCTTACTAATAATATTAAAAACGGGAAAGTTTAAATGTTTAAACAGGATGTATAAATGTTTGGAGTCAGGAGGATAATTTAAGGTGGCACATAAACATAAATAATAGACAAAAGAACTAAGAAAAACACATAATAATATGAATTTAATCAGTACCGTATCATTTATTTACTATAGTCAGAATAATTTAAGGTGGCACTAGCGGTCATTGACCTTCCTAGTACTAGTCTAGGAGCTAAGTGAAAAATACTCGCACTGACTTCTGTTAACTTAAGAACAAAATTCAATTCTTGTATCTTAGTAAAACGTCTTGGTTATATTTTCGTATGATAATTTCCAACTATTTATGAGTTTGAAGTGATATAATTCATACTGTGTTTACATCGTGTATGGAAAATACGATATCACCTAGAAACATCTGTCACTTCATTGTGAACCACGGGTAAAACACTTTTTTTTCAAAGTGTATAGAGCATATTTTCGCATATTTGGATGGAATCCAGCTGTTACCTCGTCCTGTTGACTGAATCCATAAATTTCTAGTTGTGGAGTCCTTTGGAAATCTAAAATAAATAGTTATTTATTTTATTATCTTTTTTATAAATCATAGAATGTAAAACATACAATGTTAGTTAAAAGTATGTTTTGATCTTACAATAGAAAGATAATATTATGTTATCTGAAGAAGTATGTTTAAGTTCATGTTGGATGACAATTCAATATATTATTCTTGAATGATTTTTTATGTATTAAACTTATAATATTTTTTTGTAAAAATAACAATTATCAAACATATGACAAATAATAATTCTAGGCAATTCTCCAACACTAGCGCTGGCAACCCTTGCAATCGTTTAACGCGACAAAATCAAAGAGTAATAGTTTTCATATTTCCGCTCACTGCGGCTTTTACAGCCTAAAATGTAACAAATCACCATGTTTTGCAATAAATTTAACACACACTTTATCACCGTCAATATTGTTTTTCGCTAAAAAAACACAGAATCAACGAATATCGCAAAGTAAAATCTGAGCAAATCTTTTGTTGGTCAAAAGTACGATTCTTGACCAACAACAAAAAGTGAAACTCTGACAAGGACAAAAAAAAATGTTACTGCCTCTATTACTCTTATGAGTTTATGTATAGCTGCGTCTTTGTCACTCTCGGTATTATTATTTGCTTGACCAATCCATTGATCCTTCATGTTAGGGTTTGTCATTACCAAGAAGTTTATAGGTAAAGTCATTACTTTGATGCTTGATATTATTAATTATGTCAAAGCCAATCTGTATTCTGTCGATTCACGACCAACACGACTGTCACAAACTCACAAGTCACACTTCAATCTTCAAATACCGTGAAATACCGCTATTTTTTCCAATTTTTGCATACCGACTGCTTCAGCCCAGGCATAGATTTAACGTTATGAAAATATAACGTTATGGAATGAATACCGGTAAATGTTATAACGGTAAATAGGATGAAGCCCTGAATGCAAGCCCGCGCCGGTTAAACGGTCCGGTAGGTAGGTCCGGAGGCCCGGCCGGCGGCCGGTAGGTTTACCGTTTACCGGATTGATGGATCAGATAACAGATTGATGAAAATTTGACCGTCTAACCCCGCTATCCCCAACCCGCGGCCCGCCGGGACTTTATTTGTGGCCCGCGTGATGTTAAAAAAATTTGAAATTCACGCCCACCGGTAAAATAACGTAAAGTTTACGTGAGTCGTTAAATTTTTTTCACTTTAAAATCGTTAATTTTGAAGAATGTTATTTTTTAACCACAAAAAAAATTTGTTGCGGCCCGCGACACCAAGACCAAAACATGTTTGTGGCCCGCATGAAACTGGTCCTTGTAGTCTTTATATAATGAACTGTGTTATGTTTGACATCCACAGGTGTGCCTGAAGGGCGTGTAATGTCTATGAAATCTTTTAAAATATTGTGATAACTAGTGTTACTTAAATTAATTTTAACAGAGGATATATTACATGTATTACTAATAGCCTAGGATCCCTTCATAGAAGGACCTTCACCGAGCTGTTTACTGGATGAAAAGTATTTTATATTCAATTACGTATGTCAACAAATTAATTGCAAGTGGGTTGCCTAAAAATTTCTGTCCAGAATAAAAAAAAAAACAAAAAAAAAGTTTTTTTTTACATTTTTCTGATTTGGTTATTTGACAAATTCCATACCAATCGAAAGTATGAAGCCCATAGAATATGCATTAAGCATTAACCAGACCGGTACCATCCGGTACTAGTATCGATTTACCTGCCTACCCAAGAGTTGTGAGTTATGACAGGAAAAAATAGACAACCTAACGTTTTCATACTCTACGGGCTCCATACTTTCGATTGGTATAGAATTTGTCTAATAACCAAACCAGCGAAATGTCAAAAAAAATCTATTTTTTTTTGTTCTGGACTGAAATTTTTTAGGCAACCCACCTGCAATTAATTTGTTGACATACGTAATTGAATATAAAATACTTTTCATCCAGTAAACAGCTCGGTGAAGGTCCTTCTATGAATGGATCCTAGGCTATAACGGCACAAGCAGAAGTTGACAAAGTTGTAGTATTATCAATTATACAATTATTCCGACAATCTACAATTAAATTATTAAATTTCAAAAAATATACGCCAATTATTGCTTGGCTCACATCAGCAACTATAAATCTCCACTGAAAATTACGTCTTAAGGCGCTATATTGAAAGTAATTTAACCGCAAGGGCAATTTTATACTTAATTTGTATGACTATAAAGTCGTGAATACGCTGCGGCCAGAAGATATCGGCTCGCTCGGAAAACATGCGAAAAACGTAATTTTAATTATTTAAAAAATAACTAGGAGCATTTAAGCAAAATGCTTCAATACGATTTTGAGTTGCAAATGTGTCTATCAATTAGACTAATTTCCTACAATACATCTATTTTCGTTTAAAAATAATCTTCAAATTTCGTATTTTTAAGAGGTCATTTCGATCGAGAAATGTATCGGGGCAAAATACATTAATCGTGTTTCTGGTTCTTCTCAAACCTAGATAAAGCTATGAAGATATGTATATCTTATTACCAGATTTATAACATTTATTATAGTCTTATAGTATTACGTCAAAAAGGACAGTTTTTTTCAATATAGCGCCTTAAACCTAAATTTAAAGTTTGTTCTAAATAGCCATAAGTATTTATATTTGTACCGTTTACAGCAATAAGACTAAAACTAGTTTTTGCGCGATATTCACAAAGGTAGGAACGAGGGTATACACACAGGTCATTTCCGGTATCAATAAGGTAACGAATATTAGACTTACAGCCAGTTATGAAAAGACGACCAATCGGGGAAGAAAGGCAGTGGCTTGTCGCCATCAGCGACTGCCCTTTGCGTTTCCCGCATTACCGAAATCGCAAGGCTGTATGCAGTATTTCGTGCGGTCATTAAATTTAGCGTGATACCAACACAACGGATGTCGATGGTAGCTGGAATTTGACCTCGACCTCGTGCGTTGATCTAGATTGCGCCGATGTTTGGGACGAGACTGATAGGCTCGACTGCAATTTGCGGTGCGGGTATGTTCTTCTATCTTCAAGGTAAGATTTTGTACCATCTTCTTTAGCTCGGCAATTTCAGAAGAAGCACTCGAAGAGGCAGATACGGCAGGAACAGAAGATGTGGAAGCCACATTACCAGGTAAGGTTATTTCTTGAATTTTATCAGCCAGGTCTGCTAGCTGCTCCAAACTGTGCGAGGGTTGAGAAGCTAAAATGCTCTGCACATTACTTGGGAGTCGGTTTGTCCAAATGGAGCGAGTAAATTCTTTCGCTTTCGCAAGGTCGAGAAGGTGGCGGAGAAATTCCGATGGTTTACGGTCTCCTGCAAGTACTTCATGAGTGAGAAGCTGTTTGACCTTCAATTCACGTAACGCGGAGAGTCTCCTTACTTGTTCGCTTTTAATCTTTTCATACTTGTTCACAGCTGGAGGATTGATAATAATATCCTTAACAGCTTTCGCATGTAAAATATCTAAGTTGTTCGTAACACTCGAAAATTTGGCTGAGTCATCAGTGACATTATAAATATTAAACTGGCCTTCCAGTAATGCGAACCACAATTCGGGATCGTCCGAAGAAAACTGCGGTACCTTAATATTCAGTTTGGAGTGATCATACGACATATCGTAATCGTATCGTGAGCTGTAGTGCGGACTTTTTTTTGTACGACGCGTGACGTGGACCGATCCTTTGGATTTCACGGTGTCGTCGCTGCTGCTCTTGGTTGCGTAATTTATGTTCTTGGGGTCACCAATTATTCCACATAAATGCGTGGCGGCCAAAGGAAGACCTTCCGACCGAGCGAGGTGGTATGCCCGGTCAGGCCGAAGCCCATTTCAGCTGTCGTATATATACCGACGCGCTTGGAAAACTTCGATAGCGCGATGCAGGAATGTTAGGCGAATTGTGGGTACCGCCACAGGTACACAAATTATTAAATTTGCGGTCGTGGCTAACTCTACACAACTCGTATGTTCGCGACGCTTGATGGGACGTTATATACGATCACACTTATCAAAATCTTCAGTAGACAACACCCTACTGCATTCCAAATGCACTGTGTACAGTTCACTCACTACCTTACTCAGTTCAATGTGGTTGTTCCGTATAAGCTGTTTAAAAAATCTCAAGGATACCGATTATGGAAAGAATATTTTGATGAACGGTCATTATCAAAAGGAGTATGGTATAGAACTATGCAAATGACTATACCAAAAAGACCTTGGTTCGATGATGCCGATATGAGCAGGCAAGATATTGTGCTGAGTCTCAGACTTCGTTCCGGACATCTTCCTTTAAATAGTTTCGCTAAATTGATGGGAAAAATCACATCACCAAACTGTTCAGAATGCGGCGTGGTTGAAGACGTGTACCATATTTTAATTGAATGTGTCCGGAACGAAGTCGAGAGATGTAGAATTCTATATGAATATAATATTGATGTCCGTCAGATAGGAGTATGTAATAGTATTCTTTCTTTTCCAAAATCAAAAGAGGCTGGCATGTTATATAAATTAGTTAGGTTAGGCATTAAGTTTAGGGCATGAATTATTCTGTATGTTCCTATGAGGGTGACATGCTCGCAAAGCGAACAAACCCTCTTTAATAAATAAAGAAAAAAAAAAAAAAAAAAAAAAGCTGTTTAAGCAAACGAAAACTCGCAGTCGTTAGAATCCTCTTCAAACACGCTATGTCATCACGCGGCTTTATCCATACACATAGGCAACACTGCACTATCGCGGCACTGTGACAGGAATATAACCGACGTTTCTAATCGAGCGCGTTTTTTACGAAGGAATTCTAGATGTTTTATTTTCTTAACAATATCCGGCCCGTAAATAGAATAAGTCGCGTTAGGTCCCGAATAATAAGTTTCAATTATAATACAACGCGAAAGATTAAAAGTTTATATAAAATCGAAATTTTTTTCGATTTTTAAATCGTTAATTTTGAAGAATATTAAATATTTTAACCCTAAAAAATTTTGTTGCGGCCCGCGACACCAAGACCAAAACATGTTTGTGGCCCGCATGAAAAAAGGTTGGGGACCACTGGTCGAAACTAAACTCTAAAGCCGCTATCCCCAACCCGCGGGCCGCATACGGCCCGCCACTCGCCAGTCGCCAGGACTTTATTTGTGGCCCGCGTGATGTTAAACCTACGTGTTAAACCATTTTGAAATTCACGCCCACCGACAAATTAATGTAAAGTCATCGTGTTAGTCGTGTTAGTTAGTTTTCCACTTATAAATCGTTAATTTTAAAGAATGTTATTTTTTAAGGACAAAAAAAAAATGTTGCGGCCTGCGACACCAAGACCAAAAAATGTTTGTGGCCCGCATGAAAAAAGGTTGGGGACCACTGATAAGTATAACATTAGACGTTAAAACTTATAACATTGTTCAACGAAACTAAAATCAATTGTTTTGTCAATTTGTCCGCACAAATACGAAATGCCTAATCTTCTGTCATAAATCTTAACTCTAGTACGACCAAAAAAAAAATTCATGTCAATATAGAATATTGGCGGCAAAATCAATTTCTTTGATCTTTTGATTTATCAACAAGTGAACAAGTTTTGAAAATTGTTCCAAATAGCATAAAACTTTATCAATAATAATTAATGTTCATTAAAATATTAAATTCGTGAATACTAACAATCTGTAAACATTGCAATATACAAATTCAGTTTTGTGGTTTGTGGATATCACGCAAATTCTACGTCTACCTGGCTACTATAAAATACTATAAAAGGACCCTGTAGCCGTTAACACAAGAAAATGGTGATAATGTTTAATATAATTTAAATAATTAATGATTAACATTGAAATCCAACAATAATTATGTACATTTTCCAAGTAGGTAGTTACGCCTTCTGGGTACAAATTGTTTTCTATATGACTTATTTTCAGAGTAAAAAACGTCGGATCAACTTAAGACAAACTGCTCGTGTCAACTATTATGAACCAGAAGAGCCGAATTTGGATGAGTATGTTTGTAAGTACACAGATCTTTCAGTAGCACATTCTAGCTGGAAAATCAGAGAGACAACCCCTACTCCCGTATTGTTACCACAAGTTATAATATAATAATATCTATGGACGCTTCACACCATGTCCGTCTGGTCTCGTAATAAACTGTACCTGAAGGACTTGTGTTACGGGTACCAGACAACGGAAATATATTTAATACTTTTATACTATACATAATATATCTAAGATTTTTATTATATTAAACATATATTTAATACACATCCATGACCCAGGAACTTTGAAAACTTTTTGTCCTGTTGGCGGGATTCGAACCCGCGACCCCCGGCTTGAGCTACTAACAGCCAACCGAGCCACAGAGGTCGTCAAAAGTTAAAGGTGCAGGTTTAAAAAATCAAATAATTTCGGAAATATTTTAATTGTTATATGGCCCTGAGGGCTGAGTTCTCTCAAGTCTAAACTCTTCTGATTTCAAAGTATCATTGTAATGAGGTAAAGAAAAGAATACAGTAAAGATATATTTTTTGTTACAGTTTGCTCTGAATGTGGTGATTTTGTTTATGAATATTGCTCAATTCATGGTCCACTGCTCGTGATTCCTGATGATAAGGTGAGAAAATGTAGTTTAGGATAGAAACAGTAATGTATCTATACTAATATTATAAAGTGGAACAGTTTGTTAGTTTGTTTGTTTGAACGCACTAATCTCAGGAACTACTGGTCCGATTTAAAAAATTCTTTCAGTGTCAGATAGTCCATTTATCGAGGAAGGCTATAGGCTATATTTTATCATGCTAAGACTTATAGGAGCGAAGAAGTAGAGGAAAATATGGAAAAAACGGGGGAAAATTATTTGAAAGGGCTTATTTGAACGCGCTAATCTCAGGAACACCTGGTCCGATTTGAAAAATTCTTTCAGACTTAGATAGCCCATTTATTGAGGAAGTCTATAGGCTATATTTTATCGCTCTAAGACTATTAGGAGCAAAAAAATAGAGGAAAATGTGAAAAAACGGGGGAAATTATTTGAAAAGGCTTATCTCACGAACTACTAGAGCAATTTTTCTGTTATTTGGGTCAGATAGGAAGTAGAGCACGTGGAGGATCATAGGCTATTTTTTGTGGACTAATTTGCCTGTGAAATATCTAATTTACGCGGGCGAAGCCGCGCGGAACGTCTATAAATAATAAAAATGAATCCATATTTCCCTTGGTTACGACATCACGCGTAAACAGCTGGACCGGTTTTGCTGAAATTTGGTATAAGTAGATATACTTTGAGTCTAAGAAAGAGACATAGGATACATTTTGTCCCGGAAAAATGTACGGTTACCGCACAATATACTTTTATGATTTGCGCGTTAACTATTCAATCGATTTTGATGAATTTTGGTATGACTATGGGGATACTTTGAGTCTCGGGAAGGACAAGGAATATATTTTGTCGCGGAAAAATGTACGGTTCCCACAAAATGTACCTTTATGATTTGCGCGTAAACTATTCAATCGAAGTCCACGCGGACGAAGTCGCGGGCAACAGCTAGTGTTATAATAAAAGGAGTGGTTATGTATATGAATATAATGTTATAGTCTCTATATATTTGTAAAAAAAGTACTTACATGCAAATTTTATTATACACAGGTCACAGACTATTTTTTCATTCTTTTTATTAAATTTTAATTTTAATTTTTATTTTTTATTAAAATAATAAAGAGTGGAATGTTAGCAATATGTGTAATGTATAATGTAATAAAATTAACATACAGTACATAGATACTTCAAACATCAAAACAAAGTAAAATATTCTAATATTATTTTGTACTATGTTTAATGCATCTTATTTGTGCTTGTCGGTTTAAGATTCAATCTTTTTAAATTTTCTAACAATTTTGTTTATAGGTACCCATAAACCCTGATGTTCCATCCTTCGTTCCTCGTGCTGCCCTCACCATTCCTCATGTATTCCTCCACCTCAACTATTCCAGTATTCCAGGTTCTGATATAATCAACATTATAATCCAATCTGATACCTAAAGTACATAGTAGCATTAATACCTTTATCGGTGGTAGGCACCGTAGTATCGACATTCGGTGAAGTTTTTGTAAAAAAATTACTCCGAATAAAAATATTTTAATAAACGAAGAAAAAATAAAATTATAAAGAAGAAATAAAATTAAATATGAATATAGATCTTTGGATTACATTGATATCTTTCGATGCAATGGTGAATGGTGATCATTGATCGTAGATACGTTTTCGCCATTTTTAGAAAAATAATGGTCCATCTTCTCTGAGTTCATAAAGTCTGCGATTGAACTAAGGGCTGGTTTACATGTATTAAGTAGATAAGTAGTTAACTAAATTTTAACTTCATTTTAAGTTACTTATTGCATGTAAACACAAAATTTAGTAGTAAGTAGTAAGTTAAAATTATTTAAGTACTAAACGAGGAAATTAGAGTTTTGACTATTTTCTGTTAAATTGGCAGGCGGAGATAATAATAATAATAATAATAATAATAAAATTTATTTAACTTAAATCGGTTTTACATGAGTTTTACATAATACGGGAAACACAATCAATCTATACATTACTCAGTAAATAGCGTTGGGAGCTGTACTAGTATAAACTGTGACACAGCTCCCAGCGACTTCCACTCTGGAACTATCGTATACAATTTTCAATTATCTAATAATTCAAGTTATAGTTATTACAATGCTTATATTATATTACAAATAAGTATAGTTATAGACATGAAATTATGACCTAAATAGGTACTAGAGTTTTACAAGTAATTGTGTGACTAACCATCTAAGATTTAAGTATCCTCCCTAGCCCTACGATGTACAATCTTGGGGTCAGTAACAGGTATATACTGCTAGGGAGGCAGTGAAGTTGAAATACCTGTGCTGTACTGTAAAGTAAATGTTACATATCAGATGATGTGCTTGTGTTAGAAAGTTACAGAGTAAAAACAAGATCTTCTCTGTATCTCTATAATCTAGATTTCGCAACCATCTCTGCAATTCGTCTTTACATTTATAATTATTTAACGAAATCAAATTTTTTATAACACGATTTGCCTGGTTATAAATATGAGAGCTACAAACATAATAATGTCGCTTGGCTACGGCAGTATGATGTTGGATACCGGGACATGGATTACGGGTTTTACGTCGTTTGTGCAGCATATTCTGTTTTCTCAAGTCTGGATCTTTATGTTTGCGCAAAATAGAATACAATATAAATAGCTGGCGGACTGTTAAA
Organism: Lysandra bellargus; assembly: GCA_905333045.1. Taxonomy (NCBI): domain Eukaryota; kingdom Metazoa; phylum Arthropoda; class Insecta; order Lepidoptera; family Lycaenidae; genus Lysandra; species Lysandra bellargus. Next base: position 3,542,200 of record HG995354.1, read on the forward strand.
ACTGAAGCTTCTTTGTATAAGATATCAGTGCTGAACCTGCGGGGTTTGCCTAGCATGACCTTCAATATAGCCCTCTGAGCACGCTCAAGCGGAAGGATATGAATGGTACCAATTCCACCCCAAGACACAATGCAGTATTGTATAATACTTTGTACGAGAGCAAAGTAAACACACACGACTGTCTGTCGATCTGCAACTGATCTTAGGGTCTTAAAAATAGGAATTAATTTCCTAACTCGGTTACTTAATTTGGTGATATGAGATTTCCAATTCAGTAACATATCTATATGTAGACCAAGGTATTTGATTTCATTAGTACGTGAAATCGAGGGACAATCACAATCATCAGCAGACCGATCACAAACATGCGCCCGAATCCTAAACACAGAGGACGGCAAAGTTTTGGCACTGAGCGAAAAAGTAATGTATTTCGTTTTTTCTACATTAAGGGTTAGTAGACTGGAAGATAACCATGCCATTATATTACGCATAGCCACTTCGGTCCTGTCACGAACTTGTTCCCAGTTATTACCGTGGATGATGAGAGCGGTATCGTCAGCATAAGTAATTATTTGGCAGTATGGTATAATAGTTTTGCACAAGCTATTTATATACAGCAAGAAAAGCGTGGGTCCCAACACGCTGCCCTGTGGAACACCAAAGGTAAGTTTAGCTTCCTTACTCACAAAATTTCCCAGCTTTACTTGCTGTGTTCTTTTGGAGAGATAGCTTATAAAGATATCTAGAGCTAGTCCACGTATACCAACTGATTCCATTCTTTTTAAAAGTAAAGAAATAGGAACAGTGTCAAACGCTTTAGACAAATCGAGAAATACACCTATGACCTTTTTTTTACTGTCCAAATGCCTAGTTATTGTTTCAGTTAATGAAAGAGTAGCGTCTTCTGTTGATTTAGTGTTCATAAAACCGAATTGATTAGGTGCGATAATATTATTTCGCGATAAGAAGCTCTTTAAGCGTCGATTTAGGATTTTTTCTAAAATTTTGGAGGTTACTGTAAGTACTGATATAGGTCTGTAGTTTCCGAAAAGATGAGGATTACCAGATTTGAAAATTGGGTGAACTATGGCTTTTTTTAGAGCATCCGGAAAGACGCCAGAACCAAGACAAAGGTTAAAAATATGAGTCAGAGGAGGGATGATTTCATTTTTAGTTAATTTAAAAATTTTAGTTTGGATGTCGTCATAACCTGCAGCGGAGCTATTTTTAAGTCCTGAAATAATGCCATCAACCTCCATACAAGTTGTTTCAAGTAATACCATAGAATTAACTTGGGAAGCAGTGTCAATTTTAGGTAGTGTTGCTAAAGTTTGACCGTTTTTATCGAGTATTTGTTTTGCTAGCTTAGGCCCTATCTCTGCGAAGTAATTATTCACCAAATTTACAGATTCTTCAGGACTCTTACTAATGTTCAACAGTTCACTACATGAATGAGATGGTTCTTTTAGATGAGTTATTTTTTTTATCGTGTTCCACATACATTTCGGATTACTCTTATTCTTCAAAATTTCTTCTTTTTCATATTCTATTTTTAATTTTTTTATTAGGTTATTGCAATAGTTGCGATATCTATTATAAGTAATTGTGAGTATGGAGTTATTTGGATTACATTTAACTTTTTTATGTAGCTTGTCCCGATTTTTAACACAGCGCACAAGACCAGGTGTCATCCATGGCTTAACAAAACGAAAACGATGTGGAATTATGACCTCACGAGAATTATTTTTGATGGCAGATGACATTACCGAGATAAACTCCTCCGTAGCTTTGTTAGCATCCTTAGAGTTGTAAATATTGTCAAAGTTTGATTCTTGGAGAGATACAGTTATCCCAGAATAATTCACTCTAGTAATTTTTTTGCACGTCTCATTTGCGTCGTGTTGATAACAATTTAACATACTAAACAAGATTGGGGCATGATCTGTCACGAGAGAGTCTAAGACTGTGGTGTATGTTTTCTTGTCTGATTTAAGCATAACATGATCAATACAGTTTTCGCCGCGAGTAGGTAATGTATGAGCTGCTAAAAGTCCATAATGAGCCATGCAGTCAAGATATTTCCAGCTGTTGGGGTCTCTGTTATTTGGAGAAATATTTATATTAATATCGCCAATTATAGCTAGAGTTTTCTTAGAAATCATAGCGGTAAAAAATGTATCGAGACTATCACAGAAATTTTCTATGTTTGGATTCGAAGGAGAACGATAAATACCCAGAATAGAACAGTCATTTCCATAATTCAAACATAAGCAATTAGCATCAGCAATATGAGGTTTAGTTACAGATACATTACTTAAATTTGAGCGCACATAAATCACCACCCCGTAATTTTGTCTTTTAAATTCAGAACAATATGAAGTGTAACCATACATTTGAGGTATTACAGAGGTTTTACTTAACCAACATTCAGTAAGAATAATTATGTCGATTTTTATATTATGTATTCTATTGAGCAGAACCTGCAATGCATTAAAATTACATGAGATGCTACGTATATTAGTGTGAAATATTGATAAGCACGTTTTAGTATTTTTAAGAATATGTGTAATGTACTCAGGGCTGCATTCCCTTGCTTCAGAAATCACAATCTCATCAATATTGTTTGTAATATCTTCAAAATTTAACATAATTATTATATTAGATGATGACTATTCTTATATTACCAGTTACATGAGAGCGTTTGAGTGTAACAATTCATAATAAAAGTACAGAAATGGTATCCAAATAAGGTGTAAGCAACACTAAGCAGTGACATGTAATCACGCAGAGATTTATAAAAGCACATATAATCAGCCAACAGCAAAAGCACATGAAAAGTAAAACAGTAATAGTAACAATAGTAACACACAGGCAAGTACAGGGTGAATTGTGTCTGTTTAAATTTATATCTAAGCAATGTATAAAATAGTTTAAAATGACTTGTAATTGCGAAATCACAAGATCAGGGTAAAAGTACAAGTAATGAAAAGTATTAATTAATATAAGCATGCAAATTAAGTTACAAAAGATAGAACATAGTCACTTGTCAACTTGCGGTAGCAGTTTTAAGAGATCCTCTTTTGTGTCGATACGTATTGCCGGAGCTCCTTCACGCTTGCGAAGATAAACTTTACCGTGAGCCGTCCAACAGAACATGTAATCATTTTCTTTACTAAACTCACGGCTCAGATAATACAATCTTCTCGCTGTTTCAGTTAGCCTTTCTCCTATAAAAATTGGCTTAATATCGCCACCAAGTTTGAGATGACTGGTGTTTAATTTAATATCACTGCTTTTATTGAATGATTTAAGTGAAGAAATCATTTTTTCTTTTAGCAGCACTGAGGAAAATTCTACAATGATGGGGCGGCTAGGGCTTTTAGTAGGGATTCTAAAAATGTCGTATATTTGAGTCTTTTCTAGATTTACTTTTAAGGTCTCACCAATTTTTTGCACGATACCACAAAGATTCTTCTTTTCATTATTCTGCGGTGGTAAGTTGCGAATCTCAATGCTAGCCTGCTTTTGAGATCTTTCCAAATTTTTTACCTTAATTTGTAGCGTTTGTATGTAAGCTAGATGATCTTTTCTCTCAGATTCCAACGTAGTAATTTTGTTCTTCATTTCATCGTATTGGGCCGAAATAAATTCCATAGACTTAATAATCTCCATGTTTTGAGTTTGTATTTCTTTTAAACTGGTTTGGAGAGAGGACTGTTGACATTTCCATTGATTTCTTGAGTTCGAGTAGAGAGGCCGAAATGTCTTCGTCATGGGTACGTTTTCGTGGACGCGGTCTATCAGATAATTTATCTTCCCTTTGCGGATCTGCATCAGCGAAGGCCAAGGCTGTAATATCTGAATCACTATGGTGGTGGTGAGGAGACCCTTTCGGTGGGGTTCTTTTAAGGGGCATGTTGTAAACTTCTTAGTAGCAATTTAGATGGAAAGTACGATGTCGCGCGAGCGTGACGCGTCGCAATAATTGTAGGCTGAGGTACCAGGAGCGCAGACAAACGCTAGAGATTATAGTGTAGTGAATGCGACTCGTAGCACTGACACTCGGCGTAGCAGACAGCGCGTAGCACTGCTTACGATCGTAGCACTCGTAGCGGATCTTCAACGCGTCACAGGTACACAACACAGCACACGAACTACCGCTCACCTTATGCGTTCCTGGTATCGCGGCTTGAATTTATTAGATTTTATTTATTATTTTTGCATTTAATTTTGAAAATTTTGGCAACAAAACACACGACCGTATTCTTTCGCATCCAGAGGGGAAGGGAATTGTCACTTGACGAATTTCCGGCAGGCACTTCAAATTAAGTTAAAATTTAGTTACTACTTATATACTTAATACGTGTAAACCAGCCATAAGCGAGAATGTACATGAGAATGCACGAGACTCTCGCCCGAGAGCTCTCGGCGAGAGTGTACAGCGGGCATAAAAGTGCACTTCAAATTCGAACATCTCGTAATTTTCAATGACAATGATTTTTGCAGTCCATGGATTTTTTCAATTATTTTAAAGGGCTAACTTGAACGCTCTAATCTCAGAAACTACTAGTCCGATTTGAAAAATTATTTCAGTGTTAGATAGCCCATTTATTGAGGTACGCTATAGGCTAATAGGAGAATGTGGAAAAAACGTGGGAAATTATTTGAAAGGGCTTATCTCGCGAACTACTGGAGCAATTTTTATGCTATTTGGCACAGGTAAGAAGTAGACCACGTGAAGGATCATAGGCTATCGATTTTAATCATTTTTAGGCTATCGATTTTAATCATTTTTTCAGTGACTATATATTTTATACCCGTGCGGCGCCGGGGCGGGTCGCTAGTTATTTATATTTTACAGGTGCCGGTCTTGGTGTCTTCACAACCTTAACGCTGCCGCGCGGCGTCCGGTTTGGTCCCTACAGGGGAAGCAAGTGTGACGAAATTAAGTCTTCGTATTGTTGGCAGGTAAACTATACTCCCACATTAGTAGTTGTATCATGTATACCTACTCGTTCATCTCGTTCGTTCGTTAGTTTGGTTTAGGTAAAGGTTTTTGAAGTAATATGAAGAAGTGCCTCTGTGGTTCAGTAAAAATGGGACCCTATTACTAAGGCTTCGATGTTTGTCCGTCTGTCTGTCTGTGTGTCTCCAGGCTGTAGCTCATGAGTAGGAATAGAGAGCGCTCTTGTGTACTGCGCACACACTTGGGGACTATAAAGTTACTTCTGCGTAATTGGCCCGGTTTCATTGGCCACCGTCACTGGAAGGAGGTGTGGGAGCTTATATTGTTATTACATACGGGTGGCAAAGTTAAAGAGGCCTTTATACTCGTAAAAATATATAATAAATCCGGCCCTGAAGTGCGGCTTCACCTTAATTAAATTATCACGTGTCTGTTTAAGATCCGGGATGCCAACAACCGGCCATGCCACGTCGTGGACGCTTCGGACGCCAACAACTCCAATTGGATGCGCTATGTCAACTGCTCCAGACATTGGTTCGAGCAGAATCTTGTTGCGTACCAGTACAGAGGACAGATATATTACAGGTGATTATTGTTTTGTATGAGGAAAAGATCATCAGAAATAATAATCTATACTAATTACTCTTATTAATAAAAAAATCGGCCAAGTGCGAGTCGGACTCGCACAGGAAGGGTTCCGTACCGTTAAAGAGCGAAAGTAGGGAAAAAATTGTGTTTTTTGTATGGGAGCCCCCCTTAATTATTTATTTTATTTTAATTTTATTATTAAATATTAAAGTACACACATAATTGAGGATTTTGTGAAAGTTTCAAGTGTCTACATGTTGTCATTATATATTACGAGCCAAAAAGGCAAAAAACAATACGTTTGTTGTATGGGAGCCCATCTTAAATATTAATTTTATTTCGATTTTAGTATTTGTTGTTATAGCGGCACCAGAAATACACAAGCTGTGAAAATTTTAGAAGTCTGGCTATAGCGGTTCTTGAGATACAGCCTGGAGACAGACAGACAGACGGACAGACATCGTAGTCTCAGTAATAGGGTCCCGTTTTTACCCTTTGGGTACGGAACCCTAAAAATAATAATCCAGTATATGTATAAGTATTTATAAGGTCCACGAGAAAGTTGTAACTGTAAAGCAAAATTATATGTTAATGTGTTCACTGTCTCATATGTATATAAAAGAGGCAAGTCTCTGTCTTTTCAGAGACCAGACTGTATCGTTAACTCAAACTTATAAATTACTGCAATATTTTCTTAGTATATTCTTTAAAAATACAAATATATAATATATTCTTTTATGTCTATGATACATGTAGGTATATTTATAGTTTATGAATATTATATATTTATTTAAGTATATTAATGTTATAATATTTATAATAATATGTATTGTTTAATATAATATGTATTTTATTGTTTGTATAAGTCTATTGTAATTAAATTTATAAATAATAGTTTCATTGATTATTTATATCGTAGATATACTTAGATCCATTTATTTTACCGTTGATCCTTTGTGTCTCATTAGTCATTACCATGAATGCACCTGTATTATACATTCTCAGTATCACCTTAAGGTTGGTTGGTAGAGAATGCCACAAGGCATTAAGCCCGCCTATGTAATTTGCATAAAGTGTGAATAAATAAATAAATTACTCAATAAGATGCTAATTAATTTCAGAACTATCAAAATAATACCTCGGTTCACTGAGCTGATGGTATTCTACGGCAGCGAATTTGCCTGTGAGCTGGGTATAGATCTGAAGAAATACAACGCTCCTAGCACCTATGCCCAGAAACTAGGTACTGTAAACAGCTATTTATTTCACGAATGTTAAAGGCAAAAACCCATAAAAGTGAAAGAGAAAGACATTTTTTTTTCTCGTTTGCATTTTCCTAATGCTAAGTAAGTAGTAAGTACTAAGTACTCATTAAGGTTTCACTCGATCGAGCAATCACGTAGAGCAAAAACCAATTGGGCTTTCGTCCACACATTCAGCATTACTCGATAGTTTTACTCCAAATCGAGTAAAAATTTTCGTTTGGAGTTTGGACCGCAAAACTCACACGCTTGACTAAAGTTTGACGGCTCGCGTCGAGTAACTTCGAATTTATTTAATTTCATCGAGCCGACTCCATACGATGAGCCTCTCGCATCTCGAATTTTTACTCTACTCGGAGTAAAACTACCGAGTAAAACCATAATATTATGTGAGTACTTAGCATAAGGTTGTCCTGGACTCCTACGAGTATGATTTTGGGACGTAAACAAGGCAAGCGAGATTTAGTGCTATAAAAGTTCCTTTTTGTCATTTCGGACCCCAAAAACTATTTTTAAGTTAGTGGAAGTTATTTTTAAATGCTTGTCGGAAAAAATCTAACTCAAATAGCAAACAGTAATTTAAATTACAGCAGTTAAAGTATTTTAAATAATTTCAGGGACGCAAAAAACAACACAAGATGACGTGAAAAAAACGACTATCCCTGTAAATAGTACACAAGTAGTTACAACAAAGGCAGACTTGCCTGTACAAGGTAATAATAATAATAAATTTGTATTTATTTATTTGACTTAGTGTCTTAACACACTAGGCTGAATCACGCCGGCGTAATAAGTAATTTACGTAGTCGAATTACGTTCAGCCACTTACGTCTGATGCGACGCACTATAAATTACGCGAAGAGCCTAAATTTCGCGGCGCAAGTATTTAAAATTCTTAGATCTAATGTGTGAGTACGCTTTGGAGATAAGGTTGGATTTTTCTATGTTCGGTTTTAATAATTCCGTCGCGTATAGTGTGTTGCTATACAAAACATAACCGCCGAATCGCTGCCTAACTTTACGCTCGACTTGGCTCGACGGAATTTCGACTCACGACGAAATTTCGGCAGTGTGTCGTCTGTCGCGTTCCGCTCATATTTTGTATGGATTTGAAACGCGGCGAAAACGCGGCGGAATTTACGTCGCGTCGGCGTAATTCAGCCTAGTGTGTTTAGACCCTTACATAGCATCATAATTCACAAGTATAGGAGTTCACATTAATAATAGGTTGCTTACAATACCATATTACATGGTTCGAATGTAGGTACACTTTAGGAATTACAATACATATTATTATATTTTAACCTTAATATATGCATATTATTACTATGTTGTCTAAGGTTACGAGCACACAATTCGAAATCACGAACTTTTAATTCGGAATAATGAAAAACTCAGCGCAAATTCAATAACGAATTTGTACTATCAGAGAAGTTCATTCATAGGTTGATGGCGGACCTAAGTACATATTTTCGTCGCTTTTTGTTAACCCAGCTGACAGACGACGACTTACATTAAGAGCCCCCGCAGACTGCAGACATTCTATCGGCCGATAGTTTGGTCGGGTTGGGCTGTTAGCCCGCACACTAGAGATCAACTACGATAACATGGCGCGCCCCTCCAAATTACTGTTTCAATGTGTGTAGTCACATCCTTATGAAAGAGTTTGTATGTAGTAAGTATTCAACCAATCAACCAGTACTCGTAATATTTCACTTATTGTCACTTATTACCAAGATTTGTTGGTCAACTAATCATAACCAGCCGACCGCGCAAGACAACGCACTTCAAACGTTTTGACAACGCACTTCAAAGTTCAAACGTTTTGAATTTTGGAAGGGCGCGCCATGTTATCGTAGTTTATCTCTACACCAACTAAACAGTTGGGTTGGTGATGAGTGCGCAGACAACAGTCGGCTGATTGCTATCGCACGGTTCCATTCGCAGCGATAGATTTTTGAATGGTACACGATTCGGATTTGTGCCGAGTCGGCCGACTAAACGATCGGCGTCGTGTGCGCGCATCAAATAACGTCGTACTTATTAAGCATCGGCCGACAGTTTGCCGATGGCTAAGTTTGAAGGCAATCGTATAGCCGTATAGCCCATCAAACTTAATTATCGATCGACTCGGTATAGTAATATGCACACTCCCATATTACAGCTTCATACTGATCAAGAGCCAAACCAAACTATCGGCCGATTGAAAATCTGCAGTCTGCGGGGGCTCTAAGTGCGACCGTACATTGGAGACACAACAGTTTTTAGACAATCTTGTTTCACATAGACGAGTCAGCTTTACGATTAAAGAGAAACAGTTGTGTCTACCATGTGGCGCATACCAAGACGAAACTGTTTTGTCTACGATGACGCAACGCATACAATTGTATATTCATCAGTAGAGAACGCTCGGACAGAGTAGACAGAATCTCGGATCAGACGGTACACCGCTAGACAATTTTGTCGTTGATGTGCGCGCTCGCACACTTCAAAGGGAAGCCGACAGTCGTTAGTCAAACTTGTCGCGGTGCAGTTCTTGTATGCATTAGACAACTTTGTCTATGACACGTTTTGTTTCAAATGTGTGCATCTAGTACTTTTTATTATGCGATAGTCTGTCTGAAAACAGTCGTGTCTCTGGTGTGCGATCGCCCTAAGTTGACATAATCCAACCTATAGTCCGCGCGGAACTAGTTGATTAAACTTCAATTTAACGAAGAGTTTGACAAATAATGTTTTGGGCTTCAAAATCTTCACTCAATTATCGTTAAGTAATTAATATTTACCTCTGAACGCGGCAGTAAGATTAGAAACTAAAATATCGAGGTACGAGTGATACGACTCATATTATAATTTCATCTTTATTATTTACAGAGAATTCAAAAACTATAGACGGGAAAACTCAAGAAAATACAGTAACACATGAAGAAAAAGCAAAAGTGGACCTTGAAAAAATACGTAATGTAGAGCAAATTGACAAACTGAAGAAAGATTTAGTAAAAACTGACAAAAAATCCATTAATGACATAGGCAATGCTAATTTAGATTCGTCGCAACTTGTTGAAAATATGGATACTTCAAAAGTAGAAAATTCTAAAATAGCTAATGATCTAAACAACAATCTTTCCAACAGTGTTAATATTGAATCAGTTAATACAGAAAGTAATTTAAGTAAGAGTAATACGGAAAAAAACGGGTATATTAATCGCAGAAAAATCACTAAATATTCCTGCGATATCTGTTCATTTATAACATATAGGAAGGATAGTTTAGAAAATCATTTATTATTACACGCAGATGTTAAAAGTGTAAAATTTTTCAAGTGCAAATACTGTCTGCATGTTTGTACAAACGAATCGAGTATTAAATACCATGAATTATCTCATACAGGCGAGAAACCGTATACCTGTGATGTATGTCAACGTAAGTTCTCTACAAGTAGTTATTTAGTAACACATAAAAGAACTCATACGGGCGAGAAACCGTACACCTGTGATGTATGTCAACGTAAGTTCTCTACAAGTAGTTATTTAGTAACACATAAAAGAACTCATACGGGCGAGAAACCGTACACCTGTGATGTATGTCAACGTAAGTTCTCTGCAAGTAGTTATTTAGTAACACATAAAAGAACTCATACGGGCGAGAAACCGTACACCTGTGATGTATGTCAACGTAAGTTCTCTACAAGTAGTTATTTAGTAACACATAAAAGAACTCATACGGGCGAGAAACCGTACACCTGTGATGTATGTCAACGTAAGTTCTCTGCAAGTAGTTATTTAGTAACACATAAAAGAACTCATACGGGCGAGAAACCGTATACCTGTGATGTATGTCAACGTAAATTCTCTACAAGTGATCGTTTAGCAAGACATAAAAGGACTCATACGGGCGAGAAACCGTATACCTGTGATGTATGTCAACGTAAGTTCTCTATAAGTAGTAATTTAGTAAAACATAAAAGAACTCATACGGGCGAGAAACCGTACACCTGTGATGTATGTCAACGTAAATTCTCTACAAGTAGTTATTTAGTAACACATAAAAGAACTCATACGGGCGAGAAACCGTACACCTGTGATGTATGTCAACGTAAATTCTCTCAAAGTAGTACTTTAGCAACACATAAAAGGACTCACACAGGCGAGAAACCAAGCCTATGATTTATATTTTAAGTGAACCTAAATCATTTACCTGAATGTAGTACGTTTGTAAAATATTTAACAACGCAAAATGTAAAAATGCATGTATACTTGATTGTGTTAACTTATAATAACTCATAATAATAATATTATAAAACACAATGTATTCTTTACTTACTCAGTACCAATACGACTGGATTATATTATGCGTCTGCGCGAACGAAAATAATATTTTATAATATTATAATATATTGTAACGATTTATTTGCGGCGGCGCCAATTGAGCGGCGCGGTTGCATCTCGCGCTGTATTTACATCTATCTGTTCTATCCATACTAACATTATAAATGCGAAAGTGTGTCTGTCTGTCTGTTACCTCTTCACGCCCAAACCGCTGAACCGATTTTGCTGAAATTGGCATGGAGATACTTTGAGTCCCAGGAAAGAACGTTGGATACATTTAATTCCGGAAAATGTACAGTTCACGCGCAATAATTGGTTTTGGCGCGACGAAGTTGCGGGCGTCATCAATAGTAATGTTATAAAGCTGCAGAGTTTGTTTGTTTGAACGCGTTAATCTCAGGAACTAAGTACTGGTCCGATTTGAAAAATTCTTTCAGTGTTAGATAGCCTATTTATCGAGAAAGGCTATAGGCTATATTTTATCACGCTGAGACTAATAGGAGCGAAGAAATAGAGGAAAGTGTGGAAAAAACGGAGGAAATTATTTGAAAGGGCTTATTTGAACGTACTGGACTACGAATAATAAAAACTAAGGAAGAGTAACTCCGTCAAAAAACATGCTCCAAAATACTTGTCAAAAAAGTGTACCTTAGGTTCACTTTTCATACATTTGCAATATTTAGGTGACCTTGAGCAGTATAAAGGCTGACGTTACATGACAGTTCGAATAGAACCAAATTTAAAACTGTATTAGTATGGGAGTTACGTTTCCTTAAGTTTTATTATTCGTAGGTACTGGAGCAATTTTTATGTTATTTGGCACACATGAAGAAAAGACCACGTGAAAGGACATAGGTTTCTTTTTTACGGAAATATGTACGGTTTCCGTGACATTCCTAAATTACGCGGGCGAAGCCGCGCGGAACGTCTAGTAATATTATAATTACATCACTGTATTTCCGGACCGATACGACCTGCAAACCTTCAATAAGAGTATTGGGTATTTCCTTTCATAAAGCCTGGCAAGTGGCAACTCTTCTGATGTTAGTTTTTGGAGAGTTTTTACTGGTACATAGTTAATCTTTTTACCAAATTATTGTTTTATTTCTATAAAAATGTACATGTTAGGATGTTTTGTAGTAAGTACATTTTTTATTACATCGCTGAGTTGAAGTACATAGTACCACAGAATATATATTAGTAGTACCAACAGAATTCCCACTCGTGAAACCTGTTTAAAGAAATAACAACTCAAGCGACGATACTATAAAGTTCAAATTCCGACCGCGCAGTGCTAGTTGCCTACATGTGCGCTCTCTTTCTATCGCGTAAGAGGTACCCTTTCTGACGAAACAAGATTGTCACCTTTCAGAAAATAAAATAATCTTCTAGCTACCAATAACAAACTTTTTTATAGTAATAATCAAATTTTAGTAACCTAATGTATATTTTATAATAGTTTTATATTCGATTATAGTGTAGTAGCTGGTCAGGATTTTTTTACAACTTAAACATAGTAACTTGTGTTTATTTCTGTGTAGTATGCGGTTTGTTTGTAACTAATTGGTTTATTTGCTATATTTATGTAATTTATTTATTTTATTTTTTTTTGTATTTTATAGTCTTAAATTACTTTAATGAAATATTTCTTTGACCTTTTTTCAATTGTTCATATTTATCTGATTAATAACGATTCTGTCTTTCCGTATATTAAAAAGTACTCTGTGATTCTGTCACAGCGGTTAAGGATGTATATAACAAAAACTTCTATTTAAACTGAAGAAGTCTTTGGTATATAAGGACAAATTCCGTAGTACTTCCAATTAAATTATAAAAATGCTAAATATGTAAAAGATTGGACACCCAGACACTAATTATTAATTATAATGATTATTTATAATCGATTTTTAGGGAATTAATCGATATTTAATTGTTATTGAAAAAATTTAGATGTAATTTGACCACCGCAAACACAATGGTCGTCAATGGTCGTGTTCGTTTTGCATGCGCAAAGTAAAAAATTAGTTGAACACTAATAAAACACAGTTTTTTTTGCACTTTATCCACTATATTAAGATATTATTATAATTTTTTAACAAATTACACGACCGGTTTCGAAATTATTCATCATCAGGTGTAAGTTTAACGTCGGTAGTTTACTTACAAGTAAACTTAGGTGTAAGTTAACTTACACCTGATGATGAATAATTTCGAAACCGGTCGTGTAATTTGTTAAAAAGTTATAATAATATCTTAATATAGTGGATAAAGTGCAAGAAAAAGTGTGTTTTATTAGTGTTCAACATGAATTTCCACCAAGAACCGTCAGTACAATCAATTACATATAAAAAATTAGTATCAGTGTTAGTGTCATGTGCCAAAATCTGACAGAAATTGATTCAAATTTCTACTAATGCACATGCGCGAAAGCCGCACATGCGCATTGAAATGAAACGAATATGTCTAATCTAACAGCTATATCGCTATTACTTTTCGAAGAAAGTTTTGATCAATTTCAATTTGAAATATTTCCGCAGAATCACCGGTGAACCCACTATTTTTGGGCTTAAAAAATCGCAAATATTTGATAAGCAGTTTTTAGCCGTTTATCTTTGATACGAGTATAAAGTTCCCAATTCTGACGAATTCTTAAAAATTGTACCACTTCCGGCAAAAATTACGTATGATTCATGGAAATTTTAAAATTAATTATTTCACATAACTTGTCGGTAAGGTATTGATTTTTTGGTATCAATCGATGCAGGATGTTTTATTCTACAATATATTTCGAATTTAGCTCAGAATCTTCGAATTTATAAATGTTATATACATCCTTAACATACGTAGATATATGCGACGAAAAAATCTTGCGCGTGACGTGCGTCACCGCTCGCTTGTGAGTCCCTAGTGATCTGCCCCTCTAGAGTGGTACTTACAGTTTGATACCTAAACGCGCGAGTGAGACAGGCCTGATAGTACATATGGCATTAGCAAGGGCGTCGCCGAGGCCAGGGAGGGAGTAGAGGAGCAGCTTGAGGGACGCGCTGCATGTAAATTATTATTAATTATATTGATGGCATATATTTCTTGTGAATAAATAGTTTTGTTAAAGTTATTTGTTTTATTAAAAAACCTGACTGCATTGTTCTTGGGGGTAATTCTGAGAAATGCTATCATTATTTTTGTATTAGTTAATAGTTAGGACTAGAATTAGGAATCAGGACCGGTGGTAAAGGTAATATTGCTAAAATCTCGATCATGTCTATAATTATGTGTAACCAAAATAGAAAACCAATGAAACCATCTTCGTTACCTGTATCTTAGATGCCCTAAAACAGGGCTGCTAAAATGTTTAAGTCTACCAAAACGAAATAATTAATATTCGTAAAAATGTTACAAAATATGCAAAAGTGTGTATGTGTCTATATTATCTGTCTGTCTGTTATAGAATACCTCTTCACGCACCAATCCCTGAACAAGTTACGCTATCTACCGCCTAGATTTTAGACTTTAGAGGGTATATAATAACTACCGTAATGCTAAGAGCAAAGCATGTAATTTATCGCACGGGAACCGGAGCGTCATACAGGGTGCAATTAAACCTACCTGCCAAATTTTTTTTGGGGCTTAGGTGTCATTAGGAAAGTCCATTAAACCACAAAAAATAGGGTGTTAATTTTTTTACAATAACATATTTTATCCCAACCTAATTCAGTACAGCTTGGTCATACTGGCAACGGCGCCAGTCTGTCGCGCGGAGTCGGCAAAAACCGGCTACAGGGGCAAAGCGGGGATGGCGCGCGGACGGCGGGGGCCCGTCTCACGCGCCGCCCGCCGGCCGCCGCACTCCGCGCGACAGACTGGCGCCGTTGCCAGTATGACCAAGCTGTACTGAATTAGGTTGGGATAAAATATGTTATTGTAAAAAAATTAAAAAAAAAAATCGTCCGTCCACGCTTGAATTGCAGTGACGTAATTAATTTGTCACCGCCGCGCCCCCGCCGCGCTCTTAATTAAGTATCTGTGACAAAATGTACTCTAACCGCGACTCGCGAGTGTTAACATTTTAAGTGGCGAAAGTTTACGCGGAGCGCAGAGACTGTACGAGCAAAAACCTTCCTCGTCTTCGTAACAGCTGATCACGAATGAAGTTTTAGGTAAGTACTTGAATCTGAACCCTCCCATCTGCGCCCCCCCCAACCCCCCCCCCCCCCCTTCCTGAACATGTAGTCGCGTCGTTAGTGTTGAGTTTTAATTGTCCTGTTTTCGGAACAAACTTATAAATTGAAAGTGAAATTATTGTACCCTAAACTAAACATACTTTTTGAGTATCATTTGATTACCGTGTGATACCTGTACCCTCGGCCGGAACTCGGCTGCGCCCCACCAAGTTCCGGCCGAGGGTGCAGGTACCTAGAAATGTTGTCGCATCGTTAGTGTTGAGCGTGGTTCTTGAGATACAGCTTGGATATGGACAAACGGACAGGCTGATATTTTATCTTTGTGATCGGGTCCCGTTTTTACCCTTTGAGTAAGGGATCATAAAAAGGAGAAAATTAACCATCTCCGTTATTATGCTATGCTAACGCAGACAAAGTCGCGGGCGACAGCTAGTGAAACAATAAATAACTATTCATTTGCTCACTATAGTTTGTTCGTTCTAAGATGATATGGGTGACAGTTCTCATATTCCTTGCTACGGATTTTTTTTACAAGAAAACAAAAAAAATCAGAATGTAATAAATTATATTCCATCTACAAAAATAAATGTTTCCTGTAATTGTTAATGAATAAAAATGAAAAGTTGCTAAATGCTAACCTATTGATATAAAATTATAAATATTAACTTTGAAATAGGAGTATAAAATTATTGTTACGAAAATATTTGAAAAATGTCAGATGCATGAAACGGAACTTATGTCAATAGAGATTGACACAGTTGAATCGAAATCAAATCGATAAAAAAGGGCGGCCATCTTTAATCGCCGGCGTCACTCTGAAACATCAGTACGAAATCGATCATTTCGATTGCAATTCCTTTACGAGGTGATTCGATATTTTTAAATTATTCGATTAATTTTTTTAGGTAACTTCCCTACTATTGTCAATTATAATGTGTCACGCATATCATCATAAAACGAACAAACTATAGAACCAAATAAATTGTAAAATATCCTTAATATGGTCGTCGATCATTTCAGGAGTTGGGAAGGTTAAGAAATTTGTCGAGCGAATTTTAGCCCCAAAATAATTGAAATAAAAATAAAGTTTAAAAAACTAAAACCCGACTACTAAAACGCGCTCTAAAAAGTATGAAACAAGAAAACAGTTTATAGGGATATGGAAATGTTTAAAGGATAGCCGTGGTCGTATGCCACCTACTATTATAGCAAAACAGAATACAGATTCATTGTAGATAATAAAATTGGGCATACATACGACCACGGCTATCCTTTAAACATTTCCATATCCCTATAAACTGTTTTCTTGTTTCATACTTTTTAGAGCGCGTTTTAGTAGTCGGGTTTTAGTTTTTTAAACTTTATTTTTATAACTATAATACTCTGACGCTGGCAACTCCTAAACGGGGAGGCTTACGCCAAAGAAGAAGAAGAAGAATCTGTGATTCTATAGGTTTGGTTTGGTAATTTTTAATGTAAAATACTGTACCTTTAACGTAAATCGAAAATAACCTGTAATAATTCATCATTAATTGACATAATACAATGGCAGGTATAAACAGAAATGTGAGAAAACAATTGGCTATAATCAATCTATGTTTTAAAAAATGAACTGAAAAAAGATATATTTTAATCATGAATTCTCCCTCTGTCGTGGTTTGTCGAGAAATATTTGATGAAAACAGTCAACCCTCTGCTGAAGGTAAGAAAATGTTATTTCTGATAATAATTAATATTTGACAAAAAATAAGTATGGTCTTAGCAGCTGAGAACCATGATTATAATATGTAGAGTGTAAACTGAATGATGTTTTATAAACTTCATAATAATTATTGTGCTACCAACTATAATCTTTTTCTGAAACCTAAAACAGGGAAATAACAAACATAATTTCTAATGTATTTATGTCTACTGTATGTACTTGACAATGTTTTAAAACAGTTCAAATTTTTTCTTTAGTTGATGGGCATTATTAAAATCATGTTATGCTAATAATAATTAATTTAGGAATCGATACTTACTCCTTCGATCGGGGATACTTGGAAATGTTATTGTATTCTATTGTTGTGGCGATCACCGGTGCTCGTATGGGGGTTTGATGGGTTAAGATCATGAATAAAAAACATCCAATGTTGCTCCATTCCATATAGTGTCACTAATAAGTATTAAATTCTGGGAAGTATGTGCAAGACAACAATAGTTATAAGAAAAAAATGCGCAGTTAATTCTTTTTGTTTTCACCATCATACTCAAAGGGATTACAATAGGCTACTTGACCTATTTTTTTTCTACATGCTAATCCCTTCCTAATGATTAATTTTCACAAAAAAAACTAATATTTTAATATTTTACACAGTAGAAACCCATAAAAATGTTGATTGAAAAACATGCCTTTTAAATGGCGCCGAAAACACTGTCTGCCATAGTGTGATGTCATACGTTTTGTGTTTTAAACTCTCTTTATGGAAAAAGTTTTATGTGCTAAATGTACGAGTCTCAAATTGCCCAAAAATTATAAAATAATTAAATAAGAAATTAGAAATCATTTGTAATGTTTAAAACTTTTGGACAAAAGTTTTGGCCATTTCATTTCCCATCTACAATAAATGGAGATAATATGTAAAAATGATGTCTAATTTTAATTATTTAAGAAAATATATTTTACAAATCTTTCTAGGCTTATTCTTAATATTTATGTACAAATAAACTTACTTATAACGAGCGTGATAAATAAAATATATTAAATTACTATGAGGATGACGTCACGTCCAAATCGGTACCGCAAAAGCGTTTTCATCAGTACAAATACTATTTTCATAAAATAAAATTTTCAAATTGACTTTATTTATCAATCATAAGCTTTTATTTGATGATAAGGGTGAAATACGGTTTTCTAGGCCAAGTTCTACTAGAAATATGCATTTGTTCAATAAAATTGAATATAGGTCAAGTAGCCTATTGTTAACAGCCTGCCTAGCAGGCGCCGAAGAGATATCTCACTCTCGATATAATTAAATTACATTAAAAATACATTAAAAACTACTCATCTCATAATGTCAAAATCTTGACATTATTTTGACAAAACTCTATAAAAATCTGTTATTTCAATGCCAGATATACATGAAAAAAAATGTTTGTCATGCTAGGGTCAATAGAGATGAAGAGACAAACCATCAAACATCGAGAAAATATGTAGACAAAATTTTCTCATTTGCGCATCTTAGGCCGGCTGACCCTTGCATTTTCTTCCTTCAGCACTTTACCCACTGCCCCTGTAAATATTATAATACAATGAAAAGGGTAATCATTTCTTAACTATCTGACTGGGAGCAAAGGATCTCCTCTATATTTTCAACATTAAAATTACTTTTTTATGTTTGTATTTTTTTTAAAATTTACTTTTCTATGTTTTCCACAAGAATTAAAACATTGTGTCTGTACAATTGTAGTATATATATGTATAATATATATTATGTGTGTAGCTATCAGATAATGAGACATTTTTATGTTCGTACGATATTTACATGAGAAATGTAGGTCAAATTAGTTAAAGAGCTCAACAAACAGACAAAAACCGGCCAAGTGCGTGTCGAGCCACGCGCAATATAGGGTTCCGTAATACCGCGAATTTTTTATTTTTTTATTTTTGTGTGGTCAATGAATGTAAATTTGTAACGTGTTTTACACTACTAACAACATCTTCTCAGTTACTTTCAAAGGAATTTGAACGAAAAGTTCCTTTATACTTCGCCGAATACATTTTTTTAGTTGATCAACTATTACTCAATAACTTATGAAGTCTTCTTAACCGTGATAGTTTTCCTTTTAAATTCAGCATATTTCCTACTCCCGTGAATTTTTTCACATTTCCAGAAGCAACCGTTTATCTGGTAGAAGGGGGGGGGGGACTTTTCCACTTTAAAACTTAATATTTCACAAACGGATCCTTAAATAGGAAAATGATCTATGAATACTCATAATAGTTTTAAAAAAACTATCCAACGACACCCTACACGATTGGGTGGATGCGAAAAAGAATTTCATCCCCGCTTGATGTGTATGGAACCATAAAAAAAAAATTAAGATTTCGTGTACCATTTTGTTGCCATCATTAATATGTGCATTCATGCACCGAAACTATAAGGGTTCCTTGTACGGAACCCTAAAAATGCCCTAATATATAATGACATTAAAATCTTGGACACAGGTGTCAGGACACATTGTATACTTACATAATAATATATAATAAATAGAACAAAACCAATTAATAATTTTTAATACTTTTACAATAATACCAAATTGTGGTGTACTTATTATATATTATTTTATTAAAATCAGGTCTTTTCAGTTTTATTTTTTCTTACCATCATAATACTATATCCCATTGTTTCCCAGAGTGAGTGAGAGCCGAGAATGTTTCACTAACAAAGAATTTCCTTAAGTTTTTTAGCTTGCAAAATTTGGTTTAACAGAATACTTTTGTTTTAACAGAAATATCAGAATATGCGTGCCAGCTTGGCATTGATCCTGACAGTGAGAGCCATCTTCTGCCCCTTGCTCGGGATGGACTCATGCAAGCTTTACCAGCTCCGTGGAAAGCTTAGTAAGTGTTCTATTTTTTTAAGCCTCTGTTCCTACGAATAACAAAACTAAGGAAAAGTAACTCCGTCAAAAAAAGTGCGGCAAGAGGCTACAAAATGTGACCCGAATACATGTATACTTTATGCATGTGTTCGGTACACATTTTTCGTGTATATATACACGAGTGACATTCAACCAGGTTGACATGATAATTATTGTCAAACTCATTTTACAATTTGTTTACTTACTTTTTACGTAGCTTTTTACAACATTTTCGTTGTTAAAATGCCTAAATGCCCTGTGAAATGGTGTAGAAGTCATACAGATACGACTTTTAATACAGGAATAACCTTTCAAGTTTCATCAGTAAGTGAATTTTTTAAAATTATGCTTAGGTAAAGTTCTCGTATTTTTTCCGACCCAAAAACATGCCCAAAAAAAAGGTTTATTTAAGTTGGATGCCAGGGTATTTGCGTAAAATTAAGCTGGTCTCTTTGTGTTTGTCTTATTAAGTTTACATGTTATTGTAGAAATGCAATAATCAAAAAATAATATAAAATTTACAAAATTTTTACAAAGTCGCCATGGACAGTGTTATGCAAGATTAATAAATAAATAAATAAAATAAATAAAAATTTTACTGTCCCATAATAAATACAGATTTGAAAAGGAACACAGATATTATTATAGTAGCAAGGTTTACAATTTGAAGTGCGCAACCCCTACACTAAGAATACTTGTGTTGTAGGGGTTGACTGAAATTCTTAGGGTACATATTACAAGTAAATACATAGAGCAAAGACAAAGATAAATCCTTACTGGTACTTATTAATTATTTAAGACATGTGCATGCATGCATGTGTGCGTGCGTGCGTGCGTGCGTGCGTGCGTGCGTGCGTGCGTGCGTGCGTGCGTGCGTGCGTGCGTGAGTGCGTGCGTGCGTGCGTGCGTGCGTGCGTGCGTGCGTGCGTGTGTGTGTGTGTGTGTGTGTTAGTGTTAGTGAGTGAGTGTAAACGGTGTGTGTTTATTTTATTATTTCCAGCAGATTTTCGGTTTTCTGATAACTTAGACTACTAAGCCATCAGGTGATTGCTAATTTGGAATCTCACTTATTTAAGGTGGTTAGATTATCAATTTTGTTATTAGCGCGGTTGTACAGTCTGGGGCCGAAAAATGATTGATGGCGTTGTGCTGTAACAATTTAATCATAAACGAGGGTCTGACTGACATCAGTATGGAGTATCTTATTTTTATAATGCCGTTCATACTTCGTTTAGTAAGAAACGAACCGAATTGGATGCCGAGCCAAATTACTCGTTTATGTAACACTTTAATAGTCATGATTAGACTGTTCGCGCCAAATTCTAGCGCGACGTTAGCAACACTGCAGCGCGTGAGTTTGCTCTATGCTGTCGACGTCATACGCTAGACACGCGAGTGACATATAAGACTTCCGCCTTGAACCGTTAAACATACGAAAATACATACTCATCTCAGCGCAGCCGCCAGCATATATCATCAAAAGGTACCCATTTTTGTCTTCCTTCATTATATATCCTTTCTACAACCGTCGTAGGGGCTCCGCCCCTACATTTTCTGGTCCTATCGACCCGTCCAGGGACCTCTCTGGTCATTTTAGAGCCATCCCCTGACTCGTAGGATTTTTTTTTCGGCCGGTCGTTCACATGCACCACCCGGCGAAAATTGAAAATACAGTCCACTCTGCCCATATTTCTGCCTAAACCTAATTAGAATTCCATTCTATTGTCAATATTCTATCGAATTAAGTAACCTCCACCCATTTTTCATCTCCCTACGGCAATTTTTTTGCAAAAATTTGCCAAATACGTAGTTCGCCCGCCCGCCATTATAGTTCACAAAGACAAATACGTACTTCGTTCGCCCGCCATAATTATTAACAAAGACAATTAAATCCCGTTTCATCTTATTAAATAAGTGCCATCCAATTATTTTCAGCCCATATTTTAAATCTATATTGCATTTAAATTAAATCCTAGAATATATTTCTGCCCAAAATACCTATAAAAAATATTTTCAACAAAATTACGTCGTGTTATAGATCAAAGGAACTTATTCATACATCGCATAGTTTGTGCCTTATACCATTATAACATTAAGTGTTATTTTTGTTCGGCTCGTGTAAAATATTTGCTTACGTTATAACTTAGCACCTCGAGTAAGTACTTGATTTAATTACCCGTCCCTTATCTATCATTCGATCGCCGCGCGCGCCTACCTGCGCTCCGATAAGAAACATCTGTTTATTGTTTTCAACTTATGCAATAACAATCGGATTAGGCATTTAAGCGTTTTGTTTCGTTCAATTAATGGTATTATAGCCGTTCCTGTGTTATAATTACATAGACACATATTATCTTAGCACATTACTACACATAAATATTTTCGTAACTTAATTTATAACTTTTCATTCGTACTATCCGCCCATTTATCTTATATTCAGTTTATTGCACATTAAAATGCCTACAAAGTCTCAGGCTGCCGTCTTTAGAGAGGCCGTTAAGGCCTTCGGTAGACTTAAAGAAATTGCCGTAGTTCTTTCCAGTAGCGAATCGAAGGAGTCGTCCCATGCATTGAGAAGCGAGTTCAATGCCCGCTTTAAAGAAATTAGTCATCAAAAGGCAAGGTTAGAAAATATTTACCATGAAATTCTGGACGACCCAACCCTGTCTCAAGAGACTGAAAAATTATATATGTCGCAATACGACAATGCAATTTCGGATTACTATTTCATTTTAACGGCGGCCGAAGGCCCGTCCAATACTTGGATTCTCATCAGCTAACGTCTTCCGCGCTACCCAAGATTGAGCTCCCTAAGTTCAATTCGTTCGTTGAAGAATGACCCTCCTTTATTACAATTTTCCGTAGTCTGATGGACGACATGGCGACGCTGTCAGACGCGGTAAAATTGCATTACCTGTTCTCTTGTCTGTCGGGGGAGGCATTATCGATGATATCGCATTTAAAAATTACAAACGAGAATTATAGTGTTGTGCTCGATATATTAACGCGCCGATACGAGAACCGTCGTGTGCTAATCGACAGATTCGTCGATATAATACTCGGTCTGCCCAATATACACATACGCTCGAGTATCCGGGCTACTTTTCTAACCCCACTCATCTCCGCTCAAAGT
The DNA here is from genome assembly GCA_905333045.1 of Lysandra bellargus. Lineage (NCBI taxonomy): Eukaryota > Metazoa > Arthropoda > Insecta > Lepidoptera > Lycaenidae > Lysandra > Lysandra bellargus. The sequence goes on from HG995354.1 coordinate 3,565,281, forward strand.
GCACTAATAAATTGAAATTTACCCATGGACAGTAATTATGTTTTTGTTTCGATTGTAGTCCGTAAGCTACAGGGGGAGCTCCGCACATTATTCGAGAGGAGATACGGCGCCTCTGATACTTTGCCCACTTTAGGCAATTTAATCTCTTTTTTAGAGGAGCACGCGCGCTGCATCGAGACAGAATGTCTGACGCCAGCGCGCGCTGCTGAGTCTCAAGGTCAAGCGGGCCCTTTCCGTCAACAACCCCCCTCCCCCCGTTCTCCGCGCAGTCCCCGCTTTAGACCCATCAGCCCAGCGTATCAGCGCTCGCCCTCAGCACATACCATGCGTACCCCGCAGGTCAGCCCAGCTCCATCTCATTCTCGCCAACACTATACACCCCCCTCTCCCCCCCGACAGGTTCAGCCAGCTCAAGCCAGTCATAAGTCTAAATTTTATTGCCCTTATTGTAGGTCGACCGAACATAAATTAATAGCTTGTCCCAAATACAATCATCAGCCCATTCAAGGACGTTGGGACTTCATAGAGTCAAAAGGTAGGTGTCGAAAATGTTTAGATCCGCACTACGAGAATGAATGTAGTTCGACTGGTGCCTGCAAGGATTGCGGTAGTCCTAATCACCACACTTCGCTTCATCGTCATGATGCGCCACGCTCGCCAACTTCGTCGGCCCATTTACTTCCCGCGCACCTACGCGCGCAGCCCCGTCGTCGTAGTGACAATAATGCCCATACCTACACATCTAACATAAACCATACTGTCGTCCATCATCAGCCATCTACATCTATTCAATCTCGTTCATTTTCGCCTCATAATAATAATAAACAATGACTACCTACCATCACGGAGCATTCAGAGTTAGAAAATCAGCCCAATAATTTAAATAATAATTTTTCTCATGATAAATCAGCTCATAATAATTCCACTCAGGTTAATACCACTCAGCACAATAATAACACATTACAAACGCCCATATTATTACCTACAGTCGTTTTAAAAATCTCAGATAAATATGGTAACTATCACAAAGCCCGCGCATTACTAGATTGTGGAAGTCTCTAACTCTAATTACTCAGCGCTTAGTAAAAACACTTAATTTACAACCGAAAAATTGCTCATTAAAAATTACAGGCGTAGGTGATCAGCACATACAAAATTCTAAAGGTCATGTTTCGATTACTTTTCGGCCCACACGTAGTGACACGCCTTCTATCACAACTTCCGCCCATATTTTAAAGGATGTTACAGGTTACCTACCTATGCAAAAAGTTCCCGCTGTAGTACATGACTCGGAAAGTCAGCTCATTCCGTTGGCGGATAAAGAATATCATACTCCTGCGCCCATCGATCTCATTTTAGGTTCAGATGTATTAGGCCATGTGGTAGATGGTACTAAGTTGACTTTGGGCCCGGGGAAGCCCATAGCCTTCGGCACGATTTTTGATTTTGCACTTATAGGTCCCATTGAACAATTAGGTAACCATAACTCAGTAGTTCAAGTTAACTCAGCTCTTTCTGCTCATTCCCATTCTAATCAAGATATAAATAAAAGTCTAGAGCGATTCTGGGAGTCAGAAGAACCCCAGCCGCGTCCAACTCACTCAAACCCATTGCATGAACAATGTGAAGACTTATTCCGCTCAACAACTACTCGTAACCAATCGGGACGTTATATTGTAAATCTTCCATTTTTATCGAATGCTCCGCAGTTAGGTAGTACACATGCTATTGCGCTCCGTAGATTTCTCAACTTAGAAAAGCGATTACAATTTGATCATTCACTCTGCTCAAAATACGTAGAATTTATTTATGAATACATAAATTTAGGTCACATGACACCTTGTCATCCTTCAACTTTTACACATAAACCTCATTATTATATTCCTCATCATGGCGTATTTAAATCAGGTACGGATAAACTCCGCACAGTATTCGATGGCAGTTGCAAGTCATCTAATGGTGTCAGAATTGAATGATTGTCTGCACACAGGCCCCGCCCTTCAGCGTGATATTGTCGATATAATCATGACATTTAGGACACATCGTGTAGTCTTTACCACAGATATAAAAATGATGTTTAGAAATATTATTATTAATCCAGATCAACGTCATTATCAGCTCATACTCTGGAGATCGTCTCCCGATCGACCTTTGCTCACATATGCGCTCAACACTGTTACCTACGGATTACGTTCGTGCCCTTATCACGCTATCCGCACATTATTACAACTCGCTGATGATGAAGGTCATCGCTATCCCCAAGCTGCTCATATATTACGTAACTCCATTTTCGTAGATGATATTCTCTGTGGTCATGACTCCATAGAGGAAGCTTCAGCCCTTCAAACTCAACTTATTAATTTATTATCGCTAGGTGGATTCCAGCTCAGTAAATGGAAATCTAACACTCCTCAACTTTTACAGCGTTTCCCAGATGATCAATGCGAAATGCCTAAGGACTTTGACATCAGCTCAGACTCTCCATCTGTTAAGGTCTTAGGTATTAGATGGATTCCGCTGTCTGATGAATTTACATATCACATTTCGCTGCCACCAATCGCTCACGTAACAAAGCGATCATACTCAGCACTGTAGCTTCTCTTTATGATCCAAACGGTTGGATCACTCCTGTCATATTCCGCGCAAAATTACTTCTACAAAAATTGTGGTTGCTCAAATTGGATTAGGACGACCCCACTCCTAATAATATTACACAAGACTGGCAGCGCATTTCTCATGATCTTCCGCACATCTCAGACATACATTTTTCCAGACACGTAGCTCCGCACAAATTAACTTCTACATACTCACTTCATGGCTTCGCAGATGCCTCAGAAAATGGTTTTGCTGCAGTCGTATATTTACACGAATTAAATCACGATGGATCGGCTAACGTTCAGCTCATAATTGCAAAATCTAAGGTAGTACCTGTACCTATTAAAAATAAACTCACAATTCCTAAATTAGAATTATCCGCGGCTACACTTTTATCTCAACTCATGTCTCGTGTCTCTCAACATCTCTCCGCTCATCTCACAATATCTCAACACGTCTGTTGGTCAGACAGCACCATTGTACTTGCGTGGATTAAAACTCCTACTCATCGTTTACAAACATTCGAAGCTAACAGAGTAACCAAAATTACTAATAACTCTCTCTCACTCATCTGGCGTCATGTACCTACACACTTAAACTCTGCCGATTGTGCTAGCAGAGGAATCTCAGCACATTCTCTTCTCTCGCATAGCTTATGGTGGTCTCCTCCTTGGCTCAAGCTGCCAGAGGATACCTGGCCCAAGATGCCTTCAGCTCACACTCGACAGGAATTACCTGGACTCAAACCTAAACAAGTTCCATGTCATTTCACAATCCCCGGTATCGATAGTGATCTTCTTACACGATTTAGCTCATTAGATAAACTTATCGGCGTCAGAGCGTACATGCGACGATTTATTTCGAACTGTAAATTACCTACACATTCACGAGAACTAGGTCCACTAACTGTAAATGAACGTAGACAAGCTCTGCTCTTTTGGATACGCTCAGTTCAACAGAACTCGTTCGCAGAAGACATTCACCGCCTGCAAATTAACAAACTCTGCATAGTTAGGTTACAACGGCTATCACCTTTTATGCAGGACGGTCTCCTTCGAGTAGGTGGTAGACTCACTCGCTCGGAACTCACATACGATGCTCAACATCCATTCATATTGCCTAGTTCTAGTCCGCTCACAGACCTTATCATCGATCACTATCATCGCATTCATTGTCACCCTGGCACCGATACATTACACGCTATATTACGTCAGTACAATTCTGGATATTATCCGCACGCCACATCATTCGACATAGAACGTATAAATGCATACGATGTTTCCGTTGCCGCGCTCAGCCCGAAATGCCTGTCATGGCTGACCTTCCAGCCGACAGAGTTATACCTCAGCCCGATTTTAGTCACGTGTCTGCAGATTTTGCCGGCCCATTCTTACTTAAGTCAACTACGAAATACTAAGTTAATAAAAGGTTACTTTTGTATATTCTTTTGTCTCACTACAAAGGCGGTTCACTTGGAACCAGTATCCGCACTTTCTACAGACGCATTTATTGCCACGTTACAAAGATTTTGCTCCCGTCGCGGTGTTCTCGTTTTAATACGTTCTGACTGCGGCACAAACTATGTAGGTGCTAGGAATTAGCTCCTAGAAGTTTAACAATTTCTCAATGACAATAATGACGCCATCTCTCATAAAATCTCAGCTCAAAATATAACTTGGTTACTTAATTCGCCCAAGGCCCCGTGGATGGGAGGCATCCACGAGATTAACGTTAAAAGTACAAAGCAACTTCTCTACCGTGTAATCGGTGAACAACGCCTCACATTTGAGGAATTCTCAACTCTGCTCGCTAGAATTGAGGCCGTAAATAAATTCTCGGCCCATCAGCCCACTCTCGTCCGATCCTACGGACTATCAGCCCCTCACACCCGGCCATTTCCTCATAGGCCGTCCGCTCACAGCTCTTCCCGAACACACAATAGATGACAGAGTCATCTCCCCCCTTAAGCGCTTTCAGCTCATCCAATCTCTCTCTCAGCGCTTCTGGGCTCTCTGGACCAAGTCCTACCTCCATACCCTTCAAATCCGCTCCAAATGGCTTTCCTCTTCCTCTCCACCCAAAATTGGGGAACTGGTTCTGCTCAAGGACAGTCTGCCTCCGCTCCAATGGAAGATGGGAAGAATCACACGCCTACCACCTGGGAAGGATGGAGTCATCAGAGTCGTGGACTTGGCCACCTCACAAGGACAGCTGCGGAGACCTGTCGGCAAGATTGCCCGGCTCCCACTAGATTCAGCTCAAGATGGGGATCAGCTCACGCCCATTGCCGGGCCCCCCAGGATGTTCGCGCCAAATTCTAGCGCAACGTTGGCAACACTGCAGCGCGTGAGTTTGCTCTGTGCTGTCGACGTTATACGCTAGACACGCGAGTGACATATAAGACTTCCGCCTTGAACCGTGAACGGAGCGCGCTCGTTAAACATACGAAAATCTCCTCTCGACTGGCCATATCCCGTGTCGCGATCAGCTCAGTGAATACAGTGAAATAAACTAATAGACCACAGTGACAGTGTGAATATCAGCTCGTCTCATCTCAGCGTAGCCGCCAGCATATATCATCAACAGGTACCCATTTTTGTCTTCCTTCATTATATATCCTTTCTACAACCGTCGTAGGGGCTTCGTCCCTACAATGACAATGACAATAATCGCGCAGGCTGTCGTCCAGCGCGCAATATTATGATACGTTACCTGGGAAACGACCGTGGCGAGAATCTGAATTGTCATATTTTAGTGTTCGAAAAGGAGCCAAATTTAAAACGGTCGAAGTATGGGAGTTACGTTTCCTTAGTTTTGTTATTCGTAGCTCTGTTCTATGAATTTTCGATCTGGTTGATCCAGCTGACCTGAAGAGAGTTTGACTTTTAACCATCTCCAAAAAGTATATAATGATGCTATAGAAGTGTGACAACATCTTGGATTAAAAATTCGTAGGACAGAAGTCTCCTATGAATGTAGCGTGTAGGAGAGGAATTGTTGCTCCCCTTCCACTCTTTTTCTATCGCGCGTCGGGCAGGAAAGTGGGCGGCGCGAGAATTTAAATAGTCACTCGCGCTGCCACTCGTCATGCCGCTGCCTGACGCGGCAAGTGAGTAGAAGTGGTTTAAGGGTCTCACACATTAAGGCTGTTTACACACGCCGACGCAGCGGCAGTGGCACCGTCACCGCGGCGGTGCCGCTCCATTACTCATCCTTGTATTTCAATGGACCCTTACACACGGCGCCGCCGCGGCGGCGGTTGCGGTTAGTATAAAAGTTATTAATTACAACAGAAGAGTAGTTCAAAGCATAGCATGACCAATAACAAAATGGCCAAGCCACCCATTTTGACTAATGTGTAGAGTTTTTAGATTCTTCTCGTGCGGCTGACACATTATATCAAGTATTTTGCCGCGATTTATGTGTAAAATTAAGGTTTTTAGATTTAGGGCTGACTGTGTACGGTTTGTAACTTGGCTCTACATGAGATTTCATTACTTCACTCATGTCATTATATCCTAAAAATTTCAAGTATATGGCATTATCCAAACCAAAGTTACGAGGGTTCAAAAATACGACGAAACGTTTCGAGAAAAGGTAGGTAGTGCCCTTGCGCGCTTCGCTTGGCTCATCTTGGCGGGGGCACTCCCGTGCCCCCAGATATTTATAAGATAGTTTCTACTGTAGTGTAATGTGTGGGTCTTGTGCGATGAACAAATGTTCGTTTCGGAAGACATAATAATATATTAATAGTTTATAAGGTTTTAACTTCTCAAATTCCATTTTACAGTTTCGACGAAAAGCTACAAACCCATTACTACTACAATGAGGATACAAAGAAAACACAATGGGAGCACCCCCTAGATCACATATACAGAGAGCTAGTGAAGAAAGCCAGAGATGCCTCCATGCAGGATGATACTTGTGCCTCTGTGCAGGTGTGTAGTAGCATAATAGCTATGTATTCGTAACATTCACGAATAAAATTGCATAAGAATGTGGGGACAATTTCTATGTTCTGTGGTGTGAAAAACAAGCTGCATAAGCTAAAGCTTACATAACTTAAATCTTTTGCATCTATGAAGTGATTATGAGGCTACACTATAACTATAATAAATTAAAATCCGCTTAATAGATCATCAAACAAACAGACACATCCATCTTTACACTTTTTCTTATACATAATATTATAATACTACAAATATTTCTCTTTAAGGAATTGCTTACATCCGAAGAATATACAAAGAATCTTGAGAGAGCCGAAACAAAAGTTGAAAGTGATGATGAAGACCTAACTATAGACAGTGAGCAACAGCCATCAGACAGAAACCAGACCGTCAGAAAACTGGCACCATTAGGAAAACCACCCATTTCAAGAATAGACAAAAAGCTCATTGATATGCGAATATCGCCTCTAAGAAGGGCCGAAGGTCCAAAGCCTCTAGTAAGGAATGCATCAGATAAAGATATTCTGCACAGAACATTTGAAAGACCTAAAACCCTCTTTAAACAGCAGTCGGAGATTATTGACCTCAAAATGCATGTTCAAAGTCCGGAAGAGGAAAATTTCGCTCCTCTTATTACAGCTAATAAGTATGATAAGGGTTTGCCGTTTTCTGGTAAGTGATTTTTAAGGAACTTATTGTGTTCAAAAGTAAGCCCTGCTATTATAATAGAGAACTACGATAACATGGCGCGCCCCTCCAAATTACTGTTTCAATGTGTGTGGTCACATCCTTATGAAAGAGTTTGTATGTAGTAAGTATTCAACCAATCAACCAGTACTCGTAATATTTCACTTAATGTCACTATGTAGTAAGTATTCAACCAATCAATCAGTACTCGTAATATTTCACTTAATGTCACATTACCAAGATTTGTTGGTCAACTAATCATAAGTAGCCGACTACGCAAGACAACGCACTTCAAACGTTTTGACAACTCACTTCAAACGTTTTGAATTTTGGCGGGGCGCGCCATGTTATCGTAATTTATCTCTACTAGATGACGCCCGCAACTCCGTAGCGCCAAAAGTAGTTTGTCGCGTTGGAACCCTACATTTTACCGAGAATAAAAGTATCCTACGTCCTTTCCTGAGACTCAAATTGCAGCAGAATCGGTTCAGCGGTTTGAACGTCAGACTGAACAGACAGACAGACTCACTTTCGCATTTATAATATTAGTATGGATTAAATATAGTAATCTGTAGTTTATACTACAGATAGGAGCCAAAATGTAATTACCAATAACGACCGAAATAAAAAAATAAACAAAAAACACACAACAACATTTTTTGCCGTAATTGCCGATTTGACTTGATATGACTTGATATACATAATATATTTTTATTTTTTTTCAGGCAAAGGCAACATGTTTCTCAAGATATCTCGCTCAAATCTACCCAGTCCGGATACAGATAAGTCCCTTCCCTTAGATTCTGTGACTAAGAGTGACCCCCCAAGAGGTATTTTGAGGGAGAAAACTTCGGAATCCATACAGAGAAGAATTGACAGTATGCTGACAGGAAAAACTAAACAAGCGTCCAGTTTTGAAGACGATAAGAAGAGTGTTCGGTAAGTTTACAAATTAAGTTAGAGTCAGTCCACACGGCGCGATGCGTCGACGCAGCGCTGCCTTTGCGTTGTTTTACATATTAATAACCAAGTTGTTCACACGGCGCGCTGCATCGTCGCAACGCACACATGACGGACAGCAGCCCTCTAGACGAAGCGGGAGGGGATGTTGATGTTAAGACTGCTTCGTAATAACGCTGCGTTGACGCAGCGCCCGTGTGACCGGCTATGCGTCAAACGGCAGCGTTGCGCGCTGATGCAATGCGCCGTGTGGACTGGCTCTTAGGCCGTGTTCACACCAAACCGACTGAGCCGCCGAATGTGAGCGAACGTTACGAAGTTTATTGTATTTCACACCTAACCGACAATACGCTATTTCGCTAGGCGTAGGCGCGGACATTCGATACCGTATATTTTCACGTTCACAGTGGGGCTCACAGTGAGCCTGCTCACATTCGGCGGCTCACAGTCGGTTTGGTGTGAACACGGCTTTAGAAGATGAAATGAACAGTGTCTTTGATAACTTTATTAAAATAAAGATAAACATGCTTGTGGGATGTAATGCTGCATTGTTTTGATATTTAGAGTCATGTAAAATTTCATCTACATCGGTGCAAAAAAAAGAGAGCTGAAGTTAGAGAGAGATTTGAATATTAATAATATTATGTATATGTATTGTTATGTCGCAGGCGGATTGTATAATCCGCCGTTTTACATTACGGCTAGCTGTTTTAAAAACAGAGCCGTTTTGTAATGCGGCGGTTTAACGATTAGCCGGATTGTCATTGCGATACGTTCTTCTATAAGGCGGTCCACGTTTAGCCGCATCGTACTTTCCTCGTACCGGTACTTTCTTTACTGTTTTACATCGAGAATAATATAAATTATTTAATTGCATCTAAAAATTGTTCTGTTTACTGTTTTCTTTTTTAAATTCACTCAAAACTTCTCAATTTAGCAACACACTTTCGGTATCCAACGCCATTTATGTTGTTATGTCACAGGCAGCGCCAAGAGTATTAAGAATCGGAACTAAAGAACTTTCAAAGAGGCGACTTATCTTTCGCTTTATGGCTAGCCGTTTTGAATAATGTGATGGCGCCGAATACATTCCGGCGATTTTTAATTCAGCCGCAATCAATCCGGCTAATCGATAAATCGCCGCATTACAAAACGGCCCTGCTTTTTAAAACAGCTAGCCGTAATGTAAAACAGCGGATTATACAATCCGCCTGCGACATATATAGGTGTTATAAGTATGTCATTTAAAAGTCTTATTTTGTTTCGAATATTACGTACGGTACGGTCGGTACGATGGAAGAAATTGATTCATAAAGTTGATGGTCCTACGTCATTTGGTAGGATTATATCAACTAAACTGAACTTTACAAAACTGGCCAAAACATCCGCCATCTGTGTATGAATCAACTTCTCTGATAGTACAAATCTTGTAAAAATGTTCTTTTAGGGTTAAATTTGCGGTTGGATTGCAGTTGAAATACAGTCCGACTGTCTAGACCCTTAGATTTATATTCACATTACTTGGTATTCTTTACAGATTCAAGCTAGAGAACTTACCAGATCCGACCATAAGCCCAGGCTCCAACAGCTCATCAGAACAAAACGAAGCCCACTCCATAATAAGCGCGGTAGCTTCGACTATCCCATCCCCAGTCCCAAACCCCCTATCCCCCATCACCCAACTGTCCCCTATAGCCCATCCGCAGAACCCTTCTCTATCCCCACTGGTGGGCAGGCCTCCGCTCCCACCACGGTTCCTGGATAGTCCGAGAGAGTTGAAAACTTTATCAGGGGATACTTTAGGTAAGATTTACTTATTATATTATGATGATAATATATAGTCGGTATACAACATTATAGTTTTACCCCCATACTTGCTTGCCTTTTTAAATTACATGAAAAAGAAAATTGAAGACAATTTTATAGTTGTAGCGTATAACTGCATTAATATCTTTATTATTAGTGCCATGATAGAGTCATAAATTGTAATGCTGTATAAAAGAATTTACGTAAGGTAACTAGTGTTAGGCCGTGTTTCCACCTGCAAGCAAACTCGCGGAAGTCTTGCGTTAGTTTCTTGCAATAGTGGCATTTGGTACTAATTCCTGCAATTTATTGCTGCAACATATGTCTTGCGAGAAGCTCGCGGATAATTATACTATCGCAACTTATCGCGGAGGTATTTACACACGAGAGCTTACGAATGTCGCGATAGGAAATATATCATTATTTTAAATAAAAACACAAGCCGTGCGATAACTTGCTGCGAGATATAGCAGCGAGATCTCTCGCGAGTCCATGCAGACGTGTTTAGACATGCTTTCGCAACTACTCGCAGGAAGCGTTTGACAAATTGTCGCGACAGCACTTGCTACGGGGTTTACACTTGCAAGCTGCTGTCAGACAGACTGTCAGACACTTCTCGCGACTGTTGTCTTGCAGGTGGAAACATGTTGGAATGAGTTTCATGAAAGTAGTTGCAGCGCAATTAAAACTACTTCCATTAAAATATCACGATATAGCTGTCATAATATTATGTCTGTCTGACACGACATTTGACACGAAGGACCCTACTGGCCTCTGGTGGTAAATGATATATCGTCCTTTCAATTCTAACACCCCGTAAGTGAAAAATAAGTACATTTCGGGAGAGAGAAAACAAGTAAATAATTTTGTATAGATCTCATACTAAAGCGGGCTTACTATTCAATTATTTTAGGAGTTTTTGTTAAGCGATATGTGTTCCTGATTGGCTGATGCGATGCGTCTTCCGATTTTCTAACGAATGACATCAAAATCTCAAAATAGCCAAAAAGTGACGCGGTATTAGAACTTAAATGACGATATCGAAAACCTTCATTACAGATGATAACGACTCCGGGATCCAGTGGTTTAGAGCGTGGCTCTTGACTCGGAGGTCGTGCAGGGTTCGATTCCCGCATTGGAAACATGTTATTTCCAAGTTTGGTTAGGAAAATACAGGCTGATCACCTGATTGTCTGACAAGTAAGATGATCCATGTGTTCATGGTTTCAAGTGTGGGAGTTATAATTATATTACTAGATGATGCCAGCAGCTCCGTTGCACCAAAACTCGTTTATCACGCTGGAACCGTACATTTTTCCGGGACAAAAAGTATCCTATGTCCTTTCTTGGGAATCAAAGTATCTCCATGCCAAAATTTAGCTAAATCGGTTTAGCGGTTTGAGCGTGACGAGGTAACAGACAGACACACTTTCGCATTTATAATATTGGTATCGAAGTATGGATTTTTTTGGAATTGCAGACGATCGCACGTCGCCCCGTCGTCGGCTTGTCAAGCCTCCACCGGGTGACTACATCAAGCCAGACCTATTTCAGAAATCCTTCAGTAAGATATCTGACATCGTCCGGCGAGCGGGCGAACCGGCGGCCACCCTCACTGAACCCGTGGAAAAGGTCAGACCAAGGTGGGTTGACTATATACCATAAGACATCACAGTCAATAGACCCAATTCTTGCTGTATTGGAGTTTTTCGTTGTTCTAGAACATTGATTCCCAAAGTGGTTCAGGTGGACCCCCTGGGGTCCACGGGAGTCCGACAGGGGTCTACGCTTGCGTGGAAAAATGGGGCCACGAGTCGTTAACGGGGGTCTATAAAAATTAGGTGACCCGACTTGACTTCTCCTCGGAATAATATAGGCAGACAATATTATATTAGCAGATTAAATATTACAGAGCTAGGAGATTTAGAAACAAGTAAAAGTGTGGTATGGGAACCTCTGTTCTAGAATCTAGATCATTACAATTTACAAGCTGTTTATTGTTACATGAACAGCATTAGTATAAAATAAAAAAAATATTTATTTTAGATCATTACAGAAGAGGGGCTTGTGTCATGATCTAAAATCAGGCCTGTGTAAAGAACTGGGAAAATGATTCGTAGGGAAATGGCGAACCTACGTTATTTAGTTGGATTTGTATTGATTTTGTAATCTGTCGGCTTGGTTTCACATAATGCAACTAAATTACTTAGGTCCATCTTCTGCCTATAAATTTCTTAATCATGTATTAGATAAATGAGAATTGATGTAACAATAATATGTTTCAGATCACCAATGATACCCCCACAAAACAAAATATCAATTAATCTTATGGAGAGCATAGAATCAGAAACCTCAATAGATTCACCTGACAGAGAATTCGCTAACTTAGATCTAAACGATTTGGATACATCGAACGAAAATAAAAACGATAACAATGAAGACAAAAACGATAAAGCAGACGATACAAAAGTAACAGACGTAAAACCAAAAGACATTCCAATACCTCAAATAAAAGTTCCTAAGCTCAATCTAATAACTAAACATTCCGATTCAGACGAATCTAAGAATAGAGACGACGAGAAAAGTACTGGTAGATCTAATAGCATAGAACTTCCCCGAGATCCAAAGCAATTTAAACTCTCTCCGACTCCCAGTTTGGGCTCCGAAAGATCACCAAAGCTAGAATTTATGAAGAACTGGTCGAGTCCCCTCTCAACATTCAAACCGTTAAAATCAGTCAGCCCATTAAAATCAGATTCAGCATCTAGCTTAGGTAAAAGTTTGACTAGTCCAAGATTAGATGGAGTCATTTTGTCTCAAGGTAAATCTAGTTCGGACAATGTAGTGGTGGTGTACCAATTTGAGACCCAAGATGAAACTCCCAAACCCAAATCTCCACTCATACCAGACATGGGTGCTAGGGAGTTGATAGAGAGAACCAAATCAGACGAACGAAGGAGATTGGAGTTATCAATGCAGAAGGAGTTAGAGATAATAAGAGTGGAGTGGACGGCGAAAGAGAGAAAAATGAGAGCGGAGTTACAGGAAGAGATACAAGAGGCTGAAGAGAAATTTTTGAGAGAGAAACGAATGAGACTGAACGAACAAGCGGAGAGACATAGACGTGAGATTGAGGAGGTAAGTTAGTTTTTTGGGTCTGTTTCACTACTCTCTGATAAAGTGGCGAATGGGCTATTCACAACTTTTTTGACAGATTCTCCATACTTATATCTGTCAAGCTAAGTGGTAGACAGCCTATTCGGCAGCTATCAGGTCTATCAGGAAGTGGTGAAACAGGCGCTTAGGAATCAAATCTATTATAAACTAGATAACGCCCGCAACTCCGATGCGCCAATATTCGTATATCGCGCGGGAACTGTACATTTTCCGGGATAAAAAGGATCTTATGCCCTTTCCTGGGACTCGAAAGTATCTCCAAACCGAATTTAATTTTTTTTTATAATTAAAATTTTCAATTTATAATTAAAGATCAACTACGATAACATGGCGCGCCCCTCTAAAATTCAAAACGTTTGAAGTGCGTTGTCAAAACGTTTGAAGTGCGTTGTCACTTGTCTTGCGCGGTAGGCTAGTTATGATTAGCTGACCAACAAATCTTGGTAATAAGTGACATTAACAGAAGTATTACGTGTACTGTGATTGGTTGAATACTTTCTACATACAAACTCTTTCATAAGGATGTGACTACACACATTGAAACAGTCATTTGGAGGAGCGCGCCATGTTATCGTAGTTGATCTCTAATTAAATAATTTCGTTGTGTTTTGTTTTTATTGCCAAATGCCATCACAGGAGTTGATTCATACAGCTGACAGAACTCAGTTGTCAAGTTACAATGATTAGTATTAGAATTTTATGAACAACAACAATTTTTAGGCAATCGCAACAACAGAAAGAAATCACCAGCAAGGCTTAAGCGATAAACTAAAAGAACTAGAAGAAAAATATAACAACGACGTAGAAGCGGCAGAGAATCAACACAAGAAGAATATGAACAAACTGAGAGAGGATTTAAATAGACAACTGAACGAAATGCGAGAAGAATTAGAAATCGGTACGTAGATTTGCTCTTCTCAAAGAGACTTTATTTACCTACGTCGAAGAAGAAGGTCACTATCGTTTTAATTACAATTACAAGTTAATTAAAAGGTCGTCAAGTTGAGCGTTACTCTGTCATTTTAATGCGCACAAGTTAGTTTTTAAATTAGTTAGTTTATATTGTTCTCTTATGCTAAGTACTTACATATGGTTTTGCTCGATCGAGCAATAACGTCGAGCAAAACCCGCGGCTCGGGCTTTCGTCCACACATTCAGCATCGGTCGATAGTTTTACTCTAAATCAATATATTTAATTCCATCAGGGCCGGGACACAAAAACACGGCACGACGTCGTACGACGTACGGCGCCGTGTCGTGGGAATCCACGACGCGCGTCGTAAAAAACCACGGCACGGCGTCATACGGCGCCGTACGGCGTCGTACGACGTCGCCTCATCTTGAATTTCTACGTGAGTTTCTACGACGTGACGTCGTACGACGCCCTGCGACGTCGTGCCGTGTTTTTGTGTCCTGGCCCTCAAGCCGGCTGTGAGTTTTGCGGTCCACACAGTAATTATTACTCGATTTGGAGTATAACCGTATGTGAGTACTTAGCATTAGTCCCTCTCGAAAATTGGGTTTCAATTCCGAAGGGACTAGAGAAATGTATAAACTAGCACATATTAAAAAAGGAAGTAAAAATTACAATTATTTAGTAATATTTACTTCAACCTGAATACCTCAGAAAATTGATGAGATTGTAATTAACGCGAAAAAAATCCGTAAGAAGATCAAGGGCGCGTTAAGACGTGCGCTCTTTCCCAAACGCTACCGGCTACATTATAAAAGAGGAAGAAAACGTGCACGTCGGAATGCGCCGTATAGTGCAAGGTGTCCAAAAGATGCAATAGTTCTAACAGCCCGTATTTACACTATCCTAATTCCAGACAACGAGCGCGCTATATCCGAGCTGAGGTCGCAACTTAGCGCGGCGCTGAGCCGGGAACGCGCGCGCCTGTCGGACGACAACCGTGCCGCGCTGGACGCGCTGCGGGCCGAGCACGCCGCGCGCGTCTCCGACCTGCGACACGACTACAGGGCTGAGGTCGGTGCTACTATCAGAAAAGTTGATTCATAGGCAGAGGGCAGACATTCGTAGAGATAAACTACGATAACATGGCGCGCCCCTCCGAATTACTGTTTCAATGTTTGTAGTCACATCCTTAAGAAAGAGTTTGTATGTAGTAAGTATTCAACCAATCAACGAGTACTCGTAATATTTCACTAATGTCACTTATTACCAAGATTTGTTGGTCATCTAATCATAACTAGCCGACCGCGCAAGACAACGCACTTCAAACGTTTTGAATTTTATAGGGGCACGCCATGTTATCGTAGCTTATCTCTAGTTTGGTCGCGTTACGTCAAACCCAGCCGACAGATCACAGCTTACAGTGCTCCCAAAGTGATAATGCGCATAGAAATTTTTGTAATTTTTCGGCAACGGTCGTATTTCTCGAGCGTCGGAAGACGTCCCAAGCAGCATCACAAGCTGTATAACAGCTGTATTAAAGGTCGTTTATACTCTTAATGCTGTATTTCCAGGCTGCATAAAGGCTGTATAAGCGCTTATACAGCCCTTATACCCCTGAAATGGGCACAAGTTATACAGCGTTTTTCGTTATATTGGCTGTACAGTAGCTGTATAAGCATAAAATAGGCTGTATAATAGCTGTTTTGCGGCTGTACTATGGTGTACGAAGAAACCAATACACCCCAATTATTCCATTGTAACTCACTTGTTCAGCGTTACGCTGTAAAAAGTCTGTTGAACAGAGTAACAAAAGAATTAAAACGAAACAGAAGATATATTTTAATGATGGCGTTTATAATAACTGTTGATTAAAGTAACATATTATAAACGCTGTGTTTAAGGAGATTCAATATGGGCAGGATACAGTGCATTATCGTGCAAAAATAAATTTATTGTGGTTATATATATGTTTTGTGATAAAAATAAACGCACCAGCAAAATAATCAAGGAAGAGATATTAAATAAGGTTACTAAATATGGTTTTTATAGGTTAAAAATTAAAAAGTTTGAATTAATGGACGTAGAGCCTCGTTGGAGCATAAATAATTACTGTGTGGACCGCAAAACTGATAGCTCGAAGGCTCGTATCGAGCCAGCTCGATCGATTCGATGTATCGATTTAGAGTAAAACTATCGAGCAATGCTGAATGTCTGGACAAAAGTTCGACCCGCGGGTTTTGCTTGACGTTATTGCTCGATCGAGCAAAACCGTATGTGAGTACTTAGCAATTGACGGACCGGCGAGAGCGGACAGCTACCGGCTTTATGATATTTACTTCTGTTTCCTTTTAGTCTAAGATCCCACTGCAACATTGTGCAGGTAACGAGTACACGCTTAAAACCACATTTTTACGAATATTTATGATAAGGAGAACATATTTCTACTGGGGTGCCAGTCCAAATGTGGCCGCAAATATTTTTATATTTTTTTTGAAAAATTGAGTTTGCGGGATAAAATGTAATCATAAGGTATTGAAAGCAAACATGGTTCATTTCATGGCAATGAATATAGAGATTTAGAAAAATCCGGTGTGCCGTTGGGCACCCGGCCGCAACCCTATTGTAACCAGGTGTGAACAGGTACCATTCCGATACATTTTTGCATCCATAACGTATATTGATCTTTTATGTATCAGATGGAAGCTTATTTTCCTCTTATTATTATATATAGGTGTGCCTAATTAAATCTGGCCGCAAATAAGGGGTGCCGGCTGTCAAAGATGGCAAAGTATCGAAGGGAGCTAGCGCGAAATATTACGGGATAGTGATAGTACATCATGTTAGACATCGGTTCAAATAATAGAAATAATCGGCCAAGTGCGAGTCGGACTCGCGCACGAAGGGTTCCGCACTATTATAGAGCAAAATTAGGCTAAAATTTGTGTTTTTTGTATGGGAGCCGCCCTTATATTTAAATTTTACTTTAATTTTATTACTTATTATTAGTTATTAATTTCATTTCATTTTTTTCCATTTAACGTACCTCCGTACAGTACCTCCCTCCTCCCACACTGCCTAAACGTACACTCACTCATTTACTGAAAGGTGGAAGTTTATTTCGCGGAATATTTCTAAAAATAATAACAAACTAAATTTTAAGCTATGGATTTCCGCAAAGTGACGCCTGATTCCATTAACTATTCAATATTACAGATTCTAAAATTGCGGGACGTAGCTTTTGTGGCGATACCGACCAATGCGGTCGGGTAGTAATGAATATAATAATACATAGGCTGCACTAAAAGTATCGGGAATGGAATACTTCCACTATTCCTGTCATATTAAAATCTTTTTAATTGAAAACTCCTTGGTTTTAAAAATCGAATACCATTTATTTATTTAAAAAAGATTCTCGGTCTTGTCACAAGGTCTAGTCAAACTTGTTTAGTCGTTGAGAAAATGGAATTGACTCGAGAAAATTCTAGAGCGATGATTTATTATGACTTTCGAAGTGGTTTAACACAAAAACAGTGTGTTGATCGGGTTCCATCGTATGGAAAAATGTGTCAAATTTCGCCGAGAATACTTCGAAAAGCAATAAACACATTTTTAAATAGTAATGTTGTGTCACCTCCTTGATTCCCGAAATTTTCAGTGCCGCCCTCGTATTATTGACGACCTCTGTGGCTCAGTGGTGAACGCGTCGGCAGCTCAAGCCGGGGGTCGCGGGTTCGAATCCCGCCGACGAAACAAAAAGTTTCAAACAAGTTCCTGGGATGGATGTGTATTAAATATGTGTATCATATAATAAAAATCTTAAATATATGTATAGTATAAAAAGTATTAAATATATTTCCGTTATCCGGTACCCGTAACACAAGTCCTTCAGGTACTTAGCACGGGGCCAGACTGACGTGGTGTGAAGCGTCCATACATATTATTATTATTATGTAATTAAAAACTACTGAATCGATCTTAATCATTTCTTCAGTGAGTGACATAGACTATAATATATTTTATACTCGTGCGAAGCCGGGGCGGGTCGCTAGTACATAATATTATGAATAATTAATCTTTATATTGTAACAAACAATTTAACACTTGAATAAACTTTTAAATTCTTGTAGAGTATTAATTTATTTGGTCGTTTTCAGGGTTCCGTACCCAAAGGGCAAAAACGGGACCCTATTACTTATAAGACTACTTGTCTGTCCGACTGTATGTCTCCAGGCTCAAGGCTGTAACTAAAGAATGGTAATAGCTAGAGAGTTGACATTTTCACAGATTATGTAATTTACTACGAATAACAAAACTAATACTAAAAACAAAATAAAATTTAAATATGTTCTTTATATTAACTATGTTTAATAACAACTGGCAATAAAGACATTTGAATTTGAATACAATAACGTGATTTTTTGGCATTTTTCGCTCTATGTCGATAATGGCAACAGATGGGCACCTTAAAATTTCACGAAATCTTCAATTAAAATATGTGCAATTTAATTACTAATAATAAAATTAAAGTAAAATTAAAATATTAGGGCGGCTCCCATACAAAAAACACAAATTTTGGCCTAATTTTGCTCACTACCGTTATACAACGCACGAAAACAACTACTCTTTAGCAGTTGCTAAAAATGGGTTAGTCACTTCATTGAGTTTGTAACTATGAACTGTCATTTTGCTTTAGTGAATACATATTTAATGGTAGTTAAGAACTATCGATAAAAAAAATATAAGGCAAAATGCATGCCTCTGCCCTAAAAGTTAACAACTAAGATTTGGTTAGCAACCGTGCCAAATCAGTTAGTAACTTGTGCATGGTGTAATACTTGTGTAATACAAAAGTGACACTTTCCGTTACTCACTCCTCAGTTTCGTTAATAACTCAGTGATTAACTCACAAAATGTACGATTCAGAATAGGGGGGCTGGTTACAATAGGGTTGCGGCCGTGCCCAACGGCACACCGGATTTTTCTAAATCTTTATACTCATTGCCACGAAATGAACCATGTTTGCTTTCAATACCTTATGATTACATTTTATCCCGCAAACTCAATTTTTCAAAAAATTTTTAAAAATATTTGCGCACACATTTGGACTGGCACTCCAGTAGAAATATGTTCTCCTTATCATAAATATTTGTAAAAATGTGGTTTTAAGCGTGTACTCGATACCTGCACAGTTCTGCAGTCGTATCTCGTACTATTTGAACAAGGTGCAAAATACAAGTGCATTGTTTGGGGCTCAGATTCGGATTTCGGTTTTCGTGATTAAGATAATTAGCGAAGATTTCCATGCGCATTATTAATTTGGGAGTACTGTACATTGAATTGACATAATTCGACCAAATGACGTAATTCCGTCAACTGCCTTTGAATACATTTTTTCGACGGTACGTCATCATTATCAATCATCGTTAAAATGCGTTTATATTCATCCTACCCATACCCTGTTGGGCAGGGTTGTGGGTAGGCAAGTGGTCAGGGTATTGAGCAGGGAAATGTTATTAGTCTCGTGCCGCGCCGCTCCCGCCCCGCTGTCCGCTGATTTCGAGACTTCAGCCTAAGCGACGATATGTGATTTTCCTGTTTCACCACTTCCTGATAAAGTGTCGAATAGGCTATCCACAACTTTTTTGACAGATTCTCAATACTCTATATGTCAAGTTAAGTGGTGGATAGCCTATCCAGCATTTATCAGGAAATGCTGAAATAGGCCATTAATCTGTTTGAAATCAGGTGGAGCGTTTGCGTGCTCAACAAGCGTGTCATCTGGAAGAGTTGCGGTCGCGTCGCCCCGTCATAGAACAGGACCGCGCGCTAGCTGACAAGTATCGATGTCTCAAGGAGAAGTATGCACGACTGAAGCATGATGTCAAGGTAATGTCACGAGCGAGGTATAGGCTGCGCACGAGTTTAAGATCGCTCGGCAGAAATGGAATTATCTGGAGTCTTAGTTGGAAATCGAACACTACACCTTAGATTTTCGTTTTTGTTGAACGGCTAACGCATTAGGCTATTATTAATATAAAAATTTCTGGTCTGTAAATGCAAATGTTTTGTCCTTGCTTGATAATGTCTGAGTACTCAGTGTGGACTTTAAGTATTTTTTATTAGTAAGGAGGTAAACAAATTGTATTGTTATCTACATTTAAATATATATTTGATTGATTTCAACACTCACAATTACAGATATCTATAGAGAGGCGTAATAAGCGTCGTGAGATGAGTATGACGACGGGTTCTGAAACTGAAAAATCCAATTCACACAAAGCTAACCAGTCATTGGAAAGGTAAATATTAAAATTCATATTAGAAAGTTTAAAAAATTGCGTTTATTGAGCATGAATTAAATCTAATGTTATAAATTTAATAATAATAACTATTCACACCTAAACGGCGGAACCGATTTTGCTAGCATTTATGAAAATAGTTTGAAGTCCCGGTAAAATATATAGGATAGTTTTTATCCCGGAGAAATGCATTCAGAAAAAATGAGGACATTAAATAAATGGAATTAATGTCAAACATTGGACTGATAACCTTCATACATTATACATATTTCATCAAGTTACGTATTAGCTTTTGATCACTTCCTTAAAATGGACGGTTTCTGTGTAAAGTCATGTTTTTACAGATGTAAGGAACTAAACGAGACTTCAGTGAGTGTGGTCATAGAAGCCGAGCCGAAGAGAACTAACAACAACTTGACAGTCAAATCTAACGATAACGAAACATCATATTCGGACAACCCGCCCAAATCCTTAGATAATAATAATGAAGATTGGAAGAGGAGGGATAATGTAAGTTAAGATGTTAACTTAGCATAGAATATCTTCAAGAAATAATAATGTAGAAAAATAGAGTAATCCGTGGAATAGGAAAGTCAGTCCTCAAAACTTATCCTAATATTGAAAACGCGAGTGCTATGTGGTCAAAGTTTTCGATAGTTACTCCGCCATATCCATACTAATATTATAAATGCGAAAGTGTGTCTGTCTGTTACCTCTTCACGCCCAAACTGCTGAACCGATTTAGCTGAGGTATAGAAATACTTTGAGTCCCAGGAAAGGACATTAGATACTTTTTAACCCGGAAATATTTACAGTCCCCGTGCTATAAACATCTTTCGGCGCATTGGTCATCAACTAGTGTAATAAATGGGTGAAGCCACAGACATAGATCATGAAAGATACCGCATGTGTATGTACTTCGCATGCCATATCGGGATCCCAAACGACGAGCAATACTCGTTCTTTGAAAGTCTGTTCTTTGGTCTGCTATCGGAATCGGACGTCAATCGGAATTTTAAAAATGCCTAAATGCCTAAAAGTGCCGTATTGAGCTGTAGAAATTTAAATATAAACGTTGGCCTTTATAATGGACACGTTTCTTATCATCGGTACGTTACAGAGAAAAAAATGACACGCTCGCTTTCATACAAATGGAGCGACATGCGGTATCTATCTTGATTTATGTCTGCGGGTGAAGCATACCTTTTTAAAACAATAACTACATTGAAAATAATGATAATAACGATTTACCATCCGAATGGAACACAATAATGAAATATTTTGTGTTATTTCAGGCGCTGCAGTCGGATTCGTCGCACGGGCGTGAGCGGCGGCGCACGGCGGTGGCGTTTAGAGAGCCACCGCGCAGACATAGACATAGAGGAGATGGTAAGGACTTTACATCCATACAATAAATATTATATACCATCGAGGAAACTGATTCCTAGGGCCTAGGTAGTTGACAGACCAACATCAGAGTAAACAGAACTAACAAGTAGACCGACAACTGACGCTGTACGTACGCTGGACATAAGATACCCAGCTGTTTTTTGTGCCTATTTGAAGCGAAATCAGCGCCCCTAATGCGGGGGAAGATAACTAAATCTGACGTAACTTGCAAATGGCCGCTCAATCGCTATTGGTTGTAGAAACCAAAGAGAATATAATCACTGCGGTGGTAGAAACTAGTATTAGTTCCATGTACTCCCACTACAGCTATCAGCGCCAATATGGCGACTTTTAAACGTCATGCTTACGTCAGATTTAGTTCTCTTCCCCCGCATTGGGGCGCTGGTATTCCGCTTCAAATAGGCACAAAAAACAGCTGTCATTTCAAAGGGTATCATAGGTCCAGCGTATTTGTATATTGGAGGTCAGTGAGGCCGACCCAGAAAGGATATCGAAATTATACGTTTGATAAAAAATTTTCATTACGTAGTATGTCATATCGGCTGGCGTGCCGTAGTAATGCGTTACTAAGCATTGTGAAACATGTTTAAAGTGTCAGTCGCGCCCAACTCGCGTATATTCGCCCGTTTATTTGGAGTTGAGTTAACCCTTAGTTATGTCTAACGTCATTTGGTCGGATCATGTCAATTCAATGTTATTTGTGATCTGTCGGCTGGTAGTACGTATGTAGGTCGCCTATCTGCCTAGGAATCAACTTCTCTGTACATAGATAGGTGTGTCAAAGCTAAGTTAATACTTAATACTAAATACTTCAGGGTTTTTATGGGTCCCTTATATTGAGTTCACTGTGAAAGTAGCAGCGCTGAAAGAACAAAATTTCTTTTGTGTTTTGTATAAACAACCGCCCGAGCGTCTTAAATATTCCCATACGAAATTTAAAAAAAAGTTACTCTAGTTGTCATTTTCATAAATTTTTGATTGATTCTACAGGGTGTAACAAAACAAAGCGATGAATCTCTCAGCGCTGCTACTTTCACAGTGAAATCTATACAGGGACCTCTTAAAAACCCTTACTTTTTGTTAAGTTGATTGATTTCTTACTGCATTTTTGTTTCAAAACTAATAATGTAATAATTAATTCATGTAATATATTAAAATAAGTCGGGTTTTCCTTCCTGACGCCAGTGGCGTGCACAGCAATATGACTCAGGGTTTGCGGGGCCCAGCGGAGTAGTTTTTTTTTTTTTTTTTTTTAATTTCCCCCGTACATGATACAGGCCAATTACTACAATATGGTTTTGCCTGATTACATAATATGTTATTATTTTTATTCCTATTCATTTATTACATAATATGTATTTTATATCAATATTGAACATTTCTATCTATGCTATACATTTCTTTATTCACTATCTTACCATGACAATATTATACAGTAAATGGTTTCCATTTTCAAAATTATATATAGTGCCAATTATTTTATCTTGCCTGATTAATGCCGATATAATTATTACTATTAGATACATTAAATATATGTTACTAGAATTTCACAATATTAGTTAATACAATATAAGATAAATATCCAAGATTTAAGAGTCCGTATACGAAATTTTACCGATTTCGCTCATTTAACAGACGTGATTTAACAGTTAATATACAGTATTTCTATAAGTTTTAATGCACAACATGTAAGATCATTTCAATTATAATATAGTGTTGGAGCTAGATTTTTTATTTTTTTTAAGTATCTTTAAATAATTCAACTCAAACCCGCGACAGTTTTGTGATTTTTGCTGTAAAAGGTTTAGAATATCACCTTTTTATGGATTGTATTGACGTCTTAACGGTATGAAAAAAATACAATGTACTGTTGAGAAAGTCGTCTATAAAGTGTTGGAATTACTTTTTACCACTTCAATATAAAAAAAAAAAACCCTTTAAAAACAGAAAACCTCTATCTGCCCGCTAACTTGGCGATCGTCCTTTTTCACCTGGCATATGAAAGACGGGCGTGAGTGTGAAGAGAGCAGTAGAAAAGAGAGGACGGGCTCTTAACAATAAAAAAAAAAAATAACTCTAAGTAAATATTTTTAATTATAAATTTATACATTTATAGGAACATTTAGTGCAATTACATTTGTCGTATTTGCTATACAAATACATACAAAGTTTTTAATGCGCACATTTTATACAGAACATAGAATTATAATGTGGAAGAACATACGATACACAATTACAATACTTACAATACACGATTACAATACACAATTACAATACACACATTACATTTTAAAATTGTTGTATTTGCTGTACGAAATACATACAATCTTTTATTTTTATTTTTTTTATTAGTATATATATTCTTATAGTGAAATTGAATTATTATATATTACCTTTATCACATATACTTACATTTTTATATATATTGCTAATTATAAACTCGTTTATCGGCCAACAGTTATTGCTGTTATAAATTCTCAGAATTTATCACTTACAATTATTTATTACTAGCTGTCCCGGTGAACTTCGTATCACAGGTCACTTTAAAACCTTCCTTGGACTTCTACGAACATTTTAAGACTAAAATCAGCCCAATCCGTTCAGCCGTTTTCGAGTTTTAGCGCGACTAACACATTTGAAAATCCATTTTTATATATATAGATTGAGGCATTACCATGGCACTATCGCGTAGCGGCGGTGTTATTCTGTGACGTTAAATGTGTCCTGGGTACTGTGTAACCACGTGGGCTCCACGTACTCTTCGTCCTCTGGTTCGTATGCCACCGCCGCTCGCGCTATGGCTTCCCACTTGAATCGGACACTCCGTGCTAAACGCACCGTGTTCCGCATTCAATCCCTCCTTTTTACAATTTACACAGCAGGGTTTTACACCTGCCTTTAGCCCCTCACACTCCGACCTGTGGTGTGGTCCGGAACAATGGCCGCACTTCGCCTGGGTCGCGCTTTCGGTGCAGAATCGCCTTCCATGCCCATACCCTAGACAGTGCGGGCACTGTATTAGGGGGGACTGGTCGGCGACTCTCACCCTCTGCATGTCTATGTCGCAGGGAAAAGAGGATATCAGGGATTTCACGATATCCCTAGGGATATCACGAACTCCCGGTAGATGCCGAATATTCTTGTTTGTTACGTCTTCTTACTAAAAATATCTAGTGATATGTCATTTCACTAAACTAAATCTAGTGAAATGTGAGAAACGCGGATACCGCCGAATAAAAATCGAGCCACTCATTTCTCTCGCTAACACTTGCCATAGTGTTTATCATTAGGTATGCACTGCTTTTATGCCTTCAAGGTGTGCACGCCCATGCCTGACGCTATAACTCCAGAACGCACGAACCGATTTCCACGGGTTTACATTCGTTGGAAAGGTCTCGGTCTCCGTGAGGTTTATAGGAAAAAAAAATCACAAAAAACTTCAAGAGAAAAGCAGGAAAACAGGGAAAATTATTTTCACGCGGGCGTAGCCGCGGGCGACCGCTAGTAGTGTATAACGGTGATTATATGTTTCAGGAACAACAACTGACTGCCAAGACTCGTCCGACGCAACCACTGCTGACGAGAAACCGAAGGATGCTATAAATGGTTAGAAAAATACATAAATACTAGAATCTAGATGATCCGGCAAAAGTGGTTTGCTATTTACAGTTTGGGAACATGCTTTAGAGCCGACTAAGCCAGGGGTTCCCAATCCTTTTCAGCCTGCGGCGCAGTTACACGACACAATATTTTGTCACGACTCTACCTAGCTATTACAAAAAGATACATAAATAAACACCTATAGGGCCGATTCACACCGGAATGGCAGAGGCCGGCAGCGGTCGGCAGAGGCGCGGCGAGGCCGGCAGAGGCGGCTCGCGTCGCTGCGGGCGGACGCTCGTGGCCGCTAGCGGCCGCGCGCCACCTCCAGAGCATGCGTGCCTTTCAGCTTAGATTCTACATTCGGCAAGGAAACTCGTGTTTGGCATTATACTTAGCGTGCTTATCACTATAATATTTCGACTTTGTGACACAACGTCGTATCAGCTGTCGCTAGAACACAGAAAACTAGCGCGTGCGGCGGGGGGAGCCAACGCAAGGAGCGCGCGGCACCTTGCGGCGACGCGCGCGGACGCAGGCAGCCGCGAGCACTTTCCGTCGACGGACGCGCGGCGCCTCGCGGTGCCGCGCGGCGCCTCGAGCCCTTTTTGAAGTTTTCAAACGATACTAGTAGTTATAAGTATGTAAATAAAGTTTAAAATTATTTCACACTAAAAGTGCTCCTGGCGCCGCTGCCATTCCGGTGTGAATCGGCCCTTAATGGATATAGTTACCTTATGCAGGTAAATAAAAATAATGCTTTGTTCAAACCTTACTTAGTATAAGAGGTGGTAAGTGAAGATTTCTTTTGCGTTTTTTTTAAGTACATATTAAGAAGAGTGTTGATGTTCGACTTCGACCCCACTCCTCAGTTTTTAACCCCCTACGCAACAATAGGGGCGTTTTATGTGTGACGTGTCTGGCTGTCTGTAAAGTGTAAACATTGAAGTTTGATGAAGCGTACTGCAGAAGCACCTCTGTCGTGGTAGCCTACATGGTTCAACGGGAACTACCTACTATATAATATAAGTTACTCTATGACGGGAACTACCGCGCGCTATAAGCTGAAGTCCACGCGGACGGAGTTAAATTAATATTTAAGGTGGGCTCCCATACAACAAACGTTATTTTTTTAGCTTTTTTTTGGTCCTAATCAATAATGGCAACAGCTAGGCACTTGAAATTTTCATTAAGGCCTTAGTTATAATATGTCTTCTTTAATAATTTATAATAATATTTAAATAAAATAAAAATAATTTAAATTTTAATAAATTTAATAAAAAAATTCCCGTACAAAAACACAATTTATGGCCTATTTTTTGTCTATAACGGTACGGAACCCTTCGTGCACGAGTCCGACTCGCACTTGGCCGATTATTATATATAGAGATAAGTAAATAATATTATATTTATTTAAGAGATGAGTATTGAAATACGAGTAAATTTGTAGCGGTTTCCTTGGCAACGTATGACAAGGACCTTTTTTTTAAGTACTCTCAGTACAGAAGCATCTACAAATCCAAATTTTGGAATATTATAACTTTGTATAATCTTTACAAAAATAGGTATTATCTTTTCAAACCATGGCTCATGATGGCAAAGTATCTCGTGCCTACTTAGAGGTACAAGAGCTCTCTTGAGCTTGGAGAATACGTGGAAACGGCTCGAATCCAACCATTTTGATTTGCTGACAATTGAGGAGTTGTGAGACGACTGTAGCTATGTAGCGGATAGTATTTAAGAAGAAGGGAGAGAGATTTTCTTTAAGTATAAAGAAACTTGAGGGAATACCTTTGATTTGTTTACGTTTTGATAGATTGTGTCATGAATCATAATAATATCAGCATTTAGTCGCGCAGGTGTGCACGGCCAGTTTCGCGTTGCAGACGCTCCCGAATCGCGTCCCGCGTCCCGCGTCACTGACGCGTAGGTTTGTTCTAAGCTTAAACAAGTAGATCTATTTAGTCATCTACCTGCTTCACTTAATTATTTTATTGTGGTTTCGGATAATGATGGAGGATCGACTCACGGCGCCCCTCTTACCTTTCCATGGTGCACCTGGCTATTTAGCCGAAACTTTTTCGTTTTCGCTTCGTTATAGAATCGCCGATCAAAATGTATGGAATTGACATAAGACGAGTCGAACGTCAACGTCATATTTAACGAACGCTTATGTCAATTCCATACAATTTTCATCGGCGATTCTATAACGAAGCGAAAACGAAAACATTTTGGCACACCCCCCAGGGCGCCGCGGCGCACAGTTTGGGAACCCCTGGACTAAGCCAAGAGTTATCATTTCTATATATATATATATATATCACGCTTATGATTTGCCGGCGTAAAACTCGAAAACGGCTGAAGGGATTGGGCTGATTTTAGTAGCTTAAAATATTCGTAGTGACACGAAGTTCACCGGGACAGCTAGTTGATTATAAAAAATATGTCGACGAGCTCGGCCACTGGAAGTCGTGATTATGAATCGTGCGCTGCTAGGTATACTACAACGTTTATAATTATCTATCTATTCATTTATGAATTATTCATGAATGAATAGATGGCTGATTCCCAGACCTACAGCATAAACGCCGACATAAGGACCGACATGTATTTTTAATTTTAATAAAAGTCCTAAAGTAGATAAAAACATATAACAATACATATAAAATGTTTTTTTGTTTTGCCAAACAATCTTAAAGTAATGTGTTATATAAGGGTCTAAAAACTAGGCTGAATTACGCCGGCGTAATTACGTGGGCGAAATTACGTTCAGCGTCTTACGTCCTATGCGACACACTATAAATTACGCGAAGAGCCGAAATTTCGCGGCGTAATTTCCGTTGCGGGACGCGCGCGTAAGTGAGTATTTAAAATGGGGATTGTCAATTTATTTTTAAATTTTGCTCATTATAAAAACATTACGAGGGATAAGGTCAGTGATCGTTTTTCTGTATATAAACGAAAAAAAAAATACCCATTAGTTATTTATATTTTTGAACAAATATGTTTAACCTTAGTTTGACCTTCAATGGCGTTAAATTAGCAATAAATTCGACCAACATTACGTTTCGAACTTTTGGTAAGCTTCTCGTATCAGCTTTCACATAATGAGAACTTGCATTTAAGAGTCCGTATACGAAATTTTGCCGATTTTGCCGAATATAATGTGAGATTTAGGTTGTTTTGAATCGTGTTTTCTCGAATTGGATAGAATTTTATCTATAGATTATTTCTGTCGTTTTCTTTTTATGAATTACAGCTCTAAGTTGCCGAAATTAACAGCAATTCTTTGCCCATTTTCTCTAAAATTTTGCCGAGTTACATATTTTTTTACTCTAACTATTTCATATTAAAGTGGTAAAAAGTAATTCCAACATTTTATTGACGACTTTCTCAACAGTACATTGTATTTGTTTCATACCGTTAAGACGTCAATACAATCCATAAACAGGTGAATTTATGATTCTAAACCTTTTACAACAAAAATCACAAAACTGTCGCGGGTTTGAGATGGATTATTTAAAAATACTTAAAAAAATAAAAAATCTAGCTCCAACATTACATTATAATTAAAATGATCTTACATGTTGTGCATTCAAACTTATAGCAATACTGTATTTTAACTGTTTAATCACGTCTGTAAAATCAGCGAAATCGGAAAATTTCGTATACGGACCCATAACGAACCAGCCATTATAATAAGATTGAAAGGAAATTTAAAACATACTGCAGAGGTCAATTGGCCGCCGATGATGACGTCAGAGCGAAACTTTAAAAAATTATTGAGAAAAAACTAGCCAATGAATTTCAAAATTATGTAATTTATATTCTTAAAATACCCTATTTTAACGAAAAAAATAATATAAAAAGTACATGTGATTTTTTTTGGACAATGCCCATTCTCAAATGTAATGTGTGCGTTGACGCTTTGGAGTTAAGGTTGGATTTGCTATGTTCGGTTTTGATAATTCCGTCTCGTATAGTGTGTTGCTATACAAAACATTACCGCCGAATCGCTGCTGAACTTTACGCTCGCCTCGGCTCGACGGAACTTCGGCTCGCGACGGAATTTCGGCATAGTGTGTCGTCTGTCGCGTTCCGTCCGTATTTTGTATGGGTTTGATACGCGGAGTAAACGCGGCGGAATTTACGTCGGCGTAATTCAGCCTAGTGTGTTTAGATACTATAAGTTATTATCATTTTCAGGGCACGGCAGGCGGCGTTGTTTCACTCGTCTTAAGTCAGCGTCGACGTCCCGTTTGAACTACTCACCCAAGTATGTGTGACACTATACGTATTTGTAAGTCGCATTTGTTTTTTATTTGCACGCTTCTCTAATCTAATATCGCTACGTTGGACCATGATAGACCACCTGATAATGATTTTGTCGAAACTGGTCGTGCGAAGCATTAAAATAAATTTATAAAAGTGGTATAAGTGCATGAAAAGTGTATATTAATATTACTGTACATCAATACAGCAAATTACGAATAAGGAAATTTTGGAGATGATTGCTCTAAGGGACCTTTCAGACAGAAAGCGGTCACGCCTTCAAGCGTTCTCCGTTCGCATTCTACGTTCGAGCGGTCAGCCACACAGCAATTCTGACGCGGCCAGAACACATCCTGTGAGAGTATATCGAGTAACGTAATACAACACAAAAAACGCAAAACTGACCGCGTGACCGCTCTCTGTCTGAAAGGTGCCTCTGGTTAATTGTACACTATGAGTATAGACAGTTTTGCAATCATGATTGCAATCATGGTTATTGGTTATCCATCATGGCCCAACGCACCGAAAGTTCTGAATAATACGTTTTATTTTACTTCATAGTGTCTAAACACACTAGGCTGAATTACGCCGGCGTAAATTCCGCCGCATTTACGCCGCGTTTTAAATTCATACAAAATACGGGCGGAACGCGATGGACGACACACTATGCCGTAATTCCGTCGCGAGCCGAACGTAATAATTAGGCAGCGATTCGGCGGTAATGTTTTATATAGCAACACACTATACGCGACGGAATAATTATCAAAACCGAACACAGCAAATCCAACCTCAATGGTCTATACAGACGGACCGCATTTCAACTGCAATCTAACCGCAAATTGCAGTTCAAGTGCAGTTTGAATGCAGTTGATAATGGTTTGCAATTCTATTGCAGTCGTGTCAACTGCATTCAAACTGCACTTGAACTGCAATTTGCGGTTGGATTGCAGTTGCAGTCTGTATTTTTTTTTATGAAATAAAAAGCAACTTCCGTCGCCCATGGACACTCGCAGCATCAGAGAGCTGCAGGTGAGTTGCCGGCCTTTTAAGAGGGAATAGGGTAATAGGGGAGGGTAGGGGTGGCAAGGGAAGGGAATAGGGTAGGGGATTGGGTCTCCGGTAAACTCACTCACTCGGCGAAACACAGCGCAAGCGCTGTTTCACGCCGGTTTTCTGTGAGGACGTGGTATTTCTCCGGTCGAGCCGGCCCATTCGTGCCGAAGCATGGCTCTCCCACGTCGTATCCCACGTATAGACCCTTACATCTGAGAATTTTAAATACTCACTTACACGCGCGTTCTGCAACAGAAATTACGCCGCGAAATTTCGGCTCTTCGCATAATTTATAGTGTGTCGCATCAGACGTAAGCGGCTGAACGTAATTTCTGCCACGTAAATCACGCCGGCGTAATTCAGCCTAGTGTGTTTAGACCCATAAGGTTCTAAGCTAAGGCAAACCCCAAAATAGCGTCAGAGCGAGATGCAACATGACTGTTGTTTGAATTGAAAGTAGATCTGTCAACCGCTTTTTCACCTTTTCCTTGATACAGCTGCTATTAGTATGGGGGTAGTGCTAGCGTTCGCTAAGTCATTTCATACCGACCAAATTTTTGTCCAGCGGTAGCTTAGTATTTATCAATCAATATAATCAGCGTCAGTTGCCGCACCCGTGGTGGAATGTTAACTGAGAGTATTTCAAAGTTGTAAAAAATATAGTTGCGAAAAGTGATTTTATACCGAATGAAACTTTGATGGATGATTATTGAGGTCATGTTTAACCAAAAAATCACCGTCAGCCGTATTGCAGACGAGGGATTCAACGTCAGTCACGTTACTGAACATGTAATTATTTTTTTAATATAAAGTCATTTTATACCGTACACAATTTATACAGGTGAATGTTTCTACTTTGTAAATAATAAAGAAATCCGTCAGTCGCTAATACGATGGTGGAAAAACCGTCAGCCAGCGATATAAGTTATGATATTTGTGAAGAAGAATTATATACATTTTACTTTAAAAGCGCCATCTGTTGTTATATACTAAAACTAAAATAACCGAACCTAAACGTGTATAATCTAGATATGAACCTTTAATAGGTGCGAATTGGGATCTTTTTAATGTCAATTCAATACGATTCCCAACAAAAACTTTGAGATGCTCTCAATTTTTATTCCACCCATTATGAAGTGGCTGACGATCAAAGCTGTTATGTATTAATGGAATACTATTATTGTAACGATTTTCGCTCGGTATGAAATGACTTTTTAAACTGAGCGCGACCTCCCCTACTATATGTACCTATAAATAAATAATATGTTTTTATTTCGTAAGTCATCCTAGATATCTTATCTTATATCTTTAAACGAGCAATTCTTGTATATATATAAATATATAATTGGAATCTCTGTATCGGCTCCAACGATTTTCATGAAATTTAGTATACAGGGGGTTTCGGAGGCGATAAATCGGTCTAGCTAGGAATCATTTTTAGACAATGTCATTTTATTCGTGTTTTATCGAATACCGAGCGAAGCTCGGTCAAATAACTAGTTAAAATTATATTGAAAATATTCGAAAGCGAAAAGTTATCAATCCAAAGATAAAAAAAAAAATCACGTCAACTAATTTACAAACACGCGGTGGTAAGTCTTCTAAAGAACTATGCACTTGAGCTCTTTGACAACCTACCGCGGAGCTAGACTGAGGTTTTGTGATTTACACACAGTCTTATTATTATATCATATATATCAATAAATTAACCTCCTTGCTAATAAAATATGAATGAGAGGTGTCAAGGGACACCCGCTACCTTATCACGTAAAAGTTGGCCGCGCCTTAGGTATGTGAGCGATGGGATGGAGAGGCGGGGGCGCTTGATTTTGACAGTTCTGGCTAGTTTAGACAAAACGCACAAGAGATAGTAAGATGAGCCCGCCGATAAAAAGATAATCTAAGGAAAAATATTCAAAGTGCATAAGTTTTTAAAAAACGGAAAGCCGATGTCCGAATATAAAACTGATCAATTGTCTTTAATTTATTATTTTCAATAGTTGAATAATTATTATTGGTCACGATATCTCGAGATTGGTGGTCGTTGTCTAATCTCATGTGCGTCGCGAGCAGCCAGCAACCCGCCCCCTTACCTCTGTCCCTAACTAAGGCGCGGCCAACTAGTTCTGCGCGCACTATAGCAATAATCGCGCGAGCGATTGCTAGGTGTCATGAATGTCACAAATGATGGTGTCATGTATAGTGATCGATTGCAATCGTATTGTTTTGGCTACGTGATACGAAATTGCGATTTTTGAGCAATTATCGCGTAATAATTGCTATCGCATTATTCTCGCAAGATACGTGATACGGGTGCCGGATGGAACGAAGTTATGAAAAAGCCATCTATTGACGCCCAGAAATACTAACAATGACACTTTTGTGTAATTGTCATGGAGGCACTTCATATTTGCTATTGGCTATTTGTTGCATTTGGCAAAATTATTGACATATACACAAACAAGCAAATAAAGGCAAATACGGCCTTCCACACATGGACGTCAAATACCAAACTTTTACTTGATTTTCTTTACTTGCCTATTTGACTCCTTTGATGTGCGTCAAAAACCGACAAAGGTACGGATACGTGTATTTGGTATTGGTCATATTTGTCAAATAGGCAAATATTAAAAAAAAATAAGGCCAATATTTGTCAAACATACGGTATGTTTGACAAATATTGGCCTTATGGTGATTGTTTGGCGAATACATCAAATACGCAAATACAAATAGCCATGTCAAGTGCCTGCATAGTAAAATACCAAACTTTTACTTGATTTTCTTTACTTGCCTATTTGACTCCTTTGATGTGCGTCAAAAACCGACAAAGGTACGGATACGTGTATTTGGTATTGGTCATATTTGTCAAATAGGCAAATATTAAAAAAAATAAGGCCAATATTTGTCAAACATACGGTATGTTTGACAAATATTGGCCTTATGGTGATTGTTTGGCAAATACATCAAATACGCAAATACAAATAGCCATGTCAAGTGCCTGCATAGTAAAATTTATTTCAACGCCCGGTAGATGTCGCTGTTTATTCTCAAAAACGCTATCTAGTTGACGCACAGAAATACTAAGTACCACTTAATATCAACGCCATCTGCCCTACTTCGCTTGTAGTAAAAAAAGTGTCGAGGTCAAAATATATCGGCTAGTCTCCTTTAGCAACGTCGTTCCAAAAAAATATTGACAAATGGTAATTCCAGGCGCGGCGAGGGCTGGTCCAGCCCACTGGAGTCTTTACGCCAGCAGCTGCGGAAGTTGGACGACCTCGAAGACCAGTTCCCCGACCTGGCCTGCCAGCCCGCCTACAGCTTGAGATATCCCTTTGCTGAACTAGGTAGGTAAATGCGCTCACAGATAGGTTAGTTCGCCACAGATGTAGAATCAAATAAATGCAAAATATTTACGGCAACAGTACGTACGGATCAATACGTAGGTACGTACGATAAGGCTTGTAATAATAATATTATAATTTAATACTTTGATGATGCCCGCAACTCCGTTGCGCCAAAATTCTTTTATCGCGTGGGAACCGTACATTTTTCCGGGATGAAATGTATGCATTCAGAGATTCAGCGGTTTGGGCGTGAGGAAGCAACAGACATACAGATAAACAGACATACACTTTCGCATTAATAATATTAGGTATGGATTGAAATATTTTGTTTCAGGTCCAGTAGCGAAAGCAGACACACCCGAATTGGAGTTCGTGCGACATCGTGCGTTGGTAGAAAGGGAGGGAATGCGGCGAGCGCGCGCCGTGCTCAAGCGGCGTCGTGCAGCGCTGCGGGAGTCTAGAGCGTCGTTGTCGCCGCATAGGGCGCCGTCGGTATGTAGTGTGGGTGTGTGTGTGAGAGAGAGGGGATAAGATATAATAATGGACATCTATAATTATTGTAATTTCATATTATGTCACAAAATTGTACGCATATGCGGACCCAACTGCGTGACTAAACCGCATATTAACACGCACTAAATACAGGAGGAGCGTGAGACAACGGAACTTGAGGTGGCGCTACACCGGGCGCGCGCTTTACTCGGCGAGAAGGAGATAAGGTTGCGCCACATTGAGCGCGCGCTGCGGCGTTTTGCTGAATCGCAGCCGCCGCCATTGATACAGGTCTATTGGCTAATAGAAGACACTTTCGTAGCATGACCTCTGTGAATAACGCCATCCTCTTTCCAAAACGTAGGCTTGCTGCTTGGCTATTGCCTTTACTGTATAAAGGTCACGTTTCTGTTTAATAGCTCGTTTATTTCATGAATAATATTGTTGTGAATTGGCACATTAGAGCATATCAGAAATATCCTATTGCAAATTAATAGAGGTTTGGATTTTCATGACACTTTTCTGTTATTTAGCTTGTCCTCTTTGTGGATGTTGTAATCTTCCATAGAAAACGCATTAGCTACATTTTATAGGTGTCACTTTTTGTTTCTTAGCTTGTCCTTTTTTAGATAACGCCATCCATGTAAAACAGAGGGATAGCTAATTTTTATAGAGAACACTTTTCTGTTTTGCCTTTTATAAAAAACGCTATCCGTAGTTTTGCCTTTTATGAAAAACGCCATCCCCATTCGAGAGCAGAGGTTTGGGTTTTTATAGAAGACAATTTTTTGTTTCACACTTTTCTTTTTGAGCTAGAGGCTTGGCTACTTTTATCTCGCAAACACTATACAACGTTATGCTTATCCTTTTTAGGGTTCCGTAGTCAATAAGGAACCCTTTAAATAATTTCGGTCTGTCCGTTCGTCTGTCCGTCTGTCTGTCTGTCCGCAGTTTTGCTCAGAGACTATAGAACCTACAAAGCTGTAATTTGGCATGAATACACATATTAAGAGTCCGTATACGAAATTTTGCCGATGAATACGAAATTGCAAAGGTTCGCTACAGAAATATTAGGTTTTTTCCCCTTATTAGACTTAAAAATATATATATCGGTGTTGAGAATAAACACAATATATAATAATTATTCTTATTTATTTCAGGTTCAAAACCAATATTACATTCAGACACGTCGTTTTCTCCAACATTTTTCTTGTCGTTCCAATTTTGTTCAATATTAACTTTTTCGGCAATTGACACTAATTATTATAAAACTTCAAAAATATATATTGTGCCAATCTGTAACACACTCCCGAGGGAGGCAACAGGTGCGCAATATCTATATCCTATATATAATAGCACAATACATAATCATCAAAACCTATTTCAAAAATGCTTCATAAAAATAAACAAAATCAATAAACAATAATAAAATAAGCTTTGTCTAACTAAATTTTAAAATAATAAAAATTCCCGGTGACTCTGCTGGTAATTTTCGCCGGTAAATTTGTCATGACCTTCTTCGCCCTTTGAGTCCTGCAAGATGACGTCTCGTACTTTATCGTCCAGTCTTGCCGGCTCAGCCAGCTTCCGACTACAAATCGGCATCTTCTGCATTTAAATTATTACCGATTTCATGCGTGGTCCTAAAAGTAGTCTTGTTTGAGACCTCAGTTTCTTCTATTATATTATTAACCTCAATCTCATCTCGTATCGTACTTTCCTAATTATTGTTCCACACACGGTCGCCTCTTTTGGTCAAGACAACTCAATAGCTTTTGCCTGAAGAAACTGTAAGTCGGCATCTTCTATAATAATTTTTACCGACTTATTTTCGTGCCTGTTAAAATACGTCGTAACTCGTACCTGAGATCTCTTCTTTTTCTACTATTATATCATAGTTTCTACATCGATAATGTCATTCTCAGTCTTTTATCGTATTTCTTTATAATATTGTTTTTCCTCACGGTCGCCACTTTATGTTGAGAATAAACACAATATATAATAATTATTCTTATTTATTTCAGGTTCAAAACCAATATTACATTCAGACACGTCGTTTTCTCCAACATTTTTCTTGTCGTTCCAATTTTGTTCAATATTAACTTTTTCGGCAATTGACACTAATTAATATAAAACCTCAAAAATATATATTGTGCCAATCTGTAACAATCGGCGTGCGCGATTAACTTGTCTATTGGCAACTTATTTTGGGGGGGGGGCAACTTATTATACATACGGATGGGGTTTTGAGTGACGCTGTCTAACTGACGATGGACTTTTGAGAGGTGACAACCATCACCTGCCAAATATCTAGAATTATTATGAATGTTGGAAGGAACGGTGTATGCTCCCAAACCCATCGGCTCCAATCTGACGATATCTGGTTAATCACGTTCAGTGTAGATGACTAATATACGCCCACAATCTTGGAGGATGGATGCAATGTTATTCCATGGCCATTGAATCAGTGTCTAATACCGCTCGGCGATCCGATATATATTAATTATTAGATTTAAAATATACTTAAGCGCGGAAAGCCGACTCGAACCTTGCGGCGAGTAATATAATGTGAGATTTAGGTTGTTTTGAATCGTGTTTTTTGGCACAATTTGTTTTTTTTCTTTTTTCTCGAATTTGATAGAATTTTATCTATAGATTATTTCTGTCGTTTTCTTTTTATGAATTACAGCTCCAAGTTGCTAAAATTAACAGCAATTCTTTGCCCATTTTCTCTACAATTTTGCCGA
Organism: Lysandra bellargus; assembly: GCA_905333045.1. Classification (NCBI taxonomy): domain Eukaryota; kingdom Metazoa; phylum Arthropoda; class Insecta; order Lepidoptera; family Lycaenidae; genus Lysandra; species Lysandra bellargus. The sequence continues at coordinate 3,602,589 of HG995354.1, forward strand.
GTTACATATTTTTTTTACTTAACTATTTCATATTAAAGTGGCAAAAAGTTATTCCAACGTTTTATAGACGACTTTCTCAACAGTACATTGTATTTTTTATACCGTTAAGACGTCAATACAATCCATAAACAGGTGATATTCTAAACCTTTTACAGAAAATATCACAAAACTGTCGCGGGTTTGAGTTGGATTATTTAAAAATGCTTAAAAAAAACAAAAAATCTAGCTCTAAAATTAGATTATAATTGAAATGATCTTACATGTTGTGCATTAAAACTTATAGAAATACTGTATTTTAACTGTTAAATCACGTCTGTTAAATCGGCAAATTTCGTATACGGACCCTTAATGATGCAAACAAAATGGTACATAAAATATTAAAAAAATATTTTTTATATAGCGTAGGTATACATAAAGCCAGGTAATTTTTTTTTCGCGCCCACCCCATCGTGTGGGGTGTTGTTGGATAGGTTTTTAAAAATATTATGTATATTCATAGATCATTTTCCGATTTAGGGATCCATTTGTGAAATATTAAGTTTTAAGGTGGAAAAAATCGTTAAGAGTCCAGTGTCCTCCCCCCTTCTACCAGCTAAACGGTTGCTTCTGGAAATGTGAAAAAAATTACGGGAGTAGAAAATATGCTGAATTTAAAAGGAAAACTATCACGGCTAAGAAGAGTTCATAAGTTATTGAGTAATAGTCGATCAACTAAAAAAAAATGTATTCGGCGAAGTATCGGAACTTTTCGTTCAAATTCTTTTGAAAGTAACTGAGATGAATGATGATGTTGTTAGTAGTGTGAAACAAGTTATAAATGTACTATTACGGAGTGGGTCAGGGGGAAGTTTTTAAAAAAAAAAACTTTTTTACAGCTGAAAATTTATTTTAAATTGAAATAACACAAAAATGTGTTGTCGCGCCGAGGTTCAAAGCTACTCTGATTTATTTATTGCAAAATGAAGGAAAGGAAACGAAAAATTATGAATCTATGAAATATTGCAGAAGCGTGAGACCGCATGCTCAGCTTTTCACCTTGAATAGGATAACCGTGGAAATGATATCATAACAGTACTATCAGGGAAGCTGATTCCTATGCAGATGGCGGACCTAAGTCATGTGGTCGGCTTATGTCAATTCAATGTTAGCTGTGATCGGTCGGCTGGGTTTGACGTAACGCGACCAAATTACTTAGGTCCGCCATCTGCATAGGAATCAACTTCTCTGATAGTACATTCATTGACCATACAAAAATTTTCAAAAACTAGCGGTACTACGGAACCCTATATTACGCGTGGCCCGACACGCACTTGGCCGGTTTTTTTATGAATAACGCTATTCTCGTAGGCCACATATTCGGGTAATTTTAACTTGGTTCTGTTGATTTATACTGTATCATAGTCACCTTTTTTGTTTGTCATCTGGATGTTTAATCTTCTAAGTTTCTGATTTATTTTCCAGATTTTTTGATCGCAAAATTTTCAGTTTCAAAAATATTTTTAAATTATTTAATTTATGTATTATGTATGTGTTCATTTTCAATCGTATGTCACACTGATTCCTTTCAAGACCTTGCAGGAAATTTGAAGTATTCAATACTTTGATTCTTTACAAGTAGTTAAAAGTAAAATAAAAATAAAGTTTCTACTACTATGGACATAGTTTGTTCTATGAATTAGTAGTATGTTCAATGTTCATTCTGCAGTCTCGAAACACTTACCTGTATATTGTGCTGAAAGTGAGTGTTCCTGACTATGTCACCGGCTACACGGTCAATTTTTCATCAATCTGATCCATCAATCTGGTACGGATTGACGAAAATTTGATCGCGTACGCACGGATTGATGGATTGATCGTATTTTTAATATGAACTTTTTATAACCATCAATATTCCGTCAATCAGATTGACACCAGATTGATGGATCAGATTGATGAAAAATTGATCGTGTAGCCGAGTTCACTATCAAAGTACACATTTTTTTTCTGTGGTTTGTATGGGTAAGCTCCCTAGCGTCATGATTTCCCATAAAAAAGTTTAAAAAGTTACTCGTTTAGCGCTACTACTTTCACGGCGTACTCTTTAAGTTCTCATGCACACCTTTAAGTAATAACACTTTGTTTTGTTACATCTGTATACAGATTACAGGATGTAACAAAAATAAGTGATAATACTTTAAGGTTTGTACGTGTTCCTTGTAGAGAGTTTACTGTGAAAGTAGCAGCGCTGAAAGACTAATTTTTTTCACTTTTTTTTTCACTGGACACGCTCGGGTGCTTGCCCATACCAAAGTGAAAAAAATTTTTGGTCTTTCAGCGCTGCCACTTTCACAGCGAACTCTCTACAAGGAACACATACACACCCTAAAATATTATCACTTAGTTTTGTTACACCCTGTATACTTTACGTTCTAGGTTACGTCCACACAAAATATCTAAAACACAATATTAATAATTGTAAACAACATAATTTCAGGAGGCGTCAACGAGCGACGCGTCGTCAGGCAGCTCGCGTGCGGCAGCGGGCGGTGCGGTGCTGCGATCGCTGCGCGCGCTGCACGCCGACGTCCGCGACATATGGCGTGCGTTGGACGCCCGCCGCGCCGCCACTGGTACGTACGACGAGAGAGAGAAAGAGAGAGAGAGAGAGAGAGAGAGAGAGAGAGAGAGAAGGGCTGAAAGAGAGGGGAGTGAGAAAAAGAAAGAGGGAGAGGTAGCTCGCGCGTGGCAGCCGGCGGCCCAGTGCTGCGCTCGCTGCACGCACTGCACGCTGACGTGCGCGCTGGACGCCCGTCGCGCTGCTACTGGTACGTGCTAGAGAGAGAAAGAGAGGGTGAGAGAGAGAGCAATGAGAAAAAGAAGAGAAAGGTAGAGAGGTAGTTTGCGCACTGCAGCTTGCGGTGCGGTGCTGCGCGCGCTGGACGCCCGTGGCACCGCTACTTCACTCTATCCCTCTCGTCCTACGTACGACGATAGGGATAGCGTGAGGCTGAGAGGGGGGGAGAGGCAGAGAGAAAGTCGAGAATGTGTATGGGGGAGAAAAAGAGGGGAAGAGAGCGGAGGAAAAGAAGAGAGAAGGGGAGTGGGAGGGAGAGTAATTTAGAAATTGGAGAGAGAGAGAGGATGAGATAAAGGAAGAGAGAGAGAGGTATAAAAGAAGAGTGATACAAAGGAAGGGAGTCAAAAACATAAAACGTGTGTTATATAAAAAGCGTTTTGTGTCAATTTCCCAGCGTCTCCGGAGACCAGTTCGTGCAACGCGCCCACCACATCGCAGACCAGACTGACCATGTCCGCTGTGAGTATTATACTTAAGTTTATATTGCCGAAAGACGTGATAATAAAGATTACCAAAGAACATATTATTATTGTAATGTTACAACCCTTCATTTAATCAATTGTACGACTTAGGGCCTGTTCACTACTTTCTGATAAAGTGGCGAATAGGCTATTCACAACTTTTTTGACAGATTATTAAACATCTGTCAAAAAAGTTTTATCTGTCAAGTTAAGTGGTTGGCCTATTCGGCACTTATCAGGAAGACGTGGCTGGTGAAACAGGCCCTAAGTCTGTTGATAGAAGGGCCCAAACATTAAGCAGCTTTGGAGTCATTAAAATGTCGGTGTTACTTCTGATTTCTGCCACACCCATCCAAAATATCGTCGGTTCAAAGTCTGAATAGTTTTTCAATAAAATTGTCCGTGATTACTCTTTTGGAGTTTACACCTTAAAAATCGATTTTCATATATAAGGCGCCCGGTATGAGAAAAATCCGAGGGTTAAAACCTACTAACAAGTAACGAAAATGTGTCACGTTTTTTGACGACGGAAACTTTCTAATTTGGCTGTGAGTGTATTAAGACCATAAAGGTAATATACCTATCTGAATATATTATTATATAATTATATAATAATAATAATAATAATATAATTATATTATAATATTATAGAAAATAATATAATAATATAATTATTTCAAATTCAGGGAGGGGGTAGCCGAGGTGTTGCCTTTGATGTTAGAAGAAACCCCGTTCCTTTAGGCCTATTGGGAGCGGAGTTATGGCTACTTTAGTAAGACGTTTAACAGTTGCCGAGCTGTCAATGTCAAAGTTTGAATGCTTGTAACTCGGCAACTATTTGTCCTGGATATGGGTTTCTTCGGCTTGATCTTCCTGTATTTTTCTCCTCTATTTGATTCTGGCCTTAGAATTGAGAAAAAAAAATGATGTCTCTGATTTAGTTTAAATTCAGGAAGGGGGTAGCCGAGGTGTTGCCTTTGATGTTAGAAGAAACCCCGTTCCTCTAGGCCTATTGGATGCTGAGTTATGGCCGCTTTTGTTCGACGTTTGACAGTTGCCGAGCTGTCAATGTCAAAGTTTGAATGCTTGTATCTCGGCAACTATTTGTCCTGGATATGAGTTTCTTCGGCTTGATCTTCCTGGATTTTTCTCCTTCATTCGATTCTGGCCTTAGAATTGAGAAAAAAAAATTGAAATAACTATGGCAGAAAGGGGTGTAGATAATATTGCCGGAACATCTGATTTCATATTATATTAATCTTTTTTCAGTTTAATAAACTCTTTTTGCGTATGGTTAGATACTCGTACTTAAGTAGTTCGTAGTTTACTACTCCAGTCGTGCGTCGGAGCTGACACACTTTTTTCACCTGCGTACTTTTATTGATATATCGTATTTAGTATAGTTTAAAGCCTACTACAAGAATTACATTATAAAAAATATAATTTGATCCAAAGGTATTATTTTGCTCCGTTGTATCACAATATAAAAATATATATATTTGACGACCTCCATGGCGCAGTGGTGAGCGCGTTGGTAGCTCAAGCTGGAGGTCACGGGTTCGAATCCCGCCGACGCGACGGAACAAAAAGTTTATAAATGTCCAGGGTCATGGATGTGTATCATATAATAAAAATCTTAAATATATGTTTAGTATAAAAGTATTAAATATATTTCCGTTGTCTGGTACCTGTAACACAAGTCCTTTAGGTACTTACCACGGAACCAGACTGACGTGGTGTGAAGCGTGCATAGATATTATTATTATAATATATTTTTTTATATTACGTTTCAGCCTGACCCAGTAACAGCAGAAAATGACAGTGTTGCCGAGAGAGCCAAAGGACTGCGCGCTTGGCTGCAAACCGCGCCGTGAATACGTAATATTCACACTTATGCGTTAGAGAATAGAGACCAGAATACTATATCGAGATTTTGCTGGTAATCAAAGAATAACGTTATGGTAAATATAGTCTAAATCGCGTCGTAATTTTCAAAAATATACGTGAACTGAATACCAACATACTTCTATGATTAAGAGTATTTCTACGAAAAAAAACCTACTATATTCTATATCGACACTGGAAATATCACTTAACGTAAGGGACATTTTGGCGAAAATGAGTTATATATATATATATATATATATATATACATATATATATATATATATGTATAATTGAATTCAGAATTTCGAGCTCTATCGTTTGGCATACTTGAAATTCTTCTATCGTTTGGCATACTTGAAATTCTTCTATCTTTAAAAAAATTGTCCCTTACAGTACACATTTTTTAAAGTCTAGACAGGTTTTTTCCTAAAAAAATTGATTAAACGGACGTAAATATTTTTACGTGTTAAAAAAAATAACGTAGATGCTTTTAAAATAAAATTCAGTCGCTTACGTTAACCTTTAGCTTAGTACAATTCTCTTAACATGTCCTTTACGTTAAGAATTGATACATAATAATTGTCATAGCTTCACTAAAATTTGTCCCTTACCTTAATTTTAGATATCATTATTCAAGTCAGAAGATAATTTTTTGGCACCTACTCAAAAAGTATTATCCGCAAAAGTTTAAGGTTTTCTATAAAGTTTTAGTATTTTAGCAGCCTTTAGGTATACACATGTAATGCGGTCAATTGTATATAGCTAGCATTAAAGATGACAATACTCTCCTGGCTGCAAATGAAATCGAGATGCAAGAACTGTTTTAGAGAATGAAGCAAATGATCAACAACTTGGGGCTCTCATTTAATAAAGGAAAACCAAAAACATGGTCATAGACAGAAGCAACACTCTGCCTTTGACTGGCGCGGTAAAATTGGAAGTGGTTAGCAAATTCGTCTTTGATCTTTACGAACAACGGCTCCTGTTAACCAAATATACGTAGAAGAATTGGGATGACATGGAAGAGCGCCATGTCTCAAAATGCATAAAACCTGGCTTGACAGGAAGATTTCGTTAAAAACCAGGAGGAAACTTCTGTACGTGCTCATATTCTTCATCTGTTTTTAATGATCCGAGACATGGACTCTGAAGTCTGCAGACCGCAGACGTATCGACGCCATCGAGGGTGCTGGAGGAAAATGCTCTGAATTCCATAAACTGCTTTCAGAACCAACTCATCCATTCTGGCTACACTAAACATACAAACAAGGCCTACCATCTGTCTAATAACGCATCTTATAATATTTCAGACACATTACCAGAAAAAAAAGGAGGAAACCTTGAAACCATGGTATGGAAAACTCATGATAATTGGCAAGATTCATGCGTTGGTCTGATCAAATCTGGACCACACTTGAGTCGACTGTCTGCGACACTCTTTCCGATAATAGAAATAGCTGGCGTAACACCATAAAAAGGAAGGTCATAGAAGGGGAAGGTCATGACTGGGCACTGGCGAAGCAGCTCTGACAGGTGCGACAAAAGAGAACAGTAGCTCCTGATAAGGTGAAATGAGAAGCTTAATGCCAGGTCAAGAACGAACATTTAGACTTGTGGTGTGCGATCGCTAGGTCAGGTTCACAGAAAGAGGCCGCAGAGTGTAACAGGGAGGAAGATCCATCTTCTATTCGGCTCAGGATACAGATTTCGGTAGGACAAAAGAGCAGAGACGTGGTTTTGCAAAGTTCCACCTTGTCTAAAGGGGATCTGGGTGTAGGTGGGAATAGTCCGGGTGCCAAGGGAAATGTTTCAGTCTGCCGAAGTTCCCTTATTTTGCTGGAAATCCTATCCCTTATGTGGTAGACCAGCCAGTCGTGGTGGGCTTATTGTGTTAGATTTTAATATATTACATCAAACTTCCTCCAAAGCATAATTTTTTATGTCCTTTACAGTATATTTGTGTCGCAGTTTCATATTAAACTTGGTGCTTACTTTAATATGGCATAGTTGACATAAAAAAATTCAGTGCTGTTAGGGACAAATAAGCAAATTTTTTTAATGTAAGGGACATGCTATTTTCTAAACGCGTAAATTTACGTAAATATTTTTTATATAGTTATATAGCCGACAAAATTCTAAGAAACTTTGCCATAAACACCTTTAAGATCGGACTAAATGATAAAAAGTTACAGACGAATTTGTAAAAAAAAGTTGTTTTTTCGCTCTCCTGAAAAGTCGTGTTTTGTCCCTGACATTAAGTGATATTTCCGGTGTCGATATGAGCTCTTAGATGGCGCTTGAGTCGCAAAGTTTTTCTGGTCTTTATCCTCTTGAGGGATTTCATGGGTATTGAAAAATATTGTATTCCTTTCCACCAAAAACACGACAATAAGCTGGTACATGTTTCTTAGAGTGGGTTGCACCAGAGGCGTGGTTAAATTTAAAGTTAAGGTTAAAGTTAAATATGGCGTCCTTTAGCTTTAACTTTAACCAACCTTAACTTTAACCGGAAAAATTGACAGATGTCGTATGAGCATATGGGGTGTTTGGACGCCATATTTAACTTTAACCAGAGATTTGACATTTTGCATTGGAGTAAAAGTTAAAGTTAAAGATACAGTTAAAGTTAAAGTTAGTTGGTGCAACCCACTCTTAATGTTTTATTAGCTAGTTAAACATTTAGTTAACCAAAAAAGTGAAGTTTATACGTTAATTATTATTAAACATCTTTCAATTTGTTTTAATAAACATTTTTACACTTTTTAAACAATTTTTCTCTGTAATTTAAGTATTTTTTGCACTTTGCTGCTATTTTCCAGTGCCCATGTAACTTCTTAACATCTAAGTCAATCGACTGATTTCTTAATCGATGTTTCTAGAATTAAATATGCTAGTCATTTGTGATTCTCTAGTGTAATAGTAGGAAACTACGGAAAAATTCATTCAATATTTATATCATTTTAATAATAATATCTGAAAGCTGTTAAATGTATATTTAGGGAATACAGGAAGACTGCAAGGTTGGAAAAGGAAGCATTTATAAGATACAGGGCCTAGTTAATGTAAGATTATCCACCATTTTGTAGAGCCATATCAGATTCAAGATGGCGGATTTTGGTTAGTAATCGTTTCATAAAATCAAGAGTGCCAAGTTTGTAAGGATTTAAAATGAAATCCAGAATAGCCCTTTTGCTAATAAAGACTTAATCGCCAGACAAAGAGGCAACTCAATTATTTTTATTAGTAAGGGCGTAGTATAAATGAAATGTATTAGAATATAGAATGTATGGTTTGTGAATAGAATGTATAAAATGAAAGAGAAACGATTCATAAGAGATTCGATTAATGATTTTGGGATATAAATATTTTATGGATGCTTCCTATTTGAAATTATAAAGGCTACACAGGTTGTTTACGTTTTTGTGACAATTTGTAACACATCTTTGTGGCACCCTGTGTGTAAATAAAGATTTAAGATTGTAAACAAGAGAATTTGCTTAGTATGTTTATTTCGAATGAGTTGTGGAATTTAGTGTTGGTTTTGTCACTTCTTAAATACTTTCTTTGGCTTTTAGAGGAATAGCCTACTAACAAAGATAAAATTACACAGAGTACACTACACACTGGTCTGCTGTATCTGTTTGTGACGTGTGAATTCTAATATGCCAGGCAAAAGCAAGCAAAGCTTTTGTTATAAGTTGCGTAAATTCTTTGTTAGGACAAAACCAAAACAAAATTTTACTAAAATTATATAAGATTTTTTTACATTCCATCAAGCTTTAATATGCACATCGTTATTTTACTGTGCTTACATTGTTACTATGCTTATTATTTATATAAAAATAAAATGCTTTGGTATAAGTTACATTTATAAAAATTATAAAATATAGTTCATTTTATAATTTTTACAAATACTTTAACGAAGTAATAAGTCCAGAAAATAGGAACGTAAAATACGTATCTAAAATATAATTACGGGTATTGAAAGTATATAGTGTTTGTGTAAACACCGTCAATGAAAAAAAAAAATGCCGTCTTCATACCCATACGGATGCCCGGATCGGCAATTTGTATGGGTATGAAGACAGATTTTTTTTTAATTCCCAGCATTGTTCTCATAGAAAAAGTTGTTCATTTTGACGGGCTCATTTGATGGTTTCAAGGACAACGGTGTTCACACAAACATCTTGTATTATTATGCTTTAATTAAATATTATTTATTAGGGTCTAAACACACTAGAAATTACGCCGACGTAAATTCTGCCGCGTTTACGCCGCGTATCAAACGCATATAAAATATGGACGGAATGCGACAGACGACACACTATGCCGAAATTCAGTCGTGAGCCGAATTTCCGTCGAGCCGAGTCGAGCGTATAGTTCGGCAGCGATTCGGCGGTAATGTTTTGTTTAGCAGCGCACTATACGCGACGGAATTATCAAAATCGAACTTAGCAAATCCAACCTTATCTCCAAAGCGTTAACGCACACATTACATCTGAGAATTTTAAATACTCATTTACGCGCGCGTTCGGCAACGAAAATTACGCCGCGAAATTTCGGCTCTTCGCGTAATTTATAGTGTGTCGCATCAGACGTAAGCGGCTGAACGTAATTTCGGCCACGTAAATTACGCCGGCGTAATTCAGCCTAGTGTGTTTAGACACTTAGGTATAAATATCTGACATGAGTGTTTAAGAATCGAGCATTTAAAAACGCACAAAATTGTAGTAGTAAGACCTTTTGAATGAACTTTACGAGTGAAAGAAGTTAGTATGAAATTTCTAAACTAATTAATTTCTAGACTCTTGAGCGAGGTTCTAAACCTATGTAAAAATATTGGCCAAAGAGTTGGCCTAAACTTTATAATATTATTTCTAAATTTTAGTCCTTATATTTTAGACTGAATCAATGTAAGTATGTCAAAATGTAAAAACAGTTTGACCACTTAATCTAAAGGACATGTTATGTCATAGATATGTATCTGCTTTACTATGTTTTAGAAATCATTTACTTCATACCTTTAGTATCTATAAAGACTCACCAACTCTAGATTTTTTTTTAAAGATTATTGTAAGGGTCAGATCACATGAAAATGCGACGTGAATTAAAATTTGGATAGACTTGTATAGTGAATATATTATGTGCTATCAGAGAAGTTAATTCATAGGCGTTATTTGGTCGCGTTTTGTCTAACCCAGCTGACAGATTATTAATTCGAGCTCGACAAGGCTTTAAATGAACGTGGCGAAAAAAAGGGACTAACGCAGCCATCATAAGCTTTGTCCAGACTGTGCCTTTTTCTGTTTGTCAAGGGCATGCGTTATATCGCAGTCAACATCGAACGTGAGGCATGCCCGCGACGGATGCCCTCTGACCGTCCAAAACTTTCGCTTTGTTATTAAAAATGACAGTTGGCGTTGCGTTCTTTGACGCATTCAATTATTGAATGCGCCAAAACGAAAGTTGAATGAAAGAAGATGACGAAAATTGAAGACGAAAGCGCATGATGTGGACATAGCCATACAAAAACGCAATTTTTGACAGTTCTTCTTTACCAGCAGCGCCCCCACCCACGTTCATTTAAAGCCTTGTCGCACTTTACATTAAATAATCGGACCAGATGTCGTAGGTCTGTCAACTGTCTGGATGACTACCTTTACAAGGCTGGGCCATGTCGCGTCATTTTTGGTGTGAACTAATCCTTACTTGAGGTCTTGTTACACTTACCGAGTAAAGTTGCGAGACAGTGCTCTCGGCCAATCAAATTGTGTTTGCGCTGTTTTGCTACTCTACTCGGTAGGTGTAATAAGGCCTTAAGAGCATGAATTTTAAGTACCCCGCAAACGATCAAATTTGTTTGACAAACATGTTTGGTGTAATTTACGTTTTCATCAAACAGCAGCGCAGACGATCAAACGTGCATCAAATAAGTTTGTCAAACAATAGAATCGGTTTTAAATCATGAGATTTTGTTTGACAAACACAGCGGAACACGTTCAAACACGTTTGTCAAACGCTACGCAAATCCAAATTTTCTTCAAACGGGTCAAACCCGTAGTTTGTTTGACAAACGCTTCAAACAAAGCTGTACACTATCAAACTGTTTTTTATGAAATAAGGGGGGCAAACGAGCAAACGAGTCACCTGATGGAAAGCAACTTCCGTCGTCCATGGACACTCGCGGCATCAGAAGAGTTGCAGGTGCGTTGCCGGCCTTTTAAGAGGGAATAGGGTAAAAGGGGAGGGTAGGGATGGGAAGGGGAGGGAATAGGGGAGGATAGGGAAGGAAATAGGGTAGGGGATTGGGTCTCCGGTAAACTCACTCACTCGGCGAAACACAGCGCAAGCGCTGTTTCACGTCGGTTTTCTTTGAAAACGTAGTATTTCTCCGGTCGAGCCGGCCCATTCGTGCCGAAGCATGGCTCTCCCACGTATAGAGTATAGTTTGACAAACACGTAAAATTTGACAATTTGATCGTTTGCGGGGTACTTTACACCTCGAAAGTTAACTGCGCCATCTAGTGGCGTATGCCAAAAGCGTCAATGATTGTTGTAAAGGTAAAATCACAGATTTGAAAAAATGTAACCTCTTTTTTTGAAAATTGAAACCAACCATCTTTATTTGGTATTTTTTGCTTGTGATATCTGTTTTGTTTCAATTTATTTTAATTTGAATTTTATTTTAACATTTAATTGAATAAGGACCATTTGACATGTATTTTTCAAATTTGTGATTCTATGAACCCTGTGATAATAATGTAGCGTCATTACCTCATCTAATCCCTAAAAACCCTAAAAAAAACCCTAGAAAATATACTGGGTTCAAAATATATAAACATAATAGTATATCTTAATTTTTTACAAACAAATGCTATTTCGCATTTCTGATGTTGCTATACTATTTCATGCTAATATTTTACAAGTGTCAGTCTCTGTGTTTGTAATTTTTTCACACTGAACCGATTAAAATAAAATTCTGAAATCTTTTTACTGGATCCTGGTATTTAGTAAATGTTTATTATATTTTTTTTAAGTGAAAACTTCTTTAGCGGCGTTGAGCAGTTTTGTGGGATAGGTAAAAACTGTGAAACTCGCGTCAGATTTTCGTGTTGATCGAAAAACCGTAAGACGGTTGGAGAGTAATGTTGTAACATCGAAATCGAGTAATCGAACAATCGATTGCTTTTTTCCATTGTCGATATTTTTTAATCAATTGTAAGGGTTTCGATTAATATAAAAAAATCGATTTTTTAAAAATCGATTTTCATAAAAAATGGGTTAAAAATTTAATTGATTGTAAGGGTTTCGATTAATTAAAAAAATCGATTTTTTAATAATCGATTTTCATAAAAAATGTGTTAAAAGTTTTGTAAGGGTGTCGATTAATTAAAAAAAATCGATTTTTTAAAAATCGATTTTCATAAAAAATGGGTAAAAAAAATAATGCACAACGTTAATAATCAAGTCTTCACTTCTGCCGGCACTCCCGGAGTGCAACCCGTCATTTTTCTTAGTTACGAATCATTTTTAAGGTTCTTTATAGCTTCCTATGTTAATCCTAATATTTGTACTCAGTAAATTTTCAGTCCATTTTCATCCTACGTAGTTTTAATAGATCTAATTAATTATGTCCTTAATCAATTATATCAATTGAAATTTAACCTTAATCTCATGTAATTACAACATAATATTCCATGCATTGTGTTTCGGAATTCTTCTTAAAAACTTATAGGTGTTCTAATTCTTTGTCTCTTTCTGTTACAACTGGAAGGCTCTTGCAAGAAAAAGATAGAATGCAGGTTTATGCTCGAAAATGTCAGTCATTATAGTTTAATTAAATAAAAGACCAAAGCGTATAGAATAATTACTTTCTTATTAAACTTGAATTTAAAATAAAACTTTAAAATAAAAACATTTGATGTTCCTTAAAGTATAAAATTTACTTAAACATAATTATATTTACATTATTTAGTATTAATGTTAATTTATAGGTCATTTTGTTGCTAAAAATATAAGACGATAATCAGGGCGAACGAAGCGAGCCCTAGTATATCCCATAACCTGTACATTTTGTGGTACATTATACGGAAAAACTATCACGCCTATTGATTTGTGCTTTAACAAAGTAATTTTTGATGTATCATCACAAGTCAGTGTGACGACGCCAGCCCACACAAAGCTCGGCTTTTAGCTAGTATTAAATAGTTCTGACATTAAGTTTTGTTTTTGAAAATGATATTATGAGAAAAACTTATCATTTTGTTATACTAAAACCTTGTGCACAGAATTTAGTTGAGTCAGTTATTTGAAAGCCTATTCAAACCCACGATAAATTCCTATGATTGTCCGTAATCATATTCAGTTTTAAATCGCATTATATTTTTAACAAACAAATTGACCTTGAACTTAAATTTCGTCCAATAATTTTACAAGCGTTCATCTTGAAATGTTTACGATTATATTTAAATCCGCACATTACAAATTATATTAAGTTATTGCTGATAGAGATGTAACCAAAGATGGCCTCTATATGACTAAGTTAACATTTTATTTAACCTCAAGAAAAAGCGATAAATATAGGTATTATAATAACCATTAGCTTTATTGATGCATGTTGTCGTCAAGGATGTAGGAAAGCCAGGAAAATATTTCCTAATTTATTGTGATTAAAACTAAAGAAAGTTTGACTACAAATTTTTCCTGCTTTGAAATCTAATTATATTTTTAATTTTTAGGCTTTAAAGTCATGTAGAGGCCAGAAAAATGTTTATGAGTATGGAGTTACAGAACGAAATATAAATGAAGTTTTTGATGCTATGGTCCGGTCGTAGGACAAAGAGAAATGCATCAATTGACCTATAATTGCTGTCTCAATCATACAATAAATATTGTTATCTCCTTCACGCACACATTATGAGAGCCACATACCAATATTAATCCTTCAAGCCCCATAAGAGCACCGGTGATTGCGACAACAATAGAGTACTATAGCATTTCCAACAATCCGTGATCGAAGGATTATATTCACGTGCGTGTAAAAGAGACAAGTATATCGTTGTCCGTGTAGAATCAATGGACGCATTTTTCTTTGTCCGGTGACCAGACTTTACAACATACATAATTTATATTCAATAGAATAAAACAATACCATCATACATAGTAATATTATGTACATATTATGTTTTTCAGCAAATCATTTTGTATCTTTGTTCATTTTTGTATAATCTGTGTATGTGCCAACAATAGAAATTGTAGCTCCTACTCGGTAAATACAATAAACTGATATTACGAATTATTTTGTCGTTTTACTCTTTGTATTGGCATTGCCATTCAAATGGCAATGGTAGAAAGGAATAAACTTTTTTTTTACAAATAATATTCATTGTTATTAATTATTATACTTAAGAAAGTCTAAGATAAAATATTAACAATAAAATATTTTATAAATTAACATCACGCTCAATTATTAAAGAAATTCAAAATCGTGGAATTTGCTTATTAAGTACCCCGCAAACGATCAAATTGTTTGTCAAATTTTACGTTTATGTCAAACAGTTTGATAGTGTACAGCTTTGAAGGGTTGTCAAACAAACTACGTGTTTGACCTGTTTGAAGAAAATTTGGATTTGCGTAGCGTTTGACGAACGTGTTTGAATGTGTTCCGCTGTATTTGTCAAACAAGATCTCATGATCTCATACCGATTCTAGCTAATTGTTTGACAAACATGTTTGATGCTCGTTTGATCGTCTGCGCTGCTGTTTGATGAAAACGTAAATTACATCAAACATGTTTTTCAAACAAATTTGATCGTTTGCGGGGTACTTTACAGTACGATAGCAGCAAACTATATAAGTATCTGTTATTATCTTTTACCTCTGAGCAGTTGTTTGATCACCGCAGCAATAGAAGCATTGCACTGCAAATTATGTATAGAAGTGTACCTGAAAAATAAAAGCCAAGTATAATATTGCCTACTCTGCAAACGGCATTTACCTAGAAATCTATATTATAGTCCATACTAATATAAATGCGAAAGTGTGTCTGTCCGTCTGTCTGTCTGTGTCTGTTTGTCTGTCTGTCTGTTACCTCTTCACGCTCGATCAGCTGAACCGATTTTGATGAGAGGCATGGAGATTCTTTGAGTCCCGAGAAAGGACATAGGTTTTTATCCCGGAAAAATGTACGGTTCCCGCGCGATAAACGAATTTTGGCGCAACGGAGTTGCGGGCGTCATCTAGTAATATAAATGGAAATGTGTTAGTCTGTCTGTCAGTATTATGTCGTCTGTTTAGAAATCAGGCTTGAGATTGACAGACAAGGATAAAACACGTTGGGTGTGTATGCGTTCCCCATATTATACAGTTCACTGTAAAAGTAGTAGCGCTGAAAGAGCAAATTTTTTTTGAGATTTGTATGGGCAAGCGCTTCAGCGTATGAATGCGAACGAACTTTCCCATACAAAAGTTAAAAAAGGTACCTACTTTTTCAGCGCTGCTACTTTTACAGCAAACTATACCACACACCTTAAAGTATTATCACTTGGTTTTGTTACACGTATATAATAGTACCAGCCACATTAGAAGCACCTACCTACTACTCGTCCAGCACTGTTATACTCAGCGGGAACACCGACTACCGAATTCTCGGGCGTGCATATAACGACCGAGCTGTCAGTCCGAGTGTAAGAAAAGGATGACCATACGTCCCACAGCTTGGATGTGACGTTCCATTTGCGCTCCGTGAAGTCTGCTTCAACCTGGAAAAGATAATTTATTCTTATTGGTGTCTACAAAAAATGTACAGACAATCATCCGTAAGTGTATGTGTCTAAACACTAAACACACTAGGCCGAAGTTACGCGGCGTAAATTCCGCATGATTACGCCTGCAATGTATTTTAAATTACCGATGACACTATTTCGTCGCGTTCCGTCCGTATTTTGTATGCGTTTGACATTGCGGACGTAATCATGCGGAATTTACGCCGCGTAACTTCGGCCTAGTGTATTTAGACACTGTGTTACGACTAGAACCTAAAGTGTACCAGTGGCGAAGCGTCCATATAACCCGATTCCCATCGGCTTCCCTTAGGGCTTAGAAAAATCGAATATATGGGCCAACGACATATTTATCTAATAAATATTTTACATACCTACTTAAAAAACTTTGAATTCACAATGTTATATGCAATAAATTTTTCTCTCACTTGAAATACATAGTTTGAATTAATAACTATCGCCTACAAATTTTAAAAGGCAATGCAATGTGCGGGCGCAGAGAATCAAATAAGCCGCAGGATTAGCGGCTTATTTCTCCATACAACGACAGTTCATAGTAAGCATCTGTCCTTTTCATTCCTGTGAACTGGTCGTCATGTTCTGTCTCGTTCTAGCACGCGCGATATATACTTGGAAATAACTCGATGCCCGACGAGTTATTACGGAGAAAGGTTAATTAGCAACGCACAAGTGCAAGCGAGATAGATGAGTCATGAAGTAAAATTGTTATGATTCGAATTTAAGAATGAATGTAGCGACATTATACTTTTGCTGGCGCGTAATACATTTTATTTTGGTAGGATTTTTTGTAATACGACTTTATTAAGAATGCCTTTAGCGGTACTAAATATGACAGGCGCGTAATACATTTTTATTTTGCTGGTTTTTAGATTGACATATTAATATGGCGGATAGTGTGTTTGTAAACAACATGTCGTTTGTTTTGTTTTGTCGAATTTAAATTTTGTTTTAGCGTTAGAACTTAGAAGAGTGTCGTGAATTAAATTAATTTATATTGTGACTTGTGAATTGTGAGTCGTACGACGTAATCGTGTAGTTCGGAAAATATGGCATTAATTCAGAAAGACTGTTGTCTGACAGATTATATTTTGCTGTCGAAGGAAACTTTGTTTTCCAAACTTAGTTTTGAAAATTAAAAGCATGTCATTCAATTATAAATTACCAAAATTGGTAAGTAGATTTTTTACTTCGGCTTCCCTTCTCAAAATATTCACCCCTCGCCACTGAAGTGTACATCTAGTTTTTTAAACCATGTTGCTTACGTCTTTGGTATGGCTGAATAACTCTTCTGATATGACCAAACAGCCACCGTTGAAACACCAGTGTTGACGGTGGTGGCCAGTTTCTCATATTTTGTTCTGTTGCATTGACCTAACAGCTAACCAAAATATGAAACATCATTCAACTCCAAAATCAAGAGCTATGGAAGCGTACTTAACCTGACTGGACCGCGAAGGCGATATTATGCGATATGCATATATTATGACGTTATTGTAGTTATTATAAAGAAATCTTTTACCTTTGTTTTTCCCACAGTCCACTGTATCCCCGGCGCAGGTAGACCCGCTGAGGTGCAGTTGAGAGCCACATGTGCTGGCGCTTGTACGGTTGCAGTCAGCTGCGCGGGAGTTGGTGGTACTGGAAATTAAACGTTAGAAACTTTAACGGTTAGCGGCTAACCTAAATATTACTAGCATAGACATATAGTCTTGCCAAAAACGAAAAGCAACTAATCAAAAGTTGTTGCTTTTAAATTCCAACAGGCGAAATAAATAAAGGTAAGTTGATTCCGACTTCCGAGGCATAAATTGACATAAGCCAACCGGCGACTACAATATGACGTAAGTTCGTCAACTGCCTAGGAATCAATTTCCTCGATGGTACAAAATTAATAATAGTACTTAAACTTCTTTCAGATCCTAAAAATATTTTCCTCACACTTCACCAACCGTATGTGTATAAGTACTCTAGTCATCGGCTATTCAAGCTATAACTCACCCAAAGTCAGCTAACATTATAGGTAATCCTTCCTTATTCTAAACATAGGTCTTACTACAAAGCAGGGATGTTACGGAGGTAACTGTATCGGAACCGAAGTCGGAGTCGGAGTTTTCAAATTTGACTTATCGGAATCGGAACCGGAGTCGGAACCGAAGTCGGAGGTAGAGTCAGAAGTGGTGGCAGAAGAGAGGTCTGTTTTTAAGGACCAATAAAACATGATTAAGTCACGAATTAACAAGTGAATTATTTTTAATAAAAATAAATTATAACCGACTTCCAAGGTAATTATTATTTTTAACAAAAAATTGAAACCGACTTCCAAGGTAAAAACAATAATAACATTAATATGAACTAAAAAGTATTAAATAATTTTTACTATCTAATAGTGCCTTTTTCCGAATTCGGCTAAACCTCAACTATTTCTGTACTCAATCTTCATAATAATTTTGAAGTCGGTGCCAGTTCCAAAAGTTTCAAATATTCTGTCAGAGGACTGAAGATTCAGCGATCTGGTACCGACTTCAAAATTATGAAGATTGAGTACAGAAATAGTTGAGGTTTAGCCGAATTCGGAAAAAGGCACTATTAGATAGTAAAAATTATTTAATCCTTTTTAGTTCATATTAATGTTATTATTGTTTTTACCTTGGAAGTCGGTTTTAATTTTTGTTAAAAATAATAATTACCTTGGAAGTCGGTTTTAATTTTTTTGTTAAAAATAATAATTTCACTCTTTTTAGCTATCCTACAAAATAAGGCTTTATGTGTAAATAACCAATACGAATGTTTACTATTCACACTATGTTACTGTAAACGGAATTGTGGTAAATGCTTGCATCTAAGCGATGCTGTAATTTCCAAACTTTTATCTTTAAAGGTTCAGGAGTTCTGTTCAGTGCCTTTGGACCAACGGACACCTTCATATGAAATTTTTCTTATTCGTAACGTACGTTTAAGTTTCTAGAAACAACATTTTAACCACTATGAGTGTTTTGATAAATTTCAAGGATTTCCCTCGATTGTTCATAGATCCCATCATCAGCTCACCACTTTCGTAATTGTTATACAAAATTACTATCTACCCTACACAAAAACACAAGAATTTTGAAAATCGGTCCACAAACAGCGAAATAATCATCAAAAACATCTGCTTCGATACAAAATATCACGAAAAGTACCAATAATTTGGTCATAATGTGATAACTCATGGTATAATTATGGTTGTGATGATGATGATCAATCAAATTGATGTGTTGGCTTATACTTTCAGTTGTATAAACAACGCCGAAATCCCCGAATCTGTGCCTATAAGCATTCAAAAGTTCTGTTCGGTACCTTCGGATCCAGGGTATAATCTGGTGCGAAGTCTTACTTTTTGGTAGCATCTACCTCGAATGCTTCGGAAAAAATAGAAATCACTATATGTTTCCATACAAATTTCAAGGAGTCCCCTCGATTCCTCATGGCTTCCATCATCAGATCACCGCTTTTGTAAACATGGTACCAAATTCGGATTCAACCCTGTACAACAACAAAAAAATCACGAAAATCGGTCTACAGACGGCGAAGTTATGGTTGAACATACAAAAAAAATATACAGACGAACATATAACCTCCTCCTTTTTGGAAGTCGGTTAAAAAAAATAATAGACGAAAGTACGCACGTTGCGGGGGTCGGGAGGGTTCCTCGCGCGACATATAGTATGAACCTGTTTAAATAACAGTTGACGCGGGCCGCCGCGCGCCCCTTTGTTCTGCTTCGACCTCCGATTAACCTCCGATATAAAAGTATCGGAGGCGAAGTCGGAACCGAAGGTGTAATATTAACCGGAGGTTCCGACTTATCAGAACCGAAGCCGAAGCTTCGTAACATCCCTGCTACAAAGTACAGGTCTCTTTCCATCATAGACTAATTATAATATATACTGTCGCTTTCCATAGACTTTCGAAATTATCTATACCAGGGGTTCCCAAACTGTGCGCCGCGGTGCCCTGGTGCGCCAAAGGTAAGAAGGGGGCCGCGCCGTGAGCCGATCCTCCATCACTATCCGAAACCACAAATTATATTATAAAATTAAATTATAATATTAAATTATGCAAAGCAGACAGATGATTAAATATTTGCTTATGTAATTTACATGCTTAACCTAACTGTAGTCATTAAAAGTATTTATTTATGCAAGTATCTTTTTCTAATAGCTAGATAGAGCCTACTCTACTACTCTGAGTAGGGCGCCATGACAAAATATTTTACGTGTAACTGCGCCGCAGGCCGAAAAAGTTTGGTAACCTCTAATACTCTTTAGTCGCCTGATAATAATTGATATTCGAGACAATCCTTACCTAAAACCTTCACAGTATAATCCTTCTTCCCGATCCTAAACATGGGTCTCTCTCCGGACACTTCACAGGTATAAGTGAACTCCTCTGTGGGGGGCTGGTAGGGCTCCAATATGAGGACACAGCGACCCGCTCTACCACGCTCCATGGTGGTTTCACAGTTGATGATCATAGCACGATCAGGCGCACGGAAGACTTCGGAGCGGGATGGACCGTGTTTCTGGAAAAATATAAACAGACGAACATATAACCCCCTCATTTTTAGGAATGTTAAGAACATATTAATATTTCTTCTTCTTAGAGTTATAATATAGAGTTAACTATGAAAATAGCAGCGCTGAAAGAGTATCTCTTTTAAACTTTTGTATGGAAAAATTCAAGGCGCTGATAATATGCTTGCCCGTACGAATCACAGACTCTATAGAAAGAACACATACCCTAAGGCCAAAAGTATTTATCACTTTGTTTTGTTGCCCGAAAGTCCGTTGCGTCGAAAATCCAAAACTAAATTATCGTTGAAATCTGTTCAGCTGCTTGAAGTCAACAGACGAACAACAAAAAGTTTTACATTTATGTCATTTAATGCGATTATTTTTCGCTCTCCAAAGTTCTTTTAGTTCATAATCTTCTGAGTCACCACTTAAGTCCAGAGTCGCTGTCATCCGTTTCCTCTGGCTAACTGATATGCTGATGAGCTTGATGGGACTACCGGTTAAAGATAATCGTCAATAATATCTCTCTTTTTAGCGTTTTATATGCTCCAAACCAAGCCGGCCATAAAATGCTTTTTTAAGATTCTAAATTGCACTTATTAAGATTCTAAATTAACTTTTTTTCACTCACTTGGCGAAACACAGCGTAAGCC
This sequence comes from Lysandra bellargus, assembly GCA_905333045.1. Taxonomy (NCBI): domain Eukaryota; kingdom Metazoa; phylum Arthropoda; class Insecta; order Lepidoptera; family Lycaenidae; genus Lysandra; species Lysandra bellargus. The sequence continues at coordinate 3,623,781 of HG995354.1, forward strand.
TAGCTGTTTCACGCCGGTTTTCTGTGAGCCCGTGGTATTTCTCCGGTCGAGCCGGCCCATTCATGCTAAAGCATGGTTCTCCCACGGTATAACTTTCGCAATTATCATAATTACACGTAATTGCAGAACTATGTGCATTTTTAGACCTTTCATAACTATCCGAATTCGTTGACCGCTACGCATTAAGACAAATTCAAAGCTACCATCAGCTCAAACAAGCTAGCAGTGCCAGATTTATATTTTCTATGAGTGCAGGCCATTTTATTTCCGCTGTCCCACGTACGAAATCAGCCGCCCCCCTAGGAAGCTGCTGCTACCACTAGGAAGCTGTTGCTCCCCCTAGGAAGCTGCTGCTACCCCTAGGAAGCTGTTGCTCCCCCTAGGAAGCTGCTGCTACCCCTAGGAAGCTGATACTACCCCTAGGAAGCTGCTGCTACCGCTAGGAAGCTGCTGTTACCCCTAGGAAGCTGCTGCTACCCCTACGATGCTGCCGCTCCTAGGCCGCGGCCTTTACGGCCTATTTAACGGCTAGCATAATATACTAACAGCTCAACATACCTCAGGTCTATATATCATGAACTGCTGTCCATTATTATACAGCCTCACGGACTGCAAAGTATCGTTGTCTAACGTCCGCCAGGCGCAAGTGACCTCCCAACCCAGGTCAGTCTTCCACTCGCTGTGGACGTCCACGTTTATGGAGAAAACAGGGGATACTGGAAATTGAGAAATAAAAATAAAAGTACAAAAATATTAAAAATATGAAAAAAAACCTATGTTATCACTCGTAGCATCATTTTTTCGTAAGCGGGTAAAAATACAAAGTGTACCATTAAAAAGTGATATTAAATATTTCCTGGTGTCCATCATAATAATATTATGTCCTATCTCTTTAAAAGAGTTCACTGCGATTGCAGTAGCAGTGAACTCTTTTGTTACTTTATAATATCTATCCCAAATTTCAACAAAATCGATCTAAAACGTTTGAAGTCTATAATTTGATGATATAAACATTTCCTTTTTATAATATTGCATTGAGTATGGATAAATCTATATAGATTTTAATTTTAATATCCAGAATATTATAGAATATGCTAACACAACAGAAAAGCACAATATTATGGTCTTGAATATCTAAATAACGTATGAGCATTATTTATTGAGAAAGGATAACTAACAACAGTGTGGCCGAAAATTACTTATTCACATAATATCCTAAAAGGGATCTTTATTAATTATAATAAATAATTGATATTTAATCTTACACAGCTCCCGTAAATAATATATTAACGGTCCCGTCGGACACACAATGTATTAATACATAACTTATGAAACCGAATTTTGGTACTAAAAATTTCTAGTTGAGTACTTATACAGTACTAGCTGTGCCCCGCGGTGTTACCCGCGATTAATTAGGTGTGATTAGGTAAACTAAATTGTGATGTAATAGTATTAAAGACGAAATAAATTGAGTTTGATCATCAGAAACTTCCATTTTGATGACTGAGAGATGGAAGTTTGATAGAAGACACTGTTTTGTGATAAGCAGCACTCCTAGGATTTGGTAGAAGGTGGGACGAAAATTAATCAATTGACACTCGAAATCTGTATGTTTAGGGTCGAATAAATTCTTTTTTATAATAAATAACTTAGTTTGTTTCCAAAAGGAGAATTAAGACTCAGTACTAATGACGCTACACTGTTTCGTTAAAAGCAACACTACCAATATGGGGAATGGGGGGGTTTGGGGGGGGCGCAGACAGGAGACGGCAAAATTTTGAAAATCGAATTTTGTTTTATATAACACTTCTAGGAGAGGGGGCTTGGAGGCACAGCCCCCCCCAAATAGGAGACGGGACGAAAGCCAATGAATCAAATGACACTCGATATTATCTGTATGTTTAGTTTAGGTGAGAATAAATTCACTTCTATAAATAATAACTTACTTTGTTCTAAGAAGGAGAATTAAAACTCAGCACTAAGGACGCGACACTGTTTCGTGAAAAACAACACTTTCAGGAAGAGAGTGGGGGGGTTTAGTAAGTAGGAGACGGCAAAATTTTGAAAATTGGTTCAAAAACGGCGGAGTCATCGTTGAACATAAGTAATTAAAAAAATGAACATAACACCTCCTCCGTTACGGAAGTCGGTTAAAAATGTAGCCTACGTGTTAATCCAGGATGTCAGCTACCTCCTTGTAAAATTTTGTCGAAATCGCTTCAGCCGTTTAAGCGTGAAGAAGTAACAAACATCAAAACTCACAAACTCACATACTTTCGCCTTTATAATATTAGTAGGATAACTTAGTTTGCTTCTAAAAAGGAGAATTAAAACTCAGCACTAAGGACGCGACACTATTTCGTGAAAAACAACACTTTCAGGAAGAGAGGGGGGGGGGGTGTTTAGTAAGTAGGAGACGACAAGATTTTGAAAATCGGTTCAAAAACCGCGGAGTCATCGTTGAACATAAGTAATTAAAAAAATTAACATAACACCTCCTCCGTTACGGAAGTCGGTCAAAAATGTAGCCTATGTGTTAATCCAGGATGTCAGCTACCTCCTTGTAAAATTTTGTCGAAATCGCTTCAGCCGTTTAAACGTGAAGAAGTAACAAACATACAAACTCACAAACTCACATACTTTCGCCTTTATAATATTAGTAGGATAGTAGGATAACTTAGTTTGTTTCTAAGAAGGAAAATTAAAACTCAGCACTAAGGACGCGACACTGTTTCGTGAAAAACAACACTTTCAGGAAGAGAGTGGCCCCTCCACTTTTAGTAAGTAGGAGACGACAAAATTTTGAAATTCGGTTCAAAAACGGCGGAGTCATCGTTGAACATAAGTAATTAAAAAAATGAACATAACACCCCCTCCGTTACGGAAGTCGGTTAAAAATGTAGCCTATGTGTTAATCCAGGATGTCAGCAATATTTGTAAAATTTTGTCGAAATCGCTTCAGCCGTTTAAGCGTGAAGAAGTAACAAACATACAAACTCAAAAACTCACATACTTTCGCTTTTATAATATTAGTAGGATTGTTAGGAATCAAAATTCAATCCCTAAAAGTGTTTGTTTAACCCATCAATCACCAAGCGGCAGCCGGCTCCCGCATAACAATTGAAAATCTATCGTGTCAGCGATTCCCACGATCGAGGTATTAAAAGTGAAACCAAAAAGTTACACCGTTATTGGTGACGGTTTCATTGATGCCAGCTATGCAGCTGGCCGATTCTGTATCGTACATTTTGTGAGTTAATCACTGAGTTTGTAACGAAACGGAGGAGTGAGTAACGGAAAGTGTCTCTTTTGTATTCACTTGCAGTTGCAGGGCAAGACCTACATTTGGGCAAGGCCCAAATGTAGGTCTTGCCCCGATTTATTTTATTTGAATTACGAGGCCCCCTAAAATATATTATACGAGGCCCCCTGATGGATGATGCTAAAGAACGGATTTGTTGAGAGAAATAACTTTTGATACCCAAAGTTTAATTTATAAAACTTTTTATTTATGAATATTTGAGTTTTTCAACTCGTACAACCTTTAAAAAACCTCGCAGCCTAAAGGGCACGGTCGCCCACACCGCCCACGCCTTGCGCCGCCTCTGTTCACTTGAATACAAAAGTGAGACTTTCCGTTACCCACTCCTCCGTTTCGTTACTAACTCAGTGATAACACAAAATGTACGATACAGAGTCGGCCAGCTGGAGTGACAATGCCCAAGTGTGTGCGCCGTTCACAAGAACAAGCTAGTACTCAACTCGTAAAGTCGCAACATAATAAAAATATTTCCACAGCCAATGTTGTGAGCGTTAAATACGCTGCGTTAACATTAGTTAAGAAAGGGGTTTTAAGTTTTAGCAACAACTTTAAACAATAATTATTATAAGCTAAAACTAAAGTTTATAAAACCTAAATCAATTAGGTAGTTAAATATTCAAGAACTAATTTAGTAATAGTCTTCCGTTCAGACACCGAATACCGTTGAAATCGTGGTCGCACATCGTTTTTAAAATGAATTACATATTAAGTAGCTCGCAAACGATCAAATTGTTTGTTAAAAGTTACGTCTTTGTCAAACAATTTAATCGTGTAGAGCTTAGTTTGAAGCGTTTGTCAAACAAACTACGTGTTTGACGTGTTTGAAGAAAATTCGGATTACGTAGCGTTTGACAAACGTGTTTGTACGTGTTCCGCTGTGTTTGTCAAACAAAATCTCATGATCTCAAACCGATTCTAGCTAATTGTTTGACAAACTTGTTTGATTCACGTTTGATCGTCTGCGCTGCTGTTTGATGAAAACGTAAATTACATCAAACATGTTTGTCAAATAAAGATCGCTTGCGGGGTGCTTAAGACCATTATTGTTGCTTGACATTGATACAGCTCGCGGTAGGTACCTACCTACTGGAAGGCGGAAGCTATATAAAAAAATGTACTGGAAGCTAGACTTTAAACATTACAAAATCCTGGTTGTTATTATGAACTTGCACAAGCGGATAATATTATATAATATTATATGGACTTTTCATTAAAAAAAAAAAGGAAAAAAAAGTAAAAATAATATGATATTGTGTATATCGTAATTTTTTAATTTTGTTTTGAAACGTAAAACCATGATGACTACTTGTTGGTGAAGTTACAAATAAAGTGTCCATTCACGCGTTCTACATTCATTCATTTTTGACACTTTGAGTATCAAATAATTGTCACTAATTAGTTGTACTAATTGTGCTGAAATACATACGAATAACAATGGATGGTTTTATGAATGATGCAGAAATGGATGGCTACAAGTAGGTACGGTCAATGCAGGTCTTAAAAAGGTTAGATTACTTTTTTATAACACTAGGCGGCAAACGAGCAAAGAGGTCACCTGCTGGAAAGCAACTACCGTCGTCCATCACCCATGGACACTCGCAATTCTAGATGAGCTGCAGGTGCGTTGCCGGCCTTTTAAGAGGGCATACGCTCTCTTCTTGAAGGTTTGCAGGTCGTATTGGTCCGGAAATACTACTAGCGACAGTTCGTTCCAATAATACTGGCTCTTACTACTGTATCGATATAAACGAATTACATAAGAGAACGATACTCAGTAGTACAGTGTCAGCTGACTGATGTGAACACAATTAAGCGAAATTCGCAATAGAAATAAATATACGCGGCTTGTAGGTCTATTTACATGAGGGTCTGCGCAGACTAGCCACCATTGGCACGTTATTAGGGATCATCACTCAAAAGGTATAAAGAACTTTGTAGAGCTCACTACTCAGAGTCTGAGAATGTCTTAGATCCATGTGTCTGTCTGTCTATCTATCCTGGTGACAGGTATCTTCTTAACTGTGATATCAATCAATTATTATAAAAATTTATTTCGTATTGTAAATGGTATAAAAAAAATTTAAAAACACATTTGTTTTAAAATTAATATTTTGTACTACCGTTTACGAGTTTATTGTAATCCGATGCTTATTGGATGTGTGTTTAGCTGTTACAATAAAACATACATTGAAAGTGTTGAAACATACAAACAGCCAAAAACATTGACCGTCGTCGTAGTCAAAAGTATCCCGTTTGCACCGACACCGCCTTATTTACATAAGTAAATCGTACTGCGGAGTGGATTAAACAATTAATTATGCAAATACGAAGGTATGAACAACGTTTAAGGGTGGGGCCATTTGATCACACTTTCCAAATAAAATACTGTATGATAGAAAAGTAAGGAGGGGGTATATGTATAATGTATATTATCATTATTAATGAGTGTGCAGTAATGAGAATTTGTAATAGACTAAAGAATGTCCGCAAAATCGTTGCAGAGAATCGCTTATCGCTCGAAACTGTACATTTTCCTAGGATAAAACTTACTTCTTTGGTCTTTCCACGGGCTCAAAGACCTTGTCTTTTATTACATGCTGCTGCCACTGTTTAAGCATCAAGAGATACAGGCAAACAAACTTTCTGATTCAAGAGATTAGTATGGATGATAATAATAACTTGTTTCCAAATTACCACATTAGTCGTAGAACTCGTAGACGTGCTACGATTTCCGTAGACGTCAATGTATTGAGGATAACGCTTTCGTGGTCCAGTGGTGTAGATCGTGGCTCTTGACTCGGAGGTCGTGGGTTCGATTCCCGCGTTGGAAGCATGTTATTTTCAAGTTTGGTTAGAATAATGCAGGTTGATCACCTGATTGTCTGACAAGTAAGATGATGCGTCGGTCCTGCGCCTGATCTCTTACCAGTCGTGTCAGTCTTCCATCCCCCTGGGTTATGAGAGTAAAAGGAATAGAGAGTGCTCTTGTGTACTGCGCACACACTTGGGCACTATAAAATTACTGATGCATATCTGGTTTGAATTGCAGCCTGGTTTAAATGAAACCGGCCACCGTCACCGAAACCGGTGTGGAAGTCCGAAGTTGAGATTCGTCGAAATTATCAATTAATGCAACTTGAGCAAAGTCTCTCCTCATACTAATATTTAAACACTATATCTAAGCAAATTTTAATTATTTGAGACTAGAGCCATAACTGCGAATCTATAAATGGGGCTAAGTAGTTTTGGCGCTAAAGTGAAGTGAAAATAATACATTTTCCAAATTCTACGCACATAATAGACTGATATAACCAATAACCTCTTTTTAGGTTCAAAATGTCATAAGAATATTAATTGTATTTTGAATCGAACAAGGCATAAAGATATTTTTTTATTTTTTATTTTATTTGGGACACTAAACAATTGCGTACATGCTTAATACTAACACTTATGTAAACAATGAAATTAAACCAACACCATTATCCACAATATAATAATATTATGTTAATATTATAGAAGAGCCTTGCCATCGTCAAATAAAATGGTCCACGGAAGTCAATAATTTGGAAATTTTCAAAATGTCCAAATCACTTTGCCCCATAAACTCCAAAGACGTTAAAGTGAACATGAGTACCACTTAAGCGTCCCCAGTTGGATTTTATTTTCTAAATTAGACAAATTACCAAACGGAGGGTCCGTCATATCTTATTAGTTTTAATATCTACTTAAGTGAGTATATTGTTTATACAAATACAGTATTATGGACGTATGTTTGAGAACTTTTTTCATAGACGAATGTTTTTGAACCTAGAAAACTTTGTTTATCGTTCGATAATACTTTTTGACATTATTATTTGGTTTACTTTAACTTAGATCTACGCTATAGCAACTCAGAACTAAGCATCTTTCATTCTGAGTGAGACAGATACGGTCTTACTACAAAAGATTTAAATACCTGTTGAACAGTTGATTAGAGAAAAATTCAGTACAAAATGGTCTCAAAACAACTGTTCAACAGATGTTTAGTTTTTTGTGGTAAGACCGTTAGTGTTTTTATCATAGACTTAGGGCTGGTTTACACGTATTAAGTAGATAAGTAAATTTTAACTTAATTTTAAGTTGTTAATTGCGTGTAAACACAAAATTTAGTAGCAAGTAGCAAGTTAAAATTTAGTAAGTCCTAAGCTAGATGACAATTAGAATTTAGTTACTACTTATCTACTTAATACGTGTAAGCCAGCCATTATAATGGTTTTTATAATTTTTGTTCACCAATGGCATTAAACAATATAACATATTATAGTGTAAAATAAGTTTAAATACTTTGTCCTTATTCTTACGTCTGTTTGTGTTGTGTGATGTGCAAAATAAATGTTTCATCTTATCTTATCAATCAATTAATTGTTATATAAATGAGAGAAAATTAATTAATTTATGGTTAGCAGTTCCCGCGCTCATTGTTGTCTATGGTACAATTATTACAGCGCGCTATTTCTATTAAACATGAGCCAGAGATCAAAGAACAACGAATGTAGTGACTGCGTGACTCAAAACTATGAGCATTAGGGTTTGATCACACAGAGAGAAACACACATTAGAGTTCTAAGATCGCATGTATTTTATACACACTCATCATAACTACAGAGTTCTAAGATCACATGTATTTTAACCTACGATTTTAATACAATAATAAATTGTATTTTTGACAATCTCTAACGGTCGTTTAATGAAAACGTAACACTAAGGGCCGGGACACAAAAACACCGGCGCCGTATCGGATGCGCGTCGTAAAAAACCACAGCACGGCGCCGTACGGCGTTGTACGACGTCGTGCCGTAGAAACTCATCTTGAATTTCTACGTGAGTTTCTACGGCACGACGTCGTACGACGCCGTACGGCGGCGTGCCGTGGGTTTTTACGACGCGCGTCCGATACGGCGCCGCACGGCGCCGTACGACGCCGTACGACGTCATGCCGTGTTTTTGTGTCCCGGCTCTAAGGGCCTGTTTCACTACTTACTGATAAGGCTATCCACCACTTAACTTGACAGAAAGAGTATGGAAAATCTGTCAAATAAGCCTATCCAGCACTTTATCGGGAAGTGGTGAAACAGGCCCTTAGAGACCTGTTTCACCACTTCCCGATAAGTGCTGGATAAGTTATCCACTTATCCACCACTTAACAGATAGAGTATGGAGATTCTGTCAAAGAAGCAGTGAATGAATAGCCTATCCGGCACTTATCAGGAAGTGGTGAAACAGGTACTAACCTATGATTTGAATATTATTATCTTTGCTAAAATTTAGACTACATCATATACTCACAATTTAAAGTGAATACAGAAAAACTACGCACTCACATTTAGAAATAAAACAAAATTCCTGCACAATATAATGTATTATGAGTCGCGCAGTGAAATAGACTTTCGTCACCTCCGGGCGGAAAGCGTCAACTTTCTTCCCGCTGCGCTTACCGATGTTGCCGTTTTCCACCTCCGTCGATGAGAAAAATAGTATACGCACCATGGGCAGTAAGTAAGAAAGCCTCAGATCTGAGACATTTCTTATTTTCCTGCCCTAGGTGCGTAATATACTATTTGTTAAAGAACAATTTTTGTGACGCCTAGTGTGTTTAAAGCTTAAACTCCTTAATGCGCTCAATTGGAGCCGCGGGTAGATGCTTTAATAAACAATATTTAGGACAATACACCCATACAACTACAAAACAACGCAGAATAGTCCTCCTAAATACGTAGAATTTATTAACGAAGTATCTAATAATTTAATCATCACTCATCTTTAATGTAATGGAGATTTTTGCCAATATCGCGACGAAAGGAAAGTTAGGTCATAATGTGATAGAGTATGGCAGTAAGCGTACGAATAAGCAATTTTTGTGTATCATATTTCTCAACTAAATCTCATTTGAAAATCACATATTATAAAGAATAGATATTTCTAGTTAATAAAATATTAAATGCATTATAGTCTATAAAGAAATAGAGATCATAAGCGCTTGCACTAGCTGTCCGTGCACAAAATAATAATATGTTATAAAATACTAGAAAGATAGTGACAGTATTTTATTCCCAGAAAATCATATTAAATTCTTTGTATATAAAAACATTATTACAAAAGAATATTTTGGTCTAGCTAGTCTGTCTGTCCGTCTAACAGGCTATCCGATATCCTTAACAGCTTAAGGGTTCGTATACGAAATTTGTCGATTTCGCTAATTTAACAGACGTGATTTAACAGTTAAAATACAGTATTTCTATAAGTTTTAATGCACAACATGTAAGAGCATTTCAATTATAATCTAATGTTGGAGCTAGATTTTTTATTTTTTTAAAGTATTTTTAAATAATCCAACTCAAACCCGCGCCAGTTTTGTGATTTTTGCTGTAAAAGGTTTAGAATATCACCTGTTTATGGATTGTATTGACGTCTTAACGGTATGAAAAAAATACAATGTACTGTTGAGAAAGTCGTATTTAAAACGTTGAAATTACTTTTTACCACTTTAATATGAAATAGTTGAGTAAAAAAATATGTAACTCGGCAAAATTTTTGAGAAAATGGGCAAAGAATTGCTGTTAATTTCTGCAACTTGGAGCTGTAATTCATAAAAAGAAAACGTCAGAAATAATCTATAGATAAAATTCTATCCAATTCGAGAAAAAAGAGAAAAAAAAAACAAATTGTGCCTAAAAACACGATTCAAAACAACCTAAATCTCACATCATATTACTCGCCGCAAGGTTCGAGTCGGCTTTCCGCGCTTAAATATATTTTAAATCTAATAATTAATATATTTTTTTAAAGTCTAATAACCTAATAATATTTCTGTAACGAACCTTTGCGATTTCGTATTCATCGGCAAAATTTCGTATACGGACTCTTAACAGTGATAAGTTGAATATCAGGATTGAGATTGCAATAAATTATCTACTATAGTATGTGACTGTTCTAAAAAAATTACAAAAATACACGTTTAATTAGTTTAAAACAAAACCAAAACATTGGTTAGCAAACTTAACAAAGAACAGAAATAGTTGACAGCTACATCTAGGGGCAAAATTGACAGATTTCTAGTGGCAATCTGTCACTTTGCCTATATTATTTCTATGGTCATAAATCGGCCTTATACCACTTTAGCCAGTCTCGGTCTTTCTATTCTTAGGGTTCCGTACCCAAAGGGTAAAAAAAACCCTATTAGACTTCGATGTCTGTCCGTCTGTCTGTCTGCCTCCAGGCTGTATCTCAAGAAGCGCTATAGTTAGACTTCTGAAATTTGCATAGATGATGCATTTCTGTGTCCGCTATAACAACAAATATACTAAAATCAAAATAAAATAAATGTTTAAGGGAGCTCCCATACAAAAACACAGTTTTTGGCCCATTTTTTCTATATAACACCCCACGTGCGCGAGTCCGACTCGCACTTGGCTGTTTTTTTTGCAGAACCCGGATTTTCGACGCTATTTTGTACTTTACACCGATTTTAGCAAGTAAAATGCAAACGACTGTTTAACGGCTATTTTGTGATTGCCAACATTGCAGGTTGCAGATGTCTTTAATTATACCCAATTGAAGTCAATTACGCCATGTTACGATGAAGGGACACAATTGCAATGATGGCGGTCATAAAAATGACATTACACAAAACAGTTTTGAATTAGGTTTAATGGCTTTGAATGGAATTAATATAGAACATTAAATCATTAAGAAGTCCGCAATAAAGGACTTCTGAAGGTTGTCTTGTATGATTAAGGATATTACAATCGTCAAACAATTTTTACCTGAGGAATGAAAGAAGGTATTTTAATATGATATTTAAAAAAAAAACTCCATACATAATCTCCTTTATTTCTCAGAAATAGCTTGGCTTTCTTTTATTATAGGTAACCGTATGCTAAACACTAGTACATTTTATGCACTTTTGCCACAAAATGTACTAGTGTTGCCAACTACTGATTTTTCCATAAATAAAAAGCTTTCAATTCCAGCCGTCATCGCACCAGACTCAATTTTGCCAAGCGCCAAGCTGTAAGTGTCACACACTATGCCGAAGTTCCGCGGCGGAAATTCCGCATGATTACGTCAGCAAATCTCAAACGCATACAATAATATGACGCGATGGAATTTCGGCATAGTGTGCCATCGGTAATTTAAAATACATTGCAGGCGGAATCATGCGGAAATTCCGCCGCGGAGCTTCGGCATGGTGTGTTTAGATACTTAAAGCTATTTTTTTTGTAATTGACCGGCTCAGAAAGTCAGCATAGATCATGATGATGATAAATTAAACAAAATAAATTTTATAATTTAAATCCATACTAATATTACTAGCTATATGACCGAGCTTTGCTCGGTATTCAAAAAAATTAAAAAACACACATAAAATGACATTTTATGAAAATGATTCCTAGCTAGATCGATATATCGCCCCCGAAGCCCCCTATATACTAAATTTCATGAAAATCGTTGGAGCCGATTCCGAGATTCCAATTATATATATATATATATATATATATATATATATATACAAGAATTGCTCGTTTAAAGATATAAGATAAATGCGAAAGTGTGTCTGTCTGTCCGTCTGTCTGTTACTTCTTCACGCCCAAACGTGGGAGAGCCATGCTTTGGCACGAATGGGCCGGCTCGACCGGAGAAATACCACGTTCTCACAGAGAATCGGCGTGAAACAGCGCTTGCGCTGTGTTTCGCCGAGTGAGTGAGTTTACCGGAGGCCCAATCCCCTACCCTATTTGCTTCCCTACCCTCCCTTATTCCCTTCCCATCCCTACCCTCCCCTATTACCCTATTCCCTCTTAAAAGGCCGGCAATGCACCTGCAGCTCTTCTGATGCTGCGAGTGTCCATGGGCGACGGAAGTTGCTTTCTATCAGGTGACCCGTTTGCTCGTTTGCCCCCTTATTTCATAAAAAAACGGCTAAACCGATTTTGCTGAAATTTGGTATAGAGATACTTTGAGTCCCGGGAAAGGACATAGGACACTTTTTATCCCGGAAAAATATACGGTTGACGCGCGATAAACGAATTATGGCGCAACGGAGTTGCGGGCGTCATCTAGTATTTGATAAACTTATAAAATTCGCAAACATAAAACACGTTTCATGTTTGTGATGTTGACCAAATAACCATAAAGATAAAAGTTTATTTTAACATCCATAGTATAATATTATAAATGCGAAAGTGTGTCTGTCTGACTGTCTGTCTTTCTGTTACCTCTTCACACCCAAACCGCTGAACCGATTTTGCTGAAATTTGGCATGGAGATACTTTGAATGCCAGGAAAGGACATAGGATACTTTTTATCCGAGAAAAATGTACAGTTCCGCCGCGATAAACGAGTTTTGGCGCAACGGAGTTGCGGGTGTCATCTAGTTTTTAAATAAACAATCCAGAACCTAGATATCTAGGCAATTGATTATATATTATAATTAAATCAGGTTTCGAATAATCCTTTTTTTTTAATATGTACACAATAATAATAATGATTCTTTTAAAAATCCAACACATTTCGATCTTTGATTCCGAATAACCTTTTTAGCATTTACAGGAGCGACGAGGACTTTTAAGCTTACTTTCCTTCCAAACTCTACAAAAATTCGATTGTGTCAGACTTTTTCTTTTATAACTATTATGTCTACTTTGATTGGAATAGTAATCTTTATGTCATCGTGTTAAAGGTCTGTCAAAGGTAAAATAACCCTAAACAGACACGCTTGATTGATAAAAATAATGCATTACCGAATAATAGACACATTAGAATCCTCATTGTAACGGTCACAGACACTGCACATTAATAAAGTATACACTATTATACACAGGAATAATATACTTATACACGGGTAAAGTATACGCACGACTACTGCATACAGTAGTTTTGAATTAACTGACAGTAAGGAGCGGCGTGCGCGCCGAGTTATGATGGCTCTATTGGTTATACGACTGATTGGGGTGCAAGTTTTTTCGTTCACATTCATTTTGATCTAATTGGAAACCAAAAAAAGCGAAGTGGTTTCTAGGAGTACCGGCAGAAGTGAAAATTTCAACATTAGCTTTACGGTTTTAAATATAAAATTATTTCGCTTAAAATTACTACAAATATATAAAAATAATAAAATAGTATCAATTATATCCTTAATTACACAAAATTAATTAATTGAGCTCGTGCACAAACATGACATGCAAATGATAGAAAACTTTATTTTTTAACGGTTTTTTTAAAGGTTGTGTATGTTTAGTCTATGTCATGTTGCTAGGCTACGAAAATAAACAGTTTGTAAAATGGCCTAGCGTGTTTCTCTATCCTTAGCACATATTTAACAGTGGCGACGAGATTTCGGACTATATATCGGTTAAATAGAGTTGTTTCAACTACGCGCACGCAACAATGTCGGGTTCTTTTGGAGTTTTGCCCGTATTTGACCATCTCGCGCAAGACTGGAGGAATTTCAAGAGTCGCTTCCTTCAGTGGATAATTGCAAATGATATTAAAGATGCAAACGAGAACAAGAGACGTGCCGTATTATTATGTGCTTTGAGCGAAAACACGTACAAACTGGCATGCGACCTAGCCTTGCCGAAAAAAATCGACGATGTAGATTACGATGAGATTATATCGCTGCTGGACAAACATTTCATCGCGAAGGTGCATGGGTTCAGCGAGCGGTACAAATTCTACTCGGCGACACAGCAGCCGGGCGAGACGCACGCGCAATGGGCGGCCCGACTCCGAGGACTCACGGCCGACTGCGGCTTCAGCGACATCGAGGAGGCTCTGAGGGATCGCTTCGTAATGGGCATGTTGGCCTGTCCTGAGAGAGCGAAGCTATTCGAGCAGGACATCGCGACGTTGACCATGGCGAAGGCAGTGGAGCTGGCCGAGAGCGGACGGTGCGCGAGGTCGGCGGGTGCAGTCGTCGGCGGCGCCGGGCAGGTGTACAGCGTGCGGCAGGGCGAGCGGGACGGCGGCGGCGCGGGCTCCGTCAGCGAGCAGGTTAACAGCGTGCAGCAGGACAGACTCAGGGGCAGCGACGCGGGGAGGTGCTCCGTGTGCGGCCGGAGGAATCACGTCTCATCTCAATGTCGGTTCAAAAAATTAAAATGCAAGAAATGTAATAAACAAGGGCACTTACAAAAGATGTGTAAAAAATTACATTACATGGGAACCGAGGAGATGAACGAGGACGATTATGATGATGATGGTGAGTTGTTTATCATACGGTCCGAGCGTGGCGAACCTATGGCAGAACTAGTAACTGTAGACAATGTTCAAATTAAATTCGAAATAGATAGCGGGTCGGCTGTCACCGTAATTTCTGAGGCTACTTATCAGCAGTATTTTAGTAAAAAGCCGTTGTTAGAAACGAATAAACGTTTGTTTACGTACACCGGGGCTAAGATCGGCTGTATAGGTAAGGTACGGTTGGCGGTGACGTACGAGCGGAACACCTGCGAGCTCGACGTGTACGTGGTGCGGGGCGGAGGGCCGCCGCTCCTAGGTCGAGACTTCATTTCTTTATTTAATTTACATTTGACAACCTGTCATTTTGTATCTAGTGTAAATAGTTGTGTACAAGATTTAGAAAGGCAGTATCCGGAGGTCTTTTCGAGTAAGTTAGGTATGTTTAATAAGTATAAGGTTAAACTCAGACTCAGGGATGACGCTAAACCCGTTTTTTTTAAAGCGCGTCCGTTGGCTTTCTCGCTGCGGGATAAGATAGGTGAGGAGCTGGAACGGCTGGTCGGGCTCGGCATTCTGAAGCCCGTCGAGCACTCCAGGTTCGCGTCGCCCGTGGTGCCGGTGCTGAAACGGGACGGCTCGGTGCGATTGTGCGTGGACTACTCTGTTTCCATAAACAAATTACTAGTCGTCGAGCATTACCCGCTACCAACGGTGCACGAATTATTTTCGCGTTTACACGGGGGGCAGGAATTTACGAAGTTGGACTTATCGAGTGCGTACAACCAGTTCGTTCTAGATGAAGACAGCCAGGAGCTCACGTGCATAAATACGCATCGCGGTTTATTTAGGTACACGCGTATGTCGTTCGGGCTGACAAGCGCGCCGTCTATTTTTCAGCGTGCGATGGAGGGCGTGCTCGCGGGCATGGACGGTGTGTTGTGTCTGCTCGATGACATATTAATAACCGCTTCCAACAGAGAGGAGCACGTGCGGAGGATTAACGAGGTTCTCAAGAGGCTGCAGGATGCGGGGCTAACGTTACAGAGGAGTAAATGTGAGTTTTTTTAAGGATGAAATAAGTTACTTAGGGTACGTTATTAATAGGTACGGGTTGAAAAAGTCGCCGGACAAGGTCAAGGCTATTGTCAATGCGCCTAGGCCCGATAATGTACATAGGTTACAGTCGTTTTTAGGGTTAGTCAATTACTATAGAAATTTTGTTAATGGAGCTTCGTCGTTGCTTGCTCCCTTGTATGAGCTTCTAAAGAAGGGAATCAGATGGACTTGGTCGCAGGAGCACGAGCATGCTTTTACAGAAATTAAAAAGCGGCTGGCATCGGATCAGGTGTTAGCGCACTATAATCCTAGCGCGAAGCTAATTTTGACGGTGGACGCGTCGCCGAGCGGCCTCGGTGCGGTGTTGTCGCAGGTGGACGAGTCCGGGGCGGAGCGCCCTCTCTCTTTCGCTTCTCGTACGCTTGATTCTGCCGAGAAACGATACTCGCAGATTCAAAAGGAGGCGACGGCAATCATTTTTGGTGTTAGGCGTTTCCATCAGTATTTGTATGGAAGGGCGTGCCCGTTTATGTTGCGCACAGATCATAAACCTTTAATTTCCATATTTGGGCCCTACAAAGGTATTCCGGAGGTTTCGGCTAATCGGCTGCAAAGGTACGCGATGTTTTTAAGCGCATACAATTATACTATTGAGTACGTTCGCAGTGCCAACAATTGCGCTGACTATCTCTCTCGTGCCAGCTTACCGGACGTCCAGCCGCTCGCGCCGGATCCGGCCGACGCAACAGGTGTAGAGGACGACGTTGATAGGGCGTCTTATATCAATTTTATTGTAAACGGGGATATACCGGTGACTCTTAGTAGAGTTCGCGACGAAACATTGAAAGACTCGTTATTACAAACGGTAAAAACTTACATTTTGAACGGTTGGCCTAAGGGAAATGTCGACGACCGAATTAACCCTTACCGTTTATGTAGAGCTCAGCTATCATATGAGAACGGCTGTATAATGCGAGGTCATAAGGTAGTCATACCCGAGTCGTTAAAAACGGAAGTCTTAGAGGAGTTACATAGATCTCATTTAGGTATGGTCAAAACTAAAGCCGAGGCTCGAGCACGGTTATGGTTTCCCGGCATAGACGGTGCGATAGAGACCATGATTAGAACTTGCGCGGTCTGTTCTCAGTTGCGGCCGTCTCCGCCGCGCGTTCCGCCCGAACCGTGGTCATATCCAAAGGTTGCTTTTGAAAGAGTGCATTTAGACTTTTTAGGACCGATTTATGGACGTACGTACCTGGTTGTAGTAGATGCTTACACCAAATGGGTAGAAGTGCATCAATGCAGGAATACTAGCTCTAGCGAGGTAATAGACAAAATGTACGAGTACATTTCACGATTTGGGTTGCCGAGAACTATAGTAAGTGACAACAGAACGGGTTTTACGTCGTACGAATTTCAAAATTTTTGTCAAAGTAATGGTATAGCACACGTTACGTCACCGGCTTATCATCCGGCGAGCAACGGGCAAGCGGAAAGCTTTGTAAAAATTGTAAAAAAAGGAATCAAGTCAGCTCTCTTGCTAACGGATAACGTCGAACGTCAAAAAATTTTATTGTTAAAATACTTGTTTGACTATAGGAATTCGGTACACTCTGCCACAGGTTTGTCACCGGCTCAAATGGTGTACGGTCGAAATTTAAGATGTCGCTTGGATTTGATAAAGTCTAGCTCACCTTCGTTATCATCTTCATCCCTTGTAAATAAAAAGCAGATTTTACAGAGCAATAGAGAAGAGAATAAAAGAGAAGCTAGTTTTGAGCCAGGAGATGAAATAATGTACAAAAAGTATTTGAATAATAATAAGTTTGTGTGGGAACGTGGCACCATTTTAGATAAAATTGGAAAGGTTGTATATTTAATTTTTGACCATCAAACGTCATCTCACGTTAAAAAATACAAGAATCAGTTAGTGCTGCATTCTAAAAGGACATGGCCTGCATTTATAGACAGTGCCCAGAATTCGGAACCTCGGGAGTCGACGGGGGGGAACGAGAGGCATCAGAATGTTGATGATAATAACAATGTTTCCTTATCTCCGGAGGCGGACACTGTATGCGGCCCTCTTCCTTCGAGGAATCCTACCAGATTGTTAAGAGATATTCCTCGTGTAAATTATAGAAGATTTTTATAATTGTTATTTTTATAATGTTATTTTGTTTTAGTTATATTCCTTTCTTTTATGGGGGGAGAAATGTTGTGTATGTTTAGTCTATGTCATGTTGCTAGGCTACGAAAATAAACAGTTTGTAAAATGGCCTAGCGTGTTTCTCTATCCTTAGCACATATTTAACAGGCATTAGGTATGTTTTTTTAGTTGAAAAAGGTTAATCAAGTATGCAATTTTTGGTAAGCTTATTTTGGAACTTGAACAATATTTAAATTGTTTTACACCGAAAATGTAATTACGAACACAATTTGTATGCATCACAATAACTGCCGTTTTAATTATAGGGCTCACACGCCTCGCTGGCTTCATATCGTCTTGTGTTTTAAAATTAACTTTTAAAGTTAATCTGCATTTAAATGTTTTTTAAATTATGGTTCTTTAAATCGTGACATACGACGGTTTATTTACACGACGTAATATAGGTAGTGATAAGAAAGAGTACAGTCTCCTTCTTGTATTATGCTTTGAAATATTTAGGAACACACCCGTAGCTATTGTGCTACGGGTGTGTTCCGAAATATGACATAGTACTGGCCAGCGCTGATGACGTCTAGAATCGATGCCGCACTGTTGATTCTTTCTGAAATATACGCTAATACAAATGTGACTTATGTCTTTATATTATAACACATTTGTCTAAGCCACTGACCTCTATTATACGAGAACGCTGGGCTTATGATACCCAACCGTTTTTTGTGTCTATTTGAAGCGGAATCAGCGCCCCCAATGCGGGGAAGAGAACCAAATCTGACGTAACTTGCAAATGGCCGCTTAGTCACTATTGGTTGTAGAAACTAGTATTAGTTCCAACTTCCAAGTACTGCCACTACTGCTATCAGCACAAATATGGCGACTTTCAAATGTCATTTTTACGTCAGATTTAGTTCTCTTCCCCCGCATCGGGGGCGCTGATTCCGCTTCAAATAGGCACAAAAATAGCTGTCATTTCAAAGGGTATCATAAATCCAGCGTACTTGTATAATAGAGGTCAATGGTCTAAGCATTACCAGTGCATATAGGATCGGATAAAATATGTCGTCTCTCATTTTGGTTTTGGTTTAGGTTAGACACGCTGATCTCAGAAAATAAGTTAGCGTAATTTAGGATTGTACGCTAATAAAATTTTATTTTAGCAGCTCTTACGTGAATAAGTTATGAGTATAAATTATATTATGAGAAAACGTATCAATATTCTCAATAATGAAATTTTTCATCACACTTTAGTGTAGATTTATTCAGTTTATAACACAGTATAAATTTAATAACAGTAGACCATCTTATACATACTAGCCAACCTGAAATTATCATAACTAGAAGTGATTACTGATAATAACTTGAAGTAGCATTGAATTTAGTGCTTACTTCAATTTGTTAGGAATCAATTTAAAAATTTTTAAACACACTAATTTAACACAACATAAAAGTTTTTTAATCGCATAAAAATGCCATAATAATATATAAAAAATAATGAATATTTGTTCAAAATTGTTGCCGAATAAGCTCTTAAAACATTGTAAGATTAAATTAATTTCGCCATTTTAGATTTGCTGGCCTGTGTAGAGATTTGTTTCAAGAAGAAGTAATTCTACTGTATGAAAATGTTTTAAACACAACTCGCGCCATTTTGCATGAATGGGCAATTCCCATTCAAAACGACGTTTAAATTTATAAACCTTCCCCGATGAACTTAATAAAAATTTCACTGCGCTGTCTAATTTTATTGGTGGTGAAATAAAATCGGTAACGTTAGGTCGTAACGATGTATCGTAAGCGATTATCGATTGTCAGTAAGAGAAAAATTAACGCTTTTAAAACTCATTTAGATCCTTAATACCGTGGCATTTTTTTTTGCCTACTTATTGCCTAGTCTTTATCCCTCTGTTTTATTCATTTACAGTGCATTGCACAGAAAATAAATAAAAAGTAATATATTAGGAGAAAAATGATACAAAACAGGTACTGCTCTAAAGGAGCAAACCTTAGTGTTTTATACAAAAGTATTAAGGCAATTTAGTTCAAAACAGCCTATTTTTTAAATACGAAAAGTTACCGATATTTACGACTCTAGGTGAGTCTGTAAAGACAAAAAAAAAAAACTTTCATTATTTTTATTTTTTTTCCTAAATTCTTGTGCTTATTTAAAATAACAACGCCCTACAATTTGTCGAATGTACTGTAATGAAAGGGGGCGGTCAAAATGATTTTAATACTAAATGGTGATAGATATATAATTCATAGCATTGTTATTTGTTATGGTCGTAGTTATTATTATAATTATTATTAAATTGCTATAATTGATACTATAAACACTATTATAAGCATGGGACTTTTGGGATTGAAATTTTTTAGTATATTTTTACTGTCTGATGAGTGACGACGAATGAAAAAATAGTTTAGTATTGGTATTTCTACTGTACCTACTCCTGTTAATTGTTACTTATTGCGGTCATAAGTATCCATGAAGATGGTTGTGCGTATTGCGTATGTTCTGAAACATACATCAGTGCATTGACGTATATGGCTTAATTAGGATATCATTGAAATACGAAACACTTGTGGCACACCAGGCCATTTAGCCGAAACTTTTTCGCTTTCGCTTCGTTATATAATCGCCGATCAAAATGTATTGAACTGGCGTAAGACGAATCGAACGTCAACGTCATAACGAACGCTTATGTCAATTCCATACATTTTCATCGGCGATTCTATAACGAAGCGAAAACGAAAACATTTTGGCACACCCCCCAGTACAATATTACTTCGCGTCGGATACAGTATGACGTCATGCACTGGGTTTTGTTTCGGAACCTACTTGAATTCAACAGGTTCAATCACCCTTATAAGATTACAGTGATTAAAATAGTTGAAAGTTTAAAGTGCAGTGATAAAGCGATTAATCTAGTATTCAGTAATCCGCAAATTTTAAGTGCGAAAAAGAATTAAGTGTGCTATTATGGGGACCGCTCAAAGTTGCAATTTGTCTTCATTAAAAGTACGTCGTACGCATTTATCACTTCTTCGGCCATTACTGCTCCAATTACTAGCCAGGGGAGGACAACCATTGGTCGCGGGACGGACACTGGTCACGTGATGAAGACTATGAATCGGTATAAATAAAAAGTCTATATTTCAGCCCTAAAACCCACAATTAAAAATAAGGAATGGACAAAAATGTTAAACATTTGTACATTATTTTAAAATTTCCCCCGTACGTAATACAGGACATTAGTGCATTACAAATGAAATAAAGTATATGGACCAAATATCAATACAAGTGATTATAATGAATATTGAGTCCGTAAAAAAGATCATACGATAAAAAAAATCTTAATTTCATGTCAGTAACTATTAATGAATGATTTTCTTATCGTCAATCAACCAATAATTAATCAAAATATATTGACAGCATGTTGCTTGAGCAATTGATATATTACCATTACCCAACTAACATTCAGATTACGTTTACATTATGCAATTTCAATCTTCAATTTTCGTCATCTTCTTTTTATTTAACTTTTGTTTGGCATATTCAATAATTGAATGCGTCATAATCCACCCGCGTTGAAAGAAAAGTGTCATAGCGAGCGCTACGATTTTAGCGCGCGTCACGGGCATGCCTCACGTTCACTGTTGACTGCGCTATAACGCATGCCCTTGATGAAAAAAAGGCACAGTTTGGACAAAGCTTAAGATCTATCAAACTCTTCTTCGAATTGAAGTTTAGTGATGTTAAACGTCTCTAAGTGCGGCTGTTGAATGTAGCAAAACTATTACTAAATGAATGACGTAATTTAAAAATTCAACCCTTATTTTAATCAACGTATAATCTTCTCGAACGTTACAGAACACACTTTTTACATTACTCCGAGCAATTTTCTCTCTAGAATATCCCACAATATTTTCATTTGCGCCAGGCGACAATGACAAACTGTAGTATGAAACCTAATTATTTCAAAAAGGTTTCGGACCGCTGACTCTGCGGATATTTTAATTTTCCCTCGTCTTGAGGTAATGCGTGCTAAAATTCGTCGCTAATGTATCTATTATTACGCTATTAAGGACCATTTTGGCGTAACTAAGTTCGAAAAGTGATTACACTTTTGCGGAGAGCTTAACTTGACCTAAAATTGACTACTTATGGGATTCGTTATACATTTTAGGTTCATTTCATAAGCTTCGGCTGTTGAGAGCTTTGCAGCTTTAAACTTTTCTACATAGTACATACATATTACATAGCATACGATAAAAGTATATCAGGGAAAATCACTGAGGAGTGAGGTATAAGTACTACTTAATACAGTGTGTAACAAAAATAAGTGATAATACTTTAGGCCATGGGCGCCGGCAGAAATCATTTCCAAGGGGTGCAGATTTAAGTTTTCTTTCTCTTCTTTTCTTTTCACTTTTTACGAACAACAGTGACTGTCTATTTACGTCAACATGAAACATTTAGTGCCGAAACATTACGAACTATCCTTGTACGGCATGTTAGGGTTACAAAATGCTTTTTATTTCAATAATTCCTATTGATCCCGAGATTCCCAAGGGGTGCAAGTGCACCCCCTGGCACCCCCCTGCCGGTGCCCATGCTTTAGGCCCTTTAGGGTCTGTACGTGTTCCTTGTAGAGAGTTCACTGTGAAAGTAGCAGCGCTGAAAGACCAACATTTCTTTTTACTTTTGTATGGGGAAACTCGTGAAGCTCGGGCCCTTGCCCATACAAAAGTGAAAAAAAAATTGGTCTTTCAGCGCTGCTACTTTCACAGTGAACTCTCTACAAGGAACACGTGCACACCCTAAAGTTTATTATTTATTATTTATATTTATTAAGATATAAATTATCACTTAGTTTTGTTACACGCTGTATATCTGTGGAGAAAATGGTTAAAGTAACAATAATGTATTTTACAATAATTTCATCTACATTCTACACTGCTTTTAATGTAAAATTTACTATATAACTCCAAAATTTTTGTTAGTTATAACTTACAAAGTTATAAATTTAAGTATAAAATAAATAATAATCAAGAAATTACAGAACTTTAATTCGAAATTTTTAGAAAGGCGAGGAGCTTTTGCTAAGTATATTCTATAATAGCTTCCAAACAAAATACTAGATCAAAATCGGGTTATTCCTTGGGAAATTAAGATGCTATGACGCCACGGATAATAAACATACGTGACGCACCCAGAGACAGACAGACAAATCACACCACTTAGGGTGAAGCCAAACGAGCGTAATTTGTGAGCTGTGAGTCGCAGAATTTCGATCGCGTAAATATCTTTTTATACAAATCATGACACAAAATTACGCTCGTGTGAATCAAACAGGACTTTTGTATGAATCTGAATGCAGCAGATTCTGCCGAACCGAAATACTGCGACTCACAACTCACAAATTACGCTCGTTTGGCCTCACCCTTAGGGCGTTTGTGTACTACACGGAATTTTATCGTCCAGCGTTCATAACTTAGAGATAAACTACGATAACATGGCGCACCCCTCCAAAATTCAAAATGTTTGAAGTGCGTTGTCAAAACGTTTGAAGTGCGTTGTCTTGCGCGGTCGGCTAGTTATGATTAGTTGACCAACAAATCTTGGTAATAAGTGACATTAAGTGAAATATTACATGTACACTGTACTGTGATTTGTTGAATACTTACTACATACAAACTCTTTCATAAGGATGGGACTACACACATTGAAACAGTAATTTGGAGGGGCGCGCCATCTTACGTAGTTTATCTCTACACGTTTGCCATATCAAAATGTAAGGCCCGTATTTTTGGTCAGTACTTAAGATGCGACCCGGTCTCAAGACGCGGTTCGGCTCTGTGATTGGTCCAAATTTTTACAGCTAACCAATAACAGAGCCTGAACCGTGTCTTGAGACCGAGAGGCATCTTGAGTACTGACCAAAAATACGGGCTAAGAAATTGGAACGCCGGACGGTAAAATTCCGTGTAGTGCACAAACGCCCTTATTCTCTGTTTTTATCGGAGGTTAAATTGGTCAACACAATAATAGTTTCAAAGTATATAATTTTATTAGTTTTATTTTTATAGTTTTCCCTCCCATTTTCATTAGTTCGCGTTCAATTTCGCCGAGCCAATAATTTCTAATCTCATTTCCATAGCAATTCGCATATTAATTAATTTCTAGAAATTACCTCTGTCAAAGCACTTTTGATTCGATAATTGCGTACTATTCCGACGCCTAATAATTCGTCTGTCTGTACATAATAATTGTATAGCTTCCTAATAATTTATATAGGGACATCAAGATTATTATTATTATTATATTTAGATATTAAGTATGTTATACAAAATGTTAGAGATTTTGCCTCATTTAAACTAAATATTCTGTTTTATAAAACGAAATGATGATTTGTTTACGTTTATGGCCATCAAAAAGTTCATGACTTTTTTTCTGGAACAAAGAAATCTTGTAAAAGTTTTATTTTTATTAGAGACCATAAAATAACCTATCATTCTTCTATTTATAGCATTAGAAAATTCCTGATTAGATATTTGTTAAAGTAGTCAATATCCCTAGCCAAGACTTTGTTGATGTACCCCTGATAATATTATGTACCCCTATTCTATGAAAAGTAGAAGAAAAAAAAACCTAAAAGTACTTCACCAATTTATACATAAGCTATCACATATTTTTAATATTAAAGTGGTCACCTACATATATTATGTTGGAAATCGTTAAAAAACAAACTTAAAAATAAGTTATCACACGTATTATTATACAAAATTAGTTACTAACTTTCCATTCAAAGTGTCTACAACCTACAATCTAAATTCTATACTATTTTCTATAAAACCGCGTAATTATCTAGCCAATATCGTTATTATGTGGTTAGCGGTGACGTCACAGTCTGGGCCGTGACGTCACAAGGGAGATTGGTCCTTCGAGACACATTGTTCTAGGTGGAAATCAGTTTAGGGAAAGTGTGGACTCATTTTGTTAGCGTACCGGAAACCTACTTAGTACAATATTTATGGTGCTATGATAATAATCTATTTACATTGATGATTGAACTTAGGGTGAAGCCAAACGAGCGTAATTTGTGAGCTGTGAGTCGCAGAATTTCGGTCGCGTAATTATAATATCTTTTCATACAAATCATGACTCACAAAATTATGCTCGTGTGAATCAAACAGGACTTTTGTATGAAACTGAATGCAGCAGAATTTCTGCCAGCCGAAATTCTGCGACTCACAACTCACAAATTACGCTCGTTTGGCTTCGCCCTAAGTGTCTAAACACACCATGCCGAAGTTCCGCGGCGGAAGTTCGGCATGATTCCGCCTGCAATGTATGTTAAATTACCGATGACACACCATGCCGAAATTACGTCGCATTATATTGTATGTGTTTGACATTTCTGACGAAATCATGCCGAACCACCGCCGCGGAACGCGCGGTATGGCGGATGCATCGATCATAAACAATTGTAAGTAAATGATAGCGCGACTATCTCTCTTTAAGTACATAATTTGTTACATACTATTGATTGTCTTCTCGCGATGTAGCGGCCAAACCGCTCGTTCATGCGGACGTATGCTATAAATCGAGCCCAAGTGTTGCAATGTCAAACAAACAAGTATGTTTGTTTGATATTTGTTTATCCCGTTGTAGCCGTACATTTTTCCATACGTAGCCGTTCCATACATAGTAGTCGTACATTTTTCGAGACTGAACTTTAGATAGGTAGGCCTATCTAAAGTTGATCAAAAACTACTATGAATTGATCAAAAGTCAAAAATCTGTTATCCTTCGATAGCGGATTCCTGGAAATATATGTATAATTGTTATTCTATTGTTGTCGCGGTCGCCGGTGTCCTTATGGGGGTTGATAGGTTAATATGGGTTAATTGATATCGATTGTCGATCGGGACTAGATCAAAGCTGTATCAACGTTTGATTAAAACAGCAGAATTGAGATATTTTAAAATATATTTTTTACGTAACTATCAGCCTACCGTCAAATCCCTTTGACGGCGGATTAAACTAGCAACTTCGCTAAGCCCAGCAGTCGGTAGGCACAATTTTTACAAACGAATATTTACACAAAGTTTTGAAGTTTACCATGATTATTTACTACGGTGGCAGACCTAAATTGGGCTTGGGCCTCTTATATGAAATTGCAATACTTGTCCCGGTCTTGAGCCATCCCGCCAATAAAAGACTTGAAGAAGTTGCCTGAGGGCTAAGTATAACTGATAAAAGGTTATCTTTAGTTCTTTGAGTTTCTATCATTTCAATTTTGTGTTTTCTCCTGTTTTGTTTAGGTTAGGGAAGAAAATTATTGCAGTACTTTTCCTGTGCTTTAATATTGCTAACGATTTAATTTCTATCAAAATTGGAAAAGCCCATCACTGCGGACGCGGCGGCAAGTCTGTCAGAATAATGTGTATCTTCTTTTGTATTTTTAAAATTTATCTCATCGCCTTGTCACGTAGCAATGTGAACTAATCCTTATTGCCATCACTCATCGATGTTACAATCCCATTCGCTTTTGTTTTATAACTTTGTTGTTGAAATTACCAAAATCAACTTCGTTTGCCTCTTGCATAAAATATCAGAACCCCTTTATTTGTCGAAATTAACAAGTCACAAAAGCTTGTTTTATATTAATAGTTAGATTAGAACATTAAATTTTCAGCTTAACAAGTTACCAGACGCGACCGACACTGTTAATTACAAAGTTTTGGATAAGATTAAACACGAAAACTATTCAGGTTGGAGTTAGGGATGTAAGAGACCCTTTACAATGAATGGTGCGATGCACTGTGGTGTATGTGTTAGGGTTAAATCAGACTGCAATCCGACGCGTAGAATATGCATTTCTAGAATTGTATGGATTTGACAGATTTCAACTGCGTGGGCCTGTCCACACGGCGCGTTACGTCAGCGTTGCGTCGTTAAATTTGTACTGAATTCACAGATTTCAATCGCGTGAGACGTCTTGCAAATCTGTCAATTCAATACAGAAATGCATCTACGTGTCGCGTTGCGGTTTGAATTGACCCTTAGTGTCTAAACACACTAGGCTGAATTACGCCGACGTAAATTCCGCCGCGTTTACGCCGCGTATCAAACGCATACAAAATACGGACGGAACGCGACAGACGACACGTCACTATGCCGAAATTACGTCGCGAGCCGAATTTCCGTCGAGCCGAGTCGAGCGTAAAGTTCGGCAGCGATTCGGCGGTAATACATAGCATAGCAAATCCAACCTTAGCTCCAAAGCGTTAACGCACACATTACATCTGAGAATTTTAAATACTCACTTACGCGCGCGTTCGGCAACGGAAATTACGCCGCGCGGCTCTTCGCGTAATTTATAGTGTGTCGCATCAGACGTAAGCGGCTGAACGTAATTTCGGCCACGTAAATTACGCCGGCGTAATTCAGCTTAGTGTGTTTAGACCCATAGGCTCGATTTATATGCGTCCGCGCGAAGGAGCGGTTTGGCCGCTACGCCGCGAGATCACAACATATCTGCCAATATCACGTTGTTACTAAATTCAACCTAATGTGGCCTACCCTTGCCGCAAGCGACCGCGACCGACAAAAATTTAAATAAAATGCCATTTTATGACCTAGGCAAGGTTTCATTTTTCTCTACGCCACTAAAAAGCAGCGACGGTATGGGTCGCTAGACCAATAATGTCGGTAGAAAATGAAACCTTAATAAAAATATCTACGCCATTATGCCCGTTTCCTTATGATCATAAATTATCTTAAGTCATGTGAAACAAATCGGTTTATATTGAACCAATAAATTGAATGAATAGTTTGAAAGTTTCAGAAGGATTAGAAGAAAATCTGCTTTTAAACCTTATCAGTTTTAAAAAAATACGCCTTCGCGGTCCAGTGGTTTAGAGCGTGGCTCGTGGCGTTGGTCGTGGATTTGATTCGCGCGTTGGAAAGACGTTGTTTCCAATAAGCTTAGGGCTATTGTTCCTGTTTCCAATAAGCTTAGGATATACAGGCTGATCAGTGATCAGCCTGATTGTCTGACAAATAAGATGATCTATTTGTCGGACGAGCATGTAAAAAGTCAGTAAAAATCATGTAAAAACGCCAGTCGTATCGGTCATCTATCCCATTGGGCTATAGGTATCTCTTCCTTTACTCATGTAATCCAGTACACAAAAACACTCGAGATTTGTGTACTGCGCACACACTTGGGCACTATAATTACTTCTGCTAAATTAAACTAATTCATAGGCAGTTGGCGAACCCACTCTATTGACTATTGTCTATTTGTTCCAAGTATGTGCGCAGTACACAAGAGCACTCTCTATTCCTTTACTTTTAGAATCCAGTAGGTTGGACGATCGACACGACTGGCGAGAGATCAGGCGCAGGACCAACTTTTCCATGCCCATCCGACGCATGGATCATCTTACTTGTCAGACAATCAGGTGATCAGCCTGCATTGTCCTAACCAAACTTGAAAGCAACATGTTTCTACGCGAGAATCGAACCCACGACCTCCGAGCCAAGAGCTACGCTCTAAACCACTGGTGACTGGACCACGGAGGTGGTAGTACTGTGGAATAGATAGGATTAGATGATGCCCGCGACTCCGTTGCGCCAAAAATCGTTTATCGTGCAGGAACCGTACATTTTCCGGGACAAAAAGTATCCTATGTCCTTTCCCGGGATTCAAAGTATCTCCATACGAAATTTCAGCCAAATTAGTTCAGCGGTTCGGGCGTGAAGACAGACAGAAAGACAGACAGACACACTGTCGCATTTATAATATTAGTATGGAAGCATGGTTTTGCTATTTTCTATTAGATTGGGATGTTATTAATTAGACGATGATGATGCTGTCCCACGTGTCTCGATGTACAATATGTAAAACCCGCCATGTCCTTTTGTTACTTATTCAAAGAAATGTGTCCAATTTTAGCCGGGCAGAGACTAAAACGACGGCAAAATAAAATATTCCGTATTTGTTACTTATTCGTCGAGGTAGGCATAATCAACAGACTACATTATTCTTTTCACAAAATAAATCCTCGACGACAAATTCGTTTGTGGCTCAGAGGTTGAGCGCGTGGTAGGTCAAGGTTCGATCCCGCCGACGGAACTAAAAGTTTTCAATGTTCCTGTGTCATGAAATGGAACCCGAATGGAATGGAATTCTTAAATTTTCTAATTTTCCACGTAATTTTTTTAATTTTCTCACCGTAACAATAATTCATCCTCCGACTTTGGCAATCACGATAAAAAAAGAATTAGCGAAAAAGGTCCAGTCGTTCTCGTGATTAGGCTTTGAGCGCGGTGACCAAACCAAGAAATTCCGTAACGGAAATAAAACTAACACTAGTCTAACATGGTTCCAGTACGGCAGATTTCAGCACAGTGTTTGTGTGCGACTAGACGTATGCGTGTAGACTAGCTGCTAATGATATAACTGCAGTCGTTTTACCGCTGCAGCGTGACATTTTTTATGTTACAGATATTTGACATTTCAATTCAATTCGTTTAAATTTGCTCTAAAAGTTGCAAATACACGGTGGGTTGCACCAACTTACTTTAACTATAACAGCTACAGTGCAAAATTATGTCAAATCTTTGGTTATATGGCGTCTATATTATAACGGCGTTTGTTATATTGGTTATATGGTAATATGACGTCCGACGCCATATTTAACCATAATCGCTCATACTTATATCTAAATATTTTCGTGAAAATTTACTATGTTTCACAGTGTTATATTTTTCCTGTCGATTTTTACGGATAGTTCAATTTTTAACCGACTTCCAAAAAGGAGGAGGTTATACGTTAGTGTTTATATATATTTGTATGTTCAACCATAACTTCGCCGTTTATGGACCGATTTTCATGATTCTTTTGTTGTTGTACAGGGTTGAATCCGAGGTTGGTACCATGTTCACAAAAATGGTGATCTGATGATGGGATCCATGAGGAATCGAGGGGACTCCTTGAAATTTATATTGGAACATATGGTGATTTCAATTTTTTCTGAAGTATTTCAGGCATATACTACCAAAAAGTAAGATTTTGCATCAATATATACCCTGGTTCTGAAGGTACCCAACAGAACTTTTGAATCCTTATAGATACAAGTTTGAGGATTTTGGCTTTATTTAAACTACTCCAAGCAAATCCTACATTATTTGTGCTGAACATAGGCTAAATTGTATTTTGAAAAAAATAGGGTTTCGTAAGATATTTGGGTTTTTCGGACGCCAGGTGAAAAAATCATCCAGAAAAGTTACTTATTTTGCGTACGCTGCCGAAACTATAAAAGATAGAACTATAAAATCTTCTAAGTATTGTAGATCTTATAAATATCTACAAAAAAGTTCGCGACACACTATACTTATCTATCTCGAGTGAGGCACAATAACCATTTTTTTATTTAAAAATCTTGATTTTTTTTGGACAACTATTAAACGCGTTTATTTTACTCATGCCATTTATACTTATCAAAATAAATTATTTCATCACTAAGTACAGTTTATGTAGATAAAATTTGGTCTTTGAATGATTAAAATTGTTTATACTCTTAATCCCATTACCTGTCGCTTTATTAAAAAAATAAACGCAACAGACATCTGTCAATTTCTGTGGTCAAAGTTAAGGTTAAAGTTAAGGTTAAAGCCACGGATTTAAAAAAAATACGGATGGAGCATTACACTATAAAGAGGTGAAGCATGCAAGGTACGACAATTTTGTCACAATTTCGTTTATTGTACACGTGACCGACACTCACACACGCAACTAGGTACTACAACCTACCCGCTGTCATTGTACATAGAGTGACGGCGCCAATGACACGCACACATCCTACACGGGCGGCCATTACTATGCTTCACTCGGGATTAGACAAGATTACATCCGTATTTTTTTAAATCCGTGGTTAAAGCTAAGTTAGCCTTAGCTATAACTTTAACCATAACTTTAAAGTTATGGTTTAACCACGCCTCTAGTGCAATCCACCCTTAGGTGGTAATCAGGTTCTTAGGGTGTAACACTTTCAGTTATATATAATAATTTTTTACAGCATTTACAGCATTATGACGTCATAATGATGAACTAGGAAGTCTATCGACACAAATAATTCCTTTTAAATGAAGTATGAGGCAAACATCGCAGAACTCTTTTGTAAGCGGGAGGCATGTGCCTTTGTGAAATTTCATCAGTCCGCGGCCCGCCTGTTGTTTGCTTCTTAAGATTCACAGCCCGTAACATTGTTGAGGCCACAAAGAGATTTTAACGGCAGAGCACACTGTAGGCGGAATATTTTGTGTCACTTTTTTAGTCAAGAGTTATTTCTTCGTTGTTCTTTTGGGCGTTGTACACTTTTTAGGATAGGTAAATGGTAAACTCTCACCAGTCACCAGGACACTGGACAGGTGACCTGATCGAATATTTGTAGATAGAGTAGGCCACGGCGCAGCGTAGGAGAGGAAGTGTATGACGAAATAATGCAAGACAAGATACCAAATTGAAGTATCAAGCATGACCTGTTTACATTATGCAAATTGGAGTCACTAAATTCAAGTGAATTCCAGTACCCGTTTACATTATTCCAGTTGCAATCCAGCGTTAGATTGGATTACTGGAATGGAATAATATAAATCGGTCACTACGTTATATGCCGTTTCAAGTTTATTCTGCTTTACTCAGGCTTCAAAACTAAAATTAAAAAATAAATTCAATCTTTACTATAATTTATTCATTTTCACAATTTCTTAAAATTTGTAGACTAAACTTGTTAACTAAACTAAGACACTAATAAGATTAGATTTTGATTGACTTAATAGGTATTAAAGTGTTAACTCATAATTGCTGTAAAGTAACAAGAATAAGATTTGTTTAATCTCCTTAGTCAAACTAAAATGTTTTACAGGCAGAATTTTTGAATAGAGAATTAGCTTACTGCCAGCCGGTATTATGATATTGTAAAGGTTTTAAGATAGAAATAAAATATGTAAATCAGACTATACTTAGAAGACTTACTTAAATGTTTTAGACCGTGTAAAACTGAGAGGTCACTGGGAAAAATGAAATTGGAAGGCGCAATTTTTGATTTTTAGGTCTCTTGAGCTATTGCTGGATCAGTGACTACAGTCAAAATGGATGATGGCACTAGCGGTCATTGATCTTTGCATTCTAGGAGCGATGAAAGAAATGCAGCGGTGTATTCTTAAGAGAATACACCGCTGCATTTCAGACATTTCAGACGCTGCAAGTTAAGACTTAAAAACAAAAATTGATGTCCTATATACACAGACTAATTAGCTATGTCCACACTATGCCTTTTTGTTGTTCATCAAGGGCATGCATTATAGCGCAGTCAACAACGCACGTGTGGCATGCTAGCGACGTATGCGCTCTGACCGTCTCCAAAACTTTCGCTTTGTTCTTGTTTTGTTGCGTTCGTTGACGCATTCAATTATTGAATGCCATAATATGAAAGTTGAATGAAAGAAGATGACAAATTTTGAAGATAAAAGTGCACAGTGTGGACATAGCTATAATAGAGATTCATCAGAAAACCTTTTGGTAGCTCTTACAATGATTATCTCCAACTTTTCAATCGATTCAATCGAATCGATATCAAAGCGATTTATGTGTTACATAGTGAATTCTTAGCAAACAAAATACGATATCTCCCATAAACTAGAAACAATATCTAGGTCACTTCAACGTCAATCACAGCTTGTATAGAAAAGATTGATCTAATATGACCGAGTTTTATGACAGGGGGTTAATGACCGCTACCGCCAGGAGCAATACGAGAATAGACGAATCATGGTTGGTAAAAAGCGAGCAGACAGAACCACGCTGTTGGTATGCCTATCAACCATAAGCGATCTTAAACCTGTGCGGTAAAAATAACTAGCGACCCGCCCCGGCGTCGCACGGGTATAAAATATATAGCCACTGAAAAAATGATTAAAATCGATAGCCTATGATCCTTCACGTGGTGTACTTCTTATCTGTGCCAAATAACATAAAAATTGCTCCAGTAGTTCGCGAGATAAGCCCTTTCAAATAATTTCCCCCGTTTTTCCACATTCTCATTAGTCTCAGCGTAATAAAATATAGCCTATTATAGCCTTCCTCAATAAATAGGCTATCTAACACTGAAAGAATTTTTTAAATTGGACCTGCCCCCGTAGACAAGTGGCAAAACGCTAACGCTAACGCTAACGCTAACGCTAGCGCTACAAAATGTATGGATTTGACGTTAGTATTCGCTAGCGAAGCGATGACTTATGTCAAATCGCATATATTTTGTAGCGCTAGCGTTAGCGTTAGCGTTAGCGCTTTGCCACTTGTCTACAGGCCCTTCCTGAGATTAGCGCGTTCAAGTTAGCCCTTTCAAATAATTTTCCCCGTTTTTTCCACATTTTCCTCTATTTCTTTGCTCCTAATAGTTTTAGCGTGATAAAATATAGCCTATAACCTTCCTCGATAAATGGGCTATCTTACACTAAAAGAATCATCAAAATCCGTTGCATAGTTTTGAAGATTAAAGGGAACAAAGGGACATGACGGAAAAAAAGCGACTTTGTTTTGTAATAAGTATAGAAGAAGATATTATAGATAGATAGATTTTAATTAACGAAAATCGAGTGAGAAGCGAATGTCAAATCCATAATTACATTTACGTCAATAAGCCGATTATTTAATTAAAAATTTGCATCAGGTTTTATTAATTTTATTTCAATAATATGAAAGCCGCAATATTCAATGTATTTTAATATAATGGTCGATTCCGAGCGTATTTAAACTATTACTGACATTATTTTAATAATTCTATTCAATTTATGAATAATACGTTAAAACATGAGGGAACATTTTATTACATTTTACCATTGACTCTGGCGTCCATACTAATATTTCAATGCGAAAGTATGTCTGTCTGTCTGTTACCTTTTTACATTTTGCTGAAATTTTGCTTTGAGTCCCGGGAAAGGACATAGGATAATTTTTATCCCGGAAAAGTGTACGGTTTTTGGCGCAACGGAGTTGTGGGCGTCATTTAGTAAAATATATTTATTTTAAAAGTCTTATACATATTCCAGTACCTAATCTACTAACATAGCAAATGTTATCAAAACCTGTTTAGGGTTTGCGTGAAAAAGTAACAAGCGCTTATTTTGGTACAATTGCGTGTTAATTTTTCGTAGGCGCTTTAGTATTATAATATTATATTTAAATATTATGTCAACGGTATACTGCTCAATAATTTTTACTCGATTATGAAGCCGAAACAATGGGCAATGAATTAATGATATAGGTAAACAGTCTATGTATATGTATGTGCCTTTGTAATGGCTAAACTACTGAAAAATTTAACATAATATTATAAGATAAGGTATCAATAT
The DNA here is from genome assembly GCA_905333045.1 of Lysandra bellargus. Lineage (NCBI taxonomy): Eukaryota > Metazoa > Arthropoda > Insecta > Lepidoptera > Lycaenidae > Lysandra > Lysandra bellargus. The sequence goes on from HG995354.1 coordinate 3,657,969, forward strand.
TATTAATGTTGCCGCGTGTAATGTAGGCTATTGTTTTTTATTTTTTTAATTAGCCGGGTTATGATTTAAATTTCGCTATAGTTGCTAGTGTGTGTTGGGCGTAGGTATAAGTATTACATATGTACGTATTCTATAAAGTAACTGACTAACCCGAAGTTATGAGGAATAGTCATTTTATTTTCAAATAGACTTCCGCTGACCTCATATCCAATATGAATTAGGCACTAGCTGTCGTTTAATCCTTAAGGCCGCACTCTGATGAATTTAGTACAGAGTTTGACAGATAATGTGCGCTTTTATAATTTTGGACGTGGCGGTAATATCGTGGACGTCCGCAGTAAAACGATAACATAGGGAAGTAAAATATATGGAAATATATGAATACGATTTTAAATTTCCGTCGACGACAACTTTTTAACGTGCACGTTAGAGGACGTCACGACGTCTACACTCTTCTGAACCGCACAAAACGTCCACGGTGCGTAAAATCAAAAGGGCATTAACGTACCTACCGTTTTATCGTGGAAGCCGGCGTCCACGATAGCGCAACGTCCAGAATTATAAAAGCGCACATCTATAGGTACATGTAATAAATCTGTAGAAATGATAATTCTGTACATTAAAGATATTCAAAAAATAATAAACGGAGGGTGTCACAACATCGCTATAGAAGCCGAAAAGTTAGTTTTTTTGTCTGTCTGTCTGTCTGTCTGTCTGTCTGTCTGTATGTTTGTTCCAGCATCACACGAAAACTACTGATTATTACTGATTAATTAATACGCGGGAGGCTTTGCCCCAAGCCCGTACTTGGGGGGGCGCAGCCCCCCCCCTTCCTCCTGGAAATGTTGCTTATATCAAAATGGTTTCGCGTCGTTACTGTTACGTTTTGATCCTCCTTTTTTAGGACAATTTGTCGTTTAATTAATACGCGGGAGGCTTTGCCCCCGGCCCGTAACCCGGCCCGGGCTGCGTCCCCCAAACCCCCCCCCCCTTCCTCCTGGAAATGTTGCGTATAAAAAAATGGTAACGCGTCGTTAGTGTTGAGATTTAATTCTCCTTTTTTTGGAACAAACCAAGTAATCAATTAAAAGTGATTTTATGCTAACCTAATCTAAACTAAACATAATATAGTTTTCGAGTGTCATTGGAATAATATACGGGGGACGTTGCCTCTTGCCACTACTTGATGGGGGGGGGGGGGGGGGGCAGCGCAGGCAGGGCATTTCCGTTATTAGTATAATAAGTTATTATTATATGCTAACGCGAACGAAGTCGCGGGCAACAGCTATCCATAAATATTAGAAATGCAAAAGTGTGTTTGTTTATTTGTCCTTTCTTCACGGCATAACGAAGCAACCAATCGACTTGGTTTTTGGCATATACTTAGTTGAAGGGATGGAAAGTAACATAGGCTACTTTTTGCCTTGGAAAAATATCACGTTTCCGAAGGAGGTTTACAAGAATATTCGTATTTTACGCGATTTTCGAATTCCACGCGAGCGAAGCCGCGGGCAAAAGCTAGTTAATTAATATATGGGGCCTACGTCAAAATCTTTCTACTCTGAGGCGGTCAGAATACCCCTGTGTGAGTATAATATTATCTATGTAACATAATACAACACAAAGAACACAAAATTTACCGCTTGGACGCTTGACCGCGTGACCGCTCGCGCTCCCTGGACCCTGTCTGATAGCTCCCTTAAATCTTTTAATTTTTTATTTATTTGATAGATTGGCCCTACGCTCTACTCAGAGGTCGCAGATTCGACCCCCGAATCGCAAAATTATTGATGTGTCTAAGTTTAGTTTTCACAATGCAAGCTGTTCAAGTGATTGACTGATAAGAAATATGATCCACACACACACTCTTGGGCATTATAAAAAATAACTTATGCTTACCAGGTCTATTTTAAATGAAACCGTCTACCGTCATCGAAACTGAGATTATTACACGTACAATTCTGTAAGCTCTAAGTCAGGGGTTCCCAATCTTTTTCAGCCCGAGCTGCGGCGCAGTTACGCGTTCAATATTTCGTCACGGCACGGCGCCCTTATTTACCTAGCTATTACAAAAATATACATAAATAAACACCTTGAATCATTATTACAGTTAGCTTAACCCTAGAACCGTACCCTGGGGTACAAATGAAAAAATAAACAAAAATTTCATTATACTTTTTTTACTGTTCGACGGTTTGTTTCGTGAGTCCGTGTAAATCGTGGGGCGGGGTGACGCGCCGAAACCTCAGTCGGGCAACGGTCCTACTTGCAAGTGGAAGCGGTACATTGCTTTTGGGGTACTGCGTTATCCCAGGGTACTTTAAACGTAAGTATTATTGTTTGAACATTTTCATCGTTTTGTTGTTTTTTGGTTATTTGTGGGCATGAATTTGAAGAAACCGACATAAAATTTATCGAAATCGTCATACAGTTTTTATATTGTGGGTTTATTTGTTTTTGATGGCATTATAGGATTGTTTATGAACTCCTAACTTATTTTTTTTTTCAGATAGCATCTAGACGTAATTTGAGTGAAAATTAACTACTTAGAGAATATTCTTCTGGAATCGGAAGAAGAAGAAAAAGGTGAAGATCTGTTTATAGGTAAGGCATCTGATGAAGAGATTCACGATGACGTCATTTTATCTCAGAGTCCTCACTGTTTAGAAGTAGAGTCTCCTCCTGATTCAGTCGAAGAAATAGAAGAAGTATCTTTGCAGTTCTGTTCTAATGCGTAACCAGTCACTGTCCTCAGTGTTCCAGATATTTTACGTGGTAGAGGCAGAAAAAAAAACCAGAAATCAGTCATACCTACAGTGTGTCGCGCAAAACTCGCCGCTCGAGCCTCTGTATGTTCTATGGAATATTGTGGGGATCAATTCTATGATACTGTTACATTCTTCTGATGCTGCTAATAAGCAATTTTTCAAGAATAGGCGCACTTACCTGAAGACTCTCGCTTTTGATCACATAAAACTGCACCTAGAAGACAGATTTCAATACCGAACTTTGCCAACGTATCTACAAATAAATATTGGTGATATATTGAAAAAAAAAAAACTCCCAACGCCTTCTATAGCTTCTCCTAATTACAAATCTGGAAGGTGTTTTGTCTTCTCGAGGTCCAAAGACCGCAAATCACGTACGCAATGTGAGACGTGCAAAACTTTCATTTGTATTGTTCACCAGAACAAAATATGCCAAAATTGTTTTATAGTACCTAATTAATGCGATTTAATTATGTTCAGAAAGACAGAGATTATTGTTAAAAAGTCTATGTGAGTTGATTTAATAAAAAAAAAAAAACTTTAATATCTTTTTAAAAATATGTTATCATTGTTGGGGTGCGCTAGTACCCCAGGGTACCGTTAGATAAAGTTTAAGATGGGTACGGTTCTAGGGTTAAGCAGATAAATAATAATAAACAAAATATATTAAATCTGCCTGCTTTGTATAATTAATATTAGGTATAATTTTATTTTAAAATATTTGTGGTTTCGGATAATGATGGAGGATCGATTCACGGCGCGGCGCCCCTCTTGCCTTCCTGCGGCGCCCAGGGCGTCGTCGCGGCGCACAGTTTGGAAGCCCCTGCTCTAAGTAGTAGTGGAATGTAATTCGGAAAATCGATTGGATGTTGGGAATTGCTGTGGAATTATTTCCGTGATTTGGTTAGGGTGAGTTCACTACACATTGTAGGTTTAAAATCAATCTTATATCCTATATCTTAATATATATAAATCTCGTGTCACAATGTTTGTCCTCAATGGACTCCTAAACCACTTAACCGATTATAATAAAATTCGCACACCATGTGCAGTTCGATCCAACTTGAGAGATAGGATAGTTTAAATCTCAAATTATAGTCGCAATTTTAATTTATCGCAAATTATTTGTCTGTAAAGAGCGACCATTGTTTATGCGACGCGGGTCACGGGATAGCGATGGACGTTGCCATGGTGACATACTTATATTTTAGTCACTAATTCAATAAAATAAAACGGGCGATATACTTAATATAATATGGCAAAGAAACGTTTGCCGGGACAGCTAGTAGTATATAGGTAACTATGCGTATATATCTATTCATTTTATTTGACCTTATATTTAATTTGTTTGACCTTTCTTACTCGTATCTTAAACGGAAATGACAAAGGAAAGATTTCACTTTTTGAGGTTCCGTACCCAAAGGATAAAAACGGGACCCCATTACTAAGACTTCGTTGTCTGTCCGTCTGTCTGTCTACAGGCTGTAGACTCAAGAACGGTAATAGCTAGAGAGTTATCATAGATTGTGTATATCTGTTGTCGCTATAACAGCAAATACTAAAAACAAAATAAAATTAATATTTAAGTGGGGCTCCCATACAACAAACGTGTTTTTTGGCCTTTTTTGCTCTACCTATATCATTAATGGCAACAGGTACGTATTTGAATTAAAAAAAAAAAACACAATTTTGGCCTAATTTTGCTGTATAATGGTACGGAACCCTTCGTGCGCGAGTCCGACTCGCACTTGGCCGATTATTATTAAAAAAAATGTATAGTGGCTATGCAATGACTGAATTTGCTGACAAAATCTAGTCTAAATTAAGTATTTAAAGCGCCCTATAATTCTTTCAAACCGAAAACTGTATTTTCCTCATACAGTATACACTAATATACGCAAAATGAAATTACGAAAAAAATGTAAAATATTTCATGTGCAGTAAAAATTTTTCATTTTGCAGCGTATTTCTCTTCCCAGTATCGCGCCAATATGCAAATACTTATAACAGGAGCCATTTTATGCAAGCTATAAAGTAAGCTTTTTTACCGCTTACCTATCCGGACGACCGATTTGGATGTTCTATAATCTATACTAATAATAATACTCTCCACACCGGTTTCGATGATGGTGGCCGGTTTCATTGAAACCAGGCCAGCTACACAGGAGTAATTTTATAGTGCCCAAGTGTGTGCGCAATACACAAAAGCACTCTCTATTTCTTTCTCTCTTACCAGTGGGACGGACGACCGACACGACCGGCGAGAGATCAGACACAGGACAGACTTTTTACATGCCCATCCGATGCATGGATCATCTTACTTGTCAGACAATCAGGTGATTTCCAACGCAGGAATCGAACCCACGCCTTCCGAGTCGGGAGCCGCGCTCTATACCACTAGACCACGGAGGCGTCAATAATCTATACTAATATTATAAATGCGAGTGTCTGTCTGTTACCTCTTCACACCCCGAACGCTGAATCAATCCATACTAATATTATAAATGCGAAAGTATGCCTGTCGGTCCGTCTGTAGCTGTCTGTCTGCCTGTTACCTCTTCACGCCCAAACTGCTGAACCGATTTTGATGAAATTTGGCATGGAGATACTTTGAGTCCCGGGAAAGGACATAGGATACTTTTTGTCCCGGAAAAATGTACGGTTCCCGCGCGATAAACGAGTTTTGGCGCAACGGAGTTGCGGGCATCACCTAGTTTGTGTATATGGTATGGAGATACTTTGAGGGAAAGGACATAGGATACTTTTTGATGATGAAAAATGTACTGATACGGAGCAATGAGCGTCGAATAGTATTTTATAAATATTAGGGCCTGTTTCACCGCTTCCTGATAAGCCCGATAGGCTTATTTGACAGATTCTCCATACTCTATGTGTCAAGTTAAGTGGTGGATAGTCTTATCAGGAAGCGGTGAAACAGGTAACTTTGTTAGGAACAAAAAAAAACACTTATTTAGGCAATAGGCATGTATCTTTTCACATCCCGCTTTTTGTTTTCGAACTTTGCCATTGTAATTTAGGCAAGGCTGAGGTTCAAGTTTTTCGAAATATCAACCTACTTCAGAACATAACTTGGCGTCCATTACGCCATTTTAAAACCTTAGTTCTCAAAGAGCTCCGTACGGCATCTGATAAAATTTAAATTCAGTCCCCAATCTCGCACTCGATTGTCAAAGACTTACCCCTAAGCTGCTTACTAGAATAAGGAGATTTCGTCTGCCGCTCGCCCGAACCGTCCGTTGCAACTTTGTACACTTAAATTTTAAATATCATCGCGCATTGACAATTTTCGTCACAATTTTAGTTGATTTTAGTTAGGAACATGGTTTTGAAAGCTTAAGAGGGCGACTAATGCAAAAAATCAAACATCGTCCTTCTCTTTTCACACTCACGCCCATCTTTCATATGCCAGACGAAAAACGACGACGCGGATTCATTGCCAAATTAGTTTTTTCTCAATAACTCGATAAACATACATTTTAAAAATCCGCTAGGTCAATCTCTCAATGATAGAATTTTATACAATGTGTTTAAATATTAACTTAGTTCAATGCACGGTTATGGCAATAAGTGAAAAATTCGTGAAAATTAGATGAATCTTTGCGATTTTTTTCTATCGAAAAAATTTTAAGATATCGTGTTTTTGCTCAGATTGAACTCTTGGAAATGTAATGTTACTAGCGACCCGCCCCGGCGTCGCACGGGTATAAAATATATAGCCACTGAAAAAAATGATCAAAATCGATATCCTATGATCCTTCACGTGGTCTACTTCTTATCTGTGCCAAATAACATAAAAATTGCTCAAGTAGTTCGCGACATAAGCCCTTTCAAATAATTTCCCCTGTTTTTTCCACATTCTCCTATTAGTCTGTATATAATGTAATGCAGCCTATAGCCTTCTTCGATAAATGGGCTATCTAACACTGAAATAATTTTTCAAATCGGACCAGTAGTTCCTGAGATTAGCGCGTTCAAGTTAGCCCTTTCAAATAATTTCCCCGTTTTTCCCACAATTTCCTCTATTTCTTCGCTCCTATTAGTCTTAGCGTGATAAAATATAGCCTATAACCATCCTCGCTAAAAGGGCTATTTAACACTGAAAGAATCATCAAAATCTGTTGCATAGTTTTAAAGATTAAAGGGAACAAAGGGACATGAGGAAAAAAAAGCGACTTTGTTTTATAATAAGTATAGATATCTAATTTTAGAAAATGAAACAATTTGGGGCTTATTTTCAAGTATAAAATATAAAAACAATTTTGATATTCTATTTGCCACCAGGTGCCGCTATGTAGCCTAGAATCTAGATAATCGTGGCATATGACAACTATATTGTGACATATGAGAGCAGTTTGACACCATCGACCCTCTACATCCGATTGGAATCAATAGAAAATACAAATAACACGTTCGCTTTGTTCCGAATGAAACGTACGGAACGTTTCAAGCGCAAGCCGGCGCGTTTCCGCGTGAAAAACGAACGTTTGCGCTAGTCTCACGGAATTCCAAATCGTAATTCCACATTAGGAAATCGAATACGGAAAACTTGTGTATGCGGTAGGTATGCGGCCAGCCTTCTGGTTGTCACTAAAATCATTAACTTTCTACATATTGTAGGTACAGGCTAGGGCTTCTAAAGAAGCATCTACGTCAACGAAAATTCAGCATAGGTGTTAAATAAATAAATAAAAACTTTATTCCCATTTAGAAACATTACACAGCCGTCTTATTAAAACAACATAAGAATATAAAAAAATATAAAAATAAAAATCCATAGATAAAAATGCTCTGCCACATTTATGCCGCAATTTCTAGGTAAATTCCGAACAAAAACCAAAAGAATACTTTTAATTACGCAAAGAATTTGTGGAACTTAAGAATTTTATTTGGAAATATAAATATTCGCTTCGGGCGTGGCTGGCACGATCCTTGTGGTGAAGACTTAAGGGTGATTTTTAGAGGTTTCTAGGTAGAATAATTCGGAATATTGTACAATAGACTTCGATAGAAGTGGGATTCTGTGGCTGTCGATGAGACGGATGCTTTTAATTATCCGGTCTTGATCGTTAAGAAAAAAATCTCTTTCTCTCATCCGTTCTGCTTCGGAGAATTTCGCTCCTCTAATTGGCCAATTTTTTGCTCGCACACGCCTATAGGTCATGCCTTTGAAGTTTTTCAAGTCTATCAAAAGGTTGATAATGACTGGAATGATTCAATATCTATAGTACAAGGTATCCATACTAATATTATAAATGCGAAAGTGTGCCTGTCTGTCTGTTACCTCTTCGCGTCTAAGCCGCTGAACCGATTTTTCTGTTTGGTATGGAAATACTTTAAATCGTGAAAAAAGATATAGAAGACTCTAGAAGATAGTTAGATAAAATTTTAGTTTTGTAGAGATCAACTACGATAACATGGCGCGCCCCTCCAAAATTCAAAACGTTTGAAGTGCGTTGTCAAAACGTTTAAAGTGCGTTGTCTTGCGCGGTAGGCTAGTTATGATTAGTTGACCAACAAATCTTGGTAATAAGTGACATTAACTGAAATATTACGAGTACTGTGATTGGTTGAATACTTACTACATACAAACTCTTTCATAAGGATATGACTACACACATTGATACAGTCATTTGGAGGCGCGCGCCATGTTATCGTAGTTGATCTCTACACCTTGTATTTTAAAAGCAAATCTTGGTAATTACATTATTTAAACACAAGAAGGACACAACAGACTAGCCATTTTAAGAACGTGATTTCAAACTCTTATTTTAAAGTAAAAAAAATAATTGTACTCCATCATAAATAAATTACAATAAAACGAATATGGATTTTTAAAACCCGAATTCGGATTAAAATGAACACGGTATTTCTTTAAACTTATCCGTAAACGAAAATCTGGCTCAAATGGAAACTTAATCCATAAAGCTGGACCATTAAGAATACCAAATTATATATTCCAGTAAAAGACTGGACGTAGCGTCGAACGAGTTGAAAATAACTGACAGACTATTTACATATAAATTACGAAAGGCAGGTGACATTTGTGTGTTAAATTGTCTACAGTATGAATGCCCCATTGTGGCCAAAAACCGTACAAAAAAGCGTACCAAAAATGGGGCTCGTCCTCCGTAAATTTGATTGTACAAGAAAAATAATGAGTATAGACTCTATTTTGCGTGTGCTAAAAGTCGATAATGTATATTTTGCAGTTTGAATATTTTGCAAATGGTCGCAGGATGTGACTCGTGTGGAAGACGCAGCATGTGCTATATGAAGAGTCTCCAACGCAGTCTGCGTTTTAGGTGATATTCATGAGAATAGGCCCCAGGAGCTAAAGTTTTTAATGGATTGTATTCTATGGCTATAAATTGAAGGTTAATCATAATTAAATGTCTCTGAGTACGGCGGTTAAACTTTTAGCAACGCACAAAAAAATATTATATTATACGTTAAGTAAGAACATCTAGCCTATCCTTACTTTAAAAAAAATTTTATCCCTCTATAACGGTGACATCTCTTTACTAGCTTATTTATTTTTAATTAATTTTAAACATCTGAGCGGCAAAGCTCGATTTGTGCTTATTTCCTTTTAAAATGTCCAATTTTACTCAGTGTAATAGCGCATTTATTTTGGTTAAAACCCATTTTTATACATTTAAGACATTGACAAATAATTAGTGATCAAACTATTATGACAATGGGAGGAAAAAGTTAAGTAGTAAGGTATGGAATGTACCACATATCCTTGCCAAAGCAGTCTGCAAATTATTTTATCTAAACACTAGCTGTTGCCCGCGGCTTTTTCATTCCTTATCCTTAGCGGTGGAATTATTAAAATCCTTTCTTAGAGGATGCCTACGTCATAACATCTATAATCTTATCATTATAATATTATCATCATATCATCATATCATTATACCTGCATGCCAAATTTCGGCCCGATCCGTTCAGTGGTTTGGGTTTTGCATTTGGGTTTGGGCTGTGCGTTGATAGATCACTATGTCAGTCAGTCAGTCAGTCACCTTTGAGTTATATATGTCGCAGGTTAAAGAGGATATCAGAGATTTCACGATATCCCTAGGGATATGACGACTCCCGGTAGATGCCGAATATTCTTGTTTGTTACGTCTTCTTACTAAAAATATCTAGTGATATGTCATTTCACTAAACTAAATCTAGTGAAACATCAGAAAAGTGGACACCGCCGAATAAAAATCAAGCCACGCATTTCTCTCGCTTGCACTAGTATACCTACACACGGGGACTTTGATAAGATCATCTAACATCTGAATCTGACAAGTAAGATATTAGATGATCCATGCGTCGGATGGGCATATAAAAAGTCGGTCCTGCGCCTGATCTCTCGCCGGTCGTGTCAGTCTTCCGTCCCACCGGGTTATGCGAGTAAAGGAATATAGAGATGCTCTTGTGTACTGCGCACACACTTGGGCACTATAAAAATTACTCTTGGCCTGGTTTCAATGAAACCGGCCTCCGTCACCAAAACCAGAGTGGGAGTTATTATTATTATTATCACACGTGTAATGCAACTATAGCAGATCTTTGGGGGCATCACCATACCTCTGAATCATAGAGTTGAAACCAACTGAGGGTTCTTCATCAAATACTTCAGACCTTTGATTTTTGACGTCAAATGAAGCGGCCGACCAAGTTAAAATATTTTTTGTAAAGGTGGCATGTCGATCTCTAGTTTGGTTAGGCTCTTGTACAGGCACAGGTACTACAGGTACTCCAGCTCTTCGATTATCCTAATTTTTACGGTTCCGTACCCAAAGGGTTAGTCTGTCTGTCTGTCTCCAGGCTAGACGAGCCGCGCCAGCTCGAACGACGCATTTGTTTCACTCCCACTAGTGCCCGTGTCACGTGTGGGAACTAGAGCGAGCGAGAGAAATGAGTGGATCGATTTTTATTCGGCGGTATCCGCGTTTCTGACATTTCACTAGATTTAGTTTAGTGAAATGACATATCACTAGATATTTTTAGTAAGAAGACGTAACAAACAAGAATATTCGGCATCTACCGGGAGTTCGTGATATCCCTAGGGATATCGTGAAATCCCTGATATCCTCTTTTCCCTGCGACATATATATATATATATATATATATATATATATATATATATATATATATATTTCCACCTAAAGTCTAAACAGTTTCAATAATAATATTTTTTTCATTTGCATAATTTTATTTTTATTTATTTATTTTTATTTATTTATTTAACATTTATTGCACACAAGACACTATTTACATATAAATTGACATAGAAAGACGACACAAAGGAACTGCTTATTTCAGAAGAAATTTCTTACAGCAGCCCTACAGAGAGAGATGTTATACAAGACATCAGATAGAGCGTGCACAATTATTACAAAATTAAACTTTAAATCTTAATACACTCGATAAACCAAACATACAACATGCATATACCTAGTAACCAAAATAAATAATAAATAATACAATATTAATAATAAATATGATAAATTATAACTAATACGTCTATAATAAATAAATACTATATGTATATTTAATAACGTTATTTAAATGGATTGAGAGTCTTGAAGATAATGCTCTTTTAAGCGTTTCTTGAAGACATTGATGGTGGAGCTATCACGAACTGTATGGGGAAGCGAGTTCCATAATCTGACTGCATGGACGGTGAAGGAGTAGGAGTAAAAGTTGGAACGATGGAGTGGGAGTGAAAGGTTCGTTCTAATATTGGGCCTACATGGGGTATGGAGTGGTCGGGAAAAATTAAAACGGTCAACAAGGTAGGAGGGAGAGAGGGGGTTATACAGGATATTGTACAATAGACAAAGGATATGGGAATTGCGGCGGAGATGGATAGGAAGCCACTTAACCTTAAACTTAACTTGACCTATGAGGTGATATATGGTCGAACTTTTTTAAGCCAAAAATAAAGCGTATGCAAAGATTTTGCAAACGTTCTAATTTTGTTAAAAGCTCATCAGTCAAGTCCAAGTAGCAGGAGTCGGCGTAGTCAAGGAAGGGAAAAATTAGAGTTTGGACAAGGAAAATTTTGGTTTGGATAGGTAAAAAGTTTTGGAGATTCCTCAGCATGTGCAGCGAGTGGTGTACTTTTCTGCTGACTTCATTAACTTGAGGCTTCCAACAGAGGTTGGTGTCCAAAATTAAACCTAAATTTTTGGCCGTCTCAGCATAATCGATATTGACACCGTCGTATATGACATTAGGTACATTACGTACATAATTGTACGAAATTACAATTTTTATAATTGTACAAAAATATTTACCACGTCAACAATACGAAAACAAAATCACGAAAAATTAACTGCTTTTCATTTTGAAACGTTATACAACAGGCTAATTATATCCGCTCAAAAGGTTATATTTAACGTATAAAATGAAACAATTAACAATCATTAACTGTACAAGCGAGCGAACTCAACAAATTGCTAGTTTAAAAAGCTATGTTAGCACTTCACATCAGAATTGGTGAAGTTTCATTGTTAACCTTGCTGCGGATTGTGTAGGCGTTGTTCGCACGGTGCGACAGAAAATGGCTTTTTTATCATACTGTAATCATGAACGTAGAAAAAAAGGTGGACGGAGTCTTATAATATTACTAGATGATGCCCGCAACTCCGTTGCGCCAAAATACGTTTATCGCGCGGGAACCGTACATTTTTCGGGACAAAAAGTAACCTATGCCCTTTCCCGGGACTCAAAGTATCTCCATGCCAAATTTCAGCAAAATTGGTTCAGCGGTTTGGGCGTAAAGAGGTAACAGATAGACAGACAGACGGACAGACAGACAGACAGACAGACAGACACACTTTCACATTTATAATATTAGTATGGGTATGGAAGTATGGATATGTTATTGTGACGTTTTTTTTGCAGGCGGAGTTTAATTGTTTTACTGCAAGTATTCCGTGATAGGAAAATTGTATCACAATTCACACAAGAATAAACAGACTACAAAAATATTTTAAACTTAAACTAATGTGCTTTTGTATTTTGGTATTAAAAAGACGTGATATATATTTAAAATGGTGTAACCAAAGATTACTAAAAAGTAACGTAAGTATAAGGTCAGACTGAACTTTGTTTATGTGAGAAATTAAACGCTCCAACCGCATCGTGCATTCCAAGCCTTATAAGACGAAGCTAACGAGTCAAGATCTCATTAGGGAGCTTTGTTATGTGAGCGCTGCTCAAGTTTGAGTGTAGCCGCTACCTTACCTACCTGTATACCTCAGGTATACCTCCGACTTAATGGAGATTGGAATCTCGGAGTGGTTTTAAACTTGGACGAGTTACACGGTAAATGATTTGTTTTATTTCTAATGGATGTTTGGACTTGTATTTTGGAAACTATGTTTCGATAACAAGCGTACATTGTCATCATTAGTTGTAGTAGCTTGTTTGATGTCCGTATACTTGTTAAAAGGGGGAAGATTTGAGAGTTTCGTTGTTTTTTGGACCGCTATTTCTCTGCGCTATTTATTGCGTTTTTTTGCTCGATATCAGTAAATGGTACGGAACTCTTCGTTCTTAAATCCGACTCAAGTGAGGCCGACTGTTATGCTTTATTGGTTTGCATGAATGGAGATGTAACTGTCTAATAAATATTAATACATAAAATTCTCGTGTCCTCCAAAACGGCTCAACAGATTTCAATGAAATTTTGTATGTACATTCATAAGGATTGGAATAGGTTTTTATCTACTTTTTATATTGATACTCGAAATAATTTATGTAGCAAAACAACATTTGGCGGGTCAGCTAGTCATTTTATAAAATTCGCAATCATGGTGTCAATCACAGCTATCCCGTATGACCCAAGAGGGGCCTTAACTACATAATAGACTTCTAAAAGCCCACAAGCATACAAGGCCAAACACGTCTTTACATTAAAGTTTAGGCTGTTCATTTGGGCCCTTTAATTTATAATTAGGACAAGATTTGAGTTCGTGACAATGCGGCATTAGAGTACTCACGTCCTTAGTTGCGGAGTTTACATTAAAATAATGAAAATGTTACCACGGATGACGTCGGTAGCGTCGGCAGAGGAATGTGTAGTTTTCTGTGGTCTGCAGGTAAATTAGTTTTTTTTTTCATATTTTATTTGCAACTGGCTTTATATCGTTGGCTTATTCCACGTATATTAAGACTCCTGGGAAACAATTTTGTCCCTGTTTCACCTCTGTGTCTAAACATACTAGGCCGAAAATACGCGGCCGAATTTCGTGATTACACGCCTGCAACGCGCTACGCATACAATATAACGCGACGTAATTTCGGCATGGTGTGTCATCAGCAATATAAAATACACGCAGGCGTTATCACGTCGCCAGCCGCGTAGTCAATTCAGACCGCAACGTGACGCGTAGATGCATTTCTAAATTTGTACTGGATTAACAGATTAGCAAAACGTCTAACGGCCAGTCCTCACGGCGCGTTGCGTCAGCGTTGCGTCGTAGATGCATTTCTAAATTTGTACTGGATTAACAGATTTGCAAGACGTCTAACGGCCAATCCTCACGGCGCGTTGCGTCAGCGTTGCGTCGTAGATGCATTTCTAAATTTGTACTGGATTAACAGATTTGCAAGACGTCTAACGGCCAGTCCTCACGGCGCGTTGCGTCAGCGTTGCGTCGTAGATGCATTTCTAAATTTGTACTGGATTAACAGATTTGCAAGACGTCTAACGGCCAGTCCTCACGGCGCGTTGCGTCAGCGTTGCGTCGTAGATGCATTTCTAAATTTGTACTGAATTGACAGATTTGCAAGACGTCTAACGGCCAGTCCTCACGGCGCGTTGCGTCAGCGTTGCGTCGTAGATGCATTTCTAAATTCGCACTGAATTGACAGATTTGCAAGACGTCTAACGGCCAGTCCACACGGCGCGTTACGTCAGTGTTGTGTCGTAGATGCATTTCTAAATTTGTATGGATTTGACAGATTTGCACGACGTCTAACGGCCATTCCACACGGCGCGTTGCGTCAGCGTTGCGTCGTAGATGCATTTCTAAATTTGTACTGAATTGACAGTTTTGCAAGACGTCTAACGGCCAGTCCACACGGCGCGTTACGTCAGCGTTGCGTCGTAGATGCATTTCTAAATTTGTACTGAATTGACAGATTTGCAAGACGTGTAACGGTCGGTCCTCACGGCGCATTGCGTCAGCGTTGCGTCGTAGATGCATGTCTAAATTTGTATGGATTTGACAGATTTGCAAGTCAAATCCATACAAATTTAGAAATGCATCTACGCGTCACGTTGCGGTCTGAATTGACCCTTAGGGGTGTAATTTTGAAAACATCCATAGTCGTGGATGCCTTTATATTTTAATATAGATTGCTCCAAAATAACGATATAATAATAATTATCATAAGAACGAAGTAAATTAATTCAAAAGTTAATTTCGATGGCTTACTTTCTCAACCTCGTATCTTAAAAAAATACGAATATTATTCGGTTATTCGGTTGGTTCATCGTCTATTGTAATAGTATTTTTATGCTGTTAGTCATTATATGGTGTTTGCGTAGGCATTCTTACCTATCAAATAACCTCATATTCAGTTTTGTACAATTACTAAGAAAAAAAAAATAATCAGTTTTTTTCGTCTCCTGAAAAGTTGTTATTTTTAAGATACGAGGTTGAGGAAGTAAGGCATCGATTTGACGACGAACTAGATGAGATAAATTAATAAAACATAATTTTCCCTCATCTGGATCAAAACTTAGCAGTTTTTTTGTCAACCATACACATATCTGCGGTGAAAGCGCCAATTAAAAGGTTTTCGCCTGAAAAACATTAAAATACTAAACAACAACTTTATACAGGTGGCTTCAAAAGTTAGCTTTGAAAGTTGCAAACCCAAAATGTCTAAAGCTACTATATACAGGGTGCAATTAAACCTTCCTGCTAAATTTTCATATATTGATCCTTGTGAAAAATAAAAATACACGTATTTTTTCTTTTATAGTCACTCAGTACTAAAATGTTGAGAAATAGCTTCCGCAAGTTATCCTAAAAAACACTACAATTAATGGACACGATGCGCCGACCGCGCGTGACGTGCCCTCACGCGCGCGCCTCATCCCGCGTCACCCGCGATCATTATCCCGCGCCGCGATTGACCATTCTGCAACGATTTTAAATGGGATAAAATATGTAATTTAAAAAAAGATAACACCCGATTTTTTTGGTTAAATGGACTCTCCTAATGATACCTAAGCCCTGGAAAAAAATTGGCAGGAAGGTTTAATTTCATTCTGTATACTATACGAAAAATGTGCCCAGTATTTTTATGAAATGTGTCATAAAAATCAGTTAAAAACGAAGGATTTCATATTGTGCCGGAGCTGGCACACTGAAAATAAAACCATAAAGGTTCGTAGAAGTGTGTGTAAGCACCATGGATGTATTTATTTATATAGTAGGTACGAAACATAATTAATTAATAAAAAATCATTCTTTGTATGGGCTAGCACCCCAGCGTAGTGAATTGGATCATAAGTACAAAAATTTATAAAAAGTTACTCTTACAGCGATCATACTTCACAGTGATAAAGGGGACTAATACACATCCTTAAAAGGGCGTCCACAAATTACGTGAGGTGTTTAGGGGGGGAAGGGGTCGTGTTTAATCTCATCTAATTTCACATTGGGGAGAGGGGGTCGTGTTTAATCTCATCTAATTTCACATTGGGGAGAGGGGGCAAATGGCAAATCTGGTCTCGGCAAATCTCACGTCATTTTTTTCTCAACAAAATAATACTATTTTGGTCCATTTCATCCAGATTGTAGATACGTACGTATGCCTTAAGATCGTTATACCATTAAGATCATTCACAAATTCGTTCCAAAGAGAATCTACTGACTGTCAAATTAAACGTTTACGAAGAAACCCACATTTCGACAAATCTCACGTGAGATTTGTGAGGGGGAGGGATGTTGAATAAAATCTCACGAAATCTCACCAGAGGGGGAGGGGGGAGGTCAAAATATTCAAAAAACACCTCACGTAATTTGTGGTCGCCCTCTAAGTATTATCACTTTGTTTTGTTACACTCGATAGATGATATATCTTCCTCTTATATATAAAATTCTCGTGTCACAATGTTAGTCCACGAACTCCTCCGAAACGGCTTTACTGATTTTTACCAAATTTTATATGCATATTCAGTAGGTCTGAGAATCGGCTACTCGGTACTTTATATATTGATAAGTGCATTTGTTGAATAAATAAAAGTAAATTATTACAACCTGAGACTGACGGCGACCATTGTTTGTGCGACGGGATAGCGATCGACGTTGCCATGGTGACATACTTATTTAATATTTAGTCACTTCAATAAAATAATATGGGGGAAATACCTACTTTATATGGCAAAGAAACGTTTGCCGGGAAAGCTAGTATAATATAACATTATACTAGTATTATCTTACATGATACATCATATGATTTCAAACTCGAAACACTATCACGTCTCGTTAACCTAGACGCATCGTAAACTTCAATTTTAAAAGGCAAAAAAAAACATGCACCCTGTATAACGCTTACAAAATTTTATTGATCGTATTTCATGCTGTATTCCATGTCCATAAACACTAAAATGCTAGTTGAGCGGCGCATAAAAAATATTTTAATGGTCGTAATAAATCGGCAACAAAGTACGATCGTAAAAAATTAAGTAATATTGTGATTTGCTTGAATTAGGTTTAGCCAAAACCTAAAGGTGGCTTTTAGTTCTTTGCCGCAAGCGACCGCGACCTATAAAAATTCAAATAAAATGCCGCTTTGGGTCAATTTATAACAACGCAGAGTCGAAGCGCAGCGAAGCGCGCCGAAGCGTCAAAATCGCAACAAGTCGAACGAATGCGCGCGGATTCGCCAGAGTGCCTACAGTGATGACGCGTAGATTTCAAAAAGCGGTGGTTAAGCGAATTCACGAAAGTGCGCGCGCGCTTTTTAAATTCTCAGAAGTAATATGTGCGTTAGCGCTTTGCAGTTAAGGTTGAATTTGTTATGTTCAGTTTTAATAATTCGCTTCGGTGCGCTTCGAATCTGCGCTAGTATAAATTGACCCTTATAAAATAGGCTTTAGGTTTCATTTTGCTCTACGCCATTACAAAGCAGCAGCGGCTCGGGAAAACCGGAACGGAAAGCCACCTTAATGCTTAGCACAAATCTACGCGACCACGCGACTGTGAAGTGGCAGCGTCAATACAAAACACACATTTGACAAGTTGTCAAATG
Organism: Lysandra bellargus; assembly: GCA_905333045.1. Classification (NCBI taxonomy): domain Eukaryota; kingdom Metazoa; phylum Arthropoda; class Insecta; order Lepidoptera; family Lycaenidae; genus Lysandra; species Lysandra bellargus. The sequence continues at coordinate 3,676,034 of HG995354.1, forward strand.
TGTGTTTTGTATTGACGCTGCCGCTTCGCACAAACCTACGCGACCACGCGACTGTGAAGTGGGAGCGTCAATACAAAACACACAATTGACAAGTTGTCAAATGTGTGTTTTGTATTGACGCTGCTGCTTCGCAGTCGCGTAGTCGCGTAGGTTTATGCTAAGCATTAATATTTAAAAGTAGACTGAACTGACAGACAAGACATTGGACATCGATGTTTTTTTAATTCACAAACTGGCTGTATCACTAAAACAATTTTATAAAATAATGCAGTATGTTAGTCGAATAATACTGAGTGTACAACCTTCTACAGCCGCTATCCTCAACCTGCGGCCCGCCTGGACTTTAATTGTGGCCCGCGTGATGTTAAATTAGAAATTAACGCCCACCAACAAAATAATGTAGTCGTCGTGATAATCGTGATATTTTTTCCACTTTTAAGTCGTTAATTTTGAAGTATGTTATTTTTTAACCCTAAAAAATTTTTGTTGCGGCCCGCGACACCAACACCGAAACATGTTTGTGGCCCGCATGAAAAAAGGTTGGGGACCACTGTTCTACAGTGAACACAGCATGCAATATAAATGTATTAAATTACGCTCTTTATTTATTAGTAATAAGAAACATTCATTAAGAAAACTATACGTCTATATTTAGTCTAAACGACTAGAAACTAGATCACCTATCAAGCACTAAACGACTAAACGTCTAGGCAATGAAACACAAATTTCCCGTCGGACTCATCATTACTAGGACATAAACGACAATACTAATGTCCCTTATAATTAACTTTTACTACAACTTTAATGTCTTTTCTATGCCCGTCTTTTTAAATTAAGTAGTGATTTTATCTTGAGTGGGTCATAATATTATACATATACAGTAGGGTTGAATTGACATGCGTCCGCGCGAACGAACGGTTTTGCCGCTACACAGCGAGATCACAAGGAATTGTATGTAATGATTTATTTAAAACAATGGTTTGTTATACGGCCTTATCGCAATGTGGTGGCGAAACCAGGTCGCATATATTTTTGGGATAAAAAGTATTCTATGTCCTTTCCTGGGACTCAAACTATGTACATGACAAATTTCAGCAAAATCAGCTCAGCAAGTTGGGCGTCAAGAGGTAGAGATAAACTACGATAACATGGCGTGCCCCTCCAAAATTTGAAGTGCGTTGTCAAAACGTTTGAAATGCATTGTCTTGCGCGGTAGGCTAATAATTATGATTAGTTGGCCAACAAATCTTGGTAATAAGTGACATGTGAAATATTACGAGTACTTGTTGATTGGTTGAATACTTACTACATACAAACTCTTTCATACTGTGACTACACACATTGAAACAGTCATTTGGAGGGGCGCGCCATGTTATCGTAGTTTATCTCTAACAGACAGACACACTTTCGTATTTATAATTATATTAAGTATGGATTTATTCTGGTAGAGCTACGATAGGTTCTATCGTACCCGCAACTCTGCTAAGCGAGGAGTGGAGTACCATGGGGTTTTAGTGGGTAGACAGTGGAGTCCCACATACCCCGGCCGATATGCCCAACCGCCGAGGATGCGTAAAGCATTTCCCCATGAAAAAAAGCATGGATTTATTAGACACCCCAAGTGCTAAAGTAGTTCTATAGGACCATACGGTTGTACAAAACTGTGGAACTTTCGCGTCCACAATCGGTGATCGTCACTGATGACGTCATCAATCGCGGGCTCACGCGTCCCCAGTAGCGCACAATCAGTTAACAAATAGGGCCAATTTCCGACGCCGATTCCGGTCAGACTTTGATGTCTGATACTAGATGTAGTCACAAATCACAATATTCATGCGAGTAATAATATTATTAGTAAATAAACTTATTAAATCTTAAGTGTGTAAGATTTGTGCATGTAGAACTAACTACACCTGTGGGCTAAAATGGTCACATTTAGCAATTCCTCTCAATCAATTCAGCAAATGATTTGTCAAAACTGTCAAACTGACAAATGTCAAATCAATACAAAAATACAGAAACGAATTGCAAGCAGAGTTGCATTTTGCGATTTTAAAGAATTGAATCATATTATGATTCATATCATGATTCAACAAAGCGACCATTTTAGCCCCGCTGTAATTTAGGATACATTAATCTTTATTCTACAATTGTATGTTTTCTATGTCAAAATCTTTTCTAATGTATTTCCTTGTTGGTGTATCAAATAAATAAATAAATAAAATATTATATCGTCGTCGTCGGTCTAAATGGGATAGCTCGTATTTGCAAACGGCACTCTCTGGCAACGCCGCACCTACCAGCGCACAGCTGTACCGGTCGGAGTGGAGGTTGTTAGGTTTTTTTCGTTACGGAATTTCTTGATTCGGTCGCCGCAGTCAAAGCTGAGATAAAAGCTATGCTATAGCTGTTTAAAACTCAAAACTAGATTAACGTGTTATACTTTTTGCGTGTCTTCCAAATAGTACACTACGCACCTAGAGCAGGAAAATAAGAAATGTCACATGTAATTGTTGGCCGAGGCGAAGCCGAAGTTAACAAAAATGTGATCTGAGGCTTTCTTATTTACTGCCCGTGGTGCGTATACTATTTTTCTCATCGACGGAGGCGGAAAACGGCAACATCGGTAAGCGCAGCGGGAAGAAAGTTGACGCTTTCCGCCCGGAGGTGAGAAAAATATATATCACGTCATTTTACATAAAAATGCGAAATTTTTAAAGTATCTTGGTCATGTTTTAAGTATTCTGTGCGATATTTTATCTCCTCTAGAATTTAGCATAGTGATAATATTATGTTATATCAATGGCACGATTAGACAAAAAACCTTTTATTACAATAGCAATTCCAATCACAATAACGTGGTTTAAGATCCGTATGGTACTTGCATACGGTAGCTTCTGTGTTCTAACACGGATGTTGTAATTATAGAAGAGCTATAAATGCATAGTAGATAATATAGTCTATTTACATATAAATTATAATATTATAAAATATTATATTAGTACACAGACCGCTACCTCGAGCTAGCTAGGTATTATAGATATCATCCATTAATGTAGGTACTTAATATTACAAAGGGGATGGAGGTAGTCTTAAACCTTACCAAACGGAATAATTATTAGGAAGAGAATAATTATTAAGGTATTTTTCTATATTATGTATAACAATAGTATCAAGTAAGTATATAATATAATATAATAATAGTAATAGTATAATAATGTATAATTTTAAAAGGTCCAAGGCGTGATGAACCTACAGTAGATTAAGAGAAAATGCAATCTTGGTACGCGACAAAATTATGTAAATGAGACGAACAAAGGATATGGGCGACTGGCCCATAGACGACTCTAATTATTGTAATAAAAAAAAACCTTGCCAAGAGGAAGGGGGGAGGGGGGGGGGGGGTTAAAATGATAAAAAAAGATCACATGATTAATGGACGGCCCCTAACAACACCAACGAACTCAATGGATCGACAGTATGAAAGTGGCATCAGCTACGTCTATTTCGGCGAAACAATGCCACGTTTACCAAAACCAAAACACCTGGTGAGTCATAAAAAATATTTAATAAATTATGACATTAAAATGGCAAGGACCTTTCGTCCTTCCATATCTCATACCTCTTCTAGTACCCCCCGCGTGTCGTAGCGTGTTATACCGTGTTGCAGCGTGTGGCGTGTTGTACGGCGGTAAGGCTAATGCGCCACTAACACGCCTTCACACTCACGCCACTGCAGTTTCTAGTTGAAATAAGCGATTTTAGCAAGATTATGACGCAGTAAATATACTCTATGGAGCATAGGTAAAAAGTATGAATTTTTTAAGTCTTAGTAATTTTTAAGTTATCAGTCAGCAGGTTGATCTTGGGCTATACCGCCTAAAACATATAAAATAAAATAATCTTTCTTTACTTTTTAACTTTAAAGTTTTATAGTCATAGCGCAGCTACGCGCGCAGGCGCGGCTAGAAGTAGCTAGCCTACGCGTGTTCTACGACTCATCTACGCACCTACAACTAGCCTACGCGTGCTATGGCTTGTTTACGCGCCTACGACTAGCTTACGTGTGTGCTACGGCGCATCTACGCGCCTACGACTAGCCTACATGTCTGATACGGCTTGTTTACGCGCAGGCCTACGACTAGCCTACGTGTCTGCTACGGCTTGTTTACGCGCCTATGACTAGCCTACGTGTGTGCTACGGCGCATCTACACGCCTACGACTAGCCTACGTGTGTGCTACGGCGCATCTACGCACCTACGACTTGCCTACGTATGTGCTGCGGCGCATCTACGCGCCTACGACTAGCCTACGCATATGCTACGGCTTGTTTACGCGCCTACGACTAGCCTACGTGTGTGCTACGGTGCTACTACGCGCCTACGACTAGCCTACCTGTGTGCTACGGCGCATCTACGCGCCTACGACTTGCCTACGTATGTGCTATGGCGCATCTATGCGCCTACGACTAGCCTACCTGTGTGCTATGGCGCATCTACGCGCCTACGACTAACCTACCTGTGTGCTACGGTGCATCTACGCGCCTATGAATAGCCAACATGTGCGTTATAACGGTGCGTCTACGCGCCTACAACAAGCCTTCGTGTATACTGCGGGTCTATTACTACGCGCTACAGTACGTTTTATTATGGACTTTTAACTTATTTACGTGTCTACAGCTTTACCTTTATTATTCAGTGTTGTATACGCTTTTGCTAGTATATATTTTCATCTAATTCTTTGCTGCGATAACTTACATGTCATAGTTTACATAGCGTAGAATGCATAAAATAATATATATAAGTTGCGAAATCCTACTATGTGAATATATACTTTACACCAGAGTTGGGCATAATTGAAATACTGGTTAATCTAATTACTAATCTAATTCCAAACTAATTAGAATACATTTTATTCTAAATACATTGTAGTTCAATTACTTTGAATTTTAAATATAGAATTAGACAAAGCAATCGATTCGTAAGTAATCCAATTCCAAAGAAATCTAATTAATTTGAAATTAATTACATTTGTAATTGAATACTTTGGTTTCGACTAATTAATTATTAATATTTTTAGTGTCAGGAGTTAAAAACAGAGTAGGTAGATCTAGAGATATTAATTTTAGATAATTATTGTAAGTATAAATTAATCATTTAGGTAAATATGCCCTTTAGATTGATACAAGAAGTGGAAAATGTAAATAATAATTTATATTAACATACAAATATTAGGTTCCTATACAACACGAAGTACGACATTCTCTAAGAAAAATAAAAATATTAAAACAAGAAAAATCCTTTTAATTCTGTGGTTTAGACGTGAAGAGGTAATAAACAGACAGTCAGACATATAGAAAGACAGACAGACACACTTTCGCATTTATATTTAAATACCTATAAGTATAGATTTTAAAACTTGGGATATAAAATTATGTAATAGTGTAGTTTTTTTTGTTTGAAATTTTGAGGTTATGTACCTATGTCAGCTATGATACTAAATAATTATTACCGTATATTATTACAAAAACATCATTGACCTACACTCTACAGTGTGTATCATTACTTATAAAGTTATATACGTTTTCGTATAAAGGTAAATAATGGGACAAACTTGGACATACCTTTAGGTAGGTACCTATAAGTATGAAAGCAGAGTGCATAAATTTAATAATGATGAAGTTTAATAGTGGTAGTGCCACGCTGCTAGACCTATAGTCAAAATGGACAGCGGTAACCGGGGAAATGCTACACTCATAAAAATGGCGTTGAATGACAGCTTCCAGCTGTTGTTTTGTATGTTAAGTAAGAGAGCTGAATACAAAAATTCCTCTTGGTCTGCAGGACACCATAATCCATTTGTTTTTAGATCTCACTCTAGCTCGGCAAGGCATTTGTAATACTTTAAGTTTTTATTTTTGTAGACTACAGAGCATTTCCTTACCTATACATAATCATAATATTATGCTGTTTTGTGCTTGTTCACTACATATACGCTACATATAGATTACAAAAGGTTCGGGTGCAGGCATTGAGATATAAGTACTACACCCGCAGCCTCCCAGGTAATAAAACAATACTTTATTTTTAGGAACATACTTTATTGTAATTTATAACTTGATAATTAATTTATTCTTATTACAACTATCAAGATAGGGGCAGGGGCAGGGGCAGGAGTACCCTTATGGCGAGCATGGCTTAGGTACCAAACGATGCTCATAAGCATGTGAGCAGCAGCCCACTGTTCTTTACTACAATGCAGTTACAGCAATAGCTTTTGATAGCGTCCTGAGTCCTAACCATTCATGTTTCTTTTAGTTACAATAAATACAAAATAAGTTTTTCCAGAAGAATGGCAGAACTTTATTTTAGGTTGAAGCACAATAACACAACTCAGGCACAGGCCACTCGAGGCACAACATTTTGCTCAGGATTCATGCTTTCTTGAAAAATGCAATGTCCTGGTGTTGCAGCCGCTCTTCTTATATTGAACAACACAATATTTTGTTGGGATCTTTCATCAACTTCTGGAATATGTGACCTTATGTCTCGAGCCTTGTTCCAACAAACTCCAGAAACTTCATTCATAGATGACATCTGTAAATAAATTATTTGATGAGATGGACATACATAATATGTTTAATTGTTTTTCACTATTGTTATTTTGCAACAATAGTGAAAAACAAATTAAACACTGACACAAGTTAATTTGATTATTAGATTAGAGTTTAAACTATATACCTCTTGTTGCTCCAGCAATCGAGAAATATTTTCAGGATTCCACTCTAAGTCTGAAGTTGTGGTGTCCAGACTCTGGCCACATACAGTACACATTAAAGCTGAATCCATATATTCGGGTGCTGAGGGTTGAAAGTGCTCAATTACTTGGACTATTCTGGTTCTTCGTCTTGAGACGAAGCTAAAATAAAAAATATAATTATTAGAGAAAAGCTTGCAATGAATCAGGTATTACGGTGAGGAAATAAATTACTATTACTTTATTTCCTAGTGCAATAATGAATTAAGAAACAGTAGTTATGGTACTACATACAAAATTATTTTAATACCTGACTGGTGTCCACGACACAGGGAACCCCAGTGCGAAGATCAATGATTGTGTAAGAATATCCTGTAAAAATTCTAAATGAAAATAAAGATTTGTTTGTTTGTTTGTTTACCTCTTATGCTTGAATCCAAGAAGATACTATATAGAAGCCACTCTTTGTTGTTCATTTGCCCCTTCAATTAAAATTCTGCATCGATTTGCTCTTACTATGGATCGTCCACATGATACAACATACATATTATTATGGCCACATGTCTGCTGAGCATATTTTCAGTAGATGCATGATAAGCAAGTTGCCAGCATGCATGGCAAATATGATCAGTAGGTGTAATCTGGAAATAATTATAGTGATTAGAAGTATTGTTAATTATTACCTACTTTTTCCTATTTAATACTTTGCTAGATTAGTTTCACTTTCATGGTTTAGGGAAAACATTTCCACACTTAAAACTTAATAAAAAGTTCATGGTTAGGCTAACACGTAAAACATTGTTTGAAGTAAACTACTTACATATTATCTAGGATATATCCACAGTCGATTAATACATAATCACAAGATCTTCACTCTCGTCGCATAAAGCGGGCCTTCTCAATTTGAAAACAACAGCAAAGAACTCTGAACAACGGCCATAAGTCCACGCAAAATAATACATGCTGCTACCGTTGAATGTTGATTTTTGGTTTTATACAAGGACATTATTTAACTTCCATAATTATTAAATTAAAAAGTACTCTGTGTTTGATTCACAGATCAAGAACTAGTTACTTCGTAAGTTTGATTAATTGAATCAATCACTGGTGTCTGGTTTCTCCATTTGTCTTCTTCTTCTTCTTTATAAATGGCCTCATTCCTCAATAACTGATTGCCATGACAAGAAAAAATATCGATGGAAAAAAATAGGAAAAATACATTCATAATATTATCATTTATTTGTTATTTAATGTGATTTTATGTAATATATTTTTTTCATTATGAGTTATAAATGAATAAGAGTCTAGTATTAATTCATGATAAACGTTTCTAGTTTCTACATGAAATAATATTATATAACTTTAGTATTTGTTATTTTACTTATGGCAACTTCCAAAAAATATAACTGCGTTCAGTATGGTTCAGTATTTAAATGTTATTATTAATTATTCCGTAGTTAAAAAAATATAATGTATTTACATTTATCAGGTAAGTATATCAAAATAAATACATAGTTTGATTATTGCCTAGATACATAGTAAAAATTGTTGAAAACAACAACAAAATTGTTTGCTGTACGTGTCCTGCCATTCGCCTATATCCGAACCACAAATATAGTTATTAGTACTTATAAAAGTATTATTACTGAATTAATATGTAATTTTTATGATTATTTTACGAAATAAGAACTATTGTGAACTGTCAACCGACTATATACACCGATATACACCGACGTTAAACTAAGGTCTAGGACTAATCACTTAGAAAAAAAAAAAAGTAATTCCATATGTATTTAAATTACTGAAGAATCGAATAAAATGTAATTAGATTCAAATTTATTCTAACTACATTCTAATCAACTACTGGTTAATTGCAGGTGCACAGTTACTTCAGCAATCTGATTATTTTGTAATCAGATTAACAACTACAAAGTATTTGTAATTGTGTAATTGTTAATCTAATTACTTTTTGCCCAACTCTGCTTTACACCTATATAGGAAACGCGATACAAAGGGCAGAATATTGGATGTTTCAGCTATCACTTGACGTGTCGCTATCAAATGTATCGATTATAATTTATTGCCTTCGGAGGCCTCCGTAATAATAGTAAATATATTCAGTTTGGTGCTATTTACATGAATGTAAATAGAGGCTGGAAAATCAACAGTGTTTCTAGTGAATACGGTATAAAATCGAAAACGGGATTTTTTGTTTTCGAAAAGCTAGGAGCTACCTAGCTACTTACTATTATATTATTTTAGTAAGAATTTTTTATATACTGTGGCGAGTCGTCGTGCAAGTTGCGAGGAAAGTTGCAACTTGCCTCGCAACTTGCACGACTCGCCACAGTATAAAAAACCTGAAAGCATAATGTGGCTCCTCCATGTTGGCCGATGATGGACAATAAGCAGTTACAAACGTGTAGAGGGGCATATTTGTCTTTGATTGCTGACCGCCGAGCATCGTGCATAATATGCATTCTATATACACCACTTCTTAGTCTTGATTATTCATCAAAGCCCAACGTAGAAATATCATAAATAATGGCATAATTATTCATCTATTTTCTGGCTGAGACTATTTAAGATTATTTTGATCTTTACCTTTGTATTAAAACTTAGGATATATAATTATATATTATATGATATGATAATGCCTTCACCCACATCGTCTAAAGCAGAGGTTCTCAAACTCCTTTGTTTCTTAGACCACTAATTTTAAAATTTAGGTGGTTCCCCCTTCATGAAATACTAGTCAATGAAACTTGATATTATTTTAAGTAACAGTCGCTTTGCTTCTAAACAAATTATTATCTGACTATGTTTTCTGATAAGAGAAATCAAGCCAACATTTTAGTTACTGCAAACCATTATTAATTTTCATTCCGCTTACAATTGCTTGTCAGGCCCACCGTAGACCCCCGTCGAGTCTCGCGTGGACCCCCGGGGGACCACTTACACCACTTTGGGAATTACTGGTCTAATCCTCAGTTTACGAGTGCAGATTATAATAAAACTTGAGGGTGTTAAATGGAACATAAAATTCGCGCCAGAATAACCTTCGAATCCGTCTAACAAGTTTCATATACTTATGTATGTACTTTTACGCTTAAAATTAGATGGTAAACTTCTCAGAATTGTTGTCTATTTAATGAAAAGTGAATTGTTATATATTACTAGATGAATCCCGCAACTCCGTTGCGCCAAAACTCGTTTATCGCGCGGGAACCGTACATTTTTCCGGGATAAAAAGTAGCCTATGTCCTTTCCTGGGACTCTAAGTATCTCCATACCAAGTTTCAGCGGTTTGGGCGTGAAGAGGTAACAGACAGACAGCCTGACAGACAGACAGACAGATAGATGGACAGAAAGACAGACACACTTTCGCATTTATAATATTAGTATGGATATGGAAGTATGGATTAAAATTTAAAAAAAGTCAAGATATGATACATATTTTTTTCTTTGTCTGTCATATTGGAAACGGAGCACATAATATGGGTGACGAAGACAGCTAAATATCTTAAATAAGAAAAAGTTATATGGCGCATAAAAATCTTTATTTAGTAATACGAGCATTCTAGGCCTAGTATTACAAAACAGAAATAAAAGAAGAAAATCTAGGACTTTGCATCCGTTGTAGATGATTTATACAGGATTTTTTAGCTAAGTAACCACTCATCAAATACTTTTGTGCCTGGGAAATGATTTCAAACGTGTGCATGCTTGTCCAACCACATACGTCATTCTCGCAACATAGTCGGCCTAGTCCAGAGGAATGAACAGGTCAATACGTCTGGGACCAACCATGTGCTGGGTTGGTTGATGTTTTCCGACAATGTTGTCCTTCACCGTACGAGCGTACGTATTTTGTATTAGAGATCTGAAACTGCCTCCATCCGCGATCAAACCTGCACCCTCTGCTGCGAACCAAAGTTCTAGCCACTAGGCTACGGACGCTCTTTAATTTAAAATAACAATTATTAGTAACCTTAATACGTATTTAAAACAGCTATTTAGGTACTTTGCACATGAAAGCACTTACGAATACGCGAAAAAATGGGACGAAACTCAATTTTCTTATCAATAACGGGGGGAGAATGAAAATTGCCACGATATAAGAAATTTCGGGTAAATGACGTCATTTTTCATCTGACCTACACATCATACCATATAATGACTGTGATATTTCACCAAAAAATAATACATCTATTTAATAGTTAAACTCTGTAAGGGTTAGTAACGCTTAATATTTTACGTTTATATTTCAAACTCAAACTCAAGCTCAAAATTATTTATTCCGAATAAATTTTTGCAAATATTTTCTGAAAGTCTACATGATGCCTACCGCCGGTTCGGGAACTAACCCGGCGAGAAGAACCGGCGTAAGAAACTCGGAGGGGGCCCACTTTATTTACCAAAAAAGTGAGAAAAAAATTAATCCTTTAAAATAAAGCTTACAATGCTGTAACTTAAAATTATACAAATGTCAACATACATACATAATTGTAAGTCATAAAATAATGTAGAAGTAGCCTTGCAAGCAGCCATCCTACTACCAAGATGTGCCGTCGTTTATGAAATCATTGACCTTATAATAGGCTTTGGCACACAAACGTTCTTTGACTACTTTTTAGGGTTCCGTAGCCAAAGTGGCAAAAAACGGAACCCTTATAGATTCGTCATGTCTGTCTGTCTGTCTGTCTGTCTGTCTGTCTGTCTGTCCGTCTGTCCGTCTGTCCGTCTGTCCGTCTGTCCGTCTGTCCGTCTGTCCGTCTGTCCGTCTGTCCGTCTGTCCGTCTGTCCGTCTGTCCGTCTGTCCGTCTGTCCGTCTGTCCGTCTGTCCGTCTGTCCGTCTGTCCGTCTGTCCGTCTGTCTGTTCGTCCGTCCGTCCGTTCGTCCGTCCGTCCGTCCGTCCGTCCGTCCGTCCGTCCGTCCGTCCGTCCGTCTGTAAGAGCTATACTATTGAAACTTGGTAAGTAGATGTAGTCTGAACCGCATTAAGATTTTGATACAAAAATGGAAAAATTATTAAAAATTTTAGGGGACCCCATAGGTACAACTGAAGCAAAAATTTTTTTTTTCGTCTAACCTATGCGTATAGGGTATCTATCTATGGATAGGTCTTCAAAAATCAAATTGAGGTTTCTAATATCATTTTTTTCTAATCTGAATAGTTTGCGAGAGAGACTCTTCCAAAGTGGTAAAATGTGTCCCCCCCCCCTCTAACTTCTAAAATAGGGGCATGATAATTCTAAAAAAAATATATGATGTACATTATTATAAAAACTACCAACGAAAATTGGTTTGAACGAGATCTAACAAGTAGTTTTTTTATACGTCATAAATGGCAAACCTTAATTTAACTTTCATTAAATCAACTAAAATATAAAAATAAATCAAAAACCTTTTAATTTTATAGAAATAAACCCTATTGCTGCTGCGGAACCCTTCATGGGCGAGTCCAACTCGCACTTGGCCGGTTTTTTAAAATTTATTAATGGAAAGATTTTGAACGTTTTCTGGGATTTTATTGTAAAGGCGTACACATTGACCTTTAAAAGATTTACTAACTTTACTAAGTCTGATCACCGGTATTTAGAAAATAAAGCTAGTGGATACCCCACTAAAATATTATCAGAGCTGGTAATTTTAGAGTCAAGTCAATATACGAGTACGAGACACATACATATTACAACCCTAAATTATGATCACTTACTTTTGTTAAGATTGGTATTTTTTAATTTGGGGTTTTTTGTCAATTAATGTTTGATATTTTACTTCAAAAAAGGTAAGGAAACGAAGCAATGAATTTTTCTATCAGCCATTCAAAATTTAAATAGGCACTGCGGGCACTAAGGTTATTAACGTCTGAAATATCTCGCTCGGTCGGAAGATTTCGCTTTACGGCTGGCAAAACAACGCGTGCCGGGTAGTATAGTAAGTTTTCCTAGCTAATTAAATTTTGACCCGAGCGTATAAGTCACAGTGAGTAGTAAAATATAGTCGTCAGTGCGCACTAACTTTGACAAATGTTACAAATATTTCAAAATGGCGGCAGTTACCCTCGAAATTTTTACACGCAACTTATATTTGTGGTATAATTTTCTAATAATTTCACGTTTCCAAGCGTGCATGTATTTTTGATGTAGCAGAAATTAATATTATGGTTTATGCATATTTCATACAAAAGAGTGTTTATGTATGAAGTGTTTTGTTCGGTGAAAATTATACATTGGAGTTTCTTCTGGGTTTTTTTCTGGCTATTAAAATTCATTTTCCGATTTTATTTTTATTCTTAAGGCCTTTTTTGTCGTGATGGATATAAACAAATATCCTTCACGTTCGTAATCGCTTGTATGATGGACAACATGAATCGGAATTCTATCACTTTCTACGTGGGGCTATGATGAATTACCATGATAGTCACCTTACGAGGCTGACTGCAACATGTACAACTACTATCATTCGTGATATAGTCAAATATCTTTTACAATCACTTTTATTGGTCCATTATTATTGACGACCTCTGTGGCTCAGTTGGTAAGCGAGTTAGTAACTCAAGCCGGGGGCACGGGTTCCAATCTTGCTGACGGAACAAAAAGTTTTCAATGTTTCTGGGTCTTGGGTGTATATATTTTAATGTATGTTTAAAATAATAAAAATCTTAAATAAATGTATAGTATTAAATATATTTCCGTAGTCTGGTAACCCGTAACACAAGTCCTTTGCAGGCAATTACCACGGGGCCAGACTGGCATGGTGTGAAGTGTCCATAGATAGTATTATTTATTTATTTATTTTATGATACTTGGAAAACTTACAGCTATTGTTACAATTAAATTATAAGACGGAATACATAATTAGGAGCCAATTAGAAGTTTTCACTGATAGTAATAGTTTACAAAATATTGACTTAAATGTTACGTAATGAATACCTAGTACTACTACAACAAAATTTTAAACATTTTAAACAAAAAATATCAGTTATTTTAAACAATAATATCAGTTATTTATAAATAAGTATATTATTTTTAGTTAGTGTTGCTTATTATTTTCTAGCATTACAATACCTATTACGTACAGAAGAGCTAAACATCAACAAACAATTAAATCAACAAAATGCTTGCATAATGATCTCTTTAGAGTTGAAATATTGCAATTGAAAATATCTAAATCCATATTAGAACACACTGAGTTAAGTTGCTTGCTTGCACGATACATGAAAGAGTTCTGTCTGTAGTAGGTGTGGGTAGTGGGTAAGAAGATAGGGACATGACGACGATAGGACTTAGTAGGAATTTTAAAAGACAACTTAGATAATAGGTTGGGGCAGTCTAGATTATTCGAAGAAATTTTTACAAGAAAAGACACATCGGCAATAACACGACGGTCCTCTAGGGTAAGGAGGTGGTGCTTGTTATTATATTATTATTATCGGCCAACACGGACAAATGTTGATGCAAACAAAACCTAAACAATGAGTAAACAATAAAATATAATCCCATGGGGACCTTATCTAATTCCGTAATGAGATAACAATTCAAGATCCGTTTTACAAGACTAGCAATTGACGTGGCCGCGTTATATGTCATTATTTATGTCATGTAGAGTAGGATGGATGTAGAGATAGCATAAATCAAGAAAATATACAACTACCCCCATGAAAACTAAATTTTTAGAGCACAAATATTTTGTGGATAACGTTCATTTTGTTGTCAAGATTTTCTTATAAAGTAGATAAAATACGTAGTACATGTTGTTAAATTTAAAAAAAAAGTTTATAAGATTCACTTAAAAAAGAATACTTTGCTAAGTGACTTTGAAGTTTACGTTTAGCAAAGTATTAAATATTATTGAGTGCCTGAAAGTCTTGTCGAACTGTGGTCATCATGAAAAAATAAGTCATAAAATGTTAGTTTTATAATATGAAGTTTTTTTGCTCACGCAGAAATACGCTTATAGTATTTTTTTTTCCTAAAACCATCCATCCAACTTGACACTTGTTTTCGAGATTAAAACGTAACAGAGACAATTTTGCATTTAAGTCATCCATTAGACGGTAGGTTTTGCTGTTAGTTTTACCACAGTCATGACTGTGACTGATGGATAACCTACCGTGTAAGAGCGTGACTGACGGTTGCATGAAGCTGATTGATGAAAATCTGGATATTTTGATTTTTGCTTCATGCAACCATCAATCACGAATTTTGAGTGAATTTTATCACATCCCACAGAATTGGAAAAACATTAGAAAACTTATTTAAATATTTATACCTCTGCAAATTTTGGCTTTGACTGACATAAAACTAAAGAGAATTGAGTGACCGTCTAATACCATTCGTCAGTCCATCAGTCACCATCAGTCAAAAATAATTACCACCTCTGCTTTGTTAAAAATAACTAATGGTGTACGGGCTGGCATGGAGAACTCAAAAATCTCAGTCTTAGTCTTAATTGATTTTTCTAGTGTATTCAATAATGTCGACCATGACATTCTTTTGTCGATCCTTTCCCGTATGCTCTCACCCGAAGCTTTAAATTGGTTTCGTTCCTATCTTCGAGGACGCCAGTAGAGTGTAAGATTAGATGATTCCTCTTCTTGTTGGGTGGATCTTGAAGCTACACCAGCTCACCTCAAGGCGGTATTCTCTCTCCTCTTTTATTTTCATTGTTTATTAATTTAATATCCTTAGTTATACTTCATTGTGCGTATCACCTTTATGCTGATGATTTGCAGGTCTACATTCAAGAAAAGGTTGATGATTTACCTGTCGCGATTAGAAACATGAACAGGGACTTAGAGGCTATAAACACGTGGTCCTTAAATTTCGATCTGCATGTAAACGCCAGTAAATGTCAAGCGATCTTGATTGGCAGTCCGCGTTTGTTGAGCCGAATCGACATTAGAGCCCTTCCACCCGTCGTCTTTGGTAATAGTGTTATCCCCTTTAGCTCTAGTGTTAAAGATCTCGGGCTATATATAGACAATAGTCTCGATTGGCGTACACACATAACAAACGTTTCTAGTAAAGTTACCGGCTCCCTGAGATCTCTTTATCGATTAAAAAACTTTTTACCTATTAATCCTTCAGGCCCCGCGCGAGCACCGGTGATCGCGACAACAATAGAATACAATAGCAATTCCTGGAAATTCCGACTGAAGTATTAATATAAAGTTGTTGCTGGTTCAAGCCCTTATAGTTCCGCTGCTGGACTATTGTGTGCTGTGATGTTTGTTGCTTCGAACTCCGTGAAGAACTACTTAACAAACTTGACCGTATGCTAAATAAACTGCATCAGGTTCATTTTCAATCTTCGTAAGTTTGATCATGTCTCTCAATACCGATCTAAGCTGCAATGGCTGCCAATTCGTCAACGTGCACTGTGTATGCTATACTCTCTCCTGTACTCTCCTAGCGCTCCTCCATATTTAACTTCCCACCTTGAATTCTTCAGTAATACCCATAGTACGGAACTTCGATCATGCAAAAACTTGCGCCTCCACTGCCCTCCTCATAATTCCAGCATTGTACACTCCTCCTTCCATGTACAGTCCATCCTCCTTTGAAACGCCCTCCCTCAAGAAATCAGGATGTCCCCCTAACAAAAATATCTTTAAACGCAGAGTTCGTCAACGATATTTAAAAAATCTTTTGAATAATAATGAGTAATTAGATTTAGTTCCACAGGAATTTATATTTATAAAAAATTTCCATATTTTCTTTTAGTAATTTAGTATTTTAATAATTATGTAAGTACATATTTTATGTAGGTAAATTTTATAATTATATAGTCGAAATATGTATGGTATTATCATATTATTATAGTGTGTATTAGTATATAATAGGTAAGTACGGTTTATGTAGGTTTATTATGATAAAATGTATAAAAATAATATTTATAAAACTATTTATTACATCATTTTTTAACTAATATTGCTTTAGAATGCGCCTATTCTACATTCTCATCATCACCCTAAGGTTGGCTGGTAGAGAATGCCACTAGGCATTAAGCCCGCCTATGTATATTTGCATGAAGTGTTTAAATAAATAAATAAATAATTCGTTACTGACGGAATTGACTGACGCTTGCATGCCCGTGTAATGGATGCCTTAGATGTGTGATGACGTAACGACGTGCCATAAGGCATTAAGTCCACCTTTGTACTTTTATGAGCATAAAGTTTTTAAAATAAATAAATAATTCAATATAAATATTATTCACTTTGAAAGGTTAACACAATAAATCACAGATCACTAAAACATTAAGGGTGATTTCAGACGTGCGCGTTTTCTGCGCGTGTGGATTCAGCTCGCGTGTTTGGAAATGCTACAGCAGAAAACGCATAGAAAACGCGCTTGTCTGAACACGCAGTAATAGTTGTTGTATTACTCGAATGAAACTCGAATGAATGCTCCAGAAATGAAATTAATGTCTCTGAAGTGATTACTCTGTAGGCTGTGCACAGATGCCTCTAATATAATATTAATGGTTCCGTTATCCTCTTTTTATTGATATGGGTCACCGTAAAGAGAGTGTCAAAGATTAATCCCATAAGTTTAATATTATATGACAATACAGATCGATTCTCCTATTACGTGTATTAAGTTGGCACGAAATGTAATATTTGACGGAAAACAATGTTATACATATACAAGAAAAGTAACATTATGTGCCTCAATGTGAAACTGGCCATTTAACCACTCTTTTTGCTTCATGGCACCATGTCCATTTTTGAAACATTTTTTATTAATGTGGGCTTATTATTATTATACTGGTATAGCTAATTTGTTACATCAGAATTAATTTATAGCGCGTAAGCCTTTTTTTCTACTTTCTTTTCTAAACTCAAAAATATACCTATTTACATAACTTCATCAAAATTGGTATAGCATTGTAAGCGAGAAGATTACAATTAGACACACTTTCGCACTAATAATATTTAAAGTAAAGATAGAATCTTCACATCCGCATAATTGGCATATCTTTTTGTCCCCAATAAATAAGAATACGATATCACCTGCACCTGTTACTCATTGTATGGCGTCGGCTTTCTATTGTCTTGCCGCAGTCTTCAATATGTGGTAAATGGTAATTGACAGAACAATGTGGTATGTAATAGTTCATTTGGAATAATTCTACCCCTAATAGGACCTTAATGCTAACAACATAAAGACGACAGTAATAAATCGAAATAACTGTAAAGTCTGAACGAACTGTGAATAACGCCAATTAAAGATGGCTCCGCATTGTGTTCGAAATTTAAAATTTTATTCTGAGCGGCCAGCTGAGTTGAATTTGACAGGTTGTCTTTTTTTATTTGCAAGCGCGGACCTAGGGTTACTTTTACACTTTGATAATATCTCTTCCTAAGTATAACTTTATCGATTACTTGAAGTATATATATATACTTATAGCTACATATATACTTATATATATACTTATAGCTTTGTTTTATTTCAAAAACTTATTAAAATAATATTACGGATTATCGACGTATTTTTTAGTATTATTAAGAAAACTCCTGCCACTTACAATATTATTTTTCCCTGAATCTTAGTCACCGCGATCGGATCGATTAAGTAATTTCTTTTGTTATAAAATTTTAAGTACATCGGTCCCTAGAACATTAGCCGGTTATGGTGCACGCGAACTTCAATCGTTTTGTTATAAAGTCGCGAGAAATGCTAAAGTAATTGAAAAGTGTGTTATGAATGTCAATTCCAACTTATATTAAAATGCGAACGTTTGTCTGTCAATCTATCACGATCGGTTTGTCTGTTACTCCGTTACATTTTTGGATAAAAATTGGTATTTGGTCCAAGGTATTTTGAGTCCGGAATGTTCAATTATGTTAACATAGTTTATTCAGAAAATAGATGTGGTTTCCACGTCATTTCGGTGTAAGTTGCGGGCAAAATCTTGCTATTAACAAATCCTATAAGGAGGTTTTATTACATAAACATAAAATAACACTGATTAAATTCTGAATAAATGTAATCAAAACCATTAGCGGATTGACGTTATTGCTGCAATTTTTATATTATATGTAACGTTAACTCACAAATTACTTATGAATTCTTAGAAGAAATTAAGTTATATAAAGAAAAGCCATTGTTGTTTTTGCTAACACAATAACGTTTGATATGACACGGACCCGACGTCAAAATCCACGTTTGACACCTACGACCCTGCCAGATGAAGTGACTTGTGATTTCACAATGAATAGAATTATATCTGCTCTCCCTTTCATTTTTTAAATGGTAGAAAGAATTTTCTTGCTTGATATTATAGAGTTAGTTCCGAACTATACACCAGTATACTGGTCTGTGTTTATGACGTCTTTAAACGTTCGAATCCGATACTATATTTTACTAGTATATATTTCAAGGGTGAGACATAATTACTCCCACACCGGTTTCGGTGATGGTGGCCGGTTTCATTGTAATCAGTTAAGCAGGAGTTTATAGTGCTCAAGTGTGTGCGCAGTACATAATAGCACTCTTTATTCCTTTTACTCTCATAACCCAGTGGGACGGAAGACCGACACGATTGGCGAGAGTTCAGGCGCAGAACCGACTTTTTACATGCCCATCCGACGCATGGATCATCTTAATTGTCAGAAAATCAGGTGATCAGCCTGCAATGTCCTAACCATACTTGGAAATAAATGTATCCAACGCGGGAATCGAATCTACGACCTCCGAGTCAAGAGCCACGCTCTTAACCACTACACCACGGAGCCGTTGAGACGTAATGACACAATAAAGCAATAAAGTAGTATGCATCATTGTACTGGCATTTCAGAACATTATTTAATTGCTGTGCTGAACTCACGACTACGGTCATGGGTTCGATTCCCGCGTCCCGCTTTCCCGTCAAGAGCCTTTAGCCAAGAGATGTTAGTCCTTAATAATGTGATAAATGTGAAAGTCTGCCTCTCACAAGCTTTAATTGCTAAAACAATTTCGATAAAACGATACAGGTAGTTTGGATAAACGAATTGCTGCTCAAAAACCTAGTCAAAACATAATAATTATCTTAAAATTATCAAATTAAGTACGTCGGATACAACAATAATGTATGAGTTTTATACAGTGTGTAACAAAAATAAGTGATAATACTTTAGGGTGTGTACGTGTTCCTTGTAGAGAGTTCACTGTGAAAGTAGCAGCGCTGAAAGACCAAATTTTTTTTTCACTTTTGTATGGGCATGAGCGTCACGAGTTTCCCCATACAAAAGTGAAAAAAATTTTGGTCTTTCAGCGCTGCTACTTTCACAGTGAACTCTCTACAAGGGACACGTACACACCCTAAAGTATTATCACTTATTGACGTGATAACGTCTTATAATTCGATATGGGGTGCGCGCCCGAAAAACATGACAGTTCATGCGTCGTTACCTCGCTCTGAGGCGTTCCATATAAGGCTTGAAGTGCAAGCGAGAGCGCGGAACGAGCGACAAGGAAGCACAATCGGCCTTTGCGTTCGGCAGCGTTCGACATCCGTCTCTCTCCTAAGTCCTACTTGAGTGAGCGATGCTTATATTTTAAAGAAAGCGAAAATCTAGCTTGTCCCGCTGGGCCAACAAGACGCGTTACGTCAGTAAGTGCTGCAATTGTCGATATCTTGCTACTCGAAGTTGGTAGTGAGGTGATACTTGTAGTAATTACTATTGTTTTTACGTAAGGTCCGATAGCAGTAAAAAATACAATAAAAGTACTTTGGTGATATATTCAAATAGAACTTTGTTCTTTGCATAGGTCGATTTGAAAGAAATACATCGAAATAACTTTAGGTTACACTCGAAAAAGTTTGTTTCTATTTATAGAGATTCGGAAGCGAGGGTTAAGGGGTTAAGGATAGTTGATCGTGACAACGTCATACGTGACAACGTCATACGTTGTCACGTTCAACTATCGTCAGTAAACCGACTTTTCAGACAACCGATTTTTTTTGTTACACCCTGTATAAATAAAACTTGACAATACAATTCTAATTCGGAATATAATATAATATTTCATCTATACTTATTATAAAATAATGCCGCTTTTTCCCCTCATGTCCCTTTGTTCCTTTTTATCTTTAAAACTACGCAACGGATTTGGATGATTCTTTCAGTGTTAGATGGCCCATTTATTGAGGAAGGCTATAGGCTATATTTTATCACGCTGAGACTAATAGGAGCGAAGAAATAGATGAAAATGTGGAAAAAACGGGGAAAATTATTTGAAAGGGCTAACTTGAACGCGCTAATCTCAGGAACTACTGATCCGATTTGAAATAGTACATTACGCCCCAAGGGAGGAAAGTATGACAGTTCAACACGCGTGATAAGCGTCGGTTGAAGTGTCATACTATCTTTTCTACTAACTTTTCATCATACAAGGGACCGAAAGTTTAATGACAATTGACATCGTACTATGATATTCTATTATAATTATTATTTTTAACAAAAAATTAAAACCGACTTCCAAGGTAAAAACAATAATAACATCCTTATAATATGAACTAAAAAGTATTAAATAATTATTCCTATCTAATAGTGCCTTTTTCCGAATTCGGCTAAAACTCAACTATTTCTGTACTCAATCTTCATCATTTTGAAGTCGGTACCAGATATAGCTGAATATTCAGTCTGCCAAAATATTTGAAACTTTTGTAACTGCCACCGACTTCAATATTATGAAGATTGAGTACAGAAATAGTTGAGTTCTAGCCGAATTCGGAAAAAGGCACTATTAGATAGGAATAATTATTTAATACTTTTTAGTTCATATTATAAGGATGTTATTATTGTTTTTACCTTGGAAGTCGGTTTTAATTTTTTGTTAAAAATAATAATTTCACTCTTTTTAGTTTTTTCGCGTACTGTGTACGTAGAATAATACACCTGTATAATATTATTCTACGTATCTTATTACAAGCTCACCGGTTAGCGAGACACAACAGAATAACAATAGATTTCCAATAATCCACGATCGAAGGATACTGAACTGGCTTAGCTTTTGTTAGACAAAAACTTGACAATACCCTTATCTATTTTAGTACAGAAAATGACCGAAATCGCCTAGACTTTGTTAGCTAAATAATTGTTTCTAACATTGCAGCAACAAATGCTATTCAATTTGATACCGATATGTTAAATACATCGTCATCGTTAGCTTTAAAAATATGTAGGTGGATAGTTACATGAAATTTTTTATTATTTTAATGTTACAGTAATGAAATTACTTACTCGTTTCTATTCTGTATTTAAGTGACAAAAAATACTAATTAACTAACGAACTTTAATTAATAGGTAAGAAACAGGTACATAACTACACACTTGTTGAGAGTACAAGTAATTATAAAACTATCTTAGAAAAATGATTGGTTCTTGATCTGACTGATCATTTATAGCTAAGAAAACTATAATATTTTTTATAGCGCAGTTTCCTATATAACCTCTAATGTAAAATACAAAACGCAGATAATCATTTTTATCACGATTAGTTTAGTGTTTTTACAATTTAAACGTAGTTGGTAACAGTCAGTCTTATTAATATATTAAAAGTATGCTGTATGGCACGCTCGCGATAAACAAATATTATGGCGGTGAGCCTCTACTCGACTAGGTTTTGTAAGTGCATTTTTATTTGAAAATATCAAGGCAAAAAGCTAATTCATTTGAGTCAAAATTTTTTACTGAGATAGAATAGGTATAATTGTAGAGTAATATGCACAAACAAAAGCTCATCTATTAGAGTCTGGCTCGTGACTCAAACGGTATAAGCCTTTGTAAATACGCCGCCCGGTCTGGTAGTCTGTACCCGGCGCGGCCCGGCGCCGCGCCGCTCGCTTGACAGCCCTAGCAGATTGTAGCAAGCGAGACCGCACACAGTTATTGTACTATGAACGCTAAGCACAATGCAAAAGGTTGAAATTAGGTTGTTTTCATGTGTTGTTGTGAGATAGGCATGTTACTTGTATTATCGAAGCAGCTTACTTCTCAGAAGTAATGTCAAATGTGTGCCTTATGCTCTGGACTTAAGGCTGAATTTGTTATGTTCAATTTTGGTGACATTGGTGACCCTGATGTGGTAATGATGATGATGATGATGATGAATGTAATTTGCATAGTAGCATATGCTTTCAGTTCTTAAAACAGCGCCTAAACTCCCAAACTTGTATCTATAAGGAATCCGGAGTTCTCTTAGTAGCTTCGGAACCATAGTATACCTCGGTGCAAAATCTTGCGTTTTGGTAGCATATGCTTAGGATGCTTCTCATAAAACCAAAATCACCATATATTTCCATACAAATTTCGAGGAGTTCCCTCGATTACTCATGGATCCCATCATCAGGTCATCACTTTTGTGAACATGGTACCAAATTGGAGTGAAACCTAATACAACACAACAAAAATTTCGAAAATCGGTTCACAAACGGCGGAGTAATCGTTGAACATACAAAAAAAAAAAATAAAAAAAAAAATATATCCACAGCCGAACATATAACCTCCTCGTTTTTTGGAAGTCGGTTAAAAAAAGGACATCGTATATAAGACAAACGAATGTGTTCATAATCATCCCGTTACGGGGTCCGGGGCGCAGCCCCGGTGGGGGGTTGGGCGGGCGAAGCCCCCCCCCCAGACGAAATAAAACAACAAATTAATAGATTTTAATTGAACAATGTTGTTTATAAAGTATCATTTTGTGTAGTAGGTTGTACTAATTGTAGTTGCTTACATAGTGCTTTATTTGAAGTGACCAATTATGGCACCATGGCAACGCTCATCGCTGTGCCGACTCAAAGATAAGGTATATTATATCAGCTCTCCCCCGCTTTTCCTGGCTGCCGGCCTATAGGTATATAAAATAACTAAGTTGGTAGCCGCGTCCTCAACTCAACAACTCAACAATTAGATCAATATTATAAAATTGTCGCGTGTATTAATTTTATGGGTTTGAAATAACAACTTCACGGTTGCCATGGTAATGAGTTATTTCATATTTGAAATAACTCATTACTGGCCGGCAGCCAGGAAAAGCGGGGGAGAGCTGATATAATATACCTTATCTTTGAGTCGGGACAGCGATGAGCGTTGCCATGGTGCCATAATTGGTCACTTCAAATAAAGCACTATGTAAGCAACTACAATTAGTACAACCTACTACACAAAATGATACTTTATAAACAACATTGTTCAATTAAAATCTATTAATTTGTTGCGGGAAGAAAATCTTAAACTGTCAGTTGTGAGCAGTCTGAAGGAAATGTGCGTCTTTCTTCCCGCAAACAAGGGAAGAAAATCAAACTTTCGGTCCTGGTATGATAAAAAATTCTTTCAGTGTTAGATAGCCGAGGAAGGCATTAGGCTATATTTTATCACGTTAAGATTAATAGGAGAATGTGGAAAAAATGGGGGAAATTATTTGAATCGGCTTATATCGCGAACTACTGGAGCAATTTTTATGTTATTTGGCACAGATAAGAAGTAGACCACGTGAAGGATCATAGGCTATCGATTATAATAATTTTTTCAGTGGTTATATTATATATTTTATACCCGTGCGACGCCGGGGCGGGTCGCTAGTATATTATAATCGATGTCATAATATAGGCTTCCATCATTTCATTTGAACGAATTACCACCGGAAATTGTCTTTTCATATTAAGAATTTCTGTTCTGTTCAAAAGACGTATCGTATTATATCGAGAATACGATATTTTTATGGCCGGAGCCTGGAATGTATATGTATAACATTTTTCGTACTTACTTGTGTTTAAAAATATTGTGTAGAAAAATATTTTCACAATATAAATTATAAAAACTTGCAATACGCTTCAAAACTAGTAACGACCTTTATGAAAGTACGTGTGTAATAAGATTTTGACATAATTATTGTGCTACTTAATAAAGTCATAATTTTAAGGTTCAATCTAACATTTTAAATGCCAATTCAAAAATATAGACCAATAACAAAACCATTGAAGACGTATTTAATTGTCATTGACAGATGTATTCCTCTTATAATAATAACTAGCGACCCGCCCCGGCGCCGCACGGGTATAAAATATATAGCCACTGAAAAAATGATTAAAATCGATAGCCTATGATCCTTCACGTGGTCTACTTCTTATCTGTGCCAAATAACATAAAAATTGCTCCAGTAGATCGCAAGATAAGCCCTTACAAATAATTTCACCCGTTTTTTCTACATTCTCCTATTAGTCTTAGCGTGATAAAATAGAGCTTATAGCCTTCCCCAATAAATGGACTATCTAACACTGAAATAATTTTTCAAATCAGACCAGTAGTTCCTGAGATTAACGCGTTCAAGTTAGACCTTTCAAATAATTTTCCCCGTTTTTTTCACATTTTCCTCTATTTCTTCGCTTCTATTAGTCTTAGTGTGATGAAATATAACCTATAGCCTTCCTCGATAAATGGACTATCTAAAACTGAAAGAATCATCAAAAACTGTTGCGTAGTTTTAAAGATTAAAGGGAACAAAGGGACATGAGGGAAAAAAAGCGACTATGTTTTATAATAAGTATAGAAGTATAAATATATTATACACATAAACAAACGAACATAATAATATTATAACGTCCTCTTTTTAGAATTCGGTAGAAAGGATTTCTTACCTCAATAAACATTTTTCAGGAACGAAGCCGCGAGCACAAATCAGGTTTAACATACTTTACTCAGTTTCGGAGTTTATAGTTTTAAGCCCTTCCCAAGGGTTCACCCTTGTCCATTTTCCATTATTAAAACTTTTCTTAATTATGACAATAAAAGGCGAGGTCTAAAGAGGGCGACTCCATTATTCGCCTGGCTTTAGAGAAGGCGCCCATTCAAGGCATGTTGAGTTTTTTTTATTTTTTTTCTCTCATTTATGTGAGCAATAGAAATTGCAGTTAAAGGAGGTTATGGCGTCAAATCATACTAATATTATAAAGGCCAAAGCTTATACGTTTGTTACTTCTTCACGCTTAAAAGGCTGGAGCACTTTTGATAGAATATTTCATGGAATTAGCTGATATCCTTGATTAACACAGAACTTACATTTTACTTCAGAAAATGTCTGATTCCAACGGGAAAATCAATGAATTTGATTTGAAGAAAAATCATACAAATTAGCATAATAAGTATCCTATCACAGGACTCAAGGTGTCTCTATAACCAGCAAAATCAGTTCAATGGTTTGGGCGTGAGGTTACAGATATTATATACAGTCAGATAGACGGACAGACAGACATACTTTCTCATTTATAGCATTAGCTAGTATGGATTGGATATTTCCAATAACTACATCAAAAACAATGACACAACTATAGAGTTTGTTTTATATCTTACTAGCTGTCCCGGCAATCGTTGTTTTGCCATATAAAGTATTTCACCCATATTATTTTATTGAAGTGACTAAATAAGTATGTCACCGTGGCAATGTCCATCGCTACCCCGTGGCACAAATGGTCGCCGTCAGTCTCGAGTTGTAATAATATACTATTTTTAATTTATTCAACAAATGCGTTTATCAATATAAAAAGTATTCAGTAGACGATTCTCAGACCTACTGAATATGCGTATAAAATTTGGTAAAAATCAGTAAAACCGTTTCGGAGGAATACGGTAACTAACATTGTGAAAATTTTATATATAAAATTTTACAAAAACTGACTAAGTTAATCATCAGATTGCGGAAATATTTTAAGTACATATTTCCTACGATATTCAGTTAAGTATGATGAAATTAAACCCCTTGAATGGCGGTCTCTATTCTATCACAGTAGGAGCTGAAGACAGTAAGGTATTATGGAAGTTAAGGTCCCCATTATAGTCGGAGGAAGATTTTAAAATGGCCATTATATTTTTCTATTAATACATCACAAGAGTCAGGAGAAAATAGTTTTCTGTGATGGCTGAGTGTTTAGTTGGTTTATGTGGAGTTCGATGCATGTTTGACTTAAACATACTAAATTAAGATTACGTTTTAATCATTATAATTCTAGATGTTACCTGCAAATTTGCCAGTAATTATTGTTACAGTTTTCCCTAGATAACAATAATTAAAATGATTTTCAATATAAATTCTAGTTAAATCAGTTTAGCGGTTTAATCGCAACACGGTAACAGACTTATACATTTTCACAATAAGACGTGAGTGGAAAAATCGAACAAGTAACATTTCGTAACATCCTGACAATAACTAATTTTTTCCCTTATTATTTTAATAAAACTTGTATCTTACCTACTTCATAACCTAGCTAATATATCTGGCTACACATATAATCTACAGTTTTTCTATTTCAATTAATTTTTCCGGCCCTAAAGCATCCATTTAAGCAAAAAAAGGGAAGTTTTTTCGTGTTACTTACCTCATTCTTCCACTCACGTCTTTATTATTATTATAATAGGTATGGATATAATTGTTGCATAGTCAATTTACATTTTATTACTATACTGTACACGGCGAAACATGGCGATAGCGGTCATTGACTCCTTGTCAAAAACTTGTCATTTTTTATACAAAGCCGTGATTGACAACATCTGACAATTCATTGTCAATCGCGGTTTATATAGAAAATGACAAGTTTTTGACAGGGAGTCAATAACCGCTATCGTCATGTTTCGTCGAGTACAGTATAATTACTATTCCTAATTCTAACTAAATATGAGACGATATATTATGGCGTATTTAAAATAAAAGACAAATAAACATAATATGATAACTAATATTAAGTTTAATGCCAGAAAATATAAGAATATCTCCTCAACCAAATAGGGAAAAATTTAAAATTTTTACTCCGGTAAAAAATATTATCTCCACTTTGGGAATACGTTAGGACTCGTTTAGAATTACTCGGAATGCAAACTTTGTGAAATCTCGACATTTCAGATTGTATTTTAAATTGAAATGAACGCAGGTTTAAATTAACTATTTTTATGAACCGCTAAAAGGGATTGCTATTTGCTAGAGTAAAATTGCATATGGAGCTTAGAAAGGGTTTTCAAAGTATAATATTAATAATACACCCCACACCGGTTTCGGTGACGGTGACCGGTTTCATTGAAACCAGGCCAGGTACGCAGGAGTAATTTTATAGTGCCCAGGTTTGTGCGCAGTACACAGAAGGACTCTCCATTCCTTTACTCTCATAACCAGTGGGACGGAAGACCGACACGACTGGCGAGAGTTCAGGCGCAGGACCGACTTTTTACATGCCCATCCGATGCATGGATCATCTTACTTGTCAGACAGCAGGTGATCAGCCTGCATTGTCCTAACCAAACTTGGAACATGTTTCCAATGCGGGAATCGAACCCACGACCTCCGAGTCAAGAGCGACGCTCTAGACCATGGACCACGGAGACGTTGTAGAAAAGTATATACCAAAATATGTTACATACTGAAATTTGACAGATTGGAGTTTTCGATCTGTCACTTTGTTTATTTTACCGCAAAAATATTGTCTACTAGAGTTATTCTAAGCGTAGTGTAACTATAACAACTTTCTCTTGTAGAAACAACAAACTGATAGTTATTAAATAGTAGAATAAATCTTTTCTATCATAACCATAGTGTGTAAGCCCTTATTTTTGTAAAAATAACGAATAATTATAATTTTCATAACAATTTTCTATTCTAACGCAAAAAAAAAAAACTATTCTACTCTAGAAAAATACCTTTTCTACCAAGTTCATAGTGTACGAACCCTTACTTTTGTAAAAATAACGAATAATAATTGTCATAACATGTCTCGTATGGGTCGTATGTAATTTAGAGACACATTTACTTTGTATTAAGAGGGCACAAAAGAAATGGAGGCTGGAGGGATCTTATTATTCTTAATTTTCCGCTATACTATCAGCATAATGTTAATGATCTCGTTATGTAAATGTTTATTATGTGAGTATATTTGTTACATGTCGCACGCGACTTCGTACGGGACCACGCTAATTGTACATTTTACGTTGAAAATAGTCTGTATTATTCACTATGGTCTACTGCATTTCTGTCAGTTAAAAACTTCTTCAAATTATTAAAGAAAACTCATTATTTTTCAATTCTAGTATAGAAGATTTGTAAGCAAAGTAATTATGATTTTCCTAGATAAAGGAAGAAGGGGTACATCGTACCAACCTTTGTAGCACTATGTGTCTATGTACTATCAGAAAAAATGATTCATAGGCGGACCTAAGTAGTTTGGTCTAGTTATGTCAATAAAAATATACGCTTTTCATACACTTTTTCCACTTTTATTAATTTATTTAATTACAATTGTTTCACACGACCGGTTTCGATATAATCATCATCAGCCGGCCTAATATGCGCAAACGAGAAAATCTCGAGATATCTCACTCTCGTGTGTAGTTATATTGTCGATAACGACATAATGTCAAAATCATTTTTTGACATTATGTCGATAGATTTTGACGACAGATCTACACGAGAAAAAAATATGTCATGTTAGGGTCAATAGAGATGAAGAGAAACGCCATCAAACATCGAGAAAACGTGTAGACAAAATTTTCTCGTTGGCGGATGCTAGGCGGGCAGGTGTAGTAGACTACACTTGAAAAGTGTATATTTTTACTGTGAAACGTGAATTTCTACCAAGAAGTCACAGCACATTCGATATCATATAGTTATGTCAAATCACGACTTACATTCAAATAAAATAATCCGGCTAAATGACGTCAACTGCCTGTTTATCTATTTATTTGATGGTACCAGGAGTCCACACAAAAATCCCCTTGTCCTTTACAATTATAAAACAGTTTTTCATTCATTTACCAAAGTAACATATTCTAACCGTTTTGGTTTCGGATTGTAATTCTTTATAAAAAGGTAATATATTATGACATTATCTGAGGCTGGTCACCATATGACGTGAAATATGGTCTCTTGGGTGCGGATCGAGATATGGAACACTGTTATATGCCAGTAGCTTGCTATTAACTGGCATGTCGTCACTGACGCTTGAATATTTCAGCGGACTAATGCCCGTTTAATCAACAACACCTAAAATTTAGGTGTCCCTTAAGCCAATTTCACCAAGGCCGTTTTCACCAACTACGCCTAAAATTTAGGTGTCCCCTAAGCCAATATTCCAAATTTTGTTCTTGATGAATTGACAACCCCGTAACTCTTAGGTGACGTTTATTTGAAATAAAACAACCTATTATGCGATTCATCCGTCAAACCATTAGGTGACGTTTATAATTTACGGGATGAATTGACAACCCCGTACACTTAGGTGACGCATGTGGCGACGACGATGGCTGCCTTGACAATGAATCTGTTATAGAATGGCCGTCTGATATTTTACTTGTAAAACAGCGAACTCCCATAATTAATATACATATTTATCACAAACCTTCCTCTTTAATCACTCTATATAATAAAGAAAACCGCAATTAAAGGGAACAAAGGGACATGAGGACAGAAAAAGCGACTTTGTTTTATACTATGTAGAGATATACGTCACCTAAGAGTTACGGGGTTGTCAATTCATCAAGAACAAAATTTGGAATATTGGCTTAGGGGACACCTAAATTTTAGGTGTAGTTGGTGAAAACGGGCATAATAATTATATTATAATACAAGCTAACCCGACAAACTTTGTTTTGCCATATAAATTATTTCTTGTATCAACATAAAAACCTATTCTCAAACTTAACGAATACAAACAACATTAAAATCGGTTGAGCCGTTTGGAGGAGTTCGCGCACAAAATCTGTGACACGAGAATTTTATATATTAGATATTTACATGCCACCATTAAATTACAGTACTTATACTAGATAATGCCAGCAACTCCGTTGCATCCAAATTACGAGTAGTTATTCGCATGGTTCCGTACTTTTCTTCGGGATAAAATTATCCAATGTCCTTTTCCGGGACATAAAGTATCTCCATACCCAGTA
Organism: Lysandra bellargus; assembly: GCA_905333045.1. Classification (NCBI taxonomy): domain Eukaryota; kingdom Metazoa; phylum Arthropoda; class Insecta; order Lepidoptera; family Lycaenidae; genus Lysandra; species Lysandra bellargus. The sequence continues at coordinate 3,706,714 of HG995354.1, forward strand.
AAATTGGTTCAGCGGTTCGGACATAAAGAGGTAACAGACAGACAGACAGACAGACATACACACTTTCGCAATTATAATATATTAGTGCTAGATTTTTACTAGCAAGTTACTGGCATGTCATAACTCGTAAGTAACGCAGGAAAATTTCACGTTTGAGAATGTTATATTGATGCCTAAACCCGTAACAAAAATTAAGATATACATAACTTCTTGGAATTTTAAAACGTATTTTGTATTGATATAATAATTAACTAGCTATTTGACCGAGCTTTGATCGGTATTCGATAAAACACGAATAAAATGACATTTTCTAAAAATGATTCCTAGCTAGATCGATTTATCGCCCCCGAAACCCCCTATATACTAAATTTCATGAAAATCGTTGGAGCCGATTCCGAGATTACAATTATATACATGTATATTTATTATCTTAATAAAAATAAGTGACAATTTTCGTTGTCACTTTATAACTCAAGAAGGCTCACCTATCCAAACCAAATTTTTTCGGTTTGTTTGGACTATTTAGTAGATGGTTTATGTGAAGTTTGCACATAATCGGTCGAGTGGATCAAGTAATAATCGAGGGAACTCCTTAAAGTTTAAATGAAAACATATGCCGATTTTGCTTTTGTATGAAGTATTCCAGGCACATGTTACCAAAAGTACGATTCTGTACCAAGATATACCATGGTTCAAAGATGCTGATCAGAACTTCGACCTCCTTATAGATACAAGTTTGAAGGTTGGGGCGCTGCCTTAAGAACTGAAAGCATGCTACTATGCAAATTACATTCATCATCATTACCACGTCAGGGTCACCAATGTCACCAAAATTGAACATAAGAAATTCAACTTTAAGAGCCCGGGTTACCCTCGAAATTCTCATACATACGTAATACCAAAATCATTTTCTCATACGAAAATATTTAACATGTTTGAGTTATTTTTCAGCTGAAAATAGTAATTACCTAGGTTCCTGTACAAAAATTAACTTCAAAATATATTTTTAGTGTTTTACTCTATTTTTTAGTGTTTAAATATTTAGTAGTAAATTTAGTAAAAAAATTTATACACAAAAAATTTTTTTTTAGTATTTAAATATTTTGAAGTTAATTTTTGTTCAGGAACCTAGGTAATTACTATTTTAAGCTGAAAAATAACTCAAACATGTTAAATATTTTCGTATGACAAAATGATTTTGGTATTACGTATGTATGAGAATTTCGAGGGTAGCCCGGCCCCTTAACTCCAGAGCGTAAGGCACACATTTGATATTACTTCTGAGAAGTAAGTTGCTTTGATAATACAAGTAACATGCTAAAGTGCACAGCTGTCACACTTTTGCCTGTTGTTGCCTGTTCCAAAGTCAGTACTACAGATTTACAATCAAAATGGAAAAAAAATATTGTTTATCCAAATGTTTTGGATTAAGTTTTAAATAGCTAGCAATTAAGTAAAATATTTTTAAAGAAATGAATCGATGTTCTAACAGATTTTTGTATTATTTCACTTTATACGTAGCGAAGCACGTACCGGGCCGCTAGTAATATATAATATATACAAGAATTGCTCGTTTAAAGATATAAGATTATAATTGACTAGATGACCCGGTGAACTTCGTACCACTTTCCTCCTAATATAAACCTTAATCCATGGACAATCCATGGATTTCAATACCAAAATTAACCAAATCAGTACAGCCGTACTCAAGTTTTAGCGAGACTAAAATAATAATAATTTTTACTTAATAAATAGAATATATAATGTTATAAATTTATAATTACCTTTATTATATACTTAATACTTATATTATCATAATATGCGTCATTTTTAACATGTTAAAATATTTTTGATATTCATTGGTCATTGTCTAAAATAGGAATGATGAATGAATAATGTTTTTTAAAATATAAAATTCATTTTATTCAAACATTTTAATAAAATTTGAACAATGAATTTTTAAAATAATAAAAAAGAGCATGGATAAACAATATTTCGGTAGCTATATTATTTTATTAAAATGTGAAAAAGCAGTTATTTTAACAAATTTGGTGAGGGTGGCTGGTTTTATTGAAACCAGGGCTCTGGTTCACAATGCTAAATTTGACTCGGATTCGGAAACTTCATCGCGCGACATCCAATACCCTCGCCGGCCGTCGCGCTAGGCATTGACCAGTGACGCGGACGGCACGGTAAAGTTTCCGAATCCGTGTCGAAAGGGAATCATGAACCGCCCTGCAGGCCGCTAATGAAATGATCAGAACTCTCGAAAGATCAGGCATAGGATCGAATTTTTACATGCCGTACCTAAGCATGTATAATATGTATGTATGTAACTCGGATACATTTCTCCAACACACATAAGGCCGGCAACGCACCTGCAACTCTTCTTATGTTGCGAATTTCCATGGGCATACTGGGACGATAGTTGCTTTTCATCTGGTGACCCATTTAGCTCGCTCGCCCTCTAATTTAATAATATAAAAAACAAGGGAATAAAGCTTAAAATACTACTACTACTACTACTACTAAAATACTACTACTAGTACTACTAGTACTACTCTCTTAATCATTATCATCATACCAGCCTATATTCGTCAACTGCTGGATATAGGTAATCTCGGCGTTTATTGAGAGAACTCAATTTTTAAATGATTATAATTACGTTTTTTCGCATGTTTTCCGAGCGAGCCGATAGCTTCTGCCCGCAGCGTATTCACAACTTTATAGTCATACAAATTAAGTATAAAATTGCCCTTGCGGTAAAATTACTTTCGATATAGCGCCTTAAGCGGAGATCATCATCCCACCTAGTTGGAGGTCGACATTAATTATTTAAAATATGTAATTAATTCAAAATTTTGACATAAGCTCAAACACTATCAAGTATCGAGGAAAAACATCACGGCAAAAAATAAAATAAAAAACATTCTGTCACTAGCAAACACTGCCTGAATTAAATCAATATTCATGGACCAAGAGCCAGTGGCCGCCAAACTTTCTGCATTTTATAAAAGCTCAAAAGTTTTCCTGGATATGACCCCTATAGAGGTGAGTACGGCCAAATGAGAAAATGAGCTTTATACTGTATCGAAAGTTAGATAGACCTTCAGAATTGGATACCTTCTAAAGTAACCGCGACCACTCCATAGTTGCTGGTCGTTGTTGCCTCTCTTATAGGGGGTCATATACAGGTAAACTTTCAACTTTTATAAAATGACAAAAGTCTGGTTGTCGCTAGCTCTAAGAGCGCCTTCACATTACGTCGCAAGCAGTGCGGCAGCAGCGCTGCTGCCACCTGCCGTAATGTAAAGGCAGCCTTACTCAGGGCCCCCGTAAGGGCTACTGGCGCCTGTGTGCAAATAAAGGATTTTGCGCCCCTTTAGGTATTGAGTCCTCGGTTTTGGCGCCCCTAAAGATGGCGAGTTGGCGCCCGAGTGCATTGCACACATTGCACATATGGTAGCGGGGGCCCAGGGCCTTACTCTACCAGAGGAAGGAAAATACGGGACCCATAAATTAGTTTTTTAAAGCTATTCCATAGTTTTTATCGCGGGCTTTGAGCGTGGCGACCGAATCAAGAAATTCCGTAACGAAAATAAACCTAACACCCCCCATTTCGATCGGTGCGGCATTGAAAGCCGTGCATCGTCTAACGTCGTTTCAGTTCGGCAGACTTCAGCACGGTGTTTGTGTAAGTGCGAAGACGCATGCGAATTATAATTGCATAAGTTGATTAAAAATTTAGCTTAAATGGACGAAAGGATAACTTGGATTGGCGCAGGTAGGCCCAAATATGCAAAAAGTACGCTTCAGGTGCGAAATGTTTTGAACGATTATTATTAATGACCGGTATTATATTATTCTAATCCAGGACTGGATTGCCACCACGGGCACTGGAATGCACTGGAATGCAATTCAGTGCATTCTAGTACCCGTTTACATTATTCCAGTAGAAATCCAACACTGGACTGGAAAAATGTAAACCCGTTATAAACTTATAAGAGTTACCGCAGATATACAATTTCAAGTTGGCCGACTATCGTATTTAAACTAAATTACTTACGTAATATCGCAATTTAATTGGACAACCTTTAAATTGTTGGTAATCGGAAAGGAATCGAATTTACTCGCAAAAATGTGCGAGCTCTCATAAGTCATCAAGCGACTTAGTTGACCAACTTAAAATTGTAAGTCTGCGGTCACTCTATTATTAGTAGAGACAGCGGAGAGGAGAATCGACAGCTTCTAATTTTAAGGCTGGCATTCGTTTTTGAATACCGGATCGACCGGAGAAATACCACGTTCTCACAGAAAACCGGTGTGAAACAGCGCTTGCGCTGTGTTTGTGTTTCGCCGAGTGAGTGAGTTTACCGGAGGCCCAAACCCCTACCCTATTCCCTTCCCTTCCCATCCCTACCCTCCCCTATTACCCTATTCCCTCTTAAAAGGCCGGCAACGCACCTGCAGCTCTTCTGATGCTGTGAGTGTCTATGGGCGACGGAAGTTGTCTCACGGAATTCCAAATCGTAAAATTACAGTATAGGAAATTGCATACGGAAAACGTGTGTATGCGGTCAGCCTAATTTAACAAAAATAAATCTTATAACCCAATAGCCCTATAGCTATTTCTTTAGAGGCTGTAAAATTTTGTTAGCATCTTTAATTAACTTTAGCAATTCTTCATCAATCATTGTTCTAAATAAATTAAATTTCGAAGCATCAATGAACAAAAAGATAATGAAAACTGATTCTCTATAATTTATCAGTTCTAAGATTGGCTCGACAATATTTAGGGAGAAACGTATTTATAGATCTTTATATTATATTTTATAGGTAAGGAGTTATTATAATCCTTTTTTATTTCTACAGTGTGGAACGAAACAATGTGATAATACTTTTGGGTGTGTGGGTATAGAGTGCACCGTTAATGTAACAGCGCTGAGTGAATTTTTAAAATGTTTGTATGGGCAAATCCATGACCTAGGGATACAATAATAATAATATGCCCATATAATAATAATATGAAAAAAATCTACAAAAAATACTCTTTCAGAGCTGCTTTTGATGAGCAAAGATATACTTTGAGTCCCAGGAAAGGACATAGGATACTTTTATCCCGAAAAATTCTTCGGTTCCAGGGCAAAAAGCGATTTTTTGCACTCTATCTAGTCCCTAATATATAGACTAATTAAATATCAGCCTTTGTGCTACAAACGTTTAAATAGATAGACGTTCGAATTTTGATTTCGAATTTGGCAAAAGTCATTCATTGAATCAAAAGAAGTTTTGTTTATTTATTATTTCGCATTTCTATTAAACAATAGAGTATTGTGTAAGTCAAAGGAGCAATCAGAACAATTTTTACCTGACTACAAAGAAGGGTAATGATTTATTTGCAGTCTATTACAATATAGTTATTAGTTGTACAGTAGAGTTTATTTAAGGCCTGTTTCACCGCTTCCTGATAAGGTGCCCGATAGGCTTATTTGACAGATTCTCCATACTCTATGTGTCAAGTTAAGTGGTGGATAGCCTTATCAGGAAACGGTGAAACAGGCCCTTAGTGTTGGCGTTAGTTAATCAAAAACTTAACAAAAAATAAACAAACAACAACTGAAGAGAAAGAAAGAAAATGAAGAGGAAGTAAATACAAATGAGAACAAAAAGATTAGGAAGATAAAGAATAATAAAAAGAAGATAAGAAGAAAATGAAGATAAGAAGGAAAGAGAAGAAGCTGCGAAGATGATAATAATAATGATGATCATGATGATATTGATGATATCTTCTTATTAGAAGATATCATCAATATCATCATAATATATCATCAATATCATCATAAATCCTACTAATATTATAAAGGCGAAAGTATGTGAGTTTGTGAGTTTGTATGTTTGTTACTTCTTCACGCTTAAACGGCTGAAGCGATTTCGACAAAATTTTACAAGGCGGTAGCTGACATCCTGGATTAACACATAGGCTACATTTTTTACCGACTTCCGTAACGGAGGAGGTGTTATGTTCATTTTTTTAATTACTTATGTTCAACGATGACTCCTCCGTTTTTGAACCGGTTTTCAAAATTTTATCGTCTCTTACTTACTAAACCCCCCCCCCCCACTCTCTTCCTGAAACTATTGTTTTTCACGAAATAGTGTCGCGTCCTTAGTGCTGAGTTTTAATTCTCCTTCTTAGAAACAAACTAAGTTATCCTACTATCCTACTAATATTATAAAGGCGAAAGTATGTGAGTTTGTGAGTTTGTATGTTTGTTACTTCTAAGCCGAAAGTATGTGAGTTTGTGAGTTTGTATGTTTGTTACTTCTTCACGCTTAAACGGCTGAAGCGATTTCGACAAAATTTTACAAGGAGGTAGCTGACATCCTGGATTAACACATAGGCTACATTTTTAACCGAATTCCGTAACGGAGGAGGTGTTATGTTCATTTTTTTAATAACTTATGTTAGACGATGACTCCGCCGTTTTTGAACCAATTTTCAAAATTTTGCGGTCTCCTACTTACTAAACCCCCTCCACTCTCTTCCTGAAAGTGTTGTTTTTCACAAAACAGTGTCGCGTCCTTAGTGCTGAGTTTTAATTCTCCTTCTTAGAAACAAACTAAGATATTATTTATAAAAGTGAATTTATTATAATCTGAACTAAACATACAGATAATATCGAGTGTCATTTGATACATAGGCTTTCGTCCCGTCTCCTATTTGGGGGGCCTGTGCCTCCAAGCCCCCTCTCCTAGAAGTGTTACATAAAACAAAATTCGATTTTCAAAATTTTGCCGTCTCCTACTTGGGGAGGGGGGGAGGGGGGGTTGCGCTTCCCGAACCCCCCCATCCCCATATTGGTAGTGTTGCTTTTAACGAAACAGTGTAGCGTCATTAGTACTGAGTCTTAAGTCTCCTTTTTAGAAACAAACTAAGTTATTTCTAATAAAAGTGAATTTATTCGACCCCAAACATGCATATTTCGAGTGTCATTTGATTAATTTTCGTCCCATCTTCTAGCAAATCCTAGGAGTGCTGCTTATCACAAAACAGTGTCTTCTATCAAACTTCCATCTCTCAGTCATCAAAATGGAAGTTTCCGATGATCAAATTCAATTTATTTTGTCTTTAATACTATTACAACACAATTTAGTTTACCTAATCACACCTAATTAATCGCGGGTAACACCGCGGGGCACAGCTAGTCTTATATATAATAAGATTCTCGTGTCACAATGTAAGGCCGCGTACTCCTCCGAAACGGCTTTACTGATTTTAACCAAATTTTATATGCATATTCAGTGGGTCTGAGAATCGGCTACTGGGTACTTTTTATATTGATAAGTGCATTTGTTGAATAAATAGTAGTAAATTATTACAACTCGCGACTGACGGCGACCATTGTTTGTGCGACGGGACGGGACGTTACCATGGTAACATACTTATTTAGTCACTTCAATAAAATAATAATATGCTCGAAATACTTTATATTATTATGGCAAAGCAACGTTTGCAGGGACAGCTAGGTACATATATAGTGACGACGATGATGATGGCAACTTATGTCTAAGTTCACCCGTAACTGGCTTATTTATAAAGCCCTCAGATTTTATTAGGTTCATTGACACATGAGTCTTATTACTCTCATATTAAAGCGATCTCGTTGCGATCTAATTACATAACGTGTTTGCGTAATAATATCTCTTAGCTCTCTGATATTACACCTACGTGAAATTTACATGCTTAATTTTATAATTTTAGCCCCCGACACCCCTCGGTGTAAGGCATCCATTACACAGGCATGCAAGCGTCAGTCAATTCCGTCAGTCATGAACTTGAGTTGACTGATGGTGACTGATGGACTGACGAATGTAATATGTATACTTTTGTGAAGAATAAATAAATAAATAATTAGACGGTCACTCAGTTCTCTTCAGTTTTATGTCAGTCAAAGCCATGTCAAAGCCAAAATTTTCAAAGGCATACGTTTCTAATTTTTTCCAATTTTGTCAGATGTGACAAAACTCACTCAAAATTCGTGATTGATGGTTGCATGAAGCAAAAATCAAAATATCCAGATTTTAATCAATCAGCTTCATGCAACCGTCAGTCACGCTCTTACACGGTAGGTTATCCACCAGTCACAGTCATGACTGTGGTAAAACTGACAGCAAAACCTACTGTCTAGCCAGCATCCATTGACTGTCTGTTTGTCTGTGTGCGTGTATGTCCGTAGCATCATAGCTTCCAAACGGGTGGACCGATTTTGTTCTAGTTTTTTTGTCCCAGGGATCAGACAGAGAGCGGTCAATTTTGTTTATGCTATAATATTATAGCATAAACAACACAAAGAACGCAGCACAAAAAACGCAAATTATAGAGATACCCACACAGGGGGCGTTCTGACCGCGTCAAAATCCCAACTGTGTGACTGACCACTCGAACGCAGAATGAGAACGCAGAACGCTTGAACGCGTGACCGCTCTCTGTCTGATAATATTATGTCCCTTAGCTATAGCTTATCATCAGCCCACTCAGTGCTGAAAAATTTTAGTTTATCTACTTAATTTTTTTTAATCGAAAGTTTTTTTTAATTTATTGATTTAACGTTATTACCTGGCAAAAAAAAAAAGAAAATTTTGCTTGTTCAATGTTCCATCGAAACTTCAAACTTCAGCTTCAAACAATTATTATTCCACTATTTTGATGCAATATGTAGTTAGGGCACTTAGGGCCGGCTTACATTATTCCATTCGCAACCCTGAATACAGCAGGTTTACCATAACAACAGTAGAAATGGGAAAGAATGGACACACTGACAGATTTTAGTGACAAAATGGCGGATTTGTCTTACTGTCACTTTGTCTATTCTTCCGTAGAAAGAAACCGCTTCTATGGTTACCATGCTAAGATTGGATCACTGGATGAGAACAATGTAAACCCTCCATAAGGCTGGCCACAAACGCACGTTTTCAGAAATTTGACTTCCGAATTCGAATTCGTTTTTTCACGCGCCGACTTACACTTGACTTGCAGAATTCGTTCCGTATGGAGAAAATCGTCACATTTCGGAAATCACATGTAACGGAAAACGTAAATAAACGGCCCGCCTTATGCAGCAATATTCTTTATTGAATTAAGTAAGTACGTTTCCTATCAAGCTATAATATAATATTATGGTGATGTCATAAAATATCAACCAAACACTTCGGTTGACGTGACGTACGAGAAAACTATTTTACCGTCTGATACGACTGAATCGAACAAGGAACTAGTATTTTACAAGAATTTTGCATTAAAATAAAATAATTGGGGTACAGATTTCCAACTTTCAATAGAGTCATCAATAGTTTTAAAATAACGTCTGAGTAGAATCCGATTACAGTTTTTAAAGTTTTCCCTCCGCACACTGTTTTTTTTTTATATAACTCAACCAATTTAGCAACCCTTTATCAAAACTTAAAACGTGTTGAAACCTTTCTAAGGACTTATTTCTTTACAAACTTACCACCCTTAAGGACGATCCATCCATCCATCCCTCCGTCAGTGTTCGCATTGGCGCGGCCGAGAACGCGCGTGTGCCAAGTGACTTTAGGACTGTTACACAGCGGACTATTGCGGAAAAAGTGAGTAAGAATTAAAATAATAAGAATATCCTTATATTTTAATGGACGATTTATGAAAGACTGCAACTTTTTAGTACAAAAAAAGGAAAGTTTTTAAGATGTCAATGGTTACTAGTTTAATAATAATATTATAATAATATTATAATAATAAGTTATAATAATAGCAGAAAAAGTGTGTCAAGAGTTTAAAAGTAAATCAGAACGTTTGGAAACTGCGTTTTGTTTAGACTGAAACTTTTTAGTACAAAAAATTATTTAAAAACAAAAAAGTTTTATGCAAGTCACGTTTTTTTAAATTAAATTATTATGTGAAAAAAGAAATAAGAAAAGTTTAAAAACTTCAAGATGCCGTTAGGAATATGAGGTGCCTGATTGGATGTTAATTTGTTCATAAATAACATTAAGTGAATTGTTTCATAAACTTTTTATCGATTAGGAAAGCTTTACGATACGGTATTAGTTTTCGCCACTAGCAATTTAATTTAATTTTACAAAAAAATATTGAAATATTTATTTAGTTGATCATTATGGAAAGGCCATTGAATTACTCTTTGGTTTTAATTACATTAGCTAAAATACTAATTACAAATTAAGATTTAACATTCTGCAAAAGTAAGGAATTTGTATTTGAAAAAAAAAAACATCAATACTCCCAATAAAATCTTTATTAAAATCAAAAGTTACACTTCACGAGAAATAAAAGATAATTGAAAGAAAAGTTTTCAAATAAACCTCTTTGTTAGGTTTTACAAAGAATTATAAAGTTTTATTTGTGTGCCATTAAAAGTTTTTGCACGTTCGGCTTAGAGGAAACTTTACGAACTTATTCTAATTACCAGAATTTTTATTGTCAGCATAAAAAATTAATGAAGGCTGCTATAACGGAACGAAAAATTGTTTATAATTTTATGTAACTAATAAAAAAATTTACGTTATTTTTAAACAGTATCATTTCCTTTCTTTAAGGGATTCTTAAATTTTGTCTGTAAAATCTCAAAAACGTTGGAAACGTCTAAACAATTGGTTTGGCGACATTTAAAATGTAACAATAAATTAAAATGTAATATAAAAAACTTGAGAACTTGTCTTTACTTTTTAAAAAAGGTTTTCAAATGTGCCATGGCAATATTTTGACCATTTTTTTTATTTATTAATGTTCATGATATTAATCCTTCAAGCCCCATAAGAGTACCGGTGATCGCGACAACAATAGAATACAATAGCATTTCCTAGAATCCGCGATCGAAGGATTAATAAGGATTAATATTTGTGTTATAATTAATATAACTTATGAAACAGCATAACTTATGAAACAATTTAATTCATTGATTCCATCAAAACCATTTTCAGCTATAGAATGTGTTACAAAATGTACAATACGAACTCTAAAATGTTTATTTCTAAATATCAAAGCAGCATGTGCAGTTCTAAGAAGTGTTTTCAATGTGTCAAAATATTTGCATTTTCTCGGAACCAATTTGCACACAGTTTTTACGTTTTTATGTCAAAAGTGAGTGGAACCTACGACCATCGGTAGTAAAGTTAGGCTTTAAACCACTAGACCATAGAGGCATTATAATTATTCAGGGAGTTCTCTATTACAGCAGCATAATTATATTATCTTAAAACTTAGCTTGCTAGATGCGCTGCGGCCGCTTAAAAACCTTATCCCACTGTAATCATACATTTTCCAACGATACCGAAGTATACTATGTGCCTCTACGTAGAGGCACATAGTATAATTCTATATTATGGTCTACCTCTACTCTATAGTTTATCAAAATCGGCCTAGTATATTTTTGGAGCCTATTTGGTGTAATCAAACTCTTCCTTCTTATAATTAGTAAAGATTTCAATCCATACTAATATTATAAATGTGAAAATGTGTATGTCTATCTCGTGTTGTGTCTGTTTGCCTTTTCACACCCAAAGCGCTGAACCGACTTTGCTGACATTTCGTATGGAGGTATTTTGTGTCCCGGGAAAAGATTTTACATGATACTTTTTATCCCGGATACAACATTATGAAGTATTGTTACAAGTTTGTAACAATACTTCAGGGCAGGGGTTCCCAATCTTTTTCAGTCTGCGGCGCACTTACAAGTCAATATTTTGTCACGGCGCGGCGCCCTACTTTACCTAGCTATTACAAAAATATACATAAATATTATACACCTTTAATGATTATAGTTAGGTTAAGTAAGTTAATAAATCTGCCTACTAAGTATTATAAGTATCTAATTTATATAATAATTTTATTTTATATTATTTGTGGTTACGAATTATGATGGAGGATCGACTCACGGCGCCCCTCTTGCCTTTCCACGGCGCACCAGGGCGCCGCGGCGCACAGTTTGGGAACCCCTGCTTTAGGGTGTGTATGTGTTCCTTATATAGAGTTTACTGTGAAAGTAGCAGAGCTGAATTATTATTTTTTTTAACTTTTGTATGGGCAAACTCATGACGCTGGGGCGCTTGCCCATACAAACACCAAAAAAAAATTATTGCTCTTTCAGCGCTGCTTCTTTCACAGTGAACTCTATAAGGAATACATACACATCCTAAAGTATTATCACTTAGTTTTGTTACACCCTGTATATTTCTATTGTATTGTATAATTCTGCATAATTAGAGATGAATAATGATAATGATTGTAATAGGTATTATTAAACAGATTTGAACCCGCACCCAGTAACAGCCATTAATCTGAGGGAGATATATCGCTACGCCTACAGTGAAACCTGATAACGTTTTTGTATCGCTAAGGCAGTGCTATCTTATACGGATTTCAGAATTCAGCTTCCCTTACACAATATTTTTATTCCTTGTATATACCTTACGTAATACTATTTTAGTAGAATATTGTTTAGGAATTTAGAATAGAATAGAAAATTCTTTATAATAATATTATGTACAACTTAATACTAAACTGAACACTTTCATCGCGGGTATCGCAGACACAATAAATTTTCAATTGTCATGCGGCGGCCGGCTGCCGCTTGGGGATTGATGGGTTAAACTTAAAACTGTACAAATAGGCGATCTTAGGCGGCCAGGCCACAACAGTGCGTTGTGACGTCGCATCGTAAAAATCTACGACGTCGCAGAACGTATCGTGGAAATTTGTGACGCGACAGCGAGATTTCATGACATTTTTGCGTTGTGACAACGCATCGCATTTCTGTGTGATGTTGTTTTTGCAATATGACGCCGCAACGCAGTGTTGTAGCCTGGCCCTTAAGGTTGATTCAGACTGCAACGCGACGCGTAGATGCATTTCTTAATTAATATGGATTTGACAGATTCGCAAGACGTCTCACGCAATTGAAATCTATCAAATCCAGTCTCGTTGCGGTCTGAATTGACCCCTACTGCTAACAGCAGTTTTTGCGAGACAACCTTTATACAAAATGTTAGTGTAAACATCGCTAACGATCTTTACACTAATATCTTGTATCAAATTATCTATCCGGGCATCCGTATGGGCATGAAGACGGCATTTTTTTGAGTTCCCAGCATTGTTCTCATAGAAAAAGTTGTTCATTTTGACGGGCTCATTTGATGGTTTCAAGGATAACGGTGTTTACACTAATACAACTGTATATTACCAATAGACAAGATTTTTCCGTTGTCCCGTTCCGTTCCGTTCTGTACGTTGTACTTTTCAGGATAAAAATAAGCCTTAATTTAGAGCTCAAACTATAAAATTTTAAAGTCTGTTCGGTGAAGGGAAAACAGTGCTTTCAGTGCCTGAAGGTGTAACAATCATAATTATACACAGTTATCTAAAACAGTTTAAGCTTACAGAAACAAATTTTCATTGTGTTAGTTGAGTTTTCATAAACTATAAAAGAAACTGTATTAGGACACGGAGTAAAGATTTTCTAGACTAAACAAGATATTCTAGACTAAATACACACGTCTTGTTACTTGTTAATTTCATTATTCATCAAAATAACAAGGGCTTTTATTATTGTACGTACACATAATTTACTAAATAGAAAACTTATTTATAAAACGTAATAAACAATATTATTATATTACTAACTAATAAAAACAGTTGTATTGTATTATATTGATTTTTAAAAAATCCAATGAAGCAATGCGCAAATGTTTAGAAATTTTGTAGTCAAAACTTTTTTTTCATTACATGACGTGCACTTGTTCGTTTCGCTGAAAATTGTTTAAAAATTTTTCGGGATGAAAACTATCCTTTGCCCTTACATTTTCCGGATTTAAAACTATGCCCTTTCCCTACTAAAAAAATAAGCAATTTCAGCGTCAAGGTAACAGAAACACAGACAAATGTAGTTTCGCAGATTTTATAAAGTTAGTAAAATTCATAATCCATAATATCCATAATCCATATCCATAATATCCATCTATACTAATATTATAAAGCGGAAAAGTTTGTTAGTTTCTTTGTTTGTTTGTTTGAACGCGTTAATCTCAGGAACTACTGGTCCGATTTGAAAAATTCTATGAGTGATAGATAGCCCATTTATCGAGGAAGGCTATAGGCTATATTTTATCACGCTAAGACTAATAGGAGCGAATAAATAGAGGAAAATGTGGAAAAACGGGGGGAAATTATTTGAAAGGGCTCATTTGAACGCGCTAATCTCAGGAACTACTGGTCCGATTTGAAAAATTCTTTCAGTGTTAGATAGTCCATTTATTGAGAAAGGCTATAGGCTATATTTTATTACGCTAAGACTTAATAGGAGCGAAGAAATAGAGGAAAATGTGAAAAAAACGGGGGGAAATTATTTGAAAGGGCTTATTTGAACGTCCAACAGGACGTATCAGGTATCGCTGGAGAGATGCCGTTGAGGCTGACCTGCGTGACCTTCAAGTCAGTAACTGGCAGGAGGTAGCGCAGGACAGGGCTCAATGGCGGAAGCTCATTTCGGAGGCCAAGATCCACTTTGGGTCGCTGAGCCAGCGGAGTAAGTTAGTTAGTAACTACTGGTCCGATTTGAAAAAATCTTCCAGTGTTAGATAGCCCATTTATCAAGGAAGGCTATATTTATTGTTCTATTTAATATTAAAACTGCAAGTTATATACATATTTAGAATCAGTGTTTAAAATTCTTTATTTTGATGCCCCACTGGATATGCTTGGTAAATTTTTATTTTTGTTCACCTCACGATATGGCGTCAAACATCCGCCATTTTGGTTTTTTCTTAATGTCACCTATCTAAGAACACTCGGGCTATAAGACAAATCTAACGATACCTCAAATATGAAAATCCGTTTAGCCGTTCTGAAGATACGAGGTAATAAAGAATATTACATACATAGAAGATACGCGCTAAACACATAACCCTCTTGGCAGTCGGGTAAAAAGACAAAAAAAGGGCGTAAGCGACAATATGGTTTTTTTTTACGTAATTTAAAAACCATAAATACATTAATTCATTTATGCTATGGGCAAATTAAAGTGTATGCTCTCTGTTGGCAAAATAGGAATCCCTTTTTTACAGAGATCTTTTTGATTGAATATTCTGTATTATAAAAGTTGACCAATCGTGTTATGCTATGGGTAATTCAAAGACAAAAACATGATGAATACTGACAATGAACTTTAACTTCTTAGCTTTAGTCATTGCTGAGAAAAATCGATATCACTACAGCCAAATTATCAAGGCGTCGCGTCGCTTTAAAGTAAAGGATTGCACAAACCTACGCGACTAAAGCGACTGCGAAGCGGTAGCGTCTACCGCGCGGCGGACGCTGTCCATGTAATCTTATGGCGCCGTGCACACCTGCACGACCGCGACGCGAAATGTTCGCGTCGGCAAGCGAAACGTGCGCGTCAAGTTTTCAGACGCGTGTTTTGAAGTGTACATAACTAGACTTCTTTTTTAAAACCTTTTTTATATTATTTTCTACAACTCTTTAGTTTATGATTTTTTGATTTGTATACGTTTTGATAGATTGTGTCATGATATTAACGTTTGACGGTTCGCACCGTAGTCGCGCAGGTGTCCACGGCCAGTTTCGCGTTGCAGACGCTCCCGTATCGCGTACCGCGTCCCCTGTCACTGAAGCTTAGGTTTGTTTTAAGCTTAAACCTTTTTGATACTTACCGAATAAATTAGATTAAAAGTAAACCTTTTTTTAAACCGAGTGCGGAGTGCCCCACGTATTTTTTGATAAGTACCTATATAATATGTATACCTAAAAATTAGCTAAATTGTTAGGTATTTTTCAACCACCGCGTCTACAAAATGCTATGTCAATCACTATAGTATTATTAATGACCTAGTCTATATTTATTAAAAAACCTAATAGATATCTGTCAGTCTTATTTATTAATGATGTCTATTTAGTAGGCCACAATATAAATTGCCTTATTTATTCACTTTAGACATACAATGCTGAATTTTTATTAGATTTATATTGTTATTTTTTAAGGAGGGTAAAATAGAGGTAAGGTGATCTGTTTTGTTTCCCATTTGAGGGTTCCGTACCCAAGGTTAAAACGGGACCCTATTACTAAGACCCCGATCGATGTCTGTCCGTCTATCTGTCTTCAGGCTGTATATCAAGAACCACTGTAGACTTCTGAATTTTTCACAGATTGTGACGTATTTCTGTTTGCCGCTATAACAACAAATACTTTGAACAAAATAAAATAAATATTTAAGGGGAGCTTTCATGCAATAAACATGATTTTTTGGCCTTTTTGCTCGTAATCGTAGGCACTTAAAATCTCAAAAACAAAACTTTTTGTTTACTATCTAATGTCTATGCTCGTGCTGCCTCTAGCGTGGAAACATTGCCGTAATACATAGAACGAAAGTAATTAGAAAGTCCTAATTATATGATTTGAGAGCTAGAGTTCTTATGGTCAACACCAATGCTTTTGAAATTATGTAGGTGTTAACAATTTCATACAAAACATAACAATACTCTGTTTCTAGTCCACAGTCCAACCCAAAAATTCCCCCGTTTTCAAACTAAGTACTTAAAACATTTTCAATTTAAAATATTATATAATCCGAAGTTTCATTACCAAGGACATAAACTTACGGACGAAATCCCACATCGGCTAATGGAGACAATTTCAATAAAAACTAACGTAGCGCAGTCCGCGAAATATGAAAATGGCGTTTAAAGCGGCTCCTATATTGGAGTTGAGAGTTGTAATGAGCTGAATATTGAGGGCTTGGATTGGATTCTATACTTCCATCATCATCATCATTATCATCATCATCATCACCAGTATCGTCATCATACAACGATTTTAATAATAACTTGAGACGCCTATGGTGTCTATGGGTCCCCTGTATACAGTTTGCTGTGAAAGTAGCAGCGCTGAAACAGTAACTTCTTTTTCCACCTTTGTATGGAAAAAATCATGACGCGGGAACGCTTGCTTATACAAATCAGCAAAAAAAATTTGCTTGTTCAGCGCTTGTATAAAGGTCACATACAGACCCTAAAGTAACCACTAAGCTTAGTTACACTTGCATTTTCCGTACCATGGCAAACCATGACCGGAATTACAATCTTTCGTTTCGTTGTTAGGATTATAGTTACTTTATGAAGGCATTATTTTAGGTTACGGAACATTTTAATAATAATAATAGCTCCCACACCTTCACTGAAACCGGGCCAGCTACGCAAGAGTAATTTTATAGTGCCCAAGTGTGTGCGCAGTACACAAGAGCACTTTCTATTCCTTTACTCTCATAACCCAGTGGGACGGAAGACCGACACGACCGGCGAGAGATCAGGCGCAGGACCGACTTTTTACATGCCCATCCGACGCATGGATCATCTTACTTGTCGGACAATCAGGTGATCAGCCTGCATTGTCCTAACTAAACTTGGAAATAACAATATGTTTCTAACGTTGGAATCGAACCCACGACCTCCGAGTCAAGAGCCGCGCTCTATACCACTAGACTACGGAGGCGTTTTGGATTTATATGCGACCGAGTGAACGTGCCTTTTGGCCGCTACACCGAGATCACAAGCAATACTATTATTAGGCTGCCTTCACATTAAGTCGCGAGTAGTGCGGCAGCCGTGCGGCAGCAGCGCGACTTCTATACTAAAACGAGCCGCGCGGCAGCCGCGTGACTCTCTTTTGTATAGAAGTCGCGCGGCTGCAGCGCTGCTGCCGCACTGCTTACGACGTAATGTGAAGGCGCTCTTAAATCGATATATTTAAATAGCGACACGGTCATCGCTGTCATTTTTAATTAGCATGGGTTAGACGATGTGCATTGCCTATATTGCACTCAGTGAAGCAGCGGTAGCGGTCATTGACTCACTGTCATTTTCTATATAAACCGCGATTTACAATGAAGTGTCAGATGTTGTCAATCGCGGCTTTGTATAGAAAATGACAAGTTTTTGACAGGGAGTCAATGACCCCTACCGCCATGTTCCGCCGAGTACACTATGATTTATACTATTGTATATTATAATGTGTATTTAATAATAAAGAAAATGAAAGAAATAATTAACTAACACTTTTATTTTTATTTTATTTATTTAATCAGGACACCAAACAGTACTTACATCGAAATATCATTAAAATAAGCATAATATTAATTATTATGAATTTTTCTAGTGCATGTACCTTATCAGGTGACACGGCATTTATAACCAAAGCTCCACAAAATACAATATGAAATTGTTAACTAATAAACTAAAGAACAATTAAATGTATTATTATATTGTAACAATAAAAAATGAAATTTCAAGCAAAGTACATTGTAGCCAAAAAAAAGCGTAGTGCCAATTTTAAAAAAATGAAATATTACACGATTTTTAACGTTATTTTAAAACACGTCCCTTTAAAAATAAACTGACATCTGTAAGAATTTCAAAGTGCCTGATATAAAGCAATTAATTAACCCTTAATTAATATTAATGAGAGTTAACCCTCAGCTGTCGAGGTCATTGCTCCGAGCTTTTTGACTAATAAACTAAAAAACTAATAACGCTAATTAAAAACGGTTATTTATCATGTGATAAATTAAGTGTTGTTAATTATTAAAGTACGATGTGTATTATCATTATGACTTTTGTTTTCACGCGTGTTACGATAAATGGGACTAGATTTTAAATTCTCTTTATGTTTAAGCTACTTAAAATAAACTACAAATCTGATCAAATGCAGATTCACGCAGGAAGGGTTCCGTACACACACATATATATATAAATGGATTTTCGAATGTGTTAGTCGCGCTAAAACTCGAAAACGGCTGAACGGATTGGGCTGATTTTAGTCTTAAAATATTCGTAGAAGTCCAGGGAAGGTTTTAAAGTGACCTGTGACACGAAGTTCGCCGGGACATCTAGTAAAATAATAATAATAATAAGCCCGCAGGGCAGCTTGTGGCGAGCTGTGGGGGAGTACCTCACGTACCCGAGTGCTCCCACGGAAGCCCCTGTTCTCCATCTCCAGCTTGCCTTCATCGGCCGGCCGGAGTGAACCCTACCTCTGCCTTGCCTTTACCGACCGGTCAGAGTGGAGTCGCGAGTGCTTCGGCTTGGAGGGAGGATGTGAAGCGTAAGTGGCGAGTGGCGATAGGACCCTCTGAGGGTGCAAGTGATCGGCGTTTAAAGTCCAGCGATACCTCTCCTGCCTCAGCCGCTCTATCGATATTGCCGCCTCGGCGCACCGTGCGTGCGGCCATTTTGAGGGGCCCATTTAAAGTGTTGACGTGACCCGTCTGCCAACTTTATGATACATGTTACAACGTTGTATCGGCAGACGCCATAGTCCTTCCATAGTCCCAGTTACCCAGTCCACTAGCAGCACCTCACCCCTATTGATCGGTGTCATTTTAATTTTCCATTCCCTGCCATAATCCTACTCTGGCCGCTGGCTCTCCTTGGTCGTACTCCTATAAAGCGGACAGGGAGAGTCGCCGGCCGATGTCACATTACATCCAGAAACTTTTTGTTTCCGTCGGCGGGATTCGAACCCGCGACCCCTGACTAGAGCGCTGACCATACGCTCAACCACTGAGTCAAAGACTAGGTCGTCTATAAAGTTGGTGCGCACTTAAATAACTATTTTATTCAGTTTCCTCCTGCTATGATGTATAATTTATTATGTTTACGTGTATAATAAATAAGTTTGTAATGGTCATAGCTAGGTATTATTGTTTTAAATTTGATGTCATTCCACAAAATACTACTCCAGTATTCGTATTTCGTAGACTCCAGCACATTAAAACTAAGCATTCGTTTTAACAAATAATATCTCTGAGAACTCCTACGAGAGGAATAATTTACTTAATTTTAATAAACAGTTCTCTTTTGAGCGCTAAGTAATTATTTGAATTTGTAAACTATTTAATTATCTTTTTGACATTTCACTTATTCTGGTAATGTAATTTATATATAA
The DNA here is from genome assembly GCA_905333045.1 of Lysandra bellargus. Classification (NCBI taxonomy): domain Eukaryota; kingdom Metazoa; phylum Arthropoda; class Insecta; order Lepidoptera; family Lycaenidae; genus Lysandra; species Lysandra bellargus. The sequence goes on from HG995354.1 coordinate 3,726,720, forward strand.
GTGTTTGTATGTTTTTAATTAATATTAATGGCTTTGTTTGGTATTAATTTTTATTCTTTTATTTTTAACGCTATTAAAACTCATGATAATATCATAATATCATGCCAGCTACCATTCAATTTCGACAGAAGAATACATGAAAACCGTATTTCAAATATCAAAATTACCTAAACAGCAAGAGAGTGGCTCGATTTTTGGCCACGGCCCACGTTTCTTGCCTTGATTTTTCATGGTTTTGATAATATTATTATTATAATTATACACGATTCTAGCGAAATAATTTTTAGATTTCAATGTACACAAAGGAAAACAAAGCTTCTTTTAAGTCAATTAACTTCATAAATCAAAACAAAACGAAAGCCATGAATAATAGAACAAACATTTGTCTAAATTACCAGAATATAATATTAGAAACAAAGGCAGCTATTAATAAGTTTTACGAGTTACGACAGACAGATTAATTTTGTTGTCTATGGTTTTTATTTTACAAAAAAAAATCATCCATTAGTCAATATGTCTACCTTAATCATTGGACTAAAACTAGGCTGACAAGTAATCTAGCATAAATCAAATAAATAAATCCTAAGGCAAACATAAATCAGAGTTTCCTAAACTGTTACAGATTAAGGCTCCGCGGCTTCACGCAAATGTCAAATGTCGCCGAATCCATAAGTTGTGCACAATTTTAGCGGCTTATCCGTATTCATCTTCAACCTTTAGATTTTTACCATATTTTATTCAGATGTATCTTTTCAAACTCCTTATCTCATGATCACCTATACGTAGCACTCATCTATACTAATCTTACATAATATTATAACGCGGAAGACTTTGTTTGTTTGTTTGAACCCGCTAATCTCAGTCACTACTGGTTCGATTTGAAAAATTATTTCATTGTTGGATAGCTCATTTATCGAAGAAGGCTATAGGCTATATTTTATCACGCTAAGACTAATATGAACGAAGAAATAGAGGAAAATGAGGAAAAAAACGGGGAAAATGATTTGAAAGGGCTTATCTCACGAACTACTGGAGCAATTTTTATGTTATTTGGCACAGGTAAGAAGTAAGCCACGTGAAGGAGCATTGGCTATTTTTTGTGGACTTTGTGAAATAGACATCTAATTTACGCCAGCGAAACCGCGCGGAACGTCTAGTTTCATAATAATTGAACGATTCGTAAAGAAACAAATAAACTTCGAAACTACTAGTTCACTTTTGATTAAATTTGGCTCAGACGCAGATAGGAAAACAGGGACAGAAATCATAATCTTGTCAAACTCCGAGTTATGTACGGTATTTAAGTGAATTTTACTATTTTTTCCACAAAATTTTCGTTTTTTTTTGAGAAGCCGCTTGACGTTAGTTTGATTTGAATTGATTTGAAACCGTCTAAACCATAATTTATTGTAATTAATCCTTCGATCGGGGATTCTTGGAAATGCTATTGTATTTTATTGCTGTCGCAATCACCGGTGCTCGTACGGGGCTTGATGGGTTCATAATTAGGGTAAACTGGGTACACAAGATCCCACAGACATACGGTAGGTACTTTCAATTTACGGAAATTCTACCAATGCTTATTATTGCTAGCAACACTTTCTTGTTTCTAAAAAATAAGTATATTCACCAGATAAAGGGACATTAAAAATACGTGTGGCACTCGGGGACTGCCGCGGTAAAGCTATTACATAGCATTTTTTATCAATTTCTGCAATCATAATTCGCATACGTCTAGTATCACGCACACAAAACACCGTGCCAAAGTCTGGCAACGCCGCACCGACACCGAGTGTTAGGTTTTTTCGTTACAAAATTTTGTAATTCGGTCGCCGCGCTTAATAATAATCGATAAAAGCCATGCAATACCAATAGCTTATAAGTTGAGCTTTGAAACTACTCGAACAAAATGCACATTATTAATTTCGTTAATATAATATTTTCATTTTATATTCCAGTAATTTCCAAGCCTCTCTGCTAAGACCTAAAGACCTCGACGTCATTCGCGGCAGTTTGGAAGCCACTGTCTCGTGTAATTTGATATTTTAATTGTTCGCTTTCAGTGGAATGGCGCTAATTAAATCTAAGACGTTTTTGTTATGAAATATTATACTCGAAACTTTCTTTTCAATAAAAGGTATTCCAATATTCAACAGAATATTAATTTTTTACTTAATATTTAATACACACGTCTTGTTTTGTGATATATTTTAGTATTTGGTTTATAATAATCTTCAAGGTTTTTTGGGATGTGTCAAAAATAATAATATGTACAAACGCCGCCATATTGTAATAGTAGAGGAGGGGAAGAGGGGATTTTGGGAGTAGCTCGAGCGTGTCAGATTAAGCTTGTATAGGCTTCCGACATGTGTCTAGTTCATGGTATAGAAATCAGATTTCTCACGTGGTGGGTTAATTTTTTTTTTTAATATTTTATTGTCATCCGATCTGTCAGATTAAGATAGGGGGTGTTTAGTATACCCCAAACAAGCTTACATAAAAAGCACTGACGATTCAAAGATAAGGTAAGCCTGTAGGAACATTTTAAAATATAAAAAAATAAACCTTCATATTTTCCTAACTAAACTTCGGAGATATTTTATTTTGCACTAAACTAAATGATTTAGTCCTTGTTGTCTAAAATATAATAACTGACCGAAATAAGCAATTTTCTGAATATATTTTTAGGGGCGAAGCCCTACGACGTTTGTGCTGAGGGGAAATTGGGATATAATGAAGGAAGACAAAAATGGGTACCTGTTGATGACATATGCTGGCGGCCGGGCTGAGACGAGACGAGCTGATAGTCACACTGTCACCTTGGTCTATAATCACTATCACTGAGCTTAGTTCATGAGGATAAATCACGGATAGTTATTGGATTAATCGCGAAGTTTGGGCCGATCGGCTAACCGTGGATTTTCGTATGTAACGAACGCGGGCCGGCAACGGTTCAAAGCGGAATGTGTCACTTGTCACTCGCGTGTCTAGCATATGACAGTTGACAGCGCATAGTGCAGACTCACGCGCTGCAGTGTTGGCAACGTCGCGCTAGAGTTTGGCTATACCTTTTTTTTTTCTTTTTTTTCCCGCGGTTCGCCTTTAGCCGCATAGAGGAGGGATCCCGGATCTAACAAGCACAGGACTCCCTCCACGACTGGCCGGTCTACTTCGGACCGGACTTCCACCAAAGTTAGGGAACGCTTAGGCTATATCAATCGCAATTAAACATGCACTGAGAGAGTGTAGGTGTTTCGTTGTCATTGCTACATGATCTGTAGCAATCGTGATATAACGCCTCTGTGGTCTAGTGGTTAGAGCGTGGCTCGCGACTCCGGAGGTTGTGGGTTCTATTCCCGCGTTGGAAACATGTTATTTCCAAGTTTGGTTAGGACAATGCAGGTTGATCACCTGATTGTCTGACAAGTAAGATGATCCATGCGTCGGATGGGCATGTAAAAAAGTCGGTCCTGCGCCTTATCTCTCGCCAGTCGTGTCGGTCTTCCGAGATGAGAGTGAAAGGAATAGAGAGTGCTCTTGTATACTGCGCACACACTTGGGCACTATAAAAACTACTCCTGCGTAACAGGCCTGGTTTCAATGAAACTGGCCACCGTCACCGAAATCGGTGTATTATGACAGTTACGTTTCCATACCATCGTATTTCGATGGTATTTTTGATCCTAATAAACGGGGACATAAAACAATTTAACTTTTCGTCGGGTTAGCTTGGGTCGTATTTTATGTCTTCATAAGGTGTTGATAGACATAACGGCTTCCATGTGGTTTGTGATTTACTCATTAATCTTTCACGACCAATTAAATATTTCACACACCATTTATTTTGTTAGGGTCATAATTGTTACTAAATAGGGTAACAATTATTACAATCCGTCCCATACTCTATTTATGGACCGTTCGCCAAATACACAATATAAGATGTTTCCGGATGCATATAATCTATGTAGAATTGCAGTACGAATAACCACGACGAGATCTTGACATGTCCAAATTTTGTATATGCAAATAATGGAATAAATACTTTTGACTATTGACTAATAATAATAGTTCTTTACCTATGAAATTGCCGTATTGCAGTACATACTCATACCATTTAAACAAAACGGTAATTTCGTAGGTAATAATAAATAAATAATAATAATATTGTCATCCTCTTGTTAAAATTATTAATACTAATGGAGCTATTCTGGGTTCAGATTTTCCTTCTTATGTACGAAAATAGTTGCTCTCATGAGCGTAGCTCATGCCCGTACCTCGCTACGCCCATGGTTGCTCTCACTTCTTTTACTCTGATAACTCAGTGGGACGGATGACCGATACGACTGGCGAGAGACCATTTGCAAGTTCGACTTTTTATATGCCCATCCGACTTCTTTTCTGTCAGACAACAAGGTTGTCAACCTGCATTGCCCTAAAATGCCCCAAATTTCCGAAATGAATCGAACCTACAATCTGCAAGTCAAGGGCCACGCTCTAAACCACTAAACTAAGGCGTTTACTCCTTAGTAAAGGTTAGGTCCTTTCCACCAAACATTTTTTGAGAACCAGCGGTTTATGTCCCTTTTAAGAAGTGTCATTTTTGACTAACCTCAAAAAAGAGTTTCGTATCTTTGAATGAATTGTCTCCATGCTGATGAGTGACGACTATTTCTGAAAACAATTATTTATGCGTCGCTCGCGGAACCCATAGAATGGCTTTGCAGAGCCTCAGGGCTGCGCGGAGCACACTTTGAGGTTGACTGGCCTAAACGATTAAGAGGGAACGCGGGTGCAGTAGAATTTAAACGAAGAAACTATTGCCATCACGCTTCACCCTGCGCCGGCACGTGTATTGTGATAGAGACAGATACAGTAAATCGAGGTAACGTAGTCCTCTGATTCCCCCTTCAAAATAGAGCCTATTTAATCATTATTTTTTTTAATATCTTTAGGAAGAGTGAGTCTATGCCTTTTCGTTTATATGTTATCTTAAAGATCTTTGTTTTATGGTCGGTGGATTGGTGGGGAACGCATTAATTTTTTGCAATTTTTGAAGGGTCATATCTTTTTATTTATTAGTAAAGTTAGAAAAAATCGAATGTAAAGCAATAATAAAAACATTTGTCTAGACGATTGTCCGACTCCAGAGAGTAAATTGGAGAATACGTTTGTATTGAAAAACAGTGTTAGGTAAGCGTCTTAATATTAAACAAAAATTCAGTACATGAACGATACCGACAGTCAAAATTAAATTCCCAAATACAATCAGCGTCGAGGATGTCCATAATTTTGCCTTGCAAATTAAACCAAATCCAAGATGGAAATCTTGATCACCTAACGGATATTCGTATTCTTGTGAATTGAATTTTAATTCCTGCATTTTGATAATTGCGGTCCCCTAGGCGAGCAATTTTATTATTGACCGTCTAGGGTTGATATTGAACACGCGCGTGTCAGAAATAGCTTAGGCTTGCTAAATAAAAGTATTGTATAAATCATAAACACCAATAAATAAAACGTAGTTTATACGTATTGTAACTACGTAATACAATTATTCACTTAGCTTTTCTTCATTTCCAATTATTAAGCTGAAAGAACTGATATTACACAAAAAGCCAAGAAGCGTTTTAACCAAATAAATACTTATCTTATAACGATCTTTGTTCGAAGTACTCAGAGCCAATTCACATTGACAGGAGGCAGAGTGACGGCTTACGACAAGAGAGAGAGAGTGAGTCCCTTCCATTAGACAGCCCGCCTTAAATACTGCCATATCAAAAACAACCCCACCGCCATCACTCCACCCCACGTCTGACTACCAAGATTTGCATCTAATATCATAAATACAATGATTCATAGTTACAATCATCCTGAAAATCATTATAAATCAAGTATTTAATTATAACACTTTTATATTAATTTATTAACTGTACTATCTTTTGTAACAAAAAAGTATCATAACCGGAAACAACAATAATTATTGTCAAAAAGATTAATTGACGTGTTCAAAAATAATGTTATAATTTGTTGTCCAAATATCATGAATTAATTATTAATAATAATTAGTTCAACTCACATGAATTATTGAAATATGTACTTCTCATAAGAATTTAAAGTAAATAACAAAACAATAAGACAAAACCATTGTTACCATTATACATCATGTTATTTATGACTATTATTGAAATAAAAGTCATTTATATTCATCTATATTTTGAGTAAAGTGGGTCGTACCTCACACGCGCCTTCAATCTAAATGTCAAAAGAATTTAATAAAATTGAAGCGTGATTTTGACAATACAATAATAATTATTCGTCTAGGGGCTGGCTTTGAATAATAAGTTTTGTTTTTTAATTTTCTTGAGTTCAATTTTTCAGGTCAAGGCTGTTAGCCAAGATGAAATTAGAAATGGTTATGGGTATACCCTTCTCGATAGTCATATAGCCAAGTCAAAATTAGAAATGGTTATGGGTATACCCTTCTCAATAACCATATAGCCAAGTCAAAATTAGAAATGGTTATGGGTATACCCTTCTCAATAACCATATAGCCAAGTCAAAATTAGAAATGGTTATGGGTATACCCTTCTCAATAGCCATATAGCCAAGTCAAAATTAGAAATGGTTATGGGTATACCCTTCTCAATAACCATATAGCCAAGTCAAAATTAGAAATGGTTATGGGTATACCCTTCTCAATAGCCATATAGCCAAGTCAAAATTAGAAATGGTTATGGGTATACCCTTCTCAATAGCCATATAGCCAAGTCAAAATTAGAAATGGTTATGGGTATACCCTTCTCAATAGCCATATAGCCAAGTCAAAATTAGAAATGGTTATGGGTATACCCTTCTCAATAGCCATATAGCCAAGTCAAAATTAGAAATGGTTATGGGTATACCCTTCTCAATAGCCATATAGCCAAGTCAAAATTAGAAATGGTTATGGGTATACCCTTCTCAATAGCCATATAGCCAAGTCAAAAATAGAAATGGTTATGGGTATACCCTTCTCAATAGCCATATAGCCAAGTCAAAATTAGAAATGGTTATGGGTATACCCTTCTCAATAGCCATATAGCCAAGTCAAAATTAGAAATGGTTATGTGTATACCCTTCTCAATAGCCATATAGCCAAGTCAAAATTAGAAATGGTTATGGGTATACCCTTCTCAATAGCCATATAGCCAAGTCAAAATTAGAAATGGTTATGGGTATACCCTTCTCAATAGCCATATAGCTAAGTCAAAATTAGAAATGGTTATGGGTATACCCTTCTCAATAGCCATATAGCCAAGTCAGAATTAGAAATGGTTATGGGTATACCCTTCTCAATAGCCAAGTCAACATTAGAAATGGTTATGGGTATACCCTTCTCAATATCCATATAGCCAAGTCAAAATTAGAAATGGTTATGGGTATACTATAGTTGCTTATTTTTCTGCTATAACTCGATGGGTATTTACTGTTTAACCATGGATTAACCTTTAAATTGCTTAATTTATATCAATTATTTTAATACGAACTACGAAAGTTAGAATTAAAATACGAATACTTACCAAGGTTTTAAAGATTAAAAAAATATCGGTCGGTTCCTTTCACGCGACGACTAATCTGACACGACATGCGAGAAACCGATTATAGTGATGTACAAGTCTCTTTGACTATATTATTATTAATAGTAAAATCACTATCTGGTTATGTCACGGGCGCGCATGGCTTGTGTGCGCCTGTTCGACTCCTTTGTACAGCAGCAGTTATTGTTTAATGTTTTGTATACACTATTACATAATACATTTTATTATAATATTATTATTGTATTGTTATTATTAGTTAATAAGTTGTCTGTTGGGCTTGTTGCACGTCACACGTTTACGGAACCACGGAAGACCAGGTACCGTGGTGTTACTGCGCTGCGGTGATAAACCTGAGTGGTATTCCATTTCTGTGTTAAGCAATACACAGTACACTGCCTACTGATGCCATTCTTGTTTTTTATTTTTTGGTTTTTGTATTCGTCGTTTTATTTTATAATTGTTTAGTTATTGTAAAAATGTAAATGTTAAAATTGTGTTAGTTATTATAGTTTATTACATAATCTTTATCTTTAATCTTTATATATACCTATTTATGATATATTATTTTCTATAAGTATTATGTAGTGGTGTCAAAAAATTTGTGAAATTATTGTTAGTTTTTAATATTGTGTATGGTCTTAAAGCATGAATAAACTATTATTATTATTATTATAAAACTAGACGTTGCTCCGATACTTGTTAATACGCGGGAACCGTACATTCAAGATATCTTAGGGCCTGTTTTACCACTTCCTGATAAGTGCCGGATAGGCCACAGCCTAACGACATATTAGAGTATGGAGAATCTGTCAAAAAAGTTGTGGATAGCCTATCCGGCACTTTATCAGGAAGTGCTGAAACTGGCCCTTAATACTTATTTCTAGATGCCCCGTGACTTTTGTATTAATTAACTTCTCTGGAATTTTACGAACATTTCAATTTTCAAGACTATATTATATTTTATATTATTACGTATGTTTTTGTTTGAAATTATTGGCAAAAAATGAAGCTTCATGTTTCTAACTTACGAAATGACGGACTTTCATTTAAATTTTCCACCCCTATTTCACCCCTTTGGGGGTAGAATTTTCAGAAACGCTTAAACATTTTCAATCAGTAGCCCAAAAATAAACTTTCATGTTTCTAACTTAAGAAATGACTGACTTTCATTCAAACTTTTAACCCCTATTTCACCCCTTTCGGGGTAAAATTTCCGAAATCCCTTCTTTAGTGGGTGTCTACTTAATAAAACAACCCTACTCACCAAATTTTGTGGCTGTAACTTTAACAGTTTTTGCTCAGCGATGATGAATCGGTCAGTCAGTCAGGACATGTTATTTTATAACTATAGATTAACAAAATTCAATAAATTTTTAATTGATGTGAAGTTTCTTGCTTCTTCTCAAAAAATACTATTCGGATTTTGACAAAATTTGTGGTGGCAGTTAGGTAGAAGCTGTAGATTTAAATTACTTAACTTTAACTATCAGCTCTCAAACAAAAAAAAAAGTAGATCAAAATCGGTTACAGACAGACAAACAGACAGACACGTCAAACTTATAACATCCCTCTTTTTTGTCGGGGGCCGAAAAGGACAAAGCTACAATTCCTGTGATATATTTTACAAGATGGACTTTAGGCAGGAATATTATGCTAGTACAAAACAATATAACGTAAACGTCTACAAACATCCATTACTTAAGACCAGAGCGAGCAAAATTTATATTTTTCATACAAAAATATATTCCTAATAAGCCTGCGCTTTTGTACCGTGAAATTTCCAGAACAGACTTTTATTAGGTTAGGCAAACTAAATAGGTCTGAACAAACTTAAAATTTTCCACAAATATTGCGGTATTGAAAATTGAGGTTAATTTGAGGGTTATAAATATACTTTTTTGCTTATAAAGTTTATAAATAACTTGTTAACTATAAACAAACTGCTGAAATGTAGATATGGTTCGATTTACATCGTACATCCGAAGTCCGAACGTGCGGGTAGGCGGCTACAAGACGTGATTTTAAGGTGCTCCATCACCGGGAGCATTCGCTTGTAAGGTAACGCTACAGAGTCGAGCATTACAATGCGCACCTTGTAATCATACAAAACCGAGCATTGCAATGCGTACATTGTAATGATATACATCTTCTACAACTTGATACAACTTGTTACATCAATGCGCACTCATCACAACGACCGCTTCGCCTGACAGAATGCTTGCTCGTCGTGAATGTTCGTCGGTGCTGTAATGTAATGCTCCAAGTCGAATCTAAAAATGTTACATTACACGTGAATGTTCACGGTGATTATCACCATTATGTAAATTAAAGAGCGACCGCGCCGCTGTTTAAATAAATAGTTACGTACGCTTGTGATCTCGTGGTGTGAAACCGCGCGTTCACGCAGACGCATTGCTTTTAGCCTAGAAAAAAACCCAACACTCTTAATTATCGCACGGATGACTTTTCTGAATTAACTGCCCTATGTCCGGAAACTCAAAGTTTTCTACTACCAATATGTAATAGTGTTTCTGCGGGTAAAGCGTAAAGAAACGTAACATAACTAACGTACAAGCACAGTATTGTCTTTATCATTTTAATACGGATAAGATTCTAACCCATCTCACGGTTTAGACTACAGGATTAATAAAATCATTAACTTAGGGCGTTATTTTCTACCTTACAGACTAACATACATATTTTTTTACCTAAATACTCATATTATCAGTGACGTAGGACGCGATGTGCTATAAGAAGTCCTATTCGAAATCTTCTGCAAACGACTTGCTCTTCCTTCACGGAGGTCGTAAATGGTAAATAGGATATCCAGATCCCCGATTTATAATTTTTGCTTGAACATCGATTAATCGATAACTCGATTGTACATTTTCAAATCGTACCTGCAAGTTCGTTAAAAAGCGAATTCGCCCGTGATTAAATAACCGCACTCGATTGAGTTTCGGCAAATTGCAGTGTAAAAACTCGATGCACAATCGGTTCATTAGGTGTTCCGATGTACTCGCCCGAATCGGTTATAATTGAGGAATCGATTTAACGAGTGGGCCTTCCCGATCAAATTATCGATAAATATTTTGCGTTTGGCACGCCACTATTTGAACGGTATTTTAACTTTAATGGTTAAAAAGGACAGTATAAAAGGTCTAGCTATTTTAAATACTGTTCATAGAAATTCTATAAAAATCTGAAAATACTGTTACACCTCTAAAAGGCTCTTTTAGTACATGGTCGAGTTAATAATAAACGCCAACATTTTATAAGGTTTTTTTATTGATGCAGGTCATAATATTCTTATACCTGTCAATGATATCTAAGTATAATTTGATCTTATTAATGTTACTTGTGGTCAAAATTAAACTGTTTATTTTGAGTGACCGTTTCCGTTGTTTCTCATCAAATCCCCCATTAAAATGATCCCTTTAAATCTGTAGCAAACGTGTTTAATTTTATATTTGATAAGTGATACTACTTTAGGGTTTGTATGTGTCCTTAATATAAAATTCAATGTGAAAGTAGCAGCGCTGAAAGAGCAAAAGTTGCTTTTTCATTGCTGCCTTTTCAGTTCACTTTCACGGTGAACATTATAATATAAACGACCCATGCACACCCTAAAGTATTATCACTTAGTTTTGTTACACCCTGTATTATATATGTGGTATTTGGTAGGGTTATGTTATTAAAAAAAAAGCCTTTCATTTCCTAAAAAGTATGTTACAGTTACATTAATTTTACCTAACTACTACATTTTAAAGATATTATATTTTCTATTTTACTAATCTAAATTATATTTTTTCACTTAGGAACCCCTCTCAGGTCTTCCTCTTCCAAGGATTGCCATTTCTCTCTTTCCTGTGCTATATATCTCCATTGTGGTCCGGCTACTTTTCGGATATCGTCTTCCCATCTCGCGTAGGGTCTTCCTCTGCATCGTTTACCTGGCGGTCCCTGCCAAGATGTCACCGTTTTTGTCCACCTATTGTCTTTAAGTCGTACTACATGACCAGCCCATCTCAATTTTAATTTTTGTGCATGGTTTAAACTTTAAAGCATCAATTATTTTTGTTTGAGCTCTTATGTGTGTGTGCTTTATTTTCTGTACTTTTTTAATAGGTTTAGGTTATGTTATAATCATTATTTATATAACACGGAAATAGTCCTTCACACAAATCAATCACACCACGATATCGTTCAGCGCTGGGAAGTAAATTAATATTTCAGAGTAATTAAATCGACAGTGCTAAGTGCCCTATGAACGCAAATGAAATTCATCATTCATCAAAACTGTTCACGATACGTAAGTGAAATGTGTTGTAATTTTCTCATCATCATAATCATAAAACAGAAAAACTTCCTTATTTGGCGTACTCTCTCAATAAGTATCTTAAGTTTTTGGTATAGTTGGTATCTTTGGGACAGGTTTGGTTTTCAAATTGGAATTCTTTATTAACATCATACATACAACATACATAATAATACATTCTCACTTCTCAGGCCTAACGAATGTACTATCAGAAAATCTGGTATACCTAGGCAGATGGGAGACCTACGTAGTTTGGTCGCGTTACGTCAAACCCAGCCGACAGATCACAATCAACATTGAACTGACATGATCCGACTAAATGACGTTGGTCCGTCAAATGCCTAGGAATCATTTCCTCGATGGTACATACAAACTTTCATTAAAATCGGTAAAGCCGTTTTGGAGGAGTTCGCGCACAAACAATATGACACAAGAATTTTTTATATTAGATTATTATCTAGTGTTCAAATCATCGTGTCAACAATAGGACATGTCTATCAGAATGTTCGCAAAAAGTTTATTTTGATGAAGCCAAATTTTTTCGACGGATTGCAAGCGCCATTCTATTTTGCGATGCGATACAAGGTTGAATCAGACCGCAGCGTGACGCGTAGATGCATAATACTTAAATTTGTATGGATTTGACATATTTTCAAGACGTCTCACGCAATTGAGATCTGACAAATTAACCCTAGAGTGGTCGCGCGGACTACCATTGTAGTCCACTGTCGCAAAACTTGTAATTACCTAAAAACCATATTAGCGAACAATTTGATGCTCCGTGTACTTGTAGCAGGATAGAATGCCCATGTGCTCCAGGCAGCGCAAACGCCGGTCGCTTCTGGTTGTGTTGTAAGCTGTCCGGTAAGGCTCGTGGACTACGTATGTAGTCCACGCGACCTAATACGTGAGTATTTTTTCTTACATCTTTTTTGTTTCACTTTTGTTTTATACTTTCTGTCGAGTGAAAAACGTTGAGTGTTTATGTAGAAACGTTCGGAATATAATAATACATCAGTACGTTACGAATTTACCTAAATAATTTGAGTTTAGTGATTGAAAGTACACTATTGGTTTTTTTTTTGTTTTAGGAAAACCAAGATGAGGCCGAGGATAGCAACGAGAACTTTTCTTTTTCTGACGATAACGAAGACCATATGGAGCACCAAGACCACTAGTCTGAAACGGAACAAGGAGGAATGACGTTCGTCGCTTTACTATGGAAGAATGCGGAACAAAAGCACAAGAAGATAATGAACAATTGCCAAAAATACTATATTTGGACCATTCCTAAATAGTGCGTCTATCGTGTCTCAAAAATAATGTCAAAATTTCCAAATATTGATTTCTAAGTTCCTATTTTGTGCTATAATGACACTAAATGATTTTGGTACTTTGAAAACGTTGATTTTTGTTATGTATTATTATTAAAATCAGAAGGGGTTTAGTTTATGTTTGTTGATTATTTGTAATAGAAAAAGATTCAGTTATAATAAAAAGCAACATTAAATAAAGATTTGATTTAAAATAATACATTTTTTGGCCATTTTTACCATGGACTACATATGTAGTCCACGCGACCACTTACGTTAGTTTTAGGGGCGCGACCACTCCAGGGTTAAGAAATGCATCTCTACGCGTCGCGTTGCAGTCTGTCTTGACCCTAATAATATGTCAAATTCTAGAAGGGAAATTCGTAAAAAAATAAGTACCTAATTTTATTAAGTACATAATTATAATTATTGAGAATCGAATACTATATATATAATATAGATAAACTACGATATCATGGCGCGCCCTTCCAAATGACTGTTTCAATGTGTGTACTGTGTAGTCACATGCTTATGAAAGAGTTTGTATGTACTAAGTCATGTATGTGGCCGGCTTATGTCAATTCAATGTTAGCTGTGATCGGTCGGCTGGGTTAGGGCCGGGACACAAAAACACGGTACGACGTCGTACGGCGTCGTACGGCGCCGTGCGGACGCGCGTCGTAAAAAACCCACGGCACGGCGCCGTACCGTAGAAACTCATCTTGAATTTCTACGTGAGTTTCTACGGCACGACGTCGCACGACGCCGTACGGCGCCGTGCCGTGGGTTTTTTACGACGCGCGTAAGCACGGCGCCGTACGACGCCGTACGACGTCGTGCCGTGTTTTTGTGTCCCGGCCCTTACGTCAACGTGGTTACGTGGTCGTAACGCGACCAAATTACTTAGGTCCGCCATCTGCATAGGAATCAACTTCTCTGATAGTACTTAGTAAGTTTTCAAACAATCAACCAGTACTCGTAATATGTCACTTATTACAAAGATTTGTTGGTCAACTAATACTGTGCTCGGCGAAACATGGCGGTAGCGGTGGTTGTCAAAAAAAACTTGTCATTTTCTATACAACGCCGCGATTGACAACATCTGACATTTCATTGTGAATCGCGGTTTACATAGAAAATGACAAGTTTTTGACAGGGAGTCAATGACCGCTATCGCCATGTTTCGCTGAGTACAGACTATAATCATAACCAGCCGACCGCGCAAGACAACGCACTTCAAACGTTTTGAATTTAGGAGGGGCGCGCCGTGTTATCGTTTTACTATGTTATCGTAGTGTATCTCTACAGAGTACTCTCTTTAAGTATTGAACATGTCTCACCAGTCAATATGTCGTATATGATAAAGTACTCGGATCGGCCTGCTATTAATTCGACCGGATCGGTCTACTACCCTATATAGGGGGCTTAAGTTTTCTTGACCAGTATAAATGAGTCATTAAAATTGTGGACCTCATTTTATTGCGTGCTAAGAACGTTTTTGTACTTTCCGATGGCAATGCCATGGTTCACGCGGCTTTATTTGTTATAGTTTAGAGAAATACCCGCAAAATGGTCATAATATTAAACTACGTCACAAAGGTATTCTCAACCTTTTATAATTAAAACAGTGTACTTTTAATTGCTGAGCTACAGACCATTATTAACTGGTAAAGAAGAAATAATTGCAGTAACAATGCTACTTTCAGATCTCACTTAAATAACAGAAACTGTTAGAGGTGTCCAGTAAAGCAAAGAAATGGATTATAATATTTGTTCATAATGTGAGTTTGTTCCAATAAAAACATAATAAAATTTGGTATGAAAGATACTTTAAGTCCCGGGAAAGGACATAGGATACTTTTTATTCCGAAAAAAATTACGGTTCCCGCGCGATAAACGAATTTTGGCGCAACGGAGTTGTGGGCGTCATCTAGTTTAATATAAAGAAACGCACCAAATGTTGCGGACACCATGATTTATACCGACTACTTTGCCTTTCGTGACTTACGTACTAATCCGACTTCAAATTGATGTTTGTTCGGGGCGGGCTTTTTGTCATAACTTTCAAGTAATTGTTTTAAAACTTACATATTCACTTTTAAAGTGGGTCCTAGCAGTTGGTTGAAAACTTTACTTTTCGAAGTATGTAATTAAGGAAGCATTACCATGTATTTTGTATAAACTCATCTAATATCATGGGTTAATTATAATTGTCATTCAAGTAGGTACTTTACGTGAAAATGAAAATTAATAGAGGGATCAGAAACTTATTTGGATAAAAAAATTACTAAGTATTGTATAAGTTGGGTAGTTGTAGTGTGTAATATAACGTCGATTTATCCAAATCTATTTACTTATATAAAACTCAAAGATGACTGACTGACATGGTGATCTATCAATGCACAGCCCAAACCACTGGACGGATCGGGCTGAAATTTGGCGTGCAGGTAGATGATAATATGACGTAGTATAGCTGCATCCGCTAAGAAAGGATTTTGATAAATTCCAACCCCAAGGGGTTAAAATAGAGGGGTTGAACGTTTGTATATTATAATAATACTTCTTAACGCGAGCGAAAGCTCGTTATTTATAAGTCCAGCCAACGTGTCAATAAAGTACGTAAAAATGTATATCAAGGTTTGGATGAAAACTGTTTCATTAATGGCCATCATAACGTTCAAACTACGGATCAAAAAGAAGAAAATATAAAGCCGAACCTAATATTTATTCTGTGGCCGAACATAGAACCGCCTCCATCGTGAAGGTCGGTTAAGAATGTAGTATACAGTATACTAGAAACTACACAGTAGCGCAATAATACAAGATATGAATGCGAGTAAATACGGTAGGTAAGACTTACTTTGTCGTAGGTACACAACTTTGCGCGAACCAACTTTGACAGAATTAGCGTTCTAGTAGAGTGCAGAATGTGAAAGATCCGGCATGGTAAAAATTAAGATACAGCGCAATACTCACTACTTTTTTCCCGTAACTTCGTTCAGGTTCGGTTCAGGTTGAACCTTCCATTTTACAGAATAAAAACTATTTCGAGACCTCTTCCGTGACCTTTTTAGCCGAGATACTAGAGTATTTCGGTCACAAAATTTAATTTTAATCAAATGTAGCGGCTTAAGCGTAAACAGGACACAAACAGACATATGTACCTATCCATACTTCCATACTTCCATACTAATATTATAAATGCGAAAGTGTGTCTGTCTGTCTGTCTGTCTGTTACCTCTTTACGCTCGAACCGCTGAACCGATTTTGCTGAAATTTGGCATGGAGATTCTTAGAGTCCCAAGAAAGGACATAGGATAGTTTTTATTTCGGAAAAATGTACGGTTAAGATAAACGAATTTTGGCGCAACGAAGTTGCGGGCGTCATCTAGTAAAATTATACATAAGTATGGATTGTAAATTGTGATATCGCTATAGGCTACTCAAATAACAAAATCGTTTGTCGTCGGATTTTACGTATTTTTTGACTGCATTATGAAGGCCGTGTTCACACCAAACCGACTGTGAGCCGCCGAATGTGAGCGGACGTTATGCAGTTTATTGTATTTCCATACATATTCACTTTTTCGTTCATACCTAACCGACAATACGCCATTACTACCAAGTATTTTCTTTATCAGTTAATTAAAAAAAACTTTTTTTAAGTGTCAATAAGAACACCTAGACACGTGACCAAAAAATTTTCATATATTTTGTTTTAGTCATATCTGCGCATAACCTACATCTATAATTTCAGTTAGAGTGCATACAATAGCCGCCGGAGTGGCCAAAGTTGGTTCATTTGTATTCAAATTCATATTTTTGGAGAAAGTTTCGAAACTTTAGCTAATTTAAACATTCTCTTAGACCCCAATAAAATTTGGACAAAAGGGAAAATATTTTAATATGAATAGTTTAGTTCACGCATTGATTCATACAAATAGTGATGTTTTTTTTCGGTTATTCATTTTAATCCAAAATTGTACATAGACGGCAGAGTGTGAATATTTTGTCACTTCTCACGTTAAAGATTTCGGTTTTCTTGATCTCACATTGCATTTAAATTTTGTTTTGATAGAAAGTCACACTCAACCTTTAGGACAAAGATAAAAAGAGATTTGGGTAAAGATTCTCTGAAAATAAAGCTACATAGGAAACTAAATGACGCCGCAACTCCGTTGCGCAAAAATTCGTTTATAACCGTAAATTTTCTGGGATAAAAAGTATCCTATGCGCTTTCCCGGTACTCAAAGTATCTCCATACCAAATTTCAGCAAAATCGTTTCAGTGGTTAGGGCGTGAAGAGGTAACAGACAGACAGATAGACACACTTTCACATTTATATTATTAAGTATGGATTTGAATTTATAAGATTGTAATAGTCACTTTTTTAAACTGTCCACTTTTACTCTATTAAACTACGTAATTACGATTTGATGGTATACATAATCAAAATACCAAGTTTTTAATTGCCCAAACGGCTGTAACATGGGGGTGCAGTTTGACGACCTCTACAACAGTGGGCTTTATGAGTAAACTATGGGCTAGAGTTACCATTATATCCGAAAAGATGGAGACATGAGCAGGACCGCGCGGCACGACGATTACGTATCTGAGTTGCGACAGCTTTGCAGCAGGTGTTTGACAGCACAATATCTGCTTTCAAATGCTCGTTGTATCCGTCCTGTAGTCGTTAACATCAGAGAAATCCATACTAATATCGTAAATGCGAAAGTGTGTCTGTCTGTAACCCCTTCACACCCAAACCGCTGAACTGATTTAGCTGAAATTTGGTTATATACTTCGAGTCCCGGGAAAGGACATATGATAATAATTCAAATCCCCGAAAAATGTGCGGCTTCTGTGCGATAAACTCATTTGGCGCAATGAAGTTGCGAGCGTCATCTAGTTAATCAATAGACATAGGTATGTAGACCTACGTAAATTATTCTCAAGTTAAACCCCCAAAGTATCAAAATTTATTGAGGTTTAGCATTAAAAAGAACTGTCTTAAGTGTCCGACAGCGAAAAGTGAGATTTCTAGAGTTATGCCGAAGATATTAATCCTTAGATCGCGGATTCTTGGAAAAGCTATCGTATTCTATTATTGCCGCGGTCACCGGTGTCCTTATGGGGCTTGAAGGATTAATAGAGATACTTTAACGAAAGTTAGTTAGACCTCCACCACTTCATACCTTCTAAGTAACAGCGACACAAACTTTGTAGTTGTCGTTCTTACCTGTATAAGGATCATGTGGAGAAATCCTTTCAACTTTCATAAATTGACGAAAGTCAGCTGCCACTGGCTCTTAATCTGTAATGAAATGAAATTATGATTATAGTAGAGGAGGGGAAGAGGGGATTTTGGGAGTAGCTCGAGCGTGTCAGATTAAGCTTGTATAGGCTTCCGACATGTGTCTAATTATCATGGTATAGAAATCTAATTTCTCACGTGGTGGGTTAAATTTTTTTTTTTGAATATTGAAAGTCATCCGATCTGTCAGATTAAGATAGGGAATGTTTAGTATACCCCAAAGAAGCTTCCATAAAAAGCACTGACGATTCAAAGATAAGGTAAGCCTGTAGGAACATTTTAATATATAATAATAAACCTTTGATATTTTCCTAACTAAACTTCGCAGATATTTTTAGCCGACTTCCAAAAAACGAGGAGGTTATATGTTCGGCTGTGGATATTTTTTTTTGTATGTTCAACGATTACTCCTCCGTTTGTGAACCGATTTTCGAAATTTTTGTTTTCTTGTATTAGGTTTCACTCCAATTTGGTACCATGTTCACAAAAGTGGTGACCTGATGATGGGATCCATGAGTAATCGAGGGAACTCCTCGAAAGTTATATGGAAACATATAGTGATTTTAGTTTTATGAGAAGCATCCTAAGTATATGCTACAAAAACGCAAGATTTTGCACCGAGGAATACTATGGTTCCGAAGATACTACGAGAACTCCGGATTCCTTATAGATACAAGTTTAAGAGTTTAGGCGCTGTTTTAAGAACTGAAAGCATATGCTACTATGCAAATTACATTCATCATCATCATTATCATCATTACCATGTCAGTGCCACCAATGTCACCAAATTCAACCTTATCTCCAGAGCATAAGGCACACATTTGACATTACTTCTGGGAAGCTTAAGTTGCTTCGATACTGTTACATTTTGTCTCACTTCGCCGAGATATTTTGGAAAACAACCTAATTTCAACCTTTTGCATTGCGTTTACCGTTCATAATACAATAACACTCTCTACAGTCTCACTTCAATCTGCCAGGGCCGCAGGGCTGTCAAGCGAGCGGTGCGGCGGTACGGGCCGGGTAGGGACTATGTGCGCTGCGTCCGCGTCACGTGCGACAAGTCGAGCGAGTGCCAACTGCCAGCCTATTGAAAGTTGAAACTAGTCCGGTGACCGGCTACTCAGCACGTCACGTCACGTGTTCACTTCGATTTTTTAAAATGTATTGTTTAAAATTATCTGCAGGCTGCAGCTGATATTATATTTTGTAAGTGTGACTGTAATAAGATACGCAGAATAATATTATACAGGTGTATTATTCTACTTATAATACGCGATGGTTTACTTTGGT
The DNA here is from genome assembly GCA_905333045.1 of Lysandra bellargus. Lineage (NCBI taxonomy): Eukaryota > Metazoa > Arthropoda > Insecta > Lepidoptera > Lycaenidae > Lysandra > Lysandra bellargus. Next base: position 3,746,535 of record HG995354.1, read on the forward strand.
AACTAAAAAGAGTGAAATTATTATTTTTAATAAAAAATTTAAACCGACTTCCAAGGTAAAAACAATAATAACATCCTTATAAAATGAACTAAAAAGCAGAGGCGGCGCAAGGCGTGGGCGGTGTGGGCGACCGCCCACGGCCTCGCGATCTAAGTTGCCTCGCGCCCCTTGGACCACGAGGTTTTTTTTAAAGGATTTACATGTTTTGATACTTAATTATTCATAAAAAAAAGTTTTATAAATAAAAGTTTGAGTATCAAAAAATTCTTTCTCTCCGAAAATCCGTATTATTGCGTCATCTGATAGATGACGCAATAATACGGTACCGACTTCAAATAATGAAGACTATAGTATGTACAGAAATAGTTGAGATTTAGACGAATTCTGAAAGAGGCGATATTAAAGAGTAAGAATTATTTAATACTTTTTAGTTCATATTATTACTTATTGTTTTTACCTTGGAAGTCGGTTTTAATTTTTTGTTAATATTTTGCACTAAACTAAATGATTTAGTCCTTGTTGTCTAAAATATAATAATAACTGACACCTTCCCCCCTACTATTACTTATGTAGTCTTTTTCTTAAATATAAGATAAATAAAATGAATAATCTCCGCAATAAATGTTCGGAAATATCGCCAGCAGTATTTCCGGACATTTACGACTTGCAAACCTTCAAGAAGAGCGTATTCCTTCTTAAAAGATCGGCAATACACTTCTGATGTTGTGAGTGTCTATGGGTGACGGCAATTGCTTTCCATCAGGTCACCCGTTTGCTGGTTTGTCCCTCAATTTTATAAAAATAATAATATTGGCTACGTAAACCAGTTTCATGGTAACTCTACAGGCGACATATTTATATGTCCGGTGATAATTAAGGGAATTACGGCCCGGGGGCGGCGAAATAAATATTTATTCTGTTTACGAGCCCCGGCTTTTTACATTAACTGAACTTTAGTGCATAGAGTTTGATCTAACTCTAGTTTAGAGTTGTGAAACACGGGTGCAATAACACAACAGGGTGAAAAATTTAACTGCTAGAGCTTAGACTTTATTTAAATACGACAAAGGTAATGTTTTACCTGTTGTAATATACAGAGTGTAACAAAACAAAGTTATCCATATTTAATATTATAAATTCAAAAATGTGTCTGTCTGTCTGTCTGTTTATCCGTCTGTCCGTCTGTCTGTGTCTCTTACCTCTTCAAGCTCCAAACGCTGAACCAATTTTGCTGAAATTTAGCATGGAGATACTTTGAGTCCCGGGAAAGGATATAGGATACTTTTTGTCCCGGTAAAAAATACGGTTTCCGAGCGATAAACGAATTTTGACGCAACGAAGTTGCGGCCGTCATCTAGTAAATTATAAAACTTTAGGATGTGTATGTGACATAGAGTTCACTGTGAAAGTGGCAACGCTGAAAGAGCACATTTTTGTGATTTGTATGAGCAAGCGCCTTAAGGCTTCGTCCACATTTGTATCATATGTGCGATCAGATCTCCGATCAGATCTCCGTTGCGTATCATCGAATCGTATCACAATTATAATATGCGTATCATGATACGCCTCGATCGCTATTAACCGCATATCTGATACGTGTTGTATCAAATACGCGCATGATCGGCAGAATGATCATAGGCGTCCACACTATGGCCGGTATAAATAGTCAGTACTCAAGATACATTTCGGTCTCAAGACGCGGTTCGGCTCTATGATTGGTCCAAATTTTGACAGCCAACCAATCACAGAGCCTGAACCGTGTCTTGAGATCGAGATGCATCTTGAGTAATGACTATTTATACTGGCCTTAGATACGCATACTTGATACGGTGCGATGATCGCGACGGAGATCTGATCGGAGATCTGATCGCGCAAATGATACAAAATATGTGGACGAGCCTTATACGTTATGGATTTGCCCATACAATAGTTAAACAGTTACTTTTCAACTTTAATTTCAAAAAAACAAAATTGTATTGAAGAAGTAATACTACCAAAAGGAAGATTTTTTTGGGATAAAAATAGCCTATCTGTTAAATTATGCACCACTATAGTCAAATTGATAAATAATAAATATCTAACCTGTTTAAAACCCGCTTTTATTAGCTTTGGCTGTATGTATGTAATGGAATTTTTGAGCGTGGTTTTTACCTATCTCCAGTAGTAAAATTAATTCGAAACTTTGCATACGTAATATAATACGTACTTAAGGCGAAGACAGCTGCCAATTCGACGTCTTTGTGCAGTTTTCTAGACGTATACGTATTTCATTGATTGGCACAAAATATATGTGATTTTTGATTATATTTGGAAAAGCTTGTCTAATTTAAATAATAAAATAATGTACTCCTACTGGATGAAAAAAAAAAAATACCAAAGTCACATCTTTCAGGAACTATAAACAGTTCTAACTAAAGTAATAATACAATTTATGCTTTAAAATTTGTTTATTTGATACCTTTTAGAAAAATCCAAAGATTGCCAGATTTAATTTTCGGTTCTGACATCTAGATTTCCCATAATATTTATTTTTTCCTCTAACAAACGAAAAATGTATCCACGCTACCGAGTGAACACTTCACATCTCTGTCTCTCTGGTATGAAGATCGACAGTGGTGCGAGAGTGATGCGAGATCAAGGCAGTTCTCAACGTCTTAAGAGCTTAATGACAACGCAATAATTTGTTATTTTTTTAAATTATTATTATTTTTAAGTGAAGAAGTGGCAAACATACATAACATATTATTAAAACTTCTGCAATCTGCAGTGTCTTTAAGCCCAAAAGCCGTTGCTAATCATTATTTTTAACTGCCATCAACTTTTCCCCCGTTCTATTTTTCATTCGTTCCTTCGTTCATCCCCGTCTACTTTTCTCAACGAAAACACTGTTCCATCCCACGCTGACGAAATATTATTATAAAAATAGAAATAGAAGGATATTTCTTGGGAATAAGCAGGAATTCCACTACAGTGTGAGTGAGTAAGGCGACTTAAATGATACAATTACTTCTAATTGGTCGACAGGATGTAACGGGGATGCCTTCATCTTATTAATCAACTCAAATTAGTAGATTCGGTTCGAGTGATTAATTCATTAAGTCGTGTTCAAAGCTTTAAGTGTAGGTAAGGTAAGTAATATACAGGGTGTGACAAAACAAAACTGATAGTAGTTGAGGGTATATAATTATGTCCCTAATATAGAGTTCAGTTAAAGTAGTAGCATAGAAAGAGCAAATTTTATTTTATGATTTGTATAAGCAAGCACCCGAGCGTTATGACTTTTGAATTTCCCATCACAAAAGTTTAAAAAAACTTTATTTTTGAGTACTGCTACTTTCATAGTGAGCTCTATATTATATTAGAGATCAACTACGATAACATGGCGCGCCCCTCCAAAATTCAAAACGTTGTCAAAACTACGTTATCTTGCGCGGTAGGCTAGTTATGATTAGCTGACCAACAAATCTCTATAATAGCTTCATGGTGACTACACACATTGAAACAATCATTTGGAGGGGCGCGCCATGTTATCTCTACACCCTTAAGGTGACGCCGCGTTAAAGTAAGAAACCGTGTTGGATATGTTTTAGATTGCTTGTTTTCTATGAGAGGCCGGCCCGGCCTCTCATAGAAAACAAGCAATGGAACAGCAAAAAATGGAAAGGGCATAAGCAACAAAATGGTTTTTGTCGCGTAATTTAAAAACCATAAATACATTTCATATAAGCTATGCACATATTAAAGTGTATGCTTCAACCAATTTATGTACAAATTTTGGAACCTTAAATCACTCTCCTCTGTTGGAAAAATAGGAATCCCTTTTTTTAAAGAGGTCTTTTCGATTGATAATTCTGTGTTATAAAAGTTGTCCAATCGTGTTATGCTATGGGCAATTCAAAGACAAAGACATGATGAATACTGACAATGAACTTTAGTTTCTTAGCTTTAGTAATTGCTGAGAAAAATCGGCATCGCTACAGCCAAATTATCAAGGCGTCGCCTTAAGTTATCACTTAACTGAGTTTGCGTTATTCACCTCATTCATAACGATTGTTTAAAGAGTTCCAGAAATATTTTCGTTTATACAGCAATTAAAATTATTGATTTTCCGTACCTACTATACGAATTTCCTATATCAAACATTCATGTAACAAAATTGTACGAAATCACAATTTTCCGTCTATTTTTTGCTTTTCCAAGCCGTTACGGTGGAAAAGGCTAATTGTATGGGACTCCAGAGCTGCATGAAAATGTCATTGTGCTAAAGCTGTTTAACTTGTCGCTAAATTGGGTTAAAAAAACCTTGACTGTCTATATTTTAACACTATGTGACTGGAAGCGAAAATATGTTTTGTTTTTCGAAAATAAACAGATTTTGGACGAGGCAAATAAAAATATAACGTTTGTGGTCCAGTAGTTTAAAGCGTGGGCCGGAGGTCGTGGGCTCGATTCTGCTATAAGAAATTCTGTTTTTAAGTTTGGTTCAGACAATGCAGACTGATTGTCTGACAGAAAATGATTCACGTGTCGGATAGGTATACAATAAGAGCTCCCGCACACGGGCCACCGGCCACAACCACAAAATGCCGCCACCGGCATATTTCCTGTAGTTTTTATACATTTTATATGGACTCGCCGCACACGGTTGACGCCCCACACGCTACAATCGTCCAATCGTCTTGCTTCTTGTGTATTGTGGCGGCGTTTGCGGCTGTCGCGTGTGGCCCGTGTGCGGCGACACTGAATCGGTCTGCCTGATTCCCGCCAGTCGTGAGACGTGACTTGCGTCGGATATCACAGTTCGTTCAGTAGTTTTGCGCAAGAAGTGACAAAACACTCACAACAGGTGACCCGTTTGCTCGTTTGCCCCCATATTTTAATAATTACTTCCGCTTTTGTACGATAAAACAGTATTATTTTATTGTATTTTCAAAAACGCAAATCATAATTGGCTGTTAAGCATCCGTGTACCAACCTACAAAAAATTTACTTATTGAGTTATGAATTCAGTTATGTTCTTTAGATGATTTAGAACAACTGCTTGACTGCATTCAAAATTTAATAACAAAAATAAAGTGGGTTACGACTCAGGACTCTATATTCAAGTTAAAGTGTCATATATTACACTCCATCAATTAAATGTCTTATCGATTATACTTTTACAGAAATAATGACAGGCTATATTAGATAATTGGGTTATTATGTTATAAAGTATTCTATTGATTTCCAAGCTATGTAATCTATACATATTATATATTATATATATATTCTAAGCAACAATACTATGTAATCTATACATATTATAAAAAAAAGTCGCGTTTTTCCCTCATGTCCCTTTGTTCCCTTTAATCTTTAAAACTACGCAACGGATTTTGATGATTCTTTCAGCGTTAGATAGCCTATTTATCTAGGAAGGCTATAGGTTATATTTTATCACGCTAAGGCTAATAGGAGAATGTGGAAAAAAACGGAGGAAGGATCATAGGCTATCGATTTTAATATTTTTTTCAGTGGCTATACATTTAATACACGTGCGACGACGGGCGGGTCTCTAGTTGATCAATAATTTAAAGATATTACCGTTCTAAAACTATTGTTTAACATACATATTTATATGTATGTTAGTCATTACTCATTAAGGTATACAATGGGGGGTGTGCCAAAATGTTTTCGTTTTCGCTTCGTTATAGAATCGCCGATGAAAATGTATGGAATTGACATAAGCCTTTGTTAATATGACGTTGACGTTCGACTCGTCTTATGTCAATTTTATACATTTTGATGGGCGATTCTATAACGAAGCGAAAACGGTAAAGTTTCGGCTAAATGTCCAGATATCTTCTTATATATAAAATTCTCGTGTCATAATGTTAGGCCGCGTACTCCTCCGAAACGGCTTTACTGATTTTAACCAAATTTTATATGCATATTCAGTGGGTCTGAGAATCAGCTACTGGGTACTTATTATATTGATAAGTGCATTTGTTGAATAAATAATAGTAAATTATCACAACTCGAGACTAACGGCGACCATTATTTGTGTGACGGGACGGGGCGTGACGTTACCATGGTAACTTATTTAGTCACTTCAATTAAATAATAATATGCTCAGAATACTTTATATTATTTTGGCAAAGCAACGTTTGCCGGGACAGCTAGAATAAATAAATAAAAAATTATTATATCTCTTTGATCCATCAATGAAATTGGTCAAGTTCAATTAGTGTTAGTTTGACCAAATTACGCAGGCCTACCTATGAAATTATTTTTTAATTAATAGTTAGGGAGGGGAAGAGGGGATTTTGCGACAAGCTCGAGCGTGTCAGATTAAGCTTGTATAGGCTTCCGATATTATGTGTCTAGTTATCATGGTATAGAAATCAGATTTATCATGTAGTGGGTTAAAAAAAGTTATTTTCGAATATGGAAATGTCGTCGGATCTGTCATTTGTCAGATTAAGATAGAGGATCTTTAGTATAATACCCCAAAGAAGCTTCCATATAAATCACTGACGATTCTAGGGTTAGATTAGCCTGCAGCCGCTCGCTGTAATCGCTCCAGCGGTTTAGACGTAAAAATCGGTCAAGTGCGAATCGGACGCACGCACTAAGGGTTTCGTAACGTTATAGAGGAAAAATAGGCCAAAAATTATGTTTTTGTATGGGAGCCCCCCTATTGAAATATTATTATAAATTATTAAAGTAGACATATAAATGAGGCCTTTATAAAAATTTATGTGCCTAGCTGCTGTCATTATTATTTCGAGCAAAAAAGCCAAAAAAATAATTTTTGTTGTATGGGAGCCCCCCTTAAATATTAATTTTATTTTGTTTTTAACCCCCGACAAAAAAGAGGGGTGTTATAAGTTTGACGTGTCTGTCTGTCTGTCTGTCTGTCTGTCTGTCTGTCTGTCTGTTTGTTTGTCTGTGTGTGTATCTGTCCGTGGCATCGTAGCATCCAAAAGGGTGGACCGATTTTGATCTAGTTTTTTTTTGTTTGAAAGCTGACATGATCGAGAGTGTTCTTAGCTATAGTAAATCATCATCAGCATGCTCAGTGCTGGACAATCAAGGTTTATCTGGTTCATGTCCGTGGCATCGTAGCATCCAAACAGGTAAACCGATTTTGATATAGTTTTTTTTGTTTGAAAGCTGACATATTCGGGAGTGTTCTTAGCTATAGTTCATCATCATCAGCCTGCTCAGTGCTGGACAATCAGGGTTTATCTGGTTCATGAAAGGCCGTTAGCAACTTGTAGTCATTTGATGGGTTTTATATTTCATTCTAGTTCGTGACATTTGTGAATATACAATATAAGTATACACACATAATAATGGAAAGTTGGCCTGGTGCTGCACCATCACCTGGTAATCAATAGGATATCCAACTCCTCACCAACTTAGAGCAGAGGTTTCGTGTTTGGGCTCATTTTAATTGCGACAACCAGTAAGAAGTAGACAAACAGTAAATATTTACACCCATCTGCTGTTGCAGCATCACCTGAATTCTGTAGGAACCGAGCTTCGTATGAACCCAAAGTGGAGGTTTCATGTTTGGGCTCATATTAACAACCTCATCGAAAAGGACATTGATAGATGGTAATCATAAGAATACTTATGATTCTGTTGTTAGGAATTATTCTGTACTATAGCCAACACAAGTTTAAAAAGTATGAAATAAAATTAAATTAAGAAATTTAAAAAAACCCCCGCCAAACAACTTTAAAAAGTAATGAAATAATATTTACTGCCTTTGAGTTCAAATAATTCCCAACTTGTGTAAAGTAATATTTTAGTCCATAATTGTTGTCAAGGTGTGTCGGGGGACCGCTAATGTAGATGTTTGATTTCATTTCACAATCAATTCATAGCGAACTGAATCGAGATAGTCAGCGACTTGGCGGTTGTATGTTGTAGTTTACTTGGCGGTCCCCCGACACACCGTGACAACAATTATGGACTCAAATATTACTTTACACAAGTTAGGAATTATATGAACTCAAAGGCAATAAATATTATTTCATTACTTTATAAAGTTGTTTGGCGGGGTTTTTTTTAAATTTCTTAATTTAATTAGTATTTGTTGTTGTAGCGGCAACAGAAATACACAATCTGTGAAAATTTCAGAAGTCTAGCTATAGCGGTTATTGAGTTACAGTCTGGAGACAGACAGACAGACGGACAGACAGACTGACAGACAGACGGACAGACAGACGGACAGACATAGAAGTCTCAGTAATAGGGTCCCGTTTTACCCTTTGGGTACGGAACCCTAAAAAGTAACAAACATAATATTATAACGAACTCACAAAATTTGGCCTTTATATTAGTGTTGTCTTGGCATTCGAGTAGAAAGCGTTTTCTTACCTCCCAATATTATGTTTGTTTGTACAATTTTAATTTTAATTGTACATTTAATTAATCTACTTAGGGTTGCTATACACGCGAGTGGCACACGCAACTTTTTACCCCGCAATTTGTCATGCGGCACATGTCAGTTACGTTTTGCGTTAAGTATTTTTTACTTGACTGGTTTTCTGTATTTACATGGTCAGCGTGAACGCTTTTTGATGGAAAATATGTAAACGGTTCGCGGTAGATTAACAAACACTTTTTTACATGTTCTATTATACATGTGCAATATACTACATATATTTTGCACAAAACACACGTCATGACACAGCATGTAAGAGCGTCTCCATAATATTTAAAATAAAATTGAATAAAAGGTGAAAATGTATCTACAGCGGATTATCCCCAATCACAATCCCCAATGATCACATTTAGCAATTCCTCTCAATCAATTCAGCAAATGAATAGTTAAAACTGTAAAACTGACGAATGTCAAATTAGTACGAATGATTAGACACGAATAATTGCAAGCACAGTGACAATTTTGCAACTTAAAAACAAATTAATCATATTATTATGATTCATAATAATTATGATTCTCCAAAGCGACCATTTTAGCCCCGCTGATATAATATTGTGTTTAGGCAGAGACCAGATTAAGTATAAGTAACTCGATGATGTTCGCAACTTTGTTATACCGAATTTTGTTTATCGCGGAAAAAGTACATTCCGGAACAAAAACAATCCTTTATCTTTTACCGGGTCTCAAACTATGCTTATGAAAATTTAATGTTATCAATATCGGTTCAGTGGTTTAAGCGTGAAGGTAACTGATAGACAAACAGAAACGCTTTCGCATTAATAATATTAGTAAAGAAACGATATTATAAATATATATGTCGCAGTCATCTGGTTCAATCTGCGATTCGATTGAATGACTAGCGCATTCATTGAATGACTCCATTCAATTGAATGACTCGGCCGAACGTCGATTGAACGATCGTCCCTCGACGTTTAACTAGTTAGCGTTTTGTAGCATAGCGTTTTGAAGATAGCGGACATGAAATCAGTCAGTTAATTGAACGTATTTCATTTTCTTCCTACTGCGGCGCTACTAGTCACTAAAACAAATATGGCGTCAAACATCTCGCACAGCTGATAGCACTGTGTTGATATTTTATCGATTACGTTTACGTTAAAGTGCTTTATTTGTAATAACTAATAAAATAACATGAAAGCGTGGATTTACCTATAACTACCCCGTCAACAGCTACTTTCTTACAATTATTACAACAGAAAGAAAAAAATAGCATCCCATGTAACGACTTTGCTGTATGACTTTTACTCAAGACGTTAAACGTTACAGTCAACGTCTTGACGAGTTGTCCTTTAGTCATTCAATTGAATGGTGTCATTCAATGAAAGCGCTAGTCATTTGATCGAATCGCAGATTGAACCAGATGACTGCGACATATATACGGGAATAACATTGTAATACAGTCAATAATTATAACGTGATAGGTCAAAGTTGACAGACCATTATTACCGAAGCACGTGTCCAAAATGTTATGAATTGTAAATTTCCAAGAAACTGAGATTTAAAATGATGATAACCGAATTTTAGCTTGTGCAGGCAAATCGATTGCTCAAATATTTCATATTTAATTGGCCATTAATGTGTTACTTTATTTGTAGTTTAATAATAATTATTATTTGTAGGTACTATACGTAGTATTTATATAACATGTGTTATATATGACTAGTTTTTGTCCGCACAAGAGTCTGTAAAGGCTCGTCCACATTTGTATCATTTGCGCGATCAGATCTCCAATCATCTCCGTCGCGATCATCGCGCCGTATCAAGTATGCGTATCATAGTGTGGACGCCTATTAGATCATTCTGTCGATCATGCGTGTATTTGATACGAGACGTATCAGATACGCGGTTAATAGCGATCGGGGCGTATCATGATACGCGTATCATTTTGACACGCTTCGATGATACGCGACGGAGATCTGATCGGAGATCTGATCGCGGAAATGATACAAATGTGGATGCACCCTTAGATCATTCTGCCGATCATGTGCGTATTTGATACGACACGTATCAGATACGCGGTTAATAGCGATCAGGGCGTTTGATACGCTTCGATGATACGCGGCGGAGATCTGATCGGAGATCTGATCGCGCAAATGTGGACAAAGCCAAGAGGCGATAGACAGCTAGATACACTGCCGCATTTATTATGTACTAGGGTAAATACAAATTGCAATAATTTGATGTAAATGTGTGTTAGTGTTTAATGAATACTCAGGCTTCTTAATCCCAAATTATATTTTAATCCTTCCATCGGGGATTCTTGGAAATGCTATTGTATTCTATTGTTGTCGCGATCAACGGTGCTCGTACGGGGCTTGATGGGCCTAATCATGTAGCTACATTCCTACTTCCTTCCGATCCAGTATGTTACCCAACAAACTACAAAATCGTATTCTCAAAACTGAAAACAGCCAAACAAACTTTATCATGGAATAATTTTTCGTAGTTTTATAGGAAACTGATGGATGGAACATAGAATTACTGAAGCTAAAGTTCTGTTCAAAATGTTCAAAATTATATTTTTAAAGAAAATTATTAGGCCACAATGAAACTGACAACAAAATTCCACGGTAATTAAAGATAGAAATATAGGAGTGCATTCATTTGACATTAAAATTGATCTAGATAAAAGTTTTTTCAGTGAATATTGTGATATAAAACTACTTTATTTACTTTTTTTCGATCTTAAGGCTGTCCCCCGAGCAAACGACCTTGACCATACATTTGCCGTGTTGCCGAGATCGCACCAAAACCCTATTTTTTTACTTATTTTACTTATTTTTAGTTCAAAATTGACCTAAAAAAATTACAACGCGGAATATGTAGTTTATGATATTGTCGATCTATTGGCGTGTGTTTCAAATAAAAGTAATTTGTAAATACTAAGAAGACGCTGAATGTATGCTTGAATTTTAATAAATTGGTTTTACGTTGGTTTTACTTTGATATCAGCATCATGAGTATAATAAACAAAAATAGAACATTTAAAACATGGAAAGGAATGTTGATATACTGAAGATTATTGCTGTATTTTTATTATAACTTTGTAGTTTTTAAATTATGAGTTTATAAGACTCTAAATACTGTCAATTACGGAATCTTCGTAGGGGAAGGCCCTTAAAACTTCTGTCTACTTTGAAAGCACGCAATATGTAACATTCTGCACTTAGCTTAATTAATCCTTTTCCAAATTCCTGTGTTGCTAAAGTAATACCATTAGAATATGAAATGACAAATCCAACTTTATTAATAAACTTACGAGCTAACTTGATAATCGCAAACTTGTGAGCACACTTAAGAAAGTTCCAAGCAAAAATGATCCTTACCACCTTAAAATAAGTTAAAAAATCAATATAGAAGCATGTACGCATACATTTAAAGTTTAAGAAGCGGGACAACGTCTGAGTTTCGTACAATATTATGTTTTCTTTACTTAACCCTCGTAAACATTGTTTTACTGAAAAGCACAATGTATGAAGTTATGACCTAGAAAATTATGGTCTTCATCCTAACGTACAACACTAAGACACACTACAAAGATATACAGTAGCGTAACTCTGTCGTGTTCTTAAAATCAAATTCTAGCAAAACAGACATCTATTGTTTCGTTTTCTAAAGTTAAATGAAAATATAATTATTGTTCTTTCTTTTTGGAACGAAGTTCCTTATTGATTTTAATTTAGGTTGACTTCCTCTATTCGGGATCGAACCTGCATTCTCTCGATTGCGAACCAACTACCAACGCCGCTTTTTAGTCTTTGGTAGAGTTGCGGTACGTACACGACACTCTGTCTTAAGTGGGGAGTGGAGCACCATGGCATTGAAAAAGGCCGTTGCTCTTAAGGTCCTATAGACCCAATTTTACATGACTTTGAATCTATACTAATATTATAAAGCGGAAGAGTTTGTTAGTTTGTTTGTTTGTTGAACGCGCTAATCTCAAGAACTACTGGTTCGATTTGAAAAATTCTTTCACTGATAGATGCCCATTTATCGAGGAAGGCTATAGGCAATATTTTATCACGCTAAGACTAATAGGAGCGAAGAAATAGAGGAAAATGTGGAAAAAACGGGGGAAAATTATTTTAAAGGGCTTATTTGAACGCGCTAATCTCAGGAACTACTGGTCCGATTTGAAAAATTCTTTCAGTGATAGATAACCCATTTGTCGAGAAAGGCTATAGGCTACATTTAGTCACGCTACAAATAATAGCAGCGGAGAAATTGAGGAAAATGTGGAAAAAACGGGGGAAATTATATGAAAGGGCTTATTTGAACGTGCTAATCTCAGGAACTACTGGTCCGATTTGAAAAATTCTTTAAGTTTTAGATAGCTCATTTATCAAGAAAGGCTATAGGCTATATTTGATTACGCTAAGACTAATAAGAACGAAGAAATAGAGGAAAATGTGGAAAAACGGGGGGAAATTTTATTTGAACGCGCTAATCTCAGGAACTACTGGTCCGATTTGAAAAATTATTTCAGTCTTAGATAGCCCATTTATCAAGGAAGGCTATAGTCTATATTTATTTTTATCACGCTAAGAATAACAGGAGCGAAAAAATAGAGGAAAACGGGGGAAATTATATGAAATTGCTACTGTTACTGGAGCTATTTTATGTTTTTTGGCAAACTTGAAGAATAGACCACGTGAAGGGACATAGGCTATTTTTGCGGAAAAATGTACGGTTGTATGAAATTCCTAAATTACGCGGGCGAAGCCGCGCGGAACAGCTAGTCAATAATAAACAAACAAATAGTGACTTTTGAAAGCCAAAAAAAAAATACAAATTGTTGCTTACTTAATGTACAATATTTTGTGGTTCGAAACATAATATTGAAAACTTCACTCGATCAAAAATAACTCCGAAATGGAGGGTAAATTCGAATATTTTGTGATATTTTTCTTATTTTTTATGAAGCTTATGATAGTTTTACTTTCAAAAATCATATCTACGAAAAGTTCATAACTTAAAGAAGAATAATTTGTGGTTACATTCTGCATTTTGGTTTAATTATCTCAGTAAAAGGTATTTTTTCTCCTATTTCGCCCTATTAAGGACACGGCGAGCGTCGTAACCGCCGCTGTACAAAGCGCGCTGATATGAATGTTATTTTAATGTCCTTTACGTCGATATTCGTACTGACAGACATCGACCTGCTAATTTTCGGAGACGCTGATAACTGCGAATGACCTTAAGGATTCGCATTTCTTGCATCACTCTCGCATTACGATCAATTTTCATGCGAGAGAGATAGATGTGAAATGTTCATGTCAAGTGCCCAAGTGCCCAAGGACCTTAAGACAAATGTAACATAATTATCACGTTCCTGTGATAGCTAATGTCGGCCTGGATAACTCCCTTGTGTGGGAATCGCCGACTCAACTTCAGACAATGTTCAATTGAGTTAGACAATCGCGTAGAAATCTAGACTTAATGTTGGTCATTATTTAAATGCTCAAATGTAGCTCAAAGCGTAAGACAAGGCTAAGATACTATAACATACTCATAATATTATGTATTTTATATTTTCTTTGCCTCATCCCATACATGGTAACAAGGTTTCTATGAAATGTCTCACTTGTATTTTACTAGCAAATAAAACAGTAAATATTGCCCGCGATCTCGTTGCGATGAAAACTTTTGTCGCGATGGAAACGTAATTTTTTTGGGATAAAAACTATCTGATGTTCATTCCCGGATTCAAAGTATTAAGCCAAATTCTATGCAGCTGAGTGGTTTTAGCGTCAAGAGATAACAGACAGAAACGTGTTCTCATATTAGAATGTAATATCGATACCTGCATACGGATTCTAATACAATCAAATTGCATTGATATCATTAATTCCAAGAATTCCAGGTACTCTCACAGCGATAATGTAGTATATTTGTTAATACTCCAAGCCCACATAACATGAATTCAGTGAGATTTAATTCACAGAAATACAGATAATAGAGTAATGAACTCTACTGTACTATAAATAACTTACATCTTTGTTCTCTAGTGAAAATGTGTTCCCAGAAATCAGCGTTCGCTGTACGTCAAATAAAACTTTTCTTGACAAAATATAATAATCTTGTATTCAAATTAGTTTTAGCAAAAAGAAAATCCTTTTTAAAATAAGCCTTTTGTTACAGGTAAATGTGAGCAAAATGGATTTCAAATACCTTATCCTGATGATCGCATTCGCGACTGTCGAGATTAATCTAACGGAGAGTCGGCAGAACGAAAAACGAAGATGGAAGACAGATAAATCGCTGTACTCCTCGCACTACGTCAACATCTGTGATATACAGGACAGAGTATCCAAAGTGCATTGCTACTGCGAGAGCATAAAACTGAAATCAGCCACGAAAGCCGACTGCTGGGTGTTTAATGGTGGAATAGCAGAGGACGACCCGTTCTGGTCCAATTTCTACTCCCAACCCAAGATAGAACGACTCACATTCAACGTTAGAGCAGACGGTGGGCTCACTTACGTTCCCTCAAAAGTTATAGTGAGGCTCGAACGCTTGCAGCACATAAGCATACAGTACGCTAACATATTCAGTATTCCGTCCTTCGCTTTCACGAATTCCACGACGTTGCGCGAAATAAATCTACCGAAAAACAAAATAACGAAGCTAGACAAGATGGCGTTCGCGCATATGATAATGCTGGCCAACGTGAGCTTATCAGAAAATCAGATATCTGAACTCAATCAGGACGTGTTCTACGTTCTGCCCAACCTCCAAAGGCTATATTTATCGAAGAACATAATTAGCGTCCTCCACGACGGATGTTTTCAACACTTGAACAATCTGATCAAGTTGGATTTGAGCAGCAATCTGTTATCGGTTATCGTCCGGGAGAATTTTCAAGGCCTATCCAATTTAATCACCTTGGACATGAGAAACAACAAACTTATGATGATCGGGGACCTCGCCTTTGCTGAACTTTGGAGCCTCCAGGAATTGTATTTAGATGGAAATAAAATAGAATTCATTTCGGAGAGGGGACTCGGCGGGTTGAGTCAGCTGAGAAAACTTTCTTTGGCCGACAATAACTTGGCCGTGTTGGACGAGGGGGTCCTGGACGACGTACAAAAGTTAAACATCCTGGATCTCAGAAGTAACAACTTGGAGACGCTAAAACAGGAGGCCTTGAGGGCCGTCGCCGAGAATATGAAATCGAGTTATGCATTTATTTCACTCGACGGTGAGTCACTTCAATACTTATGTAAATGAAAAACTTGTTTGTCCCTAAGATTTCGAAGTATCTTTAATTGAATTTGTCGGGAGTTCGGGATGAGATAAAGATGAAAGTGTGTATAACTAATAACTATTTTATAAAAAGTCTTCACCCATTTGAATATTTCCGAGTAAAGGCATAGATAAAATAGAGTCGCTTTTAACATCAATATTTAAAAGGCAACTGGAAGCTTTATGAGTGATTTCCCGAGCAAATTTAATTTAAATTTCAGACGGACCCTGTCTTTAATTAATTTTATGTTGGTTTAGAAAAGTTGCTATTGTGCTGACTAAGATTAATCACCGTGTGATAACAAGTGATCGCCGTGATTGCAAATATTTCTAGACAGATGAGTTAGGACTTAGATGGTATATATTAAAATTGAAATGCTTAGCTTATAAAACTGGCATTTTACTTCGGTTCAATATTTTGTACAACAAAAAACTAACTTAGAAAATTTAAAATATCATATTGAAAGAAATATGGTAATATACTCCGCGTATGAGGTTAATCAGAAACATATTGGACTAAAATATTCTCGAAGTTCGCGCATACGCTTTGTAAAATTCCATTCCATGATCATTTACATTACATTTTACATTATATCCTACTAATACATACAGCACTAATTCTATTAGTCCACTAATACAAAACAGAACCAATAATTTGTGAAATTATTACCAGACACGACGAAATTAATAACACAATTGTTGGTATTAACAAAACAGTTTCTGCTCTCGACGTTATTTACAATAACGCTATTCATACAAGCTTGCAGTTAATTACTCTACAAGAATAACTGTAAGAGTTTATGTAGACAAATGAAAGGATCTAGGGCAGGATTTTTCTAAACAATAATGCATAAGTTTATTATGAAACCGCTGGACTTTATTGCAAGAAAAAAGTGCTTGAGGTAGGTGCGTGCAAGATGAATCAGAGAGATATTTTTCTACAGAGACCTTTTAAATTACTTTAGTATCTGAAACGGGTAAAAAAACATAATTTGTCGTCTATGAGAAATGCTATCGTACAAAAAAAAATCAGTGACTAATAATATAACATAAGGACTCTGAGCCATGTAAGGCCAATCTGACGGAAAAATGCTTGTTATTCGTTTATTAACTAAATAAATTAAGAAAACAAATTATCAAGTAATGCTTTGTTTCATAAGGTTTTATAATTTTTTTTTAACCTAGCTTCAATAGCCATTCAATAAACTTAAGTTTTGCTAAGCTCTTCCAAATGGCCTTGCAAGGAATACAGCTCTAAATAAGGCCAATGTTATACATCAGTCGTTTAACTTGAAAATAGAGTTACAATTATTTATTTATTTGCTTTTACTAAAACGACATTATAATTTCTTTCAATTAAGCGACACATTAAATGCTCAATAAATTTATATCATCTAAAAAACTGTAACGAACATTGCTTGAACATCATCTTATAACTAAGAATATATAAATGGAAATTCTTTAAAAATAGTAGCAATGAGTATCACATTGACACCTTATAACTAATTGCCAATGCGTTTTATAATACAATATATTTTTTTTAATCTAAAATGGCCTTCTTATGGGCCCGTTCTTTATAAGGCTAAAATGTTCAATATGCGTGTATAAGTTTGATAATCCTAATAAGTAAAGATGTTTCAAAAAACAACATTAATTTGATTGTTACGGTACGCATTTATAACTAAAAATAACTGTTTATATGTTAATGATGTTTAGATGTTCCTCGAAAAGTTTATGTTCCCTAGCAAGGCCAACTATCGAATCTTTGGTTGGGCCTTATAAGGAACCACCGGCCTTCCTAGGAACATTACTAATATTTTAACGTAAATCGAGGCATAAGTAGATTTTATTTTATTAGTACCATACATATTATAATATCCCTATACGATAATGCCCTGCAATAAAATTTGAGACAGATATAGGTTATGTAACTAAAAACTAAAGTTTTTCAGGGTGCGGAAATTACAATTGTAGCCTCGACAACCAAAGTCTACAAACAGTGAGATCTCACTGCCACAATAGCGGCGCGATCGACTCGCCGCCGCGTTTGTGGCCATAAGTTTGATGGATCTAAGTGTGTAGTAGAAGGAAAATGTCTTTACATGACGATAACTGCGAGTTTTTGATAGTTGGCCTTCAAAGGAACATGGCCTTACATGACTCAGGGTCCTTACAAGGCTATCGCCGATATCGGCGCGATCAATTCCTTTGCAATATTAACGAACATTTACGAAAAAAACCTTATTTATTTCGGCGCCGAACCACTGGGGTATTATTATAAAGTATGCCAGTTTAATTCGTATTTCCCATCGGCTTCGAAAAGGTCAATTCTCCGTGGAAATTAGTACATTCAAACCCATCAAAGTGACACTTCTCCCGACTTTATTGATACGTATTTACTGCCCAGAGGCAATAAATAGTCTAGATCAAACATTTATAGCATTGTATAAGCATTACAGCGTGTAAAAAGGCCCGAATGGTGCACAAAGGACTTTGAGTTCTATTAGCGGAATTTAGAGCATATATTTGATTGGGTGGTTGAATTGTATGAATTGTTACAACACCTGTATTCGCGCTGGTCTATGAATCAGGGTCTGAAATATAGTGGTTTGCAGCGGCGCGACATTTTAATGGGCAGCATATTTCGTGGTCGGGAGATTATATTTGCAACAAAACAGCGGCTTACTTTGTTTGATTTTATGAATGAACTTTCATTTCAGTGATGTAATGTTATTATTCTAATTAAGCTTTTTATTAGCTCCGGTTTTAACTGCGCCATCAGAATAATTATTTTCATGAAGTACCTATTCATTGCAGTTTATTCGTATTAATGTATGTATGAACTATGAAATGAAAAATGTGCATGTGTGTGTGAAAGTAGACAAAGTCAAACGAGTCTAAGTGTCTAAACACACTAGGCCGAATTACGTGGGCGTAAATTCCGCCGCGTTTACGCCGCGTTTCAAACGCATACAAAATACGGACGGAATGCGACGGACACACTACGCCGAAATCCCGTCGCGAGCCAAACTTCCGTCGAGCCGAGTCAAATTCAAATTCAAAATATTTAATTCTAAATAGGTCAACAAAGTTAACACTTTTAGAACGTCGAGCCTACATGAAGCCTACCACCAGTCGAGCTTAAAGCTCGGCAGCGATTCGGCGGTAATATTTTGTATAGAAACACATTATATGCGATGGAAGTTCGGTTCGATTGTCGCCGAAATGTCATGATTACTACATTTTGCCAGCTGATATCAACTTCCACAAGCTTTTGATCCTACTAATATTCTAAATCCCGCCGCTAATACTAATATTCCGCCGCGTAATTTCGGCTCTTCGCATAATGTGTCGTATCAGACGGATGCGGCGGAACGTAATTTCGGCCACGGAAATTCGCCGCGTAACTTCGGCATAGTGTGTTTAGACACTAAGAGAAAATACAGTTACGATTTATGTAAGGGAAAAAGGATTCTTTTTATTTATAATACAAACTTGTTAGAAGTTTACGTTCATTCAATTTTCTTTAAGTTCTGGATACTTTGAAACAATTGCAGTTGCAAAATTACTAAAATCCCGTAGCAGCTAGCCCCGACAAAAGAATTCTTATTTATAACGAATAATATGTAGACGTTTTCGCTAGCCGTACAAATCTGTAGCAATTCCTTTGTTTCCAGGTAACAAGTTGTCATGCGACTGCCGACTCTCCTGGCTCCATAAACTTCGGAACGAAACAAGAAGCAAGCGTGTCAAAGCCTCGCTCGACCGACTCAACTGTATCATGGATAACAAACTCAAAACCAACTTGGGCGAAATCAAAACGCAAATCAAGGTCACTAAAGTCAAAAGCGATAAAGTATACGACGACGATGACGATTTTGAAGAAGATTATGACGATACGATGCATGATCAGGAGACTGATAATAAAATTGAGTATAGACGTAAATTGCTGGAGATTCCAACTGGGATGCTGCCGTGTGCGAGCAAATTGAGCTACGAAGCTTCATACTCCCCGCCTACACAGGATGAGGTGAAATATTATAAGACTTCGGCCGGAACGCGCGTCGTATCCACCGCTTTATTTCTCATCGCAATCTTAAATTCTTTGTAGAGCTGACTGATTTTGATCTGACCTTGTTTAGAGTATTCTGATGAAAGACAAAATCCTTTGATAAGTGATGACTTGTTTGTAGGTTTTGTTCTTCGGTAAGTGATTAAGACAAAAACGAATGTATTTTTCCAGGTGATCTTAAAGATATAAGTGACCTTTAACATCACCCGTTATAAAATTCATAAACGACATTCTACACTTATCAAAAGTTTGTAAAACTGCTCTTTAGTGTATAATTAGGCGTTACAGTTACGTAAGATTTAAATTCCTCATTAGTGATTTAAGTAGTATCATTTCTGGCAGCCATTTGTATTTCAACTCAGCTAAGAACCATTGACCTCACGAATGCGGCTCACAAGATGTAGATTTGTCACGTTCTTTATGTCATTGTAACATTGCCTTTGCGGGTGCCGATTCTAAAAAAAATCGTAGAACTTTCCGACTTGCAAAGAAAACTTCCATTCAGTGAGCATGATTTATATTATTGGTTTGTATTTTTATTGAATTTGAAAGTCAAGATCAACTTTTAAGGCCCTACCTACCTATTGGGTGGACGACGCAGGCCGATCTGAATAAGTCCCTAATGTACATTTCCATGTGTTTGCACGAGGTTTGTCAGGTCGGCCTGCGGTCAGTCCGATTGGTAGATCAACTAATGAGGCTTATAAATAATAGTTACCGAACAAAAGTAGAATAAGAAAAAAACACTTTATATTAACAGTAATCTTTCTTCGTTTATTGTAATAGGTTTTTAATTAATATTTTATTTTCTAGGTAAATAAATAGCTTATTAATTGAAACTGTTTAGTTACATTGTGATTTTAATAATTTTTATGATTTCAATACGGATTTCAATGTTACGATATTCTATTTTTCAATGACATAATTAAGTTCTTGAAGTAAAGGTACTATTTGGGCCCAAAATTAAAAATCTATTGTAAATAAACTTAAAAAATATTATACTACTGTATGAAAGCTTATTTAAGTAGTTTAAAGTCGATAAATATCAAGCAAACAAAAAATATAAACCGTTTCAAAGTTATGTAAAATTATGTAAAATTACTACACAGAAGAGTTAGAATTATAACAATTTAGATTAAATAAATATTATTTAAAATATTGACGTTCTATTAATGTAAATATAAAAATATTGTACAATAGTTTCGGTTTTAAATATCGTTAGAATTAAAAAGTTAAAAGCTTAAAATGTAAGGTTAGAAAGTAAGATTTATGTGATGCATAAAATATTTAAAATATCCATAGTATTCATCGATGTTTGTCTATTCAAAATCGAAAAATAATATTACTATAATGCTTTCATTTCCTTTTAATTTTAAATAAATTAAATTAAAATATAATATTTTTAAAACTGTTGCTTTCAAGAGTTTCGATTACTGTAATATTTACTTCAGACGCGATGTTGCAATTTTGTTATTTAAGAACAATGTAAAAAAAAATTAAGAGCATTATTGTCGTCGAATAATAATAATTATTATATTGTCTACTTTCCACTTTTTCAGAGAAATTTTGCAGTATTATTTCAGTAATGCGTTCATTTAATTAGTAAACATTTGATTCATATGTTAATTATTATATATGCCTTACATTATTCAAAACCAAAGATTAAAATTTTATTTTAAGAATTTTACTTATTTAAAATTTAAAATAAATTATTTATTTTATTTAAGGGCCCGTCTTCCAAATTCACGTTTCTAGAATGAGTAATTTTTAAAGAAAGCGTCATTAAAAAAACTAAAAAATATATATACATGTATATTGTATAGATACATCTTTTAA
This sequence comes from Lysandra bellargus, assembly GCA_905333045.1. Lineage (NCBI taxonomy): Eukaryota > Metazoa > Arthropoda > Insecta > Lepidoptera > Lycaenidae > Lysandra > Lysandra bellargus. The sequence continues at coordinate 3,768,140 of HG995354.1, forward strand.
CTAGTGACTTTTTTGGTTAGAAACACAATACAGATAATTTTACTCAATAAAAAAAATTCTAAAAAACCTCGATTTTAAAAACATTTTGAGTTTTATAGGACTTACAGGGACTCAATCAAAAAACAATTTGGACAGTTCGATTACTACAAAAATTTTACAGGGAAATTATTGGATACATGTTTAGTTATAATATTTTTTATCTAAGTAAAAATATTTTTTCTCCTATTTCGCCCTATCATGGACGCGGCGAGCGTCGTAACCGCCACCGTACAAGGCGCGCTGATATGAATGTTATTTTAATGTCATTTACGTCGATATTCGCACTGACAGACAATCGACCTGCTAATTTAGGAAGAACGTGCCCTTAAGTTTGAGATTTACATTTAGTTTGTATCTATATCGGCATATCATGTAAAATAAGAGTTATGTGTGAAATAAATTGATACTTTTCATATAAATTGGTTGTTTTAGTTTTTCCGTCGGATAAAACAACATGAAAATCTAAAAATAGTGAAATCTAATAGATATCATATCGCAGAGGTCGTGTAGAGGGCGTTACTAGCACATATAGGAAATGATCCGACCAAAATCCAGATCCATACTAATATTATAAATGCGAAAGTGTGTCTGTCTATCTGTCCGTCTGTCTGTCTGTCTGTTACCTCTTCACGCCCAAACGGCTGAACCGATTTTGCTGAAATTTGGCATGGAGATACTGTGACTCCCGGAAAAGGACATATAATACTTTTTGTCCCGGAAAAATGTACGGTTCCCGCGCGATAAATGAGTTTTGGCGCAACGGAGTTGAGGGCGTCATCTAGTCCAACATATTGACAGAAACGTTGTCAACAAAACTTTTTTTTTACTGTCTATATGCTGGTTCTGCCTCCAGCTTAGCATTGCAGTAATATACCCTATAAGAAGACCTAGGCTAATTATTACGGACATGGGTGGATGAAGTAGGTAACTAACATTTTACAACATAAGAGCAATCACTAATTCCTTCCCTTATACTTTCTTTCTTCATCATCTAGCTAATCTCATATCTTTAAACGAGCAATTCTTGTATATATATATATATATATATATATATATATATATATATATATATATATATATATATATATATGCAATGTGCATCATGAGTTAAAAAAAAATCAAATTTTTTTTAATGTACGGCTTATATTAGTGATAAATTGGCTTTCAAATTATTTGTTTCTCCAACTTTTGAAAAAAAAAATTTTCTCTGGCTTCATACTAATCTGACCACCTCATCACAAGAAAATCGTCATAACGTCTAAACTATCTGACTTAGAGCATTGAAGTAAAATAATTTTAGAAGATGAAAACTTCCTCTATCTTTTAAAAATAAAAAAGAACTAGTTTAATTTGCTAACAACTAGTTTAATTTTCACAAAAAGCCATTAATAAAAATACACAAATTTTTTTTCTTAAGCTTGGGGTTTTCTATGTTTAATTCCACGAAATTTATAACATATTGCCTGTGTAAGCGTAGTCCACAAATTTAGCTATCAAATGAGACCTTTTTTATCTTCATAGGATATTTACAAGAGCAGTTCTGGTCAGATTAGTGTGAAAGCCTGAGAAAAACTAAAATGGCTGCCATTTTACAACCTTGAGAGAGAAAATAAATTTGAGGGCCAATTTGTCGATAAAATATGCCATAGATCATGACATTAAACGATCGGACACCGGTGTCGGGACACATTGTATAATTGGAATCTCGGAATCGGCTCCAACGATTTTCATGAAATTGAGTATATAGAGGGTTTCGGGGGCGATAAATCGATCTAGCTAGGAATCATTTTCATAAAATGTCATTTTATGTGTGTTTTATTAATTTTTTGAATACCGAGCGAAGCTCGGTCATATAGTTGGTATATCTAGCAATACATTGAATCCTCATTTTTTGATTTTAAGGGCCTGTTTCACCGCTTCCTGATAAGGTGCCCGATAGGCTTATTTGACAGATTCTCCATACTCTATGTGTCAAGTTAAGTGGTGGATAGCCTTATCAGGAAGCGGTGAAACAGGCCCTTAATATTTTTTTTTATAAGTATTTATTCAAAAGTTTTACAAATTTGTGACTTAACCTAATAATCGCCAAACTGAATGACAGTTTGTTGGCGATATAAAAATTAAAATTATAATAGAATGAAACATAACTTAAAAACTAACTTACAAAATAGGTAAGTACATAATTTTACTTAACTTACAAAATACATAATTTTAACAAAACATCTAAAAGTTACTTAACAAGATCTAGATAAAGCCTCTTTAATTTCTTTTTTAATTTTGGTATAGTTAAGTCTTTATTCTCTCTTATAAAATCAATTTTATTATATATACTTGGAGTCATGTATTATTTCCTTGTTCTTTTGCCATAATAGTTTTATTGCCGGTATTATATTATATTTTCCCTTTGTAGTGTACCTAATGTTATGTTGATGATGATCTATTAGTTTCTTATATGTATCTTTGTTGTATTGTTCTATTGCTAGTAAATATTCTACCTTTGCATGTGCTGTTAAAATTTCATATTTATTAAATAATTGGTCATAGTTGCCTCTCCACTCTCTTTTTACCTTTTTACTTGCAAAGTATTTAATTAGTCTTACTTGGAGTTGTTTGATTTTGTCTAATTGCGTTTTAAACGTAAGCCCGTAGCTGTCAGTTTTCACTTTTCAAATTGTTAGTTACTTTAGCCACTCATGTCTTAAATTATGACAAATAATGATCTCATGGTCACCCATCAAGTGACGCTCCGACGTCACGTCGCTTAACCCAATCATTCGGTTAAGATGTTCGCTCGAGGCATATAAATTTATTCATTATAGATTCAAGTGATTATGCTAATGTCGATAGAGGCTTCAACGGTGCTGAATTCTGATTAATTGCCCTTTTAGGCGGTGGTTTCATGTTTTCTGCGTTTTTTGCTTTTTAAACAAGTTTTGTATGAGTGTGTCTTTTATACAAGTTTTACACGAGTATGATTCCGTTTTTATACAAGTTTTACACTAGATTTTTTGCATTTCTATATCATAATTAACTTTTATAAAAGTGTGTAAACTTATGCTTTTTAAAATAAGTTTGGCAGAACACCGAAGTATGTAAGTGACTTAATTTATTTGGGTTCAGTATCATTGACTCAAACAAAAAGAAGCATTTTCAGATACTGCTTAAAATATTTAACTGAGCGTAATTTCATCATATTAAGTATTTTATTTTATTCATACTAATATTATAAATGCACAAGAGTATTTCATTACTAAAACTGTATTTTCATCACTGAACTGATATCGAGTTACGGAGATATTATAAATCCCAGGAAAGGACATAGGATACATTTTTCCAGGAAAAATGTAATCATCTAGCTCCTAGATCTCAATATTTAGCTATTTTGTAAACGTATTATATTAAAATAATCGTTCAGAATTCACCTCAATAAGTATAATACATCTAAGTGGATGAGCATTGAGCAGTTACGGTAAATTACTTGGAAATTATTACTTCGCTATAACAACGGGGCTGTTTACATAACAAAATGCCTGGCTAATTTATTTGATCGAAAAGGCCTTTCTAAGCGATTTTACTACGGCACAATCTGCCTTAAGGAGTAATATATTATTATGTAGTATGTATCATACAGTAAGTCCTATATTCTTCAAATATTGTTTTGAAATATATTATTTTATGCATACTACTAGACCAGTATAAAAGTTATACCGGTATAAAGTTACTTAGTGAATAATTCTACTAAATATAATTCTTTAGTTGATGTTCTTTTCTGAGTCTCTTACTCACCCATATTCAGACGATTAGTGAAAAAATTTCTAGTTGAAAAGCTTTGGAAATACACAAAATAGACAGTTTATACAAAATGTGTATTTGTATAAACTGGCTATTTTGAAAATTGTGCACAAATTGCGTTTTTTTAACAATTTGTGGACTAAAACTAGAAAATAAATCTAGGTAATCCTATTACATTCATTTTCTAGTTGGAATGAATCTAAGCTTCGTTTTACCTTTATTACACTTTTATTGTTACACTTTTACAAAATAAATACATAATCTTAGAACTAAGCGATAATTTCCTCGTTACCTCCAAAGCCCTAATAGGTAATAACCGAACCAAAATCACAGCTGAAATCCCTAAAGCGATCATTTCGGAATCGGCAAATGATGGAATATCGAACGTGTATAACACCCTTTATGCTGGCCAGCGAGAGTCCCGAGGGGGCTTAAACAGTAAGTATGATCTGGTGCGTTTTACTCGTGAAAATAGGCAAATTCCAGTTGAATTCTATAAAACATTGTCTATGAAATCTCAAAATTAATTAATTTTTTTTCTACGTTTGGTTTCAATTAAACTGATTACTATCATAGACATTTGCCGTTAAAAAATAATAGCATTGAAAAAAAGGTAGCTTTAAATCAGAAATGTTCTTATGGAAACCATAATATTAGTATCAGTTTTTAAAAGCTTCAGACGTGTAAAGTATAATAAAAAGCACATTATCACGAGTCCTTTAGGAATCCGATGGTCGTTAAGCTATAGAAAATATATGTATTATCATGACATAATTAAATTAGTAACATATAATATTATATGGATATTGGATGATTTAGCCGGTAGCTCGCAATTTCGGTTTATCACGCGGACTTGTACCCATAATATTATGTTTTGTATCCGTGGTCCAGTGGTTCAGAGCTCGGCTCTTGACTCGGAGGTCATGGGTTCGATTCCTAGGTTGGAAACATGTTATTTCCAAGTTTAATTAGGACAATGCAGGCTGATCACCTGATTGTCTGACAAGGAAGATGATCCATGCGTCGGATGGGCATGTAAAAATTCGGTCCTGCGCCTGATTTCTCGCCGGTCGCGTCGGTCTTCCGTCCCACTGGGTTATGAGAGTAAAAGGAATAGAGAGTGCTCTTGTATAATGCGCACACACTTGGGCACTATAAAATAACTCCTGCGTAACTGGCCTTGGCTTCAATGAAATCGGCCACCATCACCGAAACCGGTGTGGGAGTTATCATCATTATGTTTTGTCGCAATATAACAATGCTTATTCCCATGCCTCCCGTTTTTTCTCATCTAAGTTTATGCAAGGAGAAGTCAATTTTGAAGCTGCTGATAAAACGGAAGATCATAACGAACAGGAATTAAAATTATGCTAAATTTCCCAATCAAAGCGTTCCCTTTCGCAACAGATGGTATTCCATTTTGTAACAAAAGTGGGAAATTAAACCAGTAGCGGTGTTCCCACGGGGATGCCCCGAAAGTATTTTATATAACATCGCTTAGGTTTTTCGTGTGAAACGAGAAATTGTCAGATAAAATCAAAACAGGATCACTACGAATAATATTATACAAGGTGTAACAAAACTAAGAGAATATAATACTTTAGGGTTTCCTTATATAGACTTAACTGTGAAATTATCAGCGCTGATAGAGCATTTTTTTGCGATATACGTGGAAGAGTCATGCTTCGCCACGAATGGGCTAGCTCGACCGGAGAAATACCACGCTCTCACAGAAAACCGGTGTGGAACAGCGCTTGCGCTGTGTTTCGCCGAGTGAGTGAGTTTACCGGAGGCCCAATCCTCTACCCTATTCCCTTCCCTACCCTCCCCTATTCCCTTCCCTTCCCATCCCTACCCTCCCGTATTACCCTATTCCCTATTAAAAGGCCGGCAACGTACCTGCAGCTCTTCTGATGCTGAGAGTGTCCATGGGCGACGGAAGTTGCTTTCAATCAGGTGCCCCGTTTGCCCCCTTATTTCATTTAAAAAAAAAAGATTTGTGTGGGTAAGCACCCGCACGTCATGAATTTTTCCATACAAAGATAAAACTCTTTCAGCACTGCTATTTTCACAGCAAACTCTATACACCCATACGCGCCCTAAAGTATTATCACTTAGTTTATAACCGGCTTCAAAAAGGAGGGTTATCAATTCGACGCGTATGTATGTAATATTTCCAGAACTGCCCAGTTTTTGTATATGTTAATCTATGACAGCTTTTGGACAAATGTGCCAAATTTCAAAAGTGTGTGTATGTATGTGTGTTTTTATATTTGTGCACGCATATCTCCGCAACTACAAGTCCGATCTAAATGATTCTTTTTTACTGTACTAGGTATTTTACCTTATATATTTTGTAAATTAATTGTCTGCCTTTCTTTACCATGTTTATATCTATTTGAAATAAGTGTATTTATTAAAAATAACATTAATCTTTTTGACAAAAATTAGATAACACAAGCCGATCTCTGTGACATAAAAATAAACTATATGTACCAACACAAAGGCTAGACGTTTAAAAAAAATGCCTTCTGTATGGGAATTAAAATTTATAACCACTTACCTGACAATATTAAAAACAATAGCCCTAGAATATATAAGAAACATTTATTTGAATTAAAAAAATGTTATTACTCAGTAAATGAATTCATTAATGATAAAGACTTGAATAAAAATATGTAATTAGTGATTAAGTATAATATGTAAAATTTACTATATTTAATTTGTTTTCATCTATTTCCATTGTAATTTTGCTATGATCTATATTTAAATATTTGCACGCCGCATGTGGCAGAATGTGTCTGAGCTATTATATATTTTTAAACATCTTTTTTGTACCATATTCTGGCAAATCATTATTTGAATTTGAATTTGAATTTGAAAATTGTTCAACATAGGGAATACTGCAACTTTCATCAAAATCGGTTCAGTAGTTTTTGAGATAGGGAATTTTAATTCTCAATTACGTACAATTTTCAAGTCGGTTTTATCTTTGTAAAATACAGTTATATTACACCTTGTAAAAAACTCTATGATGTCCTCAACTCCGTTGCGCCAAAATTCGTTATATACATATTATTTTCCGGATAAAAAGTATCCTATGTCCTTTCACGGGACTCAAAGTATTTCGATTCATACCCAGTAAAATCGATTCAGCGGTTTGGTCGTAAAGAGGTTACAGACAGACAGATAGACACACTTCGAATCGATAATAAATAAATCGATCTAGCTAGGAATCATTTTAAGAAAATGTCATTTTATTCGTGTATTCGATAAAATAGCTATTCGATTTGCTCAAATAGCTAGTAATATTAATAAGAATAGTATATGGATTATTGGTATTTGTTAATCCTATCTCTTGTAAGTAACTACATTACTCCAAAGTTATAGCATATATCTACTAGAATTCTACAGTGCAAAAACCCTGAGAAGACAAGGAACTCCCCATAATATAAATTATCAATATCAAACCAATAGTTTCCCCAACTATAACTTCGCCTGCATTCCGAATTCAGGCCACTTCATTACGTGGTTTGAATATCGCCGAAATTACGAACTCTCTACAAAATTAAATATCCATGCTCGTGTCGTATTAATTTATCAAGTATTTAGAATATTTGGGGTGTAAAGTTAATATTACAATTTATCTAAGAAATGATTATGGGTCTCTACCTATAATATTTTCTTTCGCCCTTTGAGTTCCCAGCATTGTTCTCGTAGAAAAAGTTGTTCATTTTGACGGGCTCATTTGATGGTTTTAAGGATAACGGTGTACATCCGAACAACCTGTACTCTCTGTTTTCGTACGGGGTTAAAAGTTTTTTTATTTGATTCACCTTGCCACCTGCATGGAGATTGACAACAATTGAAAACTTATCCCAGTCTTTTAAGTTCCGTTGAAAAACTTTAATTTATTTTGGGCTCCATAAAATTTTACCTACACTGTCGGCCATTTTATTACGTCCAATGTTCATTTTATACCTTTTAAAATTTTATTTTTCAGGCAAAAGCCACTTAATTTAGCTACAGCCAACACGTATGGGTGTTCACACAAATATTCCCGATGGTCGCACACAGTATTTACAATATTTTTATTCGTGTAAATTGTCCATTTTGCGCGTACGTATTCCAGTACTTGACAAGACACACTCACTACATAGTACTCAGTGAAAAAAACCTTAAGTAAATTATTATGTATTGACTGATTCTCGGTTTTCGAGGTTTTTGAGAGAAGATTCTCTATTAGTATGTTAAATAAAGTTTTTCATTGTTTACATTTAGAAGGCTAGGCAATCAGAAGTGAATAATATACATATATGATAATATGTTAAACTCTTCGTATTTTTTTTTGTTTTGTTTAAAAACAATGCCTTATGGGTTTCGGTGACGGTGGTCGTGTTGGTAATTTGTCCCACTGCGTTATAAGAGTAATGGACTCTTCCATTAAATATAACGTTTAAGTTAACGTTTAACTCCAGTGAAAGAGAAAAAAGAACTTACTATAATAACCCAATGACCGATACGATTGGCAAAAAATCTGACGGAAAAACGATTTTTTTTATGAAATAAGGGGGCAAACGAGCAAACGGTTCACCTGATGGAAAGCAACTTCCGTCACCCATGGACACTCGCAGCATCAGAAGAGCTGCAGGTGCGTTGCCGGCCTTTTAAGAGGGAATAGGGTAATAGGAGAGGGTATGGCTGGGAAGGGAAGGGAATAGGGGAGGGTAGGGAAGGGAATAGGGTAGGGGATTGGGCCTCCGGTAAACTCACTCACTCGGCGAAACACAGCGCAAGCGCTGTTTCACGCCGGTTTTCTGTGAGAACGTGGTATTTCTCCGGTAGAGCCAATCAGGTGCTCAGCCTGCATTGTTAACACGGGACCATGGAGGCGTCATTGTTGTATGGCATTCCCTACAATGACTGAAAATAAACATCGCTTATGTGAACGCGCTCTTACTACAAACAAAATGTATTGTGATATCACAGTGTATACTTTTAATTGGTACTATCAAACATGGTAACACAGTTTTATTAACGTCTATTGGAACCAATACGTATATTGGTTGAATCAATAAAATACTATTATGATTGACTTTTGTCAATATTTGTTGGAATATTTAATAATAGTTCATAATAGAGTCAATAAACGTATTGTTAGTCAATAAAAATATTGTTTGAACCTTCAGTTTTTTTCCTTTTTAGGGTTCCGTAGCCAAAATGGCAAAAAACGGAACCCTTATAGATTCGTCATATCTGTCTGTCTGTCTGTCTGTCTGTCCGTCCGTATGTCACAGCCACTTTTCTCCGAAACTATAAGAGCTATATTACTATTGAAACTTGGTAAGTAGATGTAGTCTGTGAACCGCATTAAGATTTTGATACAAAAATGGAAAAAATATTAGAAATTTTAGGGGTCCCCATAGGTACAACTGAAACAAAAAATTTTTTTTTTCGTTTAACCTATGCGTGTGGGGAATGTATATGATGTCTTTAAAAATCATATTGAGGTTTCTAATATCATTTTTTTCTAATCTGAATAGTTTGCGAGAGAGACTCTTCCAAAGTGATAAAATGTGTGTCTCTAACTTCTAAAGTAGTGGCATGATAATTCTAAAAAAATATATGATGTACCTTATTATAAAAACTACCAACGAAAATTAGTTTGAACGAGATAAATAAATAAAAATATAAAATATAAAAATAAATCAAAAACCTTTTAATTTTATAAAAATAAATCTTATTGCTGCTGCGGAACCCTTCATGGGCGAGTCCAATTCGCAATTGGCCGGTTTTTTATTAATTGTTCAATTGAAAATATTTGTGGGCGCACTTAGAGGCAAAATTACTTAACATTAATTTAATAAAGATTTTGACATACACTCCATTTTCCTGTCACATTTTTCATTAATTTAAAGTTAGTTAGCATTATAACCTAAGTGTGGCCGTTAGATCTATGCTAATAAAATTATAATATCTATAATATACTAATAATGATATATTATATCCTATTAGGGATTAGTGTTTTTTTTTTTTTCAAATAATTACTTTGCCCAAGAGTATCTTGAAGATTGATCTTTGCGTTGCTGGCCGGAGGTATTATATTTAATAATAATAATAATAATAATAATAATAATAATAACCCGCAACTTTACTAAAACCCTGTAAAGGAGAATAAAAAAACAAAAAAAAAACATAATAATAATAATAATAATAATAATAATGCAAAAAGCTGTTATTCTCAACACATGCCGCATCGTCCGCAAGTTTTTAGCCATTAACAATTAATCATCATTCATCACATTAGCTGAAGTTGTTTGGCCACAAGCCCGCAATTTTAGTAGAACCCTGTAAAGGAGAATTAAAACCCCAAAAAAAAACATAATAATAATAATAATAATAATAATAATAATAATAATAATAATAATAATAATAATAATAATAATAATAATAATAATAATAATAAGCCCGCAGGGCAGCTTGTGGCGAGCTGTTGGGGAGTAGCGACCCCACGAACCCGAGTGCTCCCAGGGAAACCCCTGTTCTCCATCTCCGGCTTGCCTTCACCGGCCGGCCGGAGTGAACACTGACGGAGAATCAGGCCCTACCTCTGCCTTGCCTTAATCGGCCGGTCAGAGTGGAGTCGCGAGAGCTTCGGCTCGGAGGGAGGATGTGAAGCGTAAGTGGCGAGTGGGCGACGTGATGGGACCCTCTGAGGGTGCAAATGATCGGCGTTTAAAGTCCAGCGACACCTCTCCTGCCTCAAGCCGCTCTGTCAATGTTGCCGCCTCGGTGCACCGTGCGTGCGACCATTTTGAGGGGCCCATTCAAAGAGTTGGCGAGTCACCGTCTGCCAACTTTATGATACATGTTTCCACGTTGTATCAGCAGACGCCATAGTCCTTCCATAGTCCCAGTTACCCAGTCCACTAGTACCTCACCCCCATAGCCCGATATCATTTTAATTCCATTCCCTGCAATAGTCACAATAGTCACACTGGCCGCTGGCTCTCCTTGGTCGTACTCCCATAGTGCGGACAGGGAGAGTCGCTGGCTAGTGTCACATAACATTTAGATTAAAACTGTGTAGCGGGCCTCTATGTGTTGGCTTCGGCCCCACGCATGCCTTCCAAAGGTCCGGGATTTAATTGCCCGTGAGCAAGGAATACCTTACACAAACAATAATAATAATAATAATAATAATAATAATAATAATAATAATAATAATAATAATAATAATAATAATAATAATAATAATAATAATAATAATAATAATAATAATAATAATAATAATAATAATAATAATAATAATAATAATAATAATAATAATAATAATAATAATAATAATAATAATAATAATAATAATAATAATAATAATAATAATAATAATAATAATAATAATAATAATAATAATAATAATAATAATAATAATAATAATAATAATAATAATAATAATAATAATAATAATAATAATAATAATAATAATAATAATAATAATAATAATAATAATAATAATAATAATAATAATAATAATAATAATAATAATAATAATAATAATAATAATAATAATAATAATAATAATAATAATAATAATAATAATAATAATAATAATAATAATAATAATAATAATAATAATAATAATAATAATAATAATAATAATAATAATAATAATAATAATAATAATAATAATAATAATAATAATAATAATAATAATAATAATAATAATAATAATAATAATAATAATAATAATAATAATAATAATAATAATAATAATAATAATAATAATAATAATAATAATAATAATAATAATAATAATAATAATAATAATAATAATAATAATAATAATAATAATAATAATAATAATAATAATAATAATAATAATAATAATAATAATAATAATAATAATAATAATAATAATAATAATAATAATAATAATAATAATAATAATAATAATAATAATAATAATAATAATAATAATAATAATAATAATAATAATAATAATAATAATAATAATAATAATAATAATAATAATAATAATAATAATAATAATAATAATAATAATAATAATAATAATAATAATAATAATAATAATAATAATAATAATAATAATAATAATAATAATAATAATAATAATAATAATAATAATAATAATAATAATAATAATAATAATAATAATAATAATAATAATAATAATAATAATAATAATAATAATAATAATAATAATAATAATAATAATAATAATAATAATAATAATAATAATAATAATAATAATAATAATAATAATAATAATAATAATAATAATAATAATAATAATAATAATAATAATAATAATAATAATAATAATAATAATAATAATAATAATAATAATAATAATAATAATAATAATAATAATAATAATAATAATAATAATAATAATAATAATAATAATAATAATAATAATAACAATAAGGGGGTGAAGCCGGTCCCTCCTAGTTGGTGTCCCCGGGCAACACTTGGGTGCGCCACCTCGCCTTCTGCGGGGTGACGTACTCACGTGACTGATCGTTGGTTCTTTCTTTTTAACCGACTTCCAAAAAAAGGAGGAGGTTATATGTTCGGCTGTGGATATTTTTTTATTTTTATTTGTGTATGTTCAACGATTACTCCGCCGTTTGTGAACCGATTTTCAAATTTTTTCTTTTGTTGTATAGGGTTCAACTCCAATTTGGTACCATGTTCACAAAAGTGGTGACCTGATGATGGAATCCATGAGTAATCGAGGGAACTCCTCAAAATTTATATGGAAACATATAGTGATTTTGATTTTATGTGAAGGAACCTAGGCATATGCTACCAAAAAGTAAGATTTTACACCAAGGCTTGCTATGGTTCCGAAGATACTAAGAGAACTCCGGATTCCTTATAGATACAAGTTTGGGATATTCGGCGATGTTTTAAGAACTGAAAGCATATGCTACTATGAAAATTACATTCATCATCATCATCATCATTATCAGTACCATCACACGATGCATCGTTATGAGTTACGACCCTATTATTGGTACTTTTTATAGTATTTTCGATCGAGACTCGAGTTTGTCGAGTGATTTTGAAAATTGTATCAATGTTGTTACAAAGTAAATGATTTAAACTTGTTGTTGTGGTTACCAAGTTGGTAATTAGTAATTAGTAGTTAAAGCATAATATTTTATTATGTTGAGCTGATGAGTTTACATGCGGAAGTTTACTAGGCTGAATTACGCCGGCGTAGTTTCCGCCGCAAATGTCAAACGCATACAAAATACGAGTACTCTGGTGTTTCGTCCCAAAGTATTTGGGCCCACTGGGACCAATGACCAAATATGAATATTTATCATTTTTTCATCTAGCGTTTGGTCCCACTTTTATGATCCATTGTTTTCTGGCAAGAAATTTTGAAGTAGGGTTGGCACAAAAATAATCAGTTATATATAACCATAATATTGTTTTGTACATTTAAAAGATAGAACACTTTCACCTTAAACCGTATATTAGAATTAATATTATTATTACCTAAACATACTGCTTCGAATTAGGTTTCAAAAAAATACTGCTCTATATTATAATTATAATATCTTAAATGTCATAATATAATATTTAAAGTCCAAACTAACGTGTAACGTGTTTAAACTAACGTTAATTACTGTTAAATTATTTATATGCGCCATGCCCATTTCACTTATTTGCCCGCCTTACATAAAAAGTGCAATAATTTGCACAATAGGTTTAATGTGTGCGAGAGAGATGGCATTAATTTAACAAGTTTGCCCGGTCTGTGATAAATTATGGCAATGCCTTACATTTAATACTTGATTCATAATTAGATATTATTGTATAAAAATAAAAAAAAATAAAAAAACACAGAAATTACTTAATGTAACATATTATGATTATTTTTATGAAAAAAATTGCAATATTATTGAAAATTAGGAAAAATAATGTAGGAAAAGTATTACTTATACTTCAATAATTTTATATTATTACATATTAAGTAATAATATTCAGTGACAAACTGGCAATTGTAATATTTTTAAATTTAGTAAATTGTATTATTAACAATAAGCTCACAATTACAAGGTACACCTGAGATGTTATTTCAGAATAAAACCTGTGATTTTAATTGATATAAGATAATTACCTACTTTACTTTTATTTCAAAGTTTTCAAACAATATAAGTACTAAGAATTATATTATGTTATTCGTTTTTATAGTACTTTATTTTATTATTGGCCAAGTATTGATTTATTTCCTATTATTTTTACTAATTATTTGAAGTTTTAATTTGTCTTGAGCCTTGACCGACGTTAATAGGTAAATGTGTTCATACAAAGTAATGATTTGGTTTTTTATTCAAATCTACAACTTTTTTACTAGCCCTACGGACATAAACCCGACAGTAATAAAAAATAATTACTTGGGACCAATCGCTAGATGAAAAAATGTAAAAAAATCATATCCGGTCATTGGTCCTAGTGGGCCCAAAACCCTTGGGACGAAACACCAGAGTACTCCAAAATACGACATAGTAGTGTGTTACCCCTCGCGTTCGGCCCGTATTTTGTATGCAATTTAAACGCGGCGGAATTTACGCCGGCGTAATTCAGCCTAGTGTGTTTAGACCCATACAACGAAAGTCACTGAATCAGAACTCTAGAGGCTTCAGAGATAGGCGTTTGAACATTTCAGCATTGCTTGATGAACTCGTGTAAGTACTCACATACGGTTTTGCTGGGTCGAGCAATCACCCGTAGTAAAAACTACGAATCGGGCTTTCGTCCACACATTCAGAATTGCTCGATAGTTTTACTCCAGTTCGAAGGAAATTAGCCTCTACGAATAATAAAAACAAGTGTCAAAAAATTTGTCAAGCTGGCTCGATGCGAGCCTTCGAGCTGTGAGTTTTGCGGTCCACACAGTGGTTTTTGCTCGACGTCGAGTAAAACTATCGAGCAAAACTGTTTGTGAGTACTTAGCACAGGGATATAATATGCTTGGAGTTCTTTAAGAAATTCTAAAGTGGTAGTGAACTCAGATAATAAGTTTTCATATGAAAGTTTGGGGGTTTCATCGTTGTTTTAAAAACTGAAAGTATGCTATTATGCAAATTCTATTCATGATAATTCAGTAATAATATTATATTACATAAGTAATAAATAACGACGTCTTATAGCAGAGATTTCATGACAGGTATATTTATAGTAGGGCTCATGGCTTTTGAGACATAGCATAAAACTTTTTTGAAAACTGCCTGAGTATAATAGTTGTGATAGCTTCATAGAGATCGACTACGATAACTTGGCGCGCCCCTCCAAATGAATGTTTCAATGTGTGTAGTCACATCCTAATGAAATAGTTTGTATGTAGTAAGTATTCAACCAATCACAGTACACGTAATATTTCAGTTAATGTCACTTATTACCAAGATTTGTTGGTCAACTAATCATAACTAGCCTACCGCGCAAGACAACGCACTTCAAACATCTTGACAACG
The DNA here is from genome assembly GCA_905333045.1 of Lysandra bellargus. Classification (NCBI taxonomy): domain Eukaryota; kingdom Metazoa; phylum Arthropoda; class Insecta; order Lepidoptera; family Lycaenidae; genus Lysandra; species Lysandra bellargus. Next base: position 3,783,481 of record HG995354.1, read on the forward strand.
CACTTCAAAAGTTTTGAATTTTGGAGGGGTGCGCCATATTATCGTAGTTGTCTACCTAAATTCTCTATATTATCTACAACTGACAGCTTATGTTTACCGATATATTACTAAAAAGAGTGAAATTATTATTTTTAACAAAAAATTAAAACCGACTTCCAAGGTAAAAACAATAAGTATTAATATGAACTAAAAAGTATTAAATAATTCTTACTCTTTAATAGTGCCTCTTTCAGAATTCGTCTAAATCTCAACTACTTCTGTACATACTATAGCTTCATTACTTTGAAGTCGGTACCAGCCCCAAAAGTTTCATATATTCTGACATTGACTGATTAACTCACGACTAAATTAGCTGGTACCGTTACCTGGTTATTTGCATCGCCACCATCGTCACCTCAATCTTACCTCGCTGTCCACCGCACAAGGTCATCTACTTCATCCAATTCTTCATTATCACCGCCCCGTACCGGAGATGTTGTGCAGGAGGCTTCTACAGCCCTGCACCCGCTCTTGGTACACGACGCACACGTAAAACGTGGACTAAGGATATGAATACTTTTATCATGCGTCATTATTTCATCATAACCGAACTAGAATCAAAGAAAAAAGCTTACCTCTCTCAACTTTACTCCTTGTTTACAAATAAATACCCTGAAATGCAAGTTAGCAAGCAACGCGTAGGTGACCAAAGAAGGGCTATTATAAACTGCAATTTACTCTCTAAACACGAATTATCACATATCCAAGAAGAAGTAAAAAATATCTTACATAATCCACAATCTAACATGCTTCTTGAAACTCATACAGATGCACATGTAACACTTAATCGCGATTAACTTAGACAGATGATTTGAATGAATACATACCTATAAGCTATTATAGAATTACACAGCTTGAGACAAATAGGACATCATACCGAATACCATTACACGAATCATTTATAAATAAATTCCCTGCCCTTGCACATCTTAGTGAACAGAGAATTAGTGATCAATTGAGAGCAATTATCAACAATAAATATGTAACTGACGAAAGAATAAATACATTAAAACAGAAAGTAGCCGATGAACTGATAATAGATAGCACTGAAAGTTCATTAGTACAAACCAATATTTACAATTTTGAAAATATACAAAGACAAGACATAGGCCCTGACCTCGAACAAGAGACTACTACTGACGCACAGGAATACTAATATTGACGAAACGTTTAAACTAGCACTACAACATTTTAAAAATACTGATCCAACTTGCAGAGTATATATACCAAAGCAAAAATATTCTAGAACTTTAGCTAGCACCGTTAACTATCTTAATAAAATTACGCTTCCAAATTACGTTAACAACGACACAGACTTTAATGATTTTCAAACTGTTATATACTGTGCAGCATGGACAGCCGCTAAAGTAAATGGAACCAGATTGTCACTTAGTACTATAAATAACTTACATCCCTCAGATAATAATAATAAGAAACCTCGGTGGCAAATACGGCAAAAAAATAGAAGATTTACGAGTTAAAATAGGTAGAACAACACAATTTTTAAAAGGAGAGAAGAAGAAGCAGGAAACTAATAGAACATGTAAATAAAATTATGGAGCAATACAAAATACACGCTATACACGAGAAACCAAATACACAAATAACGCAAATACTAGACACACTAAAACAAAAACTTTCGATATTGGCAGGACGATTAAAAAGGTATAATGCATGCACACTTAGAAAAAAACAAAATAGCCAGTTTTGTAACAATGAAAAGGAGTTTTACAAAAAAATCAGGACAGCCACCACTAATACATCACAAAATGAGAGCGACAGGGAGATAGAACTACCAGACCCAAGTAATTAGTAATTTGCAAAGCTTCTGGGCAGGAATTTGGGAGCAATCAACAGATCATAACTATGAAGCAGAATGGATAAAAAGTGAAAAATCTAAATCTAATAAAGATATAACTGACATGTCATTTGAAGGAATCCCAATTACTACATTTCAACAGGTTATTCGCAAGCTCCATAATTGGAAATAACCAGGTTCAGACTTTATTCATAACTATTGGTATAAGAAGTTCACTAGTATACATAGTAATCTGTTTAACTTTCTAAATCAATTTATCGAAGATCCTAATAAAATTCCACCTTATATCACATTTGGAACATTATTTATGATACCCAAAGACCACAGTGAATCTACAAATCCGGCTAAATATAGACCCATCACATGCTTGCAAACAATTTATAAAATATTAACTTCCTGTATAACTGAAATAATATATGAACTTGTTAACAAAAATAATATACTAGCTGAACAACAAAAAGGGTGCCGAAAATTCAGTCAACGCTGCAAAGAACAATTAGTTATAGACTCTGTGATTCTAAAAAATGCCACTTAAAAAATCCGATCTGTACACTATGTGTATTGATTATCAAAAAGCATACGATTCAGTCCCTCACTCCTGGTTATTGAACGTTCTAGAGATATATAAAATACGCCCAAAAATTATTAATATGTTGAGAACCACAATGAAATTGTGGAAAACCAAACTAAAATTAAAAACACCGACAAACTTTATAGAGACCCAACCCATACAAATTCTAAGGGGTATATTTCAAGGTGACGCGCTCAGCCCACTGTGGTTCTGTTTAGCCCTAAATCCGCTTTCCAACATCTTGAATTCTATAGACGTAGGATATCGCCTACACTTTAAAGACAGACATAGAGAAATTATTGAGATATTGATAAACCTTTAACGTTGTTAGTGGTGGCCGAAAAGGAAGATCTTCCGACCGAGAGAGATAGCATGCTCGGTCAGGTCGAAGCCCACTGACGTCATTTCAGACGTTGTATATATCTTGCCGTTCTCTGAAACTTCGATAGCGCGATGTAGGATTGTTAGGCGAATTGTGGGTACCGCCACACCACTCCCCCCCGAAGACCGTTGGTATTCTTCGATGCGCTTGTGTTGTCAGGTGTGGGCCGAAGCTACGCGTGCAATGACCAGGAGAGGGACCCCGTGCTCTGATTGCTGACCAGTCGTTGTAGCCTATGGCTGCCCCGTTCAAGCCGGACACGGGTTCGACCGGCGCGGACGCCCAACGCGGCTTATGGTCGAGGCGACCCGGTTGTGCTTGATGTCTGCTGACGTGGTGCGGAGGGGCGGGGAGTGTTAATGATGATTGATGTCCATGATGAAGGATGCGTGTTCTTGTCGGTGGTCACCAATTTAGCGTTGTTAGTGGCGGCCGAAAAGAAAGACCTTCCGACCAAGAGAGATAGCATGCTCGGTGAGGCCGAAGCCCACTGACGTCATTTCAGACGTTGTATATATCTTGCCGTTCTCCGAAACTTCGATAGCGCGATGTAGGATTGTTAGGCGAATTGTGGGTACCGCCACAAACCATTTACTTTATATGGATGACATAAAACTGTATGCTGATAATGAGTTTGACCTATACAGATTGACGGAACTGACAGAACAATTTACAAATGACATTAAAATGAATTTCGGGGTAGACAAAACTAAAATAAATTACATAAAAGCAGGACGTACATTTCAACATACTTACACTCTTCAATCTGGCGAATGTATAGAACCCCTTGATGAAGGTGAAACTTATAAATATCTAGGATATAATCAATCACACCAAATAGAGCATAAGACCACAAAATTTAAATTAAGACAGACATTCCAACATCGACTCAATATAATTCTTAATACTTACTTCAGTCGGAATTTCCAGGAATTGCTATTGTATTCTATTGTTGTCGCGATAACCGGTGCTCGCGCGGGGCCTGAAGGATTAAATCAAAATTATATGCCCAAAACACTATTCATCATCAGACTCTCTCTTCTATATAATAATAATAATAATAAATATTTATTTCCTTTTTCACAATTTTGTTACTTATACATAAAAGAGATGAGATCCACCTAGTAAGTATCTTGAGCCACTTGTGTCAGGTGGACTCGCCCTTCCATAACTATTACGATGTTACATTACAGAAAAGAAAGAAATAGATTCACAAAAAAACAAGTTATAACAATATTACTGAGTTGTGTGTGTGTGTTTGTGTGTGTATTTGTTGTGTATTTCTGAACAGATTATTATATTAAGTCCCCATTTTCATTTTCTCGATTCTCACAATTATTACGCCTTCTTTTGGGGATAAAATATTAAAATACCCCTTGATACCGTCATCAGAAGCACAATATAAATAATGTATAGCAGACTATCTTCAAACTTAACCAATTAAATCGGGTGGACCGCTAAGAGTTTTTGTACATCATCATTGGTATTATATTATTGTAACGCGTCGATGCCAACGCCATGAATTTTTAAATGACCTATTCAAAACTGTACTTTATTTGCTAAGCCAGAATTTACCCATTTACCCAGACGTCTATCTATTTAATGCGTAAATTCTGGCTCTTGCCGGCGATGTCAGGCTGCCTGTTCCTTTGGATGGCACATTTAAAAAATAGACGGCAACGTTGCAATGTGGATATACTTACCCTATTGTAAACATGATTTCAAATAGCTTGAATCAGTAAAAAAACATCGAGTCGCCAGCGCGTAAAACTTGCATAATATTATGCGCTGAAAGATTTTTCAAGGTCACCTATGAGTTACTCTACTAGTTTTACACTGTGACCGAGGGGCGTTTAGTCGCGGACGATTATAGAGGGTGGGACAATTTGAGCATTATACAGAGTGAGGACAGATGGTCGAAACATTAGCGCTAACACCACGCTGTTGCGACGTTTATTAACAGATCTTGTGACAAATTTTTATTTTGGGCCATTTAAATATTCAAATATTAAACAAAGAAATTATGACATAACATAGTACGTACCTACATTTTTTGACAAAATTATTTTTTACCAACTTCAAAAAAGGAGGTTATCAATTCGACGCCGCGTATGTATGTAAAATTTTCAGAACTGCCCAATTTTCGTAATATTATGTTAGTCGATATCCGCGTCTGAACAAAATATGTGCCAAATTTCAAAAGTGTATGCATGTCATGTTTTTATGTTTGTGTTCGCATATTTTCTGAAACTACCATTCTGATTTCAGTAATTCTTATTTTTTTTGTTGTACTAGGTATTATTCAACTTAGGGAATAGTGCAAGTTTCATCAAAATCGGTTCAACAGTTTTAGAGATAGTTTTAATTCTTAATTACGCACATTTTTGAAGTCGGTTTTATCTGTTTTAAAATACAGTGATAGTAAAATATTATATTGAGATTATATTATAGAAACACTAGAAGACCCGGTGAATTTCGTATCACTTTCTCCTATAACACCTTCCCTGGACTTCTACGAATATTTCAAGACTAAAATCGTCCAAGTCGGTTGAGCAGTTCTCGAGTTTTAGCAATACTAATAAAACTGAAAATTCAAATTATTTATGGGTGAGGCCGCCAATTTTTGCTGATATGACGTAGAAAAATTTTGCGAGAGAAAGAAAATCTACGCTGCTTGTGACGTTGGAGCACCTAAATTGTAGGGAATTTATTTCTCTACGCTATCATAGCGTAGAGAAATATGCCGTTGGAGCACCAAAATGATAGCGTAGAGGCTATCATAGCGTAGAGAAAATCAAACTTATCTCTGTAAATAATACACAATGCGGTTTGTATTATAGCCCCAAATATGGCCCTTTTGACTACTCACATGATGCATTAAAAGTTTTATGTGAAACAGTAATACTTACATTTGTGTCACAAAAAAACTTCCTTTGAAAAAACTGTGTACACAGCCCGACTGAGGTTCAAATGTGAACTGTCGAGAAATGGCGAATATTACGAGATTTTCCATAGAATACGTAAAAACTCAGCGTTGCCACTTCCCGATTTTACCTTCCCTAACACCCAACGATAACAATAAATCGGTATTATTGATGACGTTTAAAATGTGGGGTAGAATTGATGTTTCTAACGATTCATTTGATTTGAAAAAGTTTATAAAGAAAGTTATCTTAAAATACTTTAAGAATTAGATGAGGTAATAGCCATTTATCTGGGGGCACGGCAGTGCCCCAGCCGAGCTTTTTAGCAAAGGCACGGCCGTACCATACTTTTCTCGAAGCGGTTCACGGCTATTTCACACCACTTTTATCTTCAATGTTAACAAAGCTATTGATTTAAAATTTCGGTCACTAGGAGCAGGTATTAAAAATAGCTTAACCTCCAAATTACATGAAATTTCGATAAACAGTTTAGTAGTTACGGATGGTTAAAGTTACTACATTTTGTCACTGACTGACAGATCATCAAAATTCTAAGGTACTTCTAGCAGACTTAGAACCTTTAATTTGGTGTCCGGATAGGTCTTTATTCACAATGAAAGGAAAAATTATAAAACCGGCCAAGTGTGAGTCGGACTGGCGTATATAGGGTTCCGTACTGTAAATTTGTATGGGAGCCACCCTTTAATAATAAGTTTATTTAATTTTTATTATTAATTATTAAAGTTAACATAAAATTGAGCGTTTCCTGAAATTTTCAAAAACCTTAGTCTTACCATTATGAACATAGAGCAAAAATAGGGAAAAAATCGTGTCTGTTGTATGAGGCCCCCCTTTAATGTTTTATTTTATTTTGATTAGACTATTAGCTTTTATAACGATACCAGAAATATATAATTTGTGAAAATCGCTACTATCTAGCTATTGCGGTTCTCGAGATCCAGCCTAGTGACATACGGATGTATGACGGACAGACAGCGAAGACTTATTAATAATAGGGCCCCGTTTTCATACTTTGGGCAGGGAAACCTAAAAAATGAAATTGAAAAATAATAAATAAATTAAGTATTAAATAAAGATTTTTATGTTTGTAACTTTGCAGGAACAGTATGAGTTTCGACTGCATATATTTTGTTTGACGTACAAAAGGCTTTAAGTTAGGTATGAACTTAATGAAATGGTATTAATTAAATAAAAATGATATTAACAACTTCAATAATGAAACAATTATTAAATTCGATTTAAATATTGTATATTTAATCAATAATCACTAATCAGTACTGACTCCTTACTTGATCAATATAATATGGGAGTTTTAAGGCGACGCCTTGATAATTTGGCTATAGCGATGCCGATTTTTCTCAGCAATGACTAAAGCTACGAAACTAAAGTTCATTGTCAGTATTCATCATGTCTTTGTCTTTGAATTGCCCATAGCATAACACGATTGGACAACTTTTATAACACAGAATTATCAATCGAAAAGACCTCTGTAAAAAAAGGGATTCCTATTTTTCCAACAGAGGAGAGTGATTTAAGGTTCCAAAATTTGTACATAAATTGGTTGAAGCATACACTTTAATATGTGCATAGCTTATATGAAATGTATTTATGGTTTTTAAATTACGCGACAAAAACCATTTTATCGCTTACGCCCTTTCCTTTTTTGCTGTTCCATTGCTTGTTTTCTATGAGAGGCCGGCCCGGCCTCTCATAGAAAACAAGCAATCTAAAACATATCCAACACGGTTTCTTACTTTAACGCGGCGTCAACTTAAGTTATCGCATGAAATAAGGTGAGCTCCTTTCCTGCGAAGAACGTCGAGACGCTTACAACAGTGCTGCTATGTATTCAACGGTAATGCTAAAAATGACTACCTTCAAGTATTAGCCATTATATATTATGAACACAATAATCGACTCAGAACTCAGAAGTATTGACGTTACGTTGTCCACCTATAGAACTAACTAAGCCTCAAAGAAAAAATGAATCGCTTAATCAAGAAAGGGAACATGTCACTGCAACCTAATTTTACAGGAGACACAAAAAAGTTTTTTTTGGAAAATATTGTTAGAACATAATATGTTTTTTATTTTTTTATTAATAAGCCAAGATAAAAACAATGTAATAAAACTATTATCTTAAAAAAAAATACAATAGTTTTTTGTATAAAAATCACAAAAAGCTGTTGACATGTTCCTTTTCTTGACTAAATTGAAAAGTGATAAATAAAACTATAAAAATACATACTAAAAGTTATATTTTTTATTGGTTTTAATCATTATTAGTGTCTGTAGTAGGCCACTTTTCAATGATTGTGTTAAAGTAGTCCTTATGTTCATGTGGAATATATTGCAGAGTCTTTCTAAGGTCTTCTATCTTCTTTTTGTTGATGGGAACTGGACCATTATAGGCCTTTTTAGTAGGTAATACAGGAATCTGAGCTTTATTTCTTCTTAGATCAAAAGTGTTGGCACCCGCGAAACTCTGTATGTAAGGCCTAGTAACAACACACCCTTTCAATTGTGATGAATATTCAAATTCTAGAAAACGAGATACCAAGAAACTCTGTTTCAGAGTTCGAGGCACTTGTCTTGATTGTGTTTCAATGGATATTGAACTCTTTTTGTAATATCTTGTCCACCAGTCTTTAAAATCTAAAATATCGTCTGTCTTCACCATAGTCACTGTAAAATTCTTATTAGCACTGCAAATAATTTCACAAATTTCCATGGGATGGTAATATCTATCTCTTTTTCTCAATATTTTCTTTACAGTGCCAAATGACCTGTCGTTTGGTAAAAAAGAATGGCCACGAACTGGAAATCTGTGGAAAATTTTTTCAAATTTGCCAGTGTCCACAAGTGCTTGGCACAAACTAATCATTACGTGATTGCGGTTCTGGCCACCACAACCATCTGTGAAAAGGTAAAGTTCTTTTATTGTTGAAGGAATCTGTTCCTGTATGTATTTTAATAAAAAAGAGCAGGTTTCATTTGGGCCCTTTAGCGCAATACCTTCATGGTATAAGAAGAAACGGCTTTCATTAGTTTTTAAATTTTTAATGCAAAATGGAAATAATGACAGTTGTCTATAATAAAACATTTCCTGAACTGGTATACAAGGCAAGGAAATATTTTGCATGTAGTCAAATGTAAGCCCCATAACATCTGACCTTTCTTCACACAGTTTCTGAACTTCTTTTATGCTGGCATAAAACTTTTGAGCCCTTTTTTTATGAACTGCTAGCTCTGCTTTAGCAGTATGAATTGCAGTCTGATTTAAGTCTGATGACTGTATTCTTATATTAAGTCTTTCACACTCACAACAACCATCCACTTGAGGTCTGCCAAAATGCAGATCAAAGTGGTTTCTAAAAACATTATAATAAAAGGATAACTTAGCTTGTGATAATGGGTGTTTTTCTTTGTACATTTTGTACATAAGTTTTACATTTAAATTTGCAGGCAAATAGACATATTCCTTTGATGCATAATGTGATTGTTTTACTGGAAAACTAGATATATGATTTTTTATTTCTTGAATTACAGAGCCAGGTATAATTTTTTGATTCATTTGCTTTCCTCTTTTATCAGATGGCAATTCGCCTAAACGAAGTAAACGTTGAAGCCTATACAGCGCATTATTTTTTATAGCATAAATGCTGCAAAATGCTTTCTTACATACAAGTACTTTAGATTCAACTACTTTGATGAAATACTTAAAACTATAACTCTTAGGTCTAGATTTTTTAGGGTCTGCAGTTCTTGGACGTCTCTGCTTTATATTTTTAAGCTCTATCAGACCATACAAAAATATATCTTGTTCATTTTTTGTGTTAAGGTTGAGTAAGTCTGTCAAAGCCATGACTCTTGTTTCTTCATCAACATTTTCAAAGCATTTCAAAGAACAGTTACAAGACTCACCAATTCTTTTAGGTTGTACTATGTCCCCCTTATAGTTTTCGTATTGTAAGCCTTTAACTCGACATCTTTTGATTTTTTGTGCTTTTGTTTCATTTTTTACCCCTTTCTTTTTCTTATATTTTCAGCATCTTCTCTTGCCGTTTCACTCCCAGAACTTGACATTTTTGGTATAAAATAACAGCAAACAATTAATAATTCAATAATATTTTGTTTAGGTTAAGACAAGGTTATGATAACAGTCACTTGATTTCTGTCAAAAAATCAGTGTTGCAAGTTTGTTGAAGAAACGGTACAAGTCAGTGACATGTTTGGTTTCATAACTACATTCATTTTGTGATCCGCATTTATTTTTGTCTTAGAATGGCCTGACTTATCCCCTTTCTTGATTACAGTATGAGTGTTGGCCCAAAGAGTTATTTGCCATCAATATTGCCAAATGTGAAAAAACCTGACTTGTTCCCTTTCTTTACTAACCGATTCAAATATATTGAAGGAGATAGGGAATAGGTGCTAAGCCAAGCACATAAAAGTTATAACGTGTCCTGAAAAGAAAAGAAAAAAAAACCTTCAAAAAAGAAATGAAATCCCACCAAAACATGAAATATAAAAGGAGCCAAGCAAAATATTGCATAGCTGTTCAATACTTCTGTCGTAAAAAGTTTTCAGATCACATTCAAGCCAAGCCTTCAACTTATTTTGTAATTTAAATCAACATTCAGTAAATGTATCAATAGATTTCTTTATTTAAATATATTTTTAGACTATTTATTATTGGAACTCAAATAATTCTAATGCATGCTTGAACACTTTGTTTTCTTCGTTAGAATCAGTTTTCGAGCATAAGATAAACACAATACTTTTTAAAATACAAAGGGCGGAGAAAAATAATTGCAAAATCAGCAAAAATTGGCGGCCTCGCCCTTATATGGATTACAAAATATTATAGATCAAGCATTATATTATAAGTGATACTATAGGTTTACCAGAATCTGAAGGCAATTTTTGAAAGCAGATTTTCATAAAATATCCTTGATCATTGGATAAAGTATATGCATGTTTCACAGTTCACACACATATATATAATTCGCCGCTATAAAAAAAAAGGATCAAAATGTTTTATTCCTATTACCCCGGTATTGCTAGTCAATTTATTTTCTCACTTTTTGCCATCAGATTTTTGTGTAAACTTATAATTTTGTAATTGTTTTATGTGCCTTTTTTCTAACCATGACAGATGTTGTATTAAAAACATGACACCTCGGACCTGTAGAAAAACTTCACAACCTTGTTCTTCAAGTTTTTAGCACAGACTGTTTAAGTAATAAACTTTTCTCCTTACATAAAATATGTAGAATATCCGTCTCATTACCTAAATCATTACTTAAATTAGAAGTTTTAAGTACGCTTAAAGCGAAGTACATCAAATTAAATACAGACTTATGTAAATGAGTGTATAACTTTAAGTCAGGTGTAAATAGAAGTTAATAGTATGTAAACACATTTACACCTCCGGATTATAGAGAAGATGTGCAGACGAGCCTAAAAAAATCGCTACCAGTGTAATTATGTGTTAGATGTAAATACTGTCTAGATTTTTCTAATATGACTGTCTGAAAGAAGAGTAAGGTAATTAAATGAATTTCAGACTATTTAGACTAAATTTAAATTTTTAAATATTATTTGCATGCTATTTAAATATAATATTTTGCTATTTAAATATGCTATTTAAATATTATATTTAAATATAATAGTTAAAAGTGTTAGACCATATTAAGAACCTCATCACCACCTACTGTAGTGACCGTTTTAGAGCAAATAAATGAATTGAATTAAAAACTTCAAATCTTTTCTTAGAATATTCCTGCAACGAAATAAAGTACCTTCAGTGTTTTCATTTTTATGTACTTCATTAGTTTTTTATTAAAAGGAAAGTGTTTACAAAATTGAAATAATATAATAGATGACGCCCGCAACTTCGTTGCGTCAAAATTCCTTTATCGCGTGGGAACCGTACATTTTTTCGGGATAAACGCTTTTATTTCAAAAATAATGCTACTACGAGTACACACTTTTTCTCGACGTTTCGGGCGTGTTGCAGCAGCCGTGGTCACGAGGGGACTAGCATAACTATTTAAATAAGTCGCGATTAATAAGTTTTAATTAAGTATGGATGTCGCGTCGGCGAGTCGCGTAAATTAGTCGCCCGTTTATACGAACCTAAGCTTAACGACTAGAGGTTGTGTTGATAGGATCTGTTTGCCAACTAATAAAATGTATTTTAGATTAATCCCTTACGGTTTTATGTCTAAATTAACTTTAAAATGTTAGATTTATATTTAGAAACAACTACATTCAGTCGCATGTCATTAATGAATCGTATTTTTGATACTGCTTTGAATTAACAAAAGATCTGTTAAAGTTTAAAAGTTCTTGACTTTTTTTCTTATTCCCTTTCCGATTCCACCATAATATTATAATAAAATTATGCCTTCATGGCATAATAATTATATTCATACATAATATAGTTAACCCGTCGTTATACTGTACGGATTGTTAGCATAAAGTATTATTATTTTTAACAAAAAATTAAAACCGACTTCCGAGGTAAAAACAATAATAACATCCTTATAATATGAACTAAAAAGTATTAAATAATTTTTCCTATCTCATGGTGCCTTTTTCCGAATTCGGCTAAAACTCAACTATTTCTGTACTCAATCTTCATAATTTTGAAGTCGGTACCAGATATATATAGCTGAATCTAGATGCCAGAATATTTGAAACATTTGTAACTGGCACCGACTTCAAAATTATGAAGATTGAGTACAGAAATAGTTGAGTTTTAGCCGAATTCGGAAAAAGGCACCATGAGATAGGAAAAATTATTTAATACTTTTTAGTTCATATTATAAGGATGTTATTATTGTTTTTACCTCGGAAGTCGATTTTAATTTTTTGTTAAAAATAATAATTTCACTCTTTTTAGTTACCTAGTAAAATAATCGCGTACTATACGTAGATTAAGGGCCGATTCACACCGAATGGCAGAGGCGAGGCGAGCAGTTTCAGTGTCATATGATTTTAAACTTTATCTTCATTGTTGTAATACATAGTATCGCTTGAGAAATCGACGCCGCCGGCTGCCGCGAGAGGCCACGAGCGTTCACGGGCGGCCGTAGATTTCTCAAGCGATACTATCTATTACAACAATGAAGATAAAGTTTAAAATCATATGACACTGAAACTGCTCGCCTCGCCTCCGCCATTCCGGTGTGAATCTTCCCTAATACACCTGTATACTATTCTACGTATCTTATTACAATTTGATAACAGTCACACTTACAAAATATAATATCAGCTGCAGATAATTTTAAAATACATTAAAAAAAAATCGAAGTGGATACGTGCTAGGGCCGCGCTAAACCGGAATTTTAGTAGCGGCGAGGCTTTCAGTGTCATATTATGATTTTAAACTTTATTATTGTAATACATAGTATCGCTTGAGAAGTCTACGGCCGCCCGTGGCCGCGATTGGTAAGTGTGACAGCTGTGCACTCTAGCATCTTACTTGTATTATCGAAGCAACTTACTTCTCAGAAGTAATGTCAAATGTGTGCCTTACGCTCTGGAAATAAGGTTGAATATTTTGTTATGTTCAATTTTGGTGACATTGGTGACTCTGACGTGGTAATGATGATGATGATGATGAATGTAATTTGTATAGTAGCATATGCTTTCAGTTCTTAAAACAGCGCCTAAGCCCCCAAACTTGTATCTATAAGGAATCCGGAGTTCCCTTAGTATCTTCGGAACCATAGTATACCTTGGTGCGGAATCTTGCGTTTTGGTAGCATATGCTTAGGATGCTTCTCATAAAACTAAAATCACTATTTGTTTCCATATAAATTTCGAGGAGTTCCCTCGATTACTCATGGATCCCATCATCAGGTCACCACTTTTGTGAACATGGTACCAAATTGGAGTGAAACCTAATATAACAAAACAAAAATTTCGAAAATCGGTTCACAAACAGCGGAGTAGTCGTCGAACATACAAAAAAAAAAAAAAAATATCCACATCCGAACATATTATAACCTCTTCGTTTTTTGGAAGTCGGTTAAAAATAATTGAAATATAAATAGTAACTTAGTAACAAAGAATGGTGGCGCGAAAAACGCGAAATATCTTCAGTTTTTTAAATTGGTGCGAATGACTTAGCGACTTCTGACGTCGTTTTCTTTCTATTCATTTTGTTTCTATTTAAACATACTAGTTCTTTGAGTATTTGTTACTAGTATTTTTTTATTTATACAATTTGGGGCCGTCTATGGGCTGTTCGCCCATATTAACCTTTTTTTATTATCTATCATAGGCTTTCACATATTACATAGTATTTAGAAGTTTTGGAAAACAGGACTCTATACATATTTTGTCCATCTTTTCGTTCGTCTGTCTGTGAATGCCGTTTTTGGGAAGCAGAGATATCGATTTTAAAATTTGTTCGAGAATCCAGACGGCTTATTAAACACGAAAGATGTAAAATCACACACACACCAAAATTCGTTTATCGCGCTGGAAACGTACATTTTCCCTGCATAAAAAGTATCCTATGCCCTTTCTGGGGACTTAAAGTATCCCGATATCAAATTTCAGCAAAATCGGGTTAGAGGCGTGAAGAGATAACCGACAGACAGATAGACACACTTTCGAATTTATAATATTAGTATGGATAATATAATCTGTCTGTCTGTCTGTTAACTCTTCGCGCCCAAGTCCCTGAACCGATATTGCTAAAAGGCATTGATATACTTTGAATCCTGGGAAAGGACATATTATAATTCTTTTTATCCCGGTAAAATAATTATATATTTCCCGCGCGATAAACAGATTTTGGCACAACGGAGTTACTGGCGTTATCTACTAGTGTATTATTAATATTAAAGTACATCCTCTCGTGGCGGTAGTCGGTACCCACAATTCGCCTAACATTCCTGCATCGCGCTATCGAAGTTTTCTAAGCGCACGGCCTCAACGCACATATCCCACACTCTATTTTTTTACGTTATTGCTTACGGGTTAATAAGCCATACTTATCGGTTAACTCGTTAAAGAGTTTTCCAGTAAAAATAGCCGTCGTCCGAGGCAAAAACTGTAACTAATACAGGCTGTTAGACAAAGGCTTAAGGCTTCAATGACGTTGAAGAGCAGACTTATTCATAAAATTATGTAGAGAAATCGATAGATCGGTATTCCGCTTGCGAGATGTTTTCGAGAAGAGAGTTCTCTTTTCGAAAACATCAGTTCTCCTCGACATGCTTTAGAAAAGCGAAACAGAGGTCACTTGCCACTTCCCATCTAAGATAAAAGAAACATAAGGCATGAGCATGAGGCATGAGCATGAGGTATGAGCATGAGGCATGAGCATTAGGCATGAGGCATGAGCATGAGGCATGAGCATGAGGCACGAGCATGAGGCACGAGCATGAGGCACGAGCATGAGGCACGAGCATGAGGCATGAGCATGAGCATGAGGCATGAGCATGAGGCATGAGCATGAGGCATGAGCATGAGCATGAGCATGAGGCATGGGCATGAGGCATGAGGCATGAGCAAGAGGCATAAGCATGAGGCATGGACATGTGGCATGAGCATGAAGCATGAGCATGAGCATGAGCATGAGGCATGGGCATGAGGCATGAGCATGAGCATGAGGCATGAGGCAAGAGGCATGAGCATGAGGCATGAGGCATTCCAAATTTCATTCAAATCGGTTCAGTGGATAAGCAAGAAGTAACAGATAGACACACTTCAAAATATGAATTGATAAATTATTGCTTTTGAAATAGTTCCATAGATTTGTGACACAATTTCAATAGAAACCGAATACAAGACATTCAGTATTGGAGCAGCACAATGAAATCGTCACCAGGTCAGATATTTACAATGGGCCAAGCCTTGATAAATATCTAGAAACTAGGCCAGCCTTTGATGCACTGGGTACGAATCCGTTTTGGTCCCAATCGCCTAAATTAGTTTGCCGAGACTCAGAAACGGGATACGGTGAGAAACGTATGATATTTAGTTCTTATTATTAGTAGATCTATTGTACCGTTAGTACAGTTAATTTCTTAGTAATAAAACATAGTGCAAACACAAACAGTAAAAATAACTATATTAAATATTTAGAGACTGTGTAACGTAATAATAATGTAATGAAAATTTTGTTTTGTGGGTATGTATGTCTTCTTTACATAGAGTTCACTGTGAAAGTAGCAGCGCTGAAAGAACAATTTTTTTGTGATTGGCATAGGCATGCGCCTCAGTGCAGCGTCATGAATTTGCCCACAAAAAAATAAAAAGTTATTATTACAGCTACTACTTTGACAGTGAACTTAATAAATGGGACTCATATCTATAATATAAAAATTGAAAATGAATCGCAAAATGTATTGGTACAGCGCATAACTCAACAACGCCTGGACCAATTTGGCCAATTCTTTTTTTTAATGTTCGTTGTAGTTCAAAGATGGTTTTCACGTCGAGAAAAATTCGAATAATTGCCGGAAAAACCCTAAAAACAGCCCTTTTCTTTATCCCATACAAACGTTTTCTAACTAAAACCATACTAATGCCCTTAAGGCACATTAAGGGTGGAAAGGTTTAGACGCGATTGCCACGGGGTTCATCTGAATATTGTTAAATGAATTACACGTTTGAACGTTTTATAGATGCTGCGGCACTAATAGGTTAGCTAAAGGTCTAATAAATAAATAAATAAATAAATAAATAAATAAATAAATAAATAAATAAATAAATAAATAAATAAATAAATAAATAAATAAATAAATAAATAAATAAATAAATAAATAAATAAATAAATAAATAAATAAATAAATAAATAAATCTATAATTCTATACATAATATAATAAAACTGTAGAAATGAAAATTCTGTATATTAAAGATATTCAAAAAATAATAAGCGGGGGTGTCACTACATCGCTATAGAAGTCAAAAATGTGGTTAGTTGTCTGTATGTTTGTTCCACTATCACACGAAAAGTACTGATCCGATTTGAATGCGGTTTTCGCAGATATATTTGTCTTCTTCCAACTTAGCATCTGGTGTATACATTTTTTTCCCCCCCACCCCTCTAAAGTCTAAGGAGATGAAAGAGAGGGTCAGATTTTGTATCAAAATTTTTTCTTTAACATAAAAATTACTGATCCGATTTGCATACGGTTTTTGCAGATATATTTGTCTTCTTTCAACTCAACATCTGGTGTATAAAAAAGGACCAAAGAGGGGGTCAGATTTTATATCAAACTTTTTCCTTTAATGGACTTACTGCATAATATTATTAACTATGTTTTTTAACTTAACATCTGGTGTATAAATTTTTTCCTCCCACCCCTCTTAGGGGACAAAAGAGGGGGTAAGATTTTGTATTAACTGATGAAATAGAGATACTTTAAATGGCAAAACAACGTTTGCCGGGACAGGTAGTACCTAATAAAGTACACTTGTTACATTCTGTAATAACATGTTACAAAACAAAACGTTTGTCATGGTCTGCTTTTCTAATATATCAGACTTGTATCAGACGAGCACAAAGCATTATTAACAATTTAGGTTTGTATTTAATTTGTGAAAATTTTCGTGTAGAAGTATAGGGGCTGTTGTAAGGGTTTAAAACATAATATTATAATATTATTAGTATAAGTACCCACGCTTATCTATTCAAAAAAATAAGTATCGACAAATCATTTTATCAAAATTTTCACTCTCCCGGTGAATTGATTTTGATAAAATTTGGTAAGTATAAGATACTTTGAGTTTCGGAAAAGGATTTAAAAGGAGAGTTTTAAAATTTAATGACAGAAAACTTAAATTCTCGCATCATAATCGTGTATCATAAAGTCATAATCTATAATTTTGTATTACTTGTCTTGGATTACATCTTTAAATGACTATGAACTTTTATTTGGGTCACAACAAAAAATATAATTTGAAAATGATCCATTGAAATAATGAAGTGCTTGATCAATGGAAGATCATTGTTTGCGAAGAACAACCGTCACCACTCGACCCACTGGCAGCTCAAGAGCTTGCGTGGTTTAAAGGGCATTAAATAGCTTTAGAGAGCGCATTATGAGGAATTTTCTAAAGGTATAAAAGACAAAGTATATTAGTCAAAACACATTCCCTAGCTTAGATAGCAAAGTTAGATGTCAAAAATGTAAAGGTATTCAAATTCTTTGGTTAGTAATATCATGAGAAGAGAACTGAATCAAAAAATAAACAAAACTGCAATAACATTGAAGAATCGGGATACATATTGAAGTTTAAGTTAACTGAAGTTTCTTTTTGATACGCGAAAACTTTGGTTGGATTTATATGAGGCGGCGCGAATGCGCGGTTTTGCCGCTAGTCGCTACACTGCGAGATCACAACCAAAATATTATGTAAGTAGCCCGCAAACGATCAAATTGTTTGTCAAATTTTACGTGTTTGTCAAACAGTTTTATAGTGTACAGCTTTGTTTGAAGCGTTTGTCAAACAAACTACGTGTTTGACCTGTTTGAAGAAAATTTGGATTTGCGTAGCGTTTGACAAACGTGTTTGAACGTGTTCCGCTGTGTTTGTCAAACAAAATTTCATGATCTCAAACCGATTCTAGCTAATTGTTTGATAAACTTGTTTGATGCACGTTTGATCATCTGCGCTGCTGTTTGATGAAAACGTAAATTACATCAAACAAACAAGTTTGATTGAATTTTGTCAAACAAACTTGGTCGTTTGCGGGGTACTGTCGATTTATCGCGGTCGCGCTATCACGTATATACAGTCTGGCGGTGTAGCGACCAAACCACGCGTTCGGCTGACGCATATAAATTGAGCCTAAGGGCCATACCTTACCGGGACGCCATAATAATAATAATAATAGCTCCTACACCAGTTTCGGTGACGGTGGCCGGTTTCATTGAAACCAGGCCAGCTACGCATGAGTAATTTTATAGTGCCCAAGTGTGTGCGCAGTATACAAGAGCACTCTCTATTCCTTTACTCTCATAACCCAGTGGGTACGGAAGACCGACACGATCGGCGAGAGATCAGGCGCAGGACCGACATTTTACATGCCCATCCGACGCATAGATCATCTTACTTGTCAGATAATCAGGTGATCAGCCTGCATTGTCCTAATCAAACTTGGAAATATCACGTTTCGAACGCGGGAATCGAACCCACGACCTCCGAGTCAAGAGCCGCGCTCTATACCACTAGACCACGGAGGCGTCAAACCGGAACGCCATGGCTATGTGGCGAGCGTATGACGGGTAACTCACCTGGCGATCGACGCTGGCTACGCTGGCTTCTTGGCAATGGTGACATTGCCAAGAAGCCAGCGTAGCCAGTGTCGACCGCTCCGCATGCGGCGACTGTTGACGTTGCCAGTTGCTCGCACGTCTTTGTATGCTCCATCACTCAATCAGTCGCTGATTTTAGTGATATCCTCAGATAATTGAATATTTTTTCAGGGTTATTCATGGAATTGAAGAAAAACACTGCTTTACGACGACGTAGAGACCCCAGACGTAGCCATGGTAACGTCGCTGGCCACGTCGCCATGGCATCCCGGTGAGGTCACGGTTTCCGCGGGTTTTTGCAGAAATCCCACTCGTATTTTGCAATTACAGTATTTTGCTAATACACCTTACTAAAATGGCGTCGTAATAAAACATTGCTATTACGGCCCACGCGACTTTATAGAATAAACCACTAATAATGCAAATGTACCATAATGCGGCACAATTAAGCAGTTACACGATTTTCTTGTAAAACGGTACAATAAATTAGAAAAATGCAATTTTCTGGAATAAGGCTGTTGTGGTGAAAAAATTAAATTATTGTGGTCGTTGAAATATTCTAATGGTGAAATTGAAATTACCGGGTTACGTATCCGGTAATTTAGATTTTTATTGTACAGAATGTAGCTGATTTGGCTTGTAACAAAGACTTATGTACTTCTACGCGACTTACAAGCTCTCTTAGACTTAAAACTCACAATTCTTGTAAATAGCTTCGATACATAACAACCATCCGCGCCAGGACTGAAAAAATAATTTGAAGCACGCATTTTCTAAAAAAATCATTATAACACCAAATCATTGGGTGTTGGGGTCAAATTTTACTAGGACAAGAAAAAAATACGAAATTGTGGGCTTGCAATTTCAATTCGCTGAAATTAGTTTTCTGGAAAAACTTATCTGACCTCGCCGACTTATTTGTAGGTCAACACCAAATTTTATCAAAATAGATTCAGCAGTATAAGCACAGGTTAAGGCGCTATATCGAAAGTAATTTTACCGCAAGGGCAATTTTATACTTAATTTGTATGACTATAAAGTCGTGAATACGCTGCGGCCAGAAGCTATCGGCTCGCTCGGAAAACATGCGAAAAAACGTAATTATAATAATTTAAAAAATAACTAGGAGCATTTAAGCAAAATGCTTCTATACGATTTTGAGTTGCAAAAGTGTCTATCAATTAGACTAATTTCCTACAATACATCTATTTTCGTTTAAAAATAATGTTCAAATTTCGTATTTTTAAGAGGTCATTTCGAAAATTAATTGTATCGAGGCAAAATACATTAATCGTGTTTCTAGTTCTTCTCAAACCTAGATAAAGCTATGAAGATATGTATATCTCATTACCAGATTTGTAATATTTCTGAGGGTCCTATAGTATTACGTCAAAAAGGACAGTTTTTTCAATATAGCGCCTTAAGGAAATCTGCTGGCATGGTCTGACAGGCTGACAGACAGACAGACGCACGTACGCATATCCATACTTCCATACTAATCCATACTAATATTATAAATGCGAAAGTGTGTCTGTCTGTCCGTCTGTCTGTCTGTCTGTCTGTCTGTCTGTCTGTCTGTTACCTCTTCACGCTCAAACCGCTTAACCGATTTCGCTGAAATTTGGCATGGAGATACTTTGAGTCCCGGGAAAGGACATAGGATACTTTTTATCCCGAAAAAATGTACGGTTGTCATCTAGTATAATAATATAGTATAGATACAGTGCTACGTCGCATGTGCATTTTGCACTCTAAAGAATAAATTCTAAAAGTTTCTGTCTCGTTTGGCCAGGTTGTATAAGCCCAGGTTTTATTCCTCTTATAATGTATTGTGCGGACATAATCAATTCTATTACCGCCATTGTTGGGCTTAGCTACAATAGCTTGCCATTGTGCTGAGCTTACAGAAATTGATGTGGTATCAGCCATCTAAAACTGGCCAGTCAATGCAACGCCTAGGCTGTTGTCTGTTGAATATAGCTGGAATGCTATGAAATGTGTGAATGATAACTGGACAAATTACAATAAGATGGCTGAAAGTTGCGTTTATTAAATCAAATCAGGCTGGGTTCACACGGCACAATCCTGCACGTTTTGCTTTGACATTACATCTATTTAACCAAATGACCGGTCAAAACTCCAAAAACGCACGTTAAAATGAGCGTTCGTCCGTATGGATGAAATGGCTGTCTTTGATTGGAAAAAAATTAAAAAATATATTACGTGTAATATGTTTTGTCACGCTCATATTAATTTAGCGATATCAGTGTGAAGAGGCTATAAGCTAAATGACAGACACACACATTTATAAATTAGTAGGTAATTACTAGTATATATGTCGCAGTCATCTGGTTTAATCTGCGATTCGATTGAATGACTAGCGTGTTCATTGAATGACTCCATTCAATTGAATGACTGAAGTACAACTAGTCAAGACGTTCACTGAAACGTTTAACGTCTTGACTAAACGTCATTATAGTGAAGACGTTGAATGGTATATAGGCGATATAGCCGACTTTGTAATGCTTGTTTAGGGTGAATAAGAGTTTGCAACCTTAAAAAAAATGTTTTATTTCTGAACAGATTTTAAAAAAATACTTTCAGAATGTTGACACTATTGGTGCCTACCACCGGTTCGGGAACCCGGCGAGAAGAACCGGCGTAAGAAACTCGCACGGGGTCCCACTTTTTTACCAAAAAAGGTGAGAAAAAATGCCGTAACTTACAATATACAATGTCAATATACATTTATACATATTATAAAATAAAGTCGCTTTTTTCCCTCATGTCCCTTTGTTCCCTTTAATCTTTAAAACTACGCAACAGATTTTGATGATTCTTTCAATGTTAGATAGTCCATTTATCGAGGATGGTTATAGGCTATATTTTATCACGCTAAGACGGGGAAAATTATTTGAAAGGGCTAACTCGAACGCGCTAATCTCAGGAACTACTGGTCCGATTTGAAAAATTCTTTCAGTGTCAGATAGCCCATTTATTGAGAAAGGCTATAGGCTATATTTTATTACGCTAAGACTAATAGGAGAATGTGGAAAAAACGGGGGAAATTATTTGAAAGGGCTTATCTCGCGAACTACTGGAGCGATTTTTATTTTATTTGGCACAGATAAGAAATAGACCACGTGAAGGATCATAGGCTATCGATTTTGATCATTTTTTCAGTGGCTATATATTTTATAGCCGTGCGACGCCAGGGCGGGTCGCTAGTACATAATAATTGTAAGTCATACACGGCTTAAAAAAAATACGGACGTAACCATGTCTAATCCCGAGTGAAGCATAGTAATGGCCGCCCGTGTAGGATGTGTGCGTGTCATTGGCGCCGTCACTCTATGTACAATGACAGCGGGTTGTAGTACCTAGTTGCGTGTGTGTGTGTCGGTCACGTATACAATAAACGAAATTGTGTCGAATTATCTTATTTTGAATAACAATAATTAGTGATATTAAAGACACGGCCATAATATATTGATTTGTGGCGGTACCCGCAATTCGCCTAACAATCCTACATCGCGCTATCGAAGTTTCGGAGAACGGCAAGATATATACAACGTCTGAAATGACGTCAGTGGGCTTCGGCCTGACCGAGCATGCTATCTCTCTCGGTCGGAAGATCTTCCTTTTCGGCTGCCACTAACAACGCTAAAGATTCTATAGATACCTATCTATTGTACTTTAAGTTTTAAGATGTGCAAATTGCAATACTGCCTATTTGTATGAACTAATTCAAGGATTTCAAAGAACCAAAGAATAAATTACGCTCGTTTGGCCTCATCCTGAGGATTCTTTGTGATCCTGAAACAGTAACACCATGATAACTTATTATCATTGTGTTCACGCAATCAAGAACACTAAAACACAAACCCCTAAATATCACAAACTATAAACAATAAAAATATACAGGGTGTAACACCATACAAAAGTGAAAAAAAAATGTTCGTCTTTCAGCGTTGCTACTTTCACTGTCAACTCTCTACAAGGAACACGTACACACCCTAAAGTATTATCACTTATTTTTATTACACACTGTACTAACCTTGATTTTGTTGTTCGTATTCGATCAGTTTCGCCTCCATTTTTTTTTAAGAGTAGCCAGCGGCGGAGTAATAATCGTGAAATCCATCTGTCACACTATTTTATAATCAATAAAGCACTTTAAGAAAACTCAATCGGAAAAATATCAACACAGTGTTCTTTGCACAAGTTGTTTGAGGTCATATTGGTATTGGCGACTACTAGCGCCGCAGTGGAAAAAAATGAACTAAATTATTTAATAGCCTGACTGATTTTATGTCCGCTCTTTTCAAAGGGCTATGTTACAATCCGCGAACTAGTTTGACGTTGGATGACGATTGTTCAATCGACGTTCGGCCGAGTCATTCAATTGAATGGAGTCATGAACACGCTAGTCATTCAATCGAATCGCAGATTAAACCAGATGACTGCGACATATACACTGTCACATTCATAAAATAGTTTTTTTTTTAATATTTGCGTATAGAGCTGTAGAGCCCTGGAAAACCTGAGCCTAAGGTTTTATTACGGAGTGGGTCAGGGGGAAGTTTAAAAAAAATTTTTACAGCTGAAAATTTATTTAAATTAAAATAACATAATAAATGTGTTGCCACGCCGAATGTTCACAGCTACTCTAACTTATTTGCAAAATGAAAGAAAGGAAATGAAAAATGATAATTCTATGTTAAATTGCACAAGCGTGAGACCGCTTGCTCAGCTCTTCACCTTGAATAAGAGCACCGTGGAAATAATATCATACCAGTTCCGTACCTCTTCACTAAATCGTTTTTCATATTCAAATCAACGAGAGCTACGTATGAACATCGATGCAAACGTTTTTGGGATACCCAATACGTAGCGTTCTCAATGTGCTGCATATTTCATACCTTCAACTCAATTCGTAGCCAACTGCTTATTTATCTAATGCAGACATTTATATCGAAACGGTATACTCAGATGGATCTTAAAGTAAGGGCGGTGTTAAAACGTGTTGCGGCACCACAACACCAAAAAAGGGCGGTAAAATCATGTTAAACTCATATAATAAACCAAAGTATTTCGACAATTTCTGCATTGCGGTGCCGCGGTTATGTTGTTTTAGTCCTAAGGGTTTGTGAATTCTGACCGAGTAAACTGTGAAGTAGACAGATTGGCCCAATTTTCGTCCCATTTTAAACGAATTAATTCAGAGACTTTTTAAGGGTTGAGACATAATAAAATAAATATTAGGTATAATTATATTATTGACAATATATCAGAAAATAATACTCATATTATTTTATAGATGCGACAAAACAACGGGTGTCGACTGTCGAGACAGTATTTAAAAATCATAATAATTTTATTAATTACTGTTATCGACAGTAAAGTGACCATACGGTAATTTATTTAGAAAACTTGGCATATAAAAGTAGGATTAAGCCCGTTACAGACCTAGCTATAATATATATTAATATGTTTATAGCTAGGCATATTAATATATATTTTCTATACTAATTTTCGCGTGACCACACACTCAGCTATAATATATATTTCTGTGACATGTGGATTTAATATAGAATAACATGCCTTGCTATAAATATATTAATATATATTATAGCTAAGTCTATGACGGGTTTTAGATAAAACATTTAGCACCCTCCGTCAAAAGTCACTCTAATCCCGCTTAAATAAGTCTCAAATCTCACCCATAAAAACCCCAACTTGATAAATTTAAATTTTTATGGTGCCATAAAATTTTATAATAAGTATGAATACTTTCTTTTTATCCGATGGTTAGTATATAAATCTTATTGACAAAATGTACAATGTATGGGATTAAGTAAAATAGGAGTTGCGGTTTTAATATTTTTGTTCTAGCGAGAATTATAATTCTAAGGATGTTTTAAGAGGGATTTTCGAATTAGCTTACTATTAATTAAAACTTATCAATTGGGACTTAACGCGACTTATTTAAATAGTAATGCTACGGCAGTTGCAACACGGCCGAAATGTCGAGAAAAAGTATGTACTCGTAGTAGCATTACTATTTAAATAAGTCGCGTTAAGTTCCGATTAATAAGTTTTATTTATAATGCAACGCGAAAGTTTAAAATGTTAGCTTACTATTAAATTACTATTATAAATAGTATTATTAAAACAAAGCTTCATGACTAAAACGTAGCGTTGACGTTGCGTTTTCACAACGTTAAGCAACGGATCAATTTAGCTTTGTTCTAACGTAGTAAGTTTGTACTAATATTTTAAATTGCATTCAGTCTAATTACTCTACACAGTTCTATTGAATAATTCAAAGCAAAGTTCTGCCGAATTTCATACGAAACTTTACCTTTGTGTTTAGAATTAATAACATAATATCAAATTAGATACTAATTAGAACAATAATCCTAAGGGTCAGTTCACACTAGACAAAAACACACGAAAACAAAGCGACAGAATAAGACGCGAGCAGTTGCGTGCCACATAGAAGCTATAATATACAAATGTTCACAGTAGAAAAGGGGGTGGGCCTGGTCAAAAAATATTTAAAAAAACACCTCACGTAATTTGTGGACGCCCCCCAAGATAATGTTTTTTTTCAGTCCAAGTAAAATACTTGTTAACTCCGGGCAGCCTCGCAGAAAATAGAATTAGTGTGGAGCAAGAGACCGTGTTTTCCATCCCACGGGTAATCGGTAGACTTGATCAAACATCATCATCATCAACATGACTTTTGACGACCTCTGTGGCTCAGTGGATAAGCTCGTTGTTAGCTCAAGTCGGAGCGGAGGAGCGGGTTCGAATCACGGAAACAAAAGTTTTCAGTGTCTGAGTTATGGATGTGTATTAAATATCACGGAGCCAGATTGACGTGGTGTTGAAGCATCCATAGTTAGTATTATTATGACAGAGAGCTTTTGACCGAGGGTACGGTCAGGTAACGAGCGCTTAACGCACGCCAACAACATAGTTGTCTACGTACTGTATACTCTTTATTATTTTTAACAAAAAATTAAAACCGACTTCCAGGGTAAAAACAATAATAACATCCTTATAATATGAACTAAAATTTTTCCTATCTCATGGTGCCTTTTTCCGAATTCGGCTAAAACTCAACTATTTCTGTACTCAATCTTCATAATTTTGAAGAATAATTTCACTCTTTTTAGCTATCGAGTAACACTGAGGTAGTAAGTACGTACTAGGTATGTCAGTGCCTAGTAAAACCATCGCGTACTATACGTAGAATAATACACCTGTATATTATTCTACGTATCTTATTCTACGTATCTTAAAATATAATATCAACTGCAGATAATTTTAATCAATACATTAAAAAAAATCGAAGTGGACACGTCCTAGGGCCGCGCCAAACCGGAATAGCAACGGCGAGGCTTTCAGTGTCTTATGATTTTAAACTTTATCTTTATTATTATAATACATAGTATCGCTTGAGAAGTCTACGGCCGCCCGTGGCCGCGATTGGTAAGTGTGACAGTGCACTCTTGTATTATCGAAGCAACTTACTTCTCAGAAGTAATGTCAAATGTGTGCCTTACGCTCTGGAGATAAGGTTGAATATTTTATTACGTTCAATTTTGGTGACATTGGTGACCCTGACGTGGTAATGATGATGATGATGATGAATGTAATTTGTATAGTAGCATATGCTTTCAGTTCTTAAAACAGCGCCTAAGCCCCCAAGCTTGATCTATAAGGAATCCGGAGTTCTCTTAGTATCTTCGGAACCATAGGATACCTCGGTGCAAAATCTTGCGTTTTGGTAGCATATGCTTAGGATGTTTCTCATAAAACCAAAATCACCATATATTTCCATATAAATTTCGAGGAATTCCCTTGATTACTCATGGATCCCATCATCAGGTCACCACTTTTGTGAACATGGTACCAAATTGGAGTGAAACCTAATACAACAAAACAAACATTTCTGAAATCGGTTCAAAAACGGCGGAGTAATCGTTGAACATACAAAAATAAAAAAATAAAAAATATCCACAGCCGAACATATAACCTCCTCGTTTTTTGGAAGTCGGTTAAAAATGCGCATTAGTATGTGTGCAGATTGAATAAAATGCATTATATAATTGTAAGCACACACAGGTTAGTGTGTAGTTATGTCTATCTCTATTGTGGTGTGACAGTTATTTTCGGTACATGAGCCACGCAGGCTGTCATTCGGTGTAGGTTGTCACTAAAAGTGAAACTGCCGCACTCAGGCCTTGTACCATGAAACTGTTTTGAAACTCAAATAATCGGACGACAATGCTGCGCCCTACACAACAAACGTGAAATAACGTTGTTAGAGCAGGACGCGGCATTCTCGACCGGTTGTTTGAGTCTCATAAGAGTTTCGTAGTAGGCCTACAGAAACGAATATTAATAATTACGGGCAGCGACCACATAATAATATAGCCTCTGTGGTCGCTGATTACGGGTAATTGAATGAAGATTTTGACATTAGACCCAAAATTAATCTATCAATTAAATATTAATCCAAAATTAATAAAAGTCTCTAAGTGCGGTCATTGGTGTTTCACTGTTATTGCCGTGCTATTGCCATATTTTTGTAAGTGTTAGGGTGAAGCCAAACGAGCGTAATTTGTGAGTTGAGTCGCAGAATTTCTGCCGCGTAAATTATGTCTTTTCATACAAATCATGACTCACAAAATTACGCTCGTGTGAATCAAACAGGACTTTAGTATGAAACTGAATGCAGCAGAATTCTGCCGAACCGAAATTCTGCGACTCACAACTCACAAATTACGCTCGTTTGGCTTCGCTCTAAAGTGTTAAAAGTTTTACTACCTATTGAAATCTACTATTATAGTCATTTCAAGATTAGAAAAGCGTTTGAAAAATCAAATGGAAAAGTAGGAGCTAATAAAAATGAAAAGACCCATTAGTTTCGCTATTTCCAAGAGTAATTTCTAACTGATCGGCGCTTACTTCCGTCGGCCAAGCCAGCTAATTGAATAAGTTCGCTTTGCGTTTTATCGTTTTAACATTTGAACTGTATGTCCCTGGTAAAACAGAAACTTATAATTGCAACTGTTGCTCTTTCGATTATCTTTTATTATTTTATTACAACGCCTCCGTGGTCTAGTGGTTTAGACTGTGGCTCTTGACTCGGAGGTCGTGGGTTCGTTTCCCGCGTTGGAAACATATTGTTATATCTAAGTTTGGTTAGGAGTGTTAGGACAATGCAGGCTGACCACCCGATTGTCTGACAAGTAAGATGATCCATGCGTCGGATGGGCATGTAAAAGTCGGTCCTGCGCCTGATCTCTCGCCAGTCGTGTCGGACGTCCGTTCCACTGGGTTATGTGAGTAAAAGAAATAGAGAGTGCTCTTGTGTACTGCGCACACACTTGGACACTATAAAATTACTCCTGTGTAACTGGCCTGGTTTCAATGCAGCCGGCCACCGTCACCGAAACCGGTGTGGGAGTTATTATTATCTTTCATTGATAAAGTTGGCAAAGTCTCATCAAACATAATATTATAACGCCAGCATCCATATCCATATCCATACTTCCATACTAATATTATAAATGCGAAGACAGACGGACAGACACACGTCTGTCTGTCTGTCCGTCTGTCTGTCTGTCTGTCTGTCTGTCTGTCTGTCTGTCCGTCTGTTACCTCTTCACGCCCGAATCGCTGAACCGATTTTGCTGAAATTTGGTATGGAGATAATTTAAGTCCCGGGAAAGGACATAGGATACTTTTATCCCGAAAAAATGTACGGTTCTCGCGCGATAAACGAATTTTGGCGCAACGAAGTTGCGGGCGTCATCTAGTTCTTAATAAGTTTCTAGACCTATTTTGTTGGAGTGTGCTTATTGGGTAGGTTCCGAAATCCATTTTTCTCATTCGAAATAATGTTATTAGCAGACCAAACAATTCTAAACAATGCTAAAGAAGCTAAGATCTCGGAAAACATGAAAGTAGAGATCAACTACGATAACATGGCGCGCCCCTCCAAATGACTGTTTCAATGTGTGTAGCCACATCCTTATGAAAGAGTTTGTATGTAGTAAGTATTCAACCAATCACTTGTTAGTGATTTTATTATTTTTATATTATTGTTATAATACACGTAATATTTCAGTTAATGTCACTTATTACCAATATTTGTTGGTCAACTAATCATAACTAGCCTACCGCGCAAGACAACGCACTTCAAGTCGTTTTGACAACGCACTTCAAACGTTTTTAATTTTGGAGGGGCGCACCAAGTTATCGTAGTTGATCTCTAGTAAGTATTCAACCAATCACAGTACACGTAATATTTCAGTTAATGTCACTTATTACCAATATTTGTTGGTCAACTAATCATAACTAGCCTACCGCGCAAGACAACGCACTTTAAGTCGTTTTGACAACGCACTTCAAACGTTTTTAATTTTGGAAGGGCGCGCCAAGTTATCGTAGTTGATCTCTAGTAAGTATTCAACCAATCACAGTACACGTAATATTTCACTTAATGTCACTTATTACCAAGATTTGTCGGTCAACTAATCATAACTAGCCTAACGCACAAGACAACGCATTTCAAACGTTTTGAATTTTGGAAGGGCGCGCCATGTTATCGTAGTTGATTTCTACGACGTTTGAATTATTGACAGCACTATGCAGTAGAACGAGCTTACCACCTCGCTCGGTTGGAAGATCTTTCTTTCCTTTTAAGCCACTACTTATATATAGCAAAACAGAGTTTACCAGGTCAGCTTGTAAACTATTATTAATTCACTGCAAGCTACTAATGTATTTGTCAACTCAGCCTCAGACATACAGGGTGCAATTAAACCTTCCTGCCAAATTTTTTCTAGGCCTTTGGTCTTATTAGGAGAGTCCATTTAACCAGAAAAAATTGGGTGATATTTTTTTTTAATTGCATATTTTATCCCATTTAAAATCGTTGCAGAACGGTCACTCGCGGCGCGGGAGAATGAGCGGTCGTGACGCGGGGGAGATGCGCGCGCGGGGGCACGTCACGCGTCCATTGACTGTAGTGTTTTTTAGGATGACTTTCGGAAGCTATTTCTCAACATTTTAGTACTGAGTGATTATAAAAGAAAAATTACGTGCATTTTTATTTTTAACACGGATAAATATATCAAAATTTAGCAGGAAGGTTTAATTGCACCCTGTATGGCTACATGTTACATTCAACATTTGGTTGCGGTAGACACCTTATGAAAGTAACATGTCTGACCGCAGGCTAGAGCACTGTCAACTCACATGAAATCCTCCGTGTCTTGCGCCGACAAGAATACGTGCGAGAGACAGGGTTGCCACCAACGAAATACCAATCTATAGATACATTTTACTCAAATCTCATAAATTTCGCTGTTCAAATATGGCTCCTGTTGTCACATAGTAAAAAATTATATAAAAACGCAGAACGACTTACGACTACTTTTAAAGTATATTTTTTGGAACCACTTCTAATACCCAGTTACACGTCTAGTTTACTATGGTATTTCAATGTTTGCCACAAGAAGAATAGATAACAGTAATGTCATTAAGAGTCAAAAGTTAGAAAAAGACATTTAAAAACTTGTTGGACACGTTGTTGTTGTTGGACACGTCAGCTGAATGGAGCAAAAAATTTACCGATTTACTTAAATGCTAATATTCGCAGTGATTGCCAGCCCTAGGAGTTATATTGAGTTGGAATTCATTTGATATACGTTAAAGTTCAAATCCCGTGATGGGGACGACTATCCATAAAGGCACTTTACACTGGGACATTATAAATGCTGGTCAATTCACGTAGCAGTTTTTCAGATTTTTCAAATTTGGAACAGTTAGCCTGACATCGCGGGCTGCAAATTAGTCAATAGGGAATATTACGCAAAGTTCGGAGCAGAGGGCGCTACTAGCACATACAATGTAAATAACAAAATCCGACATGCACTCATCATCATCATGTCAGAAAACTGACATAATGTTGTTTACCGTCTATGCAGTATGCTGATGCTGTATTTACCTTGAAAACATATCAGTTATAATATCTTCTTTATATGTATCTTTTACTATTTTTTAAAGTTTACTTTAATGGGTCACTTAAAAATTTTATAGCATCGACGATTCGATGCATAACATCGCAATGAGAGATGGCATTAGACAGATCTCCATAAAAAAATTCAATATCCATTAGAATGAACTCTTCCTCACAATAAAAGAAGACCTATATTAATAGATTCTATCTAAATCTAGATGCAATCTGAGAGTCTAAAAAGACCTGAATAATTTTCGCATTGGCGCCTCGGAACGCCCGACAGATAGTCAGGAAAAAAGTTATTTATATCACCAATACTTTCCGACTGAACAGTTCACAGACGCCTTCAGTGCCTTTAAATCAGTTTCGGAAATCTCTGCATAAGTGCAAAACTTGGGACCTAGATTTCTAGTGTTTATAAAATAGCGTTCTGCCGTAAAATTATATGTGAGTTGTAAGTTTTTCCATACTACCTATAAAAGCTGAAGAATTTGTTTCTTTGTTTGAACGCTCTAATTTCAGGAACTACTAGTTTTAATTGAAAAAATATTGTTGTGTTTGATAGATAACATCATGCTGCGACCAACAGGAGGAAAGAATTAATGGAAAATATGTAAGAAATCGGGGAAATTACTCAATTATTCATTTATGTGTTGACGAGAAGTTGCGGGCAACAGCTAGTATTTTATAAGATAAATAGTAGTAGTACCTTAATAAAACCCACCATGATCATCGCTTGTTTCTTGCTCCTTGTTTCTCTATAGTAATCGAGTAAATATGTTTTGTATAGCCATGTATAGCACTAATACCTCAACTCGGAAGTTTGTACGAGCTAACTATCCCAAACAGCAGTTTCTCTACATGGGCTTACTAGAGACCCTACAGTATTACCTCAATTGTACACAAATGTGACCCTTACTTCCTCAACATAAAGGTTATTGTAAAGGCAAAATAACTCTGATTATACTAGTTGGACTGATCGAGGAGAAATAAAAGGAATTTACGTTACAAGCCAGTGCTTACAAGTTTCTTATGTTCCGTGTACTGTGAAATCGCTGTTGTTTTGGGAAATAGGTCAATAAATGATTTCAGTTTATAACTCTACTAAGCTAGTAAAACATAGATCTATGTTGGGAATTATAATAAAGGGATTGATTATTATTTTGTGTGATATTACGGTGCGTCCACATTTGTATCATTTGCGCGATCAGATCTCCGATCAGCAGACCGATTCTGTATCGTACATTTGTGAGTTAATCACTGAGTTAGTAACTAAAACGGAGGAGTGAGCAACGGAAAGTGTCATTTTTGTATTCACTTGCATACAAAAGTGAGACTTTCCGTTACTCACTCCTCCGTTTTAGTTACTAACTCAGTGATTAACTCACAAATGTACGATACAGAATCGGCCAGCTGATCTCCGTCGCGAATATCTCTAGCATCTCTAGCATCTCTAGTCGCGATCATCGCGCTGTATCAAGTATGCGTATCATAGTGTGGACGCCTATTAGATCATTCTGTCGATCATGCGCGTATTTGATACGACACGTATCAGATACGCGGTTAATAGCGATCGGGGCGTATCATGATACGCGTATCATTTTGACACGCTTCGATGATGCGCGACGGAGATCTGATCGCGCAAATGATACAAATGTGGACGAAGCCTTAGATCATTCTGTCGATCATGCGCGCGTATTTGATACGACACGTATCGGATACGCGGTTAATAGCGATCGGGGCGTATCATGATACACGTATCATTTTGACACGCTTCGATGATACGCGACGGAAATCTGATCGCGCAAATGATACAAATGTGGATGAAGCCTTAGTGTTCGATTGCCAGGTGGTGAGAGATCCAACTTTTTCGATGGTCATTTGACACAATAATATGAATCTATTAATCTAATCTACGACAACAATTTAAGACTTCTGGTGATCAGCTTATACTTTTGTAACCAAAATTGAAATATTACATTATGTTGAGAGAAGGCAGTGCGTAAAACACGGATTGGCCCTGTCTAATGTCTTGGATTATAGATACCTCCTCAATTTAACGGGAGTAAGTAGCTGCCGAAAACCAAACTGATCCTATAAATAATATTATAATTTTAACACCGATCTTAGTAATTTTTAACGAAAAATTTCAGCACATACAGAGCGCAACGCATGCCTCAAAAATGACCCAAATTTCACGAATTAAAATTTCAACATCACGAAAATATATTCGCGTACGGAAAATATATTGGACTGTGAAATACAGTGGCAGGTACTTGTTTAATTCATTATTAGCGATTAACGGACAAATGAGTTTAAAATGAGATTATTTCGCGAAATAAAATGCCTATGACACAAATAAAGGGTCACTGAAAATGTTACAACTTTTCTTCCTAAAGGCTGTTTAGTTAATTAAAATTTATAATATTATTTCAATTATCCTTGGTGCGAAAAATCTATATAATAAGATAACAAAAAAAAAGGATATGGGCGAACATCCCATAGACAGCCCCAAATTTTATAATAAAAAAATGCTGATTAGAATTTAGAAGTAGAGTGGCGAGACAGTGATTTCGATGCCAATTTGTTTATTCTACTAGGTAGGTGTAATCAGACCTTTATTTTGATGGGATTTGGTTGATTTACTAAGATGTAGAAATAAATAATCGTCCAAGTGCGAGTAGGACTTGCGCACAGTGTTCCGTACCGTTATAGAACAAAAATAGGCCAAAATTGTGTTTTTTGTATGGGAGCCCCCCTTATTTTTATTTTATTTAAATATTATTAGTTATTAAAGTACACACATATTTAAGGCCTTTGTAAAAATTTCACGTTGCCATTATTGATATCGAGCAAAATAGGCCAAAAAATCACGTTTGTTGTATGGCAGCCCTCCTTAAATATTCGTTTATATTATTAATAAGGATTTGTATTGTTTGACTATCGTTGTGGCTTAGATTTTTTTAAATCACGATGTCAATCAGTAATTTAGACCATACGATGTTTAAGCAAACATAATGTTAATTACTAATTAAAAGGCTATCAACCGTTAACAATCATCTAAGCCAGGAGTTCCCAAACTGTGCGCCGCGGCGCCCTGGTGCGCCGCGGAAAGGCAAGAGGGGCGCCGTGAGTCGATCCTCCATAATTTTCCATAACCACAATTCACAAATGTTATAAAGTAAAATAATAATATTATGAATTATACAAAGCAGGCAGATGATTATATATTTGCTTATTATTATTTACTTGCTTAACCTAACTATAATCATTAAAGGTGTTTATTTATGTATATTTTTGTAATAGCTAGGTAGAGTACGGCGCCGTGACAAAATATTGACTTGTAAGTGCGCCGCAGACTGAAAAAGATTGTGAACCCCTGATCTAAGCACATCTAATCGCAGAATATCGCACGCAACTCGATCTTTTCTATAGTCAATTACTAGGCGTTTCAATTATCGACGCATATGCATTGCGCTGGGAATTCTTGTACTTAGAGCACCGATATGCACAATTTAGCACAGTTTACCTGTGTATTTTTCTATCGCATTCTTAGACGGTATACGGAGATCTGTGCGCGTTCTTGTATGACGCCTCCATGGTCTAGTGGTTTAGAGCGTGATTTGGAGGTTGTGGGTTCGATTCCCGCCTTGGAAACGTGTTATTTCCAAGTTTGGTTAGAACAATGCAAGATGTTCAATGCGTCGGACGGGCATGCAAAAAAATCAGTCCTGCGCCTGATCTCTCGCCAGTCGTGTCGATCGTCCTTCCTACTGGGTTATGAGAGTAAAAGGAGTAGAGAGTGATCTTGTGCACTGCGGACACACTTGGGCACTATAAAATTACTCCTGCGTAACTGGCCTCCTTTCAATGAAACCGGCCACTGTCACCGAAACCGGTGTCGGAGTATTACATATTATGTATTATTAAGAAGCTCCTTGCTCCTATGATTTAATACGTTTGTACCGCTGTACGTCGAAAGCTCTCTAGAATATACTTAGTGCTAACGCGATGCTTAATGATTTATGTATGAACTAGCTTTTGCTCGCGGCTTCGCTCGCGTTAAAAAGTATTAAATATATACAATCTTTTATCCTCTATTTTATCCCCTTAGGGGTGGAATTAATTAAAATCCTTTCTTAGCGGATGCCTACGTCATAACATCTACCTGCATGCCAAATTTCAGCCCGATCTACCAGCGGTTTGGGCTGAGCGTTGATAGAACACTGTGTCAACCAGTCACCTTTGAGTTATATTATTTACGAGCTTTTGCCCGCGGCTTTGCTCGCGTTAAGAAGTATTATTATATACAAACTTTCATCCCTTATTTTAACCCCTTGGGGTGGCAATTTATCAGAATCCTTTCTTAGCGGATGCCTACGTCATAACATCTACCTGCATGCCAAATTTCAGCCCGATCCGTCCGGTGGTGGAGATACTGTGAGAGAAAGGATATTATGATACATTTTGTATCGAGAAATGTGCAGTTTTCGCACGATAAACGAATTTTGGCGCAACGGGGTCTTCAATATAATAAATAATCGGCCAAGTGCGAGTCAAACTCGTGCACGAAGGGCTCAGTACCGTTACAAAGAAAATTAATTAAAAATCAAAAAACCCGACTGCAAAAAATTTTAACTAAGAAGAACGAAACAAGACCTAATTCTGCCGGAGGCATCGAATCCATGTTTTAATTGATACGACTCTTGCTTACGAGTTTCATGCCAGGATAAATAGAAGGTTACATAGAAAAACGTAGAAGAAGAAAGTGGATAATAAAATGCAGTCGGAGGCATGTCGCACCAAGTTTAACATTAATTCATAAATCATAAAATATTATGCCTCCGACTGCATTTTATTATCCACTTTCTTCTTCCACGTTTTTCTATGTAACCTTCTATTTATCCTGGCATGAAACTCGTAAGCAAGAGTCGTATCAATTAAAACATGAATTCGATGCCTCCGGCAGAATTAGGTCTTGTTTCGTTCTTTTTAGTTAAAATTTTTTGCAGTCGGGTTTTTTGATTTTTAATTAATTTATTTTATTTGCGACTTTTTAGTTGTAGTCATCGCATTTCGACAATCAATCTAATAAAACATTGAAAAACTACCGTGCAGATATAACCATATATCGTAGGTACACTTAGAAAAGTGTACCTACAATACGTTATAATAGGTACATAGGTTTGGTACTGTTTCAATATATGTTTCTAGTTTTAAGTACCAAATCATTGTTTTTTTTTTTATACTTTGTCATTGAATTTTCATCTTGGTTCAGTAATGTCAGTTAATTTTTAATAAATATTGGATTTATCCATGCAGGCGGATTTTGGCTTTTCCTTATTTTATTACTAGCGGTCGGCCGCGGCTCCGCCGCGTGGATCTCGGTGAGCTCTGCAAAAAGCATACCCAGGAAAGACTCGGTCAGCAAAATGATTCCCAGGTCAATTCACAGACTCCGACACTAACATCGACGACGCAGTCATTATACGCAGGCTGCACCCTGCACAGATTTTCTTCCTCCCGCACGCGCACCCGCCTTGGTGACGCCAATGACTATCGTGATACATATTTTAATTTCTCCATAATTTCTAAACCAAATGTCCAATTTTATTCATTCAAAGACCAAATATTATCTACATAAACTGTACTTAGTAATGGAATAATTTATTTTGATAAGGATTAAAAGAATGAGTAAAGTAAACGCGTTTAAATGTAGTCCAAAAAAATTTCAAGATTTTTAAATTAAAAAATGGTTATTGTGCCTCACTCGACATAGATAGGTATAGTGTGTCGCGGACTTTTTTGTAGATATTTGTAAGTTCTACAATTACTTAGAATTTTATGGTTCTATCTTTTATAGTTTAGGCAGCGTACGTAAAATAAGTAACTTTTCTGGTTGATTTTTTACACCTTGCGTCCGAAGAACCCATGTATCTTACGGTACCCTATTTTTTTCCAAAATAAAATTCAGCAAACATAATGTAGAATTCCAATGGTAAAAGAATTTTTCTAATTGGTCTAGTAGTTTCCGAGCGCAACAAACAAAAAATCAAATCTTTCGTCTTTGTACTATTAGTGTAGATTTATTGTTCTATTTAATATTAAAACTGCAAGTTATATACATATTTAGAATCAGTGTTTAAAATCCTTTATTTTGATACCCCACTCGATATGCTTGGTAGAATTTTTATTTTTTTTACTTCACAATATGGTGTCAAACATCCGCCATTTTGTTTTTTTTTTAATGACACCTATCTAAGAACACTCGGGCTATTAAGACAAATTTAACGATACCTCAAATGTGAAAATATGTTTAGCCGTTCTGAAGATACTAGGTAATAAAGAATATTACATACATAGAAGATACGCGCTAAACACATAACCCTCCTGGCAGTCGGGTAAAAAAGGCCAAAGTTTGTGTTTTTGTATGGGAGCCCCCCTAAGTTTTTATTTTGTTTTAATATTATTATTTTATATTAAAGTACACAAATAACAAAGGACTTTCTGAAAAATTCAAGTGCCTCCCTCTTGTCATTATTGATATAGAGCAAAAAGGCCGAAAAAATCACGTTTGTTGTATGGGAGCCCCCCTTAAATATTTATTTTATTTTGTTTTCAGTATTTGTTGTTGTAGCGGCAACAGATATACACAATCTGTAAAAATTTCAGAAGTCTAGCTATAGCGTGAAACAGCGCATGCGCTGTGTTTCGCCGAGTGAGTGAGTTTACCGGAGGCCCAATCCCCTACCCTATTCCCTTCCCTACCCTCCCCTATTCCCTTTCCTTCCCATCCCTACCCTCCCCTATTACCCTATTCCCTCTTAAAAGGCCGGCAACGCACCTGCAACTCTCGGCGACGGACGTTGCTTTCCATCAGGCGACCCGTTTGCTCGTTTGCCCCCTTATTTCATAAAAAAAAGAAAGAGCGGTTCTTGAGATACAGCCTGGAGACAGACAGACGGACAGATAACGAAGTCTTAGTAATAGGGTCCCGTTTTTACCCTTTGGGTACGGAACCGTAAAAACATCCCAAGATACATCTAAAATCTTTTTCTTACTGAACGTTACATTTTAGAGACAATACAATTTTATATTTGTATAACCTTTGTACGGTTCCACGATTGACCTCTCGTTTATTTCCCGCTTGATTGGCTGTGGTTCTTTTGTTACCGTTTGGTAATAGTCAGGGAGTCCTAGAACAATTTTTTTATTAATATCAAGCAAATTTTTTTATGAATAGCTTCATTTTGATAAGACAAACAACTTTTTTTTGCGAAAAATCTCGAAAGTGGTAGCTAACAGAGATAGAAAGGATTTCATACTTTGATTTGATGGTCCTAAAATATAGATTGTCCTATTTGTAGCACAATGTTACTTTTAAATTATATAACTAATCCTACCTAACCTATCAATATACAATAAATTAGCTGATTAGGGTTCCGTTTTAGGGTTCTGTAATCAATAAAACTTGTTTGACTACGGTACCCTAAAACGGAACTCTAACCAGCAGAGTTTTTGTATATTGGTAGGTTAATAGTTATTTAATTTAAGAGTAACAGGACCATCAAATCAAAGTATGAAATCCTTTCTATCTCTGTTAGCTACCACTTTTGAGATTTTTCGCAGATAAAAATGTTGTTTGTCTTATCAAAATGAAGCTATTCACAAAAAATTTGCATGACAGAAATAAAAAAAAATATTTCTAGGGCTCTCTGACTATAAGTCAAGTCGATGTTTAAATATTTTCTTTTTCTTTCCGAATTGTTTGTTTTTGTGATAAACGTAAGAGTCGAAGGAGATTGGTGAATAAAGTTTTTTACTCCAGCCAAGTTTCTAACTTGGTATAATAATATTTCGAGTTGTGATCAAACTTTTATGGGCAGCATAGCTTAGAGTAAGAATATTTCCTAGACCTACGTGTGAGTCTCGGCTATCCATCATCCATCATCCATCCAGCCAAACGAGCGTAATTTTGTGAGTTGTGGATCACAGATTTCGGTCGCGTAAATTATGTTTCATACAAATCATGACTCACAAAATTACGCTCGTGTGAATGAAGTAGGAATTTTATATGAAACTGAATGCAGCAAAATTTCTGTCGACCAAAATTCTGCGACTCACGACTCACAAAATTACGCTCGTTTGGCCTCACCCTTAGTGTCTAAACACACTAGGCCGAAGTTACGCGGCGTAAATTCCGCATGATTGCGCCCGCAATGTATTTTAAATAACCGATGACACACTATTCCTTCGCGTTCCGTTCGTATTTTGTATGCGTTTGACATTGCGGACGTAATCGTGCGGAATTTACGCCGCGTAACTTCGGCCTAGTGTGTGGCACTTAGTGTCTAAACACACTAGGCTGAATTACGCCGGCGTAAATTTCGCCGCGTTTACGCCGCGTTTCAAATGCATACAAAATACGGACGGAACGCGATGGATGACACACTATGCCGAAATTCCGTCGCGAGCCGAAATTCCATCGAGCCGAGTCGAGCGTAAAGTTCGGCAGCGATTCGGCGGTAATGTTTTGTTAAAGTTTGGATGTAGGTATGTATGGATATTTGTTACTCTTTCACGCAAAAACTACTGAACGGATAAATGGGGGAGGTGTTATGTTCATTTTTTTTATGTTCAACGATTATAGACCTGGGGCCAGTGACAGGTTTTTATGACTAAGTCCCTCCCAACCGAAACTTCGTAAAATGAATAAGGGGCTTATACTATTAATACTAGCGACCGTCAGCTGCGACTCCGTTGGTGGAGTGGGCAGTGGCAGCCTCCCAAAGATGAAGAAAATATTTTTTTTTTCAGTCATTTCCTCTCATTTCAAAATTTACAGAGTATTGTTAAAATACTCTAGTAAACATTAAAAAAAAAATCAGCTAGCTGTAAGTCAGTGGAAAAGTCGTCAGCTGATAAGTTTTAGTAGGTATAGATGCTGTTGCCTTACACCTTTCAAGGTACCAGCTGACAAACTTTCCACTGAGATACAGCAAGCTGACATTAATTTTCATTCATAGTAGCATATAAATTAAACAATCACCAAGTAAATTTTTAGCTGAAAGGAAATCATTGAAAATTTATGTTATTTTTTCATGTTCAAGGAGCTAGCTGACGTATAATCCACCGTGTTATGGTCAGCTGACTATGTTTTTCTTTCAAAATACTACATAAACTATACTCTGATAAATTTTCAAATGAGAGGAAATGACTGAACATTTTTTTTCTTCATGGGTGGGAGGCTGAGACTGCCCAGTGCCCACCCCACTCACGGAGTCGCAGCTGACGGTCGCTAGTATTCATAATATAAGTATCTTATGCATTGTACAAAGCTTCGCCCGGGAGGAAATCATTGACCAAAAATTTACCTGGCTCCCGGGTCATTACGGGTCAATTTATATTAGCGCAGAAGCGAAGTATCAAAACCGAACATAGCAAATCCAACCTTAACTCCGAAGCGTAAACCACACATTACATCTGAGAGTTCCTGAATCTGAGAAATTCCGCCGCGTAATTTCGGCTCTTCGCGTAATTTATAGTGTGTCGTATCAGACGGATGCAGCGGAACGTAATTTCGGCCACGGAAATTACGCCGGCGTAATTCAGCCTAGTGTGTTTAGACAATAATTAGATTCGATTTGTATGCGTCTGCGCGACCAAGGGCGGGCCCCTTGGTCGCGCAGACGAATACCACCACACCGCGAGATTATTTTAAAGCACCACTATTTTATTATACGTCTGAGCGTCAAGATTTAGGGTCTGTATCACCACTTCCTGATAAGTGCAGGATAGGCTATCCACCACTCCTTGACAGATTATACTGAATCTGTCAAAAGTTGTGGATAGACTATCCGGCACTTTATTAGGAAGTGATGAAACAGGCCCTTAGACCCAATCGCCTCAGAAGATATCTCTTAATGATCACCAAGGCTTATTTCATGACATTTAAACTTATAAAAAGAGGTCACGAAGAATCTCGTGTGAATTATGGTCCCGTATGTTCTTAGTTCTCAAGGTGAGGTTGGGATGTGAGTCGTTAATAATGCACGTCTCTACCAACTTTCTCGCCCGTGATTTATTCGACCTAATGTTTTTATTAGGGTTCCGTTTTTAGGCAACTCGGGCAGTGCCAAAAAGCTTTTACGATATACTGGAAGGAGGGAATGACTGGTACTGCCGACTTGGGATTTCATGA
This sequence comes from Lysandra bellargus, assembly GCA_905333045.1. Classification (NCBI taxonomy): domain Eukaryota; kingdom Metazoa; phylum Arthropoda; class Insecta; order Lepidoptera; family Lycaenidae; genus Lysandra; species Lysandra bellargus. Next base: position 3,824,771 of record HG995354.1, read on the forward strand.
GATTTTGGGTAATCAAAATAAAAAAAGTGGTACACGCAATAGGGTACACGTAAATTTTGGGGGGTAAAATCCTAAGGGGAGTCCCGGAAACCGCGAATGCTGCCATTGTTTGTGTTAATTACTTTAAATAACTTGCATAGTGGACTGTATTAGATATTAGACGTAAATTATAAAATAAATATAAGATTATTACGTTAAATTATAATAATATTATATTAAAATTATGTTCTATTCAATATTCTATTCTTTTCTTTTCTATTCTAATGATTACAATAATAATTGAGAAAGTATGTTTGTCTGTGTAATAGTACTCATTAGATTTTAATTTAATACTTTTAATCAAAAATCAATTAGGCTTACATTATATTTTAATACAAAACCTTTTTAAGCGGTACTTGCTATTTTTTCACTACAAAATATAATGCTTTGTATAAAAAAAATACAATAAAATGAACATAATATAACCTCCTTCGTTTTGGAAGTCGGTTAAAAAAAGTCATAAGTCACATAACTCACGTATATTGTTTGCGACGTTGGGAATGTCTGAACCGAGCCTAAATCTTGCCAAAGTATGTTTTACCTACTCTTACCCTCTTAAGTATACGGAACCCGTATTATAATTGAACAAGTAAAGTTGTAAAATCGAGAGGTTAAGCTTGACAATCCCTGTTTAAGATTCGTATGTAACAACAAACTATGTAAAGAGTTAAAGTGACCATGAGTATTGATAAATAAGGACAAGTGTTTTTGGAAAGATTATTTAAGGTTTAAACAGAGTTTTTGTTACTAAAATTTTCCTTTTAAGGCTTTTAAGGTATTTCGAGCAAAATAAATTGATAAATAATAATTCTTAGTCACTAATTTCTTTGCCATCGCTTGCTATATTTCACCTGTCATTGGAAGTCATCTAACCTATAAGATTACCATTGTTTGTCTTTTATTTTAATCCCTCAAGCCCCAAGAAGCGGTCGCATGCGACCGCGATAACAATAGAATAACAATAGATTTCCAAGAATCCGCCATGGATTAATGTACCACATGATATTATGTTGGTGACTCGGTATAAATAAATAAATAATGCTCAATATTATTACATAATAACAAAACGGTACCAGTCCATTTAAAACCTTTTAACGCCTCCCTTGACCTTAAAAACGGATTCTTGCGTAGTCAATTATTATGAAACATCACAAGTATTTTTAGATTCAAGTCTGAAGTCAAGTTGTAGAGATCAACTACGATAACATGGCGCGCCCCACCAAATGACTGTTTCAATGAGTGTAGTCACATCCATATGAAAGAGTTTGTATGTAGTAAGTATTCCACCAATCACAGTACACGTAATATTTCAGTTAATGTCACTTATTACCAAGATTTGTTGGTCAACTAATCATAACTAGCCTACCGCGCAAGACAACGCACTTCAAACGTTTTGACAACGCACTTCAAACGTTTTGACAACGCACTTCAAACGTTTTGAATTTTGGAGGGGCGCGCCACGTTATCGTAGTTGATCTCTAATTAGCTATCAAAATCAGTGAAATGGATTACTGTGTTACCTTTAAAATATATATGCAACTTGAAGTTATTTAAGATTTTTTACCCAACAATCCATACTCAATGTTATATCTTTAGACGGGCAATTCTTGTATATATATAAATATATAATTGGAATCTCGGAATCGGCTCCAACGATTTTCGTGAAATTTAGTAGATATATAGGGGGTTTCGGGGGCGATAAATCGATCTAGCCTAGCTCGCGATCGTTTTTAGAAAATGTCATTTTATTCGTGTTTTATCGAACACCGAGCGAGGCTCGGTCGAATAGCTAGTATTATAAATGCGAAAGTGTGTATGTCTGTCAGCCTGTCTGTCGTCTGTAACCACTTCACGCCCAAAACTCTGAACTGTTTTTACTGAAATTTAGTATGGAGATACCTTGAGTCCCGGGAAAGGACGTAAAATACTTTTAATCCCGGAAAAATGTACGGTTCTCGCGCGATAAACGAATTTTGGCGCAACGGGGTTGCGCGTTCATCTAGTTAAAAAAAGGTCGCTCAATCTTACTCTCCCGCAAATATTTTAATATCATGAAGTCACAAATAAAAGATACAAAAAAATTCCAAAAGCCAAATTTGTCGATCTATTTTCAAATAGTCTACTAAGATTATTTTTTTGCAAAAAACATAATTATTATCAAAACATTCTAAATGACTTAAAAGGTTTCTTAAAACTAAATTAAGCGTTAGTTTGCATCAATTACATTCAAAGTGACTGAAAGCTGGAGAGGCGCACTTTATTTCGGCTGGCAATCTTCTAAAAGCCTTAACTGCCCCGGGTTTAGGGTTCAACGTTGATATGTTCGAAAGATATATTGTACTGTTCTACATCTATACTAATATTATAAAGCGGATGCTAGTCTCAGGAACTACTGGTCCGATTTGAAAAATTATTTCAATGCTAGATAGCTTTTTTATCGAGGAAGGCTATAATATAATATTATATATAGACTAACTGGAGCAAAGGAACAGAGGAAAATGTGGAAAAAAAACAAGGAAAAATATTAGAAAGGGCTTACCTCACGAACTACTGGAGCATTTATTATGTTATTGGGCACAGATAAAAAGTAGGCCACGTGAAGGATCATAGGTTATTTTTTGTGGTCTATTTTGTCTGTGAAATTCCTAATTTATGCAGGCGAAGCCGCGTGGAACGTCTAGTCGTATTATATCTTACTAGATAACACCCGCAACTCCGTTGCGCCAAAACTCGTTTATCACGTGGGAACCGTACATTTTTCCGGGATGAAAAGTATCCTATGTATTTCCAGGATTCAAAGTATCTCCACACCCAGCAAAATCGATTCAGTGGTTTGGGCGTGAAGAGGTAACAGACAGACAGACACACTTTTGCATTTATAATATTAGTATGGATTCGAGCAACTTCAATACAAGACTGTTCCTCCAAAATCCTGGTCACCGCAAGGGTTATGACGGGTTAGCATAAATCCAACTAATTCGGGTACAAGTGACCGGATCACGGGGACAATGGCTCACAAATTGTTGTGTGCCCTTAACGGAAGGGTTAACTGCTCAAATCGTGGAATTACTTACAAGGCCTCGGCGCGAATAAGTCGACCTCAGCGTCACATGCTTACCAAAAGAGAGTTTAACAGTACTCCTGGAGGTAGTGGTTGTTACTATCAGGTGATTCGCCTGCTTATTTCAATCTAATATGCAGGCAGATAAAAACGAATTTAGATACATAGATTCATACTTTTTGTAAAGTTATGTGCCTCGTTATGTTGATTACCTAATAACTATAGTATACGGACATAATATAAGGAACCTATATTATTTGGTCGCGTTATATCAAGTCAATATTAGTCGTGCTTCTTTCTACTGCTGAGGATACTAATTACTCCACACAGAGACTATTACCCGCTTGTAATGGATTCTGTAGGTTTTCTACAGTATAATTTAGTTCATACTTAATGTTCGAAAGTTCTACTGTAAGTACATTACTTTTATTGTGGTATTACTATTATATTTTACAACAAAAATCCTTACAAAATTGCAAATAGCTCCATGTTACTTTTTACCCGTTCTCATGGCTCTAATAACCGATTTTAAGCGTTTCGATTGAAATTTCCATTCGAAAACATCGCTTTAAATGCTCATTAAAATAGCGGACAAGCTAGAATTATTTTGTAACAAGTGTAAGGGTTACTGCACACTCAACCACTAAACATAGTAGATGACTCCCGCAAGTCACGTCGCATTTTTTCCTGGATAAAAAGTATCCTTTGTCCTTTCCTCGGACTTAAAGCAAAATCAGTTCAGCGGCTTGGGCGTGAAGAGGTAACAGCGAGACAGACCGATAGATAGGCCGACTCACTTTCGCATTAATTATAATTTTTTACTAGATGACGCCCGCAACTCCGTTGTGCCAAAACTCGTTTATCGCGCAGGAACCGTACATTTTTCCGGGATAAAAATTATCCTATGTCCTTTCCCGGGACTCAAAGTATCTCCATGCCGAATTTCAGAAAAATCGGTTTAGCCGATTAAAGTTAGGTAGCGTACATCACGACGTCTAATCCCATGCTAAGACGTATAAACTTGTGTTATGGCAATCAGACAACGGATGCACGCCCAACAATTTTATCCTAATATATTAGTATATATTAGTATATTAGTATTAGTACCTATATTAGTAAATTACTAATATTAGTAATTAGTATGGATTAGTATGGATTAAGTATGGATTTATTTAAGCGATTGGTATGGATTAAATAATAATAATTAATTATTATCATAGGCTTTGCGTAACTTAAGCATAAAGTAGTTGTGATTTGTGTATTTTACTATCCATTCAAATGCCAGCAACAAAATTGAATCGTAAATGTATAACCACCTTAACAACTGCTAGAAAATTACAAGAAGCACGCCTTTACAGTTAACTGCAAGATGTTATTAGCTAATGCCTCGGCAGCGTTTAGGAAAACGGTTAAGCTCTAATGCACTAATATTAGGTACAGTTTACCTGAAAAAGCTAGCCTTTTGATGGACAGTTTAGTGTTCATGCAAAAAGTGTTGTACTATCTTAACTAATGTGAAATTGTGATATTATAAGTTTAAACACTTACGGATTTTGTCGCGGAGCACTTTTATTAATCCCGACGTTTCGGCTACTTTACAGCGGCCGTGGTCACGGGCGGACTGAGGTGACAGAGTGGTTGGATTGAGGCTGAAGAGCGTGTCTCCTAGCCGCTTGAACCTGTGCTGGAAGAGGCTGCTGTCCAGATCACTCCCCAGGGCCATTCCAGTTTCCTCGCAGGCTGGACCTCCACATGGTTCCTGCTCTCGTCGGTGCCCTTGTTCCCCGCTAAACCAGGAGAGTAAAAGAACTTCCCAAAACCAGATCAGGCACTTAGATCCCCGACCGTTATTTTCTTTTATTATAAATAAATTGTAATATCTGTTGACGTTTTGTTTTCTTTATTAGACCAAAAGGACAAAACGTCACAATGAAGTTCGGTATCCACATGCTGTTCATCGCGATACCGCCCAAGAATGATACGCGAGGCCATAGAAATTAAAAACACCCTAATTTCAACCGCGAAGATGGTTGGGCGCTGCCATCTAGTTGGGATCCAGTGATAAATAAACTAAAGCACAAATCTATGACACCTCGGCTTCAAGACACTGTGAGTTCGTTCTGCGTAGATCGGAACGCAAACAAAAATTGATGAGTTGTCGGGTATTTGGATTACTTCAAGAAATTGGACACCTGTCACCTCAGTCCGCCCGTGACGCGACCACGGCCGCTGTAAAGTAGCCGAAACGTCGGGATTAATAAAAGTGTTCCACGACAAAATCCGTAAGTGTTTAAACTTATGTTATCATGAGTGATACTCGCGAAAACTTAAGAAATCATAATGTGAAATTGTTTGTTTGTTACCTCAACGTCTAGATGATATTTAGTAAGTATAGCTAAATACTTCGAGAGACCGGTAAGCATATAATCTTCTTCTTATCTTATCTTATCTTATAAAATTCTCGTGTCACAATGTTAGTCAGCGAACTCCTCCGAAACAGCTTTACTGATTTTCACCAAATTTTATATGCATATTCAGTAGGTCTGAGAATCGGCTACTAGGTACTTTATATATTGATAAGTGCATTTGTTGAATAAACAATAGTAAATTATTACAACCTGAGACTGACGGCGACCATTGTTTGTGCGACGGGATAGCGATCGGCGTTGCCATGGCGACATACTTATTTAGTCACTTCAATAAAATAAAATGGGCGAAATACTTTATAAGGCAAAACAACGTTTGCCGGGACAGCTAGTAATACATAGTATAGTTTTTATCGTGAGAAAATGTACGCGTCTTGCACATCGCGTGATCGTATGAAAAATAGGTTTTATATATTTTTATCGTCTCTCATTCTAATTTTAATTATTTTAATAATCAGTCTTTATTTAATTACGTCAGCAATGTCAAACGTATACAATATAACGCGACGGAATTTCGGCATGGTGTGTCATCGGTAATTTAAAATTGCAGGCGGAATCAAGCCGAACTTCCGCCGCGGAAATTCGGCATATTGTGTGTAGACTAAGACCTTCTGAAGATCGAAGCGACGTATTAATTATGAGAATAAGACTAAATGAGCACAAAAATATGAACTCAATGAATGTTTCAGAATATATTTCGCAAGAGTAAGAGGATATCTTCTTTCCATCACCATAATTAGTTTTCTTTGAAAATATTATATTTACGAGCGTATACTCAATTTGTATCTTAATTAACTACTAAAAGATGTAATTAATATGTTACAAATGAGATATTTTGTATTCAACATGATTTGTTTACTTGTTAATTAAAATTATTTTTGTAAGCATCATTTATTATGAATAGTCTGTCTATTATACACACAGTGTTACTTATAAATTATAATCTACTAGCTGTCCCGGCAAACGTTTCTTTGCCATATTATATTAAGTATATCGCCCGTATTATTTTATTGAATTAGTGACTAAATAAGTATGTCACCATGGCAACGTCCATCGCTATCCCGTGGCCCGCGTCGCATAAACAATGGTCGCTCTTTATAGACAAATGATTTGCAATAAAATAAAATTGCGACTATAATTAAAGATCTAAGCTATCCTATCTCTCAAGTTGGAAAAAAGCACACATTAAAAAACAAAAAACATTAAAATCGGTTAAGTAGTTTAGGAACCCATCGCGGACAAACATCGTGACAGGAGATTTATATAATTTATATTAGACTAGCTAAAAGCCGAGCTTTGTGAGGGATTGAATCGTAACACCTTGACTGACTGATGAAAACACATCTATATATATTGTACCGTTCAAAAGTTTTTGCCCACCCTATATTTTGCGCGATACATAAAAAAAAATATATATTTTAAAGAACATAATATTATTTGGATTAAAATTTAGTAATAAGTAAATTAGGCTGCAACGGTACCATATTAAAAATTTTAATTTATTAATATTACCTTCTTTTGCTATTATTATTTCGGTGCACAATCTTGGCATTATTAGTAACACTTCGACAAATAATTGATTTCTATTTGGTCCCATTCAATTTCTCAGGATATGTCAAAGGTGTTATATCATAATAGGAGTGTCCTATTGTCTTCTTTCTGACATCCATGTCCCATTTAGCCCACAACAACTTACGGCCGTTCCCAATATTCAAATACGACCGATCGCAGCTAACATTGAATTGACATAAAATATATGTATCTAATGTCTAATGAGAGCTATTCCTATCTCTAGTAGGGCAAAACCAGAGATAGATTAAATATTGGGAACGGCCTTTATTCGGGTTGAGGTTGGGCGACCGTAGTGGCCAAATCACTACTTTCAGTATATTTTTCCTTTCCAATTCTTTTTAATGCTGTTTGTACAGCTTCAAAGAATGCTGGAAAATAAAATTTCTACCGATCACGCCTTGACCAGACCGTACTACATTTTTCTTCAATATTTTTAATTCTTCCTTCTTTCTTTAAAATCCCTTCAATTTTCCCCAGGTCTCCAGTCACCCGTCCTCCAATCTATCCTCAAATTATCACCGAGTCTTCACCGTGTCTTAAATTCGGGATTACACATTAATTTAACATCCGTTCTCCCTTTGACCTGCACACGAAATTTCTTCTCTTAGACTCAAAAACCTCAAACTTTGACTCATCGCTCTATGAAACTCTCTCCCACTGATCATGCACCAATTTTTATGTACTTTAGCCCACTGCAAACTCTTCACGTCATTTCGAGGTCTTAAAGAGAGAAAGAGAGAGAAGGCCAGCTTCTCTCAATCTCCTTTACACTGTTTTTCATTGTAAAAGTACTCAAAGGGAAATCTCTAGTTTCTTAGATCTAAGCTGCAATCTCTGGACCCGTGAGTCATCGATCACGTTTACTGGTCAATACACTATCCTTACCTTCAACTGTTGTGACTTTGCGAGGCTGTCCTGAATGCTTGCTATCGCTAAAACTCCTGGTGGATGCATATTTTTTTCACGATGTAATCCACGATTTTTCAACGTATTTTTAATTTGACGGCAATATTAGGGTTCCGTTTGCCTAAGTTATATAGACTTACGATAAATGCACGAGTCCAAACCAATTTTAAAGCTTTTATATGTCTGAACTCTGAATTTGCGAAAACGAAAACAATTAATTTAGACTCCACAAAAGAGTGTGTTGGTGCACAAAGTATGAATAAAAGCTTGATTCTTGCGACTCACAGGGATAAATAGAAGTAAACTCTAATCAGAAACATGAAAGAAATAATTCACAGTTAAAGAATATTAAACAAATCAGCCATACTTTCAAAATTTAATTTCTCGCACTCACCTACAAAATGTAAACATACGCTCGTATATAGAAGTGTACAAATAGTGGACACAATTATTTTTGATTTAAAAAAAATCGTTTTAACCTTCGTTTGAAAATATTAAAGGTTAATTCGTACATATTTTTAATTTAATAAATGAATTATGTTGTGGGCAAAAACTTTTGACCCATAGAAATAAAAATTACTATGTTAAAGCACAAGTCAATAGGCATGATAGACGATAGTTTTCCGTAAAGTGTACCACAAAATATAAAGGTTGTGGAATAGACTAGGGCTCGCTTCGCTCGCCCTGACAAAAATATTCGCCCGAATTGTGCATTTGTTTTTAATGGTAAATATTAGAGTCACGTTAGAACACGTGACCTGATCGAAAATTGGTAAGACATAAGAAGATTAGAGTTTATCCTGGAATAAATGCACAATTCTTCGAATATTACCGTATGCAGTACCACACAAAATAAAGTTTTTACAATAGTTACCTCCACAATGAAAGCTCTCAATATTACATTGTAACTGAAATACTCGATAGATAAATCCGCAAAGCTCGAAAGCTGTTAGATTTGTCGTCTTTTCGCCGAATTCAAAAAAGCTCCGCATTGACGATAATAACACTCAGACAAAATCATAAAGCTCCGAGCTTACGTCGTAGCTTTGTAACACACACCCGAACTTATAAGCCCTAGGATTTTAGTTGGCAGTTCAAAAGCAAATGGTCGGTACGTATGTTGGTAAATTAGAAGTCCTTACTAAAGCCACGAATTAATACTCTGTCTCTTTCCCTCTGATATATAAGGATAATTAGTTCGTATACCTCTCTCGCTCAACTTATGGCGCTACACGGTTATGTAATTTGGTATAATTAACATAATTATTGTTATCGTTTTTTAACCTCCAAAAATAGGAGTTTCGACTTTTTGACGATTTCGGCTCTTCGCGTAATTTATGGTGTGTCGTATCAGACGGATGCGGCGGAACGTAATTTGCGGCCACGGAAATTACGCCGGCGTAATTTAGCCTAGTGTGTTTAGACACAAACGAATTTTGGCGCACGGGAGTTACGGGCGTCATCTAAAACGAAAGAGCGTCTCTGTCAAAGTCACGCTAAACTCTTCGTGAAATTTGGCCTACGAATAATGAAAACTAAATTTGGCATAATATATAAACAGTTTGAGGCCCGGAGAAGGACACAAGATGATTTTTATCATACTAAAAACACTGAACCAATTTTTTCGTAATTTGGTATGCAGATACTTTGAGTTCCAGGAAAGGACATAGGATACTTTTTATCCCGAAAAAAATGTACGGTTCCCGCGCGATAACGAATTTTGTTGCAACGGAGTTGCGGGCGTAATCTAGTAGAAACAAATCTTCGAATACTTTCTTTCAAAAACAGCTCATCGTTGATAGTAAGTCATATTTCATTTTGTTTTCCTGCCCATGAATAATGCCCCAATAAAAGTTAGAAGTCATCAAAACTTTTGTCACAGGCACAGTATAAACAACTGAGAATCGATAACTCGTTAAAAAACTACAGCGGCTCGCTCGAGCAAAACTCGCCGAGGCTAGTTCGACGTATCTCAAACATAATAGAGGGCTTACGGAAAAAAGGAAACTATACATTTTGCTGCGTTAACAACTATCCTAATGTATAAATTCTGTCCCGTACCTTAAAGTTTTTTTTTATAAAATAAGGGGGCAAACGAGCAAACGGGTCAGCTGATGAAAAACAACTACCGTCGCCCATGGACACTCGCAACATCAGAAGAGCTGCAAGTACGTTGCCGGCCTTTTAAGAGGGAATACGCTCTCTTATTGAAGGTTACGCTCTCTTCTTGAAGGTTACGATCTTTTCTTGAAGGTTACGATCTCTTCTTGAAGGTTAGAAGGAAGGATAAAGTTCTTCCATTCCATAAATGAATCACCTTCGTTGAGCCAAAATTCGTTTATCGCGTGAGAACCGTACATTTTTCCAGGATAAAAAGTATCGTATGTCCTTTACCCGGACTCAAAGTATCTTGTTTGCGCGTGAAGAGGTAACAGAGTGATAGACAGACACAATTTCGCATAATAATGATATTAGTATGGATTTATCGCAAGTAGAAATCTAGTTTCATTTCAAACTTACAATAAGCCCACTTCGCACCTATACTAGAAAGTATCGAGAAACTTCGTGAAGAAAATTGAAAAACTATTGAGCTCCGCATTAGCTCGGCTTGGCAACTTGTCGTTAATCAGCCGTTTAAACGGGGATTAAACTGTAGTTGGATGCTTAACTTTGATTCAACGTTACGTATTACCCGAATGGTGTTGTCGTGTCTAAGATTTTTCCCCAATTTCAGGATATAATATTAATATCAAAAACATATCACAGGATTGATGTCATAAATATTTAAAACACAACTATTCATTTTAAAATCCAACTGCTTAGGTCACGGATTTAAAAAAAAATACGGATGGAACATTACACTATAAAGAGGTGAAGCATGCAAGGTACGACAATTTCGTCACAATTTCGTTTATTGTACACGTGACTGACACTAACACACGCAACTAGGTACTACAACTCGCTGTCATTGTACATAGCGTGACGGCGCCAATGACACGCACACATCCTACACGGGCGGCCATTACTGAGCTTCACTCGGGATTAGACAAGGTTACATCCGTATTTTTTTTAATCCGGTGCTTAGGTATCATTATTTTCACTAATAACATATGGATATTATGTGTAGCTTTTATTTGTAAAGTTTTGGTATCACCTTTTGCAAAAAACTACAAAATATAAATTAAATTCTTGAGATAAAAAACTTGAATAAGTACAATAATAATGACTTTTTAAGGAATAAATTTTATTTATTCTATATTATGAGACAACTTTTTGACAGTACTTAAATATTTTCGTTATGTAAAAAAAATATTTTACAGACTTTCTTCATTACCTAACAACCCCTACCTACTAGCTACGTAGTATTAAGGTTAGGTCACTATTACAGTTCAATAACTTTTTTAATATTGAATGATTTATGTCCAAACTTTGCGTAGGTCTAGTCGTTAAGAGAATTCAGCTTTGTAATGTCGCATTTTGGAACTTTTTCTACCAAGGATAGAATTTTTAATTGATTTTAGATGCCTAGAGTTTCCAAAACTTCTTAAGGTGATAAAATGATCCATTTCTCTCTTTTTATAGTAGAGATATCTTCTTTATGAAAGAGAGAGAAAAAGCTATTCAGACTTGCTACGAGTAAGTTTCAAACCATTGGCTAGGTAAAATCGTAGACAGACGCACGGACGGGCAGACAGCAAGGTGGTTTTTACACTTTGGGTACGGAACCCAACGAAAGATACTCTTATTGCCTTTCGTTACCTAAATTAGAAAATATCCGTAACCATAATGTTTGAAATCCATACTAATATTATAAATGCGAAAGTGTTTTTGTCTGTCTGTCTGTTACCTCCTCACGCTCAAACCGCTGAACCAATTTTGATGAAATTTGGTATGGAGATACTTTGAGTCCCGGGAAAGGACATAGGATACTTTTTATCCCGGAAAAATGTACGGTTCCCGCGCGATAAACGAATTTTGGCGCAATGGAGTTGCGGGCGTCATATAGGTAGTAGCTTATAAAAATACGTGTGGCACTCGGGGACTGCCGCGGTAAAGCGCGTAATATTGTATAGCATTTTTAAAAAGTTATGCAATTATTATTCACACACGTCTAGTCGCACGCATATAAACACGTTAAACAATGCACAGCAACGCCGCACCGACCCGTCGGGTGTGTTAGGTTTTTTCGTTACGGAATTTTTTGATTCGGTTGCCGCGCTCATAGCCCGCGACAATAGCTATAAAAAAGATTTAAAACAATAATGAATTATTTTAAAGAAACTCCAGTATTACTTTTAGAAGCAGAAAATTGTTCTTTTCATTAATCCAACACGTCATAATGTACTTCACATCTTCAAAAGCGCTTATTTTTCGTTCAGTAAATAATGTGTCAAATGAAACTATAAGCACATCAAAGTCCTAAACCATCTCATTACTCGTAACAAGCGGAACTCTGAACAGCGCGGGAATAAAGTTTACCGGAGAATAAGGGTGCGCGAACACAATGCAATTTTGAAAGCGATCTTCTTAGTTCTTCCCCGCGTCAGGTAGTAACCGTCATTGTAGACTCGAGTTTCAAAACAAGTATGGTACGATATCATCGGTTTGGTAGTAAGAATATGTTTAAAGATCGCATTTTTAAATGTTTACTGTTTTTACAAGTTTATAGAATACGTCTTGTCATTTTATATATAATCTTATATATAAAATTCTCGTGTCACAATGTTAGTCCACGAACTCCTCCGAAACGGCTTTACTGATTTTTACCAAATTTTATATGCATATTCAGTAGGTCTGAGAATCGGCTACTCGGTATTTTATATATTGATAAGTGCATTTTTGAATAAATAATAGTAAATTATTACAACCTGAGACTGACGGCGACCATTGTTTGAGCGACGAGATAGCGATCGACGTTGCCATGGCGACATACTTATCTAGTCACTTCAATAAAATAATATGGCAAATATATTATAGCAAAGCAACGTTTTCGGGGACAGCTAGTAAATATCTAATATTTTATTTATCGTAGAAAAACCTTATACGCTTCAAAACGCAGACATAATATTTCAGTCCAAAGCTACAAGATTTCAGTGTTTCGTATTTCCTTGCTAGTCTTATCTTATATATAAAATTCTCGTGTCACAATGTTAGTCCACGAACTCCTCCGAAACGGCTTTACTGATTTTTACCAAATTTTATATGCATATTGAGTAGGTCTGAGAATCGGCTACTCGGTACTTTATATATTGATAAGTGCATTTGTTGAATAAATAATAGTAAATTGACAACAATACCTGAGACTGACAGCGACCATTGTTTGTGCGACGGGATAGCGATAGACGTTGCTATGGCGACATACTTATTTAGTCACTTCAATAAAATAATGAAAACTTTATGTTATGGCAAAGCAACGTTTGCCGGGACAGCTAGTTTTTTTAAATAATATTTTGTATGTAAGTACATAAACATTTAAAACTATAAAATACAATTTTATAATGTTTGCCTTAATACATTCGGTAATGGGAGTAAATAATTATTGTGATATTGTGCACTGTCGTATCTATTGATTTTTAAGCATTATTTTCAATAGTGTCAGTTCTTAAGAAAATGATCATTACCACCTACTGTATTCACCACTTTTATAGCAAATAAACGAATTGAATTGAATAATAGTTTATATTTTATGGTGGAAAGACACATAAAAATCTGAGTCACACTGACCGGAAACATGTAAAATCAAAATTTGTTGACATTTTTAATACAATTAAGAGCTACGTTAAAAAATACATAACAGTTTTGCTGTAACAAACTTTGTCACAGCAAAACTGTAGTATGGATTTATTGTACTATCAGAGAAGCTGTTGATTCCTGGACAGATGCGGTACCTACCTACGTAGTTTGGTCGCGTTACGTCAAACCCAGTCGACAGATCACAATAATTATTATTAACATTGAATTGACATGATCCGACCAAATGACGTTGGCTTGTCAACTCCCTAGGAAGCAATTTCCTTGATGGTACATACTTATTATTAATAAACACTACATAATCATTTTTGTCCTTTTGCCAAGAGTGTGCGCGCAGTCTAAATTGGAAGTTATTTTCCGTCCCGTCGCCCGTCGACGTGACGCTTAAATCTCTGAAAATAATTAAACGCTATCGACATATTCTGACTGGCCTGTAAACTTTTTAAAAATTCATAAACTTCGGCCTAATTTATAGCCGAAATTGTAACGTTATTTTGGCTTTTTCAACGTCTGTTTAGTTCTATACTATTATATTATACGTATAGGGCGAAAGCTTTTTAAAATCGAATAATTTCTAAGAAGATCGTTATCTAATTAATACCTAGGTGATCAAGTTTTGCTATAAGTTTTAGTAACATAGTAAAAAGAACTATAAATTAGCTTAAGAAGAAAATATTAATAAAAAGAAAAAAAGATAACATACATAACTTAGGAGTGTTCAATTTTTCCAGGATAAGACTTAGCAAAATATTTTTTACTAGATGACGCCCGCAACTCAGTTGTGCCAAAATAAGGTTATCGCGTGGAAACCGTAAATTTTTTTGGGATAAAAAATATTCTATGTCCTTTCCCGGGACTCAAAGTATATCTGTACCAAATTTCAGCCCAATCGGTTCAGCCGTTTAGGCGTGAAGAAGTAACAGACATACAGACAGACAGACATACACATTTTCGCATTTATAATATTAGTATGGAAGTGTGGATTACAAAATTCCGTTAAGAAAAAATGTATAATAATATAAATTCTGTAAGCCGTTTTTTGCAATACCCATTAACATACAAATACCGTTTCTTAAAGAGTTAAAATAAATACAGCCTGGTGACAGACGATGGACAGACAGACATCGAAGTCTTAGTAATAGGGTCCCGTTTTTACCCTTTGGGTACGGAACCCTTAAAAACAACGTGAGTATCATATTAAAATGTCTATTATGGCGTAGTACAAACAATATTATGGTGAAATTAAGGGGGTCTAGTTCGAGAAACGGACGATTTTCAAGATTTAAAAGTGAAAGGAGACATATAAATATAGTCATTTAAATTCTGAAAAAAATATATATGTGTTAGTTAAGGATCTAACACAGTGGAACGCATATTCCATTACACAATATCATGAACTTCACTCGATAGAAAAAAATCCCAAAGTTACCTCTTCTTTGAACGAAATTGCCATACTATGTCCAAATTACTTGGAATTTTCAGGCAATTTTTGTACTGAACGAAAGACAAATAATATATCTAGGGATTCTCCATTTTTTTAATCCGATTGAATTATGTATAAAATAACGACGATCAAAAATCTATAAAATTGCAGGCGCAAAGGCCTCGGCTCGTGGTTTAGTCGCGCTGAGGCGCTCGTGGAGGACGAACCGTACAACTTTTTCTCGCAACATTTTGAATACATATTTTTATAATTTGAGAAATAATTGTAACATATTATGCAAGTGGTTGATCATTGCTAACAAATGACGCAAACCAAGTCCAAAATAGGCTCGATAGAAGTACCTTAGAATTAGCACAACAACAACCGTAAATACTATCGTCTATCATACAGTATTCTTCTGAGACAGTATTGTAATTATTTGTAATCACTCCACCGTATTTTTATTTTGTATATTTTATATAAGTATTATAGACTCGCAGTACGTAGTGTGGAGGCATGCCCAATGCCACAGTATAACAATACTTATAATGCCCCCCTGTAACATTTTCTTTGCATCTTTGACTGTCTAATTACTTTTATAATGACATGGTTATTTTTAACCAACTTTAAAAAAAAGGTGGTTATTCGACACGTATCAATTTAAAATATTACATTGGAAATATCCATGTAATATCAGGGTCTGAACAAATGTGCCGTATCTGGGAAGTGCATGTATGTATGTTCTTAATTTTTATGTTTTATCTCCTGAATTACTCACTCTTACTTGTAAGTAAGTAATTCCTTTCGTTGCACTAGCTCAATTTAGGGCAGTGTTTTTCAACGTGTGGGTTGGTGTATGTATGTATGTACATTTTTTATTTTTGTGTTCGCATACCTACGGAACTGTAATTCCTATTTTATTCAAGATATTGTTCATTAGGTATTTAAATACGGCAAGTTTCCTCAAAGTCGGTTCATTATGAGATAGGGGATAGATTCTGTGGGGATCTCAATTATTATTACACGGTACAATTTGAAATCGGCTAGATACTTGTTATGGTCCCGTACCCAAAGGTTAAAAACGGGACCCTATTACTAAGACTTCGTCTGTCTGTCTGTCTGTTAAATAATGATATTTTAATAAAATTCAAATTTAAGGGAAAATAACTATATATACTAGATAATAACATACAAAAAACTCATTTTTTAGCTTATTTTTGCAGTACGGAATACTTCGTGCGCGCCTCTGTTTTGAGCTTTTTTTAAAGGATATTTTTTAATACAGCTTCAAAAATTTTGGAAAGTTTCCTATATTTAGAGATGTATAATGTTACTAGATGACGCCCGCAACTCCGTTGCGCCAAAAATCGTTTATCGTGCGGGAACCGTACATTTTCCAGAATAAAAAATAGTCTATGTCCTTTCCCGGGCCTCAAAGCATCTCCATGCCAAATTTCAGCAAAATCGGTTCAGCGGTTTGGGCGTGAAGAGGTAACAGACAGACTGACAGACAGACAGACACATTTTCGCATTTATAATATTAGT
This sequence comes from Lysandra bellargus, assembly GCA_905333045.1. NCBI lineage: Eukaryota > Metazoa > Arthropoda > Insecta > Lepidoptera > Lycaenidae > Lysandra > Lysandra bellargus. The sequence continues at coordinate 3,841,494 of HG995354.1, forward strand.
ATGGATTTAAACGTAATAGTCTATGCGTCGTATAATAAAGAAAGTCAAAGTACGTGAGATTACGCTGTATCGGTGAGCGCAAAAATAGGACGAAACTAGCACTATCGCGACTGTACATTTTGTCATTAACAAATGACACTAATTTGATTTTACTTTATCTTTGTGCGGTAGGACTCAATAAAAATGTTTACCGTGTAAATTATCAAAACGGGCAGATTTGATTGTTTAGGGCGTGTTTTCGTTTCGATTATGTACGCTGTTTTTTTCATAAGTACATAATTTCTGTCGGAAATGACCGTTTCGATTCTATACGTGGTATTATAAATAACTAGACGTTCCGCGCGGCTTCGCCCGCGTGAATGTGATATTTCACAGAAAAATTAATTCACAAAAAAGCCTATGAGCTTTCACGTGGTCTACTTCTTATCTGATCCAAATCACAGAAAAAATGCTTTAGTAGTTCGTGAGATAAGCCCTTTTCTAATAATTTCCGCCGTTTTTTCCACATTTTCCTCTATTTGTTATATAATATATATTATATAGCCTATAGCCTTCCTCGATAACTGGGCTATCTGACACTGAAAGAAAGTTCAAATAAGCCCTTTCATATAATTTCCCCTGTTTTTTCCACATTTTCCTCTATTTATTTGCTTCTACTAGTCTTAGCGTGATAAAATATAGCTTATAGACTTCCGCAATCAATGGGCTATCTAACACTGAAATAATTTTTCAAATCGGACCAGTAGTTCCTGAGATTAGCGCGTTCAAATATCAAATCAAATTAAAATCATTTTATTTGCTTAGGAATATGGGACAATAAGGTGTTAGCTTTTTCATTTTCCACATATTCTACTACAGTAAAAAATAAGCCCTTTCATATAATTTCCCCTAGATTTTTCCACATTTTCCTCTATTTCTTCGCTCCTATTAACCTTAGCGTGATAAGATATAGCTTATAGCCTTCCACAATCAATGGGCTATCTAATACTGAAATAATTTTTTTAAATCGGATGAGATTAGGGCGTTCAAATAAGCCCTTTCAAATAATTTCTCCTCGTTTTTTCCCCATTTTCCTCTATTTCTTCGCTCCTATTAGTCTAATCGTGATAAAATATAGCCTACTAGATGTCCCGGCAAACGTTGTTTTTCCTGTTTTCCCTGTTTTCCTGCTTTTCTCTTGAAGTTTTTTTTTCTATAAACCTCACGAAACCTTTCCAACAAATACAAAACCGTGGAAATCGGTTCGTGCGTTCTGGAGTTATAGCGTCAGGAAGGAAAACCCGACTTATTTTTATATATTAGATAACCTTCCACGATAATTGGGCTATCTAACAGTAAAATAATTTTTCAAATCGGACCAGTAGTTCCTGAGATTAGCGCGTTCAATCAAACAAACAAACTGCAGAATCATAATATTAAAAATATTATATAATATGCAAAAGTATATATTATATCTGTCTATCTATCTGTCTGTTTCCTCTTCACGCCCAAACCACTGAACCGATTTTTCTGTTTGTTATGGAGATACTTTTAGTGCCGGGAAAGGATATAGGATACTTTTTTCACGTAAAGAAGTTACGGGCGTCATCTAGTGATTAATAAACCTGGATTTTTAATGAAATAATATTTATGTATGAAATTTCATTTATTTTTAACGATATTAATATATTGCATTTGTCATTCTCTCACACCCCAACGAAGTAACCAATCGACTTGATTTTTGTCATAGACTTATTTAAAAGGGCAGAGAATAAAATAGGCTTCTTTTGGTCTAGAAAAACATCATTTTCCCAAGGGAAGCGCGATATACTGAATCTATGTTAAATTTTTAATGACATTCTAAATCGAAAACAGTAAAATTAAACACAGAGACGGTTTTCGTTTATAATAAAATAAACCTACGTCTCCATGTTGACAGTTAAAAAAATTTCGAAAGTCAAATGTAGCACATAGTCCATCAATTTCAAAAAGTTTCGTTCTTATTATTTTTTACTTATGTCATTTTTTTTACTCCTTGTATTTTTTTGTACCTTGCATCTGTCTATGTAATATGTGTATTTAAGTGTAGTGTGATATGAATATTTGTTGAATAAATGTTTATTATTATTATAAGAATAGGCATGATGAATTTTCTTTCTTATTGGGAATTGAAAAGTGCTTGAAAAATATAAACATCGCTGAAATAATGACTCTGATAGCTTAAAAATTCACCAAGATATGACAATTCAAACATCTCATAAAATAGACCTGCCCGAAACGCTCCATACAACGTGCAACGAAATTATGATGTCACTATTTCGTAGTTTGTACGCATTGGAAGAGAACTTTGTTCGATAGGTATATTAAATATTGCGTTTATGAAAGTGGTTTCATAACAAAAGTTGCTTTTAATTGCTTCGAATGACATACAAATATTAAGAAATTTAATTAAAAAAAAAACGACTTGAATATCCAATTTCGAAGGCGCATAGCAAAAAAAAAATACAAATGCTATCAAGTGAATGTTTGGGAACAAAAAGTGTAATTCGTATGTATAGGTTTGTCACTCAAAAATCTGTCATAATTTCAAAATAATATTAGCTCGATGCACTCCTTCACCATATAAACTAGGTATAAATGTGCAAAATTTCATTCACCTAAGTTACGTTTTCCCATTTTTCGTCAAAAAGGATACAAAGTTTTTCTCTCGCGTATTAATATATAGATATGAACAGGATGTTTTCTCTACACAAAGAATGGGCCAGCTTTCAAACTATGGCAAGCCCTTCGTCAGTACAGAGACATCATTAATGTTGGCATGAACATTGGATTTCTTATTCCTAAGTAGGATATCTGTGATAAGTTATTCTTATCATAATTTTATGTTTTCGATAGGAGAGCAAATACTGGCTTATGATAGGCAACTACAAAATGGACACTAGCAAGCGACATGAAGAACAATGTAAGGGTTACATTTGACTTTCAAAATCTTTATGTGCTACATTTAAGCTTTCAAAAACTTTCTGTGTTTAGCTTAACCGTTTTCGATTTAGCTTAAAAAAGGTATATGCTGTGGGATAGGTTTTGTAAATAATATGATTATTCGCAGCTCATTTTTCGATTTAGGGATCGATTTGTGAAATATGAAGTTTTAAAGTGGAAAAATCGTTAAGAGTCTACACCCTTCTACCAGCTTAACGGCTGCTTCTGAAAATGTGAAAAAATTCACGAAAGTAGAAAATATGCTGAATTTAAATAGAAAACTATCACGGCTAAGAATACTTCATAATAATTGAGTTATAGGTGATCAACAAAAAAAAAATAGTATTCGATGAAGTATAAAGGGACTTTCAGTTTAACAAATTCCTTGGAACATAACTGAGATGATGTTGTTGTTGTAGTGGTGTAAAACACGTTATAAATGTACATTCATTGACTATACAAAAATTATCAAAACCTAGCGGTACTACTCAGTATTTGACCCTATATTGCGCGTGCCCCGACACGCACTTGGGTGGTTTTTATAAATATTTCATCACCCGTTGCAAAATTATGCAAAAAAAAACTTTAAATCGCTCTCCTATAAAGTACGGTAGCATTTTTTCAGTTTCTATACTTTCGAAACTGAAAAAACGGGACCATCGATTTATTATTGTTAACTAGGTATCAGTGCGCGAAAGGACTAGTTTAGCACTATTTGGTGCCATACTTATTTAGTCGACACTTCAATAAAATAACATTTCGCCCATGTTATTTTATTGAAGGTTGTTTTCATGTGTTGTTGTGAGAAATGCATGTTACTTGTATTAATTATCGAAGCAGCTTACTTAACTACTCAGAAGTAATGTCAAATGTGTGCCTTATGCTCTGGACTTAAGGATGAATTTGTTATGTTCAATTTTGGTGACATTGGTGACCCTAATGTGGTAATGACGATGATGACGATGAATGTAATTTGCATAGTAGCATATGCTTTCAGTTCTTAAAACAGCTGACACTGAAAGAAAGTTCAAATAAGCCCTTTCATATAATTTCACCTGTTTTTTTCCACATTTTCCTCTATTTATTTGCTTCTACTAGTCTTAGCGTGATAAAATATAGCTTATAGACTTCCGCAATCAATGGGCTATCTAACACCACTTAACAACATTATTTACCACAACTAGATCGTATAATTACTACGAAAGCAAGTGCTACGAAAGCAAGTGCTACGAAAGCAAGTGCTACGAAAGCAAGTGCTACGAGATACGAGCTACGAGCTACGAGTATTCTACGAGATTGTTTCATGTTTGTGTGTGATGTGTGGCGCAGTGGTGAGCGCGTTGGTAGCTCAAGCCGGAGGTCGCGGGTTCGAGTCCCGCTGACGGAACAAAAAAGTTTATAAAGTTCCTGGGTCATGGATGTGTATTAAATATGCATAATAAAAATCTTAAATATATGTATAGTATAAAAAGTATTAAATACATTTCCGTTGTCTGGTACCTGTAACACAAGTCCTTCAGGTACTTACCACGGGGCCAGACTGACGTGGTGTAAAAGCGTCCATAGATATTATTATTATTATTATGAAGTATTAAGGTATTGAGTTACCTACCTAGTAATTGGAAAATATGTATAATTATAACTACTAGCTAAAAGCCGAGCTTTACACAACAAAACACATAAAAAAACAATAGAACCAATGATATTATAATTATAAAAATTATAAGTAGAATATCATTGAACAGAACAGAACAAAATTGCTATGTTAAAGCACAAATCAATAGGTGTGATCGTTCTTTCCGTAAAGAGTATCACAAAAAAATTTTGTTTGGAAGTCGGTCAAAAATGTACAGATTGTGGGATAAACTTGCAAATATGAATATTATAGTTAGTATAATTATAATATTTAAAAATCTGTGAACACTACACACTACATTAATATGGCCCCTCGGTTAGTGTCTAAAGTACATAAATCATAATTAAATATTGTGTTGTGAGTACTAGACAATGGAAATATTTGAATTTATATTTTTTTCGCTAAACACGTCATAGAGAACAGTATAAATGTAAAGTCAGATAGTAAGATAAATTAACGGATAGACAGACAAACTTTTGCACTCTTAATATTAGTATGGAAGTCATTTTGTTAGATGCACCAATCGACCACTTTCTTTTCAACTAACACTTCTTTCATAACACACTTCAAGTATTTCATCTTCCAACTTCCAAAGTTCTTTTAAAAGTTGAATTCAAGAAAGAATCCAATCTGGGGGCACGGCAGTGCCCCAGCCAAGCTTTTTAGTAAAGGCACGGCCGTACCATACTTTTCTGGAAGCGGTTCGCGGCTATTTCACACCCTCCTTATCTTCGATGTTAACAAAGCTAGAGATTTAGAATTTCGATGACTAGGAGCAAGTATTAAAACTAGCTTAACTTCCAAATTACCTTATATTCTGATTAATAGTTTACTAGTTACGGATGGTCAAAGTTACTACGTTTTGTCACTGACTGACAGATCATCAAAATTCTAAGGTACTTCTAGCAGACTTAGAACCTTGAAATTTGGTACCCGGATAGGTCTTTGATAGGATTGTGAATACAATGAAAGAAAAATTATGAAACCAGTCAAGTTCGAGTCGGACTGGCGTAGATAGGGTTCTGTACCGTAAATTTGTATGGGAGCCCCCCTTAAATAAAAGGTTTATTTAATTTTTATTATTTATTATTAAAGTTGAAATACAATTGAGTATTTTCTGAAATTTCCTAAAATCTTACTGTTACCATTATGAAGATCGAGCAAAAAAAATAACAAAAAATCGTGTTTGTTGTACGAGACCCGCCATTCCTAAATTATTTTATTTTAATAGGACTATTATATTTTATAGCAACAACAAAAATACATAATTTGTGAAAAATTCAACTATCTAGCTATTGCGGTTCTCGAGATCCAGCCTGGTGACAGACAGACAGCGAAGTCTTAAGACTTTGTTAATATGGTAGAAATTAGAATAGTTTTAACGGGACCTAACGTGAAAAGAAAAATCCTTAAAAAAAAAGAAATGAAATCCCACCAAAACATTAAATGTAAAAGGAGCCAAGCAAAATATTGCATAGCTATGCAATACTTCTTTCGTAAAAAGTTTTCAGATCACATTCAATTAGTCGCTGATTATTTCTCTAGTGCTCATTGCCGAGCCACTATAATAATTTTAAAATAATGGAAACTATTGATACATTCACTGAATGTTGATTTCAATTACAAAATAAGTTGAACGCTTGGCTTGAATGTGATCTGAAAACTTTTTACTACAGAAGTATTGTATAGCTATGCAATATTTTGCTTGGCTCCTTTTACATTTAATGTTTTGGTGGGATAAATTTTCCAAAGAATTAAATGTATTGACAGTTATTGCAGTTTAATCTGTCAAAACGGAGTTAAAAGAAAGTTAATTTGGGGAAGCTAGCGTTTTAGTTTTACCAATTGCTTTAACAATAATTGCTTTATTTACTTTTATGGATAAGATTTATATTCAAACTTTAATTTATTTTAGTTTTGCTCTATTTTTACGATTCCGTAGTCAACAAGAAATCCTTATAGTTTTGGTCTGTCCGTCCGTCTGTATGTCTGTCTGTCCGCAGTTTTGCTCCGAGACTATAAGATCTACAAAGCTGTAATTTGGCATGAATGCACAATATATCAATGATGGCGACAAAATGGTACATGAAATCTTAAAAAAATATTTTTTTATGGTACCTTCCCTACACATCAAGTGGGGATAAAATTTTTTTTCGCGTCCACCTCATCGTATGGGATGTCGTTGGATAGATTCTTTAAAAATATTCGGAGTATTCATAGATCATTTTCCGATTTAGGGATCTGTTCAGTCTAGTGTCCCCCCCCTTCTACCAGCTAAACGGTTGCTTCTGGAAATGTGAAAAAATTCACGGGAGTAGGTAATGTACTGAATTTAAAAGGAAAACTACCACGGCTAAGAAGACTTCATAAGTTATTGAGTAATAGTCGATCAACTGAAAAAAATGTATAATTCGGCGAAGTATAAATGAACTTTAAGTTCAAATTCCTTTGAAAGTAACTGAGATGATGTTGTTACTTGTAGGTAGTGCAAAACACGTTATAAATATACATTCATTGACCATACTTTTTTTTTTAAGTGGTACTACGGAACCCTATATTGCGCGTGGACCGACACGCACTTGTTTTCGGTATAAATAATTTTACAGTTTCGGTGGTTTCATTTAATTATATAATTTAAACAGATTAAAACTATTAACATCCCGCGGAGATCAAGGGATAAAAATTAGAAATGTAAATATGGGCAAGGGCCCGAGCGTCATGAGTTTCTCATACAAAAGTGAAAAAAAATGTTGGTCTTTCAGCGCTGCTACTTTCACAGTGAATTCTCTACAAGGAATACGTACACACGTCCTAAAGTGTTATCACTTATTTTTGTTACATTCTGTATAAGTTTAACATTAAAATGTAATAAGACATTACACATTACACATATTTTCATACCGGATTCATTCTGTACAATTTTATTTTAAATTATAGAATGAAACTTGTCTTAGAACCCAATGATGCTTTCCGTTGTTGTGTTTAGTAAAGAATTTAAATTAAATTATTCCAAGCCTGACCTAAAGGCAAGTTCGCAGAATAACACCTTAATAAAAACAACTGATAATTTACTAGAAACTAGTCTCTAAAGGCTTAACTTTGTATAAATATTGATCTTAAGAAGTAAGAAATTGAATATTTTAAGATCTGATATCAATACTAATATTATAAATTGCGAATGTGTGTCTATCTGTCCGTCTGTCTGTCTGTCTGTCGTCTGTTACCTCTTCACGCTCAAACCGCTAACCCGATTTCGCTGAAAAGACATTGGGCAGATTGGGACCACCCTCCAATAGCAAAAAGGTACATATCACTGGACAGGTCGCCTCAATAGGTACAACAATCACTATGACCACCTTGCTGTAACAACTGTCCATTTCGAGTAATGAGACTTTTTATCGCTTAAGAAAAATATATTCTACACTTAAGAAATACACTTGATGACACGAAAACTGACACGCAAATAATTCAAGACATCGTGAATGACGATGAAAAATTGCATTCAAGAATATGACGTGTTATTTTTGGACCGTGGCATTGGGGATGGGTTGGAGTCTATCGAAGCTTGCGGTTATGAGTGGTTAGTACCACCATCTAAAGACCGTGGAGGGACACAGCTTGCTACAAAGCAGGCAAGTGAAATATAGTCTACTAGCGACCCACCCCGGCTGCGCACGGGTATGAAATATTATATAATATGTAAAATGTTTATGCCTATGTCACTCACTGAAAAAATATTAAAATCGATTCAGTAGGTAGTTTGATTTATATATTATATTCATTAGTCATTACTATCCGTGGCCCGCATTGGTCGGTACCGCCGCAAAAGCAACGTCCCGCAATTTTTAAATCTGTAATATCTTCGAAAATATTCATTTAAGTCATATGCTGTAAAGGGCCAGATATATATTAAATCAAAAATGTTTTAAAGTATTTAATTGGATAAGGATTAATGCCGTATCAGTTAAAATCGCTTCGAAAATTAGCCATTACTTGTAGGTAAAAGTAAATGACAAAAAAATGTTATTGTGGAATATCCATTAGAAATAGATATATACCATCGTGAAGTTTTCTGTAGACCTTTTCATTGTGTACAATGCACATTATTTTGATAAATCTCGTAGGGTTCAGCCTGCGTTAGCAATGTAAGCGGAAAAAATGTAATTATTTACGACATCACATTAGGAACCCCAAAAATAACAGTATTTCTCCTCTATTTAATGAATGTTTCTACACTTATAAACCTTGCTCTTGAATCACTATCTATTAATCCTTCAAGCTCCATAAGAGCACTGGTGATCGCGACAATAATATAATACAATAGCATTTCCAAGGATCCGCGATCGAAGGATTAAATAAAACCGCATCAAAAAAAGCGACTTTGTTATATAATAATATGTAGTGAGTATGCCGCTGGGTAGTGGAAGTGGTGAACGGCCAACTTAAAGAGATTTAAAGCTGCTACGGCAAAAATATTTTAATGGAGCGCTGCCTTATGTGTTCGTCAATTTAAAATAGCTGCTGCTATTATAAATCATTTTCACAGACGCTCAAGGTCATATACGCCACAAAATAGATGCAACAAACATTCTCTACAATTATTATGTAAAAAGCAAGTGTTTAAATAACAGGAGGGTAGACTTTCAGAGAATAGAAGCTAATAAAATAGCTTGGGTAATCAAGTAGCTTGGCTAGCCGTAAACGTAACCTTTATATCTGAACTTACAAGTCTCATAACTCGGAACGGACAGCTGTAATAACAAATGTGTCTTAGCGATTGTTGTTCCAAATCAAGATACCTATCTGATGACACATATTTCAATGCCATTGGTGGATGGTCCCAGGCTCCATACATTTTTGCCCATCATCTTTTGGCATGGAGATACTTTGAGTCCCGGGAAAGGACATAGGATACTTTTTATCCCGAAAAAATGTACGGTTCCCGCGCGATAAACGAATTTTGGCGCAACGAAGTTGTGGGCGTCATCTAGTAATAATATATTTTCGTCACTTTCATTCATTTTCACCTTTATAATAATAACTAGATGACGCCCGTAACTTCGTTGCATCAAAATTCGTTTATCGCGCGGGAACCGTACATTTTTCCGGGATAAAAAGTATCCTATGTCCTTTCCCGGGACTCAAAGTATCTGCATACCGAATTTCAGCTAAATCAGTTCAGCGGTTCGGGCGTGAAGAGGTAACAGACAGAAAGACATACTGACGGACAGACAGACAGACACACTTTCACATTTATAATATTATAGTATAAGTATATAGTATATATAGTATATACCTAGTATATAGTATGGATAATATTTAAATAATAATCTTAACTCAAACACTTTTACAAGATCCTATGAAGACTCTGACTCCCAAATTAGGCAATGCCTGTATCTCAGGAGTCAGTGGCTTCTCTCAATATTTTGTGTTTAACAAACGGAAAAATAGTTTTTACCGTGCACTATATTTCTAAATATAAATAGGTATATAAATATGTTTAAAATGGATAAATTATAAAGTTACTTTATTCAGATAATAACGTTAACTTTCTAAACAACTTCCAAAAATGAAAAGGGTTATCTGTCCGGATGCAACTTTTTTGTATGTTCAATGATTACTCCGACGTTTGTTCACCGATTCACAAAATTATTTTTATTTGTGTAGGGTATAATCCAAAATTGGTACCAGTATTACAAAAGTAGTAATAAGATTATAAAAACTATTAGGATTAAAGGCAACTCTACTAAAATCTTATATATAAAATTCTCTTGTCACAATGTTAGTCCACGAACTCCTCCGAAACGGCTTTACTGATTTTTACTAAATTTTATATGCATATTCAGTAGGTCTGAGAATCGGCTACTCGGTACTTTATATATTCATAAATGCATTTGTTGAATAAATAATAGTAAATTATTACAACCTGAGACTGACGGCGACCATTGTTTGTGCGACGGGATAGCGATCGACGTTGCCATGGTGACAACAAATTATTGAGTCACTTCAATAAAATAATATGGCAAATATATTATGGCAAAGCAACGTTTGCCGGGACAGCTAGTATAAATATATTATAATTGTCTTTTTAACCGACTTCCAAAAAACGAGGAGGTTATATGTTCGGCTGTGGATATATATATTTTTTTGTATGTTCAACGATTACTCCGCCGTTTGTGAACCGATTTTCGAAATTTTTGTTTTGTTGTATTAGGTTTTACTCCAATTTGGTACCATGTTCACAAAAGTGGTGACCTGATGATGGGATCCATGAGTAATCGAGGGAACTCCTCGAAATTTATATGGAAACATATGGTGATTTTGATTTTATGAGAAGCATCCTAAGCATATGCTACCAAAACGCAAGATTCTGCACCAAGGTATACTATGGTTCCGAAGATACTAAGATAACTCCGGATTCCTTATAGATACAAGTTTGGGGGTTTAGGCGCTGTTTTAAGAACTGAAAGCATATGCTACTATACAAATTACATTCATTATCATCATTACCACGTCAGGGTCACCAATGTCACCAAAATTGAACATAACAAAATATTCAACCTTATCTCCAGAGCGTAAGGCACACATTTGACATTACTTCTGAGAAGTAAGTTGCTTCGATAATACAAGTAACATGCTAGAGTGCACAGCTGTTACACTTACCAATCGCGGCCACGTGCGGCCGTAGACTTCTCAAGCGATACTATGTATTACAATAATAAAGATAAAGTTTAAAGTCATATGACACTGAAAGCCTCGCCGCTGCTAAAATTCCGGTTCGGCGCGGCCCTAGCACGTTTCCACTTCGATTTTTTTTAAATGTATTGTTTAAAATTATCTGCAGCTGATATTATATTTTGTAAGTGTGACTGTTAACCATCTGCTAACAAATTGTATTATGATACGTAGAATAGTATACAGGTGTATTAGGGCCGATTCACACCGGAATGGCGGAGGCAAGGCGAGCAGTTTCAGTGTCATATGATTTTAAACTTTATCTTCATTTTTGTAATACATAGTATGGCTTGAGAAATGTACGGCCGCCCATGGACGCTCGTGGCCTCTTGCGGCCGCCGGCGGCATCGATTTTTCAAGCGATACTATGTATTACAATAATGAAGATAAAGTTTAAAATCATATGATACTGAAACTGCTCGCCTCGCCTCTGCCATTCGGTGTGAATCGGCCCTAATCTACGTATAGTACGCGATGATTTTACTAGGTAACTAAAAAGAGCGAAATTATTATTTTTAACAAAAAATTAAAACCGACTTCGAAGGTAAAAACAATAATAACATCCTTATAATATGAACTAAAAAGTATTAAATAATTTTTCCTATCTCGTGGTGCCTTTTTCCGAATTCGGCTAAAACTCAACTATTTCTGTACCTACTCAATCTTCATAATTTTGAAGTCGGTGCCAGTTACAAATGTTTCAAATATTCTGGCATCTGGATTCAGCTATATCTGGTACTGATTTCAAAATTATGAAGATTGAGTACAGAAATAGTTGAGTTTTAGCCGAATTCGGAAAAAGGCACCATCAACCATGAGATAGGAAAAATTATATATCTACAACTATCTATCTATATATATCTATAGGAAAAATTATATATCTAAATCTACAACTGACAACTTATATGTTTACCGGTAAATAACTAAAAAGAGTGAAATTATTATTTTTAACAAAAATTAAAACCGACTTCCAAGGTAATTATTATTTTTAACAAAAAAATTAAAACCGACTTCCAAGGTAAAAACAATAGTAATATTATGAACTAAAAAGTATTAAATAACTCTTACTCTTTAATAGTGCCTTTTTCAGAATTCGTCTAAATCTCAACTATTTCTGTACATTACTACAGTCTTCATTACTTCGAAGTCGGTACCAGCTAATTTAATCGTGAGTTCAGTCAATGTCAGAATATCTGAAACTTTTGGAACTGGTACCGACTTCAAACTAATGAAGACTGTAGTATGTACAGAAATAGTTGAGATTTAGACGAATTCTGAAAAAGGCACTATTAAAGAGTAAGAGTTATTAAATACTTTTTAGTTCATAATATTACTATTGTTTTTACCTTGGAAGTCGGTTTTAATTTTTTTGTTAAAAATAATAATTGAATTTTACAAAAGTAATCCAAGCATGAAGTAGATGCCAAAAAAGGTAAGATTTTGCATCAATGCATATTCTACTACAATAGGCATGACGATTTTTTTTTTCTTGCTAGTAAGTGAAGAACCATTCAAAAATAGAAATATCAGTGAAAAAATTACTCTGATAGCGTAAAAACTCTCCAAGATATCACAATTCAAAACTCACATAAAATAGACCTTCCCAAAACGCTCCTAGGTAGTTTGTTCAATAGCTATGCTATGTTAAATATTGAGCTTAGGAAAGTGGTTTCATAAGAAAAAAATTGTAGTGTATAAAAATTAATTAATTTTATATAAAAAAAATCAACTTGACTTAACTTGACGAAAAAACTTTGAAGGCTCAAAACAAAAAAAAAAAATACATAAGTTATGAAGCTGAAATTTTGGGGATACCGATTTGTCATCACTATGTTTATTTGAAAAATCTGCTAAACTTTGACCTTGTCGTCATCCCTATTATAGATTTATAAGTCTTGAACAGAACTTAGTGTGTACATATTTGGAGTATAATTACGCAATATTTTTGCGGACAAAATCGCAGGTATCAACCAGTGCAAATCCTTTTACAGCTTTGAATAAAGAATAATACGATTTGAAATGTGTGGAAATTCATTAATTCTAGCCCTTTTCCAGGGTTTTTATTGTAATGATAAATGTTTGTTCGAACAATGGACTTGATTAATGATTTCGGATTTCTAAGGGCCCAATTAAATATTTATTTACTTTTGATCATATTTTACGTTTATGGCCGCGAGTTTAATGTAGAAAAACGATCGCCCAGCGAGTAAGGTTTTTTGTTTATTCTGTTAAAAATTTCCAGCAGCCATGAATAAGTTATAATAAAATTGTTTGGCAGTGTTTTACGTAGTTCAACGTAAAACTGTACTCAGTCTTTTTTAACGTAATAAGTTGAGATATTTTGATCATTTTAACGAAATCCAGTATCTTAATTTTATTACATCTTTTTTATAAGGTATAAGTATGCCTATTAAAAACGAAATAATATAGAACAGTTAAATCAATGTACTCGTGAGCTATCTCAACTGATAGATATTTTGACACCTTCATATCCTGATTCCTGACCCCCGACGCGGAATGCAACTAGTTTTAAGCGATTAAAATATTTAATACTAAATAAAATATGCAATGATAAATACGATAACAGAATCACGACGACCACAGAGCTGGACCCAGTTTTAAAGCAGTAGACTAATTAAAATTTATTCTAAAATACTTTACTTCGACTTAGATTTTAGATGAATACACTGTTTAATCTTATTAACTAAATAGACTTATTACAGAGATCTTCGTCCGCTCCATCGGAACCTTAGCCAAACAATTTGACAATGGCTGTAATACGAATCACGATATTATCTTCTACAGCCATCACTGTGCACTGTCATTGTTTATGAACAATGTTGACTTTATTGGTTGGTGACATTGGCTCAGATGAATGTGTGAAGACTGAAGCGTCTTTCGAAAGAAGCTTTCCGGTAAAAATACCTGTATAATAAATACATACCTGAGTAGTATAGTACCCGGGATCCACTTATAAATTATTTGTTTTTTCTTGCACTCTGTACCAACTGAATACTGGTCATAGACCTAAAACTTTCCGCCTAATAAAACTCGGCAAAATAAAAAATTACGGTTTTAAATAGCGGTATCGAACAAAGACATCAACTCCCGGGCGTGAAGCGAAGAAATATAATAAATGATCAAACGAACTTACCAAGTGAAGTTCGATCATTATTATATGAGTCGCTTCATTAATATATAATCTCCCTCCCACCCAGTCTGCACGAAACTATGTTTGCTGCAGTACCCAAAGAAAGAAAGAGTGATTTTTTGCATTATTTCTCTCTAAACATAATGAGACATGCCGGAACGTCCAGTAACCGAGCGTGCGAGTAGTTTTTCAACTACCCACATACTCTTTGAAAAAACGCGATTGCCTAGCAGATACAGATGTACTACTGGTTAATAATTATATATCTTCGAATGAAGCGACTCACATAATAATGATCGAACTTCACTTGGTAAGTTCGTTTGATCATTTATTATTATACTTTCACGTCAAACTAGCGATCTCAAAAATTTGATATTTCTCCGTAGATTTAACATTGTTTTGTATTTTTTTCCTGTTATTTAGTAAAATTATATTAAAAAATTAAGACGGTATGACATTCGGAGTCATTCTGTCACCGATGTTTCTATTCTTGAGAGTTCCTTAAGTTACTTACCAATAAGAAAAAAAAAAAAATAGTCAACTAGCCTAATCTTTTACGCTGTTAGATTTATTTTATTGAAATATTTTAAGGTGTAGTATAAAACCTTTCAAATTCTTTAGTGAGTTTTTACTACATATTTTGTTTAGACAATAATTCGTTTGTTAACACATTCATGCGAGAGGGACGAAGGGGAGGAGCTCTGCTGATATGCTTTTCCGCATGACGGTGTCTTGGCGTGATATTGAGGCTTTTATAAAATTGTTGATAGCTCATCAAAAGAAGCACTTGACATTCGGAAATAATAAAAAAAAATGTTTTCGTTTCTTCGTTAACGTGGATAAAGTGTAAAAAAATCTCCTTCTTGTTCTCTACACATTTATATTTCTTGAACCCACAACAAACGTGCCTTTTTTGCGTTGTTGCCGACGGCGACGGCGGAGTAAAAGTAATAATAATGTTTCTTCATCGGATGCCATTTTTATGCAACTAGCTATTTGACCGAGCTTCGCTCGGTATTCGATAAAACACTAATAAAATGACATTTTATAAAAATGATTCCTAGCTAGATCGATTTATCGCCCCCGAAACCCCCTATATACTAAATTTAATGAAAATCGTTGGAGCCGATTCCGAGATTCCAATTATATATTTATATATATACAAGAATTGCTCGTTTAAAGATATAAGATTTACTTATGATAATTTACTTTCTTTCATTCAAATTTCGTTTTGACGCATTCAATTATTGAACGCAACGCAAACATTGTCATTTTTGAAGTTTTGGATACGGTCAGAGGGCATGCCTCGCGGGCATGCCTCATGTTCACTGTTGACTGCGCTATAACGCATGCCCTTGGGCATTGAATCCCCATGCCCAGAAAAAGACCAATCCAAAACTTCAAAAATTACAATGTTGATGTTGCGTTCGTTGACACATTCAATTATTGAATGAAAAGATGATGAAAATTGAAGACGAAAGCACCTAGTGTGGACATAGTCATTAGCTTTGTCCACATTGTGCCTTTTTTTGTTCATTAAGGGCATGCGTTATAGCGCAATCAACAGCGAACGTGAGGCATGCCCGTGACGCGCGTTGAAATCGTAGCGCTCGCTGTGATACTTTTCTTTCAATGCGGGTGGATTTTGATGCAATCAATTAGGTATTGAATATGCCAAACGAAAGTTGAATAAATAGAAGATGACGAAAATTGAAGATGAAATTACATAATGTGGACATAGCTATTGGCCTTGTTCGCCGGCGTAATTTTTGGCCACAAAACCTTTTATTGCGCATGTCCAAAACATGCCATGTCATGCCATGACAACGCCACGAACAAAGTTGTTTATATACTTAGTTACCTGTTAAGTTTAAACAACGTCACGTGTACAGTATGTACTTCCAAATTAATAAAACACATGAAAATCTTCGCTTATTGTCGTAATCACGTAAACACCGAATATAATATGAAACGTAAGAGTCCCGAACAATGCTTTTGCATTTTGCACCTTGTTCGAAAGAAATAGTTCGTTCTATCTCATTCCTAGACCCTAAGTATGAATAAAACAATATTATTTTCATACACTTTATGAAGCTCATGATACGAATGAAAGTCTGTAAAATTATTGTAATCTTACAACAAAGTGTTCTGGAAACATGATAGTTTTAGGAAAGGTCGTGGTAGGCCCCCTGCAAGCGTCATAAGCTGTCAACGGCTGCCGTTGACTGCCGCCGACTGCCGCCGACTGCCGCCGGCACGTGCCGTCGTCTGCCGTCGACTGCCGCCGACACGTGCCGCCGACTGCCGTTGACTGCCGCCGACACGTGCCGCCGACACGTGCCGCCGACATGTGCCGTCCGTCTGTAAGAACCCTAACACGGTGCCGCAAACGGTGCACCGCGCGCCCCTATTCTGGGTGAAACTTCCGAACAAAAAATGTGTCCAAACTTAAACAAGGCACTTATTTGGAACGTATAAAATAGGCCAAGTGCGAGCTCAGCTCGCGCACGACGGGTTCCGTACCATTATTATGGAGAAAAATAACCAAAAAATTTTTTATGGGAGCCTCCTTAATTATTAAGATTAGTTTAATTTTACCATCAATTTTTAAAGTATAAATACAATTGAGTATTTTGTGAACATTTCAAGTGCCTATCTGTTGTAATTATTGGTATAGAGCAAAAAATAGCATCAGCAGCAGCATCAGCATCAATCAGTTTCTGTTTCTTTTTCAATCTTCGTCTTAGTAACAACAAGAGGATAATCCATCGCGATCCATATCCAGACAAGCACTTTCGTTCGAGCGCAAATATCGACTGAATAGGGACATGGGTCAGCGCACCGTACGCGGCACCATGACACGGTGCGGCACCGTACCGTAACACGGTGGCGGCGCCGCGCCGTGTCTGATGGGGACGCGGCCTTACGCTCTGACTCACTAATATTGAACATAACAAATTCAAACCTAAAGTTTGAATTTGTTATGTTCAATATTAGTGAGTCATTTCGATGCGCTTTGACTTAGTATTTAAACCAGATGATGCCCGCAACTCCGTTGCGCTAAAATTAGTTTATCGTAGTAGTACCGTACATTTTTCCGGGGTAAAAACTATCCTATGTCCTTTCCCGGGACTCAAAGTATCCCCATGCCAAATTTCACCAGAATCGGTTCAGCGGTTTGAGTGTGAAGAGGTAACAGACAGACAGGTAGACCGACAGACAGACAGACTGACACACTTTTGCATTTATAATATTAGTATGGATATGGATTGACCCTTAGTTTTGCGGTTACTAAGATAGCAATTTGATCACGGGATCTATGAAATATGTAGGTAAGTAAGTATATTGTAATAGGAGTCTTTCAAAACTGGAACAAACATAGATCTATTAGTTTAATGTAGTTTTAAGTAGTTAATGAATATTTTTTATGATGAGTTTCCATGCGGAATTAGTGCTATAAATTATAACAAGACGAAAGTTAGAGAATCTAGAACTCTAGAGCCTAATTATTAGAGATAGGTGTTTGAACATGTATATACTTTATACAGGTAGTATAATATGCTTGGAGTTTTTTAAGAAATTCTATAGTGGTAGTGAAGTCAGTTATGAGTTTTCGTGTTATGAGGGTGTATCCTGAATCCAAAGTCACTGAGCAGAACACATAAGTCTTTACAGAAAGCTTTATTATAACTATCTTAAAATAGTGAAATTATTATTTTTTCAACTGGAAACTGTCCCATGCTTATATCAATCTTAATCATAAAGTATTTGATGGTTTTATAAAAAAACCTTATCTAACAACCTAAAATTGCATACATGTTACATAAATTCAGGGCCAGATTTATCATCAAGTTGGTTCGTTATTGCCGTACCCCGACGCTGATTATCAATTTTTGCTAATTTATTTTATTGGTGATGAAAATCATGAATTGGATCAACGTTGTGCAATTATTTTTAATACAAGATGAGAAATTATTCGTGAACTAAAACATTGGTTTTTTCATCGGCATAACGCATTTTTAACCCGACTTCCAAAAAGGAGGAGGTTATATTATGTTCGGCTGTGGATATATCGTTTTTTTGTATGTTCAACGATTATTCCGCCGTTTGTGACCGATTTTCAAAATTTTTGTTTTGTTATAATATTAGGTTTCACTCCAATATGATACCATGTTCACAAAAGTGGTGATCCGATGATGGAATCCATGAGTAATCGAGGGAACTTCTCAAAATTTATATGGAAACATAATATTATAGTGATTTTTGTTTTATGAGAAGCATCCTAAGCATTAAGCAAATGCTACCAAAACGCAAGATTTTGCACCAAGGTATACTATGGTTCCGAAGATACTGAGAGAACTCCGTAGTCCGGATTCTTTATAGATACAAGTTTGGGGGCTTAGGCGCTGTTTTAAGAATTGAACGCATATTCTACTATGCAAATTACACTCATCATCATTACCACGTCAGGGTCACCAATGTCACCAAAATTAAACATAACAAATTCAACCTTAACTCCAGAGCGTAAGACATACATTTGACATTACTTCTGAGAAGCAAGTTGCTTCGATAATACAAGTAACATGCAAGTGCACTGTCACACTTTTGCCTGTTGTTGCCTGTTCCAGAGTCGGTACTACAGATTTACAATCAAAATGGAAAAAATATATATTGTTTATCCAAATGTTTTGGATTAAGTTTTAAATAGATAGCAATTAAGTAATATATTTTTTTAAGAAATGAATTAATGTTCTGAAAAACTGATTTTTGTATTATTTCACTTTATACGTAGCTAAGCACGTACCGGGCCGCTAGTATATTATGTATAAGAGTAGCCGCCCACGTTATACTCATTAAAGGATCCATAATATTAGGCCATTATTTGAATTATTCATACGTGGGAGAGCCATGCTTTGGCACGAATGGGCCGGCTCGACCGGAGAAATACCACGTTCTCACAGAAAACCGGCGTGAAACAGCGCTTGCGCTGTGTTTCGCCGAGTGAGTTAGTTTACCGGAGGCCCAATCCCCTACCCTATTCCCTTCCCTACCCTCCCCTATTTCCTTCCTTTCCCATCCCTACCCTCCCCTAATACCCTATTCCCTCTTAAAAGGCCGGCAACGCACCTGCAGTTCCTCTGAGGCTGCGAGTGTCCATGGGCGACGGAAGTTGCTTTCCATCAGGTGACCCGTTTGCTCGTTTGCCCCCTTATTTCATAAAAAAAAATCATATAATTTCCGACCGTCTTTTTGTATGACGTAGTGTTACATACGTAATACGTTGCATAATTGCTATAAGTATTTTTAATTGTTTCCTAAAAAAATCACCGATTTTTATAGCAATCGCCGAAAACGGACGAAAAAACACATCTGTAAGTGAGACCTCAAGGGAATGTTTTTTAAAATAGACACACAGTAATATAAAAAGTCCTAAACACTCAAAACTAATCATGCTTAATATTATAAATGCGAGAGTAGGTATCTGGCTGTTACCTCTTTAGGCCCAAACCGCTGAACCGATTTTGCTGAAATTTAGTATGGAGATACTTTGAGTCCCGGCAAAGGACATAGGATATTTTTTACCCCAAAATTGTACGATTCTCGCGCGTCAATTTAGGCGCATTGGAGTTGCAGGCGTCATGTAGTGTAATATATTATTTGAATCCTATTAAGACAAAGCTGACATACCACAATAATGATGTGAGACACAGTTCTATTTGCTCTGCTCTCTGCATCAGTTCTACTAATTAACTAATGTTACATGTGAAAGGCGTATTGCTGAATGTTTAATACATACTCTAAACTTCTAAACGAATTTTAACGCAACGGAGTTGCGGTCGTCATCTAGTATAATATAATTTCCCCTTATTTATAAAAAGTAATAATTATAAAGTGATTACTGATTATACTATGTTCTTGTCTGACACGCTAGGCTTCTTACAGATGAACGGCACTTGTAGACGGCCGTCTATTGCCGTCAACGCGTGCCGTCGACAAGTGCCGTTGGCCTATAAGAAACCTTAGAAAGTTTATTGACAGGCAAATATAAAACGTTGTATAAATATAACGCAGTATAGATATTTTATTAGTAAGGGTAAATTGATATAATAGTATTTTCTAGCAAAAATGAAATACATTGCACCGGCAGAAGCTAAAACGAAAAAGCAGCAGAAAGATATTTTTGCCACGCGGTAGAAAGATAATATTATATTACTTATAATATACGGGGCAAATTACTTCCTATCATACGTATTTCCGGCAGTATGGTAACACCTACGTGGTCTAGTGGTATATGAGTGGTGTTATAGAGCGCGGCTCTTGACTCGGAGGTCGTGGGTTCGATTCCCGCGTTGCAATCATGTTATTTCCAAGTTCAGTTAGGACAATGCAGGCTGATCACCTGATTGTCTTACAAGTAAGATGATCCATGCATCGGATGGGCATGTAAAAAGTCGGTCCTGCGCCTAATCTCTCATCAAAGTAAAGGAAAAGAGAGTGCTCTTGTGTACTGCGCACACACTTGGGCACTATAAAAGCGGGACACTATCTGGCCTGGTTTCAATGAAACCGGCCACCGTCACCGAAACCGGTGTGGGAGCTATTATTATAATATTATTATTATTTCCGGCAGCGTACTCTTCCCTTGTCTCCCGAATTTCTGCACACGTTTCGACAAAAATCTGCCAAATGCCTCATGCCAAAAAAGTGCACAACTAACAACAAACAAGTAACTTCACTTCAAAAATATTAATACAACTACATATTAACCAAATAGCCGAGCTTAAAAAGCAAAAATAGAAAATCTATATAAAATCTCTTTGCTAGGGGACTCCCCGACAAGGTAATTCCCTTAAATGATAATTAAAGTTATAACGTTAATGTTTTAAACATCGCGATAGTTGGAATGAGTTGCGAGCTGGGCTGACATTTTTATGGTCGGTACATGAACTAGATTATGCAAGTGCATATTAAAGGTATGTGTGCACTGCACAATGCACTATTAGTTGTCTATTTTGTAGAAAATTCGTATGAATATGTGACTGTTCTTTGGCCTTTAATTTTATTGTAATTCTGGTCGATGGCATTTATTGGCCAATTCCGGATTTTTTAAGTGAAAGAAATAGGCATATTTTCACCAGAGCTAGGGGTATATTTTTTCCTTTCCTACGACACGCTGGTCTCCTCCACTCCGTCTTAGTTCTTACGAATTTTTCAATTAGATCACGTGATGTTTCTCAAAAAAGAGCAAAACGCCGGTAATGAATTGTTTACAACAAATTTATTAGAAAAAAAAGAATTTACTTGATTGTTCTTAGACATACAATATTTTGATGACGTAAAATGTAATTTGACATATTTAGCGCTGTCACGTGGAAAGCGGCACGCTTTTCACGTGACAAACTTTCGAGGCCTTGAAGGGTTGGAAAATCAAATGATTTAAAAAACCACCAATTATTTTCAACTTCCTGTTATATTGTAAAAAATAATATTTTTATGATAAAAAGCTTTCGCGTCTCGGATTATTTATTTCATTAATTATTATCATATTTTTTGTACATTTTTAACGGTAATAATTGCATTTATTATGGTTAAAAATATTATAACGACATCAATTAATCACGAATAATTTAAAAGTTTACATTAAATTACTTTAAAAAATACATATAAAGGGCGATGGTTGGGCCATTTTAACATATTATTATCTTTTTAACCGACTTCATAAAAAGGAGGTTATCAATTCGACGCGTATGTATGTAATATTTCCAGAACTGCCCAGTTTTTGTATATGTTAATTTATAACAGCTTCTGAAGAAATGTGCCAAATTTTAAAAGTGTATGTATGTATATATGTATGTTTTTATGTTTGTGCACGTATATCTCCGGAACTGGAAGTCCAATTTTAGTGATTTTTTTATTGTAAGTACTAAGTATTGTTCAACTTAAGGAATACTGCAAGTTTCGTCAAAATCGGTTCAGTAGTTTTTGAGATAGGGAATTTTAATTCTTAATTGCATACAAAAATTCGAAGTCGGTTTTATCTTTTTAAAATACTATTTATATATAAGATAATTAGTAATTGATAATAATATTATGTATAAAATAAATACTGTAAATAATTTAATATTAGTATACAAGATAATTATAGTCTCATTTAAAGTATAATACGAAATAGGTCATGTCTTTCATTTGTAACATACATACTAGCTATTTCAACACAATGCATCTTCGAATGATACCCCAAAAATCTTTCAAATTCTTCAATTAATCTTTTTAATAGTGCGGCTAGTCAGTTTGTTAAGTGGCGGCAGTCAGTGAGTCAGCGCCTTTGCAGTGACACGTTTCAGCGGCGGAAGTTATTCATTATATCGCGCTATGTCAGTACAAGATAAGGCGGCGTGCACACTGAACATCGTATAACTATACACAGTTTCCTGTATAACATTTTATTATCAGCTTCCTTTGTTTTATGAGGTTTTATGAGTAGCTTAAATACGTATTTATTGTATTTTTCTCTAATTAGACAATCTTGCTTTCTATTATAATCGGTTTCTTTATTTGACAGTTTTTGGAAACTTTAAAAAGTAAAAATCCGTGGTGAAAAGTCCTATTCCTAGTAACCGTATATATTTTGGCAACTTAATTATGTTTTGATTTGTAAGCCCAACCCACCCAACGAACTTGCAAACAATAGCTCATTAAATACGCCACGTGCGTTCTTTTATTAAATCAGCATCCCAATAATAATATTGAGCATAATCTTAGCCGTGAGGCTTATTAATACAGGTCTTAGTTTTACGCGTATAACGTATTATTATACACGTAGTATACAAATCACCATAAGCCAAAATGGCATGACCTGGATGCATCGAATTAGCGTTTTTTCATTATGTCCTCAGCCTTATCGACTATATCGGCCCCTTTGTGGTATTAGGGGATTTACTAATTAGGGGCCTACTTTTGTAATATCAGGGGCTGCTAATTACGAAGCCCTATCCCAAAATGATCTGTGTCTTTTCTTTTTTTAATTATACAGGGTGTATAATTCAGTGTGGTAGTTGCGGTCTTGTATGTTTATATTTTTGTTGTAGACAATAAATTTTTTCTACTTATTTTTGCAGTTTTTGTTCTTAAAATTGACCTCAAAGGATATAAACTTTTGTAGCAATAATAAAACCAAACAACAGATAAATTTCTTATCTATTTATAATATTGTGATTCCCTTTCACGCCATCATGGGTGAGCGAAAATTGACACAAATCAATTACTTTACTTTCTGATCATCGGAATCTCATCAAAGTCATAAAATTTTGATCATCCCGTACGTTTTGGGGCCTATTATTCGAGATTACAAGATGTGACAGGCCCTTACGAAGTGTCATTAAAAGTATATAACTGTTATAGGGCCTCACCCTTAGAATACCAAGTTCTGGGGATACCAATTTTCTTTGAACGCGATTTATTAGATTTTTATGCCGTGGGCGGTTTATGTAAAAGGTGTTACTCGAATTTCGCTTAGATATAAAGGCCCGGGCATACCTAAAAACTGATCGATGCGTTTGGACACGGAAATGCACAAAAAAGTGTTCGGTCAGGTCAAGTTCAGAAGTCAATAAACAACTAATATTTCAGTTTTAAATACTGATTACATCATTGTCTTTAACCTGAAATAGCTAGCCTTGGAAGGACCTGTCCTTTAGGCTGATGATGAGGATATATAAGCCAGATTCGAACCATAGGAATCGAGCTTAAGATTCGAACACAAAATGTGAGCTTTACATATTTGAGTAATTAGCTTCAAATATTTGAAGAGAAGTATTTTCCTCAAGTAAAATTATTATTATGCTTAGTTAATATTTAAATTTAAATAAAATGATTCAAAATGCGGAAGCCATATTGCATGATGGAAGCTGTATTGCGTGACGCCCCCCCCCCCCCCTGTGGTGACCATCGACGTTTATGATAAGCAGGGATGGCGAACCAATGTTACGCGTGCCGTCAGTGGCACGATTGCCATTGGCTTATTATGTATGCTGATGCTGCCTCTAGCATGAAAACATTGTAGTAATTATCCTACTGAAGACTTAATTCTATAACTCTTCAGTTTCAGGTTGTTTGGCATTGTGTGTGTCAATCGTGTCGATTGTCGTGTCAAACAATTGCCAAATTAAATGAAATAGCTTTCACTTGTCAGTTGTCACACATATAGCTGTCAGTCATATGCCTATCTGACACGACATTTGACGCAAAAGACTTAACCGTACCTCTAGTGGCGAAAATTATATATCGACAACCCTCATTGCAGTTAAATCGTCATTGTCTCTGAGTGAGTAAGCTTATTATCAAAAGGTAAGTTTTCCGTTGACAGTACAGTTAGGTAAACTCAACTGCGTTTGACATGTAATATCCCTCGCCAGCCATAAATCCGAGCCATAACTTCCCATTACACCCTGTAGGTAACACTCCGCCTGTGTGTGATATGAACATCGATGTATTATAACGAGCATCTAATTTAATTATTATTTTAGAAGCATGCTGACCCCGTGAGGCTTCAGTCTCGAAATCAGCGGGCCTACTATAATATTATGTAAGTATATAAGTTACTCTATGTCAGCGGGCAGCGCACAGTGGAAAATTTGGGTCCGTATCGGATCAAAAATCTGTAACTTCAAGGTTTTTCATCGTATTGTATTGAGATTTGGCACATGTATACAGTGATATACAAAGATTTTAAAAATAATCAATTTTTGTATTTTTTTTCAATGTATACATATTTATTTTAGGTAAAAAAAAAGAAAAGAGAAAAAAAAGTAATATTACGAGTAGTTATATGTTTATTTTTTATAAATAAGTACTAATATGAGTAAAATTAAGAAAACTTAAATAATTACTTATCACACAAGCACAATAAAATACATAAAATTTTAAAATCGTATAGTACCTATCTATACCTCACACCAAACTAATTGATCTCAAATTAGACAAATCTTATAATATTATTGTTTTTTTTTTAAACTAGGTCTTAGTTACTGATAATGTTATATCTAATTGTTATTATCCTCGCTATTTTTTCTTAGCTCTTCAACAAGACGAGCCTCTACCTCACCTAAGGCCCGCAGTCCTTGCAAAAATGCGTTACAAATGTGCTCAAACCCATATTCTTCTAGTAAAAGAGTGTTTTTCCTTTCCTTTGTTGATTCTGAGGAGTCTCCATAAGCAATGCACGGTCTTCCTTGTTCACCAGAAGTTGATGGCAGTGAATGTGCTTCAGACTCCGGAAACTGTACTGAATATCCTGACTCCAGCCAGCTTGTATTATTCAGAATAAATTGGTCCTTTTTCCGTGATGCTTTAGCCCAGCGCTTATTCACCAATTACAAAACACAAGTTGTTTTCAGAAACATTTAATGTTTGCTGTAGAACTATGGACAACGATTCCAAGGTTCTGCCACGCTCGATATAGGGAATGATGAAATCACCCTTAGTACAGTTGAAAGTTGACATTTTAATGGAAATAACCAATTTAAATAAGTGTCACTTAATATGAAATACACGCTGAAGTGTGCAATTTGAAGATATTTGCTTCCCCTTAAATACTGGTTTTTCAGATATTAAATACGTACTAATGTCAATGTTATGCATATTTACTCACGCAGGACGAGTGCAAAATAGATAATAAGCTATTGCTATCAAAATATTGTGGTTAATATTGTTTTTGTAAAGTATGTCAGCAGTAACCGCAAAAGATACCGAATTATCTACTCCGACTTCTATCACATTTTTTTCCTATAACTTCCAGGACCGCAAACTTCCGCAACAGATTTTTTTAATTTCTCATTTATGAATAGTAAGGCTATCAAAAAACACATAAAGTTGCGCGTGGGGAGCCGTGGGTAAATATGAAAACCTTCGACGAAAAAAAAAGAAAGTGAAAAATAGGGTATGTCAATTTTTAAGTACTTACTCAAAAATAAAAAGCATATTAAAAAAAGTTAATAGCTCATTAATAAGAACATAAAATATCCTTTTTAAAAATGTATAAAACCGCATGCATGTGCTAAATACTTTTTTCACAATATTCATTTGAATTATGTGTATGCAAACATTTGAATGAGCCATCCGCTACTTCAACTTACTTCAACCTATGAAAAAAAAAAAATATGCAGTTTTAGTACAAAAAAAATGTCTGATTAGGATTATTTGGTTATTAGAGTATCGAATGCAATAAATATTTCATTCAAATTGTGATATTTTTAAAAACCATTTATGATATGCTCTAGTTCTACCATTTTCCATAGTGCAGCGGGGCGGGAGCGGTGGCGGCGCGTAGCAATGTAAAGATTTATAATAGTTATGGATAAGCTATCTAGTACAATCTTTACATTGTTACCGGTTACACGGTAAAATTTTTATCAATCTGATCCATCAATCTGGTACGGATTGACGAAAATTTGATCGTGTACGCCACGGATTGATGGATTGATCGTATTTTTAATATGAAATTTTTATAACCGTCAATATTCCGTCAGTTAGATTGATGGATCAGATTGATGAAAATTTGACCGTGTAACTTGTGACATTGTCACGCGCTGCGCCACCGCCACTCCGCTCCTGCCCCGTTGACCGCTGGTTAGACTGAAGCCTAAAACTCGAAAAATTGATGATTTCTCACATTTTAAACGACGATAAACATTTTGAAACGTTCGTTTTTGGCGGATCTAGACTTTGCAAAAGATATACATTAATGAAAATAATAGGTACATTATACAATTTTCTGACCAATTTTTAATAGAATCTTTTTACCTACTAAACCAATTTTTTAATAGGACCTTTTTACTAAAAATCCGAGGTAACATAATGCAAACGAACTGTATTTAGAAAACATTATCAAACAGTAGCGTAACTCAGTTGTGCTCTTAAAATCAAATTAGCGCAACACAGACTAAAGATTCTACTGCATTGTTCTGTTCAAATTTTATCTCAAATCTCGCTTATGTGTGCTGATTAGGTCTAGTTTGAAGATGGTCTAATAATGACCTTAAAAATGATCCATACTAATATTATAAATGCGAAAGTGTGTCTATATTATGTCTGTGACCTCTTCGCGCCCAAACCGCTGAACCAATTTAGTTGAAATTTGGTATAGAGATACTTTGAGTCCCGAACAAGAACATAGGATACTTTTTATCCCGATAAAAATGTATGGTTTTTTGCGCGATAAACGAATTTTGGCGCAAAGTAGTTGAGGGCGACGTTTAGTATTCCTATACAGCATCAACAAGAGCAACAAGAGCAACAAGAGCAACAAGAGCAACAAGAACAAACAAAGAATTCAAAGCTGCAGTCGTAAAGCAACCTTGGGGATATATAAAGTTTTTCTTAACTCTTGAGATTGCATTTAATGCAAATAATTATGTTGCAAGTTAATACGGTGTGAAATATACCTGAGATTAGGGTTGCCAGGCGACCGGACAAAACCGGACATGTCATTTTGGATGTCCGGCCAAAATTAAAGTGAGTCCGACTTTTTAGCGTATCTTTAATTTTACATGAAAATTATACCAATGTTAGACGATTTAACAACAAAGTTGCAAGGCGTCACGATGCTTTTTTAAATAAGCCATTCGGAATCGATAGTCCGTCAGTGCCAGCAGCAAGACGTATATCAATTCAATGTGTATCCTTTTTGTGTAGTATAAATAAAACTTAGTTCGAATGTATCATTTGGACTGAGGATCAGTACTGACTTTTCAACCGACATCATAAAATTTGCACACACGATATACTGTGAGTTGAGACGCTAAGTCCTCAAGTGTCCGGCTAATGGCATTTGATGATGATTAAACTTTAATTTAATGAAGAGTTTGACAGATAATGTATGAGGATTATGTCGCAGTCTTCATTTAGTTATAGTTAAGTGAATATTCGCCTCTGAGTGCGTCGCCGAAAAAAAATTGCATCTGATTTGTCTGGCTTTCTTGACAATCTGGCAGTTGGCAACCCTACCTGAGATTCGTCTGTGGGGAGCGATAAAGTAAGTCTTAATTGGACGGTACGTCTTGTGCCTTAATAAATAGAACATGTTTTAATGAAGTTACGATTTCTGCAAGGAAATTTTATTACGTACGTTTAAAAGGGCTCCTTTCTTGTGCTTTGCATAAAGGCTCCCGTTTACGGTAAGGCCGATCTGTCCGGTCAGACTGATTGCAGATCGTCCTTTCTCATTTTGTGCATACCTATAAGTGTGCAGGAGTGAAGAGGGCGTTAATATTTTTTATGACAATATGATATCAAATAACAAAGAATGTTGATGCCAAAATGACAATTTTGCTTTCAGCTAAGATAATATAAATTACATAAACTTATAATTATGATAAATTATTATTTTATTAACATATAGAATAAATTTATGTAAGTACTAATATTACCATAATACGTTCTATTCTTTACCTATATTCAGCTACATCAGTTACCTTCAGTTCTTCTCAATTTTCGTGCTCATACATAAGGAAGTTATAAATCTAGTTTGCGAGTGTATCTAGTGCTTATACATCAACGGCGAAGAGTATTAATATCAATTGTATCTAAATATTGCAGTGAATATCTATGTGGATCGATACATTGATTCCTGAACAGCTTGTTAGTGTTAGGATTATGTAACAAACTGACGCCTTATAGTTATATTGGTAGACAAGCGATGAAGATGCCTTAGGCTACTTTTGTATTTGAATTATTTAACAATAACTCCCACTTCGGTTTCGATGTCGGTGGCAGGTTTCATTGAAACCAGGCATTGTACCATGAAACTGTTTTGAGACTCAAATAACCGGACGAGAATGCTGCGTCCTACTCTAACGAACGTGAAATGAGGTTGTTAGAGCAGGACGCGGCATTCTCGGCCAATTGTTCGAGTCTCATAACAGTTTCGTAGTAGGCCTACTGGCCAGTTACGCAGGAGTAATTTTATCGTGCCCAATCGTGTGCGCATTACACAAGAACACTCTCTATTCCTTTTACTCTCATAATCCAGTGGGACGGAAGACCAACGAGACTGGCGAATTATGGAATTATTTTAATTATTTTAAAACAGTGTTGGTTCTGGTTTCAGTTACGCTCCTAACGCTATAAGTACTAGTACAAAAAGGCTTCTGCGGTAACCCATGACCTGCCATAACTAGCCATGTGTTATAAAATATATTGTCATTAAAACAGTGTTGGTTCTGGTTTCAGCTAGAGATCAACTACGATAATATGGCGCGCCCCTCCAAAATTCAAAACGTTTGAAGTGCGTTGTCAAAACGTTTTAAGGTAATTTTACCGCAAGGGCAATTTTATACTTAATTTGTATGACTATAAAGTCGTGAATACGTTGCGGCCAGAAGCTATCGGCTCGCTCAGAAAACATGCGAATAAATGTAATTATAATCATTTAAAAAATAACTAGGAGCATTTAAGCAAAATGCTCCTATACGATTTTGAGTTGCAAAGGTGTCTATCAATTAGACTAATTTCCTACAATACATCTATTTTCGTTTAAAAATAATCTTCAAATTTCGTATTTTTAAGAGGCCATTCCGAAAATTAAATGTATTGAGGCAAAATACATTAATCGTGTTTCTAGTTCTTCTCAAACCTAGATGAAGATATGTATATCTCATTACCAGATTTGTAACATTTCTGAGGGTCCTAAGTATTACGTCAATTATTTTTTTACAAAAAATTAAAACCGACTTCCAAGGTAAAAACAATAGTAATATGAACTAAAAAGTATTAAATAACTCTTACTTTTTAATAGCATTCCTTTTTCAGAATTCGTCTAAATATCAACTATTTCTGTACATATACTACAGTCTTCATTATTTTGAAGTCGGTACCAGCTAATTTAATCGTGAGTTCAGTAATGTCAGAATATCTGAAACTTTTGGGACTGGTACCGTCTTCAAAGTAATGAAGACTGTAGTATATGTACAGAAATAGTTGATATTTAGACGAATTCTGAAAAAGGCGTGCTATTAAAGAGTAAGAGTTATTTAATACTTTTAGTTCATATTACTATTGTTTTTACCTTGGAAGTCGGTTTTAATTTTTTGTTAAAAAATAATAATTTCACTCTTTTTAGTTAAATATCTATAAAATAAGGCTTTATGCGTAAAACCCCAATACGAATGTTAACTATTCATATTATGTTACTCATTACTGTAAGCGAAATTGTGGTAAATGCTTGCAGTTATCTAAGCGATGCTGCAATTTCCAAAATTTTATCTTTAAAGGAGTTCTGTTCAGTGCCTTTGCACCAAGAGACACCTTCGTATGAAATTTATCTTATTCGTAACATATGTTTAACTTACTAGAAACAACATTTTAACCACTATGAGTGTTTTGATAAATTTCAAGGGTTTCCCTCGATTGCTCATAGATCCCATCATCAGCTCACCACTTTCGTAATTGTTATACAAAATTAAGATTACCTACATCCTATACAACAACACGAGAATTTTGAAAATCGGTCTACAAACAGCGAAATCATCATCAAAAACATCTGCTTCGATGCAAAATATCACGAAAAGTACCAATAATTGGGTCATAGTGTGATGACTCATGGTATAATTATGGTTGTGATGATGATGATTAATCAAATTGATGTATTAGCTTATGCTTTCAGCTGTTTAAACAACTGAAAGCATAAGCTAACACCGAAATCCCCGAACCTATACCTATAAGCATTCAAAAGTTCTGTTCGGTACCTTCTGATCCAGGGTATAACCTGGTGCGAAGTCTTACTTTTTGTTAGCATTTACCTCGAGTGCTTCAGAAAAAATCGAAATCACTATATGTTTCCATACAAATTTCAAGGAGTCCCCTCGATTCCTCAAGGATCTGTTATATCGAAAGTCGAATGGGATGATATGTATAATAAAAACGCTTAGTTTTCACTTGCATTTCATAGAATTGCAATTGGAAACTTTTGCTATTTCATTTTGCGGTGTTTTTCATCAGATCGAATTGGACCTTCGTCGGGTGCAGGTCTTCTTTTAAGTGTAATATTAAGTTTTTTTGAATAAAATAATTTCAGTTTTAATAAAAGTTTATTTTTTAAAAAGTCTCTCAGAATCCACCAAGTAACAAATCCCATCTTCAGATCACCACTTTTGTGAACATGGTACCAAATTCGAGTTAAACCCTATACAACACAAAAATAATTTTGAAAATCGGACCACAAACGGCTGAGTAATCGTTGAACATACAAAAAAAAAGGGACATACAGCCGAACATATTACATCCTTCTTTTTGGAAGTCGGTCAAAAAGGACAGTTTTTTCAATATAGCGCCTTAAGTGCGTTGTCTTGCGCTGTAGGCTATTTATGATTAGTTGACCAACAAATCTTGGTAATAAGTGACATTAACTGAAATATTACGTGTACTGTGATTGGTTGAATACTTACTACTGTATACAAACTCTTTCATAAGGATGTGACAACACACATTGAAACAGTCATTTGGAGGGGCGTGCCATGTTATCGTAGTTGATCTCTACGCTCCTGACGCTATAAGTACTAATACAAAAAGGCTTCCGCGGTAACCCATAACCTGCCATAACTAGCCATGTGTTATAAAATAAAATGTTGTCATTGGCTATCATGAATTTGAGTATGAAAGTATCCCAAAAAACAACCTTGGTGATACCAATCGCAGTGACACACGCACTGAGGAAGTGTAATTGTGTTTTCTTGTTATTATTAGTATTTGGGTTAAAAGGGGTTGCGGCCGTGTTTAAGATTCAATAAAAAAACTATAATCAATTTTCTATTTGACAACAAACCTCAACCAGAAACAAAAGAGTATAATTCGTGTGTATAGGCTTAATGTCATTCAAAATTCCTAACGTGTGTTGTAGTGTGTCTAATGTTTTATTTGCTAAAAAAATGTATGATAAAAGCATAATTTCAAAATAATATTAACCCGATGCACTTCTTCACCATATTAAACCACTGTGCAAAATTTCATTCACCTACGTTTCCGCATTTTTCGTGGAAAGGGCACGGATTTAAAAAAATACGGATGGAACTAATGTTCCATCCGTATTTTTTGTATATAGTGTAATCACTATAAAGAGGTGAAGCATGCAAGGTACGACAATTTCGTCACAATTTCGTTTATTGTACACGTGACCGACACTCACACACGCAACTAGGTACTACAACCCGCTGTCATTGTACATAGAATGACGGCGCCAATGACACGCACACATCCTACACGGGCGGCCATTACTGTGCTTCACTCGGGATTAGACAAGGTTACATCCGTATTTTTTTTAAATCCGTGGGAAAGGGATCCAAAGTTTTTTGCTCGCGTATTAATAATATAATAATTTGTTATGCATAGGTTCCGAAAGATTATTGAAGGATTCATTGTGAACGATTAAATTCGTCCTTGAAGAAATTTATCCATGTGTAAATGTTCACCGTGACCATCGAAATACTATGTTATAGAAGAGTTGGTAACTGAGTCCAAGAAATAGTTCCACAAAATGCACACCAAGACTTTTAGAATGGTTGTACAACTCGGATCGGTCATATAATTTTCTTTACTCGACTTTAAAAGAGTAAGTGATACTTACCATATTTAGGGCCAACCCACACGTACCACAACCACACGACGTAGTCGGGCGTATATTTCGTATTGTAAATGAACTGGACCATTCACACGTACCACATTTTGCAGTCATTGTCGACCACTTGTAAAATACCGCACATCGCATCCACGTTGCAACCACGTCGCAACCACGTCGCAACCACATCGCAACCACAACGTTGCGTCGATGCAACGACACGCCGCCCGCGCTCTCCCCACCCCCTGCCTTCATTCATTTTTTCAGGGGGGTGAAACTTTAACGAGAAAGAAAGAAAAAAATCCACGCCTCGTTTAAATTTAGAAATTTAAACGAGGCGTGGAAATAATATAGTCCGGGAGCCCTAGAACATTTTTTATTTGATTACCATCAAGCTAATTTTTTGTGAGTAGCTTCGTTTTGATAAAACGAACAACATTTTTATTTGCGAAAAATCTTGAAAGTGGTAGCTATCATCAGTCAAGGTTTTTTATATGTAGATATTGTGTTTTCATAATTCATACGGGTACGCCCACGGACAGGGGCTTTATTTTACCCCGGAAGGTAAAATAAACGTCAATTTTCCTGGAAAGTGGGAATTCAAAACGTGTTATCTACTCTGCGTGAAATAAAGTGTTGGAAACAAAATATATTTTAAGGCCAGACCAGTTCGAAAAGACTGATTTTTAAGCTTCCAGTCTGAAGAAATTATGTGGAATTCTCCTACACCAAAATTGATGTAGACTCAAAAAGAAACAAAGTAAAAAATAATACATATAGCAAGGATAGCAACAATAAAGTGTCCTCTTCGAAATCCATGACTTTGGGCAAGACGTGTTTCCGCTATAAAAGCCCGAGTCGAAATACAATATTTCGACCTGCACACGACGCAACCACGTCGCAACCACATCGCAACCACGTCGTAACCATATCGCAACCACTGGCCGTCGTCATTTTGTCGGTACCACAACGCAACCACAAAATGCTGCAGCGGCACCATTCACACGTAACCACAGCTCGACGACATTTTGTCGTTGCGATGTCGTGTGGTTGTGGTACGTGTGGGTTGGCCCTTAGGCGGTCCAATGAAAAATTTCAAAATTGACAAGTAACAAAAACAGTTTTAAAATATCGTACTTGGCACTTATCTATGGTAACTAGCCTTGCGAGAAAAACCGACGAAGGAAATCCGGGACCTACTTTTAGCAAATAGTTAAATAGTTTTTTTATTTTTAATTTATTTTAAGTCGCTTAAAACATCGATTCTCGTTTGAAAAGAAAATGAATTTTTTTCTGAAGAAAAGAAAATACATTTTAATTACTCACTTATATATAAGAGTTATTGTTCTATAGCATGAAATTTCGATGTCTGTGACAGATAAATCCAGATCCCGCGAATAGTTCGAAACATAATTACTTCCCCGAATACCGAAATTTTAATTAAATCGTTTCTATTGAAAATTGTTCGCTCGTAATTATTTCCGTCTGACGTTAAATGGACGTTAATAACGTAACTTTTGACGTGAACGTGCGTGAAAAATACGTCAGTCTACGTGATGGCTGCGGCTGCAATTACGAATGTCCATTTTCATTTGCCATTGATAATTTTTTTTAGAAGCGTTATTGTATGTTGCCTTCGAACAATAAAATACACCATTTATTATTTTGATACCCAAAATGATTTGTAATTTGTTGAAGTTTTTAAGTAAAAATTTCTTTAGCGACGTTGTGTACTTTTAAGGAATAGATTTAAATGTTAAATTATAATCAGAACACGTGTTTTTAAAAACATTTGAACGATGGCGTGGGGTAGCAAAGTAACATGCGGAGGGTGTGTTGTTACCTTTATGTAGGCCTGCTGCGTTGTTTTTTTTACTTCTATCGAATTTTATTAATACCATTATCATAAACGTATCCACTGAATATAGATTATATCGGAGAAAACTTCAAAAGAGTATAAAGAAGACGAGATAAAAATGAGATAAAAGAAAAATATCCTTGCATGAAAAAGGTTGATCGGCACCGAAGCCGCTGGCATAAGCTAGTACTTTATAACTAGCTTATAGAATGAAACTTTAACTCTTAAATCGATATTGAAGACGCAGCTCGAGCAACCGAATAACTACAAAATTCATCAAACTGCTTACTTGTGCCACAATATACAAACAGTAGCCCATCATTATAGAATTCGGTCGAATCGGGCGCACGTGTTAAAGCGAGACAGCTCTAGATGCAAAATTGTATCGTCAGAATGAAGGACGCATTAACCGGGGGTTAACCACATAGAGCTGCGTTGTAGCGACGCGCGACAAAAGAAAACGAGAAGGTGACATCACAACGCGTCTTTCGCCCTGATTTCATCTCGTCCATCGTTCCGCCTAAAGGCCGTTCGAAATTCGAAGGTGTAACACAAATTAATATTTAATTATAAAATATTACTGTTGTAAACATGGGAGCCTGCACCGTCCTACAAATTACAATGGAGTAATGTGGCTCCGCTATGTGTAGAGATGAGTTGTCTTACAGCCAATTCTGTGTTGCGATTTATATTTTAATGGACGGCGGTGTTACACTACTATATATATTTGTATTGTACTGCTTACTAGTCGTACCGTTTACTCCTGTCCGTTTAACGGGGCAGCAAATTGAAAAAAAGAAATACATGCAATCGAAAATAGACCTTCTCACCTGTATACAAACACCAGAATAGCGTGAAGTAATTTCCCAGTTCGTTACTATTCGGGTTTACACTCATAAAGTATCTCAAGACTCAAACTAGGGCTGCGAAATTCTCTTTAAATTTTCACGAGTGATGTATTGAAATTTCAACTCTGTGAGGGTGTATCAAGACATAAATTCTCTTTGGCGTGATCGATACAGCTGCATAGCAGGCCAATTTGGTTGATTTCGTCCAAGGGAAACTGTATACTACTCAATTTGTCATATCTATTAAAAGTGACATACTTTGCCAAATTGCTAAAGTTCTGCGGCTAGATGCATGTGCTTGTAATTTCGGTAATGGCACTTACTTAGTTGTTTAACGTACAGTCGAGTATAGATTTTATGCAAAATTTTCTATGGTCAGTAAGCTAAGTAAAGAAATAAAAAATCGAGGATACATTTAAGGGTCAATTCAGACCGCAACGCGACACGTAGATGCATTTCTAAATTTTTATGGATTAGACAGATTTCAATAATTGCGGACGTCTTGCAAATGTGTCAAATTCATACAAATTTAGAAATACATCTACGCGCTACACGCGTTGCGGTCTGAATTAGCCCTCAAAGGGGTGACACACGTACGAACTTAAAGTACACGGGTTTTAAGTTGGCGAACTTACTCGGCTCGCGTCGGTGACACACGAGAATCGCTCACACGCGCCGCGAGCCGCGAGCCTGGGGGCATGGTAACCCCCAGGCTCGCGGCTCGCGGCTCTTTGCTGACACAGGCGATTAAGATCGTCGAGCCATAAGTCCGCGTACTTACTCACGTGTCTGTCACCCCCTTCAGAAGCTAAAGACTGACGGACGCAACCAGTCGCGCGTATTGCTCAAATAAATAAAACACTTTTTTATGATTTCAGAGTGCTTAGTGATTGCATTCGCATCTGAGTGTTATAAATAATCAGCAACGTGAAATAATAGTTGCAACGGAGGCTGAGGCTTCTTTTAATGATGAACAACCTTCTGGACCTTACCGTTATAGATATAGAGCAAAAAAATCGCATTTTTTGTACGAGGCCCCACAATAATCATTTATTTTATTTTAATTTTACTATATTTCTTTAAAAATCGCCAACAAAAAAAAACGTAATAAGTGAAAATTTCTACTATTGTGGTTCTTAAGATAAAGCTTGGTGATAGACGAACGGACGACAGATAGAAAGCGAAGTCTGATATTTATTTATTTAATTATGAATATGAATGTTATTTATTTTATATAAAACGGTATTAAAAACGCTAATAAATTATATAAAGTTAATTAAAAACTATTAAGAACACTCCTTGTTCACTTGATAGATGGACTCCCTCTACAACGTGGTATCGCTTGGTGGTAGGGTTGAGAAGGGCTTGAAAAAAATTCCGGAAAAGCTCATATTAAAAATCTAAAGTGACATCGGGGCATTATTAACCTAGAAATTAAAAAAGTTTATGGGCTATTGTTTTTTTGCTCCAATAGAGTTTGTAAAATAAGCCTTTTCAAGTTATTTCTCCCGTTTTTTTTTCACATTTTCCCCTGTTTCTTTGCTCAAATTAATCATAGCGCTATAATTTATAACGTATAGCCTTCCTCGATAAATAAACTATCTTACACTGAAATAATTTCTAAATCGGATAAGTAGTTCCTGAGATTAAGGCGTTCAAACAAACAAATCTTAGCCGTATAATATTCAAGTATCGAATTGATAAGGTGTTCTGTAGTCAATTTGGCAGTCGCAAATTGGGATGAAATACTATTTTATTCCTACGAGGAACGTATTAGACGATTACATCAATGCAGCTCTGTATTCAACGGTAGTACTAAAAATTACGACCTTCAGAAAAGCTCAAGAGTCAGTTAAAGCTGAATATAATAATTGACTCAGAAATATATTTTACTGTCCAGACTTGTCCACCGTAGAAGTTATAACGAAGCTTTAAAGATTTTACTCATGTAAGATGCAATAAAAGTCTAAGGTCATGAATTCACCTAGGTCTCAAAATTGGAAAAGGAATTGACCTTGATCAAGTATCCGAAATGACCAAGAAGAAGAAAAAGGCAAAGTATCTGGGCATTCGTTATCTTCAACAACATAATATGTTAAAAGTTTTTTTACTACATTATATCCATATACAAAAATATTATATAAATATCTAAATCATAGCAACGTGAAATAATAGTTGCATTTTGTTACAAATAAAGTCAGTCTTCTTCATCTTCAACATTATTATGTTCATGATTTACCCTTTAGTAAAACATAATTAATTAATACATAGATACTAAACTTTGTAGACTTAAAACTAAACAGTTTAATTTATCAAATAATCACATTTTATTACAATTTTTCATTATGGACCTAAAGTAATTGATGACATGTCCTTTTATTCGTTCATTATAACAGAAAAAAACTACTTAAATTAGCAGCGTATAAAAAGATATGTCTGTGTTTTTTAGTTTTTCTCACTGAAGAGCCAGAATTTGTATTACTTATATGTTATAAACTTAAAAATTAAGACAATACGAATCATTTTATATAGTGCTGAATGAATTTAGGACCTAATATGATATTTTAATTCTTCCAAAGTAAAAACGGTCATGTACGACTTAACCGTTATGGGCAGTCTTGAATTGTCACCGTAAAAACGGTCATCTTACAGTTTTGGCGAAAATACAGTAAATATTTAAAATTGTCTTATATCATGACAAACGGCCTACGTTAAGCTTTACAGATCAACAAAAATAATTGTGTTTATGTTTTATGGTAATCTATAGTAACAGTTTGAATCTTAAAAACGCTCTTCTGAAAATCACTACTTTTGACATGTCGCTTTATACGTAGGGACCGTCGATATGTAAAACTCAAAGGTGACTGACTGACATGGTGATCTATCAACGCACAGCCCAAACCACTGGACCGATCGGGCTGGGCATGCAGATCGCAGGTAGATGTTATGACGTAGGCGTCCGCCAAGAAAGGATTTTGATCAATTCCACCCCCAAGGGGTTAAAATAGGGTATGAAAGTTTGTATATAATAATAGTTCTTAACGCGAGCGAAGCCGCGGGCAATAGCTCGTATGTTTATATTTCTCTATATTTTGATAGCGAATGTCAAAAATGTGGCACTTGTCATAATGCATCGCTAAGTGTCATGGCGCCTGCGATGTGTGTAAAATCCCATATTTTTTATATCTAACTTCGCTATTGGAAGGTTTTAGTTTTAGTCTCCCTGTATGGTACGCAATGTAATTGCGTTCAGAAGAAGCGCGTATTATTTGGTTGTGTGTAAGTATCAGTTCATATTGCAAATTAACGAGCCGGTGCGATGCATTTATAAAAGAGCCATTCTTTGGAACAGCCAGGCTAACACTGTTCAGTTTTGTAGAGTACATTTAAAAATGGTACTGCCTCATCACAGCAAACTGACCCAAGGAGTACCTTTAATCTGCATTAGCGAATTTCTTCCTTTGCACATAATACTCCATTCAAACTCCAGGATTAGGCCTCTTAAACCTATTTGTCATCAAGGGTTGG
Organism: Lysandra bellargus; assembly: GCA_905333045.1. Lineage (NCBI taxonomy): Eukaryota > Metazoa > Arthropoda > Insecta > Lepidoptera > Lycaenidae > Lysandra > Lysandra bellargus. Next base: position 3,880,818 of record HG995354.1, read on the forward strand.
GACTCTGCCCCATTGTCTCAAACTAAAATCATAGAGACTAGCCGTCTCATTCTCTACTTATATTAAACCCTCTTCATTGTTATTATTTAATGGATTCCCTTTGTAATGTGAATGAGTTTCGGAGAATTGTGTTATTAGTGAATTATATTGCTCATGGCCTAAGAGCCAGCGAAAGTCTATCACTTTCGCTCACAAAGACTGATTTTTTTTATGAAATAAGGGGGCAAACGAGCAAACGGGTCACCTGATGGAAAGCAACTTCCGTCGCCCATGGACACTCGCAGCATCAGAAGAGCTGCAGGTGCGTTGCCGGCCTTTTAAGAGGAAATAGGGGAGGGTAGGGATGAGAAGGGAAGGGAATAGGGGAGGGTAGGGAAGGGAATAGGGTAGGGGATTGGGCCTCTGGTAAACTCACTCACTTGGCGAAACACAGCGCAAGCGCTGTTTCACGCCGGTTTTCTGTGAGAACGTGGTATTTCTCCGGTCGAGCCGGCCCATTCGTGCCGAAGCATGGCTCTCCCACGCATAAGAACCTTTACCTGTATATGAACCCTATATAGGTCAGACTAGCAACTATGGAGTTTAGGTCGCTATTTTAGGAATTATCAAGTTCGAAGGTCTACCAGGCTTTCGATGAAACATATAATAGCTTAATTTTTCCTTCAGAATAACAGCTGTACAATCTTATTTTCTTCGAAATAACTGCACGAATCTCGTCTCTCTCTGCCAGACCACCTCAAAGTACATTATGGCAGTTGGTAGAAACCAACTGTCAAAAATGTCAAGCAGTGGAAGACAAAATTCCTACAGTTACCTCGAAGAAAGTAAGGTAAAAAATTGAGCTTTATTTAAAGTCAGGTAGACTTTCAGAACTAAATACTTCCTAAACGCCATAGCTGCTGGTCGTTCTTACCTCTGTAGGGGTTGTAAGCAGGCAAACTTTCAGCTTATATAAAATGATGAAAGTCTGGCTGTCGCTGGCTCTTGCTCTATAATACCGAGTACTTATAATAGTTGTTTCTATGAAACCCGACTCGTGTATTCTTGGAAATTTTGGAAACTACGCTGATTTACAGATAAACTAGTTTGTAAAATTATTCTGTCGCACTTAGCAATGTCTGTGCTGATATTTTTTGTTGTTAAAGTTTTAAGTGTTATTATTGGCATCGTCCAAAATAATTTTATTTTACTCTTAAACGTTACCCAGAAAGATGTGCGCAAAATCACTGATCATGAGTTAATTGTACATCTATCCGAAATATCAAATCCATGTCGTGAAAGATGCTCAATATTAAATGTTAATCCAAAGAACGAAATTGGTACAGCAGTTAAAATTTTAAATATAAAGACATACTTAGGTAATATTATAAATTAATGCAAAAGTGTGTCTGCCTGTCTGTTAGCTCTTCCCACCCAAACCACTGAACCGATTTTGCTGAAATTTGGTATGGAGATACTTTAAGTTCCGAGAAAGGACATAGGATACTTTTTATAGCGGAAAAATGTACAATGCCCACGCGATAAATGAATTTTGACGCTACGGAGTTGCGAGGCTCACCTAGTATATAATAATTTAGTATGGAATAATCCTATGGCTCCGTTAGTATTAGCACTAATTACTAATTAGCAATAACTGAAAGTTTCGATCAGGAAAGTTATGCAAGTTAGCCACGCTTTCATGAAACTTTCAGGCTTTTGCTTAATGCATTCAATACTACGAATTTATATCACAAGTCTTAGAACTTTTATGGTTACACTGTTCACTGTTCAGCTCTACAAAACTTTCTTTAGACGTGGTCGAAAACACAAAGCTGCCATTTAGTAAAGTGTCACTAGAGAGACAGCTGTTTTGGACTTTTTCTGTCATAATTGAATATTAAACTATTTAAGAACATACGGACATTTATTGTTACTTACTTATCGCGTTCTTCTACTCACGTCTTCAATTAATATTTTAATATTACTTGTGTGGCAGCAAAACTATACTTTAGCGGCGTAATTGTGCACTTTTCGGGGTAGATAAAAAAATGTTAAATTCGCGTCAAAACACGTAACCTCACATTCGTAACACGAAGAAAGATCAAACTGCCGGCGCAGCGTAGCAAAGAAAGTAAAATTTCTTTACTGTGCGGTGAAAATGGATGCCTGTTGTATTGTTAAAACGTCGCATGGCGTTTGTTTTTACTTCAGTAGCCACTCCCCGACTGCAAGACGTTTTTTTAAAATACTTTTTCTGTAACGAAAAAACCTAACCCCCGCACTCCGACAGGCATCGCTGTGCTGGTCGGTGCGGCGTTGACAGACTTCGGCACAGTGTTTGTGTGCGTGCGACTAGACGAATGCGAATTATAATTGGATAAGTTGATTAAAAATGCTACGCGATAGCTTTACCGCGGCAGTGCCCGAATGCCACACGTATTTATTATAAAATCTCATTATTTTAAGGAAACATCGTAAAATTCTTTAATTCAGGAGTGTTTGTTTTGCAAAGTCTCGAAACAAAGTAAAATCACCTGTATAATCTGAAACATTGGAAGGATTCCAAATAAAATTTAATATTCTTAAAATCTTAGTTCAAAACTCGTGTCTCAACGACATTAGGCTGCATCAAAGCGTAGGTTCCGAAATAAAACCCAGTATACTGACCAGAACTTGTGGCGTCATCCAACGCCACACTGTGCTGGTGTCCTACATATTGGCGAGACAACTGAGACATAATAATCCACACTTATATTATAATAAATGCAAAAGTGTGTTTGTCTGTCTGTCATTTCTTCGCGTCCAAACCGCTGAACAGATTGTGCTGAAAAGTATGGGGATACTTTGAGTCCCGGGAAAGGATATAGGATATTTTTCATTCCGGAAAAATGCGCGGCTCCTGCGCGATAAACGAATTTTGGCGCAACGGATACTAACTAGTAAATGATAATATTACAACAAATGCACTGGCGTAGGTACAGGAACAAATCGACAGTATGGAGTCGATTCTAGATACCATGAGCTAGTATACTGGGCTATGTTTCGGAATATACCGAAAAACGCGAAACTTCGGAGCTATATGAAACAAAAGTTCCCGGAGAGGTAAACAACTTTACTTCCTATTTGGAGAACAAATGGCATCGGAACGAGGTGGACTTTTCACATGGAATGGGTAAATTCGGTTGAATATTATGTCCCAGGTTTTTTTTTATTTATTTAAGCAATACAATTCTAACTTATATCTATTTGAGAATGTACCTTAAACCTGCAAGGTTTATCTGGTTATGAAAGGATAACCTAATATTAATCCATACTATTATTATCAATGCGAATGTGTGTCTATCTTTCTATCTGTCAGTATGTTTGTCTGTCTGTTACTTTATCACGCTCAAACCGCTTAACCGATTTTGCTGAAATTTGGAATGGGGATACTTTAGTTCCTGCGAAAATATATAGAATACTCTTTATCCTGGCAAAATGTTCGATTCCCGTGCAATGAGCGAATTTTGGCGTAATGGAGTTGCGGTTGTCATCTAGTATCTTATAAATATCATATAACAGCGTATAACTCAACTTCAAGGTCAGCTGCCTTTGTCTGTCATGGGATGTTTGATGAAGTCAGAGAAATACCTTGGATATAAGTTGTTCGTTGTGCAAATATTTTTGTAAGTACGCAGTACGAGGCGAGTGTAAATCTATTATAATCTAAATATTTATTTACACAAAATATATGTCCTTAAATGTTCTATGTAACTTGTGGTAACAATCGTTTTAACTGCTGTCGAAATGCTGTACGAAATGCTGTCAATAGAAAAAAAATATATACAATTATATAATTCTAAAAAAAATCTGGAAGTTACATCTCTCAATAACGTTACATACATTGTGAAAAGTCTCCGTTTACGTTTAAAGATAACCGTTTCTACTTCAATAGTTCGCTCAGTCGAACCGAATTTCCATGTAAAATATGACGTGCCTTTGTTTATACTATACTGACGAGACGCATGTTATCTGTAGGCTATAGGTTTCTGATATAATGTATGTTTCTGGCTTTATGACATAGGCTATTTGTTAATTTTCTACCGACATTTGTCTAGCGGCCTTAAAGCCCTAAAATGAAACCTACGGCCCAGTACATAAAGTGGCATTAATTTAATTGGATTTTATGTCGGTCGCGGTGGTGAGCTGCGGAAATCTGATAGTTTCTTTAGGATTCACTTTGACGGAAATAAAAATTTGATTACTTGCTTGTTTATAGATGTTCATTGGCAGATTTAGTTCCTTTTAGTTTCTGAAAATAATTAAAAATATTAAATTATTATTAGGGAAATGAATTTTGAATACCTTATAAATAACAATAGTAAGTTAGTAATATTGCTAACAACTATTAAATAACAATCCATACTTAGTTGACAGCGAAGTATGAGAGAAAAGTTGATCAAAGGTCATCCCTGAGAACCGCGCATTTTGCACTATTCAATCTCTTTAAATGCAACATTTCATCTAGCTTTTCCCTTCACGATTGTATAACATCTTAATTACTTTCAATTGAAAGATCTCATTTGATACCAACACCATTTCGAAGCATAGGGGTGAGACTTAATGCAAGTTCTGAAAGGGATTCTAAAGGGCACAATAGGGCTAATACCTTATACCAACATGGGGAACTACGGGTAATTACAACTTAAAGTTTCTTCTACAGAAGTACTAATTATGTCGCAGTCATCTGAATGAATCTGCTATTTGATTGAATGACTAGCAAACTCATAAAATAAACAATTCAATTTAAAGCTAGAGACTTGACAAGTTTTCCTTTAGACGCAACATCTTGACGAGTTAGCCATTGGTCATTATAATATTATTAAATGGTTCCATTCAATGAATTCGTTAGTCATTCAATTAAATAACAGATCAAACCAGATGACTGTGACGTATACACGATCGTCCGTGACTATATAGTATACAAGGTGGCAACTGGCATCGAGCTGTCTCATTCTATGCTTAATCACGAAACGGATTTTAAGTGTTACTTTTTCTTTTATTTTTGCATGCGCAAATTCATAACGTCGCATATTTCCTATAGAAACTACGAATAATTCTTATTAATAATAAAAACTATAGAAACATAAACCTTAAAAGTAAGTAGGTACATACAATACATACGTTATATAATAGGTATATTAGAACACTAGTTTATTTCCCGTAAAGGTTCTGCAACGAAACAGAAGGAATTCTTAGATGTTTCCAAATCCGCAAGCCCAATTTCAGGATATACTCTAACACACATAGGCCCAAATGTATATTTCATAGACTGTGTAAAACAATTTTAATGTTTTATTAAAATTGTCCAGACAATATAATGAAATCGCTTTGCTGTACAAAACTGTCAATTTTCAGTCATAAAAGGGTATCTGCAAATATGATCGAACCGTATTCTGATATATTTATGAGTTATGACAGATAAATACAGCATATAAAAGCTTAGAGCAAATTCTCACGCACTTAGGGTACCGTAATAAAGCGTGTTTTATTTCCAAATAGGTGAAAAAATACTGATTTTAGACCAACCAAGCACTTATTTGCAAAAAGGCAGACGGAGATATATTATCAATTTTACCAAACTATACCGTACTCGGCAAAACATGGTGGTAGCGGTCATTGACTCCCTGTCCAAAACTTGTCATTTTCTATATAAACCGCAAATGAAAATGAAGGGTCAGATGTTGTCAATTGTGGAAAAATATAGAAAACGACAAGTTTTTGACAGGGATTCAATGACCGCTACCGCTATGTTTCGCCGAGTAAAGTATAGTAGATTATAGTAGATAGTATTATTTATGAATGAGAAAGTGTGTCTGTCTGTCTTTTACATTTTCATGGTATGGAGATACCTTGAGCTCCGAGATAGGACATGGGATACTTTTTATCCCGGAAAAATGTACGGTTCCCTCACGTAAGACAGATTTTTGGAACTACGGAGTTAAGTATAGTTTTCACAGAGCCAGTACTGGCTGCCAATAAGACTGGCAGCCAGTATTGGCTTGGTATATGCCGCGTGTGAACAATTTTTCAAGCCAGGCCAAACTGTTCACACGCGACATATTAATACCAAGCCAATACTGGCTGCCAGTCTTATTGACAGCCAGTACTGGCTCTGTGAAAACTATACTTCGGGCGTAATTTAGATGAAAAATAAATACCCAGTAGTTTCTACGACGCATAAATAAAAGAGGTTTTTACAACCGCACCAAATATCCAACCTAAACAAAGGTAACTTGATAAACATAAATTCTCTCCTCTCTAAACAAAAGCCAACTTTCAGCTCCTTTGTTGATCATTTTAAATTTCAAATCTAAAATTCTTTCAATACCTTCAAGTGCGATACATCACAAACCTACGGGCCCCGACAGTTTTATAATGTCCATCTATTACAACTGAACATAAATATAAATTTACGACCGTTAATGCACTACCGAGCTGGACGTTATTTCCACATTGATACAAACTATAAAACTATTAACAAATGTAGGCGGCACACTACTTTTTGGATCGCTTGGATAAAGTCTTTGTATGCGTACAATTCAATAACTTGTAATATTATCGCTGATCTACCAATAATAACTCTCACACCGGTTTCGGTGACGGTGGCCAGTTTCATTGAAACTAGACCAGTTACGCAGGAGTAATTTTATAGTGCCCAGGTGTGTGCGCAGTACACAAGACCACTCTCTATTCCTTTACTCTCATAACCCAGTGGGACGGACGACCAACACGACTGACGAGAGATCAGGCGCAGGATCGACTTTTTACATGCCCATCCGACGCATGGATCATCTTACTTGTCAGACAATCAGGTGATCAGCCTGCATTGTCCTAATCAAACTTGGAAATAGCATGTTTCCAACGCGGGAATCTACCAATAACGTCTCGTATAACAAATAACAATTTACGTCACAATTCACAGAAAAGACCTGTGACTTTGCACACATATATCTCTAGATTCTAGAATCACGAATAGTAGTCGTATGGAAATATATTATGCAAAGTTTCATAAAAATCGGTACATCTATTACAGCGTCTTTTCGAATAAATAAACAAAAGGTCTTTTATATCATAGTGATAACATTTAAAAAAAAGAAAACTAAGTAGAAAATAAGAAAAAAAAGCGTCGATTCTTAAACGAACTTTGATTTGTTCAAGATAGTTAGTTCCAGGGGTTTCAAAAAGGAGCGTAAAGATTAAAAAACAAGGCCAATTTCTCAGAAAAGTTTTGACAGCACTATTCTTATCTCAGAAATAAAGAAGGAGCTTTATTTTATATCATAAAAACAATTTGAACTCGAGAACGAGTGAAGGAAGGGCGAAATAGTTTTCTGTTCCAGCGACAATTCATTTTACGGTTGAATTGAAAGCGAGTCTCGCTGTATTTGCTTTGAACCAAATATCATAATAGTGCTGTATTCTAGTTAAGAAACAATTATTCAAAATAAAAAAGTATCAGGATGGTGATCAATGACAAAGTCAAAGTCATTTTTTTTTATTCAGAATAAGTTTTTTCAAACACTTTCTGAACATTGATACTACTGGGGCCTACCACCGGTTCGGGAACTAACCCGGCGAGAAGAACTGGCGTAAGAAACTCGCACGGGGCCATCTTTTACTAAAAAGATGGAAAATTACAATGTCATTACGACCAGTGGTGGTCTAGAAAAGCCTGGACACTGTGATGAGTATGCGAGACGCGGACAACCGCTGGTAGAATTGCAGTGGGTTGATCGTGCCCAGAATTATGCTAAGTGGAGAGTCGAGCACCATGGGGTTTTAGTGGGTCGATCTTACGGGGAGACCCACATACCCCGGCCGATATCCCCAATCCGCCGGGGATGCGCAAAACATTTCTCCATGTAAAAAAAAAAAGAATTAAAAAATACTTTTGAACCCGTTGTGGATAAACTAAAATGTTAACTTAAAAATTACAAACACATGATACTATTTTTATGCTGACTACACTCTGCCAATCCACAACCCCGATCTCTAACCTCTCGATAAGCATTCGTGTGAGATCAGATAACTCCAATAGTTATATAAATTAGACTTCAATGGTAATGAGACACGTCTGGAATCGAACTGGAGAAGATCGGGACCACAGACATATTTGGAGGATGGCGCAAATACAGCCAGAAGCATAAAAAGTGGGATGAAAAAAATATGCTAGGTGCAATTTTTTTTTAATTAAATAAGGGGGCAAACGAGCAAACGGGTCACCTGATGGTAAGCAACTACCGTCGCCCATGGACACTCGCAACATCAGAAGAGCTGCAGGTGCGTTTCCGGCCTTTTAAGAGGGAATACGCTCTTTTCTTGAAGGTTTGCAGGTCGTATAGGTCCGGAAATACCGCTGGTGACAGTTCGTTCCAGAGTTTTACAGTGCGCGGCAGAAAGTTACGCGAAAAACGCACTGTGGAAGACTGCCACTCATCAAAGTGACGAGGATGGTATGTTTTTCGCGTGGGACGATGGCGAAATGTTGCAGGTGGTATGATTCCGAACAACTCCTCAGAGCACTCCCCGTGATACAACCGATAGAGGTTGCAGACATCTCGGCGTAATTCCAAGGGACCCAAGCTGTTTCAAACACTATGGCAGTCAACAATTCGAGCGGCCCTTCGTTGGATACGATCCAGAGGGAGCAGTTGGTATTTCTAATTACTAGATATTGTGTGACTCATTCATAAATATAATTATTATTAATTCAAAATCTCTACGAATAATAAAAACTATATTTGTAGCAAAATCTGAACTAACGCCGCGCCGCTATCTTATAAAGTTTTCTTACACATGACGCAAAATCAGAACTAACGCCGCGCCGCCATCTTAGAAAGTTTTACTAACGCTGGAATTTGCTTTTGAGTGAGTGAGGTATCCACGACAGTGTCATCCAAATGCTAAAAGGTCCTTGTAGGTATGTGTTGAAAGACTCAACCGGCATTTTCACGCAAAAATATACTGCCTTATATTTCTTTCTTTATAATATACTTTCTAGTAGAATTTGACTGTACACATGCCTGTTTAGTTATTACTTATATTTTCCTGTAGGTTTTAACATCGTTAAAATAGTATTTAAAGTTACAAGCGGAAGCGGAGTCTGCTTAAATATAAGTCTGTGATCCAATGAAATTATTGTGAAAGTTGCCGAGCACTTGTTGGAATATAGAAAGGATTTTGTTCGTTACCAGTGAAAGAATTTTAATTTAAATAGTTGTTATGTACGGAAGCTTGTACTTGATATTCTGAAACCAATAAGGAAGAAATTATTCAATATAATTTAAGGATACTTGAATACATTGCACACAGAATATTACATTTCATTCTATACAATTTTTGAGTACATATTAAGCTACCGAAACTTGCTAAAAGTTTTTTGTACTTAATTACAATATTGATTAATAGATAGTATTAGACCTACGTCATTTGTTCGGGTTAGATCAGGCCCAAACTAGTCACGATTTAAATTAAATTGACATAACCTGACCACTTCTTGATAAAGTGCCGGATATGCCTATCCGGCACTTAGCAGGAAGTGGTGAAACAGGCCCTTAGTATTTGACAGTTGTCCTCTAAAAAAATGTTCAACCATTTAGGCTGACCGCATACACACTTTTTCAGTATACGATTTTTGGATTCGTTTTACGTATTCGGATGCATGGAATCAGTAGAAAGTAACTGCCGAACAAGGTCGTTTTTCTCCGAGCGAAACGAATTCCGCATGTACGTGTCAAGTGCAAGCCGGCGCCCACGCGCGCTTGAAAAATACGAACGGTTGCGCTAGTCTTCTAGAATTCCGAATACGGAAAATGAATTCGGAAATCGAATACGGAAAACGTGCGAATGCGGCCAGCCAGATAAAACCACGCTACGCGGCACGACACGACGCGACACATTAGTCACCGGTTACACGGTCAAATTTTCATCAGATTGATCCATCAATCTGGTACGGATTGACGAAAATTTAATCGTATACGCCACGGATTGATGGATTGATCGTATTTTTAATGAAATTTTTATAACCATCAATATTCCGTCAATCAGATTGATAGATCAGATTGATGAAAATTTGACCGTGTAACCTGTGACTAAGGGCCGGGACACAAAAACACGGCATGGCGCCGTACGGCGTCATACGGCGTCGTACGACATCGTGCCGTAGAAACTCACGTAAAAATTCTAGATGAGGCGACGTCGTCGTACGACGTCGCCTCATCTTGAATTTTGGCTCTCACATTATACATTAGGATACATTTAATTACACAATTATAATTGCCGTTTGCAAAACGCCCCACTGAGGTTTTACAAATGTGACTTCTATGGAAGGTGAAGTGTCACGTCGTATTAGAAAGGTTTCGCCTTTTAGAGAAACACAAAATAAGTTCGTTCAAGATATAACATTTTAGAGAACAATATACTCCAGAAACGGAGAGATAAAAACAACTAAGTTGAAAATCATAAAGTTTTCGAGTATAGAGAGAAATTGCATTCCACTCCGGAAAAACTAAAGTTTCGAGGCTTAAAGTAAAGAAGTGGCGAAGGATTTAGTCTATTATGGCTAAAATAAAACCGGGAACAAAGCCTAGCTCGAGCCAGAACTTAAGAATTATTTCCTAACTTTGAATTATGAAGCTCGGAGTGTTTTTTCCTTTATTGTTTTCGACTTTTTCTTTGAGTAAAATATGTTTTAAAATAAAGGTTAGGGCCTAACTGGTAGGCTAAAAATTGAATTCATGTACCTACTTACTTGGTGTATCAAATGATTGCGGTAGGTTCTATCTGTACACGTAACTCTGCCTAATGAGTGGAGCACCACGGGGTTTCAGTGGGTAGACTACGCAGGAGTCCACACCCCGGCCGATATCCCCAATTTGCCGGGGATGCGTAAAGCATTCCCCATGTTAATAAAAATGGTATATCAAAATATGAAGACAATCGACATTATTTAAGGAATAATATTATGTTTAGTACTTTAGGTTGTGCATGTGTCCCTGTAAAGTTTACTGTGAAAGTGGCAGCGCTAAAAGAGCATGATTTGTATGGGCAAGCGTTCCAGAGCGTCATAATTTTGCCCATACAAAAGTTAAAATAAAACACTCTTTCAGCACTGCTAGTTTCACAGAGAACTCTATAAAGGGGACTCATATATATCCTCATACCATTATATGTGGGAGAGCCGTGCTTCGGCACGAATGGGCCCGCTCGACCAGAGAAATACCACGTTCTCACAGAAAACCGGCGTGAAACGGCGCTTGCGCTGTGTTTCGCCGAGTGAGTGTGTTTACCGGATGCCCAATCCCCTACCCTATTCCCTTTCTTTCCCTCCCCTATTCCCTTGCCTTCTTCCCTTCTCATCCCTACCATCCCCTACTACCCTATTCCCTCTTAAAAGTCCGGCAACGCACCTGCAGCTCTTCTGATGCTGTAAGTGTCCATGGGCGACGGAAGTTGCTTTCTATCAGGTGACCTCTCTGCTCGTTTGCCCCCTTATTTCATAAAAAAAAACCCTAAAGTATTATCAGTTTCTTTTGTTATGCCCTTCAAACTACTATTATAAATAGGAATTATTTGTATTTTTGTGTGTATGTTTGTAATGAATAAACTCAAAAACTATTCGGCGATTTCAAAAATTTTTCAAAAGAAATAAAGCTTCATTTACCAAATACTACTGTGTTGTGATCACTATTGGAAAGCTACATTCACCCTGAGTAACACAATATCCATACTTCCATACTAATATTATAAATGCGAAAGTGTGTCTGTCTGTCTATCTGTCTGTTACCTCTTCACGCTCAAACCGCTGAACCGATTTTGCTGAAAATTGGCATGGAGATACTTTACGTCCCGGGAAAGGACATAAGATGGTTTTTATCCTGGAAAAATGTACGGTTCCCGGGCGATAAACAAATTTTGGCGCAACGGAGTTGCGGGCGTCATCTAGTATGCTATATTTATTGCTAGCAAAGATCTTTACTAAAACTTAACTAACGTAATCCAACTTATGTCCACCCGTGCGAAGCCGGGACGAGCCGTCAGTTATAAATAATATAGTATACATGTACACCATAACTTTACAGTAAAAATACAATCTTAAAAAGGGCACATACAAAATGAACTAAAATGAATTTCGTTGACCTGGATTTTAAGTGTTAAGAGTTTCCTCAAAAGTAGTTCAATTTCGCTCACATGAATTTCGGACATTCATATTCCAGTTCTTCGAAAATGTTGTTCATTATTCAAATTTCGATCTAAATGATTTTAGTATTTTACATCACTTCTTCGTACTGTTAAAATGATGGAAATTTTTGAAAAATCTGAACTTCGGGCGCTTGTCGATTGAATTACAAAAAAGACGGGTTGCACTCCGGGAGTGCCGGCAGAAGTGAAAACTTGATTATTAACGTTGTAGATTATTTTTTATAATCCATCTTTTATGAAAATCGATTTTTTCAATTAATCGAAACCGTTACAATCGATTAAAAAATATCGACAATCGAAAAAAAAACAATCGATTGTTCGATTAATCGATTTCGATGTTACAACACTAATCTCCAACCGTCTTACGGTTTTTCGATCAACACGAAAATCTGACGCGAGTTTCACAGTTTCTACCCATCCCACAAAAGTGCTCAACGCCGCTAAAGAAGTTTTCACTTCAATAAATTATACTCTTTCAGAGATGGTACTCTCACAGTGAACTCTATATAAGAGCCACACACACACCCTGCTGAAGCACCCCGGGGGGTGTGGGATTGCCGGCAAGAGCGCCGGGCTTACCCACTAAAACCACCTGCGGTTCGCCTTCAGCCGTAAAGGGGATGTCCTGGATCTAACAACACAGGCCTCCCTCCACGACCGGCCGGTCTACCTCAGAAGGGACCGGACTTCCACCAAAATTAGGGAACGCTTCGGCAAACTGAACATATATATATACACTCACACATATACCAAGTATTAACACTTAGTTTTGTTACACGGTCTGCTTGTCTGTGGAAAGTCACATGACGTCTTATACGCTGCGTAGGTAAATCTTTTAGTAAGAACTAGCGACCTGCCCCGGCGTCGCACGGGTATAAGTGAAAAGTGATTAAAATCGATAGCCTATGATCCTTCACGTGTTCTACCTCTTATCTGTGCCAAATAACATAAAAACTGCTCCAGTAGTTCGCGAGATAAGCCCTTTCAAATAATTTCTCTCGTTTTTTCCACATTCTCCTATTAGTCTAAGGGCCTGTTTCACCGCTTCCTGATAAGGTGCCCGATAGGCTTATTTGACAGATCCTCCATACTCTATGTGTCAAGTTAAGTAGTGGATAGCCTTATCAGGAAGCGGTAAGACAGGCACTTAGCGTAATAAAATATAACCTATAGCCTTTCTCAATAAATGGGCTATCTAACACTGAAAGAATTTTTCAAATCGGATCAGTAGTTCCTGAGATTAGCGCGTTCAAGCTAGCTCTTTCAAATAATTTTCCCCGTTTTTTCCACATTTTTCTCTATTTCTTCGCTCCTATTAGTTTTAGCGTGGCCTATGGCCTTCCTCGATAAATGGGCTATCTAAAACTGAAAGAATCATCAAAATTCGTTCCGTAGCTTTAAAGATTAAAGGGAACAAAGAGACATGAGGGAAAAAGAAGCGACTTTGTTTTATAATAAGTATATTGATACTATATTCCTACATAGTATTACTATTTATACTGTGGTATTACAACCGTATATTTTTCCGGGAAAAAATATCCTATGTTCCTTCTCGGGACTCAGAATCCAAATATCATCAAAATCGGTTCAATGGCTAAAGTGTGAAGAGTGTTTTTTTTAATTTAATTTATTAATTAGTATGAATGTATACTCTACTGGGGTGGATCTCTACTTTTTAGCGAGGTAAAATGTACGGTTACTGCACTATTTCCCTTTACCTAAATAGGTAACAGTGTAAGTTATCTAAAGACAATAGCTCGTTACATTGTTATATTTACATTTTCCATCTAACTCAGGAAGTAGGACACCAGTCGTTGAAACTTTGTGGCTAGTTTTGTTTTATGGACATTGTGTAAACTAGCAAAATACACTAATATTATAAGTCTGTTTGAGATATTATGATCGAACACGTAAGTTTGTAAATATAGTTTTATCGACGACGTGAAAATGTGTCTATCTGTCTGCCTGTCTCTCTTTTGGTCTATTACCTCCTAAAGCTACGCTTATACGGGCAACTAAAATTGCTCCACTCCAGTCAATTCTCGTCAACTATGACGTCACGACTACATCAAGCAATTTTCGGCAACAAGCAGCAATATTGCGCAATACATCGCAATACAATTGAGCGATATAGCGCAACTTCATCAACTAGTTACTAGGCAATATGTCATACACGAGCTCATTACGTCAATTCGTATCGGCAACATTGAGCAATATCTGGAGCAATATCGCTGAAATAATTGCCGCAATTTATTGAAATTGCTCCATATTGCTCCACTAATTGCTTCGGACCGGTCCATTCGTGTCGCCGGGCAATTATTGCCGCAATAGTTGCCCGTGTAAGCGCTTATTTACGCTTAAAGAAACAATTTAGATAAAAGGTATTGAGATACTTTGAGAAAAAGGAAAGGACATAGGAAATACTTTTTGCGGAAAAAGGTTTCCGCTTGGTAAACGTACTTTAACCGAGTGGGATGGACGGCCGACACGACTGGCGAGAAATCAGGCGCAGGATCGACTTTTACATCCCCATCCGACGCATAGATCATCTTACTTGTCAGACAATCAGGTGATCAGCCTGCATTGCCCTAACTATAATTATACTACGGAATTAACATTATTTTCCGACGCAGAAATCGAGACGAGTCAAGAGCCATGTTCTAAACCACTGGACCACGGAGGCGTTCAACTTCTGCCACTTCTAATAATGACTGCTAACCGACAGATCCCTTTAGGCTCAATACCGGCGTGGAACGGAATGGAAGCGACTTTTTGCAACGAAACTGTATAAAGCACAATGAAATACGAGCCAGAAAATTGGACGCGCATCTTCCACGGAATTCTCGAGATTTACGCCGGAGACGCGCGTATCGCATCGTATTTAAGTTTTGTTATACTGTTGACATATTAAAGTTCATTGTAATAATATGTACAGTTTCGTCGTAAAAAGTCGCCTCCATTCCGTTCCGCGTCGCGTCGGTGTAAATTGAGCCTTACACAAAATCAAATAAGACATTCGTATGTGAAAGGCTTACCCCACGGAATATTAGTTTTATCCATTCCATAACAGTTATCGCTTCAATATTTGATCAGACGCGGTTATCAATGTTTGGTAACTTTAGTTAAGAGTAGTTTAACTTCAAACCGACTTCCAACTGAAAATTGCCTGATATTAATGTTTCATTATGATTGCTTTGGTAACTCTGCTTATTATCTTTTCATTAGCATCATCGGCTTTTGAAATTGTTTAGTCAACTTTTTAAGGCAACGCCTTGATAATTTGGCTGTAGCGATATCGATTTTTCTCAGCAATAACTTAAGCTAGGAAATTAAAGTTCATTGTGAGTATTCATCATGTCTTTGTCTTTGAATTACCCATAGCATAACACGACTGGTCAATTTTATAACACAGAATAATCAATCAAAAAGACATCTGTAAAATTCTCATTTTGCCTACAGAGGAGAGTGATTTAAGCTTCCAAAATGTGTACATAGATTGGTTCAAGCATACACTTTAATTTGCCCATAGATTATATGAAATATATTTAAGGTTTTTAAATTACGCGACAAAAACCATTTTGTCGCTTACGCCCTTTCCATTTCTTGCTGTTCCATTTCTTATTTTCTATGAGAAGCCGGGCCGGGCCGGGCTTATAGAAAACAAGCAATCTATCCAAACATATCCATACAGTAATGAAAAATCTAATAGAATACTGCCAGACACCTTCTAAAGCCCCATACATACGTAACTGTTTATCGTAGCGATTTCAGACTGTGCAGATAAATCGAACGTTCCTAGTGCCTCCACACGGCCCCGATATCGACGTCGATCGGGCGATTCTCCGTAGAAGCTCACGCAAGATACATGTTAACAATGGAAGATTATAATGCACTTGCTATATTAGGCCTGATTATGTGTTTAAAGAAAAAAAAGAAGCGGAGTCTATGGTGTAAAGACTGGCTCATGAAAAGAAAGCAATTTTCTCATACCAACTTGTTAAGTGAGTTGAAATCCGCTCCGCAAGATTGGCATAACTATTTAAGGATGAAGAGGCATATTTAAATCTGCTGGCTTCAGTTTCTCTACTAATAAAGAAACAAGACACTGTTATGAGAGAAGCTATAAGTCCTCATGAAAGATTAGGTTTCTGTAAATAAATAATAAATAATAAATTTCTGTAAAAATAAATACACACGATCGATAAAACTGCGCAAACTGGTCTGCACAGATTTATCGCTACGATAAATCGTTACGTATGTATGGGGCTTTAGTCTAACACTTTTAAGGGTAAAAATTTAAGAATATCTGGTAGTGGAAAAAACTGCCAAAAATGTACGTCAATGGAAGACGAGATTCCTCCACTTACCACGAAGAACATATTTTAAGCTATGCAATAATTGAGCTTTACTCTTTCTCGAAGGTCACGTAGACCTTCCGATTTTTTTTTTTTTTTTTTTTTTTTTTTTCTTTTTTCGAAAGGGTCTAAGCTACTGGTCTGGTTAAGACCATGGTAGTTTAATCGTGGCTATAACTAGTCTGTTGCTAGTTGGTTTGGAGATAAACAATGAGGGGGCCTGGCCCCCTCTCCTAAAGTCACACGTGTGACATTATAATCGGGCAATATTGGGGAGAGCTACGAGAATAAGCTATTTTCATCTGACGTGGGGACACGGATCCCCCCTGCTCTTAAGGGGTCCGACCCCTTACTCACTCTCTGACGAGTGAGGCTGCTCGCGCGCGGTAGCACAAACTAGCTGCGTACGAGTTATCGCGGTAGATGAGCTCAAGTTATTAATGTTATTGCACAAAAGAGGGCCGTCCCTCTCCCCTTCCGAGTCCGGTTGGGGTGACATACGCGTGTATGTTCTAATGTCAAAGTAATTGGTAGAGCTCTCTACGACAATGTCGCGGTCGCGGTCATGATTTAGGTGTGTTCCTATGCTATCCGCATGCGAACTCGAACCCGGGATCGAGCTCGGCACCGGATTTCGGTCGGTCTGTCTGTTTGTCGTTCGGGTCGTGTTAAGTCCTCGGGGAAGGCGCCGGCGTCGTCCCCGGTGCAGTACTAACCACGCGGGTGAGTGTGATTTGTGTTTGCGTAACTGTACACAGTACGTTACGTATTCTGTGATGGGGTCTACAGGGTCGGCTAAGATATGCTTAGGCCGCCTGAAGGGGTATCGGAATGTCCGTGCGTCATGTTCGTAGTCCACAGCCCTACGAATGAGCGGATTGGGATGTACTTTTCCTTTCTCAAAGAATCTCTCCGAGAGTTCTTTGATGTAGGCTTTGATAGTGATAAGCTCGCAGTCTCTATGCAAGTCGATGTTTCGCATGTAACGGGGGGCACCTGTTGCCATGCGCAAAAAACGGTTTTGAACTCGTTGCAATTGGTTCATCTGATTGTCACTTATGTGTGCGAAAGAGACGCACGCATAAGTGAGTATCGTTCTTATACATGTTTTGTATAAGGTGAGCTTATGTCTTAAGGACATTTTGCTACTCGCGTTGAGTAAAGGATATAATTTGTATAACACAAATTTCGCTTTACGTACGGTATTCGATATATGGTTCGTGAATGACATCGACTTGTTTAGTACTACTCCTAAGTATTTGACAGCCGTGACTTCGGGAATTAATTTTCCGTGCAGACTAATAGGTTGCATTTTCTTACGTTTTAGTCCGTTAAATAATATAGCGTGACTTTTGTCGGGGTTTAGTTCGATTCTCCATTTTGCGAACCATTTACCGAGTTCGGTAACTGCTTCTTGGAGTTTTTTGGACGCGAAAGCTATTTGGCGATGAGCAAAGAACAGGGCCGTGTCGTCTGCGAATAGCGCTTTTTGTACTCGAGGGTGGGTGGGCAAATCGGACGTGTAGAGATTGTAGAGGGTCGGGGAGAGAACCGAGCCCTGCGGTACTCCAGCCTCTAGATATCTAAGTGAAGACAGAATGCCTTCAACTCTAAAACGAAATTTACGGTTTTTGAGGTAGTTACTTATTATTATAACAAGACTATCGGGAATGCCGAGTTTAAAAAGTTTATAAATTAGCCCATTGTGCCAAATTTTGTCGAATGCTTTTGCGACATCAAAAAAAACAGCGCAAGTCGGTCTCCTATTGTTCTTTTGTTCTAATATGTACTCCGTTAGGCGGTGTACCTGAGCGGGACAGCTGTGGAATTCGCGGAATGCGAATTGTTCGTCAGGTAAGAGTTTTTTATCAACTATGACGTCTTTTAGGCGTCTTAGTATAACTCTTTCGTAAATTTTACCGAGGCAACTAATTAAGCTAATTGGTCTGTAACTGCTTGGTTCCGTCCGGAGTTTACCCGGTTTGTGGATACCTATTATTATAGCTACTTTCCAAATATCTGGGAATGAACATCCTAGTAAAAGGGCGTTAAGGATGTTCACGAGTAATTCAATTATAGTGGAAGGTAGTAATTTAAGGGTTTTATTTGAGATACCGTCGAGGCCTGGGGCCTTTCTGGAATTCAAATCTTTAATAATATCTTTGATTTCCTCCGCATCCACCGGCCTGAGGGGCTCTGATGGTGGGGCCATGAGTCGGCTTTCTACCTCGGTATTGACTAAATTAACATGATCGGGGTCAGTCGGGAGAGTACTAGGTCGGCACTGATTTTCTATGGTGTCGGCCAAGCATTCGGCTTTGTCAATATCTTCCAGTGCAGGAGGACGATTTGGTCTGTTTAGTGGAGGCATGTCGCTCTCCGTATCTTTTTTGAGGGACTTCGCCAGCGGCCAGTAGGCCGTGTGAGACGGTTCGAGTTCGCTAAGAAGTCGATCCCACCTCTCGGCTTTGTGTTGTTTGATTTTATATTTAACTTCCCTCTCGTAGTGACGGAGGGCCCTCCTCCAGTCTTCCGATGGGTAGCGATCGTACGTGCGCTTAGCCGCGTTACGGAGTCTGATGGACTCTTTAATATCATCTGGGAGAGGCCAGCGATTCTCATGGATCGCTGGCATTTCCCTAGAAGATTTTTCGATGTTCTCTACCAGATGATCAGTCAAGTGGAGAGAGGCCTCAAGCGCTACTTTGGAGTTTTCTATGAAATCGGGAATGAGATCGAGGTGACTCGATTGAAGGTTTTCTAGGTTATCTGCTAGTAATTTATAATCAATTATCTTTTTAGTACTAGCAGCGAGTTGGTTAGAATTACCAAGCGCAATTTTAACTGGTCTGTGGTCCGAGTTAAGCTCGTGGATTGTTTCCAAAGAGATGTTGAGGTTAATGTTTTTAACTAACGCAATATCAATAACACTAGGGTTATGAATAAGGTTGTTACTACGGCTAGCAGTGTCGTAGCGAGTGGGGTCGTTAGGGGCTAAAATTGCAAAATTTAAGGAGTCGCTTAGGGCGGTTAATCTAATGCCATTCGTATTAGAGATGACATTGCCCCACTCTGTGTGTTTGCAGTTTAGGTCGCCGGCAATGATGACGGCGTTGCCTAAGTTAAATAGTGATCCTAGTTCGCTAGAAGTTATGGGCATTTTGCTGGCTAAATAGGCAGATACAATTATGATGGGTTGATGGTCTGTCATGCTAATGTGACAAATAGAAGTTTCTAAATTAGTTAGGGATAGGGGTTCTAGGGGAACACAGTGCAATGATTTTTTGTAATAAATCATTGTGCCTCCGAGTTGGGATCGGGTTCTGTCATTTCTAACTATTTTATAGTTAGCTATTTTGGGGCTTTTTCTACTAGGCTTAAGGAACGTCTCCTGCACTAGTAAAATATCGACATTGTGGTTTATGACGAATTCGCGGATTTCGTCTATATTATTATGTATGCCGTTTGTATTAAACGTAACTACCTGTAGGGAGCGCGGTTTTATCCTTCCAGTGGAATCCATTAGTTAAACGATGGTGATAAATTGAGGGAATTGATCCTGCGGATCAAGTCGTTATAAGTCGACAGACAGGCGGATAATTGTGAAAAAGTCCTAGCCGTCCGTAGTCCGTAGGAGAAATCGGCTACCTCTGACGGGTTTATGAGGCTTAGGAAATCGGTCACGTACCCCAGATCGTCTCCGTAATTGGGGGTTATATTCGCGGGGAGAGTGGGCTTTTTCGCGGGAGGCGCGGCTTTTGCCGCGGGTGTTGCGGGCTTTGTCGCTGGGGGCGCGGGTTTTGTCGCGGAGGGCGCGGGTTTTTGCGCGGCGGTGGGCTGGGCCCTGTTGGGGGGCACGGGGAAGTTATTTGGGGCACTACTGTTGTTCACCCAAGGTGATTTAGTGGGAAGCGGAGCAGGGATAAATCTCTGCTTTGTTTTTTCCTTATTATTTCTCTTTGTTTGAGGCGCAATTCGTCTCTTTACTTTAGGTGCTTTTACACACCCTCTGTAATTAGCCGGGTGGCCTTGTGTTTTGCATAGCACACAGCTGGGGGGTTCGGACTCCTCAGCTGGTGCTTTGCGTGGGCAGTCAGAGGTGCCGTGGTCTCCGAGGCACTTGACACAACGCGGTCGGGCTTGGCAGTTTCGCGCGGAGTGCCCGTAAAGTTGGCACCTGTGGCATTGGCCAGGAGTGCCTCTTTTACGGGGGGGTTCCACGCGTATGCCGGTTATGTTACATACAGCGCGTATGTTAAAAATTTCCTTACCCTCGGGGGTAAGGGGGAGGATCACTAGTACCATGTTGTACACGTGTTTTTTGACGGGGTGGTACATCCTGTGTACCTCGGTCGCCGGGTAGCCTTGGGCTGTTAGGTCTTCAAGTACATCCCTTTCGGAGATGAACTTGTCGACACCTACTATGACGACGCGGAGGACACGTTCGTCCTCTAAGGCATAGGTGTGGTAACCTATATTTTTTCCGCGGAGGAATGCAGTTAGGAGGCGATGGTCCTGAGGCGTTTGGACCTGGACCTTTATCCCGATCGGAGTTGTGGTAGCCGTCGAGTAGCGAAGCTTTTTCTCGTTTATCGCGGCGGAAATGATATTCCATTTTTCCTTCTCCTGTACTATGATAGGAGGAGGCATTTTGGGAGCGAGTTCCGTCTCGGAAGCCAGAGGGGCCTGAGACGGAACTATTTGCGAGGCCTGCGAGGCCTGGGATGCCTGAGGGGCGATCGGGGGGCGAACGGGGGACGCGGCACTGCTAGTCTGCACGGACGTCGCGGGTAGCTCGGGCCTAGGGGCCGGTTTAGTCTTTCTAGACTTCGGTTTTCCGACCTGTTTAGTCGGGGAGGACAAGACTGGAGAGGAAGAGCCTTCAGCGCGCTTTCTCTTCTTCGTCTTTTTACTGACGACCGTGGTGAAGTCACCTTCACCAAGGTCAGTCTCTTGCTCCGAGCAAGACATCTCAGAAGGAGACGAG
Organism: Lysandra bellargus; assembly: GCA_905333045.1. Classification (NCBI taxonomy): domain Eukaryota; kingdom Metazoa; phylum Arthropoda; class Insecta; order Lepidoptera; family Lycaenidae; genus Lysandra; species Lysandra bellargus. Next base: position 3,902,382 of record HG995354.1, read on the forward strand.
TAAGTAAGTCGGGGGGCCACGGACTCTACGGGAGTCACGGCGGTGTCACAGTCGGGAGACACGGGGGAATGAGCATCGTGATTTCTCACGAAGTTGTCCCATCTTTTCGCGGCGTCGGGGTACTCAACTTTAAGGAATGACAAGAATTTGTCAATCATGTCGGCCATGATGTCGGTCGGTCAGTCTGCTCTTAATGGAGAATTTTCGAGAGGGTACAACCCCGCCCGGCGACCGGGAGGGGAGGTGTGTAAAGAGGTACGAACCTCGTGTAGTGTACCTATTTTTCGTATCACCGTACTTACGATGTGTTCCTGGCGGTCGGGAAACACACACAAAAACTCACAACACTAGCACTCGGGCGCTGGCGAGCAAGGCGCGGCGCGACCTACGGCGGCAAGCGCGGGCGAGGGCCCACACTCGGGCGAGGCAAACAAGCGCCGGCGCAGAGTTCGCTCGATCGCGGACACACTAAAATCGAAAAACCTCGAGGCGCGGACGTGATCGCGAAATCGCAACAAGCACAAAGTGTGCCGAGCGAGAGCGCGCTGTCTATAGAAAGAGACAGCACCACAGTCGCCTAGCAGCGTGCACTTGAGCGGGAAACGCGTGTTCATCGGACGGGATCCGAGAACAGACTGACCTTCCGAACTGGATACCTCCTAAAGTAACCACGACCGAAACTCCATAGTTGCTGGTCGTTCTTACCTCTGTAAAGGTCACAAACAGGTAAACTTTCAGCTTTGCTAAAATTAGGAAGGTCTGGCCGTCGCAGGCTCTTGGTCCATTACACTTCCCAGCCCGACCGCACCGTCCGGCAACTATAGTTTGTGCGTTATAAGATGATATGGGTGACAGTTCTCATAATCCTTGTTACGGATTTTTTTACAAGAAAACAAAAAATCAAAAATTATATTCCATCTACAAAAACAAACGTTTCTTAGAACTGTAAATGAATAAAAATGAAAAGTTGCCAAATGCTAACTTATTAATATAAAATTATAAATATTAGCAGTGAAATAGGAGTATGCAATTATTGATACGAAAATATTTGAAAAATGTCAAATGCATGAAACGGAACTTATGCCAATAGAGATTGACACTGTTGAATCGAAATCAAATCGATAAAAAGGGCGGCCATCTTAAATCACTAGCACCACTCTGAAACGTCATATCAGTACGAAATCGATAATTTCGATTGCAATTCCTTCACGAAGTGATTCGATATTTTTAAATTATCGATTAAAATTTTTAGGTAACTTCCCTACTGTTGTCAATTTTAATGTGTCACCCATATCATCTTAAAATGCACAAACTATAGACTCATCAATCTATACTTATAAAATTACATGTCCTGACTGACTTACTGATTCATCATCGCTGAGCAAAAACTGAGTTACAGCCACGAAATTTGGTGAGTAGGATTGTTTTATTAAGTAGACACCCACTAAGGAAGGAATTTTGAAAATTTTACCCCGAAGGGGGTGAAATAGGGGTTGAAAGTCTGAATGAAAGTCCGTCATTTCTTAAGTTAGGAACATGAAACTTTATTTTTGGGTTACTGATTTAAAATGAATGGATACGCATTTAAGCGTTTTTGGAAATTCTACCCCCAAGGATATGAATGAATGTAAAATATGAAATTCCGTTATTTCCTGAGTTAGTAACATGAAATTTTATGTTTGGGCTAGTGATTAAAAATGATTGGATACGTGCTTAAGCGTTTTTTAAAATTCTACCCCCAAGGGGGTGAAATAGGGGTTGAAAGTTTAAATGAAAGTCTATATAGGTATAGGTACTATGTTAACGCGGACGAAGTCGCGGGCAACAGCTAGTATATTATATAATAATTATACCATGGGATACAGTAACAATTCGCGCAGAGCTGCGGACAAAAGCTAGTAGTAAGGTAATTATAACATGAAATGATAGTTATGAAATTTTGAACAGCCCATCAAAGTATAAACGTGTCGCCATAATGAATATCCCTATTACATTAAATCATTAGCGATGCGGTAATTGTCCGTAAACACACATTATGAATGAGGCTTTATTTATAGCGCTTTTATAAGCGCTATAAATGCTTACTTAAATATGCCAGTTACTTGATAAGTCTACATCTACTTGATGATTATACACTGTCTCTTTAATCCATTCGTCATTTTTTTCCGAAAAGGAAAAGACATAGGATACTTCTAAAGTATCCTACGTCCTTTCCCGTGATTCAAGGTATTTCCATACCAAATTTCAGAAAAATCATTTCAGCAGTTTGGGCGTGAAGAGGTTACAGACAGACTGACCGACACATTATGGCATTTCTAATATTAGTATGGATGCAGGTCTAAATATACACACGTAGGTAACTCTATAGTTACAAATAACATGTCGCAAAGAGAATTAATTATTAATAATAATGCCAGTAACATGATAGTAAAGTTTACAGGTAAATTTTAGTAGCACCAAAATTTAACTGACAAGAATCTATAAAGCTTTATTAATATCTGTCTGTAATATTGTTATCCTCATCACCTTGATGAGTGGCAGTCTTCCACAGTGCGTTTTTCGCGTAACTTTCTGCCGCGCACTGTAAAACTCTGGAACGAACTGTCACCAGCAGTATTTCCGGACCTATACAACCTGCAAACCTTCGAGAAAAGAGCGTGTTCCCTCTTAAAAGGCCGGCAACGCTCTTCTGATGTTGCGAGTATCGATGGGCGACGGTGGTTGCTTACCATTGGGCACACTAATAATATTATACGCACACTAGTAAGCATACTAATATTATAAATACGAAAGTGTGCCTGTTTGTATGTTACCTCTTGGCATCCAAACCGTTGAACTGATTTTGACAAAATTTGGTATGATGATACTTTGAGTCCTGGAAAAGGACATAGGATACTTTTTATCCCGGAAAAATTTACGGTTCCCGTGCGATAAACGAATTTTGGAGTAACGGAGTTGAAGTATCATTTAGTTGAAACTTGAAATACAAAGTATAATAAAACCATAAAATATAATACGTCAAAACGTTTAGACGTATTGACTAGTTCTTTGCTCTGGACTAGGCCGACTATGTTGCGAGAATGTCGTATGTGCTTGGGCAACCATACGGACATTTAAAACCTTGTCCCAGGCACTACAGTATTTAAGGAGTGGTGAGCTTTGCTCTGAAAATACTGTATAAATCATCCACAACGGTAATTGCAAAGGCCTTGTTTTTTATATATATAATAATAATAATTAATTATGTTTTATGGTTTAATTATAGAAGACTTAAATGTATAGCCAGTACAAAGTGTAGAAAGTGTGTCTCTCTGTAAATTTTTCTATTAATCTAACTCTTAAACCGCTGATCGTATTGATAAAATTTAGCAAAGAGATATTTTTAATCCCTGGAAAGGACGAAGACAATTTTTAACTCGGAAAATATATACGGGTATGTGCTAATAATCTAATTTCAGCGAAACCAAGGCAGGCAGCATTTAGTATTGACATTTTATAAAAAAACAGTTATGTAAGTAAAATTGTGTGCAAGTAGCTAGCATGTTACAACGATCATGAAAACGTTGAACAGTATAGAAAACATGTGCGTGTATAAAATAATAAATTAGGAACTCCACGTTTTATTCTACGCGCAGTTGAGTTAGGTGGTAGAAAGTTATGACATGCAAATCCATACGAATATTATGAATGTGTATCTGTCTGTTTGTCATCTTTTAACGACGACGACTGAACCGATTTTGCTGAAATTTGGTATGGTGATACTTTGAGTCCCGAGAAAGGACATATGATACTTTTTATCCCGAATAAAGTACAGTTCCCGCGCGATAAACGAGCTTTGACGCCACGGTGTTACGGGCGTCATCTAGCAAATATCTATAAATTACTAGCTGTCCCGGCAAATATGGGCGAAATACTTAATATGACAAAACAACTTGTCATATTAAGTATTTCGCCCATATTATTTTATTGAAGTGACTAAATAAGTACGGCACCATGGCAACGTCCATCGCTATCCCGTCGCACAAACAATGGTCGCCGTCAGTCTTTATAAAGTAGCCAGCAGTAGCTAATTAGTAAAACAATTTATATATATATATATATATATATATATATATATATATATATATATTTAGTGTTTAAATATTTAGTAACAAAGTTACCACAAAATATTTAAACACTAAAAAATATTTTTTGTGTTTAAATATTTTGTTGTAAATTTTTGTGCAGGAACCTAGGTAATCACTGTTTGAAGCTTAAAAATAGCTCAAACATGTTAAATATTTTTGTAAATTATGAGAAAATGATTTTGGTATTACGTACGTAGATATGAGAACTTCGATGGCACCCGGCCTCCAATGATATACGTAGCAATCAATAACTCATCGCTATAAAAGATCAATAATTACAATTGCCATGTTCATATTTAACAGCAACTTTCATGAACAACCGATAAAATATTTTGTACGAGCATTAAAATAATGATAAACAGAAAATGAGAGTGTGAACATGAATAAAAATAAATTACTGTGGAGTGATGTATTACTATGTACTCAGAACTCAAATAAGTAATGTGAATTTTAATATTTTAATGGCTTGATAAAAACGTTCTCTTGTATATGAATTTTATTGCCAAAGTTTGTATGTTTTTAGAGTAGATACGTGTAATGATTGCCGAGAATTTGCCAAGTATTCGCCGCGTGTTCGCCGCGATCAAACCACTTATATATTATATAATATCTAGTGACCGCAGCAAAATCGTCAGTGTAATAAAGTTCTATGGGTTCCCAAATTGCAAGTCTAATTTTGATGAAACGTACTATAAAAGATTAAAGGGCCCATAGGCACTATATTGTGATTTTTTATTTTCTTTTTCTAAAAGGTTTGTTTCTTTTTAGAAAGTCTCTACTGGAAAGCCGTTAACAGCGATCAGATACGATTTAGCATTAGATAAAAGATTTTAATAACACCACACATAATAAATATAAAATTATGATACTGTGGCAGCGTATGTCAATTTGATAATATTATCATTGCAAGGACGGTATTGTATTCAGATGCCAAGGAAACATGACGAAACGTAATCCATACTATCCATACTAATATTATAAATGTGAAATTGTATCTGTCTGTCTGTTTGTTACCTCTACACGTCTAAGCCGCTGAACTAACTTTGGAGAAATTTTGTATAGAGATACTTTGAGTCCCGGGAAATGTACGTCCCCGTGCGATAAATGAATTTTGGGGCAACGGAGTTGCAGCCTGGAGGCGTCATCTAGTATTTTATCTATATAAATAAAAATCAATCCATAAATCCCTTAGTCACGACGTCACATCACACGTAAACAGCTGGACCGATTTTGCTAAAATTTGGTATAGAGATACTTTGAGTCCCAGAAAAGGACATAGCATACATTTTGTTTTGAAAAATGTACGGTTACTGCACAATATATTTTTATGATCTGCGCGTAAATTATTCAATCGATTTTGATGAATTTTGGTATGGAGATACTTTGAGTCTCGGGAAAGGACAAGAGATACTTTTTGTCCCGGAAAATATATGGTTCCCATACAATAAACTTTTATGATTTGCGTGTAAACCATTTAATCGATGTACGCTAACAACTATAAACTACCTAAAGTCCACGCGGACGAAGTCGCGGGCAACAGCAAGTAAAGTATAAAAAACATAAAAAAAATAAAAGGCCATTAAATTGGGGTGCCGTACCGGAAAATGTCACGAGTATAACTTACCAAATAAAAACATAAATTACAACAATTACTCGCGTGATACACTGAACTGTTATAATTGGGTCATTCCCATTCCTCAACGTGTTACAAGTGTATAAAATCGAAGTTTTAAAAAAGGGGTTTGCCAAAACATTAACTTCATTATTATTCTGAGTAACTTAACTTATCTTGACAGATATAGTATGGACTATGGAGTAAATGTCCAAAAAGTTGTGGATAGCCTATCCGACACATTATCAGGAAGTGGTGAAAAAGCCCCTTAATATTTGTCATTATCAGCCTGTAACCAAGAGTAGTTTACATTGACATTGACGCCCGCAACTCAGTAGCACCAAAACTCGTTTTTCACGTGGGAACCGTACATTTTCCGGGATAAAAGTATCAGTCATTTTCCGGGACTCAAAGTATCTTTATACCAAATTTCACAAAATCGGTTCAACAGTTTGGGCGTGAAGGGATTTAACAGACAGACACACTTTCGCATATATGATATTAGAATGGAAGCATGGATTTGGGCGCTATTCCTTTACCTTTATATTAATTGGATGAAGATAAATTTAAACTATATTTGGACGTAAATCTATACTAATACTAGCTGTCCCGGCAAACGTTGCTTTGCCATAATATAAAGTATTTCGCCCATATTATTTTATTGAAGTGACTAAATAAGTATGTCGCCATGGCAACGTCGATCGCTATCTCGTCGCACAAACAATGGTCGCCGTCAGTCTCAGGTTGTCATAATTTACTATTATTTATTCAACAAATGCACTTATCAATATATAAAGTACCGAGTAGCCGATTCTCAGACCTACTGAATCTAATATATAAAATTCTCGTGTCACGGTGTGCGTAATTGAACTCCTCTGAAACGGCTCGACCGATTTTCGTGAATCTTAGCGAGCATATCGGCTAGGGTTGAGAATCGGACAACATCTACTTTTTATATTGATAAGTGCATTTGTTGAATAAATAATAGTAAATTATTACAACTCGAGACTGAGGGCGACCATTGTTTGTGCGACGGGATAGCGATCGACGTTGCCATGGCGACATACTTATTTAGTCATTTCAATAAAATTATATGGGCGAAATATTTTATATTATGGCAAAGAAACGTTTGCCGGGACAGCTAGTATGCATATAAAATTTGGTGAAAATCAGTAAAGGCGTTTCGGAGGAGTTCCCGGACTAACATTGTGACACGAGAATTTTATATAAGTATAAGATTACATGCAAAATTCTGTCTATATGTAACTTACCGCACCGATGGTATGAATATACTTTGAGTTACGGGAAAGGATATCTATCTATACTTCTTATCCAGGAAAAATATACGGTTCCCGCGCGACGAACTACTTTGGACGAGTTGCGGGCATCAATGTCAATGTAAACTACTCTTGATTACAGGCTGATAATGGCAAATATTAATGGCCTGTTTCACCACTTCTGATAATGTTTCGGATAGGCTATACACAACTTATTTGACAGATACTCGATAGTCCATACTCTCTATCTGTCAAGTTAAGTGGTGGATAGCCTATCCGGTACTTATCAGGAAGTGGTGAAACAGACCCTAAATATAGCATACTTTTAATTAAAATAGTTAAATATTAATAAAATTACGGTCTATTAAGGCGATTCTTTGATAATTTGGCTGTAGCGATATCGATTTTTCTCAGCAATGACTAAAGCTAAGATATTAAAGTTCATTGTCAGTATTCATCATGTCTTTGTCTTTGAATTACCCATAGCATAACACGATTGGTCAACTTTTATAACACAGAATAATCAATCAAAAACACCTCTGTAAAAAAAGGGATTCTAATTTTGGCAACAGAGGAGAGTGATTTAAGCTTCCATTTGTACATAGATTGGGTCAAGCATACACTTTAAATTGCTCATAGCTTATATGAAATAATATATTTATGGTTTTTAAATTACGCGACAAAAACCATTTTGTAGCTTACGCCCTTCCATTTCTTGCTGTTCCATCTAAAACATATCTAACACGGTTTTTTACTTTAACGCAGCGTCACCTTAAGTTAGAATATCGAAACAAAATCGCCTTTTTTATCAAATAAAAAAAGACGAAACATTTGCTTTGAATACAAGCGTATTCAAAGCAAATCATTTACTTAATTAATTAAATCACAGAACCCACAGCAATCTTCAAAAGTTCCAATCTGTAACCTAGATACAGAATAAACTTAAACCTAGTTTATAGTAATTGACAGAATCGTGTCAACTAACATTCGATGTTGGTTTATTTATTGCTGAACCGATTTAATTTGCATCGATATTAACTAATATTATACATGCAAAAGTGTGTCTGTCACCTCTTTACGCTAAAACCACTGAATCATTTTTCTGAAATTTGGTATGGAGATACTTTGAGTCTTATAAAAGGACATAATATAGAAGACGTGAGTGGAAGAATTGAACAAGTAACATTTCGTAAAATACGGACAACACCTCATTTTTTCCCTAATAATTTTATTAAAACTTGTAACTTATCTACTTCATATCCTAGCTAATATATCTGGCTAGATATATACTTTATAGTTTTTCTATTTCGAATAATTTTTCCGGCCCTAATGCCTTCATTTAAGCAAAAGAAACGGGAAGTTTTATCATGTTACTTACCTTATTCTTTCACTCACGTCTTGTTATGATACTTTTTATCCCGGAAAAATGCTCGGTTCGATATCGCGATAAACGAATTTTTACGTAACGGAGTTGCGGGCATCATTTAGTTATTTATAGATTTAACCATTTTTGCCATTAATCAGACACCACGCTCTCACATAAAACTCGAAAGAATTGAGTTATGCGGTATTGACAGAACCATTTAGAAGACTTCCTAACAAAATGGAATACTAATGATAGATGAATTTTTAGTTGTAAATAAATAAATAAATAAATAAATAAATAAAACGAAACTTAAAATTTAGTTTGTTATAATTTTTAGTAATATTCCGCGAAATAAACCTCAACCTTTAAGTAAATGAGTCAGTGTACGCATAGGCGCCGTCTTCTCCCACACTGCCTATGCGTACACTGCATGCAAGATCCTGTAAATACCACCAGCACACAAGCAATAATGTTGAAAAATCCGTGTAAGGCACCACCATGCAGGTTGAAAACCTCGACGCGCCCCTTCGCCCCAATACCGGAGCATCCTCAGGATGTGGACTCTACGAACAACGTCTTGACGGATGTAGTTCGTAGAGTCCACATCCTGCGGATGCTAAACTTTAAGTTAAGTATTTCCGCAAAGTAACGCCTGCATGGCTAGCATGGGGTTGCCCAGTCGATTCTTCGAAAGAAAGTAATGGCAGTTTCTTTCCCATGTCTACATATCTTTTTCCCGAGCATGGCGCTACCCATCGACTCGAGTTTTAGTGGACAAAGACATGAATCTCTTTCCATAGCAACCAATATAGCAACGGTAATCGTACCACAGATGTCAAAGAAGCTAAAAGTTACGTGAGTTTCTATATGTCGAGGTCGAATCAATAAAGTAAATGTCAAAAGCGAATAAAAATGGTCGTCATGCTTGAATTATTATAGATTTTCGAAAGCGGAAGAAATCGAGATACGAAAGAAACATTTTCTCCTATGTTTTTCCGGTAAAACTGTCAAAATTTAGATTCTTGTGTTTGTCTACTGACGGTATGCTAGGGCAGCAGATTCTATTAACTATTTCTAAAACCAAACTTTAAAAGAATCCGTACAAATAGGCTGTTCAGAGATAGGACGACCAGACTGCCTATTTAGTGGTACCTTCCATATAAAATGCCACCACCAAAGAAAAATTACCCTGTTATACATCAAAAGTAAATACCGAAAAAACCTTAATTTAATTTAAAAATGTAAATGACTGTTAATTGAATTAAAATGGAACTTTTTCGCTACCTTATCGCGTTACAAAAGACTTGTCACAGTGACATATGTTGTGACACAAATGACACACGTTGTGACATTAACGTGTCGTGTCCAGGGCTAATTAATCAGTTTATGTTCTCGTTAATCCTGATAATTAACGTTTACGACTTCAATTTAATTAGGTGATTGTATCCAAAAATAAAGTGAAGTAATGAAAATGCCTTCACACCAAACTGATTGTCAGGTGCCCAAAATGAGCGACTAGTTTAATGTATTGACGTAAATCCTAATAAATATAATACAGTGTGTTAGTGTAAACAATGAACACCTAACGGTGTTCCTTCCGTCTTCATATCTATACAAATTGCCGATCCGAGCAATTTGTATGGGTATGAAGACGGCATTTTTTTCGAGTTCCCAGCATTGTTCTCATAGGAAAAGCTGATAATTTTGACGGGTTTATTTGATGGTTTCAAGGATAACGGCGCGGTGTTTATACTAACACACTGATATTCACTTTTCCTTTTTTTTTACGGGCAAAAGGCCCACCACATATTCCCACCACTGCAACTCCTGTGTCGCCAGGATCAAAATATAAATTAACTTTTTCGTTAACACCTAACAAGTAACAACACACCTGGCAAGACGCTATTATAGTATTAGTTCTTACATTCGTACAACTTCGTTGTGCAAAAATTGGTTTGTCAAGTGGAAGCCGTACATTTTTCAAGGATTAAAAGTATTATAATCTCCTTTCCCGAAACTCAAAGTGAAATGAATGAAAATGAAATGACTTAAAAAATAAGAGTTTTCATGTAAACTTGAGCACTACGATTTTTTATTGTAAGTGTATTTTTCCCTATTACAAAATGCTTCTTATCTTGCTGTAAGTATTAACAGCAAGACTAAGGATATTTATTCCTTAAGCTTTAACCTTTTAATCCCATAATTTTATGACTAATTCCAACTCCGACAATCCAAACTCTGTTTGTCGAGACTTCACACATTTGTTACGTCAACATGATCAAGAGTTTATGGAACATAAAAACTTTATTTAATAAACGGCTTTGTCTCATTTTGTTAAGATTTGCAATTCACAAGGATTGTTTCTTGCACGGAAAACACAATATTATACCTCTATAATGTTTTTTCTTTAATGTTTAACTTGAACTAAAAAAAAACAGAAGTTTTGTTTATTTTCTTTCGGCCTTTTGTATATGGGTGGCTCGAAACTACATAATATAAGATCGTTTGGCATAAAATGGAATTCGATGGAGCGAGGAGTGATCGGAACAAAGTCGCACTAGTGGTAGATCAGGATTCAAATTTGGCAGGATTTAAAGGCAGGAGTTAAAAAGGAACCCAATATCCTTTCCCGGTACTAAACTATCTCCATAACAAATTTCATCAAAATCAGTTTTGCGGCTTAAGGGTGAAGCCAAACGAGTGTAATTTGTGAGTTGTGGGTTGCAGAATTTCGGCTGGCAGAAATTCTACTGCATTCAGTTTCATAGAAAACAAGCAATGGAACGGCAAAAAATGGAAAGGGCGTAGCGACAAAATAGTTTTTGTCGCGTAATTTAAAAACCATAAATACTTTTCATATAATCTATGGGCAAAATAAAGTGTATGCTTGAACCAAATTATGTACAAAGTTTTGGAAGCTTAAATCGCTCTCCTCTGTTGGCAAAATAGGAATCCCTTTTTTACAGAGGTATTTTTGATTGATTATTTCACACAGGATTATTCTGTGTTATAAAAGTTGAACAATCGTATTATGCTATGGGTAATTAAAAGACAAAGACATGATGAATACTGCCAATGAACTTTAATTTCTTAGCTTTAGTCATTGCTGAGAAAAATCGACATTGCTACAGCCAAATTATCAAGGCGTCGCCTTGATGCACACAAATCTTTGTTTTAAGCCTTTGGCTTAGAAGCAGGATCAATTTAATATTCGCCAGTCTTCCGACAATGTAAGGTAAACTTCAAAAGTGACGGAAACAAATACAGTATTTGTTGCCGTTACTTCCAGTTCAGTATTTGAAATACTGAAATTATGAAAAAAGATTTATTAACTTTTATTACTTTATAAAAACAAGCTATCTAATTCTGAAAGAATATATCAAAATTTCAAATCGTACTAGTAGTTCCTGAGATTAGCGCGTTCAAGCAAACAAATTCTTCAACTTTATAATATTTGTGTAGATAATAACGCAACCGCATTAAAAATGACGATAAAAATATCGATACCAAAATCTGCATCACACCACATCATTAGTGCCTTAGTTTGGTAGTTGACGGAACATCAAACGGCCTGAAAATGGCGGTGTAGCGGCGAATATTTTTCGTGAAGAATAATTGATTTTCAAATTAAAAAGTCGTATAAATTACAGTTGGCCGTGATAGGTGACCCGCAATTTTTTTTTTTTATTTAAAGCTTCGCTGCGATTTCTGCACGTAATTGTTGCAAAAGTCGGCATTTTGTTCACAATTTACAACGAAGTACAACGTGTAAGCCGTGGAGCGATTTACATGTGACTGACAACTAGTGCCCGAAGGGGCAAAATTTGGCGACATGTGCCACGCCACATATCTCTTACTTCCATTCGGGTGTCCTTTGACACCTCTCAAATTTGTATGGATTTCATTACACTCTTCTTACTAACCAAGCAAAGTATGCTTGTCTTAGTTTGGCACCTTGGAAAAAATAGTGATTTTTGATAGTCAAAGCGACCCTTGAATACACTGAATTGAGTAAATCTTTATTAGTAAAGCCGATGTAAATAGTCAAAGAAAGATTATGTAAACCACTTTCCACTTTCGTTATTCGTAATTGGGTCGTTCTTCTTTTTTATCGACAATCTTCGGGACAAATTTCTGCATTTGTTAAAAAATAAATATGTGATTTGTTTAGAATTATGCAGTTTAAATTTTTGCCTGATTATTGTAGATTTCAAAAACATATAATGCATCGAAGTATTACTTGTAATTTTTGTTTTATTTCAAATTTCGTAGGAATGGTATCAAAAAGATAACACCTCGGTCACAAAAATGTTTATTTTTTTATTTAACCTTAGAAACATTTCTTTAGTGTCTCGATACTTTCTTATCAAAGAAATAAGCATTTATATTTATTGAGCTTCATTGGACGGATTTATTTATTTATTTATTTATTTATTCACACTTTATGCAAATTACATAGGCGGGCTTAATGCCTTATGGCATTCTCTACCAACCAACCTTAGGGTGATACTGAGAATGTATAATACAGGCGCATTCATGGTAATGAGACACAAAGGATCAACGGTAAAATAAATGGATCTATAACTAAGATCTAAATAATCATTGAAGCTATTATTTATAAATTTAATTACAATAGATTTACATAAACAATAAAATACATAATATATTATACAATATATAATATTATTATAAATATTATAATATTAATATAAATAAATATATAATATTCATAAACTATAAATATACCTACATAAAGTATGTCATTGCAGAGCTAATGTACCATAGACATAAATTATATATATTATATTGTCAAATATTAATTCCAAGTGTTAACTTATTATACTAATTAATAATATTATACTTTATTATATTCATTCAATTGATTTTAAATATAATTGTCGCACTCTTCGTTTAAAAATATTTTTATTAGGGGACATCCTGATTTCTAAGGGGAGGGCGTTCCAAAGGCGAATGGACTGTACATAGAATGAGGAGTGAACAATACTGGAATTATGAGGAGGATAGAGGAGTCGCAATTTTTTAGATGATCGAAGTTCCAGACTGTGGGTGTTAGTGAAGAATTTTAAGTGAGAAGTTAAATATAGAGGAGCGCTGGGAGAGTGAAGGAGAGAGTACAACATACAGAGTGCACGCAGTGAACGACGTTGACGAATGGGCAGCCAGTTCAATTTAGATCGGTAATAAGAAACGTGATCAAACTTTCGAAGATTGAATATGAACCTAATGCAATTGTTTAACATACGATCAAGTATTTCTTAAAATAAACATTTTAAATTCGTTATCCAATACCACTGTGTCACATTTTTGCTTCTTAAGACATATAACTATTTAATATTATGAAAATCGCCCAATAAATCAACTCGAAAACATAGTGAATACCTTTATTTTTTAGCAAGTATTACTATAAAACCTTATTTTTGTAAATATTACCAATAAGTGATTCATACATTACTTTTGAACTAAAATTATTAGGGGGACAATTGTGACAGAGTGGTTAATGAAGTGACGGAGTGGGAAAAATATATACCCTACGAACAATGTTAACCTTATAACAATTTTTAATTTCAGAAAACAATAAAATATAATATTATTTATTTAAAATTACTATATTTCTTACTGATTGGTTTAAATTAACAAAATAATAGACTATATTATAATAATCAACATAAAAAACTAACAATAATTTATTATGAATATTAAATAAGGCTTTTTAAAGTCATTTTTGTATGGAACTTAGTTCCATACAAAAATGACTACTCCGTCACGAATTATACCACTTCGTCACATTTTTGTGACAGAGATGCTTCGTGACGGAGGTGCAAAATAGTAGTGTCCGAGATTCTCAGCATTTTCCTAATTATAATTTACGCATAAAACTGGACTCGTATGAAATATTTATTAGGAATTAATAAAATAATATTAAAACATTGAAGCTACAATAATATTTGGAAATATAACTTACGTGACAGAGCAGTTGCTGAATAAACCCACGTACCTCTTTTCGCTGTTTGAGAGCGACCGACCGGTATTGGCTGGGCGTAGGAACGCACAGCGCGGATGCGGGGTGTAGGGGAATTACTCTCTTATCCAGTGACCAAGATCAAAATTGCTAACGCACATTATTTTGTACCATAAAGTAAGTGACAGAGGGTAGCTACAAAAATCATATACGTCGGGAGACAGCCAATAAAATATTTTTTTATTTAATACTAGAAACATTAAAAATATTTATTTTTATTAATTTAATAACAAAGGTTAATGGTTAACAAATGTTAAGGGTAAATGTATTTTGAAAGAAACTTTCAATATATTTTTTTCACGAGAGCAGTTTGTTTACACTAGAGGTCATAGAGAGACACACTTTATTTGTATGTAAAACACCTCCGTCACAATATTTGTACACTATGTCACACTAATTTTGTAAAAAATATTAATAAATAAAATCTAGTTTTGAGGATATTATAAATATTACATTGTCAAGTGTATTTTTATACAAAAAAAAAACTGAAGTTTAGTATTTAGGAACAATATATTAATTTTTTTGCGCTGAAGACAAGTCATTATCGATAAAAAAGAAGAACATCCCAATTGCATATCATATTCTTTTTAGGGCATTCCGTAACCGCTAAGTCAGTATAAATAATGATATTATTTCAACTTATTTTAATGAACACGGAACTGGGCCAGAGGAAATTAACTCTATGATAATTTTCTAACGCAAATGTTGCTAACCGAGAGATTTTATGCAGATTTAATATTTTCAATTAGACAGAGTTACTCCTGTGATAAAAGTTTATGTGCATGAGTTAAAATTAGATAATTAGAAACTAGAAGTGATTTTTATGGCTTAATGCAGGGGTTCCCAATGTTTTTTAGCCCGCGGCGCAGTTACACGTAAAATATTTAGTCACTGCGCCCCACTCTACCTAGCTATTATAAAAAGAAACATAAATAAATGCCTTTTAAGGCATAGAATTATAACCTTTATAACCGTTCATCTGTCAAAGCATTTTCCATTTTCGAAAAATTTTCAATTTCCCATGTGTTTACAATAATTACTCTCATTAAACTGAATATATTATTATCTAAAAAAATTACCATGAAAGCTATATATAATTTCTATATAATTGAATATTTAATAAATAAGCTATTAGTGGCGCAAATACACATAGTTTTATATTTGAAAACAAAATACTAAGTCGGTGGTCAAAGTGTAATAGCTACTTTTGAATAGTTTTAGAGTAAGACGCCCATTTTGGGCGCTTGACAGACGAGAGGATAAGAGTATTGACATCGTTGTTTAAAGGCGCAAGTTGGAGGTCCGCTACATGAAGCGGCAGCAGACGACGTGTCGTCGCGACACTACTGGCCATTTAGCCGAAACTTTTTCGTTTGTTAGTCGCTAGTTAATGTTATAATTTTATTTTATAATATTTGTTGTTTCGAATAATGATGGAAGATCGACTCTTGCCTTTCCACAGCGCACCAGGGCGCCGCGGCGCACAGTTTGGGAACCCCTGGCTTAATGTGTTAGTATACAAGATCACTCTATGTTATTTTACTGTCGAACCAATCACAATCGGTAATTTAATCAAAATCTGTTCAGCAAGGTAATGGATAGACAGACAGAAAAACACATGCTCGCTTTTATAATATTAGTACGTAAAGGATTATCCTTTTCCAAGCGGGACATTTCCAGAAAACACAACTCAATGCCTTTGTCAACTTCAATAAGCTTAAACATACCAAATGCATTTTTACTTTGAATAAAATTTGCTTTGTCAGCGTTTTAAAATGTACAAATATTTTTATAAATCATTGCATTCCAGGAAAATGTTAGGGGAATAATGGATATAATGTTTGTTGTTTTGTCAGAAAGGAAAATAATGTAAGCTTTTAAAGCTATGTTGGTCAGTTTTCATTGCAACATGACGAAACGATGCGATACGTTTTTAAATGCAAAAGTGAACTTTATTTGCAACGAAAGAAGATACACATTGAATCGACAAACTTCGGGACTCAGGCTGCATATTAAAGATATATTGAACAGCTTATTGAAAATGCATCGCATCCCCTCGTCACGTTGTAATATGTATTGACCCTAAGAGCTCCTAGGATCAATTCATATTGCAACCTGACGTGACTTGAAGACTTTAAAGTAACAACGTAATAATATAACAGTTTGAAAAAAACTAAAAAACACGCTTTTTTTCAACAATTATTCTAACAAATTATTGTATTGTCATTGGCTCTCAATATGTTTGCAAAGTTTCGAATGAATTAGATTACTGGAGATAGGTAAAAATCATGCTCAAAGATCCCGTTACGTATACCTGAGTGTATACCTCTACTCAATAGCTGTAGAGGTATACGTATGAAACGGAATCTTTTAAGTCTTAGTATTATACTACACTAATATGTATTATAGGCCAGGGACACAAAAACACGACACGTTTCACGATGCGACGTCGTGTCGTAGGAATCTACGACGCGCGTCGTAAAAAACTACGACACGACATCGTACGACGTCGCCTCACGTAGAAATTCAAAGATGAGTTTCTACGACGTGACGTCGTACGACGTCGTACGATGTCGTGACGTAGTTTTTTATGACGCTCGTAGTGTTTTTGTGTCCCGGCCCTAAGCGTGTTAAAAAGAGCTTTTTACGGTGTGAGCTTAAAGTCCTCAAAATTCATTGCTAACTCGCATTGACTAAAGCAATAGCATGCATAAACATTGTGTTAATGACTGTACATGGGCCAAAATGAACAAACACCAGTGATTGTAAAGGTACAGTCGCGCAACCGAGCATTCCAATGCTATATTTTGAGATAATATGAAGCATAATCAGCGAATTTTTAGTGCGAAATTGATTGTAGTGTTGGTTCATTCTACTGTTATGCAATATATATATACAGGCTTTCTTGCTACTGGTCTTCTGGTGCTTCTGGTCACTTGCTACTGGTGGTAATTTGATGTTTCACTAGGCAACTAATTTCTCTCTTTTCTACTGGAAAAGAAATCTTTATAACATGGGTGAGTTGGCTTTGAGAGAAGAGTTGCCAACAATTTTTTTTTTTTACCACAATTACTTCTCTGCCTAAACGTCTTTAAATTTAAAGTATAAATCTTACTATGGTCTACTATTTATACAAACACGTTAAATTCACGTTTAGGCAGAAAAGTATGATATAATTATAATTATGGCCAGCTAAGAGTATGTTGCAAATATTTTTTAAACTGTATCTGCAATTTTTTTGCAATGTCAACTTTCTGCCATTCAGTTCCTACATCGAAAAGTATCGATATGAGATAACGTGATACTTAAAACCCCTGCTAGGCTTGCGTCGCGGTTCATTGAAATTCACCGTTTGCACTCAAAAGATTTCTTACAAAATATGCCAAGTATTTTTAAGATATACTAAGAACAAACAGACAAGCTGAGAGCGGAGACGTGTCCCGAACGTGTCGGCATGATAACAAGCTTATTGTTCGAAAAAGTGCTTAATATCAAGAGAAGTTCCACCTTATGAAATATTCAAATGTTTGTGAACGTACATTAGGCTTACGGTATTATAATATGGTATTATTTTTACATGACACAGATAAAATCGGAGGATTGAGAGTCAGTAATGTCAGTTTTCTAAGCTCTACTACAGGAGTTTATCTAATATAGATTTTAATTGGCTGTCAATTATCATAGAAAAGTTAAGCGTTCAACAACGTTCTTGAAATTATTAATTTCTGTCAACCAACTCAGAAATTGGGCAGAAAAACTAGTTTTTTCAACATAATATCTACTTTAATGGTGAAAGCCCCTCTAAAAGACTTGACTGATTTTGAAAAATTTTATGTGCTTATACTGTAGGCCAGAGAATCAGCCAGCATATTTTATTTTTCATACTAGAAAGTAGAAGGTTGTAGCGGACCAAGCAGCGCACAATCATGAATCGCGCCTATTGAAGTTTCTGAGATCGGCGAACTATACATAACGTCATCCATACTAATATTATAAATGTGAAAGTGTGTCTGTCTGTTACCTCTTCAGGCTCAAACCGCTGAACCGATTTTGCTAAAGGCATGGAGATATTGTAGCGGCGTTTATGAAATGACTGGACCGGTTTTATATCTCTCTTTAATTTTGCCTGTATACAGACATAACCTAATTTTACAATTTATAATGATCTAGCCACAGACATAGATCAAGATAGATACCGCAGGTCGCTCCATTTGTAGGAAGACGAGCGTGTCACTTTTTTCCTACCACTGTGACGTACCGATGTTATTAAACGTGTCCACTGTCCATTATCAAGGCCAACGTTTCTATTTGAATTTCTACAGCTCAATACGGCACTTTTAGGTATTTAGGCACTTTTAAAATTCCGATTGACGTCCGATTCCGATAGCAGACTAAAGAACAGACTTTTGAAAGACGAGCATTGCTCGTCGTTTGGGGACGCGATATACACATGCGGTATGTCTGTGGATCTAGCCAAGTTCTCATCATTATCATCAGCCTATAATTGTCGACTATCATAATCATTATTATCATTATTATCATTAGCCTATCGCCGTCCAGTCTATATTTTATATCTGTGTAAATTCTACATTATATCGTTAGTATTTACTTTGTCAAATGACTTTTATTCGACTTTGTTGGGAGGTTGCCTACCTTTAGTTTTCTAATGACAAGAACTTTGTATATTATGTGTAGTAAATGTTATATATTATAATTTTCTATCGTGAGTTAAATGTCAAAGTATTTTTATCTATATTTATTATTTCGTCTAAGCTATAATTATTAATGTGTAGCTCGTCTATATTAAATGAGGGCATCATTTAATATAGCTTCGTATAATGCAAATATTATAGTCCCTTGACTACTCCTTAGATATTGTATATTATGTATTTTCTCAAATCATTAGTACCGTACTTAATTGTGAAAAGTCGATTTCTTATTTTTATAAAGAAAATTCCCGTGATAAGATCTAATATAACGAAAAAGTTTTTTGATTCAAAATAAATATGAAAATATTTTACCACGAAAACTGAATACTGAATAGAAGAGTAACAGAGTCAAAAACTTGTTCCACAAAATGAGACCTTAGTGTGCACTATGCTAGATTTTATTTATGCGTCTGCTTGAGTCCGCGCGGTTTGGCGGCTACGGCGCGATATCACAAGCAATTGTGTATATTAATTATTATTTTGTATCAGGCAACAGCACAACCGCGCCGCTATTTAAATTAACACCTCCATCGTGGGTATCACAGACACAATAGATTTTCAATTATTGTTTTGTGGCAGCCGGCTGCCGCTTGGGAATTGATGGATTAAGAGCCTACTGTCAAAACGCTAGCCCCGCCTACACACCGCTATCCTTCAATCGTGATACAATGATTCCATAAATCGTGCTCCCGGGCAATATGCTTTACGATGCAGCTAATAGTGAACAATATCGCGTAACAACGGTTCCCGCATTATAGCACGAAAGTAAAGGTCGTAAGTCCTAAAAATGTTTTTGATGATTACTTAAAAATTAAACACAATACTAATATTTCCTCTAGCTATCATTTTATAAAAAGTGTGATTGTAGTAGTGCAATTAGTTATTTAACGATAGTAACTCAATAAGTGTAACAGATATTTCTTGAAAAGCCCAGAAAAATTCATAATTTCGAAAAATATAACTATCGAGTCAAAATATGTGAATCGTGTTTTCCGTTAGCCAAATATCAGATAAATATACAATGATTAAAATTTCTCAATTTCATTTGAGTCAATCATCTTCCCGGATCGTAAGGCGCGCCGCAGACGTCACACTTTTTGTGTGATCGAGTCTGCGGCTTACATACAGTCTGCATGGCGCGCGCCATGCAGACTGTATGTAAGGTGAACGCAGATTTGCCCGCACCGCACGCACCGCAGTCGCCGCATTCGGAATTCTTCATATAAAGAATGTAGAAGTAGCGAAGACTGCGGCGCGGGTAGGTATGCGAGCTTGCCTATTAATTCATATAAAGAATTCGAAATGCGGCGACTGCGGTGCGTGCGGTGCGGCCAAATCTGCGTTCACCTTAAGAGCGGACTGTCAAAATTTGCTGTGTTACATTCCTTTGTAATCTCGCGGTGTAGCCGCCAAACCACGCGTTCGGGCGGACGCATATTAATAATTGAGTCTTACATGGAAATTTCGTACTTACTTAAAATTAGTTGTCAAACTCGGGTCGATCATACATGATACAATTTTCGTTAACTTAGCTGTGTTTTTATGACACTAAGGGCCTTTCCACAAGACGTATTTTTTTGCGCACTGCAGACGACCTGCGTTTCTGATGCGCTCTCGTCTTCAGCGTATTTTCATCGCGTTTTGGCAGATACAAAGTTTAGAACGTGTAGGCTTCCTTTCGTTTGCTGAGCGTTCAACTTGCGTTTGTATCGATACAAACGAGCGTAAAAAAAACATCGTGTGGAAGGGCCCTAACCGGAGTCATACTAGAACAACCAAATGTATGAGAGCTAATAATTGTTCTAGACTATTATATTTCGATGATATTTTAGAAACCTCCAGTTTTCTTGCAAAATATTCACATCAAAAGCCAAGATTTGACCAAGATTGACGGCGGTTTTGTTTTCAAAGGCCTTATTTCTTCAAAGATGAAACAGATTTCCCGGAAATTTTGGAGGTTTTAAATTTATATATTACTAGCTGTCCCGGCAAACGTTGTTTTGCCACGCTTATAAAGTATTTCGATTTTCGCCCATATTATTTTATTGAAGTGACTTAATAAGTATGTCACCATGGCAGCGCCCATCGCTTTCCCGTCCGCGTCGCACAAACAATGGTCGCCGTGAGTCTCGAGTTGTAATAATTTACTATTCAACAAATGCACTTATCAATAAAAAAGTACCCAGTAGCCGATTCTCAGGCCTACTGAATATGCATGTAAAATTTGGTAAAAATCAGTAAAGCCGTTTCGGAGGAGTACGGCAACTAACATTGTGACACGAGAATTTTATGTATAAGAATATGTTATTCTGTTTAAATTTAAATCATACGCCTAAAATACCGTCGATATTTCCCTAACGGAATGTCTAATGCTAGAGCGACCCAAGAAACGTATTTAGACAACAAGGAATACCTTTTATCGACGTCCTCAATTGAGTATAATTGATCTATGAACACAGCCTAGTCAGCCTGAGGCAATCTAGATACTGTAGACAGTACCTAGATTTGCCTCAGGCATGGAGTTATAGATTATTCAGGTTTATTTCACGTCTAGATGTTTTTGGTAACAATAATATATTATATTAAATCGCGTAAGATTACACAAGAACAATTATTATTTAAAGCTTTACATAAATTCTGAGGTAAAAAAGTACTGGTTGCATTCTAGATGTGTCAGAAAAGTGAAAAGAAAACAGCGGGCATTTTGTATTACAGTGCCACTAACTTATCTGCTCAGTAGCCGGAGTCAGTAGTGTCGCGTTTAGTGTTGCTTTTGATTACCAAAACTGTAGGACATCCACTGTAACTGGGCTGTATCTGTATTCTGTATTCACTCGCACTTCAAAAACTGACAATGAATTACATTTCACAAAATGGCAGCTGTAGTTCCAATTTTATTTACTGAACAGATAAGTTGGTGGCACTGTACTTATCTATTATCATGTAATACGTTATTTTAAATCAAATAAAATCCATACTAATATTATAAATGCGAAAGTGTGTCTGTCTGTCTGTCCGTCTGTCTGTCTGTCTGTCTGTTACCTCTTCACGCTTAAACCGCTGAACCGATTTCGCTGAAATTTGGCATGGAGATACTTTAAGTCCTGGGAAAGGACATAGGATACTTTTTATCCCGAAAAAAATGTACGGTTCCCGCGCGATAAATGAATTATGGCGCAACGGAATTGCGGGCGTCATCTAGTGATAATATAAATTCGAAAACTTTTGTTTTTGTACGTTTTTTTACTGTGTCCCGCTTTTGAGGGCAGAATCTCGCATTTTCACTCAAAAAGATGCAAAGTCCCGACATGGCACGAAAAAAATCTGGCAACGCTGAGCTCAACTCTAGTAACTACTACTAGCTTTATTACAAACTATAACAGTATAGTTCCTTAAGTTGAACAGCATTTTATGCAGTAATACGCCTCCGTGGTCTAGTGGTATAGAGCGCGGCTCTTGACTCGGAGGTCGTGGGTTCGATTCCCGCGTTGGAAACATGTTTTTTCCAAGTTTGGTTAGGACAATGTAGGCTGATCAACTGATTGTCTGACAAGTAAGATGATTCATGCGTCGGATGGGCATGTAAAAAGTCGGTTCTGCGCCTGATCTCTCGCCGGTCGTGTCGGTCTTTCGTCCCACTGGGTTATGAGAGTAAAATGTAAATGAATAGAGAGTATTCTTGTGTACTGCGCGCACACTTGGGCACTATAAAATCACTCCTGCGTAGCGGCCTGGTTTCAATGAAACCGGCCACCGTCACCGAAACCGGTGTAGGAGCTATTATTTATGCAGTATTGATGATGAACATAATATCCAATCACGTCGCGGTTATTCGAATATAAATAATAAACTGCGAACACTCGACCGCGGCTGTCTGATGGATTTTTGATTCGGGGCGTAACCCGCCACCGTCCAATTACTATCGCTTAATAGACTCGCCTGAAATGCATGAATTTAAGGAAAGGTGAAGCGTGAGTTGGGTGGAAATAAACGGGTTCTGTTGCAAATTATTTGTAGTTGGAAAAACGATACGAATATCATCTCTTACCTTAAACTTTTTCTTTCAAGCCTGATGAGTGATGATATCAGAGCCCGTAGCCAAAGTCCCTTTCGTTAAAAACGATGACGAAATTCGTTATCAAAATGTATGGGATTTGACATTAGTCTTCGAAAGCGAAATGTCATTTAGCGATGATATGTCAAACCGCATACATTTTGATAACTTTCGTCATCGTTTTTAACGAAAGATACTTTGTATAAGGGGGCAGGCGTACGAAATTTAGGAGTATATATTTATATAATATCTTAAACTAGATGACGCCCGCAACTCCGTTGAGCCAAAATTCATTTAACGAGCAGGAACCGAACATTTTTCAGGGATAAAAAGTATTCTATGTCCTTTCCCGGGACTCAAAGTATTTCCATACCAAATTACTGCAAAAGTCGGTTCGGTTCATCGGTTTTGGCGTGAAGAGGTAACAGACACACACACGAAGAGACTTTCGCATTTGTAATAATAATATTAGTATGGATATGCATTATGCATTTTAAACTAGATTTAGACTTGAGTGCATACAGCAATGTTTGAGATTCAATTTGAAGCTTAATCATATTATTTTGTTACGTTAAAAATATTCAATTTTCATTAAATTGATCGTATTACATGAAATAAATTGTAAATAAAAAATAATTTTGCCCTTAAAAACTCGTGATACAAAGATTACAACATTGATCGTTTAGCGCCAAAACCCTTTTAACATGTAACGGCTTTTGTTACAAAAATCCTTGACGCGTCTGATTGAAATGATTTACAGCTTGTTCGCCACCGGAATGACCAATCACGCGTATAAATATTCATAGGAAGGGAATATACCCTGAAGGGCCCACAAAATACAGCATAAATGTCGTATAGTAGGGTGATTTCGCTCATAATTGGATCGGCCACGTTACGGTTTCGCAAAAACCCACAACATAATGCTGCACTTCTTAGATATATTGTTATGAAGAAGTTATTAAGAATATTTAAATCATACAAAAAATTTACTAACCCGTATCTTGAAATCAGAAAAGTAAAAGCTTGTAAAGTCGACGGGACCTACTTCCTAAATGATACCAAATCAAAAAAAAAAAAAAAAAAAGATCTAAAATGACTAAAGTGGTCTTAGGCTGGTATAAATAGTCAGTACTTAAGATGCGACCCGGTCTCAAGACGCGGTTCGGCTCTGTGATTGGTCCAAATTTTGACAGCCAACCAAGCACGGAGCCTGAACCGTGTCTTGAGACCGAGATGCATCTTGAGTACTGACTATTTATACCAGCCTTAGACCTGACGGAGTCCAGCTCAGTTGGATAACTTTCCTTGGTTCTTGCCATGTTGTTCAAGTTATCTGAAATTGTGTCCGATTCGAGTGGTATATTTACTAACGAGCTATTGCCCGCGGCTTCGCTCGCGTTAAGAAGTATTATTACATACAAACTTTCATCCCCTATTTTAACCCCTTGGGGGTAAAATTGATCAAAATCCTTTCTTAGCGGATGCCTACGTCATAACATCTACCTGCCAAATTTCAGCCCGATCGGTCCAGTGGTTTGGGCTGTGCGTTGATAGATCACCATGTCAGTCAGTCACCTTTGTTATATATTTAGATATAGGTAATAGTAATAAGGTCTACCGTATGTTAACTATACTGTGATAAAAGGTTCTGAACATTTGAAAACACAATTCTTAATGGTTAAATTATTAAAACGATTCTTAATGGTTAAATTATTATTATAGAAAATAATTTATTAGGACAAAACCATAATTTGTAATGGCATAAAGGCACATGGTATTTTCGCAGAATTCTTGGGATTCCCCGTGTTTGTGTGTAATATTTTACACAATAACGGTGACACACAAAGGTATTTACAATTTTTTATCTACATCAGTATAACCTTTTGCAAAAAATCTAACAGAAAATTAAAAAAGATGGACATACAGAATTTGCGGCTTATACCATTCCTTTCTTTGTTCTACCACGGAACCCACAAACACAATGGTCCACACATGAAAAATAATTTTCAGGTTCAACGAACCCCGAAGACTAGCGATCTGCGATCAAAGCCTCCGTAGATTGAAATCAGACAGGAAATTAAAATGGGCGGGCCGCTGGCAGCATATTGGGCGCAGCCTCCAATAATTTTCAGGATGTTGTTAGATGGGAATCTCGCACATGATGTACGAAGAGGTATGTGCTAGTTCTGAAATATGACTCAGTGTCTCATGACGTCTAGAATCGACCATAAGGTCATCGGCATACCGTTGATTTGTTCCGAAATACATGCCAGTGCACCGATATATTACATGCCAGTGCGCTGTATAGGTACATACAGTGTGCAAAAATAACAATCTAAGAATACTTTAGGGTGTGTATAAGTCTTTTTTTTTTTAAATGAAATAAGGGGGCAAACGAGCAAACGGGTCACCTGATGGAAAGCAATTACCGTCGCCCATGGATACTCGCAACATCAGAAGAGCTGCAGGTGCGTTGCCAGCCTTTTAAGAGGGAATACGCTCTCTTCTTGAAGGTTTGCAGGTCATATAGGTTCGGAAATACTGCTGGTCTTAGTTCACACCTTTCCTTAAAACTGCCAAACTGATGATAAAATCTAAACCTAAAGTTACCACGCTGAAACCTTTAAAATAACTTCTATTATCAAGGTCAAACAACATTACAAACTAGAATGTATGCCTGGATACATTTAATATGGGCCTTCAAGTTGTAAGCTAAAGGAGCTTGTGTTCTGACATTATAATGTATTGCCTGTATGACCCATGTTATGACGAATTACTAAATCTCTGAAAACATTATTAAAAACCCTTCTTTTCGTGTCAGGATTTCAAGACTCCATTATATTTATATTAAGGCATTGTATCAAGCAAGCATGATCATCAATTATGGGATTTTACAATATATACTTCTTAGTAATATTATTGAATTATCAAAATCTTACATAATTTACTTGTCCATAGTCAGCTAAATGAACGCCTGGGCCTAGGAATGACGTTTAGTAAGAACGGCCGATCTTGACCAATTCAAGTGTAACATCGTATTGTTTTTCTATATTGCCCCATAAGGCGCTATATCGAAAGTAATTTTACCGCAAGGGCAATTTTATACTTAATTTGTATGACTATGACTATAAAGTCGTGAATACGCTGCGGCCAGAAGCTATCGGCTCGCTCGGAAAACATGCGAAAAAACGTAATTATAATTATTTAGAAAATAACTAGGAGCATTTAAGCAAAATGCTTCTATACGATTTTGAGTTGCAAAGGTGTCTATCAATTAGACTAATTTCCTACGATAAACCTTTTTTGGTTTAAAAATAATCTTCAAATTTTGTATTTTTAAGAGGTCATTTCGAAAATTAAATGTATCGAGGCCAAATACATTAATCGTGTTTCTAGTTTTTCTCAAACCTAGATAAGGCTATGAAGATATGTATATCTCATTACCAGATTTGTAACATTTCTGAGGGTCCTATAGTATTACGTCAAAAAGGACAGTGTTGTCAATATAGCGCCATAATATAGCGATAACGAACGTAATGAAAGCTATATTCGTATATGATTGCCCAGGATTGATGCTGATTATACCACTGAAGAAATTTATTCATAGGCAGACAACGGGCCTTCGCCATATGGCCGGGTTATGTCATTTTAATATTAGTCGTGATCAGACTGGTTTGACATTATGCAACCAAGTTATGTAGGTCCATCTGCCTATGAATTAACGTCTCTGATATCACATAGCTTCACGGTCGTGTCGGCAATCATTGAAGTGTATGTCCTTAAGTAGAGAACCTTCATACAAATAATTATTAACGTCAAGTTTTTAATTATCTTTTATTTTTAGCTGCAAATTATAATATGATGCGTGTATATTTCTCTAAAAATTGAAAATCCGTCGTTACCCATAAAAATTAAAGAGGTTAATTTTGATTGTACTTTTTATATCTATAATGAAATTTTACCGTATTCTTCACAGATAAGTGGCTTATCTTTTTATAACGGCTTTTACTTTTCTAGGTTCATTCATATATATTTTCATGGCCTGACCGGAAACAGGCCGTTCGAATAATTTTCAGCCATTCGACGTACCATTTTCGAGAGGTTACAATAAAATATATTATGATAATATGACAAAACTAGACAAGAAATCAATACAAAATGTTATTTTTATATTTTTTGGCCCCGTGTAATAAAGTATTATTAACCTACTAGATGACGCCCGCAACTCCGTTGCGCCAAAACTCGTTTATCGTGCGGGAACCGTACATTTTCCCGGGACAAAATGTATCCTGTGTAAGGACATAGGATACTTTTTGTCCCGGGAAAATGTACGGTTCCCGCGCGATAAACGAGTTGAGGAACTGGGACTTTGTGTACCGCAAAAGGTCCAGGGACTCAAAGTATCTCCATGCCAAATTTCAGCAAAATCGGTTCAGCGGTTTGGGCGTGAAGAGGTAACAGACAGACAGACAGACACACTTTTTCATTTATAATATTAGTATGGAAGTATGGATTACTTTCCAAAGGTTTTTGGTAAATTATTGACTTAATAAAACAATGTATAAAATTAAAACAGCAACCAGTGTATTATAATAAAATATACAAACTAGCTCATAATCGAAAAGCATCCGAAACTACTTTTATAATTCTAAGTTAACATAATCGTAGGTAGGTACTATGTTATATAATTACTATAATAATATTATGATATGGCAGCGTTTTTTGGTCTTATATCCTAGACTTTCTAGCTGCTAGGTACATTGTACAAGGTACCTACTCATTGTTATAGGGTGCTAATATTAAAAGTAGGTAATATTTTCCTCTTATAGTTAGTTGCATTTTTGGCATATCACTACAGTGATTTTTGACAATAAGGGTCAATTCAGACCACAACGCGACAAGGCGTCTTGCAAATCTGTCAAGAAATGCATCTACGCGTCGCGTTGCGGTCTGAAACAACCCCACAACATACTGCAACATCCTTTCATACGATACATCTATGTTTTCAGTTCATATCGAGGCAAATTCGGGCCGTTTGGTCTGAATATATAATGTCCGTGAATGATTTGATAGCGAGCTCTCTGAGAAATTTGTGCGTAATCATGTGATATTTGATGTCTGGATCGAATCGCCAATATCTGGTTGCTCGGTGGCTTGCAATAACTATTTTTTCTGGAGTAATAAATTTTCTAGATAAATAAACGAAGTTTATTCATCTGAAACTCAGAAAGACTCAGAACGATTTGACGATAATAATGCTTCAACTCCCAAGCGGCCACATGCGGCCGCGATAAAAATAGATATTAAGCTATTGTGTCCGGGTTTTCCACGATCGAGGTAGGTATTAATTAAGTTCAATAATTTCCGTACATTTTCTGTGAAACTCTACATAAAATTAAAGTTAAGAAATTATTGTAAGGCCAAAAGATGTCTTCTGGGAATTCAAACGATTGGGCTCATAAAAAAAAAAAAAAAATCAGTATAAGGACTGAGTTAAGTAGTGAGTATGTTTGAAGGAATAAAACGTAATTGGTGTCATTATTTCCAGGTGTAATGTGTTATACTACCTACGGGACCACTAGGAGTGACTGTCTCGAGACATAATTACTTCTGTATTTAAGCCACCGAAGAGACTTTGAATTTTTGTACGAGTTTTTCGGTTCCGATATTTTTTTATGTAAAAGAGTTATTATTAAGGGGCCGGGCTACACTCGAAATTCTCATACATACGTAATACCAAAATCATTTTGTCATACGAAAATATTTAACATGTTTGAGTTATTTTTCAGCTTAAAATAGTAATTACCTAGGTTCCTGAACATAAATTAACTTCAAAATATTAAAACACTAAAAAAATAGAGTAAAACACTAAAAAATATATAAGTAAATAGTAAATTTACTACAAAATATTTAAATACTAAAAAATATTTTTTAGAGTTGAAATGTTTTGTAGTAAATTTAATATTTATTTATATAATATTTTAGTGTTTTACTCTATTTTTTAGTGTTTAAATATTTAGTAGTAAATTTAGTAAAAAAAAATTATACACAAAAATTTTTTTTTAGTGTTTAAATATTTTGAAGTTAATTTTTGTACAGGAACCTAGGTAATTACTATTTTGAGCTAAAAAATAACTCAAACATGTTAAATATTTTCGTATGAGAAAATGATTTTGGTATTACGTATGTATAAGAATTTCGAGGGTAACCCGGGCTCTTAGGATAGCTGCTTACTTTTTTTTAATTGCTTGATTAGATTCATATTGATCAGAGTGAATGAATAATGTATACAGGTGGTAACAAAACTAGGTGATAATACTTTAGGGTGTATAATAATATGTGTTCCCTAAATACAGTTCACTGTAAAAGTAGCATCTTTGAAAGAGCAAAATTTTTTTGTGATTTGAATGGCCAAACGCCCCAAAGTCATGAGTTTGCCCATATATTAAGTTTAAAAAGAAGTTACGCTTTCAGCGCTGCTACTTTCACAGTGAACTGAATACAGGAGACTTCTATACACCCAAAATTATTATCACTTTGTTCTATGACACCCTGTATTTATCTAAATATCAGACACATATTATTTACAAATTATTTGGTCACCATCTCAACAAAATCTATTGTAACTTAAAACTAAATGTGAATTCATCGCAAAAATCATTGCGAATATTCATTTACGAAGAACACAATCTCCATAAACCAAGTGTTGATTTTCAATAAACAACAATAAAAAGTAATTCTCAAGACGGTCAGAACTCAGAAGTTGTTCGGTTTCTTCAAGTTTTTTATTTGCCGACTGAAAATAAAGCTTTGATGATAAAACGGTGCGGTTTTAAATATAATTGCCTCGAGGAAGGCTTGACACACAATATAAATATTAAACGCAGTAATGCAACTCAGACGTTGTTTCGCCTAATGCTGAAAGCCGCGGCAGAGATTTATTAATTACTTAACTTTATTTTAATAAATGTTTTGAAAAAAAAGCGACGACAAACATAATCTATACATTTTCTATCAAACTCTTCATTACATTAAGGTTAAGCATAATCTTTGACTGCGGCGCGGCGCCACGAACCGCGTCCTCGTGATATTGTATTGCGTTACTCTCTTAATCATAAACTAAATGTGCTAATTTTAAATGTGTTTATTCCATACCAACTGTACGTAAAAACTATCCTAAATCCTTTCTTGGGACCAAAACTATCTCCATACAAACTTTCATTCAAATCACTTCGCCAAGTTTAGCCTAAAGAGGTCAGAGGAGATCAATAGATAGATTAACTAATCACTCTTATATGTACGTGCATCCGATTTGAGCGGTCTTATAAATCGTAGCTGTTCAACATTTGTGTACTAACCCACAAAAATTTGGTGTTCAGTTATAAATGATCTTCTAAAATCTAAATGATGAATGATGTCCTAAATGATCTAAAGAACATGATTGCATTCATAACTCAATACGTATTTTTTTAAGGGTTGATCGACAAGTGATTAACAGCGCCCAAATATTCTACTGTACATTATTTATATTGTGGTTTAAATATGAAACTGGAATAGTGAATGTTTTTCCCTTTTTCTCATGCTAACAACTTTTGAAGAAATTCGCTGAAGACTAAAACCAGTGTGGTTGCCCGTTGCTATTGTGAAGTATTTTACTTTGAATCCAAACGTCAAACAAATCAAATTGTGAAACATTCAACTCCTTGCAGTACAAGTACCTGGGTCAAAATAGACATCACAAAAGTAGAAACAAAAATGTATCTAGTCTTCGGAAGGAAATACAAAATATATTAATTATTGTCGTTAACTTCCTAAAATGTTAAAATACCAATTTTTTTTCTTACAGAGTTGATCCAAACGCTGAATATTGTACCAGTAACTGTGAGGGTAGTCCCTCGCAATTGCTAACAACTAACAAGAGTAATGGAAGAAAGAGTGCACTAACGTACTGCGCACATACTATTATATCACTTCTGCGTCGCAAGCCTGGCTGAGTGTAGCCTCTGAAACTGGTGTAGGAGACATTATTATTATTACTACGGTAAACATGTCTTGTCTAGTCTGAAACGGCGTGAATCTGTTTACGAATGTAATCTAAGTACCATTTTTGTGTTTTTTGTTTACGAATAGTCTTTGCGTCATTTCTGTAATTTTCAGTTTTACCTATTCCACTAGTTTTTTTTTTCCACCAAGATTTTCACGTCTTGTAACACCATCGTATAAAATTTTCAGCCCCCGGAATCATTGCGATACTCGTTACTTACAGTTACGGCTGATAAATATTCTGCTTGTTCCAAAATTACTGTCATTTGTTACACATTGTTTATTGAATGTTTATCCGGGCTTAGTAGATTAGAAATAAATATGCATTATTTTTCCGAAAAATTTAAAAAAATACTTTAATAATAAAATTATAGAAACAGCTAACTTTTTTGATCATAAAAGCTTGTGCGAATCTTTATTTAGTAACGTAGTCTTTAAAGCGTAATTTCTGTATTTGTTGTTTACGGGCGTAGTCTAGGCGTCACTTCTGTATTTTTCAGTTTCACAATATGTAGTAGGATTTTCTTTATTTTAGTTCTATCTAGTATGTTTTTATTTTAATTTTATCTTGTAGGTTTATGCTACAAATAATAAAATACAATTACGGCCGATGAATATTCTGTTTGCTGCGAGATTACTGTCATTTGTTACACATTGACCATTGCTTATTGAAAACGGCCCTGAATTGATGCATGTTTATCCAGGTTTAGTATGATATAAATTATAAGTATTATGTTTTTGGAAATCATAGAAATTAATTATATATTAAAATTAATTATATATTTTAGCAAAAATTCGTTTGCCCCAAAAAAAAAAACAATTCTCTAACACATTTGAACATTTGGTAGGTTTGTGTTTCAGTAGAAACGTCGCTAAGTAACAGAATTGCATATTACTTAACTATATCCAAATAAATCAGTGACATAATTCAGACGAAAAAAAATATACTTACTTACTTAAATTAGAAACAAAATATTATATCTACTCGTAACGTATTCGCGTCATCTTCATTACTCTTTATGCCTTCGATAGTTTTCATTGTTCATTCCTTATTAACATTTTATCGGACAAATAAACTATCCATAAATAGAACTACGTAGAGGCATACTCTACATTGGCATGTACTGCCAAATTTCAAGAACAACGTGTGTCGATTGGCTCCGTTGACAGTTAAGAAGATAAACGATCACGTCATTTGTCATTCCTGTCCCCAGCTGACTAAAACCCACGACAACATCATCTTCCTAAACAAAACATACGATAAACACCCTTAATAACAACACATAGGGAACAAATTTGGACGACAAAACGGGGATGTTTCGCCTCTTTTGTGGGTAGACTGTAAAAACTCCCTATTAAATACGGCTAATGAGAATTTTTCCCGATTGATCGATTGCTTATCTACACTTTCACGGGCAATATGACAATTGAAATGCTTGTAACAAAGAAATAATAGTACAATGCAGCATTGACGATTTAATATTTTGTTTAAAAGCTAGATATTTGTTACATTCTGGAAGTAATGACAATGAATCAGCTGTAGCTGTTTTTTGCCGTATGTTAGAAAAATTGGGAAAAGGAGTTTTATTTTTTTAGCCGCGCCGGCAGTCTACCGTCGGTCTTATTAATTTTCGATCAGCACACGTGGCGTCACACGAGTTTTTGAGCGTTTTCACAAAAATTGTACCTGGCCAGATTTGAAGACGGTTTTTTAAAGTGTGATATTTTTTGGATTAAATGTGGCAATAATGTTATGTGTGCCATTAACTATCATTTTATATGAAAAAAACTTTAAAATACTTCTTAATTACGAAAATATTGAAGAAAATATGAGAGATAGTCACAAAAGGCTTGTCAATTATGTTACTACATTTTATAGAGTATTTTAGCAATAGGTTAGGAAATAAATGACTGATTTTATTAATTTTAACTGCTATTTATTAAAAAACATAATAGAAAATTCAACAAGTATTCCTTTTTTTTAAAAAACCCTGATTTTATGTCAGTTTTGTTACCAAGTATCTTGAGACATCATATTTTTTTATTTGTTTCGTGCATTCCCTTAAGAATTGTCTTTTAATTTATTTATTTAGCAAAATAAACTATTTTATTAATATTTAAAACCCTCAAAACCTCAATATTTCTGCACAAATAAGAAATATAGTGGATTGATTGAGAAAAGTGTAACATAACTGACAGTAACATAATCATAAAGGTAAGTTTACACGGGTGGAGTTTTAGATGTTAGGATGGGTGGTGGACACTGGGAGGGATAAGAAAATGTCAAGACTGATGATAACACCGAGATACAACATAAACATTTTCAAAATCAAATTATATTCTAGAGATCAAATCCGAAACATAGACGAAATTGTCGAAAAAAATCAGAATAAGGTATCTATAGTAAAAAAACGCATTGTAATAATATGTATTTTGAAATCTTAAACGCATAACTAAAGAAAGTTTAGCTCAAAATGGAAACGAATGCATATTTTGTGAATTATATTAAACGACTTCATCCACGGGTTCAATTTAAGGATTTTTAAATGAGAATGAAGTATTTACCCGCAGTAAAAACTAGTTCATGTGTTAATTCTATCTCCAAACCAAATTTTACTAAAATTATATATAAATAAACATACACACACTCAAACTTTCGCATTCAGAATATTAGAGTGATTCAAAATTCAATTTATCTATGACCATCATATTATGAACTCAGTTTTATCCTGTCAATTATGTTTTTTGCCAGTCAGGATATAGTTACCATCCAAATTGGTAACGTAATGGAGGTAACATTATCATCCTCGCCCTGTAAGTTAATCGCGTTATTTTTAAACGTTTCAATTCAGGTTCACATCTGCTTTGGTTGTGATTCAGTTACGGTTCGTTTCCACTGCGTCTGAACAAATTTCAGTATCGTGCTAACGTTCCAACCGTAACTCAACCTTAGATGGAACTCAAACGAAGCGCAACGTTTGACCTTTAGAAATACATTGCAGAGGACCAATCAGCGCCCTTCTGATTTAATCTTGATTGGTTTAAATATGAACACATTTTTTCCGATGCGTTAATTGGTCAATTGACAAATTGTTTATTTACGAATGAATATGACACGAGTGAAGTTGTTTCAAGTAGTTATTGTGATTTGTTGATGATTATTACTTGGAGTTTATAATTTACGTAGTTAAATTCATATTGTTTTACTTTAATTTACAAAAGCCGTGTTGAGAAGTGACTTGTGAAGTGGTGACAAAAGTTTTATGTGGCATAGAAAACATTTACGTAAAGAAGTATGTAAGTAATGTCAAAGTTCAATTCACTTTTTAACAAACTCAAATAGTCCTTTGAAGAGCTTTGAAGTAAAACATAAGCTTATATTATAATTTGATTATAGCTTATGTTATATTTTTCCATCGATTTTCGTCAATTTAACACACCAAAATAAGAAACGTTTCAGAAACGTGCGAGTAGAAGTAGCTTTGTATCAACTTTTTGTTTTGACAACGTTTGCGCTCGGGCTGAGGTTCAGTAACGTCTCAACTGGCTGTCAAAACGTTAGCGCGATTCCGAATCGTTCCAAAAGTCGATCAACGTCCGAGTTTCATTTGCGGTTCAGTTGAAAACATTTAGCGCGATTGCCCTGCTGTTTTATAAATTCACTTTTAATTAATTTCTACACCAAAATATTTGATATTTACAGTAACGATATCCTTACGAAACACTTTATTAATATAAAAATAGTTTTTATGTCGTGCAGGCGAAAAAGTGAGTATTTAACTCATTTTTTCGCTTGGTAACTCTCTTGACCTTTTTTTTCACGAAACACTGTGTGGACACTTCCAACTCTTGTTGCGTTCCCGGTGCAAATCACCGAATGATTGTAAAAGAGCTGACACATATAAATCAAGCTAATTTGTTGCCATTTCACAAAGAAAATATCCATATTTGATTATTTTCTCTCAGATTTTTGGTAACATAATTGACATGTCAGGCGTCTTAAAATCTGGGGACCGAATTCAAATCGGATTCGTAAATTTATTTGAACAGTAAAAAAGACTTGATTTGTATATTCCAAGAAAGTAAATTCTTGGCATAATAAAAAATATAATATATTTGAAGCTGCATAAGCCAATTACGTTAAAATAACGCATTTCATCGGGATTTCGGAGTGGGGACAGTCGAAATAATGAGGTCCCTCAGAAGTATTTTGGTGATAATGCAGTATGTATTCATAAATTTACGAAATACTTTAATATGCAGTTGAATATTAATATCATATAATTACCCAGAACAGTATAAAATTCCGGACAATAAATATTAGTAGCTTAAATCAATGTATAAAGTCTGGGGACACGCCAAACAGAGGGGGTACAACATTTTGTGAAAATGCTCTTTTACAGTTGAACCATCCTAAATGCAAAACGCCGCTAAAGAAGTTTTTACTTTTAAGATCACAAACTTGTAGGTACTTCTATTCTAGTCTAAAAACAGGATGAAAAATTCAAAAAATCTGGTCCATTCATCACAGGAGATAAGCCCGTATGGAGAGGCTTGTAAATCAATCAACATGTGAACAACTGGCTTAGGCTGATATCTTGCTGTGTCTTAAAATTTTTCACCCTCTTACTAATAAAAATGATCACAATATATTCCGAACATTCTGTAATTGGACGATTAACCTAGTCTAGATAAAGCCACTGTTAAGCGTATAGAATAAAGATAAAAGAAAACTATTTAAGAGAGTTTATGGTCAGTTTGCAACATGATGTGGCGGTGCGGTGCATTTTTAGATGAACGATTCGAACCTGCGACCCCTGGCTTGAACGCTCAACCACTGAGCCACAGAGGACGAATGTGAACTAACCCTTTTTGCAATTTTCCCACACATCTAAGTAGCCTGGTAGAGCTATAACTGTACTTGACTGTAACGAATACATCCAATAACAAAATAAATTAAAAACTTCCGCTCTTCTACGCACATTTCTTTCCCCCTTCTATCGAGGTACATTAGACAGGGGAAGCTAATACAAACATTGCGCTTATTGCGTGGACAGTAGACTGCCGGGCCGTGAAATTATGCTTTAGGCACCTTGATAAGCTACCGAACTTGGGCAAGGCATAAGCGGTAGCGGGTAGAATTTTTCTTGTTTATTGAGTAGATGATGTCTGTCAACTGTCCAGGAAATGGATTCCTAGGCAGTTCACAGACCAACGTCATTTAGTCGGATCCCCCCATCTATCTAGGAATCAACTTCTCTGAGAGTGCATAATATCGACTATGTTAACGCTACATCGCATTCTCTAAAGATGTTTGTTTTGTTATGCCTCAAAACACAAATGACTGTGCACTGTGTGGTCCGCTACAACGTCATTTCTAGAATGAAAAATAGATTGTGAAATAGATAGTGTTTTTTTTTTCTAATGCAATAAGGGGGCAAACGAGCAAACGGGTCACCTGATGGAAAGCAACTTCCGTCGCCCATGGACACTCGCAGCATCAGAAGAGCTGCAGGTGCGTTGCCGGGAAAATGTTGTAGGGAAGGAAATAGGGAAGGGAAAAAGGTAGGGGATCGGGCCTCCGGTAAACTCACTCACTCGACGAAACACAGCGCAAGCGCTGTTTCACGCCGGTTTTCTGTGAGGACGTGGTATTTTCCGGTCGAGCCGGCCCATTCGTGCCGAAGCATGGCTCTCCCACGTCAAAAGGTGTGAATATTCTTAAACCGATAGGCATACAAAGTTTGGAGGAGTTAGTTTAAGTAACACGATAATACTTAAAGAAATATAAGCATTAATCTAAGAATAAGATAGGTTTTTTTTTAACAATATGTATAAGTTCATCGCCAACACCACAGCCGACATAATGGCGGCGGGGGAGATCTGTACATAATACCTGGTGTTTAGTTTACGTCGCACATAATGCTGTAGAAAAACCCGTAATCAAAGCGCTAAGCCCGCTATTTACAGTTTAGACGCTGATGTACCATTGATGGATATCGCTGATGGGCGAAGTGGTACTGAAAGGCATATTTCACTGTCCAGCTGTTGAATAAAGAAATAAATATAAAATTGCCCTATTTAGTTGACAGAAAGTTGCCTATTGCCTGAACAAAAGTATAATTTGTGTCCATAATATTATTAAAAGAAATCGTTTTGTATGGAAAATAATAAGACCCACTTTAAAAAAAAACTACATAGTAAATTACTATTTTAAAATACTCAAATATAAACACTTCAAGTCTCTGCTTATGTATTGTTCATATAATTTTTGGTCCAAGACAAATATTAAAATGTTGACAGTAAATAATATTCTAAATTAATATGAAGAATGACAATAAGAATTGACCCTTTCCTGTTATTTAAAATCATCCTCCACTTATTTATTTTTAATATTGCTACATTTTTATACAAATGTATGATCCACGAATATGGTACGTCAATAGTTCCGAGTTCCGACTGTATGAAATAGCTCTTTATAAAGAGTAATTACTTAATAATGATTTTCATTCCTTTAGGGCGGCTAAAAGCTGTGTTTATCGCGAATTATAGTTTTACTTTGCTATTATGTGATTGTTTGCACAAAGGACTGGAAATGTTAGTAAAAGATAAAAAGAGAGAATGTAGCTTTGGTCGAAACCACGAAAATAAGCGAAAAGATGTCAATGCCAATGCCAAAACAACGAAAAATGTCATAATATAATACTATCATAACATGGGCATTGACTTTTCTCGTTGATAAAAATAATTATATCAAGAATTTTCACGACTTTCGCTAGGTTGTCGTTCTAAACATTAAATAATCTATAATGACTACCTCCGTGGCGCAGTGGTGAGCGCGTTGGTAGCTCAAGCCGGAGGTCGCGGGTTCGAGTCCCGCCGACGGACCAAAAGTTTATGAAGTTCCTGGGCCATGGATGTGTATTAAATATGTGTATCATATAATAAAAATCTTAAATATATGTATAGTATGAAAATATTAAATATATTTCCGTTGTCTGATACCTGTAACACAAGTCCTTTAGGTACTTACCACGGGGCCAGACTGACGTGGTGTGAAGCGTCCATAGATATTTATTTTATTTATATTTATAAGCTTCAGTGACTCGCCTCGTGGCTTACACAATAGTGTTCCGCTTCAAAATAAGTTATTTCTTTTGAGGGTTCCGTACCAAAGGGATAAAAACGGGACCCTATTACTAAGACTTCGTTGTCTGTCCGTCTGTCCATCCGTCTGTCTGTCTGTTGTCAGGCTGTATCTCAAGAACCGCTATAGCTAGACTTATAATCATCTAGTACTTTATTAAAAGTACTAGATGATGCCTGCAACTGGTGCCAAAATTCGATTATCGCGCGATAACCGTACATATTTCCGGGATAAAAATCCTATGTCCTTTCCCGGCACTCAAAGTATCTCCATGCCAAATTTCAGCAAAATCGGTTCACCTGTTTAAGCGTCAAGAGGTAACAGACAGACAGACAGACAGACAGACAGACACACTTTCGCATTTATAATATTAGTAAAGTAGGTATGGATATGAATATTTCTGCCGAAGTTCTCAAAGGGACGTATGATTTTGATGTAGTTTTACCGATGTAATCAAAAGTTATCTTAGCTAATTTACTATCATTTCGTTTACTGACAAACTCATGGGTTAACGAATATTTTTTTTGTTCCTGTAATCGAAATAATGAAATTCAGAATTCCGTACTTTAGACATTTCATAAAAAGTTAGATGGCTCGATTTGCCGTTCGGACTTCAGATTATATTTTCGCTTATCTTTGTTGACACAAAATATTTATTTTCTATCCCTTTGTCATATCTAATTTAATTCAGGTTGGATATCTTAAGTAATGCACCCCTTGAACAAACAGTGGGAGCAAACATGGACCCCTGTAGACCCCTCTAGACTGCATGGCCAAGCACCCTCAACAATGAGCAATCAATGGCTGAATTTAACAACTGTTAGAACCACCGCTCTAGAGGTGCAGGAAGAGACGAATAATGTTTCAAAGTTACTGAAAACCATTGAAGATTTTAATAAAGCTTGGTACGATAAGTCCTGGGGATGGAAAAAGGGATGGTTTTAAAAATAGAAAATGTTTAGTTCCCTCGTGATTAACTTGTTTTATAACTTGTGCCTTTATAAATAGATACTTTCATACCATAAAATCGTTTTAAGTAAGGGTCAGATCATAGTGCAACGTGGATGATGCAATGCGGAGTCCGCAATGCATTTTAAAATTTTGCGACTGCGGTGTCGGTCTGCCACTTTTGGCTTTGAATGACAAAAAAATGGCTGGCTTGGAAAGCAACTACCGTCGCCCCTAGCGAGGGAACACGCTCCCTTCCTGAAGGTTTGCAGGTCGTATTGGTCCAGAAATACTGCTGGCGACAGTTTGTTCCAGGGTTTTACAGTGCGTGGTAAAAAGTTACACGTAACATGCACGGTGGAAGACTGCCACTCATCGAGGTGATGTGGATAGTATATTTTTTACGTGGAACGATGGCGAAAAGTTGCAGGAGGTATTCCGATCCTTAGAGTACTCCCCGAGATAGAACCAATAAAAATGAAGCGAAGCCACATCTCGGCATAATTTCAAGGGTCCAGCTTGTTATGGCAGTTAACAAGAAAATTAAAAAAATTACAGGTATTTTATTAACTTTTTTACTGAAGGCGCATCCAGTAGCATGCACTCCCCAGTCTATTCACCGTGAAGATGGCAGACTGAGTGATCGGCTTATTTCGGCGTGGATAATTGAAGCACAAAGGGTGTGGACACACCTCTGTTAGCTTCACTTCATTATATCCCAATGTATCAGATTACGGGTAATAAAGAATATTGGATTTTTGTTTAAACTTATCTTTTCAGGCTTATTACGTTTTTAGCTTCATTAAGTTGGAAATGCCAAATATACTTAAAATGTTTTTTTTCTCATGTTTTTTTTTTCAAATTCTACCGGCACTTTCGGAATGCATACTACTGTTTTTAAATGTTTTTTTGAAATTTTTAATGCACTATGAGCCCGTTTACCTTTTTTAACATAGAAGTGTTACTTTTTTTTAAAATTATCTATTCAGAGTAAATTAACATTTTACAATAAACAATAAAATTTGCGTAACTGTGCAGCAGTTTGTTGGCAACAAAGTACAGTTTATACGCTAAACCTTAAAAATGCAACATAAAAAAACTTAAAAAGTAAAACATAAAAAAACACACAAAAAATTAAAGAAAATACTTAAACTTCACATTTCTATCTACGAAACATAATTCCAACTTCTAATTTTAAGTAAGTAATGAAATCATCTCAGGCAATTCCTTATCACAATAAGTATACAAAGATACCTAACTTTTTTATAATGAGGAATATTATCTATATCATTTTTTAATTATTTTATCAACTGCCAATACAATTTCCATTATTATTTTCCAAAAAATATATTTTAAGTCTTTTTTTAAAGATAACTTACTTGTTTTATTGTCATCATCTCTTATAAAGTCTATTTAGTTAAATAAAGTAGGAGTCAGGTATTTTCTGATTCTTTTACCAAAGTAATTTCTTACCGATGGTATTACATATTTGCCCTGAGTCACATTTCTAGTCTTATATTTATGATAATCGATTTTTACTTTATATTTATTTATATTATACTGCTCTAATACTATTAAATAATAAACTTTTACATGCACTGGAAGTATTTCACAAATATTAAATAAATTTTCATATTTTTTTTTACATTGTGCCTTTACTCTTTTATTTATTAAAAATTTTATTAATTTAGTCTGCAACTGTTTCATTTTATCTAAATTAGTTTTAAATGTGAGACCATAACAACTTAATCCGTAGCTTATTACAGAGTCTGCAAGTGCGTAGTAGATTACATACAACAGCTTTTTATTGACAAATTTGCTAAGATGAAAGAATTTACCCAATATTGATTGTAATCTACTACACACTGCATTCACATTTGTATTCGTCTACGACTTCTATCTATGTACATTGACAGTTTCTGCGACTAAGTAAAATATTGTCAAATAAATATTATCACAGGACAACCTAATACAACAGATAGGAACTTAAAAAATATTCTTCATATTTTAATAAGTAAGCAATAATAAATAATTGTTAATGTTCTTCTCTGAGTGCAGTAGGCCTCCAAAGTTTTAATCCCCTTGTATTTAGTACACGATGTATCGATACAATGATGGATGTCACCGAGTAGAGCGGTGAATTGAATTGCCAATGTCCGCACCGAACAGCCATCAAACGACCTTATTAGCCTCTCAAACTAAAAGCTAGAAATGCATACTTCAATACTAGAAAGTACTAGGTTTAAAAAGGCTTTGCGATGGATGGTTTCTCGTTTCGATCTATTTCAAAAGAGTAGTCGTCTATAAGCTTTGTCCACACTGTGCCTTTTTTTTGTTCATTAAGGGCATGCGTTATAGCGCAGTAAACAGCGAACGTGAGGCATGCTCGCGACGCATGCCCTCTGGCCGTATCCAAAACTTTCGCTTTGTTCTTTAAGGACAATGTTGGCGTTGCGTTCGTTGACGCATTCAACTACTGAATGCGCCAAAACGAAAGTTGAATGAAAGAAGATGACGAAAATTTAAGACGAAAGTGCACAGTGTGGACATAACTATAGAGCAAGAAATAACTTTTGTCTCTTAAATCTTTCACTACTTATACTTATTCTTTTCTTTTATCTTTCACAAGCATTTCCTAGAGCTATCCATACTAACATTATAAATGCGAAAGTGTGCCTGTTGACAAGGCTTGGTCACCACGAATACATTATCCACAGAGGAAATTCGTGGAACCAACCCCTATCGTTCAATTTATAAGCAGTTTTGGGTTGTGTTATGATTTATGTAATTTAGAACCTAGTTTATTGTTTTTACAATACTAAATTATTATAAGTTAACTATTTTTGACTAAATTTGATGGTAGTTTTAATATTTAATACTGGCCACACTGACAACGTGCAATCCCTTCTACGATCACCTGATTTGTAGTGGGGGTTGACGGGTAAAGATTGGGTATAAATGCCCCAAGAGCTTAGTATAGTGTAGATTTTGACGGAGGAACAATTGTAAGAGGAATCTCTGCCCGAAAGTGTACAAGTTGTATAATATAATAATGTATAAATAAAGTAGATATTACAAAATAATATTATGGAGTTTCTTATCAGTTGGGGATGATACTCTAGTGCGAAGGCGTCACAATAGATCCTTATGGGTCGC
This sequence comes from Lysandra bellargus, assembly GCA_905333045.1. Lineage (NCBI taxonomy): Eukaryota > Metazoa > Arthropoda > Insecta > Lepidoptera > Lycaenidae > Lysandra > Lysandra bellargus. The sequence goes on from HG995354.1 coordinate 3,944,861, forward strand.
AGTGACGTCAGGGTTACAGCAACTTACCTTCTCTAAAAAAGTGTGTCTGTTTGTTTGTCTGTGGGTCTGACTGTTACGTTCACGCCCAAATCACTAAACCGATTTTGCTATAACTTAGTACGGAGATACTTTAAGTCCTTAAACTTAGGATAGATACTTTTATCCCGGAAAATTTCTACGGTTTCCGCGTGATAAACGAATTTTGGCGCAACGGAGTTGCGGGCGTCATCTAGTTCCGCAAAACCTTTAAGAGTGGGTAGCAGCAGAGGCGTGGTTATAGTTAAGTTATGGTCAAAGTTATGGTTCTTAACTTTAACACCTTTGACCACGGAATTTGACAGATGTCTGTTGCGTTTATTTTTCGTTAAAGCTACAGTTAAATATGGCGTCCTTAACCAAAGATTTGACATTTTGCACCGTAGTTAAAGTTATAGTTAAAGTTACAGTTATAGTACTGTTAAAGTAAATTGGTGCAACCCACCCTAAAAAGTTAATAACATCGTAAAGTCGTAAACGGAGCTGGAATCTCGTATTATCCGACTGGACGAAAAAGTGCAGCCCTGCATGGCTTTAATCCTTCCCAACGCGGCGTAATTGGGTAAAGGCGTCTTTGATGGATTCGTATCGCCCCTATTCGTGTATTGGAAATAAGAGTATTTCAGATAGAGGTATGTTTCGAAATATTTTGCCTACTGTCCCGTGTCTTTTTTAGATACTTATAGTAATGTATAAGCAAAATTTAATATAAATCGGTGTAACGATTTCTGAAGAGGTAACAGATGGATGCAATGGATTTCAAATTTTAATATTATAAGTTATAACAGTATCCTTGACATACAAGTTCTATCAGACGTAAAATATAAATATACTTTGTATGATATCAAGATGACATAAACTGTGTCGATATTATTTCGCTCGAATGGCTCTGAACAATGCATGCGACTTTCAAAGATAAAGTCTAGTGATCAGTCGGCTATGTAAAGTTATAGATTTTCTATTTTATGCCAAGGCTCAATTGAAGGAAAACGCCGCTTATACTAACGAGAGCATTTTGAAATGGCTAATTTTGTGAAGTGTCTTATCAGAATGCTTATAAGTTATATTGCATTGTCTAGTTTCGACAGAGAAGTTAGGTGTAAAAAAGTATAGTTTAAAAACAACCAAAGATTTCAGTTGATAAGTTATTGCTAAGAAAAAATAAGTTTTCAATAGTCACATATTTTGTTTACTAAGAATCTGTCGTTTTAAAATAACGCTTGGCGAAGGCATTTCTTCATCATTTAGGTACAAAAACTCTAGCTTTGCTTTAATCAGGTGATCTTTCTGCTCTACGATTCCTTAAACAAGACGTACTACATAGTTTTGTTCCGCTATTTATTTGCTCTCATATTCGTCGGACTTTACAATGTACTTTTATAGCATACACTCGTAAACTGAATCCTCAACGGGACGGAACATACTCGGAGGCGGTTAGACCGCGTTAAGCATGGAGTTAAGCCAATAAAATGACTGCGACCAGACTTTAAATGTAACAAAAATAATAAACTAAAAATATAGAGAAACGACTGCAATAATTCACTGAAAAAAAGAAAAACGATGTCTGTAGTCGGCAACAAACATAAGCTTCATTATCATTTGAAATTTTAACTCAAGAAATAACGCAGTTCTTCCTTTTTTTCTTCTGTCTATCTCTGTCTATCTGGTCTTGTTAAATAAAGTAAACGTTTTGTAAACCATGACGTCAAGAGGCGAAGACTAGCCAACACATTCTTATTTTTAATAATTGTAGGTTATCCATTGTTACTAATTTAAGAATAACCTAGTAATTTTTCCATAGTACACTTTTTCCTAATTTAAAATAATAAAGACTCAGTAAAACGCAATCACTGGCTCCAGTTAAAACAATTCTAAATTGTTATATTTAGTGACGCTTTTGAAGATAACGCTATCATATTTTGTTTTAAAATAAAATTAAACAAATAAATAAATATTCATAAGAATAACCTTGTCATGAAAATTTAATAATATGTGATATGTATTTATTTCTTGAGGTTCACTCTTTATGTAGTCAATAATAACTATCCGCCGCAACATGGGAGCTCCAAAGCTCCTTAGGTCTACAGTCGCGAGTCAATTCACTATAAATGCTATACAAAGCTTTACTAATAAACCTATTTCATTACACTTTTATTATCTAACTGTGCCTGGGACACTAAACCTTTTTATAAGCTGGTTTATTCGCCCAAAATCGTAAATGGACAAATTAAAATGACATAAAAACTTGAAATAAATAGTTTCTTCTGTTGCATTTACATTGTATCAAATTGTACTTAACAGTTAATTCGTTGTTATAATTAATTGCAGCATTAAATGCAATTCTCTTGTATCTTAAGTCTTAACAGCAACTTTTTAACTATTAGGTATTTTATTCGCAACGAACACCTGCATTAGAATTATTTTCTGTTACTGCATTTAAAAATGTTTTCCATCCCTGGTATTTTATTACTAGTATTATATTTAGTGCTATTTAGCCCAACGGAGCTATATTTATTTATATTTGTAATAAAACCTGAAACTTTTATAACTTACATCTTGCGGGCGCTATGCCAGTATTTCCATTTTGTGAGTAGGTACTATTGAAAGTTCGTTTTATTGATTTTGATTAATATAATCGAGTGCATTTTAAAATGTTGTGCATCTCTGATTTTATTGGTCAGGATCCAATAAAAATTTAATATCTTAAAATTATTTAGTTTTACTACGTTATAACACAGTCAAAATATTCTCGTCTTGTGTTGTTCGTTTTCAAGCTCCCCTGAAATGGCTCGACCGATCGTGTTGAATATTTGTTTGCTTATTCTGTGGATTTAAGAATCGGCCAATGTCTATTTTTTATCCTCAAAATGTGGCGGCTCCCATTCCTAAATCGTGCTATCAAAGTTTTTGACACCGGCACTTGTCGACTGCCATCTGCTGACAACGCGTGTCGTCGACAAGTGCCTGTGGGTAAAGCTAGAAACAAATTATCGGACGTTTTCATAAGTCGCAGCTGACGGATACGGCTTAGCAATGTGCACGGTTCATCCGCGGACGTCCGCGGATGCAAAAAACAGCAAGCACAGCTTAAGCTGGAAATAAATTATCGGGACGTTTTCATCGGATGCGGCTTATTTCTCTCTGATTAATACAAATTACACTAAGCTGTGCACATTAAATCTCAATTCAATTCAATTCAATTAAGTATCTGACATAAGTCGCGGACGCGACCTTGAGCGTTCGGACGTCCGAACCGAATCTGGCACGTCCGCGAATGTCGCGTTGTGGTCGGAATTGACCCTTACTCGTTTGGATCTTCCTTTGAGTCTCAAAAACAATCCTGCCCCATACATGTCAAAACGACGTATGCCGGGTCCGGTAGTACAAAATGAGCCAGTACATAAATCATACATATCAGTACACCCAGCTGTGAGTTATTATCGGGTCCACATGCCCTTTATGCTCCCTACACACGCACGTCTTAATTGTTATAGCTACTACGCTTTAATACTTTCTGCTAAACCTATCGGCATATTATTTTGACCACCTCTAAGTCAGTTGATTAAAAGCCCACATCGCACCTGTAGGTCTTCTAATGTTGCGAGTGTCCATGGGCGTCGGTAGTTGCTTTTCATCAGGTGACTGTGAATGTTATAAATGCGAAAGTGTGTGTCTGTCTGTCTGTCCGTCTGTCCGTCTGTCCGTCTATCAGTCTGTCCGTCTGTCCGTCTGTCCGTCTGTCTGTCTGTCTGTCTGTCTGTTTGTCCTCTACTCTACTAGTACCTCTTCACGCCCAAACCGCTCAACCGATTTTGCTGCAATTCGGTATGGAGATTGGAGATACTTTGAGTCCTGGGGAAGGACGTAGGATACTTTTTATCTCAGAAAAATGTACGGTTCTTGCGACATAAATGAATTTTGGAGTAACTGAGATGCGGGCGTCATCTAGTTATTACTTACTAGCTGTTGCCCGCGACTTCGTCCGCGTTAGTTTTTTATACTACCTCGTACAATGAGCGTAAAAATGGCTCACAACGCGTTGTGGTCACAGTGAAACAGCCACGACGCGTTCTGGCAATCACAAAAAGACCATAACACGAAATTCGTCTCGTGGCTGATATGCTATTCGTTTTTCTTAATTTGTTCTTGATTGATTAATCGTCCATATATATATATATATATATATATATATTTTTATATATATATATATATATATATATATATATATATATATATATATATATATATATATATATATATATATATATATATATATATAAAAATATATATAAGATTATATTTGAATTACCACCCGTACTACAAAATATTTTTTCTTTTACTAAATCACTGCATAACGTGTTTATCATTATTGTTTATAAAATAACCATAGTTCCATACTATCAGTACTAATATTATTACTGTCTGTCTGTCTGGCGTAACGTAGTTGCGAGCATCAACTAGTAGTGTTATATTTAAATTATATAAATAAAAATAAAACTGGATTTTTATTATTTATTAAGATCAAATTACCTTATATTAAAAAAAAAACTAAAAACAAAAACACGTTGCGCCAGACAGATAGACAGTAATAATATTAGTACGGATAGTGTGGAACTATGGATGTAAATTTATAAATAATAATGATAAACACGTCATGTAGTGATTTAGTATAAGAAAAATATTTTGTAGTACGCGTGGTAATTCAAATATAATCTTCCATACCTATGGACGATTAATGAATCAAGAACAAATCAAGAAAAACGAATAGCATATCAGCCACGACACGAATTTCGCGTTATGGTGTTTTTGTGATTGCCAGAACGCGTCGTGGCCGTTTTCATTAGAGCCACAACGCGAATTTCGCGTCGTGGCTGTTTCACTGTGACCACAACGCGTTGTGAGCTATTTTTTTGCTTACTGAGCGATTTCGGTCTTTGAGCGTAACATATGTATAGATTAGTATAATAACTATCTCTGTAGCTCAGTTGGATAACTTGGTTGCTTAAGCCTGAGGTCGCTGGTTCAAATCGATGTGATGATTAAGTAAAATCATAAGGTACTAATTATGTATTCTGTGGTAAAATCTTAAATTACATTATGTATAGTGTAAAAATAGTACATATTAATATTGTTTCTTTTGTCTAGCAATATTGTAACACATGTAGGTACTTAGTACGGGGCCAGACTGACGTGGTTATAATATCACAAAACAATGTTTATACAACAAAACATAATGACATCAAAAGTACCTAAGAGACGAATATCCTAAAAAAAATTCGTCGAAAACGGATTATTTTTAAAACCGTAATGGGGGCCATTTCTATGGGCCTTTTGGGAAATCTTCAAACGATTGTCTTCGCCGACAATTCTAACTTCTTGGTATTATTTGCATTTTTACGAAGCGTAATCATCATCAGTATAACCTAGTTTTGTTAGATTTTTTTCCATATATGTATATATTATCAAATCAAATCAAATCAAATATACTTTATTGTGCACAAACATAACAGTAAAATTTACAATAACAAAAATAATTTATAAATGAGACATGTACACAAGGGCGGCCTTATTACTTGAAAGCAATTTCTTCCAGGCAACCCTTTAACAAATTTTATGAGATTATGAATTCAGGAAAATGGTGATGTGCAAAAGTATACATGTATATAATATATATAATAAATAATGATATATACTCATAATAAAAATGTACAATATACACTCAACTAATCTATACATAATATGTATAGATTAGTTGAGTGTAATACTATAATAATAATGATAATAATATACAATATAATTATACTAATAATAAATAATAATACATACTATTTCTACAATGTGTATATCCTGTAAATATTATTGGTTGACAGATATATTAAAATAATGATTAAATACTAACGACTTAAAGCGATTCAACGTTTCAGGTTGCCTAATATGATCTGGTAAGGAATTCCAGAGTGAAATAGTCTTAACAGTAAATGAGGAATTGAAATATTTAGTGTTATGGGCGGGAACGTTAAGGAGAAGTTTTGAATAGGAACGGAGCTCTTTTCTATCGTAATTGTGAAAGACAAAGTTGTTTTTTAAATAAGAAGGATACCGGGAGTCAAATAAAATGTTGTAGAGTAGGGAGAGTACGCGGAAATCACGACGATATCGGATTGGGAGCCACTTAAGCTTGGTGCGGTATTCGGTGATATGGTCAAATTTTCGTAAACCAAAAATAAATCTTAATGAGAGATTTTGTAGACGCTCGAGCTTATTCAGTTGATCCTTATATTATGTTACTTTTCACTATTAGTATTTAATTGTTTTTTTGCAGAAGTCAGGGAGGCTTATATTTTTGTTTTCTTTTTTGGGTTAGGTATAAATAATTAAAAAATTAGGTCCTGAAACAGAGAAAATCGTTGTACATACAACGAACAAATCACTTATTTACTGTAGGTAGTTTCAAAGCATAGATGGTGCGGAGTTCCCCAATATAAGTAATTATATTCAAAATTCGATACAAAATCTAGCGCCTGAGTACGACTAACACTAGGCTTAAGGTTGAGTCAAACCTATTTCCATGACATTACAAAAACAGTTTGTTAACGATGTTTTTTAATAATTCCATCTCCATTTTGAAGAACCATTTAGGAGTAACGGTTGGGAATTCTGCCCCAATTTTGTAGCAAACATTACAATAAGTTACAAAGTCATATTCCAATCTTGATCTTTTTGAGGGGTCTTACAATGCTTTTACAATGCTTTACAAAGGTATTGTATGTATTTGTAGCACATTATACACACGTGAGTGCAAGCCTAACAAAAATAATGCAATTGATCCACGGGAATTCATATTATTATAAGTTTGGAGTGGTGGGCCTTTATAGGGGATTCTTCTTCCGTGCGACTGACTTTTGTCTAACGAACCGATATAAGTTGTAAGCTGTAGCGATTTATTTTTCTAATTTTAAATAATATTTTGATGATTTTTTAGCTTAATGATGATAATATATTCATTAATAATAACAAATAATTTAGGTAATATAAATAGGGTGTTGAATCAAATTACAGTCAATAGTTCCGATAGCGATGTTTGATAAAAATGTATGGGATTTGACATAACGGAAGCACCATGTCACTTAGCGATGGGTTAAGTAAAAATACACAAATGTATAAAATTGTTTTAGATTAGAATAATTCCCATGATTCTTAATCATTGCGTCCTCGTATCACAACATAATATAACTTAATATTCGATTATTATTTTGTTTTTTTGCTTTGTCGATGCCTACTCTTATATTTTTTACCATCACGTCGGTGACTATTATGATATTTACAATCTTGAAGTAATTTTATTTTAGGTTTTTCAACCACAATCATCTTAGGAGAAACTCAAAACAGAACCTCAATAAGTTGTCATTTTTAAATCGCTCCCGCGTATAACTTGCGCACGTATCTCATTAAATAAGGGCTTGTAACAATGCACCCCATTTCGCACGTGACTGACTTTTTGGTATCGATTAAAATTATCTATCCCATACAACCGTAGAGGCTAAGCAGAAACGTTTTAATTACTTGCTCTATTTTTAAATAAAAGATGTTGTTGCTATAAACAATGTAAATGAGTTTGCGATAGGCACAAATTTTAAAATCACATGGTTCATGCATTTTAATCGCAAATCGAAAAGATATTGGGTAGTGATTTTTGCAGTATGTGTAATGTATGTTATAAATGGTAATGCATACTTGTATACCAATATTGTAAATGCGAAAGTGTGTCCGTCTGTCCGTCTGCCTGTATGTCTGTTACCTCTTCACGTCCAAACCACTGAAATGATTTTGCTGAAATTTTGCATGGAGATACTTTGAGTCCCAGGAGAGGTCATAAGATACTTTTATCCCAAAAAATGTACGGTTCCCACGCGATTAACGAAATTTGGCGCAGCGAAGTTGCGGACGTCATCTAGTATTATCTATTGTAATTTGTATGTGCTCTGACCAGTTTTACCGCTATGCTGTCCTGATGAAATGTTGCCCTAAGACGTCCAGACACTTAGATGACACGTCCTTTTGAATTCGCTGTTTGCCGGCGATAAACTACACTACACTACGTTGTACTTGTAGCGAAGTGATGCGACAATTTACGGCTATAATATAATAATTTATTCTTTGTTTGAAATTACAGTGTGAAATATTGTAGGTTCCGAAATATTTCCAGAGCCAGAGTCACGTACATAATAATTATTATGATTTTATTGGAATTTAATTATTGCGAATATGATATAATATTTTTAGTTTTTACTTCACTACATTTTTTTACTATTTTACTATTAATAGGTACGTCTCACTTGTGTCACCATCTCAATTCTCACCACGGGCATACCAGTAAGGTATTGGATTCATGATGTCATTAGCACTGACAAGTATACTGGCTTATATTTCGGAACTCACAAAACCGCAGCGGAACCAAACATTTGGTAGATTCCAAAAAGGGGAACCTCTACCCCTTCTTGAGTTTATACTACGATAAAAATCGCTAGCCCCAGGCCAAAATAAAAAAAAAATGATAAGATCATTAAAGCTCAAACTAGTATCACATTCCCTTGTTCCGGTCACGTGGCCTCGTTATACCACTCAAGCTAATGATGGTGAAAGAGTATTGGGTAGTGGGTACCATGTTTATATAGTAATGAAGCATGGACGTAGATCAATAATTAATTATCATCTTTACCATTTAAAAATTTTCTGTCTCGAATTCAAAATATAATGAAATGAAGCAAACAACGTGAAATGTGTTTTAAATATGAAGTGGTAGCTACTTGTAATTAATTTGTTGGTGATTTGTAAATATTATCAGATGGTACCTTTTAGCAATTGTTGGCTCGAAAATCATCTGAAAATGGTTGTTTTTTGACTTATTGACTTTTGTCATTTACCGGAATCGACGACCGTGTTTGAAAAGGGTTACAAATGCGAAAGGGTGTGTGGATCTAAATTATTTAGCCAAATAAATCGAGACGCTTAGCTTTATAGTAAAACCTTTTTTTATAATCTAACCGATTTTTGGTTGGTGGTCTTTTCATTAAAAACGAAGCCATTGGTTGATAAACTAGATTCTAGATGGTCATTTTTGTAGTAAATTTAGTGCTGCGACAGAATTATTCGGGTCTTCGAAAACGTTTCCAGGACATGGTTGGTCAAAATAATAAAGGGTATTGACCATTCGTCTGGACTGGGCGGATTAATTATGCTTTGTCAATGCTGTTCTTTCAGCTTTAAAAATAAAAGATATGTAGCCAGTTCCAGCTACTACAGACTACATATTTAAAGAGTGGTCGCTTCGCTTGAAGAATCCTGTATAAATCATCCACAAATCCCTAGGTTTTTCTAATTTACTCCTATTGCTTAGTAAACTAAAACATCTGTAACACAAAATTATCTCTTAATTAACCACATGTCCATCATTATCTCTCTATAATGCATCAGGAATCTCTTCACATCTGCGTCCAATTGAAGATTGATCAGTTCTCAGATTACGTATCAGATAGTATTGATGTCACCACCATTGTCCGTCGAGCGCATTATTTTGAAATAAAACCGGTAAACGCGAGATGGGTATGGGTTCGAGGGCTCCGTAGATTATTTTAGCGTTATTTTAGGCTATTTCAGATTGTAAGCATACATTCCTACGGATTGCGACGCGTTTTGAAATGAGCCCTTCAAAATGACTGCAGACAAGTTTTTCAATTCAATATCTTCTTGAATCTTGTGTAAGTGACATTCAGTTCTGAATGTAATTAAAATGCATCACATCGTCACATTTCAATCTAAGTTCATTTCAATTTGATTTCGAACTTACACTTAGTCTGAGCACCAGCTTGAGATTAGAATGTAATGAAAATATCTTATCATTACCTACATTCTAATCTCACAATAAACACGTCATAATATTATAACGTCTCCTCTCATGAATATCTACAAATATAAATCTAAAAGAAGACATGCAACAAAATATAATATGAAAAATACGGCAGGATTCAAGTTTACGGAACCCTAACGTCGAGGTAAAGTTTTGTCATTGACAAAGAATTTCTGTGTGGAATCTATACACCAGTTCCGAAGACGTGATTATTGCTTTTTTATTGTCGCTCCCGATCAGGTTACTGTGTTTATGTTCTTGATATTATATTTTATTTAGAATACCTACTAGCTGACCCGGCAAATGTTGTTTTGCTATATAAATTATTTCTAGTATCAATATAAAAAGTAGATAAAAACCTATTCTCAGGCCTAACGAATTTACATAGAAAATTTCATTAAAATCGGTTGAACCGTTTTGGAAGAGTTCACGCACAAACACTGTGACACGAGAATTTTATACTTATCTCTGATTGTGTTTCGTATATACTTAATATTGGTCATCAATTTTGATTGATCTTAGTGCAAAGTTTTCACCATCGACAATAGTCTTTCTTTTTACGTCATCAATTTACTGACATTGGCTATTCCTCAAGGGAGGCCATTTTTAAAGAAGAAGAAGAAGAAGATTGATCTTACCACCAAGACTTAATTAAACCGTCGATCGCCAATTCTTGGAAATCTTTTGTTATCGCGGCCCATATGGGTTACGGGGCTTGATGGGTTAATGGCTGGTTTATAGCACGTATTAAGTAGACGTAGCACGTAGTAACTAAATTTTAACTTAATTTGAACTGCCTGCCCAAAATGTGTCAAGTGACAAGCCCAGCCTGCCGACATAATAGAAAATAGTCAAATTTCTAATTTTCTTGTTTAGTACTTAACTAAATTTTAACTTGATACTTGCTACTAAATTTTGTGTTTACATGCAATAAATAACTTAAAATTAAGTTAAAATTTAGTTAACTACTTATCTACTTAATACGTGTAAACCAGCCATGAGGCTACTTTACACACTTACACTTTTATTTGTAAAAATGTACTTTGAAAAGTCCCCTAACTGGTACTCACAGCATTACCATAAATCAATAGCCAAATTAATGTAGACCACACAGAAAAATATTTTCTATTAGTTTTCTGCTACCTTTTAAATAAATGATTTATACTTTTTACGAACAATTTCTAGATCACAAGTCTCAATTCACAGACTCAACCGTCATAAAAATGGAACTAAAATAAATCCAGATCCGTCAAAGAACAGATTTGACTGGCCCTTTGCCTTTCCCTCGATATAAACACATCAGTCCTTTTATGGTCGATCCCCTGCGTCCAGATTTCATTAAAATAATATTTATCACATTTATTAAGTTTGTTCAAGGCATAATCCGCCATTACTTTGGGGTTATTTATTCCTAACAATGCGAAATATGAATCCTCTTTGTTGGTGATGCTATAAAAAAATCAAAATACGTGTTATATTAGAAAAAGCCCACCCTTCGTTATGAAATTATGGTAATGCCGCCATATTGTTTCCTTGTTTGATAATAATGACCCTTTATGGCGTTAAAATAGGGGCGAGAATCGCTCAGCGAGGAGCGCAGAGGGTCCCAATGTTTCGTTTCATAAAGAGATTATTTGAAAAAATCTACCAATACTCGAGACTTATTGTTCAATCCTTGTTGGAAGGTTTGGGTTTCCGAGAAACTTGCGAGTATATTTACATGTAACATAGAAGGAAGGAGTGAAGAAAGCTATTTTAAATTCTAATGCATTTGCCAAACAATATTTGCTGGAATACATCCTAAATTGTAACCCTTTCTGTGTGTTTAGATTTGGAAAACTGTGATACTTAGAAATACATATAAAAAAATATTTTCCTAGATGTTTTCAGAGTGATTTCATGGTAATCTTTCAGTCAGGGTGGTAGTATAAAGGAGGTTGGCAAGTCACCATACATTTAATGCCTATAGTCGGCGCGGCCAACTAGTTCCACGCGGACTATAATGAAAACCTACGCTGTTTTAATCAGTGTCCCAGTACTCACACATGCTGAGCTACAAAATGATTAGGAATTCAATTTAAAGAAATGGATCAAGTGCGGACCAAGACCAAGTTGCATGAAGAGTTCCGTTATAAAGCAAAAAAAAAAAAAATTATCTTATGGTATAAACAGTGCGAATTTTGCTCAATGTTTCTTTGATATTCGGAGCTAATCAAAATAATAATTAATATTTAAGTTAAAGAATTATAAATTATTATATTACAAACAATGCCTATTCTATAAAACCACGTAATATGAAACATGGGCGCTTTTGATAACAGGGCAGGTTTTGCCCACGTGGACCCACGCTGCTAATTTTCAGCTAAATGTAAAACAACACCCTCCATAGTACACGATATAAACCAAAAACATGTAAAGTGATGTTCAAACTGTACTCATCTCGGCTTTGTAACTCTAGTGTGATGCTCTAATATTTTATTACACAAATTATCTATGGACTTTGTACAAAATTGTAGTTAAAATAGAAAATTATAAGGCACTCTCATGGATGAATATTTCACAACTTTCATTCATGAACACAGATTCGTGTAATCAAAGGTTAAAACTATAATCGGACTACTCAAATCTTTGTATATAAAACTCAAAGGTGACTGACTGACATGGTGATCTATCAACGCACAGCCCAAACCACTGGACGGATCGGGCTGAAATTTGGCATGCAGGTAGATGTTATGACGTAGGCATCCGCTAAGAAAGGATTTTGATAAATTCGAACCCCAAGGGGTTCAAATAGGGGATGAAAGTGTGTATATAATAATACTTCTTAACGCGAGCGAAGCCGCGGGCAAAAGCTCGTAAATTTATAAACCGCTACTTCGTTGCGCGGTGCGCCAAAATTTATGTAACGGAGAACTGTACACTTTGCCGCAATTAAAATTATTTTAGATTAATGATAGGCGTAGCACCGTACGCGAGACTAATAATTATGAATCTAAGTAAAATTATATACAAAGAATAACTCAAAATATCTACGTGCCTATTCTAGAGGTAACCACATTCGAGTAGTGGATAAGTTAAGGCACTAAGATATAAGCAACAGACAGATAAGCAATGATATAACCAACAGACAGATAGGCTTACGCAAGTGGCTATATGACCAAGCTTAAATGTAAAACAACGATGTATTTAAACTCTAGATTCTAGAACATACACTCTAAAAATGCTGTTTTCGAGTGCGCACGCTAGGACATTAGAGAATTACTTCTATGTAGTGCGTAGCAACAAAAACCACCAAAATCGATGTTAACTGCTAAAACCCTTTATTATTAAAACTATTACAATACTACAACGTGTAACAAAAGTAAGTGATAATACTTTAGGGTGTGTACGTGTTCCTCTTAGAGAGTTCACTGATGTAGCAGCGCTGAAAGACCATTTTTTTTACTTTGTATGGGGGAAACTCGTGACGCTTGCCTATACAAAAGTTAAAAAAAAGTCTTTCAGCGCTCTTACTTTTTTTATTATTCGTTTTGTTACACCCTGGATACAGTTAAATATTGTTTCTACAAACTTTGTCGTCTATTATGAGTCATACCACTTCAGCATTGTAACATAATAACCTATTATTTAGTCCACTTGCAACAAGAGTTGTTACCTGCCAGTAAACAATGATCAAAAAACTTCGAGAGTTTTGTCTTAATCTCGAGTGCTTTTATTGATGTAAAGAAATCTTGAGTGCTGGGATACTTGGAATTTTAAAACAATGCTAAAGTGCCGCTTATTGAGCCGGTTTCTTAGCTCATGGTGATCTAAAGATTATAGCGGGTTCACGTTATTCCAATCCAGTGCTGGATTTCTGCCGAAATAATTTAAATGGGTATGGAATATACCAGATAGTGCTGAATTGCATTCCAGTGCCCATTTACATTATTACAGTAGCAATCCATCACTGGATTAGATGACTAGATTGTAATCCATACTTCCATACTTAATATTATAACTGCGAAAGTGTGTCTGTATGTCTGTCTATCTGTTACCAACAAATAGTTATTGTCAATTTTGCTGAAATTTGGTATGGATATACTTTGAGCCCCGGGAAAGGACATATGATACTTTTTATTCCGGGAAAATGTACGGTTCTTGCGCGATAAACGATTTTTGGCGCAACGTAGTTGCGGGCGTCATCTAATAACTAATAAGTGTACCTAACAGGCATGTCTGTCAGTTAAGCCTGTCAGGCAAAGTTGAGGCAAAACCTGCACAGTTTTGTAATATACACGCGGCTCCAGTTTGCCTAAACATTTGACCTGTTCAGGCAAACCTATCAGGTACACCCTTGCGTTATGGCCTGCCTTAGGAATTATTAATAATTGTATCAAGCAACGGTAGCAGCTATCGACAATGTTTTAATCTTCCGTTTCTTAAGTTTTCGAAAATAATTTATCTTTTGTAATGTAATTATTGAGTATTGCTAATTAGAATTGGTTAACTCTTAGATAAAAGACAATCAAATGCACTAGAAAATAGCAGCTGATTTTGTCAATAACCTTATATAGAGACCTCGTTCAGGTGTTTGATTCTCATACCTCGAACTTGGCTCCGATCGCAGTTCGTCTTCCACGGGAGTCAGATAATCTAGTCTATATTTTACGTCAATGGTTAAAATTGAATAAAAGCATATTCCGCATTATAATATATTTCAGCCAACGGCTTATTTTCTTAACTTTCACTATTTTTCTTGCGTAAGGAAAATCAGAATTCACAGTAAATATATTCCGTACGTGTCCTCAATAATGGGTCACACGCGTATCGAAGTAGAGTCAAATTACAGACCATTGAACTTTTCCTTGCTAACCTAAGAACTTCTCTACAGAGTGTAACAAGCCAAATTGATAATACTTTAGGATGTGTATGTATTTCCTTATAAAGTTTTTACTATAAAAGTAGCAGCTCTGAAAGAAATTCTTTTGTTTTCTGTTTACATATGGACCCATTTATGCATACCGGACTCAACCTACACGATGACAGTTCTAAGAAAAAGCCGTTTTTATTAAAATTGTGTATTCTTTAAAACTGATTGTTATTTTAAGTAAAGTTAATTTACAATAGTATATTTGGTAATTTATTCTATGCGTACAAACATAAATATGTTAAATATTACTACTATTTCCAACAAAAATTAAACAAAAACAGGAGGGTTCCTTTTAGCAAAACTATATTAGTGTGGGATACATATAATCCAAAGCGAACCATCTCTTTAGATTTATTACACAAGTCAACAGGATTTTCGTGCATGAGATCTGTGCACCCGATTTGGATGTCTAACATCTAATTAGTTATAGAAACAACGATTTTAACTTATAAAATTTGTTTTTAAATAAACTGAGGCCTCATGAACTTTTAAATTTTGAAGAAAACCGGCATTTTTTTCTTTCGGTTATGTAGTAATAGAAAGAAATATATATTCACTGTTTTTTAGTTTATATTGTTGCTAATATTCCCAAAAAAAAAAAGATTGAAATGAAAAAAATCATAATTTAGATTTAAAACTTAATATTTTTTTGTATCTAGGTGAGCATATCCTAAATATATTCTTGTTGTATGCTTCGCCACATTGTATCAGGTAGGTAACCTGATATAATGTGGCGCTCCTACTTTTTTCTGGTTTTTACAAGGATGTTTAAAACTAGATGATGCCTGCAACTCCGTTTCGCCAAAACTTGTTTATCGTGCGGGAACCGTACATTTTTCCGGGATGAATTGTCCTTTCCCGGTACTCAAAGTATCTGCATACCAAATTTCAGCAAAATCGGTTCAGTGGTTTGGGCGTGAAGAGATACCAAACATTCAGACAGATAGACAGACAGACGGACAGACAGACAGACAGACAGGCACACTTTCGCATTAGTAGTGAATTAGTGATGGTTTCAAGCAACGTTGCAATAATCTTAATGTAAAAAAAATAATAATAATACAAAAAAAATAGTAATAGAGTATCTTACATTGCCATTTTACAAAATAATGAGCCATTATATGTATCGGATCTTCATTATCCATTAAATGCAAAGAATGTGTAATGTAAGTATAGTAGAAGATTCATCCTTGAAGTTTTGATGTCTCCTATTTAGTCCAGATTCGGGGAGGGGGTAGCCGAGGTATTGCCTTTGAGGTTGGAAGAAACCCCGTTCCTCTAGGCCTATTGGTAGCGGAGTTATGGCTACTTTTGTAAGACATTTGACAGTTGCTGAGCTGTCAATGTCAAAGTTTGAATGCTTGTAACTCGGCACCTATTTGTCCTGGATATGGGGTTCTTCGACTTGTTCTTTCTGGATTTTTCTCCTCTCTTCGATCCTGGCCTCAGAATTGAAAAAAAATTAATGTCTCCGATTTCTTTCAAAATTTGGGGAGAGGGTAGCCGAGGTGTTGCCTTTGATGTTAGAAGAAACCCCGTTCCTCTAGGCCTATTGGCAGCGGAGTTATAGCCGCTTTTGTTCGACGTTTGACAGTTGCCGAGCTGTCAATGTCAAACTTTGAGTGCTTATAACTCGGCAACTGTTTGTCCTGGGTATGGGGTTCTTCGGCTTGTTTTTCCTGGATTTTTCCCCTCTATACGATCGTGTAGTAACTTTCGTGTGTGCGCAATACACACGACCAGTTATGCAAGAGTAATTTTATAGTGTCCAAGTGAGTGCGCAATACTCAAAACCACTCTGGTTTCAATAAAACCAGGCCAGTTACGCAGGAGTAATTTTGTATCGTGTCGGGCCTGGGTCACAATGACCCGTCGCCTTTATATCAACAAAAAAACCAGCCACGTGACTGACGTGAGTCTTTGTAAAATATTGAGAAGTAAGCCTTTTTTAATATGCAAACGAGAACCAAGCCGCATGATTCTACTTGCCTAATTAAAAAAAAATGCAAGGGACCCTGCAGCTTGGATCTTTAAAAAAAAACAATACTCATTAATTTGTTAGTTGGTAACTTTGTTGTGAAAATGTTTTGTTCTGCCAAAATTGTTAGATTTGCATGATCTTCATAGGGTCGATAAAAGGTCCATTTTGGAATACTTCTGCATTATTAACTCAATTTTGGCAATGGTGTGGATTGGACTCATTTTGCATAAATAGGGTCATATGAGAAATACCGCAACGTTATGATTAATTGAATTGAGAAAGAAGGTGGTCTTTCAGAACTTCTACTTTCACAGAAAACTCTGTATAAGAGATCCACCCCTAAGATTTTATCACTTTGTTTAGTTACAACCTGTATGTATTATTCTAATATATAAAATTCTCATGTCACGGTGTGCGTAATTGAACTCCTCTGAAACGGCTCGACCGATTTTCGTGAATCTTAGCGAGCATATCGGCTAGGGTTGAGAATCGGACAACATCTACTTTTTATATTGATAAGTGCATTTGTTGAATAAATAATAGTAAATTATTATAACTCGAGACTGAGGGCGACCATTGTTTGTGCGACGGGATAGCGATAGACGTTGCTATGGTAACATATTTATTTAGTCACTTCAAAAAAGTAATATGGGCGAAATAGGTATTTTATATTATGGCAAAGCAACGTTTGCCGGGACAGCTAGTAGTAATATAAAAAGGCTAGAGCTACCATGCCGGCCTGCCCAAAGCTGCTACGCCCTAACTCCTACCGCCTACGACCGCAACACACGTACCTTCAAATAATACTCGTATATTGTCATAACGCGGGTTTCCTTGACTGGTCCGACTATGCATACTTCAGTCGGAATTTCCAGGAATTGCTATTGTATTCTATTGTTGTCGCGATTACCGGTGCTCGCGCGGGGCCTGAAGGATTAATTATGTAGCTGTGCATGTTGTAATAGGTAGGTTTTTCACCAGTATGTATGTATTAGCACGGTTCTGCAAAACCTTGACTCTTTAGACAAAAGCATAATATTTTGATCATTTCGCGGTTTTATATTCTGTGACTGAAAGAACACTGTTACAAAGTCATGCTGCTTACTTTACTTCTTTTTCTCTTTTCTAACGCCCTGATCCTACTACCACTAAGATATAGAAGTATCTTTATAATCCGCCGAATCACCACTCAAATAAATGAATATTGATTTTTATAACAAAGCTGCGGTATACCAAAGCCGATCTGTTCTGATTGTTTAATAGTGTTTAAGCCCGTGATTCATATGTGCACTCAATCACAATTCACAATGCATAAAATGATACACGCACATTGAACATTAATTTGTTTGGACTCGTCTATTTAAATCCATACTAATATTATAAATTTCAAAGTGTGTCTGTCTGTCTGTTACCTCTTCACGTCCAAACTACTAAATCGATTTTGCGGAGTGTGGACTAAGGATATATAGGACTAAGGATATATATATATATATATATATATATATATATATATATATATGAGTTCCGAGGAAGGACAATAGGATAGTTTGTAAATGTGCGGTTCCCACGCCATTAATGAGATTTGGCTAAATTGGCGCAAAGAAGTTGCGGGCGTCACCAAAATATGTTTCATATTAACCTATACATTCATTGGCAAAACTCGAGACAAGTCACAAAATTTTGCACAAGTTTTGAGGCTTCTTTCAGCTTTACTCGCTGCGCTAAGCTGTGACTCGTCTCATGGCGCGATCAATTTAACGATTCAATAAGTTTCAAGTAAACCAATGTATCAAAGCCTTAAGCAGGTGATTCACTTCGGGGTAGCAAACCATTGGGGCATATTTTCTGAAACAATACATTACCCGAGGGTTCGCTATCTCTGCACTCATCGTCGAATTACGACGCTTAATGAAATAAAAATGAAAGTTATTGGACGTGTCTGGCTTTTTCACTTTCCTTTTGTTTATTTTTCATATTTATTTGTTCTGGGTAAAGTAACTTAATTAAACCCCTACGGCTTTGTAATCTAAAATATCTAATAACAGTAAACATGGAATTATTAATTTGACTCTAATTTTATCTTCTTTGTTACCATTGCTTGTTTTAAAATACGTTATAGGTTTTACTCTAGTTCTCTCCCATTATAAAATCATTATTAAATTTTGATTTACGTTTATATATTTAAAATGTAACATTTCTAAAACACCAAAATTGACCAAAAGAAAATCTTAAGACACACATTTTACTGTAACAATCAACTGTTATGTTATATTCAATAACCAAATTATACCTGCAACGAAACGCGACAGATACGCGACAGGGGAAAAACTTTATCATCCCGCCCCAACTTTGGGCTGCCCTGACTCAGTATTGAATTTGAGAGCGGAGCGGACAGTTGCGTATCGCGTGGGCCGCATGCAAGGGTGACGAACTTTTACGGACTTGTGTTTGTGATTTGTGCTATATTTTTGGTAAGTTATTTTAGTGACTTAAATGTTTTTGGGTCGAAGTTACTTATTTATGGTTTCTGAATTGGGTATTTTTGATATCAGGAAAATACTTGATATCAATCAATTTAGAATTATTAATTTAATAATAATATGAGTTGATTATGAAACAATTTAGGAATACTAAATGGTTTTCACGTCATGTGAATTTAATAATATGGAAAATCTCTTGTTACAGCTTACAATAATTACTTTACCATTATTTCAATAAGCGCATTTCGCGTCTATAGAGTTTGATAATATACGAGTTAGCTATACATATTATATTATGTATTTTAGTGTTTAGTGTTATGTGTTTTAGTTTTACTATGTCAAAATAATTAATAAGTGTAAGAAGAACATTGTTAGCGTGATGTCAAATATTTTTAAAAAGCTGAAAAGTAGGTAAAATTAGCAATATCATAATTCATAGCACTGAGACTTGTCTTTAAATACTGCCACAGCACATTATAGCAATATTGGTATACTGTGACTATAGCGTGATAAAGATAATACGGCTGAGTATAAACAGTTTGTACCGGGTGAAGCCAAACGAGCGTAATTTGTGAGTTGTGAGTGAGTTTTCATACAAATCATGACTCACAAAATTACGCTTGAGTGAATCAAACACGACTTTTGTATGAAAGTGAATGCAGCAGAATTCTGCCGAACCGAAATTTTGCGACTCACAACTCACAAATTACGCTCGTTTGGCTTCGCCCTAACAAAACAACTGATAATACACGTCTTAAGGGTGTGTATGTGTTTTTTATATTAATTATTATAGGGTCCGCTGTAAAAGTGAAACTTTTAAGGCGCTATATTGAAAAAACTGTCCTTTTTGACGTAATACTATAGGACCCTCAGAAATGTTACAAATCTGGTAATGAGATATACATATTTTCATAGCCTTATCTAGGTTTGAGAAGAACTAGAAACACGATTAATGTATTTTGCTTCGATACATTTCTCGATCGAAATGACCTCTTAAAAATACGAAATTTGAAGATTATTTTTAAACGAAAATAGATGTATTGTAGGAAATTAGTTTAATTGATACACACCTTTGCAATTGAAAATCGTATAGAAGCATTTTGCTTAAACAATTAAAATTACGTTTTTCGTATGTTTTCCGTGCGAGCCGATAGCTTCTGGCCGCAGCGTATTCACGACTTTATAGTCATACAAATTAAGTATAAAATTTCCCTTGCGGTAAAATTACTTTCAATATAGCGCCTTAACTCATGTATGGATAAATTCATGACGCTGGGGCGTTTTTTGCTCCTTCGGCGCTGCTATTTTCACAGTGAACTGTATACAAGGGACACGTACATACACACCCTAAAATTCTAGATGACGCCCGCAAATTCGTTGCTCCAAAATTTGTTTATCGCGTATTATATTAGGGGGGTGGGGGTCGAGTCAAATCTTATCTAATCTCTCGTTGGGGAGGGGGGAGGGGGTCTTGGCAAATCTCACGTTATTTTTTTCTCAATATATATTTTAGTCCATTTCATCCAGATTATACGTATGCTTAAGGGCTCCGGCCACAACCACAAAACGCCGCTACCGGTATAGAACTAGAACCATCGTTGGCTACCGGCATATTTCCTGTAATTTTCATACATTAATTTTTGACGCTGGTGGCCGCCACACGCTACAACGATTCACTTTACGACCAATAGACTAGCTTAAAACGGCGTTTGTGGCTGTTGCGTGTGGCCCGTATGCGGCGACACGATCATTCACAAATTCGTTCGAAAGAAAATGTACTGACTGTCAAACCAAATGTTTGAAATCTCACGTGAGATTGGGTGGTGGGAGGGTGGTCAAAAATTTCAAAAAAGCACCTCACGTAATTTTAATTTGTGGACGCCCCCTTTCCCGAGACTCAAAGTATTTCCATACCAAATTTCAGCAAAATCGGTTTAGTAGTTTGGGCGTCAAGAGGTTATAGACCAGGGGTCACCAATTAGTTTTGCTCGGGGTCCGTTTTAACACATGAAATGACCTTCGCGGTCCACACATTTTATAAAAAATGTTTGAGTAAACAAAGGTAATTACGGAAATTACAAAGGTATACTGTTTTAGATATCAATGAGAAAAATAACCATTTTTGTAGGTAATTATCTCCCTGAAGTTTGGAGTGAAATATTCTTGCAAGCTATAGATATTGATATTAAATCCTGTAAATGTTTGAAGTCCTAAGATGAACGAAGACCATCTTCGAACATGCCTGATGGTCCGCACACAATGGATTGGCGGTCCGGATGCGGACCGCGGTCCGCCATTTGGTGACCCCTGTTATAGACAGTGTGTCTGTTTTTACAATATATTTTATAATATTAATATGGAGGAAGTATGGATATTGAACGTAACATATAATATTATGTTAAGGATCCAGATGAGCACACTTCACGTAACTTAGTTAGTAACATATTGGCAAGTCTCGGTTAAACTTAAACTTGATTACGGCCCATCATAACCCCGTTAAGACGGCGGTCAAACTAATCCTGACGTTTATGTTTCCACCCTGAAATCACAAATTAAATTTTCGGTCAATGTGACAACCCGAAGGATTTAATAAAATTTACGATAAATCAAACTCAGTTAACTAAATTTTTGATTAAAAAACAAAAGTTCCCAGATTTAATTGGGTACTAGTTGACCCGGCAAACGTTGTTTTGCCATTGACTCGGCAAATGTTGTTTTGCCATATAAATTATTTCTAGTATCAATAAAAAAATAGATAAAAATTAAATACCTATTTTCAGGCCTAACGAATGTACCGTAGGTATACCATTAAAATCGATTGAGCCGTTTTGGAGGAGTTCGCGCACGAACACTGTGACTCGAGAATTTTATATATTAGATTTCGAAATCAAGTTTTTTTTTGTAATAAATATAACAATTCTACTTCGGTATTTAATTTGTATAATATAAAAAAACTCTACAGTCCGGGAAATACTTAGTAAACATTTTTAACTTATTTGGTAATGCTTGCAGCGTGATAATATTTTGTTTGCCAGATATTTTTAACCACTCGTTCCATAACAAAGGTATCATAGGAAAATTAATTATAGGTCACTCTTCACAAATTAAGTCCAGTGGTTTAGAGCGCGCCTCTTGACTCGGAGGTTGTGGCTTCGATTCCCGCGATGGAAACATGCTATTTCCAAGCTTGGTTAGGACAATGCAGGCTGATCAGTGATCAGTGATCACCTGATTGTCTGACAAGTAAGATGATCCATGCGTGGGATGGGCATGTAGAAAGTCGGCCCTACGCCTGATCTCTCGTCAGTCGTGTCGGTCGTCCGTCCCACTGGATTATGAGAGTAAAAGGAATAGAGTGAATAGTGACCTTGTGTACTGCGTACACACTTGGGCACATAAAATTACTCCTGCGTAACTGGCATGGTTTCAATGAAACCGGTCACCGTCACCGAAACCGGTGTGGGAGTTATTATTATATATTACATAATATTAATTATTATATAGGTCACTTGAAAAAATATGAATATTCCTTGTTTTAAAACATCACGCCAATCCGTAAGGCAGAGTATTTCCATTTTCACAGAGATAGAGCCGCGTAAAAATAAAATCGCTCATAAAATAAACACTACTGAAACGATGTGCATATAAAACTGCAAAATGCAAAATGTACCGTTCGACCAAAGCTTTAAAGTCAATCTTCGTTCAAAATAATCATGTTCAATCAACCTTAGGTTTCCGCTCGAAATCACATCCAAAGTTGGACATTCATTACCTGAAATCATCGATTTTTTATTTTAATTATTTCAGTTAATATATAAAACTAATACTTTGAAAAAAAAAAATAAGGATTTTTTTTCTACCGTCTTCATTGGCTGATTTCAAAATTCCAAAATTTCTTCGAGAGCATTTTTTATCGTCCTCTGTTTTTCCCTGTAAATACTTTTAGCACTCATAACGACATCCTTGTTAACAACCCCTTTCAAATCGATAATATTATTTTTTTTACGCCCTTATTACACCCGTACACAAACTGGGAATACATATTCACACAGGAATTTTACGAAATAACAAAAGTATTTGTTAGCATCTTGGCAATGACCTATTTGCCTTTGTAACGTCTTGACGCAGATATTTGGCTTCCAAAACACGTTCCTTTAAAGTGCTCCCCACAGATTATTGTGTGGGCTAAGGAATTTTTAATGAAATAGAGATTTTTCAAGCCGCTTTACATGAATTATTTCTTTTTTTTTTGAGTAATTTGATGGATTAAATAGAATTTCACTTTATTTTGATTTCTTTACGTTTTTTTTGAAGTTGATAACTGAGGGTTTAATTCAGAATAAACTCGTCTCGAAGAACAAGCAAAAATATTATTGATATTAATAATTCATATAAATTAGTGATATTATACTGATGAGTATTCAGTTACTATTTATAGTGTCTTCCAAATACTTTCTATGGTGAAAATAAGAAAAACCAACTTGAATTACAGCTGTTCGAACCTCAAGGCTTCTACCAAGCGACTTCAATATAATATTTTAATAAAGAAAATGCTATACTGCAAAATATCTATATAAAATTCATGGTATAATTTACCATAAAATTAATAAGGCTGTCACGTGCAAAGAGTTGGCAAGAGGGCAGGCGAAAATAAAAAATAAAACCTACCAACGCGCGACTTTTCTGTGCCTTTCGTTGTGTATTTTTAGAGCGATTTGAATAATATTGGCCTACATTATTTAGTTTATTATTTCCGTAAAATGTCTGACATATAACGTCTCTATGTTTTAGCCGTTAGCTATTGTATACAGTACGAATATCTTTCCTTGCAGAAGATTGGCACTTTTGAGAAAATATCATATTTAGATCTTCTTAAAGTCCCTTGGTCGGAAGAGCTTAACAGCCACACTTACAGAAAATATTAAAAAAAAAATTAAATTAAGTAACTTTAATAATATGATAGTAAAGAGTTTTTCCTTATTATATCAAAGTTAAATCTGTGACTACGCCCGATAATTTTAGCAGCTCCGTGAATGAGCATAGAACATGACTATTTAATTAGTATAATATCTTCTTGAATATATATTCATCATGGCAGAAACGTAGCGCACATTTCACATGAATTATTAAAGTCACAACTTATGTTCTATTTAGAAACGTCGAAGCGCTGAGAATTTCATGAGATTTTTAAAAGGAATTCTGTCGATGTCTAAAGAAAATCTTAAATCCAATTAGTGTCGACCATTATTATTAGTTGGCAGCTTCGCCAGGCGACTTGTGTGTTTCTAAAGTAAATTCTTGTTTATGTTTCGATGGTTTTCTGTCACAGTTTCAAACTAGAAGTTACGCCCGGCTCCGCTCGCGTAAAAACAGTACGAGCAATTGTAAATTTTCCCGCTAAAAAAATATATTTTGTCCTTCCTGCTAGATTTCTGCTATCAATGCAGAAATCTAAAATCGAAATAATATTTTAAATTCAAATATGTTTTTCATTACATTTTGCAGTGTGCATTGTTTTTTGCCTACTCCGTGCTACACACTAGTAATTTACAAAAAAAAAAAACAATTAACTATACTTAATAATATTGTAATTTATAAAGATTTTTTCCTTCATGAAATTAATCAGGATTCATCTCTTGTATCCCAAGGGACAGGACTAGATTATTACGGGATATTTTCTGTGCTTGGCGGCAGAAACTTAATAAATCAGAATAATAAAAAGGTAAATAGAATACCCACTAAAAACATTTCATGTAAAAGTTACCTCGACGACCACAAAGGGATTGCCCTGTGAAAAAGACATCAGATCTAGAGCCAAGCTTCTCAATCGACGCGGCCTAACTCTATCGACCCTAACTCCAACACTTTCTACATATCCGTAAGTATGTATGGCTTCGCTGTTTCGAATATTTAGTTTCTGAATTCTGATCTGAAATAAGTAACAAAACAGCCAACCCATACATACATACTGATATTATGTAGAATTTATTTTCTATTCATGAGACTTCGATGTCTGTCTGTCCGTCTGTCTGTCTGTCTCCAGGCTGTAACTTAAGAACCGCTATAGCTAGACTTCTGAAATTTTCACAGACTGTGTATATCTGTTGCCGCTATAACAACAAATACTAAAAATAAAATAAAGTTAATATTTAACCCCTGGGGGCTCCCATAGAAGAAACGTCTTTTTTGGCCTTTTTCGCTCGTAATCTATAATGGTAACAGTTAGGTACTTGAAATTTTCACAAAATCCTTAATTATATTTGTACTTTAATAATTA
This sequence comes from Lysandra bellargus, assembly GCA_905333045.1. Classification (NCBI taxonomy): domain Eukaryota; kingdom Metazoa; phylum Arthropoda; class Insecta; order Lepidoptera; family Lycaenidae; genus Lysandra; species Lysandra bellargus. The sequence goes on from HG995354.1 coordinate 3,970,454, forward strand.
ATAATAAAATTGCAATAAAAATAATATTTAAGGGGGGCTCCCATACAATAAACACAATTTTTTGTCAACTTTCACTCTATACCGGTACGGAACCCTTCGTGCGCGAATCCGACTCGCACTTGGCCAATTTTTTTTTATTAAGACGTTTATAGTTAATGTCCATCCCGTAGAAATTTTCATGTCCTTATTCATAAAATTGGTGAAAGTCTCATTTAAACTTTAATTAACTATTTTACGGCTAATACTAAACCTATTTTACGGCGTATAAGTTGTAACCAAATTTCGGCGTATTTTAGATATTAATAAAATATAAGGTATTAGACCTATTCAATTCAAACTTTGTATGTTTAATAAACTATCTGGCACATCGGAGACCAACTCTATAAGGGTCAATTTTAGGGGATGGGGGACGAAAATTACAAGTTTATGAATTTTTTTGTTGGTTGTATACTAAACTTAGATTACATACCAAATTTCAGCTTTTTAGCACTTCAGGAAGTGGCCAAACATTTTGATGACCATTAGTGTGTCAGTGACGAAACCGGCGTATTTTAGATATCAATAAAATCTAAAGTATAAGAGCTATTCAATTGAGACTTTGTATGCTTAATAAGTCTATTGCTGACATCATATCCTGAAAATATGAACTATCTGCTACAACGGAAACCAATTCTATAAAGGTTAAAAAAAAACGGCAAAACACTTCGAGAAAAGGTAGGTAGTGTCCTTGCGCTTCGCTTGGCGCGTCTCGGCGGGTACACTACCGTGCACCCAGATCTAAGGTTTACTATAAGAAGAAAATTAAAAATACAGGTTGCAGCGGTCACTAGAAGTAAAACAAAATAATCCATACTAATATTATAAATGCAAAAGTGGGTCTGTCAGTCTGTCTGTCTGTCTGTCTGTCTGTTGCCTCTTCACGCCCAAACCGCTAAACTGATTTTGCTGAAATTTGGCTTAAAAAATGTAGATACTTTGAAAGCCTATGTCCCGGGAAAGGACATGGGCTACTTTTTTATCCTGGAAAATTGTGTGGTTCCCGCGCGATGAACGACTTTTTCGCGCAACGAAGTTGCGGGCGTCATCTGGTAGGATTAATATTTAATAACTTTGATTTTCTGAACTAAAATAAACAAAATATTTGATACTACATGACCCGGTGAACTTCGTACATTAGCGAGACTGTAAAAAATTATTTTCATTTAAATGTATATTGTGTAGGTATTAAAATTAATGAATAAGCAATAAACAATATTGACAACGATGAAGACAGAAGCTATAGACTATAGAATATAGAGCATTAACTATAATATTATGTTAGTAAATGGAATATCAGCAGTTTAATCTTTGTTTGCCCATTCCACAATGTCTTTGATCAGTCGTTGTATCTATGTAGTAGTTTACGATACATTTTCGTCCGGCTCTCAGCAAACACTCAAAGGCTTGCATTCTGTCTACTTGTTCAATATTCCATTTTTGATAAGAAACGAAAATGTTTTGTTCCGTGCACATTTTCAATTCCTTGTTATTCTGAAACTTGCCGTTCTCTGGAACTTGAAACTAGAGTAGTATTTATTTCAAACTCGGTACTGTAAAGGATCTTTGAATATCTTAGATTCTATCGAATTATAAATGCACATATTCGTTTCGACGATGACTAAAATAGTCTATTATTCATTAATTATGAAAAAAATATGTAACAAGTTTCAGAGTAATTTGACGCGAATACATAAGAATACTGTTTGTTGATCATGTAATCTTTTGAATAAGTAAAACTATATCAAATTCCACCGTTTCAATGCTATAATCCCACAGACAGACACGTAAAAATTAAGACCACACATTAAGGCCATCCCCAGAGCAAACGACCTTGACTACACATTTGACGCGTTGCCGAGATCGCACAAAAATCCTAATTTTTTTACTAATCTTAGTTCAAAATTGATCTAAAAAAAAATTAAAACGGAGAATATGTAGTTAATGAAATTGCCAATCTATTGTCATGTGTTTCAAATAAACGTAATTTGTAAAAAAAAGGTAATAAATGTAACTAAATGTCAATTTTCACAAAATTGGTGTTACATTGGAAGCTAATATCATGAGTTTAATAAACAAAAATAGAAAATTTAAAACAGGGAATGTTGATATACTGAAGATTATTGCCGTATTTTTATTATAACTTTGTAGCCTTCAAATTATGAGTTTATAAGGCTCTAAATACGGTAAATTACGGAATATCCGTAGGGGAAGGCCCTTAAAACATCCCTTTTTTCGTCGGTGTTTAAAATGTAACGTTAAAACGAAAGTATTAACTGTGTAGTAGCAATTCTTCGCAGGCTCTTAACTTAAACAATTCAAATACGTCTTGATTATAAATGAAATTAACAGACACGTTGATTGTGATGGTGCCTCAAACAAAGGTATTTAATATGAATATTTGATTACACCGTCACAAAGAACTGAAGTTATGATTAGACGAACAAAGGAATTGGAAAATTTGGATGCAAAAGGAATATTTAATCGTTGAGGCTGTGTTGAGTCAATAAGCTTCTGAGGTCTCAGTCAATCCAAGGGAAGGGCTAGAGGTCCCAAAACCAAAGATTAGAAGCTTCCTCTAACTTCCTCTCATTAAGAATCCCATGGTTGACCTACAAAGACGCATTAGGATCACTTTTCCCGCTTTAAATTCAACAAAAGGTGAAAATATACTGAGCATATCCAACGGTATATTTTAAAATAATATAATCCAGATGAAATGACTGCGATTAAATTAATTGTATTCAAAAATTCCAAAAATCCTAAATTCCAATGGAATAAGGATTAGATGACACTGCAAATATTTTTGATCACTTTATTGTAAATCAAAACGCTGACGCTGTGCAAATATGGCGGAATTCGTTGTCAGTTGACGAGTTTATATTCTATTTTTAAATAAATATTCAATTTAGGCGTGTCACGGATGGCTGACTTTAATCGATCGGATAATAGTTGGGTAATTAACATACGTGTCCATCAGCTGGATTATAATGGCACCTGGATAATTTACTCCGTTTTTTTTTATGCAATAAGGGGGCAAACGACCAAACGGGTCACCTGATGGAAAGCAACTTCCGTCGCCCATCGACACTCGCAGCATCAGAAGAGCTGCAGGTGCGTTGCCGGCCTTTTAAGGGGTAATAGGGGAGGGTAGGGAAGGAAATAGGGAAGGGAAAAGGGTAGGTGATCGGGCCTCCCGTTAACTCACTCACTCGGCGAAACACAGCGCAAGCGCTGTTTCACGCCAGTTTTCTGCGAGGACGTGGTATTTCTCCGGTCGAGCCGGCCCATTCGTGCCGAAGCATGGCTCTCCCACGTCAAATTTATACTTCTCCTACTTCCTCTGTTTATATTATACCTCTCTAGCACTTCTAAAATATTTAATTTGTCCAAGGTTATCTCCCACTAGATCCTCATTATTTTTGTTGTAATTTCAGACAGGATTTTTTTACTTTTTCACAGATAGTAACAACCAGTGAATAGCAGGAAGTCCTTACCATTCACAAAACCAAACAAAATTTACAATATCCCATGTCCACAATGTAGAAAAAAGTGAGCACGAGGGGTGGTTGTTATCAGATCCATATCTAGCTAGTTATGGGTAAGGCATCATGCAAATATTGGGGTTGCTATCTACTCATGCGTAAAAAAAAAATATTTACCTTTGGGTTTTTAAAGCAACAAGCTGTAGGTAAAGTTTGACCAAACTTCCGACAAACTTGAAGCTTAGTAACGTTATTGCTTGCCACCTGAAGACTTAGGTAACACGACTAAGATTAGTCTAGATACTCTAGGTTAGGAACACTAGGAATTTGATACTATCTAAGAGCATGTATGGGTGGTGAGTCCTTTCAACCAAAGAGCTAGCTGTAATAAATTCGTGCCAATTTATTTATTTTTTATTTATGTATATATATTTCAGACATTTTTTTATAATTATTACGAAATCGATACCTGGTCAATTATATACCTCGCTTTTTTTATTTTTAATTACTACTACTGCACATGAGAGGTTTTGATTGCTAAATTTAGAAACGAGGTTTTGTGAAACTAGAAAAAAAGACTTCAGTACGAAATCAGCCTCTTTAATCTCACGTTTTTAACCAAAGTACAAAATAATTAGTTATTGTTAATATTTATATCATTATTCTTAAGTAATTACATAGTTTTAAGTTCCAGGCACGAAAGTTAGAGTATCATAGAAAGGATGATAATCCCTGTCTTTTGACTGATTTTAAATCTTGTAAATGTTTATATTAATTACTCTCTGAGATTTTTATTGGCTCTGCATACAATTGTCTTGGATCAAGACGTGTACCCTCAGAACAAAATACATTTTAGTGATAGTTAAAATATTATTTCATATGCACAGTTTTGCACATGAGATATTTTGGTTGTGAAATTATTACTGAGTGTCACATGGGAGTTTTTTTTCGCATCCCTTTTACCTCTATCTCTGCGAATATATTGGATATTGACATGTGACTTTTTGTACAAGGTGGAGAATTTAATTTTCTACAATATTGTGTAAAAAAGTCATTTTCTCACCTTCGGGCGGAAAACGTCAACTTTCTACCCGCTGCGCTTACCGATGTTGCCGTTTTTCGCCTCCGTCGATGAGAAAAATAGTATACGCACCATGGGCAGTAAATAAGAAAGCCTCAGATCACATGTTTGTTGACCTCGGCTTCGTTTCGGTCAACAACTACATGTGATCTGAGATATTTCATTTCCTGCCCTAGGTGCGTAATGTACTATTTCGTCCAGACCGTCACATAAGAGGTCTTGTTTTGGCAACGACGCGACGGTATGTCAAATATGTTTGTTATAAATTACGTTGAGAAATCTAAACCGCCGTCACAGAATATATTCCGTTCCGTTAATGCTTAACGTAAGTATTGGATAAATAAATTTATAATGTAGATGTATCTTAGTAAAAGTATAATATTAGTTCTCTGCTACTATGGCGCTATTAGTTTAAAAAAAAACAACTCCTTAGTTTATGAAAAATGTTATCTATGATTAGCTGTCATGTGTCATCGCTCTCTTGCAACTTTCTTGTAATTTTGTAACCTCATGAAAATAAAGCGTTTGTGTTATCAAGAAATCTACGTGAGTTTTTATTGAAAATACTGCCTAATCTGAACAATAAGTATAATCACAAATTAGAACAAAAATCAGTAAACTTCCCACCTCATAACGAAACTATGATCACTTAAGTAAATACTTAGATTGGAATATAAGAGTACCACAATTTCGTCCATCTATCAAATCCAAGAAAACAATTTACAACTAATTGTCCTAAAAGTGGGACTTACGAAGCACTCTGAAAAATTAACTTGGCAAAACTTGAAGTTAATGTCGTCTTTCATTAAATTTGGGTGAATGGTTCCCACCAATGCTTAATAGGATACAAATATTGAATCCTGATTCTAATTATAAATTGAAATATTATTTCATCCACGTTTGATGTTGTGGTTTTCATTTATATAATTTCATGATTCCTAGTTTTATAATTTCGCTACATGAGTTCTTCCGATTTTTTTATATGTGATGGAAGTTATCTATTTTTCTCTTGTTTTATATTTTTGTATCCTCAATTTTTTTCTTTTTAACCTATCAAGCCCCAAGAGCAGCGGTGATCGCGACAACAATGGAATAACAATAGATTTCCAAGAATCCGCGATCGAAGGATTAATACGATTTTTTAACTTCACTTTTCTAGTCTTCCCTTGGACTAAGCGTGTTTTTTAACTATATAATTCAATATCTTAACTCTCAATTCCCTCAGCGCATTAATCGTTAACTACCCCTTTAATTTGCCTTTTACATTTGAAAAATGTTCGTTTATTCACATTTTAATATAATTAGCACGGATTAAAAAAAAATACGGATAGAGCATTACACTATAAAGAGGTGAAGCATGCAAGGTACGACAATTTCGTCACAATTTCGTTTATTGTACACGTGACCGACACTCACACACGCAACTAAGTACTACAACCCGCTGTCATTGTACATAGAGTGACGGCGCCAATGACACGCACACATCCTACACGGGCGGCCATTACTATGCTTCACTCGGGATTAGACAAGGCTACATCCGTACTTTTTTTAAATCCGTGATAATTAGTAATAGATCAGGGGTGAACTTGGAGAGCACCTACTTAGGGTGATTATGCGTCATATGTCACCCTTGACGTAACATTTGCATTTTAGAAGAAATCTAATTTTACGCTTAAATTAAACATGATACTATTCATTTGAATAATATTGATTCACTTGGTAATATTATATATGCAATGCTAGAATGTTTACACGGTGATGTTTTGTTTGAATTAAAATGCGCCAAAGAAACCAATGCAGAAGAAGAATTATTAGTACTAAAAAAGGAAAGATATTTTTAATGTTTATATTGTAATAGTGTGGGAAAAATCAATTCAATATCAAGCTATAAGCAAGTGTTTAGTAAGTAATTTAATATCAAAATAATACTAATAGAGTAAATAACAAAAAATATTGCAGTCAGAACTTTACTAGTTCCTCGTAACAACAACCGAAAAATACAAGAATTATTTTATTAATATAGTTTCTAATAGGGAACAAGACAATTATCCCAAGAGGTTGTTACAAAGACAAGTCAGGTAGGACGTGAGCGTTGATAATTTTGAAGAATCTTCAGAAAACATTTTTTGCTCACAATCAGAAAGCAGGTAATCTCTGTGATTCCCTTTGTTGGCTTACCTTTTCTTTGTGCCTTTTGCAAGTTCTGTTCGTATTGTTAACAAATATCGATTTTACCTGAGTCGTCATTTCAAGGAGAGGTATGAGCAAACTATGGAATTCGTCTTTTTTATTCTGTTGGAAGTAAAATAATTATTGTTAAAATGTTATCGTAAATGGTATCTAAAATATTTATCCAAAATAAAGTTATTTATCTTTGTAGGTTTACCATTTATACTTTATTTCTACACTAACAACTGTCTATCTAATACACCTAATTATCCACACTAATGTTATAAATGAGCATTGAGCATGTATTTGTCTCTGACATTGGCAAACTTAAACCTTTGGACTTTAATCAAAATATTTTTAAGGTACTCCGTATCCGTAAATGATAAAAAATTAAACCATTAATCCGATTTTAATCAAAATATTATTAAGGTACCCATAAAATATACAGGATTGTTTTAACCATGACTAAATCTACAGCTTCCACGCGGTCAAGAAATTTCTGCATTAATTAAAAAAAAAAACATTTGGGCAACGATTTCACTGTCATTACCTGTCGTCTGATGTTTCCATTAAGGCAGATGAAGACAGTCAGATCTTATTTTTACCGATATCTAAATACCTCAAATATTGTAGGTACATACAAGAAATCATACTTTTGTGTCAAATTCTTCATTTAATTAAAGCTTAGGGTGTCAAATAAATCATAAAACGATTTTAATAATATAAGAATCACACCAGGCACCTATAAAGAGTACGTGTAAAATCACTGCATTCAGAACTTTTAAGATTCTCGGAATGGTTTCTAAGAAGTGCTGAGTCACCGCAAACGCAACGTACCTTAATATTAACAAAACGCTCCGCCCCTAGTAATTGGAACGTTGCCATGTCAGATAATTGTGCCACACGGCACACCCCGCTGAAATATACTACCACAGAATTCCTGTGTCCAAATAATTAAATCTTATATCATTAGGGTTCCGTAGTCAATAAGGAACCCTTATAGTTTCGGTCTGTCCATCCGTCTGTCCGTCTGTCTGTCTGTCCGCAGTTTTGCTCAGAGACTATAGGACCTATAAACCTGTAATTTGGCATGAATACACATATTAATGATGCCAACAAAATGGTACATAAAATCTTTAAAAAACTGTTTTTTTTGTGGTACCTTCCCTACCTACACATCAAGCGGGGTTGAATTTTTTTTCGCACCCACCCCATCGTGTGGGGTGTCGTTGGATAGGTTTTTAAAAAATATTATGAGTATTCTTAGATCATTTTCCAATTTAGGGATCCATTTGTGAAATATTACGTTTTAAAGTGGAAAAAATCACTAAAGTTCAGTGTATGTACGTCTCGACGTTTTAACCCTCGATCACTCGCGCGGTTTTTAGCCCCGCTAGCACTCGCGGGGTGTTGTGGCCACCCCACATATTCTAAGTGATTTTTTTATACAATACTAGCTGTCTCGGCAAACGTTGCTTTGCCATAATAATATAAAGTACCTATTTCGCCCATATTATTTTTTTGATGTGACTAAATAAGTATGTTACCATAGCAACATCTATCGCTATCCCGTCACTCAAACAATCGTTGCCCTCAGTCTCGAGTCGTAATAATTTGCTATTATTTATTCAACAAATGCACTTATCAATATATAAAGTACCCAGTAGCCGATTCTCAGACCTACTGAATATGCATATAACATTTGGTAAAAATCAGTAAAGCCGTTTGGGAGGAGTTCGTGGACTAACATTGTGACACGAGAATTTAATATATAAGATAATATCAGTTAGCGAAATTAAACCAGGATATTATTATTTTGTGTGGTTTGATGTGTGTAAATAAGAAAATTTAAATTGAATAATAAACTTTATTGCTGTTCTGTAAAACATTAAAGTAATCAGCCTTTTTTGGTCATAATATTGGGATATTTTCTGAAAAAAGACAGAAAACAAATGCTTCTAACTTTTTCACATAAACTTTCTCATTCAAAATCGTAAATATAAGGTCTAACTAACTAAATAAAATAAAATGTTCTTATTCTTCCGAACAGGAAATGAAAATTAACTTCATATGTATTTCGCACACAAATTTTTTGCGAAAATTACAATGACTCAAGGTTATAGTGTCTTTACTTATACAGCACTGCTTTTTTGATTGTGATATTCATTCGGTGCTTGGTCCAGGAGCATTCAACATCATCTTGAGTAAGCGGGCAACCCTGGTTATACATATCTTTTTTCAAGGTGACCTTCAATCATGCTCAAACCCAATGATTCCACAAACTCAGACCTTTTCATGTTAGCTTGCGATTGCGCCATATTTCAATTGTAGATAACATTTTTATTGATGCCAGACATATCCAGGACCCTCAAGTCCAGCCTCTTCTACTTTAGACTTCTAAATTGCTGAAGCATCCTGTGCTGACAAAGAATCATGATCAGATTCTTGAATAAAATCTTCACCCATGCTGGCATTGCTTTCCACTACAGAATTACTTCTTCTAACAATGGCGCCAATTATTTCTCTTTCTCTCGTTCCCAACTCATCTAAACACAAAAATATTTGAAAAAAAAATTTACATACGAACAAAGAAAATATGTAAATAAAAAGTTTATGCTACATAAATCATTGAATATTTTCTAAGAAATAAACCATTATTTATTATTTTAGTAAATAACGGCACAATAAAGTAATTTACTTTTACTAAACAATTAAAAACACCTACCTTACTGGTAAAGTAACTTCTGAAAAAGTATATCACGAGCACTCGCGGGGTGTCGTGACCACCCCACGCAACATTCAACTCCTTGTCAAGCTGCAAGCACTTGCGCCACATTGTCCCTTCCACCTTGTGTCGACGCATTTGAAAGCCACTTGAAGGTACCGGGAAGCGCGAATTCGTAACCAGAGAAATTATTATTCATTTTTACGTTCAAAAACGCGTGGGGTGCTGACAGCACCCCGCGCGAGTGATGGCAGGTTAAAGGCTTCAATAAGAAGCCTTAAAACCTAATAAGCATGAAATATTAATAATTATTTCTTAAGAATAATAATAATAATTCTTACATAATTTACTGTTCAATTCCGTCACTAACTCATTCAGAAGGCCCAAGCTTTAATTCCAAAGGACAGTTTAAAGTTTAAAGGTACTGTTCTTAAGACCTCAAAGCATCCCAAGAGCTTAATATTTGCTTACGCTGAAAGCTCAAGTGGATCAGTTACGTAAGCTCGTTACAACTTAAAGCTGCATCCATAAAACACGAGCTTATTCGGTAACAACGTTACAGCTGAAAGATTATCTTTTTAGATACAGTCGCGGATGGATGGTTATCTTGGGTTGAGGATTATTCTTAATGAATAATCTTCTGGTTTGGCTTCCTTTTAGCAACGCATGACCTACAGTTCTCTGTAGGAATATAAAGAGGAAAATGTTGTGTTTGTTTACAAGAAATGGGTTTCAAACGATGCGTTTCCCGGTGTTAGAAATGTCAATACGATGTTAGAGACCTACAAGGATGCTTTTCCGCGTGGATGACATTGTCAAGGGAGCATGGATGCGCAATAGCTGACACTTAAAATGACATTTGCGATGATTTGTATTTCAGATTCACTACTAATATTATAAATGCGAAAGTGAGACAGACACACTTTCGCTGTCTTTTCGTCTGTTTGTCTGTTGCCTCCTCACATCGACCGATTTTGTTAAAATTAGGTAGGCAGAGACTTTGAGTCCAGAGAAATACATAGGATGGTTTTTATCGCAAAATAATGTACGGTTCTCGCGAGATAAACGAATTTTGGAGCTGCGCGTCATCTAGTTTTTAAAATATTGGATGACAATACCAGCCATTAGTGTAATACCTCTAGAGTCTACTGACGGTGGAACGTTTGAAAATTTATAAAAAATAATGGCTACGCACCAAAACATCATTGTAGCCTACAAGTATGTTATGGTGCGTAGCCAAAATCAAACCATTACAATGGTTTATTATTATTTTGTGGTGATTTTTTGAGTATGGGTATCATAATAATATAATATTGTTGTACTTTTTAATAAAACAATAATTTTACTAAATTAACAGTTCTTTTGTAGCTAAAGTTGTTAAATAGCTACTTGCTAATATTTGAATAATTACTAAAAATGTTGTAATTAAAGAATTTTTAATTATTCGCTCTATTCATTTAGTAAATTAAATTGATTTATCATTGAATAATGAATATATATATTTTACGAAGAAGTACCAAGTAATGTACTATATCTATCGGTTAATAACCCACACTTTTGCGATCCAACTTTTAGCTCCCCAAAGACAAATTTCATAAGCTCACGACCTCTTCATATTAAGTTTATATTAAGGCGCTTTAGAGGTTTAAGCAAATAACAAACTCTTTACTCATATTATTAGTTAGTTATTAGTAGTCTGTGAACACTAAATCAATTATTGCTCACGAGCACAGCTGCTTGCATCTTACCAAAGTTGACTCATGTAATTGTCCAACTATTGAGGAAGTAAGCTCCCAAAAATATAAATTTAACTGGAACCATCACATTAGAGTCATATGCGATAAATTATGAGATTTTTTGGCCAACATTACATTATTTTAATGAAAGTTTAAAAGTATTAACTGAACACTCTGTAAGAACTCGAGCAGTCACACAAAACCGGCTCCTGACGACTCGAGCCTGCAACACGTACGGCGAGCGAACTACTAGTTATATCATACCGCGCCTTATCAAAATATATGAGTTACCTAAAGATGTCATAAATAACTTAATTGAGAATAACATCAAATCTAAACTAAAAACCCATTTTCTGCAAATAAATATTTAACCCTTAATTCACTTCCTGAGTCCCAGGGACTCTCATCAAATCAAATTTTAAACGGTTATAATTCAAAAGTCTTAGCAGCTAATTTCCCCCACGTCTAAGTACCTTCATGTAGCGACGCGGGTGACATGGTGCCGAGAGGATGAGCGCGTACATACCATATTTAGTGAGTTATTACGCCAAGTGAATCCCAGGGACTAATACTAGTGAATTACGTTATGATTATTTGTATATATTCAAATTTAGTAATGTTGAATTTTCACCGGCACAATAATTTAAATTATGTATGCTTTATTTTTCTGTTGTACAATTGTAAAATGGCTCTAAATAACATGACTTTATCAATCTAAGAGACGATTGAGCAGATTATATTCTGGAAGCCTGGCTTCAAGAAGAATTGGACGAAAAAATGACATTCCTGAAGATGTGAGCTACCCTGAAACAAGTTGGCTAGGAGGGAAAGTATTACTACTTATGCCACTATAAAAAGAGAACAAAAACTACTCATCTATGCACAAAATGTCTGAAGCCAATATGTTTTACTTGCTCAAAAAAGATATGCCGACGTAGCTTTTAGATAGTGACAGAAACCCGCTGCACGTTTTTTTTTCTTTGTATAGAAGCATACATTAATGTTTATTTTATTTTATTTTGTGCACCTTTATTAGTTTAAAAACCTTAAGTTCTTTTTAATTTTTAGAATATTTGTTACTTTAGAGAAACCTTAAAAATATCATGGTTTTAAAAGACTGATAAGTGCTTTTTCTTAAATTTTCAAGACGATCTCAGAAGTTTGGTTGGTTTTGTTATGAATTCTAATAATTTACAAAGTAGTTAAGAATATTGTTAAACAAAATGTTAATGAAATTTGTTTTATTTCATAAAAACATACATTTAAAATATGTGAGTCCCGGGGACACATAGAAGGTAATTAACGTTACTAAATTTCACCTAGTGAATTGAGGGTTAAGAATAATTGACATCGTTGCATTCGAGTACCTAATTCTATCTTACATACTATTAACTATCCTGTTCCTTATAATTATTATATTAACGTATAAAATAATTTTATAGTACCAACTGGCTAATATATTTTGTAGTTTGTTTAATTTATAACCACATCTGTGAATAGGACTGTATCGCAGCATTGCACAAATCTCATTGGTTTTAAATGTTGCTAAAATTAAGTGTAAAAATTGTTATACGTCTTATTTGGTATAATATAAATAAAATAAAATAAGAGCTAGAGCCCACGCCAATACATTTTTTATGGTATTTTATTTGGTATGCATTGAATAAACTATGTTAAACTGGAGTCATCTATATTACTTTTGTGTAACTAAAAAAAAACTCACATAAAACAGAGAAAGCTAGAGGAAAGGAGGTTGTTTTAATCACTTATTGAATAGTCTGTTGTTATTTATTTTAAACTAGTGGAAACCGTACATTTTTCCGGGATAAAAAGTATCCTATGTCGTTTCCCGGGACTCGAAAGTATCTCCATACCAAAATTAGGCAAAATGGGATCAGCGGTCTGGGCGTGAATCGGGAAAAGACAGACAGACCGACAAGCATTATTAGATGGTTTAGGTTCCAAAGCCAATACTTTTATAATAATAATAATATCTATGGACGCTTCACACCACGTCAGTCTGGACCCGTGGTAAGTACCTGAAGGATTTGTGTTACAGGTACCAGACAACGGAAATATATTATTTAATACTTTTATACTATACATATATTTAAGATTTTTATTATATGATACACATATTTAATACACATCCATGACCCAGGAACTTTATAAACTTTTTTGTTCCGTCGTCGGCGGGACTCGAACCCGCGACCTCCGGCTTGAGCTACCAACGCGCTCACCACTGCGCCACGGAGGTCGTCGTTTTATATTGATCTTGAATATATTTTTGCCCTTTTCGTTGTTGTTTTTGTCTTTGCTATAAAATTTTAGAATCTAAACTGTAAAAAAATCATAACAAAGATCGAAACATGCACAAAGAAGTGTTTTAATCTCAGAATTATTATTTTCAGAACAGTATAATATTATTAAATAAAGAATTCATAATATTATTATAGCAAACATTTTACATAGCAAAGCTAGCACGTACCCAAAATAGACCGAATGGTATTCAAATCAACCGTATCGGAATATTTAGTATTTGAATTTAGAACTTATATCATAATGAATGTATCGAACAGAATATGAATGGAATAAGGGCTGGTACACACTCATTCAAACTAAGGATGAGTGAATAGAAAACTAGAAAGAAACGAAAGGAGAAAAGAGCCGTACATAAGGATTTAAAATCAATATATTGATAAGTGCATTTGTTAAATAAATAATAGTAAATTATTACAACTTGAGACTGACGGCGACCATTGTGCGACGGGATAGCGATCGACGTTGCCATGGCGACATACTTATTTAGTCACTTCAATAAAATAATATGGGCGAAATACTTTATATTATGGCAAAGCAACGTTTGCCGGGACAGCTAGTAGGATCTAATATTATACTGCAATGTTTTACATCCTAGAGGCACCGCCAGCATAAAAAGTAAAGAAATAGTTTTGTTCGACGCGTCAAAGCTTCTGTTAATATTTTGTTAATGTACGTGTGCAACATGTCGGATTTTGGTCGGGCTATTTACTGTATCTGCTCGTAGCGCCCTCTGCTCCCACCTTTTCGCAATATTCCCTATTGAAACATCGACTATAACATGGTCAAATTAACTAGACGCACGGTTTGATGACGTCATTACGGAGCTCGCATGTTATTGCAGCGGTGCGTCAAGTTAATGTGACCGTGTTGTACTGTAATACAATGTTAAGTTCATTGGGCTGATTTTTTAGTTCATTACCATTTAGATCAAAATGTATTTAAACTTTAGTGTAAATCTATCTGTATAATTTAGCCGCACTTTCGTCAACTCTGTTAGATCTATTTAACTTGAGTGATAAATTTTCGTTAGCGTAATTGCAAACAATAAATTGGAAGAGTTTTATCGCACAGGGCTTAATGGTTTGGAAGTGCGTTAAACATGAATATTTATTTTATGGTATCTGCTGTAGCTATTTCACTTCGAATCGGCGAAGTTTTTGTGCTCTTCGGTCTATCCATACTAATATTGTAAATGCGAAAATGTGTCTGTCTGTTCGTCTGTTGCCTCTTCACGCTTAAACGGCTGAACCGATTTTGATGAAATTTGGTATGCAGATACATTGAGACCCGGGAAACGACATAATATTAGGATACTTTTATCCTGGAAAAATGTACGGTACCCACGCGATAAACTTTTGGAGCAAAGGAGTTTCGGGCCTCATCTAGTTTGATAAATGGTCGAACTGAGAAAACTCCTCGTTTTTGGAAGTTCGTTAAAAAACGGCAAACAAGTTGAAAACAACAATGTTTCATCCATTTAGCCACATCATAAACCACGATGTTAGTCGAAACTAACACAGTTTTGTTTCATTCGTTTTAGTTAAAAATAATTCACTTTCCCCCCAACAACACTCCCGAGGCTAATGCTAATTAAAAACTTCTTAATTAACCGTCGTTTCTTTTAACTGTAATCTTCTTATCTGAATGTCACATGTACTGCGCGGAAATGGTTATTTTATTTTTTTTATCCAGTTACACATAGTTGAATGGTTCACCGGCGTGATGACATTAGGCTTTAAGGTGACGCCACGATAAAGTAAAAAACCGTGTTGGATGTGTTTTAGATTGCTTGTTTTCTATGCGAGGCCGGTCTGGCCTCTCATAGAAAACAAGCAATGGAACAGCAAAAAATGGAAAGGGCGTAGCGACAAAATAGTTTTTGTCGCGTAATTTAAAAACCATAAATACTTTTCATATAAGCTATGGGCAAAATAAAGTGTATGCTTGAACCAAATTATGTACAAAGTTTTGGAAGCTTAAATCGCTCTCCTCTGTTGGCAAAATAGGAATCCCTTTTTACAGAGGTCTTTTTGATTGATTATTTCACACAGGATTATTCTGTGTTATAAAAGTTGACCAATCGTGTTATGCTTTGGGTAATTCAAAGACAAAGACATGATGAATACTGACAATGAACTTTAATTTCTTAGCTTTAGTCATTGCTGAGAAAAATCGACATTGCTACAGCCAAATTATCAAGGCGTCGCCTTAACGTCAATATAGTTCCTAACTACTAAAAATCAAGAATACAGGGAATTCTTTATACTACGCATAGGTCGGAGCAGATTTTGCTCCTAACACACACACATATAAATAATTCTACCAAAATCTAACATGTTGCACACGTCATGCCAGAATATTGACAGAAATGTTGTCAAACGTCGAGCAAAACTTTTTCTTAACTAATATCTTTTACAATTATTGAAGTCAAGGTATTAAAAGTTTTGTTAGAGACTTTCGAATTTCAATACCTTGATTGCCATACAGAGCAACAGTCAATTCCAATACAAAAGCAAACTATAAGTTACATGCATATAAAGATATCAAATTCTATTCATATACTCTCCCCGAGCTCACTACTGGTATTAAAACATCATAAATTTGACATTGCCACTCCTATGAATAATATACAAAGAATATTTACAATTAATTTATAGGGTGTTCAACTGTTCGAACTATGTGATTATAGATCCGTGTAGAGGCAACAACTTATGTACTTACCTCATGATCAGGAAAATATTTTTAATGAAATTAAGAACATGTTAATTTTAAATAATGTGCTTTGACTTTTTCGTGTTAGGTTTTTTTTATGAAATAAGGGGGCAAACGAGCAAACGGGTCACCTGATGAAAAGCAACATCCGTCACCCATGGACACTCGCAGCATCAGAAGAGCTGCAGGTGCGTTGCCGGCCTTTAAGAGGGAATAGGGTAATAGGGGAGGGTAGGGAAGGGAATAGGGTAGAGGATTGGACCTCCGGTAAACTCACTCACTCGGCGAAACACAGCGCAAGCGCTGTTTCACGCCGGTTTTCTGTGAGAACGTGGTATTTCTCCGGTCTAGCCGGCCCATTCGTGCCGAAGCATGGCTCTTCCACGTTGTTTCAATTTTCTGGTTTCTACAGTTAATAATTATTTATCAAAGTGAAAATCTAAAGATGTGTTCGAAAGCCGTTAAATATTATGAGGTGGAAATTTGTATGCCGCGTAAAAATAGTAATTTTTGATTGACCAATTATAATAATTATTGTTTCTCTATTTGAGAATTGGATACGGTTCACCAAGATTTTGTAATAGCAGTTTATCTATTCAAACATTCTATCAATTGATATATTTACATTATGATACTAGCTAATCAAAAGAATCAACTCCACATTCATGACCCAGGAACATTGAAAACTTTTTGTTCCCCCAGCAGGATTCGAACTAGCGATCCCCGGCTTCAGCTACAGAGGTTTATAGGATTATTATATCGAGTGTCTCCTCTATCCAGTTACTCTTTTATTCCACAGTCGATGACTCATGATATTCCTCCGGCTCCATTCACGATATCCATAAACTTTAACTCGCAGGGCAAAGTCCAGAGTTCATTTCACGAAGTTTCTATAAAGATCCTTATTGCCTGGTCATAAGGGTCCTGTACAAGGTAACACAGTTTTGAACGGAGTAGAAACTACTGTATACTTTATATTAAGCGGCAAATTAGAAAAACGGCGTACAGAAATTGGCTTTAATGTTAAATTTATTCAATTATAAAAGACAGATAAAAAATGCAATAGTTAATTGAAGAGATCTGATAATAATTTTAATATAATTATTATAAAAAAAATCCATAATAATTCTATATTTTATTTTCTACTAGCTGACCCGACAGAAGTTGTCCTGTCTTAACGATGATTATTTAATTCGAATTGGTATAATTAAGTAAACAATATATTAAAATTAGTATCTCCATGCCAAATTTCATCAAAATAAATTAAATAGTATAAGCGAAAATCATAAAAGTTTACTGTGCAGGAACCGTACATTTTCCGGGACAAAAAGTATCCCTTGTCCTTCCCCGAGACTCAAAGTATCTTCGTACCAAAATTCATCAAAATCGATTGAATAGTTTACGCGAAAATCATAAAGTTTATTGTGCGGGAACCGTACATTTTCCTGGACAAAAAGTATCCATTGTCCTTTCCTGAGACTCAAAGTACTTATCTCCATACCAAAATTCATCAAAATCGATTGAATATTTTACGCGCAAATTATAAAAGTATATTGTGCAGTAATCGTACATTTTTCCGGACAACTTTGGTCTTCGGGACTCAAAGTATATCTATGCCAAATTTCAGCGAAATCGGTCCAGCCGTTCAGGCGTGATGTCGTGACCACGCGAATATGGATTCATTTTTAACCGACTTCCAAAAACGAGGAGGTTATATGTTCGGCTGTGGATATTTTTTTTTTTTTTGTATGTTCAACGATTACTCCGCCGTTTGTGAACCGATTTTCGAAATTTTTGTTTTGTTGTATTAGGTTTCACTCCAATTTGGTACCATGTTCACAAAAGTGGTGACCTGATGATGGGATCCAGGAGTAATCGAGGGAACTCCTCGAAATTAATATGGAAACATATGGTGATTTTGGTTTTATGTGAAGTGTACTAAGAATATGCTACCAAAAAGTCAAATATTGGGTCAAGGTATACCATGGTTTCGAAGATGCTGAGAGAACTCCTGACTCTTTATAGATACACGTTTGGGAGTTTCGGCGTTGTTTTAAGAACAGAAAGCATATGCTACCATGCAATTCAAATTCATCATCATCATCATCATCGTCATCATCATCATTACCACGTCGTGTTAAGGTCACCAATGTCTCATGGCACAAAATAGATAATAGTACAAGGCATAGGTATGGATACAATAATAATAATTATGTACATAACAACACCAATTATTATAGGCTGTTTAATATACACGGCGGTCAGCGCCGCAGAGGCAACGGCGTCGCGTACGTAAACATCGTATTCAAGTTCTAACTGGAATGTCAGGGCATGCGGCATGCCGCCAGAGTAGACAGAATGATAGAGTATGCCGACTTAGAACTGATGTAATTTTTTTAAGTTTGACGTATTATGACAAAAGTCGTCGCTAGGGTCGTAACCTACAAATTTAGTTGTTTATATTTAGGCACATGCAAAGAAAACTGTCAGAATTCAATTTCAAAATCTTATTTTTAAAATTAAATTATACCAGCCAGCGCGCCAGCCTTTAACTTATCCTGGCGAAACCCGAAAGAAACGACAGATATTAATACTCGTCAGTCTCTTAGCAGTCGAAGTACTGGTAGTTATGTCTATTGTGATGCCGCGCTGCGAGCATTTTGCAGCACGTGTTCACTTAGATCTTTAAAAATGTATTGTTTAAATTTATCTATCTACCTGATATTTGGGCCTTGGGGTATGCCGTATGACTCATATCAGTCTTAACAAATTGTAATAAGATACGTAGAATATACGCAGTACCACCGACGACCACTTATAAATTCGCGGACTATGACGGAGGTCAACTTAAGGTGAACGCAGATTTGGCCGCACCGCACGCGCCGCAGTCGCCGCATTCGGAATTCTTTATATGAAGTTATAGGCAAGCTCGCATACCCACCTACCCGCGCCGCAGTCTTCGCAACTTCATAATAATATGAAGAATTGCGAATGCGGCGACTGCGGTGCGTGCGGTGCGTGCGGTGCGGCCAAATCTGCGTTCACCTTTAATAACAATTATACGAGATCAATTACCACTCAATATTATGATTTATGTTGTCAATTCAATGCTCACTGCTCACACCAAGCTCACTGTTGAGTTGTCAGACGTCAGTTGCTTACAAACTTTCAACAACACAACAAAAATCTGTTACAAGTTACAACTACCTATATAAAACTTCTATGTACAAGCGATAGCGCGACACAGGAGCGCCTCAGTGACATCTAGTGAAGACAATATGAAACTATTTTTTATACAATTTGAATTGGCACTAACAGTTTACCTACTAGGTAACTAAAAAGAGTGAAATTATTATTTTTAACAAAAAATTAAAACCGACTTCCAAGGTAAAAACAATATTAATAGCATCCTTATAATATGAACTAAAAAGTATTAAATAATTTTTCCTATCTAATATGTAGTGCCTTTTCCGCGAATTCGGCTAAACTTCAACTATTTCTGTACTCAATCTTCATAATTTTGAAGTCGGTGCCAGTTCCAAAAGTTTCAAATTTTCTGTCAAAGAAATAAAGATTCAGCTATATCTGGTACCGACTTCAAAATGATGAAGATTGAGTACAGAAATAGTTGAAGTTTAGCCGAATTCGGGAAAAGGCACTACATATTAGATAGGAAAAATTATTTAATACTTTTTAGTTCATATTATAAGGATGCTATTAATATTGTTTTTACCTTGGAAGTCGGTTTTAATATATTATAGAGATTTAAAAATACTTTTCCAAATGTTATCGGTACGTACATGAACGCGTTTACTCAATGTTGAAATCATTCTCCTTTAACCTTTATTTTAGCTGCAAAATTATAAAACTATTATGAATTGCTACTTACGAGTAATATGACACAGACACAGATTAATAAGCCACTGAATGTTCTCACTAGGAGCTTAATGAATAAACTTTGTGTGGTAAAAGTTAAACTAATATTTAAATTGCATCCTCTGTCTGATTACTCTATGGCGAATATATATATATATATACATATATATATATATATACGTATATATATATATATATATATATATATATATATATATATATATATATATATATATATATATATATATATATATGCGATTCGAATGTAAGAGGTGGCAACGTTTCGTACATACTTACAAGGGAAAAATATGATGTGCACAAAATATGCACAGCGGGGCTAAAATGATCGCTTTGGAGAATCATATTGTAAATCATTAATCATAATATGATTCATTTAAAAAAAACGCATAATGGTCACTCTGCTTACAATTCATACTTATTATCTAGTTTACTGTACTAATTTGACATTCGTCAGTTTGACAGTTTTGATAATTTTCTGAATTGATTTGAGAGGAATTGCAAAATGTGACCATTTTAGGTCCGCAGAATGCCATATTGTAAAATGACATTACAATAGAAACCTCTTTTATTAATATCATCTATTTAACTGAGTATCAGCTGTATCAATACTCAAATAAGGTTATAATTCTATGGTTTTGAACGGTATGAAAATTACCGAAAACTAGAGTAATAATTATAATAATTGATGATTTATGTGGATAAAATAGGTAACGAAGAATTTGAAAAAAATGTTCTTTTATAAATGGAAGCTTTAGGACCAGGAAAACGACTTGAAATAAAAAAAAATGTGGATTTTGAAAAATGTGTAGCCCAGGGATCTATCAGCCAGATGATGAAGTTTTTTTTTCCTGAATTTTTATTTTTTTCGGGGAATAAAAATTAGTAATTACGCTTATGTTTTAAAATATAATCTATCTGACATCACTTAATCCACTTACGACTTCAATTATTTCGTCTGTCTGTCTCTCTTGTCATGGACAAAGCCAATCCACGCGTTAAAAACGTCATTACCTTTGACAGCTCTATTTTTAATTTTCGAACATGCCGGTGTGACAAAAGGGTTTGATCCAGCCAATAGACTTAATTAATTAATTGTAGCGGCTTCATGTACCCATATTGTTAATTACAAGTTCATTAGCATACGTTGATAGAGATAAAAGTGACAAGACAGAGCTAGTTTAGATACTTTTTGATCGAAAAATGTATGTTAATTTATACCAGAGTTGACAAAACATTTTTAAATTCCATGTTGATTATGATAATAACAATAATTGTTCATTTGTGCATACTTTATGGTGTTAGGTGTTATGTATACAGGGTGTAACAAAATTAAGTGATATAATACTTTGTGGTGTGTACGTGTTCCTTGTAGAGAGTTCACTGTGAAAGTAGCAGCTCTGAAAGACGAAAAAATTTTTTTCACTTTTGTATGGGCAAGGGCCCGAGCGTCACGAGTTTCCCATACAAAAGTGAAAAAATTTTTTGGTATTTTAGCGCTGCCACTTTCACAGTGGACTCTCTACAAGGAACACGTACACACCCTAAAGTATTATCACTTATTTTTGTTACAGACTGTATAATAGGGAACTTGCGAGTTGCGACACATGAATAACAAAATAATATTATGACTACTTTTTGTAGTACAGTTTCCAATAAAGAGTATTTAAGTTAACAAGTATATTTCCTTATAACATGTTACTGAAATGGTTTCTTTGAACGACAACTTTTCAAATCACCTGATTGAAAAATGTTATAAAATATTTTCTGAAACTCCAATTCCATCTAATATGTGGACTCGGTGCATAGTATGCGCCGAGTTTACATGCATACCGATAACAAAATCTTGGTTTAAGCTTCTCGTAGTCAATTAAGTATGTCACAAAGTACCTTGAAGGTTTTCGTAGAATATTTTCATCTGCTTTTACCATGGATTTATATCACGGGTACTAACTACTCAGTATCTGCCTCACCCAGAGACGAATAGTTAATTATTTAACGGTTATTAAATGAAGATTTTGACATAAACCCCATACAATATCTGTCAAATTCTTCATTACATTGAAGTTAAATCATCATTTAAATATGTCTCTGAGTGCTCAGTCTACGTTATAATATTGTGTAGTAAATATAAAGTTATTATTGTTATTACAACCCTAAACTGTCCCACTGCTGGGCAAAGGCCTCCCCCAAAGACTTCCATCTGTCTCTCCCCTGCGCCACCGCTGGCCAGCCTGGCTGGTATGTCTCCAGCTCAATATAAAGTTGTAAATTAAAAATGCACTACTTTGGATTGACATGTTACGTCTCTTAACACTACTTAAGTTGTGTTGTTGGCTTTTTTCAATAATAAAGTTCCAGAAATCAAAACAAATCCTTCCACAATATCAAACACATTCAAAAACTTTTGCAATTCACTTTAATGTGACGCGAAAACAAATTCAATAAAACGATTAAGTAATACTTGTTCACATCTGCTGAAAACAATACACACCGCATTCAAATTGGTCCTATTTGGGTATCTCAACGATTTACGCCTGTCCATTTAAACTGTCCATTTAACGGTCATAAGCCGCCGATTTCCGCCATATTTCTTTCGAGAACATTCCATGTTATGGCTTCAGATTGGCTTTATCTAGTCCCATATGCACGACTTATTTGCGTACGAATCTACGATTCAATAACGGTGAATTTGGGAAACGGGGTTTAGTTTTTTATGGTTGGCTGGGATTGGATTTGACAATTCATTTGAGAGGTTCTGGCAATGATAAGTGGTTTTCGTTTTTTCTCTTTCAACTAATGGTAACTGCATTGTAGTAAAGTTTTTAAAATATTATTTTTACGATCAGCTGTGCTTAGCTCGAAAATATTATGACAAGTTTTAGAGCGTCCAAAGGAGATATTTATTGCCAGTTTTTTAATACAACTGCGCCCAGGTGTGTCCTACTAACCTGAGAATATCATTAATTTATGAATATACTTTTTACATTACGCCGGTTTACATATCTCTAATAGCGGTATTAACACAAAGTTTACTCACCGAATCCACCAGAGTAGTTAAAATAACGTAAATGAATCGTTATTTTGAAGTAAATTACTTTGTACCCAGTTATTGAGTCGATGTGGACTCTCCCGGGTTTTTATACAGCTTAAGCTGCAATTTCGCTTTAATGTATTTTTTTACTTGTTTCAGGTTGTGAATAAGCTGGAAACATGGAGACCGTGGTTCAATATTTGCTCCTAGCTCTAGCACTGACCTCAGTGCAAATATCCTTTACTGAAAGCCGTCTAAATGAAAAACGCAGGGATAAAACTGAAAGGAGATATCACGCCGTGCAGACGAAAGATAATATGTGCGAGATTACAAACAGAGAATCCAAAGTACATTGTTACTGCGAGAATACGGAAGTGAAAACCGCCACGAGAGCCGACTGCTGGGTTTTTAATGGCGGAATAGATGAATCCGATCCGATATGGTCTAGTTTTAACTCGCAGCCGCTCCTGGAAAAACTTACATTTAACGTCAGATCGGACGGCGCGCTCAAGTTTATCCCGTTGAACGTTATACACAAATTGAAGCGATTACAAAAATTGTACATTCATTATGCGACGCTCAACAAAATCGAGAAGAGGACTTTCACGAATATAACGACGCTGAGAGAAATAACTTTAATGAACGACAAAATAATAACGCTAGACTTTTCGGCGTTCGCAAGCCTTCCGCTACTCGTGAACTTGACGATAAAGGGCAACAAAATAGCAGAGATACAGAGAGATGTGTTCGTCGATCTCCCGAACCTGAGATATCTCGATCTCTCCTTCAACAATATTAACTTGGCGCACGATGGTTGCTTCGAGCATTTAAATATCCTGAACGACCTCGTCCTGGAAGGCAATTTAATCTCCGTATTAACGAGAGACACCTTTAAAGGCCTCGCTAATTTAACGAGGCTGGATTTGAGGTCAAATAAATTGTCGATGATTGGAGATTTAACGTTTTCCGAATTGTGGAATCTAAACGAACTTCTTTTGGATAATAATGAATTGAAATATCTTTCGGAGAGAGCCTTTGATGGCTTAGCTTTGCTTCAAAAACTGTCTATAACCGGAAATAAATTGCAGTCCGTCAACGAAGGGCTTTTAGAGGGCGTAAGAGGGTTGGAATTATTGGATTTGAGAAATAATGAAATCGAATTCTTTACGTACGACACCGTCAAGCCGATCCTCGAGAACTTAAAAATGAAAACCTCCGTCCTCTACTTAAGCGGTAAGTTATTGGGGTTTACGTTGTTGACATCAATAGCCTTTATTGGAAAAACTATTTTTACTACATAATTGACTGTAATTTATTGATCAATTTGACATCAAAAGCGATAAAATTTTCTTCAAATAGTTTCATTATATGAAGTACCAATCATGTTTTAATTAAATCGTCCAAATCGATATTTTTATTTTGGTTTTACTAAAAATGTAATGTAACTTTTTCTTTTATCAGACTTTTCACTGTGTTATTCTTTTGATAGTGAGTGTTTTGTTGACAGCAAAAATTATTATAGTACTCACCATTTACCCTAATACAACCATCACAACGCTCCGGTAGGCATCACGTAAGCCATTATGGGGTATGTTAAAATCGAAAAGATAAATAACATTTTGGGTGAATAATACTCCAGTCCCCAGCTTTAATCCCCTGCCAAAGAGCCGAAACACCCTTCGCGTTAAGGACAATTAATGAGTGTAGCAGTTCGTTTAGAGTCAACAATGGCGTAATAACACGATTTGGCACAATGGAAAATGAATTATTAAAAATCAACAAACCTAACGGGAGTTCACATGATAATTTTATTACTCTTTGTCTGTCTGACGAATCTGGACCCTTTATTAGATTGGGAGAGACCTAAATTGATATAGATGGGTGGGAATATATCTCTTTTTACGAATGTGGGAAACGTCAATATTTTAGGCTTTATATATTAAACTAGATGACGCCCGCAAATCCATTTGCGCCAGAATAAATTTTCTGGGAACTGTCCTTTCCCGGAGCTCAAAGTTTTTCCCTACCAAATTTAAGCGAAATCGGTTTAGCGGTTTGCACGTGAAAAGGCAACAGACAGATACACTTTCGCAATTATAATATTACTATGGATCTCATATGGATTCTTCTTCTTAGGCCCTTTATATAAAAGTTTCCACACAAACATTAATGTATGAAAGTAATTCATTTGTTCTACATAAAATTTATTCCAGTTAGGTCCAATGCATCCCCAATTTACGATTACATACTCTATCCTCGTCTATCTTAGTGACTTAGGTCGTACATCGATCACGGAGTAGTATTAAATTGCAATACACAAGGAGTTTATATTTTGTATGAGTCTATTTAGCTGTTTTTATGTTTAAATAGAATTAAAGTTACTACAAATCTAAAATTAAATACCTATTTATTTCTAAATATCTTTCGTTTACGATGCGTGTTGTAACGCATCGTTACAACGAAAGATTTGCTAAATAATTTACAAATCTCAATGTTATTACAAAAATGTATTTTAGTTGTTTCTTGCCGTCTAACGCAAAAACCATACCATAAACGATAATTTTCTCGCCTTAAAAAGCTGCATTCCTATTTATTTGCCATCCAATATAATTTAAGCTACTTTTCATCTTGATGCAAACTATAATAATAATGTCTATGATATAATTATAAAAATTCTTAGATTTGATATTAATACAATATTCTTTTTTCCAACAGGTAACAAACTTACCTGCGACTGCCGCTTAAGCTGGATTCAGAATCTTCGCAACGAAACTAGCAGTGATCCCCTCAAATCAGCTTTGGACGACGTCACTTGTTATTATAATACCCTTGATAGCGCTGAAGGTAACAACGAAGTTACAATCAACGAGAAAGCTCCAATAGATAGCTTCGACTTAGATTCGAATGATGAACCAAAAGATGCTATTGATGAGGAAATATATGATCCACTTAAGTACGAAGCTACTGTTAAGCCTGAAGAACAAGTTTTCGTTGTGGACATTCCAGCTAAAACTCTCCCATGTCCAGGTCTGGTGCGAAACGGTGAAGACTCGCAAATGTTGTCTTCGAAAGACGAAAAATACTGGTTACCGAGTTCAAGTACAATGCTAGTGTCTAGTTTATTTAGTTCCACAGTCATATCATTACTATTCATATTACTACATTAGATTAAGAACGTGTGATTCTGTAAATACGTAAATTTTAGATGGCCTAGCGTTAAGAATTTTCTCATTAATAAAGACTGTATAAGCATTCCATTGATTTTGTTTGCCGAGTGGAGTTAATTTATTTGTAATGTACTTTTGTCGGGTTCCAAAGTTTCGAGAGATTGTATAATATAGACATCTAATTAGGAGTTGTTTATTTGAAGTTTGTGGAGAATTGTCAATTTAGTAATTAATTAGTGTTAAGTAATTGTGTATAATTCTTGATATTTTTATATTCCTATGAATTAGATTCCTATAATATGTTGTTAATTAGTACATCTAGTAGTAGATATCACTAAAGTAAATTAAAAGTAAATTAAACTTTCCTAGTTTCTTGTCTTCTCAGTAACATTTTCGTTCAAACCATGAGGCGAACCACGATTTCGTATTTAATGTCAAGTTTTTGTAACTAGTCTTATGGTTTTGACCGAAAATAATAAATAACAATTATTAAAAAAGTTTTAATCAAACTTTTTGTCACTACAATTAACTAGAAACAAAACTTATAATCTAATGAATTTAAATTTTATTTAACGAAATGTAAAATTTGTGTCTCATTATCTTTCATACTACATATCGATTGGCTTGCTTCTTGTGGGTAAATATTTATGATATAAAACTACGAGATAATATTAAAATTACGAAATAGTAATAAAAGCGATTTACAATTCGGTTTTGAATTTATTGTTTTAAATCTACTTTTTCCCAAATAAAACTAAAGTAATATTATGTCCTTTCAAGTTGGTTTGAAATTCTTCTAATTCATCTATATTCTATATTGTACCAAAATACATAAATTCTGGTAATTAAGAGGATATTAAAAGTTCTCAAAATTCCATTCTGAGTAATTTCTCTGAATTTCTTCTTCAAAACTCCAACAATAACAACAATAGATATTAAAGTAAGGATTTGCAAAGTTAAAAAGGTGAAATTGTCGAAAAGGGTGATTTGAATGAAAGATAATAGTGGTGCGTTTATGAAGTAATTTTTTTTTATGAAATAAGGGGGGAAACGAGCAAACGGGTCACCTAATGAAAAGCAACTTCCGTCGCCCATGGACACTGGCAGCATCGGAAGAGCTGCAGGTGCGTTGCCGGCCTTCTAAGAGGGAATAGGGTAATAGAGGAAGGTAGGGATAGGAATAGGGGAGGGTAAGGAAGGAAATAGGGGAGGGTAGGGAAGGTAAAAGGGTAGGTAGGGGATTGGGCCTCCGGTTAGCTCACACACTCGGCGAAACACAGCGCAAGCGCTGTTTCACGCCGGTTTTCTGTGAGCCCGTGGTATTTTTAAGGTCGAGCCGGCCCATTTGCCCATAAAATGCGAAGATTATATATTATTATTATTTAATTGCATTTACGTTTCACATAAGTCGACTTATTAAATTTAATAATTTTCTGGCTGCAGAGGGCAGTATATGATATTTTCAATTCACTTATTCGCACCAACATTTGGCGGCGGTTCAAAAAGATCAAAGGCGCCAAATGCGAAATCGTTTATTATATATTTCTGGTAGATGACTCCGTAATCATACTGTGACTGGAGTGGAATATGAAAAAATACGAAAGAGAATTTCATTATAGCCAAACTTAAGTGTAGTTTCGTAAAACTTATGCAATTTTCAAATATATTCTTAGCTTTGCAGCTGACTCGTAAAAAAATCTAGCTGTTTTTCGAGATGTTTACTACATCTCGAAAAACAGCTAGATTTTTTTCGATTAAAATACTTTGCTAATCTTGTAAGTAACATAAGAACAGAGCCAAAGGGATTCTGTCGTACTGAATATTAGATCCCTTCAAAATTTACAGACTTTAGTACAATTTCATAATTAATGTATATTGAGCCGTAATTTCTACAATTTATTTCAAAATTGGGAATTCAAAATTAATAATTACATTTAGCTACCAACAGCAAACGGTATGGGAATTAGTTAAAATTCTAATTATGCTTATTGATGATATTTCTGATTACTTTACGCATATTGATTTGTTTGTATTTACTCTAACTTGTATTTGCATGTACTGAATAATATGGAAATAATAATATCATCAGCCAGCAACTACAGCTAGAAACATCCAGATTTCAGTAACCCTTTTATCGATGAATTATTGTAACTATGCTAAATTTTACATTCACCGTACACAGAAAATCGCAAATTATTTCCATAATTTTTTGCTTAGTTTGTTATCGTGTACGGAGTGGTAAACGTCACGAGATCTTAGGTGTTTTGGCTGCAAAATAATTGCCATATTCGAAAAAAACTATCTGACATAAATTAAATTTTTATTGTTACTATGCGTGGAAAAAAAATTGTCCAAGCGTAAATACACCACACTATATTCCCAGAATGTCAAGAGTTTATTTTACCCCACCTAACGTATGATTAACATACAATTTTTTTAAAGAAAAAAGGCAGATATTCTTAGCTAGCAATCAAGGGTCGAAAGCATTCATGGCAACCAAGGAGGGAAATGCCCTGTCAACTCCCCCATTCTCCCCGAATTTACGTGTACGTTATTTGTCAGCTGTTTTCCGTAGTGGCGATGAAAGCCGGAAAAAGGAGCCATTCACACCGACGCGACGATAAATCCAGGCCATGATGTTTAATTTTGAGAGAAACATAGGTAAGTTAAGAATACATTAGGTTGATTGTAATAAGACATTTCGACATATTACGTGTATTATGTCGAAATATCTTATTAAAATTGGGAATATTATGCAAAAATGGGAGCAGAGGACGCTACTTGCACATACAGTAAATAATCTGACCACACATGTTGCACACGTCATACCTGAATATTGTCAGAAACGTTGTCAAACGTTAAACAAAACTTTTTGTTTACTGTCTATGCTAATGCTGCCGTCTAGCGTGAAAACTTTGCAGTAATAATATATCCTATTGCTAATATTGAGCACATGTTATTGGTCATATTTGATGTAGTTTGACAATTTATTTAAGGCGAAGACAATTGCCAATTCGACATCTTTGTGCAGTTTTCTAGACGTAATGTATTTCATTGATTGGCACAAAAAAATGTATGTGATTTTTTATTATACATTTTGGAAAAGCTTCTTTATGTTAAATAATAAAATAATGTACTCCTACTGGATAAAAAAAAAAAACAAAGTCACATCTTCCAGGAACTTAAAACAGTTTTAACTAAAATAATGTACTAAGCTATGCTTTAAAAATTTATTTATTAGATACCTTTTATAAAAATCTAAAGCTTGTAAGATTTAATTTTCGGTTCTGACATCTAGATTTCCCATAATATTTATTTTTTTCTCTAACAAACGAAAAATGTATCCACGCTACCGAGTGAATATTTCACATCTCTGTCTCTCTTGCATGAGAATCGACAGTGGTGCGAGAGTGATGCGAGATATGCGAATTCTCAAGGTCATTGGCAGTTATCAGCGTCTTAATTTGAGAAGTTTCACTATATTATAATAAAGTCTTTTTCATAATACAAAAGTTATGTTACGAAGGTCCTTTGCGCCGAATATCATTGTAAATAGGCCGTTAGTTTAGCCGGTGACAGACAGACAGGTACTTTTTCGCATGTATATTGTATAATAATACCTAAGACAAGTCTTAGCTGCCGTTTCAGTGTGTCAGAGCCTTACGAATGGGGTGGGGGAAAGCTCTGTCATAGTAAACGATGACCCATTTTTTAAATCAATATCCGTGGTATCGTTAGACTGAGTGATTCCCGAAATAAATAATGTTGTTTGAAGATTTTTTTGCCAGAAAACGGGCGTAGATGGTAAGCGGTATTGATGTTTTGGTTTTATTATTTTATTAATTTAAATTACTCATGTCCAAAATATAAAACAAATTCAGTACCATAGATTAATTAGTTAATTGTCTTATTCATTGTTTTAGTAATTATACCATAAGAGTAAGTGAACTTTTCCCTTACTCTTGTAGGCCAAATTGGATGACCGACATGCCTGGCGAGAGATCAGGCGCAGGACGAACGAATATGCATGTTTTTAGTCTATTTTTTGTCTATTTTTATCGTAACTAGGTTTTAGTTATTCAAAAGTGGAAATTAAACTCGCAACCTCTAATTCAAAAACCTTGCTCTGAAGTTTAGGCTATAAGTTTTATTGTTGTTACTGTAACAACAGAGTAAAGGCCACAGACATAGATAAAGATAAATACCGCATATCGCTCCAATTGTATGAAAACGAGCGTGCCACTTTTTTATAGCTACTGTGACGTACCGATGATAAGAAAAGTGCCCATTATCTAGGCCAACGTTTCTATTTCAATTTCTACAGCTCAATACGGCACTTTTAGACTTTTAAGCATTTTTTAAATTCCGATTGACGTCCGATTCCGATGGCAGACTAAGGAACAGGCTTTCGAAAGACGAGCATTGCTCGTCGTTCGGGAGCGCGATATGGCACCCGAAGTACATACACATGCGGTATCTATCATGATCTATGTCTGTGGTATAGGCGTTACAAAAGGCATAAACTTAAAGTTACACAAAATATAATTTTAAGCGACCTTATTGTAATATCAAAGATTTCTTTTATCACACAAAACTGAAATGCACTGAAAAAGTATTAGTACTTTATAAAAATATCTGCAGGAAATAAGATTGAATAGGGCGGCGAAAACTAAAGAAAACAAAACAAGTACGCGCCAGATGCAAATGACTTTGGAATCTCCTTATTAAATACAGCTAGGTATAGCTAAAAATACGTCCGTCTGATAAAATACTTTGATCCCACGTCTAAAAAAGTACAAATAAACCAAATTTGTGAGCTTGAGATTTTTAAAATATCCCGCAAAGACGACCTCCGTGGCGCAGTGGTGAGCGCGTTGGTAGCTCAAGCCGGAGGTCGCGGCTTCGAGTCCCGCCGACGGAACAAAAAGTTTATAAAGTTCCTGGGTCATGGATGTGTATTAAATATGTGTATCATATAATAAAAATCTTAAATATATGTATAGTATAAAAGTACTAAATATATTTCCGTTGTCTGGTACCCGTAACACAAGTCCCTCAGGTACTTAGCACGGGGCCAGACTGACGTGGTGTGAAGCGTCCATAGATAGCGAAAAAAAGAAAAAAAAAAGTGAACTCAAAGTGTATCTTAATTTTTTGCGTCGTTGCCAACGGCAGACGTTATTCGTAAAGAAACCCTCGCTGTTGTTTCTTAAAAATATTTTTAACCAAAATACTTACCGTTATTCTTGCATATTTCTGCGAAAAAAACATCCTTTGTACTTTTCCTGAACTTTACAAACTAAATATGGAGTAAACTGATATTCACGTGCAAAGAGTTGACTACGCGGAAAGACGACTATTAAACACTAAAATGTGCGTTCCAATATTCAGTAACATAGACGTGACTAATACAAGAAGATGTACAGTTGCCGCGACATTATTTACACGTACTAAGCAGCTTCAGCTAACAGGTACATGATAATATTATAGGCCGTGTTCAAACCAAACTGGCTGTCAGCCGCCGAATGTGAGCGAACGTCATTTATTGTATTTCGGCATCCATTAGAGTTTAGACGGTTATGCCCTGATCAGGCAATTCCGTCAATCATGACTTTCGTTTGACTGTTGGTGAATGTTGGAGTTAATTTCACACTATACTGTCATTCTGCCCGATTGTCAGTCATACGCAAAACTTTACAAAGACGTTTTCACGCAAGATAATTATGGACGACTGACTGACGCGCGATTGACGAAATGCCATCGTTTACTCAAAAGTCATGATTGATGGCTACATGACATAAGAACCAAAATATCCAGATAACCGTCAATCAATTTCATGCAACCATCAGTCACTGCATTACACGGCAGGTTATTCAACACTCACAGTCATGACTGTGGTAAAACTGACAACAAAACCTGCCGTGTAGTGGATGCCCATATTCACTTTATCGTTAACACCAAACCGCTATTACGCTAGGCGTAGGCGCGGACATTCGATACCGTTTATTTCTACGTTCACACTGGGGCTTACAGTGAGCCCAGGGCTTCAAATAACGTTATTTTTTCATAACGTTACTGCTTCAAGGGCATAGATAACGGTATGAAAATTAACCCGATATTAAAAATAACGTTAAAAATTGATATTAATAACGGTTAATGTTATAACGTTATATAGGATTTATAACGGTAAATATACGTTCTTTGATAACGTTATAGTCCGTCAAGAAAGTCATGACAGGCGGGAAAATTTTCTTAACGTAATCACGCTTATAAGGTGTATTTTTTCTTTGTATTTTCACACAAATCTCGCAAAAAAAGTGGGCTGCGAGTGAGATTTAGTGCACCGTGCACGATCGCATACCTGATACCAGAAAATAACGTTATATTTACCGTTATTATCATAACGATATTTTTTCATTTATACTTATCGAAAAAATATCGTTATAATAATAACGATAAATATAACGTTATTTTACTAAATATCGTTAAAAAAAATAACGTTATCTGGCTACCATTATGAAAATAACGGTACGTAACGATATTTTTTCTGTTATTCGATAACGTTATGAAGCCCTGAGTGAGCCTGCTCAAATGCTCACATTCGGCGACTGACAGTCAGTTCGGTTTGGACACGGCCATGGTACCAAGTGACAGTGTAAACAACTATATTTATTTACACTGTGATGGTACTAGATAACACCCGCAACTCAGTTGCGCCAAAAACCTAGGCCCAGTCGGGAAAAGAAACGTTGGAAGACCTAGAGATAGATGGGTCGACGAAATTAAGGAAAGGATGGGAGTGGCATCTGACAGAAAAACATGGGAAAAGTTAGAGGAGGCCTTTATCCGAAGAGGAGCCATGCCAATAATCTAAATAAAAATAAAAATGATATGATAAAGAGGTGACAGACGTACGAACTTAAAGTACGCAGTTTATAAGTTCGCGAACTTACTCGGCTCGCGTCGGTGACACACGAGAATCGCTCACACTGGATTACCATGCCCCCAGGCTCGCGACTCGCGGCGCGCGGCTCGTGGCTCGGATCGTCGAGCCAATATAAGTTCGCTTACTCGCGTGTCTTTCACTCCCTATAGGGTTATAATAATAATATTGTTTTTTTTTTTTTTTGTGTATAAAATAATATATTCTATTAGTGTAAAAAACTGTGTAAAGCATAGAAACAAACGGCTTTATTATTATTATTATTCGTTGCGAAGCGTATATTACGTAATAAAAAGTATCCTATGTCCTTTCCCGGGACTTAAAGTATTTCAATACCAAACAGCATAATCGTTTCAGCGGTTTAGGTGTGATGAGGTAACAGACAGACACACAATCGTATTTATAATATTAGTATGGATTTAGATGATGTGTGAAAACTAAAGCATCAAGTACTAAGCAGATTGTCAAGACGAATAATTCATGGTAAGTAAATTTTCTTAGGGCCAATCCACACGTACCACAACCACACGACATCGCAACGACAAAATGTCGTCGAGCAGTGGTTACGTGTGAATGGTGTCGCTGCAGCATTTTGTGGTTGCGTTGTGGTACCGACAAAATGCCGACGTGGTTGCGTTGTCGCCAGTGGTTGCGATCTGGTTACGTACGAAAGTCAATGAAACGGAGGGGGGAAGAGCGCGGGCGGTGTGCGCGCACTGTCGTTGCATCGACGCAACGTTGTGGTTGCGATGTGGTTACGATGTGGTCGGCCGTTTTTGCGTCTGACAAGTTATCTGACAAGGGGTCGACAACGACTGCAAAATGTGGTCCAGTTCATTTACAATACGAAATATACGCCCGACCACGTGGTGTGGTTGTGGTGTGGTTGTGGTTGTCGTGTGGTTGTGGTACGTGTGGGTTGGCCCATAAAGCGGCTAATGCGTTCTATTGCCATCGTTTACCGCTATTACTCTTTTCAGAAACTCTCTATCACGAAAATGAGGTTTCATCACTTCCCCATTCTTTATGATTGGTTTACTTAGGCGTCTATTCATCGTCTGTTTATTTCCTTTGAC
Organism: Lysandra bellargus; assembly: GCA_905333045.1. NCBI lineage: Eukaryota > Metazoa > Arthropoda > Insecta > Lepidoptera > Lycaenidae > Lysandra > Lysandra bellargus. The sequence goes on from HG995354.1 coordinate 4,004,834, forward strand.
GTAGTTCTATTACAGTAAGTACATTATTATGTATATTATGTACTGCGGATCGCTTGTATGTATTATGTATTTTCACTCTTTCCTTTATATTAAAAGCGCGTGCTGGGAATTTATTTTGGTAAGAAAATGGAGTAAACCATCGCTGGAGTAAACTTACTCTGGAATGGAGACCAAGGCTAGGAAATCGGGGTGTAGGTCGACCTCCGACTAGGTGGGACGACGATCTCCGTATAGTTGCAGGTCCATGTTGGATGAGAGTAGCAGGAGATCGGTCATCTTGGCGTTCAAGGAGAGAACTACGTATTGTGCCAGCGACGAATATGTAGTGGACGAATATAGGCTTAGAATCGTACATTTTTTCGGGATAAAAAGTATCATAGGATATTTTACTCAACAAAGAAAAAAACGACATAGTCCTGTCCCGGAACTCAATACCAATTTTAACAAAATCGGTTAAGCGGTTTGAGCGTGAAGAGGTAACAGACAGACACACTTTCGCATTTACAATATTAGTAGGGATAAGTCTGATATTGATAAACATCTCGAACTATTCAGTTTGGTATTATCGCCATAAAATCGAATCGAATAATCTAGTTCATACATTTTGAACAGTAGCATGACTATTATCGTTTATTAAAGTGATGTAAGGATATTATTTTTATGGAGTTATTAAGGCGACGCCTTGATAATTTGGCTGTGGCGATATCGATTTTTCTCAGCAATGACTAAAGCTAAGAAACTAAAGTTCATTGTCAGTATTCATCATGTCTTTGTATTTGAATTACCCATAGCATAATACGATTGGTCAACTTTTATAACACAGAATATATCAATCAAAAAGACCTCTGTAAAAAAAGGGATTCCTATTTTTCCAACAGAGGAGAGTGATTTAAGCTTCCAAAATTTGTACATAGATTGGTTCAAGCATACAATTTAATTTGCCCATGGCTTATAAGAAATGTATTTATGGTTTTTAAATTACGCGACAAAAACCATTTTGTCGCTTACGCCCTTTCCATTTTTTACTGCTCCATTGCTAGTTTTCTATGATGATGAACAAGCAATCTAAAACATATCCAACACGGTTTTTTACTTTAACGCGGCGTCACCTTAAATCTATTAGTACTTGCAGGAAACGTTAAAATAGTTCTAATTAAAGCAATTACCTTGAGCTGTTATTATTTATTATTATGTGCCACCTACACATTATGTGTGGGGTAGAAAAAGGCTTACACGTTTGGTTTAAGTTAAAATCCGTAATTTACAGACAATAGATATAAAAAAATCTCGCGAAAAAACTACGTTTTGTCGGGATGAAATCCTAAGGATCGATAACATAAGATGACGATAATGACTTGGGATGAACTGTCACCAAAAAAATATAAATTAAAATCTATGCAGCTAAAAAAATTGAAGTTGCTCCTTTTTTGAAAGTCAGTAAAATGGTTACAGAACTGCAAGATAAAATATTTTATAGCTTTCTTTGCCTCATTTAATCGTCATCTTAATAAAATTCCGGATTTTTTTTCACCAACGCTTTGTTACGTATTACGATATAGTTTGAATATAGCACTCTTGTACGTTTATACTATTTCACCTAGTGAACTTTACTCCTTAACTTAAAAGTTCCTAATTGAAATCGGTCCGTAAACAAAAACTTGTGAGGCGCGTGGGAAACGCATTACCCGTGTGTTTTTGGTTAATAAGGCTTTAAGCATACTGACGACCATCGCTGTGGTTGCTAATATTACTTGACGACCTCTGTGGCTCAATGGGTAGAGTGTGTGGCAGCTCAAGCCGGGGGTCGCGGGTTCGAATCCCGTCGACGTAACAAAAAGTTTTTCAATGTTCCTGGGTCTGTGTATTAAATATGTGTATGATATAATAAAATTCTTAAATATATGTATAATATAAAAGTATTAAATATAGTTCCGTTGTCTGGTACTCGTAACACAAGTCCTTCAGGTGCTTAGCACGGGGCCAGATTGACGTGGTGTGAAGCGTCCATAGATATTATTATAATATTAAGGTTCTTGCCAAGTAGGCACCATAGTTTCGACGTTCAGAAAGAAGTTTGTAAAAATTACGTGTGGTACTCGGAGACTGACGCCGTAAAGCCTAGGATCCACAGAATACCAGGGATCACGATACAGACCTATCCTATAGCTATACCGTGATCATATCATGAGTGGAATCCTTTTTAACAGGGTCCTAGTCCATTTTTATGTTCTTATTATTTTTATTATCATTTTTTGTTACTTACTTTATCTTGTTTATTTATCTTTGTATCTGTATAATATTATGTGTATTTAAGTGCAGTGTGGTGTGAATGTTCATTGAATAAATGTTTATTATTATTGAAGCTATTGTATAGCATTTATCAACTTGTGCAATAATTATGATTCGCAAGCGTCTAGTCGCACGTACACAAACACCGTGCCGAAGTGTGCCGAACTGAAACGACGTTAGACGGCAACGCCGCACCGACTTCCACCGCTGCACGCTGTGCCGGTCGGAGTGGGGGTGTTAGGTTTATTTTCGTTACATATTTTTTTGATTCGATCGCCGCGCTCAAAGCCCGCGATAAAAGCTTTGCAATTATTAGCTTCATTTGATTGATTCGATTTAATAAATTATTAAGATGAATTAAACAAAAATACAAGATTGAAATATATTTTCTTCAGGCTCCATTGGCCACCATGATGGGCAAACATGGGCATACATAAGTGACGAAAGAAACATGGACAACTACATGTTATCCACAACTATACCTATTCAGGCAGAAAGTCCAATTACATTTTTTTTGGATTCAAACTACGTGTACCATGAAATAGATAATATCAGTTTTATTGCAATATCACCACTTTTATATAACAGGTCTCACGAGTAGCAAGTTTGTTAATGCCCTTATTCAAAATGTGGGTGTTTCACACTTCCCTGACAAACCAACAAAACTAAACTAATAAAATATATTATTACTTAGTGATTCACACGTGTACAATGAATTATTATTACATATATCCATAATGCGAAAGTGTGTGTCCGTCTGTCTGTCTGTTAGCTCTTAACGCCCAAACCACTGAAACGTTTTTTGCTGTTTGGTAAAGAGATACTTTGAGTCCCGGGAAATGATATAGAATACATTTATCCCGGAAAAATGTACGGTTCTCGCGCGATAAACTAACTTTGGCGCTACGGTCTGTGCTGCTAAGGACGTCTTGCAAAAACATTGCTGTATTTATAAATCCGATTCTCAAGATGCAGAGAGTATAGATCGCTCGCGCTAGGCCATCATACAGAGGAAGCGCTGACGAGTAGAGTAGGTACAACGATTTTCAAACTGTTTTCATAAAGTTAACTAAACATAAGTTTGACAAAGTAATATGAAAATTCAAGGCCAAGTAGACATTCTGTTTCTCTCAGGCCCACTAACATATTTACCCTGCATTATCAAAAAGGAGAAAGTTTAAGTTTTTTTTTTACAAGTTCAACTTAGATCTGCATAAGAGAGCCTTAGGCCTACTTGTTCGCAACCATGAGATAAGTATCATATATTTTTATCTCTCTCTTCTTCATATTTATGAAAGAAAAGGCATGATAAACATCTCGTATTGGCGCAACTGGCCTAAAAACACTCAAATTATGTACACGTGTCAGTCATTCGTAGTTTTTCTCGTTATTTTCGTAGAAATTGTAGCTTATTTAGAACAAAGTGTTCCCGCTAGAAAGCATACATTAGTTTTTCAACCGAACCTGTTATTAAAATTACAAAAAAATGCACAAACAATTACCCCGTAGCGTGAGACACGATATTAATTAAACTTAATGTTGCCAGCTGCGGCCTAAAACACAGAAAATAAAAAAGTCATTTTCGCCTTTGAAAAATATCTTTGATCCATACGATAATATTCTAAGCATGAGGAAAATTATTCTGTCCGTGATCTCTCTCGATTGAAAAGCGCCATTTTTAACCGACTTCCAAAAAGGATGAGGTATATTATGTTCGGCTGTGAATATATACTTTTATTTTACTTTGGAGCTGTAGTGTCTCCCACATCGGTTGCGGTGACGGAGGCTAGTTTAAATGACTATAGACCAGCTAAGCAGCAGTGATTCTATAGTGCATACTTAGATATATGAGGTACAGCGCCCACACTTAGGTGTGGGCGCTGTACACAAGAGCACTGTCGCTTCTTTTTGACCCTTGACAAAAAAGAGGGGTGATATAAGTTTGATACTATAATAACCTAGTAGGATGTCTAACATGAATGACAAGAGACCAGGCGCAGGATCGCCTTTTTATGCTCATCCGTCGCGGGATAATCTTGTTTATCAGCCTGCATTGTCCCAATCGAACTTAGAAGCTTTCCAACATAGGAACCCACAACCTAAAATTCAAGAGCCATGCTCTAAAAAAATTCGCTACGGAGTTGACTTTGGGGTATCGACGCTACATTTTATTGGACTTCTACAACATTCTGACACACTACGGTCATGCTACAAAAGATTTAAACACCCGTTGAGTAGTTGATTAGAGAAAAATTGAGTACAAAATGCTCTCTAAAACTACTGTTCAACCGATGCTTAGTTTTTTGTGGTAAGACCGTTAATGGCTATGTTAATCTGATCATTCTATGTCACTGCAACTGTAATGATGACCGCTAAGCATCAGAGTAACGTAGCCTCGAACAGAGCAATGCTTTCTGAAAATCTAGGGTGCGATATCTTTTATCACAATCACCCATTCTCTAAAGGTACGCCAAAGATTTTTCCTGTGTTTATACTGACTTGGCATATATACGCAAAATCTGCATATTTATATTATACTATAGACGTGGAAAATTTACTCATCTGTGCCCTGTGGCATCAAGGCAAAAGTATGTCGCCTGACCACACAATCTTTTAGAAGCTGATTAGAGGCTTCTTGTATTATTCTATCGTAGCCGATCGGTCTAAAAAATATTTGTATCTTAAGTTTTATACTCTCATGCTTTTCCAAATGCCTTAAACCTTTAAGAAATGACTTGTGCCATACTTCAGCAATAAATAATGAAGAAAATCGTCCACATGTCCAGAATTGCCAAGTTAATAGCTCGCAATAATTACTGTAGCGTGTCACAGGTGTGAAGACTACTATTTAACAGCAAACATTCTATTTTCGCCATGATTGTATAATTATGTAGTGGATATGCTATTTTTTCCGGTTCCTTCTTTTCTTATAAGTAATTTCTGGTGACCCCTTACAATAGAGCAACTTATAAGAATATCAGTCTCAATTATGCGTTTGTTACGCTTAAAGTATTTTGTTATATAGTAAGAGATATGAATCAAGATTTTTATTTTAGGATATTTTCTCTAAGTCAGTGGTTCTTATGATTTTGACAGGCTATGTATGTATGTATGTTCATCGGTTCCCTCGTAACTTCTAAACTACTTATCAGAATTCGACAAATGACATATCATTAGAAGCGTCCTAATTGTCCGCTGGTTATAGGCTATATGGGGTTTCACAAAATCTAATGTGGCGCCCTCTAGCGAACAAAATATACAGAGTAAAAAAATAAAGTTAAGATAAATATGCCGTGTTTGGTATCATTTGAAAGAGCTTCATTAGCACATACCAAATATGTCAACATTATTAGCTATTTCTCACGGGTTTGCGAGCAATCACCTTATAATTGAAAGAATTCATAAATCGCTTTTTACCCGACTACGGCGAAGCAAAAAGGAGGGTTATGATTTTGACCTGTAGGTATGTATGTATGTATGTATGTGGGTATGGATGTTTGTCTGTTCCCTCGTAACTTTAAAACTACTTAACCTATTTAGACAAACGAGGTGTTATTGGAAGTGTCTTGATTGTCCGCTGGTTATAGGCTACATGACTTCACGTAAAATTGACTATAGCGCCATCTAGGGCACTTAAAGTATAGAACAAAAAAATTTACCTGACTATCAATGTGGGGTATCAAATGAAAGAACTTTGTTAGCACATTTCAAATATATAAATATCATTAGCTATTTCCCACGGGTTTGCTTGCAATCACCGGATTATTGCATGAATTTATGAATCATTTCAATACAATATGAAACAATAACTAATTATCTATAGCAACACCAATTCAAAGTAACTCTAAAATCAGTTAAAGGTGCTGTCGGGCACTACATTACTATATAATATGGTGTACGGCTTTGCTTGCAATTACTTGATATTTGCATGAACTAATAAAAATTACTCATCACTCTCACTGATATGAGAATCGTCCGGAACTTGGCCAATGGGGCCCAGCTCGAAATCGCGTCGTTAGTGTTGAGTTTTAATTTGCCTGTTTTAGGAATAAAGTTATAAATTGACAGTGAAATTATTGTACACTAAACTAAACATATACTTTTGAGTATCATTTGATTACAATGTGGTACCTGCACTCTCTCCTGAAACTTACACTTTACCGTAAAGTACGTACTTTAACGTAAAGGACAGAGTAAAGTACTGGCTCTACGGGAGAAAAACTGAAAATGTATGCCTGCTTGGTATTTCATTTTCATCTCGCCCCCACTCCCGGAGTGCAACGTGGTGCAACCATAAATTGTTTTTTTTCCTTTGTTTTTGTTGATTTATTTCTATTTTATATATCTTTATTGTTTTATACATTTTATTTTGTTACAATGACTATTAACTTAGATAAAGTGAAAACAACTTAATGTAACTCATCAAACAATCGATTATTACTCACAATAATTCAGTGAGACCCAGCCCTATGCTCGAATGTCTATCAGTAATATTTCTAGTTTACTTGCCAATGGATATAATATTGACCGTTCATTGTCATAATAATACACTGTGCTGCATTATATTACACATTCAGAATTCAGATATGACTATTGACTACTATTATGTTCAAGTGTTAATCATTATGATGTTGTAGTCAACGTGACGATGCTGCTAAGTGGTAACTTATTATTTTTAACTTAACATATTTTGCATTGTGCTTACCTATAGTTTCTGAACGTTCCCTTATTCTGTATTTAATCATGTGCTGTAACTACTACCAACACGTTCCCTATTACATAAAAAATTGCTAGGGCTGCAATTACGGACCTGCAAGTAAACATTAGTTGTCCCTTTGTGACACGTCTTGCACTATTAGGACTCCGTGAATTTTGGTCTCATTCTTATTTAAAGAGTGTAAATAAAATATAAACCGTTTTATTCTTGTGTTGTTACAATTCTTTGAAATAACACGGAAATGCAAAGTGAAAGAATACAAAGAATGACAAATATTAACCAGCATAACGCGACAGGAGATACAAGTTACCAGGAACCCCCCCAACCCCTCGCAACCTCTCCCAACCCCCTGTAGCCCCTACGGGAAACCGAAAGCCTTATCGAATTCCACTTATTTGATAACCTCGGTAAGGGAATAGTTATTTTTATTATTCACAATTTGATTTAGTGAAATGTGGTTTACTTTTCGGAATTTATTTACGTGAATATACGGAGAGCAACGCGGTAGCGGGAATGGGAGACGAGGCGTGACCGAGAACGAAGGCGGGTGCGGTGGCGGAAGCGGTGGCGGAAGTCGAGGCGGAAGCGGAGGCGGAAGCGGAGGCGGTAGCGGAAGCGGAGGCGGAAGCGGAAGCGGAGGCGAAAGCGGAGGCGGAAGCGGAGGCGGAAGTGGAGATGAAAGTGGAGATGAAAGCGGAGGCGGAAGCGGAGGCGGAAGCGGAGACGGAAGCGCAGGCAGAAGCGGAGGCGGAAGCGCAGGCGGAAGCGGAGGCGGAAGCGGAGGTGAAAGCAAAAGCGGGGAAGCAATGGTGGTAGTGGGAGCGGGATCGAGAGCGGGAGCGGTGGCTTGAGCGGAAATGAGAGTTAGGACTGCGCCAAACCGGAATGGCAGCGGCGCGCGGCGGGGCAAGCACTTTGAGTGTCGTATGATTTTATAAACTTTATCTTCATTATTGTAATACATAGTATCGCTTGAGAAGTCTACGCCCGCTCGTGACCGCTCGTGGCCGCTGGCGGAAATCATGCGGAAATTCCGCCGTGGAACTTCGGCATAGTGTGTTTAGACACTTAGAGCGTATAGAGTTGAAGTAAGAGCATGATTATTATGAGTGGAACAAAAGTGGAGCAGAAGCGAGGCCGGAGGCGGAAGAAGGAGTGGGAGCGAGATTAGATCAGAAATGAAGGTGAGGGCGGGAGAGGCGGAAAAAAAACTCAAGTAGGTACCAATATTATTTGGGAGGCGTTTATAGGCGTAGTTGGCGTTGGCATCCACTCAGCAAGGATTTGTCACCCCCAATCAAAGTTTGTATGCCCAGGTACTTGTACTAATATGTATTCTGTGGCCCAGGGTACAATTTCACGCAAGTCTTCTAAATTAATAAAGTGTGAGTGTAAAGAAAAAAAATTAGACACATAAATAAATGTCAGAACTCGAAATTATATTGTTAGTCGGGACTCCTGATTTCTTTAGTATGTTATTTGTTTATTTGGTATTATGTATTCGAAATCTTCAGTGAACAGTTTTTCATAAAAAATACAGATAAAGAGACTTGTTTGTGGAACGAGAACAAGTCACCCCGAGGCTGGCTGGGTCTCGATGCAATATGTATTTTGTTCTCAAAAACATTATCTATCAAACTAAACATCCTTATTTTATAATACAAATGAAGCACAAAATTTATACCCGACCATGGGCTCCATAGTTTCTTTTTTGGTTGACGCCTGACCCCTGGGACAGAACCTGCTACCACGAGTGGTCCGTTAACCAGGTCCAACTAACCAGATCCAGGGAACCAAAGGTTTTAAAGGCCTGAAAGACGTACGAACGCGAGCACGCGGGTTTAAAGTTCGCGAACGCGTCGGTGACACACGAGAATCGCTCACACTGGATTACCATGCCCCCAGGCTCGCGGCTCGCGGCTTTTTGCTGACACACAGGCGGTTAAGATCGTCGAGCCATAAGTCCGCGTACTTACTCGCACGTCTGTCACCCCTTTTACAACTAGGCCACGGACGCTCGTAATCGAATACTGTATAGTTGTATACGAACATTCGAAAAAGTAATCACAAGATACTCAAAGGCACGCATTTGAATGACGTTCGTCCATTAGATTAAATAAATAATTTTCATTCCGATAAATTGGGATACATCAGAACTTTCCTGTGATAAAGGCCACGTGTTTTCATTTATGATAAAATTGTTATCAAACTTTCTTGAGTTTCTGGCTTGTTTTTCCCGGCTACAAAAATAAATGAACCCTTACAGGCGGTGTGCAATTTGTTTTAAGTGCTTCCTTAGTAAACAGGGCTGATGAGATAGATCACTAGATACGACAAACCTCATTTTATTTCAAAAACTGTAGCCGTTTTTTTCGTTTATGAAATGAGCACAAAGGTCTGCATGGAAAACGGTATTTTAGAAGACTTATTTTTTCTGGGAAATAACATATTCCCAAAAAAAAAATAGCCTGTCAGCATGGCGATTCACGAGTCCCGTTCGAGACGGATTCGGAAATTTTACAGTGCGGTTATTGGTCAATGCCTAGCATGGCGAGCGATTATTGGATGTCACGCGATGAAGTTTCCGAGTTCGAGTCGAATTGCATATTGTGAATCAGATCCATGGTCTCGTTGCTCTCAAGCATGCAGCGCACCATGATCGGGAGCGAGAGGTCCTCGTATAGAACCACTGTGCTGGACCGTGTCCTCCGCAGCGCCTAATTTTTATAATTAACCGTCAAAATTTTTGTTATAAAAGCCACCACTATGTGCCGCTATCTAGCCTTAGGGTCTTTCGTGTCAAATAAACATATTATGACAGCTATATCGTGGCATATATGACAGCTATATCGTGACATATGACAGCGGTTTGACACGATAGACCCTAAAGCTACATAGCGGCACCTAGTGGCAAATGGAATATGAAAAACTCTTGTTACTGTCGACACGATAGACCCTAAGGCTACATAGCGGCACCTACAGGCGTAGCATCGTCATCATAGAAACGGTTTCTTTCTACGGAAGAATAAACAAAGTGACAGACAATAGAAATTCGCCATTTTATCGATAAAATCTGTCAGTATGTCAATTCTTTCCCATTTCTACTGCTGTTATGCTAGGCCCGCTGGTGGCTAATGGAATATCAAAAACTCTCGTTATTGTCGCTTCCAGTCAACAATTATAGCTCAATGTATGATAGCTCTTCACACCTTGCGCCACGTGGGCTGTGTCACGCCGAGGGACACACTTTGTTGCATTAAAGACCTGGCTAATTACCCAAATTATCCAAATTGTTGGAATATTTATGTGGAGGCCTAAAGGTGTGAAGTTAGGGCGAGCGCTCGCTTGAGGAATGAGGATAGTAATTCCAATACAAAATACATGTTTTTTGTGCGCATCTTTGTAGGTTTTGTAGGTTTTGTGTAGGTTAGGTGTAGGTGTAGCTTTCGTGAGTGCCCTTAGTGTTAGTCGATACCTGGTCTATATTTTATTTTGTATTAATAAAGATGTATATATATATATATATATATATATATATATATATATATATATATCTTGTGATTTAGTAGATATATCATGTAGATTAGTCGACTGCCGTCGACTGCCGCCGACTGCCGCCGACTGCCGCCGACACGTGCCGTCGTCTGCCGTCGACTGCCGCCGACGCGTGCCGCCGACACGTGCCATTCGTCTGTTAGCGCTTTTCAGAATTTTGAAAAAAAACTTTTAAAAAAAATTGTAATCGGGAATTCAGTTTCAGGGAAACAATAATTAAGGAATTGCATTTAACGCATGCAAAGCAACGGGGAAAAACTACAACTGTTTTAAAAATAACTAAGAATTTTTTTCTTATATTATGAAAATCTTTGATGTACTTACTATCAAAGAAGTCGATTCATAGACAGTTAGCGGACCATAATAATTTGGTCGCGTTAAGTCAAACCCATCCGACCGATCACAGCTAACATTAAATTGACATGATCCGACCAAGTGACGTTGGTCTGTCAACTGCCTAGGAATCAATGTCCTCAATGATACTGTTACGTGCTAGGGTTCGTTGGATTCGGAGAGAAAGACCTGGTGACTCTCTTGAAGACTTTATTCACAAGCACTAGCTCACACAAATCACAAAGTACAAACACTAAGCACTAAGTCCAAACACTAAGCACTATCACTGTCACTCACTATTGATCACTTGTTCTCACTTCGAAGTCGCCTTGATGATCGCTTGTATCAAACTGAATTGCCGGCTGCAGTCTGCGACTATTTATACGGGCCGGATCGAATCTCAGAAAATTCCGGAACATCCCAGAGTAAACCCGATATGCGTAAACAAGTATGAGATATTTCTAGAAATTACTCGTAGGTACTTACTCCAAGCGCCATCTAGTATCGAGTAGGCACACAACACAGGCAACATAAATCAATGTTGCCTGTGTTCCCTTGGTCAGTTTGCTGGTCCGACGCTAGATGGCACCACGTGTCCGTATCCGCAACAATACTATCAAAGCAGTTGATTCATCGGCAGATGGCGGACCTACGTATTTTGGTCGCGTTACTTCAAACCCAGCCGACAGATCACAATTAACATTGAATTGACATGATCCGAACATATGACGTTGGTCTGTCAACTGCCTAGGAATCAATTTCCTCGATGGTACTATCAGATAGTGTAGGGTAGGACATGAATTTTATACGAGGATGTAAGAGGTGCCACTTTTTCGTTGGGTAGGACTTACAAGAGGCATTACAAAGTGTACAAAAAAAGTTGTGTGCTTATATTATTCACTTTCGTTAGCCATTCTGACATACGCACTCACGACTCACTCCCAACGCACGATATATCCTTACATTTATGCACCTATCATCATTTATTTGAGTTAATACAACTGTCCCTGTAAAGCCAGTGCAACCACACCATCCATAACGGAAATACGACGAAATAGGTGTTGTTAATCATTGGCTCGGGGCATATTAATTCTACCTGCTTCTAAATCGGGCTTGCGGGCTGGTTGCCGACCACTGAATAGCTGTGAATGACTTGGACGTTGAGATATTTGGTGCTATAGCAATAGCATGGAGTCTAGTTTCAATGCTTGGAGTGAAGTAAAAATAATTGAAAGTCAATCAAATAATGTGTTACTTTATTCATAATATCAATATTATTGTGCGATGATTTGCTATTTGCATTATTATGTTTAAATAGTACTAGTAGTCACCTGATGGAAATGCAACTTCCGTCGCCCATGGACACTCGCAGCATCAGAAGAGCTGCAGGTGCGTTGCCGGCCTTTTAAGATGGAATAGGGTAATAGGGGAGGGTAGGGAAGGAAATAGGGAAAAGGATAGGGGATCGGGCTTCCGGTAAACTCACTCACTCGGCGAAACACAGCTTTTTTAACCAGAAGAAAAAAAGTGTATTAATTTTATCAGTCGAATTAACTTAACACATGGTATAAATGGTATAAAAATAGTATAATAACAATCAAGGAATTTTCTTCCGAAAAACAGAGGGTCACGTGGGTGTCATAAGCCTAAGTTACTAGCCGCGTCGACGGCTATGATTAGTTAATGTCTTGTCAAATAGCAAGTTTTTGATGACCTAGGCTTGTGAAACTCTCGGAAAATAAGACCTGTGTATTTAGACTACGACTTGATGTAAGATTTTTTACATTTAAAACATTATTTTAAATTTTTTATATATTTGATATATTATATCTAGCATAAATATCAATTGATATTATATTATATCATGATTCATGATATATATCCGATATATATATCAATTGATATAATTATAGGTATATCATGCGAACCCTGAGCTTTTGTATACTTACGCATTTTTATTTTTTATAATAAAACTCTTAATATAATATAACTTATAATGTAGAATAATATTATAATAAAACTTATAATGTAGAACAGATTATAATAAAACATATTATTGTGACAACCCTGAAGCAATAACGAATACCTACACAAAAGCGGCATTTCGCGCGACTTCAAAGGCGTTGGAACACTGTAGTTATTTACACTGTGATAATATACAGCTGTTATTATTATAATAATTATAAAGGCTTTCATTATTATATTATAAGTTATAACATATCTAAGACTTCCAGCTATGTATATAAAATCATTCTCAAATTACACTCTGTTCAAACTTATTTGACCTGCATGAGGAACTTTATTGTAACTAATCAAGGTTCATTTTCATAAAAATCATGGGTAAAATAGCTCTGAACGGTCGTAAATTATATCGACTCTAGCCAAGGATGCTCGTAAAATTTATTCAATCAAAAACTAATAAAGAGAATGCATATTTTACGAGATTCAGTATCAGTGAGGCGAAGAAAAATCATTTTCGGTAAGAATTTAGAATTACTTACATAAAAATGTTAATGCTTCGCACACTAACTGACCGCACTTTTCATACAAGTATAATAATTATAAACTAGTACATATTATATTCATAATAGGTTATAACACTTAATCTATACATATTATAAAACAAAGTCGCTTTTTTCCCTCATGTCCCTTTGTTCCCTTTAATCTTTAAAACTACGCAACGGATTTTGATGATTCTTTCAGTGTTAGATAGCACGTTTATCGAGGAAGGCTATAGGCTATATTTTATCACGCTAAGACTAATAGGAGCGAAGAAATAGAGGAAAATGTGGAAAAAACGGGAAAAATTATTTCAAGGGCTAACTTGAATACGCTAATCTCAGGAACTACTGGTCCGATTTGAAAAATTATTTCAGTGTTAGATAGCCCATTTATTGAGGAAGGCTATAGGCTATATTTTATCACGCTAAGACTAATAGAAGAATGTGAAAAAAAACGGAGGAAATTATTTGAAAGGGCTTATCTCGCGAACTACTGGAGCAATTTTTATGTTATTTGGCACAGATAAGAAGTAGACCACGTGAAGAATTATAGACTATCGATTTTAATCATTTTTTCAGTGGTTATATATTTTATACCCGTGCGACGCCGGGGCGGGTCGCTAGTAATATATAAGTTATAACATTAGCGTGTATTGAAAATGCAGCCCGCTCCGCTGCGCCATGTCACAACGTGTGCAAAGCTAAAATATCTACCGTGCTCTAAAGTTAACCGACCGATTTTGATAAGGTAGGTATTGTTTTGGTACAGTAAACCAATATAAATAGTTAAGCTACGAAATCTATGGTGCTAGGAAAAGTAGTAGCATACTTTTAATCGCAGAAAAATGTATGTGTCCTGAGATAAATTAATAGTAAATGAATTTTTTGTTGACAAATAACGACCATAATAATATGAAGGTATAGTTCTTGCAGTCTACGAGTGCGCGTCGCCTTAGTTGTGTGAGTGACCATATCTATACACACGTACATGGCTCGCTCGCTACTGACTGCTCCGTCAGGTACGCACACTAACGAAAATGTCTATTCACATTTCCAAGTTCCAACTACAAATAAAGGCTACACGCACCCGTAGATTGCAAGAACTATAGTATGAATTTTATGTAGTTTTCTTGGGTTTCTTGAACTTCGGGTCGAACATCAGGCAAACTATGTTTCCTTTCTTCGACGACACCACCACCTTGAACAGGTAATCTCCGTAGAAAAATGAATTTCCTGCGTGCTGTTTCATTATTTTCGACAGGTTGTTTTGCATGAAGAAGTCCCCCTACAAAAAAGGTAGTTGGTTATATCGACAAAATGCAAAATTCGGCCAGTCTTAAAATTTACATTTATGTGCCCTTGAAATATTTCGACGATGATCGCAACCACACGGACGTTCATCTACGTATGTGTGCGTCTGCTTCACTTAACAAAAAATTACTAAATACATAGTCACTACGTCAACTTAGCGGCGAAATTAAGCAATATGAAACTAATGTCTGAAATCTGAATGAGTGCAAGCATTGTCGATAGTAATGTCTATCTAATATTAACAATGTAACAAAATCATGTGTTATAAATTGTAAAAAAAGGAAATTGTTAAGCTTGAGTGGGCCAATTCGAACAATTTTCGACCACAGAGTTGACGTAGGACGTACGCGTTACTACGTCTTCTTTTCGCGCCGTCGCACGTGACAGTTTTCAGTCTCCATTGTATTTTTTTAATAAAAATACCTTTTTTATAACGCAATTCTTTATGTTTGGTAGCGAGTCAAGTACAGCTGCCATAGCGTAGTGCTGACAGGGCTTATTTATTATATAATTCCACAGCAGCACTTTGCCGGTGTCCTTTACGGAATACACGTTCATTTTTATCTGAAATATAAACATCAATTTGAAGATCGTAAAATTCGATTTATTAGACGCTAAGCTATTAATAATTTCCGTGATACGAAAAAATTGAGTCGTCTATTCGTTACACTAGGTTTCATCCCACTAGGAGGAATTACCAGATTAACTTCTTTTCATAGGAAAATTCGTCCCATGTAACAACTTTTTATGACTTCGATGTTTTGTAAAATGTATTTAATTTAAATAACCAACCCTTTTTAACCGACTTCCAAAAAGGAGGAAGTTGTATGTTCGGCTGTGGATATATTTTTTATTTAGCCCTTGCCTTGGCAGGTAGGTTTAAAAAGTGACTTATTAGACAAGGATAAACATTTATAACTACAACTTCTGTATGCACAGGTGTATATTTTTCATAAGTAGTACTTTAAATCATGGTTGCTGTAATACCTCATCAACTTTAGTCGTGTCATGGAATGTGATGTTCAGGTAGGCCATGAAGTCTCCATTCTCCAATCTCTCCAGGGAGGATGTGGCGTTAGTGAGGTCCACCAGCTTCGGCCCTCGACACAGGCTGTAGTGCTCCCATTCTACCTCGTACGGACCCTGACAGGAAGTAAAAATGAATTTGTACCGATATAAAAATCTGTGTACTCATAAATCTACAGGGTGTTACAAAACTAAGTGATTTAGGGTGTGTATGAGTCCCGAGTACTTATAGAGTTCACTGTAAAAGTAGCATCGCTGAAAGAGTAACTTTTGTGTGAACTTACTGATGTACATACAAAACTTGGAATTCGACTGTGTAGTTTAACTGTTACTTGAGAAGATGTTTCTTGAGTGTGGTCAAGCTTTAAGTGCTGCACTTCTGATATTAAACTGTAATTAGTCCATCTAAACAGAGTTCTTATTGGTCAGTGCCACTAGAATATCCTAGCTAAATACAGAACAAACGTTATTATTGTGGCGGTACCCACAATTCGCCTAACATTCCTGCATCGCGCTATCGAAGTTTTCTGAGCGTGTCGGTATATATACGACAGCTGAAATGTATCACGTGGGCTTCGGCCTGACCGGGCATACCACCTCGCTCGGTCGGAAGATCTTTCTTTGGCCTCCACGCACATATACCCCACATTGGTGACCCTCGACAGAAGAACACGCCTCCTTCATCATTATCACTCCCCGCCCCTCCGCACCGTGCCAGCCAGCATCGCCTCATCGGGTACCTCGTCCACTAGCCGCAATGTACCGCGGCCTGGGCGACTCCGCATCGGCATCATCGGGCTTTCTCACTACACCGACCGGTCAGCAAGCAGAGCATATCTCTCCTGGTCAGCACGTAGCATCGGCCCTGCACGGCAGCTATCCGACTCACTGGATCCCGTGCAGCAGCTTCACAGTTCCGACTCACTGGGACTCACTGCAACAGTTCCGACTCACTGGAACTCACTGGCACTGGTGACTCAAGCGACAAGACTTCAAGATTCGACCTCCGGTCTTCGGGGGGGAGTGACGTGGCGGTACCTACAATTCGCCTAACATTCCTGCATCGCGCTATCGAAGTTTTCTGAGCGCGTCGGTATATATACGACAGCTGAAATGTATCACGTGGGCTTCGGCCTGACCGGGCATACCACCGCGCTCGGTCGGACGATCTTCTTTCCTCCACGCTCATTATATCCCACATTATACATAAAATTTATGTAAGGGAGTTATTTCGATCAGGTGAGTTGACCCATATTCTTTGTGAGATTCTACTCAATTGATAATAACGTATATTTATGTAAAGGTCAATATTCATGTCCTACGTAAATTGTTATCAGATCATTCCTATCATTATAAGGGTTCAGACTTCAAACTTAAAAGTCCAAAGGGAAAATGGATAGGTATTAACTATTAATAAAAATCTCGCTATGTAAATCTATTTCTCGCTGAGCTGTATCTTGATAACCGCTATGGTTAAAATGCTAGATGACGCCCGCAACTCCGTACCGAAATTAGTTTATCGCGCAAGAAAGGGTTCTTGCGCGACACACTCAACCAATTGAGTCATATAAGAGTAGGGACTATTATATGGCTCAATTGGTTGAGTGTGTGGCAGCTCAAGACGGGGGTCGCGGGTTCGAATCCCGCCGATGGAACTAAATGTTTTCAATGTTTCCGGGTCTGGATGTGTATTAAATATATGTATGATATAACAAAAAGTTTAAATGTATGTATAATATAAAAGTATTAAATATATTTCCGTTGTCTGGAACCTGTAATACAAGTCCTTCGGATACTTAGCACGGGGCCAGACTGACGTGGTGTGAAGCGTCCGTAGACCGTAGATATTATTATTATTATTCCGGGACAAAACTTAATCTTATGTTCTTTTCCATTTTCCCACTTCTTTTCCATTTCATCAAAATCTGTTCAGCGGTTTCAGCGTGAAGACTGAAGAGGTAACAGATAGACAGACAGACTCGCTTTCGCATTTATAATAGTTATAAGTATAGATTTGACAGTTGACGTGAATTAATGGTATCTATGTTGCCGATATAAAAACATAACATGGCGCGCCCCTCCAAATGACTGTTTCAATGTGTGTAGTCACATCCTTATGAGTTTGTATGTAGTAAGTATTCAACCGATCACAGTACACGGGATCTCTACGGGAGCCCTAGAACATTTTTTTTTTATTACTAACAAGCAAATTTTTGTGAGTAGCATCATTTTGATAAGACAAACAACATTTTAATTTGCGAAATATCTTGAAAATGGTAGCTAACAGAGATAGAAAGGATTTCATACTTTGAATTGATGGTCCTAAAATATGGACTGTTTTATTTGTAGGACAATGTTACTGTTAAATTATATGACTATTAATCTATTAATATACAAAAATCACCTCGTTAGGGTTCCGTTACAGGGTTCTGTAATCAACAAAACTTGGTTGACTACTTGATACTAATAAAAAAAAGTACAATACAAAAACCTTTAAAACAGAATAAAGACTTCAAAACAACTAACTTTTTGCACTTTGGCAAGAGGTTAACTCACGCTTGGCTGTTTTTATTGTACTAGCTTTTGGCTAGTCTAAAAATAGCTTGACATTATCCCAAATAGTATAAAGGGTATGTTTAACTACTTAGACAAGTATCACAAGATGTAGATAAGAATGTATATATAGATCCTTTTTGATTTGTGACTCGAAAAAACCTTTGTAAAGCTTTCTCATTATTTTGGATCTTTGATCAGTGATCACAATAATTATTATGAGACTAGATGTGGCCCGTTAATTTGTTCATGCAGATCGTTTATCGCGCCGCTATAACCCTACATTTTATTGTAATAAGAACGACTAAAGTTTCAATTATGTATAATAAATGGTTATTTTTATCATACTTGTTGGTGATTTAGCATATTCCAATTCAGTGATTGGGGTTAATATTAATAGTAAGAGTAATTTTGATTTACAATATTATGAGTAATACTTAGAAAAATATCAATAATTTAACTACGCCATTTATATCACAAGAATAGGCTTGATGACTCATTTTTTTTCTTATTTGTAATTTGATACTTTGATAGCTTAAAAATTCACCAAGATATGACAATTCAAACATCTCATAAAAAATAAAATAGACCTCCCCGAAACGCTCCATATAAAGTGCTACGAAAGACTGACGTCACTCTTTCGTAGTTTGTACGGATCGGGAGAGAACTTTGTTCGATAGGTATATTAAATATTGCGTTTATGAAAGTAGTTTCATAACAAAAGTTGCTTTTAATTGCAGTTATCGAATGGTATACAAATATTAAGAAATTTAATTTAAAAAAAATCGACTTGTTATCAAACTTCGAACTTCGTATTAACAAAAAAAAGACAAATGCTATCTAGCTGAAATTTTGGGAACACTTATTTTTACCGTGATATCTTTATTTTATTAACAAAATTCGCTAATCTCTGACCTTGTCATCATCCCTATTTTATTCCCGGCACGAATTATTGCAATCCAAAGTTACAAACAACATCTAGAATTTCATAAAAATCGCGAATAATTTTTATTCCAGGAATAAATTTATACTAATCAAAGTTGCAACATTCATAAAAATACTTACGTAATTATCGGCATTTTTTGCCGCAAAGTCGGTCCGAGCTGATCCAAAATAAATGACAAGAATAAATAATTTAAAAGGGAACATGTTTCACATCTGGCTGGTTCCGTAATGGTTCGATCCTAATGCACTTTTAATATTTCACATTCGTTCTAATAGAGATCATCACAAATAACATTATAATGTCGCGAATTTTGTCTATTTCATTAGTTTTTAATGGCATAATCATAAATAAAATATACTGTATATAGGTTATGGCATCCATACATCTAACATTATAATTACGAAAGCGTGTATGTTTGTCACTTCTTCAGGCTCACACCGCTGAACCAATTTTTCTGAAATTTGGTATAAATATTTTGAGTGCCAAGAAAGGACATAGGTAGGATATTTTTTATCCCGGAAAAAAGTAAGGTTCCCACGCGATTTCCCATTACTTTGCGGGCGTCATCCACTCTATAAAAAAATTAAAGATAGACAATTTAAAATCAGTTGTATAGCTTAAGTTTGCGGAGCTATTAGCACAATCGAATCTTTCATGTATGATAGTGTCGAAATACATTATATCAACAACAAGATGACGCCCGCAACTCCGTTGCGCCAAAATTCGTTTATCGCGCGGGAACCGTACATTTTTCCGGTATAAAAACTATCCTGAGTCCTTTCCCGAGACTCAAAGTATCTCCATGCCAAATTTTAACAAAATCGGTTCAGCGGTTCGAGCGTGAATAGGTAACGGACAGACAGACAGACAGACAGTCAGACAGACAGACACACTTTCGCATTTATAATATTAGTATGGATTAAGTATGGATAAACTAATTAATATAATATTAATATCGTGGGGCTCCCAAATTAATACCAAAAAGATTGAATTCTCGAATCAAATAAATACCAATATCACTCGATATTTCGAGTTCCAAATTCAATTATTTCTATGCCGTGATTATGACTTTCATATCGTGATGTCCGATATTATGCGATATTAGTCGATATTATCCGATATTAGGATATATTACGGTATCAGCGACCAGTGGAGTGAATAATGATATAATTGGCACTATCGCGGTCTTTAATTAATATCCGATATGTATGTATGTATGTTACATCGGAATTCAATCATGATTCATGTTTTCACATTGTTCAAGATAAAGCTTGTTAATGTAGGATGATTTTGATAAATAGTTTCATCATAATTGTACTACCTTGAAATTATTTTAGTTAGGAGCCCTACAACAATTTTTTTTTTTTGATCACTAACAAGCTAATTTTTGTGAGTAGCTTCATTTTGATAAGACTAACAACTTATCTGCGAAAATTTTTAAAAGTGGTAGCTAACAGAGGTAGAAAGGATTTCATACTTTGATTTGATGGTCCTAAAATATGGATTGTTCTATTTGTAGGTAATCTCTTAAATTATATAACTATTAACCTACCAATATACAAAAAATCTGCTGGTTAGGGTTCAATCAACAAAACTTGGTTGACTACGGTACCCTAAAACGGAACAATTTAAATTATACAAAAAGGAAAATTAGCTTGTTAGTAATAAAAAATATATCCATATTGTTTTAGTTAGCTTTACAAGTTATCTACAGTGTAAATTAATGTAAGCGAGCTAGTTTATGTTTAAAGTAAAAACAAGTTATATAAGTTTACCAGTGTTATAATAAATTCAGCTTATAAACTAACTACAGTATGATAAGGTGCGGTATCAGTTAAGTCTCACGGTTATAGTTACTGGCCCGTTTAATTATTCAAAGTTTAAGTTTAGCTTATACCCGATTACAGTTCAGTTTAGTCTTATATCGAATAATTAGTTTAATAATATTAATACTAAATAATAACTCCCACACCGGTTTTGGAGACAATGGCCGGTTTCATTGAAACTATGCCAGTTACGCAGGAGTAATTTTCATAGTGCCCAAGTATGTGCGCAGTACACAAGAGCATTATTCCTTTACTCTCATAACCCAGTGGGACGGACGATCGACACTACCGGCGAGAGATCAGGCGCAGGATCAACTTTTTAACCGACTTCCAAAAAAAGGAGGCGGTTATAATTATGTTCGGCTGTGGATATTTTTTTTTTTTTTATTTGTGTATGTTCAATGATTACTCCGCCGTTTGTGAACCGATTTTCAAATTTTTTCTTTTATTGTATAGGGTTCAACTCCAATTTGGTACCATGTTCACAAAAGTGGTGACCTGATGATGGGATCCATGAGTAATCGAGGGAACTCCTCAAAATTGATATGGAAACATATAGTGATTTTGATGTTATGTGAAGGATCCTAGGCATATGCTACAAAAAGTCATATTTTACATTAAGGCATGCTATGGTTCCGAAGATACTAAGAGAACTCCGGATTCCTTATAGATGCAAGTTTGGGACTTTCGGCGATGTTTTAAGAACTGAAAGCATATGCTACTATGCAAATTACATTCATCATCATCATCATCATCATAATTATCAGTATCGTCACACGATGCATCGTTATGAGTTACGACCCTATTATTGGTACTTTTCATAGTATTTTAGATCGAGACTCGAGTTTGTCGAGTGATTTTGAAAATTGTATCATTGTTGTTACAAAGTAAATGATTTAAGCTTGTTGTTGTGGTTACCAAGTTGGTAATTTGATCTAGGAAACTCCTTGATTGGGACAAAATATATAGTTATATTATTGTAGCTTAAAGTAGTTAAAGCATAATATTTTATTATGTTGAGCTGATGAGTTTACATGCGGAAGTTTACTAGGCTGAATTACGCCGGCGTAGTTTCCGCCGCAAATGTCAAACGCATACAAAATACGACATAATAGTGTGTAACCCCTCGCGTTCGGCCCGTATTTTGTATGCAATTTAAACGCGGCGGAATTTACGCCGGCGTAATTCAGCCTAGTGTGTTTAGACCCATACAACGAAAGTCACTGAACCAGAACTCTAGAGCCTTCATAGATAGGCGTTTGAACATTTCAGCATTGCTTGATGAACTGGTGTAAGTACTCGCATACGGTTTTGCTGGGTCGAACAATCACGTAGAGTAAAAACCACGGCTCGGGCTTTCGTCCACACATTCAGCATTGCTCGATAGTTTTACTCCAATTCGAAGGAAATTAGGCTCTACGAATAGTAAAAACTAGTGTCAAAAAATTTGTCAAGCTGGCTCGATGCGAGCCTTCGAGCTGTGAGTTTTGTGGTCCACACAGTGGTTTTTGCTCGACGTCGAGTAAAACTATCGAGCAAAACTGTGTGTGAGTACTTAGCACAGGGATATATAATATGCTTGGAGTTCTTTAAGAAATTCTAAAGTGGTAGTGAACTCAAATAATAAGTTTTCATATGAAAATTTGGGGGTTTCATCGTTGTTTTAAGAACTGAAAGTATGCTATTATGCAAATTCTATTCATGATAATTCAGTAATAATATTATAGTAAATAAGTAATAAATAACGACGTATTATAGTAGCCATTTCATGACAGGTCTGTATATTTATAGTAGGATATGGCTCATGGCTTTTGAGACATAGCATAAAACTTTTTTGAAAACTACCTGAGTATAGTAGTTGTGATAGTTTCATACCTAAATCCTACATATCTACAACTGACAGCTTATGTTTACCGATAAATAACTAAAAAGAGTGAAATTATTATTTTTAACAAAAAATTAAAACCGACTTCCTAGGTAAAAACAATAAGTATTAATATGAATTAAAAAGTATTAAATAATTCTTACTCTTTAATAGTGCCTCTTTCAGAATTCGTCTAAAGCTCAACTACTTCTGTACATACTATAGCTTCATTACTTTGAAGTCGGTACCAGTCCCAAAAGTTTCATATATTCTGACATTGACTGATTAACTCACGATTAAATTAGCTGGTTTACGAATTCTGAAAGATTCACTATTAAAGAGTAAGAATTATTTAATATTTTTTAGTTCATATTAATACTTATTGTTTTTATTAATTGCCCATCCGACGCATGGATCGTCTTTAACTTGTCAAACAATCAGAATTAGCTTATAAATAGGTACCTACTTACTATCTAAGAATAGTAGAGATCAACTACGATAACTTGGCGCGCCCCTCCAAATGACTGTTTTATGAGGTTGGGACAAAGAAGACGACATTCCCGGTTAACGATCAGTTTATTAATCCCCACTTAAACCTAATACATGGGTTCTTATACTAATACATTGTATACGTTAACGTATACTTATTACTTACAGTCACTACGCCACATGCCCTACCAAAATAAAAAATAAAAATGAACCTAATGTTTATTTTTATTTAGCATGAAAGTACTTAATACATACATCAAAATCAAAGAAAAAAAAAATTCGCATGTTGAAATTACTTTTTAAAGGAAAAGAAAAAAAAAAATCCTAATAAATTCTAAATTCTAAAATAAAAGAGAATAAAAATAATTTTACAAAAAGACTATCTTATTATTATTTTACATTAAACAATCGTCGTCTTCTCATATTATAACTAAGATCTTATTACTACAAGTACAGTCAGAATGAAAAGTGTTCTTACTTAAATTTTATTTTTAAATGTGATATAATCTGCTTCTATTTTTATGTATAATTTTTTCTTTACCATCATCTAAGATAACAACATTAGGTGATATATCTTTAACGACTTTAAAAGGACCCAAATATAAAGCATCTAATTTATTGCTGTTTTCATTTTTAATTAAAATTAAATCTCCAGGTTTATAAATAACAGGATTTACATAGCTATCATATCTGTCTTTTCTTACAACCTTACTATTATACAAATTATTTCTTGCTTCCAATTGTGACTTCTGTATTCGAAATTTTAGTTCTATTGGATAACTATCGTAATTATATACTGGATCAATATTACTGATGAGATTACTAGGTATACTACAAGGCTTACCGAATACAAGTTCAAACGGAGTGTATTGTGTCTCCGAATGTACTGTTGTGTTATATGAGAAACACCAATACGGAAGCCATGTACTCCATTCCTGAGTTTGAGTGTTATTTATCTGCATTCTTAGATAAAATAATAAATGTTTATGCGAATTTTCTATGGAACCTAATGTTTGATGATGATAAGCTGTAGATTGTATATGATTAATTTTTAATATTTGGCAAACTTCTTTAAGCATTGAATTTACGAATTCCGTTCCTCTATCTGATACGATTTCGGAGGGAATTCCATATCTTAATATAAAGTTATTAACTAAAGCCGTGGCCACACCGACGGCCTCTTTAGACTCTAGCGGATACGCTTCCACGTATTTTGTTAAACTACACTGAAGGGTTAAAATATATTTATATCTACTGTCCCTAATTAATGGACCGACTAAATCTAAGTAAACCTTATCGAATGCTGATGATCCACAATCAGTGAGAACCATCGGCTCCTTTACCGTTTTTAGATACTTATACCTTTGACATTTGTCACATTTTTTAACAAATTCCGACACATCTTTTTCGAGTCCGCACCAAAAATACTTTCTACGTATATTGTTCACCATGCGTCTTATACCAGCATGCCCACTCGTGGGAAGAATATGAAAATCGTTCAAAATAATTTTCTTTGTATCCTCGTCAGTTATTTTTTTAATTCCTTTAATCACACATAAGCGGGGTCCGGACCACTTACGCTTTTTATTTATATACTGAGCTAGCTCCTTTATAATTAATTCATTTTTATTATCTTTTATTACGTATACCGTGTCTATATTTAGACGTAAACAAAAGGATTCCATTTCCCTCACAGAGACAGCTCGTGTTCGGTGCGATCGGGTAAACAGTTTCACAAATAATATACGCTGAACTGACGAGTATGCAAAATCTCTCCATTCCGAAGTTATCTCAATATTTTTAAGGTTTTTCCACTCTATTTCGTTCACAAAAATCAACTCGGTGTAGACCTTCGGTAACTTAATTATTTCTACGACTCTCGGGTGATCAGTCCAATCGTCGGTAGGAATATTAACCACCCAAGGACTAGCGCCCAAACCGTCCTTCAATCTCCTTCTCTGCGCCCTCGTCAACACTGTCATCACATGCTCATTCATTTCCTTTAATTCATCACTCGTCCACCGTATCCTCGATAACGCGTCTGCAGCCACATTATCTCGGCCTCTCACATAAACCACTTCAAAATCATACTCGTGCAATAATAACCTAAATTTCATTAGCCTGCTAGAAGGATCCGTCATATTATATAAATACACCAGGGGACGGTGGTCAGTTTCAATAATAAATCGCCTGCCGTAAAGATATGGCCGGAAATATTTAATCGACCAAACTATAGCTAGTAGCTCCTTTTCTATAGTAGGATAATTTCGTTCGGCCTTGTTGAGACTTCTACTAGCATACGCTACTGGCCTACGATCACTATTACATAGCACACTCCCAATAGCAAAGCCTGACGAATCAGTTTGTAAAATAAATTTATTTTCAGGGTCTAAATTTGGGTACTGTAAAACTGGTGGGTGCGTAAGTGAATTTTTTAACGAATCAAAAGCAACTTGACACGAACTGTCCCACTTAAAAGGTACATTTTTCTTACATAAATTATTTAAAGGTAAACATATATTTGCAAAGTTAGAAATAAATTTACGGTAGTAGTTTGCAAATGCAATAAAACGCTTTACTTCGTCTGCATTTTTTGGAGTGGGATATTCTTTAAGAACTCTAATTTTTTCCGGATCGGGACTGATGCCGTTCGCTGAAACGACGTGACCGAGATATAAAATTTCTTTGCGTAAAAAATCACACTTTTCGGGATTTAATTTAAGATTTAATTTACGTAACCTAGTCATGATGTCAATTAAATTTTTATTG
Source organism: Lysandra bellargus (assembly GCA_905333045.1). NCBI lineage: Eukaryota > Metazoa > Arthropoda > Insecta > Lepidoptera > Lycaenidae > Lysandra > Lysandra bellargus. The sequence goes on from HG995354.1 coordinate 4,031,013, forward strand.
TGAATATCTAAATTTCGACCAAAACATACCAAATTATCTAAATAAATAAAACATTTATCGTAATTGAGACCCGCCATGGCGATAGTCATCATTCGAGAGAATGCACTCGGACTCGTCTTTAACCCCATCGGCATGCGAGTCATTTGATACTGTCCTGACGGTGTCGTGAAGGCAGTATATTTTCTACTATTTGAATTTAATTTAGCCTTTAAATACCATTGTGTCAAATCGAGTTGTGTAAAGTAAATGGAACCGGAAAGAGAATCGAGTATGTCCGTAATATTTGGCAGGGGAAACTTGTCGTCCAAAATACATTTATTTAAATTACGAAAATCAATCTCAAGTCGCCACTTTTTATTTCTACTATTATCTGATGGCTTGGGAACTAATAAAATCGGGCTACTCCAATCGGAGCTCGCCGGTTCTATAATATTATTTTTCAGCATATTTTTTACTTGATTTTCAATTTCATCTCGTTGTGAATAAGGCAATCTGTACTGTTTTGTATATATTGGCTCACTATTTGGTTTTAATTGTATATTTTGCTCATATAAATTACAAGTTCCTAATTCATCACCGGGAAGAAAGAAAACATCGGAAAATTTTGTACAAATGTCTTGAATTGACTTACTTTCTTCCGGATTTAAATGATTCAAACTAAGTAGCGATAACAATTCTTTGACTCTTTTTCCATCTATATTATTTTGTTTATGAAAAGAGCATATACGGTATTCCGATAACCGTTGAATATTTGGCTTGAAATAACTAAGATTGACCTGCTCGACCCGTGTATTTAAAATTTGTACGAAAATATGACATCGTTTAGGCCTACAAATACTTCCACCAACAAACACTCCATCCCATAATTCCTCTGGCAATACAACGCATTCATCCTTCTCGCTCACACTTATTTCAAATATTTTCTCACACCTAGCTGGAACCGATATAAAATTATTAAAACCTAAAGATCCCATTCTTAAACTAACACTTAATAATCGGTTACCGAATAAATTCAAAGATAAAGTATTCTTTTCGTAATTTAAAATACAATTATACTTAACTAAAAAATCTTGGCCGATAATGCCATTCTGTAAACACGGTAAATTACGCAAAATGTAAAACTTGTGTAATATTTCATTCCCACAGATAGTAAGCGGAATGTAAACATATCCCTCGCTTTGTAATTGTCCGCCGACTCCATATATGCTTATGCTTTCTTTATGCATGGGAATATTCATGTTCTGTATAGTCTCAAGTTTTACCGCTGACAACGATGCACCGGTGTCAACTAACCATCTAAATGTACTACTACTACCTTTTATGTTAAAATCAACAGAATTGTCAAAATTACTCGCTAAAATTGTATTATTGCTATTATTAAAACTACAGTCAATACTATCCTTAGATTCCTTAGCCTCGAAAAAATTGGATCGGAGGCTTGAACTCCTTACCCGATATTCCCGAACCCGAATAACCTCGACCTCTAAAAGAGCACATGGGGGCCTGTCTAGAGCCCCGCCGGGGAGGCCGGCTTACAGTACCTTGCCACTGGTTCGATCGAGGTGGCATCATAATATTATGTCGGGCTCGGCCTCGGCCTCTATTATAGTATGAACCCCGCGAATGCTTATAGTAAAAGGACTTACCTCGGTTGTGTTGGCTCGCGTAGATAGAACCAACCCCCTGGTCCACAGCGCTGGGTTCAGCCGCTCGCGAGGACTCCTCGTCCTTCGCCGCTCCGATTACCTCCTTTAGATGTGTATAATCCCGGGCCGCTAAAATAGTGCTAAGTCGACTATTTCTCAAGCCTTCCGTGAACCTTTTGACCGCCAATTTCTCATTTAAAGGTCGTAAATTGTCGTAAGCTTTCTCATCACTTCCGGCTTGCGAAATCGTTAACTTAACAAATAGATCTTCCAGTTTTTTACCAAATTCCTCGATTGAATTAGTACCCTGACGAACCAGTCAGGGTAGAAATGATGAAAACCTTCATCATTTCTACTTGTAGAGCAGTTGCAGATTGCTTAGTTAATAGAAATTTTTTCATATCCAAAATAAGTTCTTTGCATGTTTCATAGGTAGAATTATTAATACGTAATTTTGCACTCTCCGACAAACGAGTTTTTAAAACAAAATTAATCAATAACTGCTCCTGGCTATCATTTAAAGTTTGCTTATAAAATTCTACAGCATCTATTAATTTTTTAGTGACGTCCTCTTCTCCTGTCATAACAGGGAGAAGGGAAGCCGCAGTTTTCACGTCAAACTCAGCCATGGTTACCACATTAATATTCGCAATACAAAAGTCCACAATTTGTTTATAATTTCTCTCTATTTTCTCACAAATATTAAATAATTTTAAACTTTCATCCTCCTTAATATCTCCTTGTCCAATTATTATTTCTAACTCCTTTCGTTTTAAAATATATTCGTCATATAAAATCTGAGTTTGTTGTAATTTATTTTCTAATAATATCTTAGTCCTTCTTACTTTACTTAGCTTAACTAAATTTACTCTTATGCTTTTTAGCTCATCACAAATATCGATAATTTCCATTTATAAAATAAAATCAATAAAATACACTTAAACAATAGTGCATGAATTACGTTACATTAAAATCAATAATAAACATTTTTACATCATAGGTTACACAGTTATAATATTACCTATCAAATTAATATTTAAAAATACCAAGTGGAGTCACGTAGTCCAAATTTTTGGGGACTGGGGAGAGTACCGCCGAAAACGCGCTGACCGAAGTGCTGGGTGTCCTGACTCGGTGACTCCCTGCGCCTACTCCGGTAGACCCCTCACACTCCGACTTCCTTGGGCTGGTCCGCTCGTACAGGGCGTCTGGCTCCTGATCGCCTAAACGCGCTCCTCGCCAACTCTTGCCGGACCCATTGGATGTGGCACTTTTTGTACAGTATGTAAAGTCCAGCAATCACAGCCAAAACCAGTAGGACCACAATAACAGTCAATAGCGTATTATTTCCACTTAGATTTTTGTGAATTAAGTTAATGTCCGCCGAATTTACACCACCCGCGGCATTTTGTGCTATTATCACTTCTTCTTTTGATTGTGTTTTTCCCATTTTAGAATTATAAAAAAAATATATTGACGGAATATGAATTTAAAAAAAATAATAATAAGTCCATTAAAACAAAATTAATTAATTATTATTTTACGCGGTTATCGCGGCGCGCGGTTGTCTCCCATCGCGGCTCAACTGGCAGGGTCGCCATATGAGGTTGGGACAAAGAAGACGACATTCCCGGTTAACGATCAGTTTATTAATCCCCACTTAAACCTAATACATGGGTTCTTATACTAATACATTGTATACGTTAACGTATACTTATTACTTACAGTCACTACGCCACAGTTTCAATGCGTGTAGTCACATCCTTATGAAAGAGTTTGTATGTAGTAAATATTCAACCAATCACCAGTACAAGTAATATTTCACTTAATGTCACTTATTGTTGGTCAACTAATCATAACTAGCCTACCGCGCAAGACAACGCACTTCAAAGGTTTTGACAACGCACTTCAAACGTTTTGAATTTTGGTGGGGTGCGCCATGTTATCGTAGTTGATCTCTAATTTAAAAAAGGTAACGATATTTCGAGTTATTTGATTGATCGTCCAAGGTATCGTCCTAGGACAAGTTTACTGATATGACATTAAAAGGACATCCCTTAGTTCCATATGATATAATCATATTACCTACGTCTACCACATGAAATCTGAACTACGTTGCACGGTGCAACTCCACTAATACGATTTTAAGGAAGACACAAATTAATAATCCATTCATTTTAAAATTAAGAGCCTACTGTCAAAACGCTAGTCTCGCCTGCACACACCGCTATCCTCCAATCGTGATACAATGATTCCGTGAATCGTGCTCCCGGGCAATGTGCTTTAGGCTACAGCTAATAGTGAAGAATATCGCGTAACAACGGTTACTGTGTTATAGCACGAAAGTAAAGGTCGTAAGTCCCAAAACTGTTTTTTGATAATTACTTAAAAACTAAATACAATACTATTATTTCCTTTTACCATTATTTTATAAAGTGGGTAATTGTAGCAGTGCAAGTTATTTAATGATAGTAACTCAATATGTGTAACAGATATATTTTGTTGAAAAACCCAGAAAGATTCATAATTTCGAAAAATATAACTATATCGAGTCAAAATAAGTGAATCGTGTTTTCCTTTTACAGAATATCAGATGAAATGAAATGAAATATTTATTGATCTCCCCACAAACACATAGTACTATTACAAGTAAATGATAAAGTACCATTAACTATTTTGTGGGAGACTGGTGCCTAATCTAGGCATAGTCTGTATTTCAGGACACCAGACCTCCATCTTAAATTACAAAAAACAAATTACACAATTTGGAATCGAGTACACTTCATATTAAAGTTAGTTATTAAGAGCTATTAAGTGATGTGCGTGCATATGTGTGTGTGTGTGTGTGTGTGTGTTAAATACTCATTACCATTCTCGACTAAACGGGAATGGTAATGAGTTTTTCTGTCTCTTCATAGTTAAGTGTCAATAGCCATTCGGTCAACTTTTCCTTGCACCTTTTCCTCATTAAATGAACTATGTTTATGATCTTGTTTATTTTTTTATAGGTGTATCTTCCAATGCCACAGAAGAAACGGTTCGTGAACTGGGTACGAAAGAGGAATCCGGGTAGGTCAGGATAACGTCTTTTAAGGTTTAAAGGCGGAGCTGGGTTGTAGGATATGATGCTGTGTTGCTTGAGGATCGTGTGTGTTATGAATAATTGTCTCACTGTTAAAACTTTGCTCTTTTTGTACAGATCTGATGTAGGATATCTAAAAGGTAACGAGTAGGAGACTTTCAGGATAGCCCTTTGCGCTCGTTCTAGCTGCAACATGGTGGACTTGAGTGCACCGCCCCATGTCGTAATACAGTATGCCAAAATAGACTGACAGAGGGTAGTGTATACCATCATCCTCAACTTCTCGTCTGCCACCTCTCTTAAGTTTCTAAAAACAGAATTAGCTTTCTTATACGCGATGTAAGAGTATCAATGTGTGGACGGAAGTTAAGGCATTGGTCTAGTATAATTCCTAAATATTTAGTTGTGACTGTTTTTCGTAGAGGTTCACATGAGCATTGTAGACTGTTAGAAGGTTGGTGGAAGGTTTTTTTATTGAAAATGGGATGTAAGTTGTCTTGCGAGCATTAAGCGTTAGGATGTTACTACGTAGCCATTTCGATACCGTGTCAAATCCACTCTGGGCAGTTTTGTACAGATTTGTCACAGTGTCTGAGTGGAACAACAGAACGGTGTCATCTGCAAAGGAGATAATTTTTCCCTGTTGTAATTTGAGCGCACAAAGTTCGTTAATATAGATGAGAAAGAGCGTTGGAGCGATTGCACTGCCTTGGGGAAGGCCGTGGGTAGTGGTTGTATCAGTTCTTAAGTATCCATCTATATTAACGCACTGTATGCGATCAGTGAGAAAGTTTGTGAATAATTTTAGAATTATTCCCCTTATACCTATTTTTTCCATCTTCGCTACATGGATAGGAACAGAAACAGTATCGAATGCTTTGGCTAGGTCAAGAAAAATTCCCAAAACTTTTTTCCCGCCGTCTAATTTTTTTTATTATATAGTCCGTAAGTTCGTGAACCGCATCTCCTGTTGATTTACCTACGCGGAAACCGTACTGTGAGTTCGATAATAAGTCGTTTTTTTTTTTTGTATGATGTTAGCCTTTTGTTCAGTAGACGCTCTAGTATTTTCGATAGGGACGGTAACACTGCGATTGGCCTATAGTTGGTGACCTCATCTCTGTTCCCTGCCTTATAAATAGAATGTATTACAGATTTTTTGAGTGCTTTGGGGAATATTCCTGTTGAAAGACACAGATTAAAGATGTAAGCTAGAGGAGGGGCTATTACTTGAATGTTTTGTTTTAGGATGCTCGCTGGTATTTTGTCCCATCCTACTGCACAATCTGTCCGAAGAGACATTGCGATTTTTGATATTTCCTCTTTGTCCGTTGGTAGGAACGTCATTGAGAGGCTGGGGGTGTTGGTATTGGTGAGCTCGGCAATTTGCGGAGTAGGAGGGATTTTGTCAGTTAAGTTCTTTCCAACGTCAGCAAAAAATTGATTCACGGAGATCACGGCTTGGTTTGGGGTTGACGCGAGTGAGAGAAGATAAGAGGCGCCGCTTAGGTTTTTTGATCTATTAGTAATTTTATTAATAGTTTGCCATAGTGTTTTGCTGTTTTTTCGTGAAGTTTGAAGTTCATTTTTATAGTAGTCGTTTTTCAAATTTTTCAAAATTTTAGTGCAGTAATTTCGGTATCGTTTGTATGAAGTAGCAAGTGTTATGTTATCCGGGGATTTTTTTAGTTTTCCTGTGTAAATTATCTTTGTGCTTTAGGCAGCGCAGAAGTCCGGGAGTGACCCACGGTTTTAGTAGTTTTTTACGGTTGGAAAGGTAAGTCAGTTTCGTGTTGGTGTCTATGATTTTTTTAATAGATGCAACTAAAAACTCTGTTGCTGGGTTGGGGTCTTCCATCTGATATATCGGAGTGAAGTCAACATTAGACAGTTCAGTGGATATGCTATCGTAATATATCCGGGTGATGGTTTTTCTAGTAGCTGGTTTCGGAGTGTGGTTTGAGAGGAAGAGTGTGATGGTTTCGTGATCGGTAATCGTGGAATGAGCGACGAGAGCTTTGGCCGGAAGTTTAGTTTTTAGGATTATATGATCGAGACAGCTGGTGAGCCTGGTTGGCAAGGTATGAGCGGGGAGGAGTCCAAAAGAAGCTAGTAACGTTAAATATTGACTTTTGTTTGGGTCTTGGGAGTTCTCTGCTATGTTAATGTTTAGATCACCTAGAAGTACAAAGTTTTTAGAGCGATCGATTTTTGTTAAGATGTCGGTCAAGGAGTTGAGGAACGGAACAATATCTTTTGTGGATGGAGAACGATATATAGCCAGTACGATTGTGTCGTAGTCGATAGATATTTGCAGGCAGTTTGAGTCCGTTAAGGAAATTTCGGCTACTGTGGTGGTAAGGTTTTTGTTAGAGTAGACAACTACTCCGTCATTTTGTGTTCTATTGTTCTTAGTCATGTATCCGTCATATCCCTGTAAAGTAGGTATATTACTAGCTCCTTGGATCCAGCACTCCGTAAGAATAACAAGATCCCACTGGACTCGAGTTCTTGTGAGAGCTATTTCGAATTCAGTTATATTTTTATTTGTGTTTCGAATGTTTTGGCTGATTAACTTGAGAGTTTTTTGTAATATTAGTCCCGGAGGTATACAGTCGTCCAGTTCACAGTAGGCGGAATCAGCCACAGTAGAAGCATCAATAAAGTTTATCGTCTGATTTATATTATGGAATAGGTTATTTTGTTATGTAACGCGCTGTATTGGTTCCCGAATCCCGACCATTTTGAAGGAGTTTGATAGAGTTGACGTATAGTTGACATATTATGTCTTATTATGATGTGGTTGTGTATGTTGTAGAGTGTGATATTGTTATGTGATGGATAGTTTAGATGTGTAATGACAATAATATATACAGGTATTTTAATAATACAATTAAGATAAACGAAAACAGCAAAGGAGAGATTTACAATAACAGACAGATAAATATACAATGATTCAATAAATCTCAATTTCATTTAAGTTAAACGTCTTCCGGGATCGTTATACTAATAATTATTAGAAATAACAACAAAATTTGACAGCCCGCTCTTAATAGCGATTTAATTTTCTTGATTTTGTTGTATCTTATTTTCTAATTTACAGTTGTCTATCTAATGAGTTTTGTTTTAATAATATAAGATATCTTGAGAAGGTTTCCAATGCGTTACGTACTTAATAAAAGTAGTAAGTAATTTATAATTTACTGTAGTATTTAAAATCATGAAAAACGTTATATTAAACAATTAACTGTTTCAGTCTAAAATAGAACAAAATATTTAAATGATAAAAAATATCTAAAGTTTAATCTAAAGAAAACAACTTTATTTTTTTATAAAAATGCGTCACAAAAATCGTACAACTTTAACTGCGCCTCGACATCCATTTTGAAAAGATAAAAAGCCTAAGAAGCAATACATTATCTAAAGTAAAATCGAAAGAAAATATTTTTTTTTTAATAAAAAAACACGACACAATAATCGAAAAACTTTACCTGTGCCCACGTCCCAATTAAGAAAGGCCAATAAAGCAATGCTTCTATAGTACGAATATAACACAAAGAAAAAAAAAGTAACACAACGAAATCGCACAAAGTTAGCTGCTGTGCCTTAACTTCGCAATATGAAAGGCCGATGAAGCTATGATGGAGTACCACACAGTACCGTATTTTCACCCCGCACTTTTACCAAGATTGCTTTCTTACAAAATATTCCCTGAAAAGAGGGAACTGTTAAAATGTCCCGGTACAAGTGTGAGATTAAAAGTCTCGGGTCTTGGGGACTGATAAAAACTTGTTTTTGTTTCCTTTTTGTCCTTTGTTTTTGCTTTGGCATTCAGTTATTGGAAGTTAGGTTGAGAAAAATATGTTTAAAATTTAAATATTTTGTGCAAATGGACTATCGTAGTTAGACAAGCTGATATTACGTTAACGTAATAGAGAACATATTCTATAAATACATTTAGAAATGTGAAAAAGAAACTACCAAATTAATTACAAGAAAATTAATTTTAATAGAGTTTTTAAGTTCACAAGACGGATAGGAATAAATCGCCGGCGGGCATAGGAGAGAAAGTAGAATACCCCCTTTTTTTCTTCTGCGGTGAAAATGTATGTCCGCTGCTGCTGTTTCATTATGCGTGTGCGCTGACTCTTGTAGTGGTAGCTATTGTTTTTATATTTCATTTGTCTTTGGTCCTTTCAGACTTAAGGTGACGCCGCGTTAAAGTAAGAAACCGTGTTGGATATGTTTTAGATTGCTTGTTTTCTATGAGAGGCCGGGCCGGCCTCTCATAGAAAACAAGCAATGGAACAACAAAAAATGGAAAGGGCATAAGCAAGAAAATGGTTTTTGTCGCGTAATTTAAAAACCATAAATACATTTCATATAAGCTATGCACATATTAAAGTGTATGCTTCAACCAATTTATGTACAAATTTTGGAACCTTAAATCACTCTCCTCTGTTGGAAAAATAGGAATCCCTTTTTTTACAGAGGTCTTTTCGATTGATAATTCTGTGTTATAAAAGTTGTCCAATCGTGTAATGCTATGGGCAATTCAAAGACAAAGACATGATGAATACTGACAATGAACTTTAGTTTCTTAGCTTTAGTCATTGCTGATAAAAATCGGCATCGCTACAGCCAAATTATCAAGGCGTCGCCTTAAGTCACTGTTTATTCATAAAATCTGTATCAACATTAGCTTAATAGTAGCGTATGTGCAACAATTAGGGGTAATTTAGTGCGGGTTCGATACCACTATAATTGTCGATACGCCAAGGTAAACTCGCCATTAGGTGCTATATTCGCATAATGTAAATTAGTCTGAAATTGTTGCGGGCTTAGAGTGAATTTTATATTTTCCCAATCTTTCTGTAATTAGTACATAAAACTTAAATCTTTTTCACTCTTAAGGCTACGTAATTAAGTAATTTTTATCTTTCGTTTGAATTTTTATGTTGATACTCATTGATAAGGAAGTAGAGAAAAGTTGAAAATTGAATTTATCAATATATTGAATAAACTCATATTATTTGAAATGAAATTTTATTGGGAAAGCAATTTAATCATATTAATATTATTAATTATTAATTAGTTGCAAAATATATGTTTAATGAAACAAAATAAACACGTAGACATACGTAAAACTAACAAAATTGTTTTTACTTTTACTTTATTCAAAACTCCTTAGCTGATGTTTTGTTTATTTCCTCTCGACTAGTTTTTCTTTTAGTTTTTCCGATGTTCTTGTAAATGTACGGTAAATACGCCTCAAGACCGAACAATTACTTATGGACCGTCTGTCGGCGACGTCGACTTTACTCCTTTGTTCGGTAAAATGTGTGATAGCAGACCATTAACTAATTCAGAAATAAAGACCAATAATGTGATGTAAAGGAAAATATTTATTTATTTCAGTATAGCTTCGTTACATATTATGCAATTCTTACTAATATTATAAAAGTGAAAGCGTGGATCTTTGTTACGCTTTCACGCAAAAACTACTCGACGAATCATCATGACAATTTGTATATACTCTTGGAGGTATTAGGAGTAACAAAGGATACTTTTTATTTAAAAAAAAAAATTTTTTACGAAAAAACAAAATGACGCGGACGCGGACGAAGTAGCGGGGAAAAGCTAGTATTATATAAAACTGTTTGTGGGAATAAAGTTTGGCTGCAAAGGAAGATCATTTCACGAAACTAGGTGGTGCTTTCGGTCAGGCCGAAGCCCACGTGATTGATTTCAGCTGTCGTATACTGACGCACTTAGAAAACTTCGATAGCGCGATGCAGGATTGTGGCGCTAATTGTGGGTACCGTCACATGTTTATTTTAACGATTTATTTTACACTATTGCAAAAAAAACTGACACGAAAATGCATTCAAAATTTCTGTAAGTCTGCAGCCCTAGAAGCGGAGGTACTAAAATTTAGATTTAAGACGGAAGTATAAAATTCAGAATGCTTTGAACTATAAAAGGAAATTTGTTTCATCCTAAATCAATCTACTAAAAACAAAACTTTTAATCAATTTGTTTTTATGTTTTTCCTTCGTATCGTCAAATGATATGGTTATATTATGCCAAACCTTGTAAAAGTGTAAACTGAAATGAAATGGTCGGTTTTCATCCATTTTCCTTTTGCCAATCCAGCGCTAGATTGCTACTGAAATAATGTAAACGTGCACTGGAATGCAATTTAGTGCATTCCAGTGCATTGCAGTACCCGTTTATTTTATTATAGGAGTATTGGATTATTGGAGTGGAATTATGTAAACTGGGCATAATAAGGCGATCGTGCTAACGCAAATACTACAGATATTTTAACCGCATGTCAAACCAGACAGAATAAAGTATACCTGACTTCCCATTTTAGCTGTAACGTATATGATGAGCACGTATTGCTAAACAGTATTATTATGCGGCATGCGTTAAACGCATTTGATGCGACGCATAGCTAAACGGTCTCAGATGGAGATTTGGCCTGGCTCTAATATGGAAATTGTCAAATAATTAGCTTATCATACGTAGGATTCCCGTATTAATTTGAGGTTTGTGTAATGCACAAGATTTGTCTATGATACCCAGTATCATGTATGATATATGTTCTGATTTAGGCTCGCTCGCTATACAGTATACAGTGTGTTAGTGTAAACACCGTTATTCTTGAAACCATCAAAATGAGCCCATCAAAATGAACAACTTTTTCTATGAGAACAATGCTGGGAACTCAAAAAAAACCGTCTTCATACCCATACAAATTGCCGATCCGGGCATCCGTATGGGTATGAAGACGGCATATTTATGTTAAGTGGCACATGAAGGATCGTGATAGGCTATCGATTTTAATCATTTTTTCAGTGGCTATATATTTTATACCCGTGCGACACCGGGGCGGGTCGCTAGTAATTGATAATATATACCCTTTGGACAAAACATGTTTTAAAAATAGTTCCATTTTCGAACTTTCCCCTTTGTTTTGGTCCCAATTGATTTAAAAAAACTTAAGGGCCTGTTTCACCACTTTCTGATAAAGTGCTGAATAGGCAACTAGGAACTTTTTTGACAGATCCTCCATACTTGATCTGTCAAGTTAATTAGTGGAAAACCTATTCGTCACTTATCAGGAAGTGGTGAAACAGGCTCTAAATGACGAAACATTTGCTATAATGCAACGATATTATAAACTAGTAGATATCGGCGAAATTTTAATTGACCTCTTAAAGGAGTTTAAAAGAGGATCAAAGTTAGGTACAATTTCATGCGATCAAAACCGTAGGACAAGGCTAGTATTACAAATCTTTAACATGTTCAAATTAAATCAGCTATCAACTAACGACACTGTTTTTGCAGTGTAAGAATCAAACACAAAGACAGCAAACTCGATTTTTTGCGAGGAGTAAACTTAGTCGTACAGTAAGTTAGTTGTGTTTTTGTTCGAGTGTGCGCCACTGCGACAAAGAATATATACACTACGCGAAACTGCGATAAATTTACTTGTACTGTAACTGTACAATGTATACCGTACACAATGTATTTATTGCTACGGTGTTCAAAAAAGCGTCTTACAGCTTTGAGAATGATTGTTGTCCCGGTAAAAGAACAACAAAGAATAATTACAAAAAAAACACATTATTCAAAAGACTATAATATTATGACGCCCGCAACGCAACTCCGTTGCGCCAACATTTGTTTATCGCGCGGGAACCTTATATGTTTCCGGGATAAAAAGTATCCTATGTCCTTTCCCAGGGCACAAAGTATCTCCAAACCAAATAGTAAAATCGATTCAGCGGTTGGGGCGTGAAGAGGTAACAGACAGACAGTCAGATTTCTAAGTTTGACGAGAATATTGTTCAAGGTTGAGCCGAAACGTCTAGATTATGAAAAGTTCTTCGCGACAAAATCTCTAAGTGCTCGAAACTTTAAGTCTTTCTTTTGGCACCTTAAGACGCTCCCCCTACGGAGATGCCGTTATTTACCGTTTTTAGAGCCTTATTAATTCATAATTTGAAAGCTACAAAATTATAATAAAAATACAGCATTAATCTTCAGTATATGAACGTTCCTTTAGTCCAAAGTTATTAATTTCCTATTTTTGTTTTTTATACTCATGTTATCAGCTTCCAAAGTATAATACCACTTTATTTAAATTCAAGCATTTATATTATTATTATTATTATTTTCATAAACATTCAGTAACTCTCTAGTATTTACAAATTACGATTATTTGAAACACACGCCAATAGATCAACAATTTCATTAACTACATAATGAACGTTTGAATTTTTTTAGATCAATTTTGAACTAAGATAAGCTAAAAAAATAGAATTCTGGCGCGATCTCGGCAACGCTGCAAATGTATGGTCAAGGTCGTTTGCTCAGGGGATGGCCTTAACTTCAAGTATTTATAAGAGTAAAATAGAAGCTTAGCTTTCAATTACAGTCTTGTTGACGTGGAAGAAAAAGAAGGCGTTTTAGTCTTGAACTAGATTAAGATGCATATTTATTCCTCAGTAGGTATGAAAAAAAATTAAGTGACAAAAAAGGCGACTGAAATTTTTATTTAAAGAATCTCGACTATTTGTTTCAAAAAGGAATCGCTGAATAACACATTCGTCTAATCGCACTAATCGTAAATCACCATAGAAGTTGAACCGATTATTTTTTGTTGCTTATGAACGTCGAAGTAAGGTTCTTATGAAAGAAAAATATTAACAAAATTACTTGGAAAATTATAAAATACTTGGACACCGTATACGAATAGGTATGGCGGGACAACGTCCGCCGGGCCTGCTAGTTCCTAATAATAACTATTCATGTATCGTTTCTTGGACAGTTAATATTTAGCGAACATTGTACTGTAGACGTTATTAGACCGACACGTTGCTCGCTGGCAGTAGAATTTCAATATCCGTCCTTACGACTTCATGCTGTATCTCGTAAGGCTCTGTACACACTGAAAATTAACAGACATAGTGTGACAGAACTGACAGACAAGTAGGGACTGACAGGGGGACTGTATAGAAATTAATCACTATTATGTATGTCTGCCTGTCTTTCTGTCTATGTATTTATGTTTTCTGACTGTCATCAGTTCTGTCTATCTTTATAAATTTCAGTCTTTAGTCTTCGCAAGTGAAATGTCATTTAGCGATGACTTATGTCAAACCGCATACATTTTGATAACGAATTTCGTCATCGTTTTTAACGAAATATACTTTGTCTAAGAGGGCTGTTCTCTTTTCAAGCAGAACCTTCATTAAATAATGTCTTACCAGTCACCAGTCATGCTGTATAATATTTTTAGACATTACAGTATACGACGGGTTGTCCTGCTATATAATAGGCAATAATATTACCTTTAATTAAATGCCTGGGAAAAAGAATATTATGTTGTACAAAATCATAGCACAAGATGAGTAAAATAATATCTACATGAACGAAGCCTTATATTCAACATTTTATCACAAATTTAGTATCTCACTTTCATACAATATTAAAATATATTATCTTAGTATCCGATAGCTATAATATTTTAAGCATGTTATTATATAACTACTGATAATAATAACAAGTTTTATTTTTTGTTGAAATATTATTCTATTTTAGTAATTTAAGGGAAAAGACCTAATGGCAGACACTTTAAGGAAACGTGAAACATTTGAATGTTATAAAATATATCATTTATGAAAATAAAGGATTGATAACTTCTTCCATGTCTTCAGTAACTCTTACAAAATAAAACTATTATAATTATTCTCTGACAAATCAATAAAAAAAAAAATATTATTGGTCTTTTTGTAAACTTAGTCATAAGAGCTAATAGATCACAATAAGCGAACGTCACTAATAGTAGACACCAATATGAACATTAAATTACATTTAACATTTTTCATATTATTAGGTCTTTATTTTTCTTTTTTCAAAAGTTTCAGATAGTTGACATAGAACATTAAATTACATTTAACATTTTTCATATTATTAGGTCTTTATTTTTCTTTTTTCAAAAGATTTCATTTACTTCATCATAGTAACTACATGTATCAGAAATATTATCCACGTTGTCTCCAGGCCAATTCCATATGTGACTGACTCTACATTTGATACGACTTGCGTTTTACTTTGTCATATATTATGGTTACTATTATGTTATTAATATAAATTTTAAGATGGCTTTGTAGCAGATTAAACAAGTTAACTTATACAGAAAAAATGGTTTTCATTATTGTTTTCAAATAGTATTTATTTAGTCAAACATAAACGTGACTGACACTACATGCAAAAGGAAGTCGTTTGCGAGAGTGTTTGTAAACATCAATAATCTTCCTCTCTGTGTGCTAAATAACTCTATTTTGTATTTTATCGAAAGTGCATGAAACAAACTATTATAAAATGGTTACCTTTAACCTGTAAGTTCCTTTAAAAAATATTTATTAGCAAAAGAAATTGTGACCGACACTACAGCCCAAAACGTGACCGACACTACACTCACTTTGTGCGGGTAAAAGTCGGTATTTTTACATGAAACTTTAAAATTTATATATATATCTCAGCACGTACAATACGAACTCTAAAATTATATAAAAGCAAATAAGTAATTACTTAATTAATTAAAATGCTTTTTTTGAACTAATACATCACAAAAATGAAATCGCGAATAATTTGTCAAAATATTACTCAAAATGAAATCTTTTCAAAGAGAATTAACATAATAATCCTAGAGCCAGCGATAGGCAGACTTTCGTCATATTTTTAAGCTAAAATTTTTTCTTTATATGAGCCCTATAGAGGTAAGAGCGACAAAACTCTATGGAGTTTCGGTCGCTATTACTTTAGAAGGTTTCCAGTTCTGCAGGTCAACCTTACCTTCAATAAAGTTTAAAGATCAATCATTTTATCTTATTTTCTTGCAATATCTGTAAGAATCTCATATTCTACCGCCAGATTTTTGTGACAATTGCTTCCCATTTCCAGACATCGCTAAATTTTGGATTTTATTTGACTTTGAGGTGGTCTGGTAGGTTCTTAAAATAATAATTTAGCTTACTGCTTCTCTCTCTCTGCTTTCTATATGTATAGCTATTTTCGCCACCTTTCAGCAAAATAACAAACAAATCGCTACTTTTGGGCGTGATCGACTCTATAATGTGACGGACACTACAAAAATATTTTTTAGAGTTTAGGTGTTATAAAAAAAGATGGCAAATTTTTAATGCTGGTATCATTTGAGTAACGCCGTCACGTAGAAAAGCTTATAATTTTATTCAAGTAAAAGTAATTTTACTGTAGTTAAAGACAAAAGTAATGTTTTTTATGTGACCGACACTACAAGTCGACACTGTGATCTTACAAGCCTATTATATCTTTATAAAAATGAATTTTCTCGAATCTCGAAAGCTATATCAGTATTTAATTATTTAAACAACCAGTATCAAAATATGACAAGAATTTAAAATACATAACGTGAAAACTAAGTCAGAACTTCATCACACAAAACCACACTCAGCCGAGCTCACGACATCATCTCATAAATGGCAGCTTTGCTAGAAAAGTGATGCTTAGAAATTGTTGCTTCTATAAAATCTTAATAGTACCATAATGTTGTGACTTTATTTAAGTATTTTTATTACCAAAATCAGGTATTTATTTTCTTAGTTTATGGTAGACTTTTACATGGAACTGCCCTCCAGATTCTATTCATTCTTCTTCCATGCTGAAACTATCTTTCCTTTTATTTTTATTTTTCATATTTTTTTCCTAGCAAATTTATTTTCAGTCTTTAGTCTCCATGCTTCTTTTGCCTCTTCTTTTTTCTTCTTTCTGTTCTCAGCTCTCCTTTTTCTTCTTTTTACTGCTACAAAACTAAAGCAATCGATTTTTAGATCAGTGCTAGGTCTAATATTAGACACCAAGTCCATTTTTAGGTACAGTAGTTCTAGTTTCTTAGTTTGTTAATAGATTTATATTTTAAGAGAATAGTGGTGATATTTGCAGTAGAATAAAGTACAAAATAACTTTAGTATGTATTGCAAAACTAAGAGATGATATCCATGTCATCTATTAGGTTTTTTACATTTTCAAGAACTAATAGTAGACACCCTTTATATTGATAGGGAAAATGGATAAAAGATCATAAATAAACATTAATTTGTGTAAACAACATGACCAATGAAATCAAAAGAAATTACAATAAATCTAATAAATATATTCAAAACTTACGTGCAAAATTTCGCCTTCCTTAACCTGACGACCTCCGTGGCGCAGTGGTGAGCGCGTTGGTAGCTCAAGCCGGAGGTCGCGGGTTCGAGTCCCGCCGACGGAACAAAAAGTTTATGAAGTTCCTGGGTCATGGATGTGTATTAAATATGTGTATCATATAATAAAAATCTTAAATATATGTATAGTATAAAAGTATTAAATATATTTCCGTTGTCTGGTACCTGTAACACAAGTCCTTCAGTTACTTAGCACGGGGCCAGACTGACGTGGTGTGAAGCGTCCATAGATATTATTATTCATAGATATTATTAACCTATTTGCTAAGAAATTGCCGAGCGCGTGATGACGCGGTCACATCATTTACGAAAACTGATCCCATTTTAAAATTTTGTTCCCGAAGGCGTCCCTAATATATTTTTTCACATCAACAGATAGCATAAGAAGCTTATAAAATTTACAGTGTTGAGAAATAATTAGAGTAATTCTTATTTTTATGGCATTTTTGTCGTAAGTGTCATCTATTAGTTCAGTGTCTAGCATTAGGTCTTTTCCCTTAAATCTAAAAATTTTCATCCAGTGTTTTTTGAATTTAGAGTTTGGTTATTACTAATTATTAAGGCTATCACGTAGGCTATCACAGACAGAGCAGGTAATGTAAAGATGTATATTATAGCACGTTACATCTTTCTATAGAAATCGTACACAAGAGCTATAATGTAAAATCGGCCAAGTGCGAGTCGGGCTCGCGCACGAAAGGTTCCGTACCGTTATAGAGCAAAAATTGGCCAAAAATTGTGTTTTTGTATGGGAGCCCCCTTAATTTTTTATTTTATTTAAGTTTCAAGTGCCTACCTCTTATCATTATTGATTACGAGCAAAAAAGACCAAAAAAATCACGTTGGTTGTATGGGAGCCCCCCTTAAATATTAATTTTATTTTTATTTTAGTATTTGTTGTTATAGCGGCACCGGAAATACGCAATCTGTGAAAATTTAAATAGCTATAGCGGTTCTTGAGATACAGCCTGGAGACCGACAGACGGACAGAAAGACGGACAGACATCGAAGTCTCATGAATAGGGTCCCGTTTTTTTACCCTCTGGGTACGGAACCCTAAAAATATACATTATAGCTGTTGTGTGTGGTCTCCTGACGATTTCTATAGAAAGATGTATCGAGATGTATCGTGCTATAATATACCTGCTCTGTCTGTAACAGCCTTTAGCTATTACAGTGCAAAAATTACAAGCAAAAAGGTACAATGAATTAAAAAAAATTTGGAATAGCGCATTGGCAAAGCGAATTATAAATAGTTTTAATAGTTCAAATTACTTTACGGTACTTTGGCAACCAGGAATACTTAGGATAATTTTTATTACAGAGAAATATAACTAGTAATTGCTCGCAATTGAATTGAAAAGATGGCGCGAAGAGCTGGAGGCGTACCAGCCGGGCTGGCCAACGGTGGCGCTGGAGCGAGATAAGTGGAAGACCCTGGGGGAGGCCCTTGCCCAGCAGTGGGATAGTATAGGCTAACAAAAAAAATTGCTCGCAACTTTGTTGCTATATCAGTGATAAGTATATTGTGAATATATTTAAAAAAAAAACTAGATGACGCCCGCAACTCCGTTGCGCCAAAACTCGTTTATCTATCTAATACACGAGTTAGTTACGACCTTTTCCGGAACTCAAAGTATCTCCACACCAAATTTCATGTAAGTCGGCTCAGCCGTTTAATCATGAAGAGGTAACAGCCGGACCGACAGACACACTTTCGCATTTACAATATTAGTGTGGTTTGATAGCCTTTTTACAAATAGCCTCAGTAGCAAACGTGAAGCTATGCGGCAATCAAAAAACGGTTAGGAGGTTCCCGACCGAAATGTTTGCCAACTCTGTGTGCTTGTTAAATGAAGCTTAGCTCTTTATTTACCATCTTTGTTTAACTTTGCCAGCGACATCTTTAGAAACAATCTAGAGACACGGGAACCTTTTCGAGACAACTGGGGTTAATAAGTTAAATTAAATATGAATATGATGCATCATGCAACCAATATTTTTTAGCCTACCACTGCACTACACAAAGTTAGACTAGGCACTGCAAAACGCGGTGGTACTGCCTCGGCTTGAACGAATGCAAAATCTCGTGTTTCATCGTTAGTCTTCGTGTGTTTCGGACTATCACTAAACCATTGCCTGCGATTGGCTCAATCTATATCCGCCAGAACGCACGGCTTGGCGGCTACAATGCGACAATTGTATGTAAATGACAGCATGTGTCGCTATTCAAATAAATCGTTACATGCTTGCGATCGGCGTAGCGGCCAAACCGCTCGGTTGCGCGGACGCATATTATAATACCAGCCTGATTCGACCAGACTCGGTGGGACCCACAGACATCTTGATCTATGTGTCGAAACACACTAGGCTGAATTACGCCGGCGTAAATTCCGCTGCGTTTACGCCGCGTTTCAAACTCATACAAAATACAGACGGAACGCGGGGGACGACACACTATTCCGTCGCGTATTTTGTATGCGTTTGACATTTGCCGCGGAATTTACGCCGGCGTAAATTCCGACGCGTTTACGCCGCGTTTCAAATCCATACAAAATATGGGCGAAACGCGACAGACACACTATGCCGAAATTCCGTCGTGAGCCGAATTTCCGTCGAGCTGAGTCGAGCGTAAAGTTCGGCAGCGATTCGGCGGTAATGTTTTGTATAGCAACACACTATACGCGACGGAATTATCAAAACCGAACATAGTAAATCCAACCTTATCTCCAAAGCGTTAACGCACACATTATATCTGAGAATTTTAAATACTCACTTACGCGCTCGTTCGGCAACGGAAATTACGCCGCGAAATTTCGGCTCTTCGCGTAATTTATAGTGTGTCGCATCAGACGTAAGCGGCTGAACGTAATTTCGGCCACGTAAATTACGCCGGCGTAATTCAGCCTAGTGTATTTAGACACTATGTCTGTGGTGGGACTCTTTACACAATATAAATTTCCAAGTACATTGTATTAACTAAGAAAGTTACTCCACAAATTGAAAAAGAAAATAATGAAAAGAGCTTATTATATTTTCAAAGACGTCCGTCGCACTTGTGGCCTGTGGTCTGAGACCGCAACGTTTTTAATTAACTCTGTTGTAGAAATGATAATAATGGAGTTGCATTATGAAATTGCTATTAGAACTATTAGTTTTAAAGGTAAAGAAATCTAAAAGTGATATTTACAAATTACGACAGAAGGTGTCTTTGCCGTAATACTTGGCGTAATTTCAGTATGCCCCTTTACCGTCAACCAGCCAAATACCGAACTTAATGTTATAGATGGGAGTTTATCCTTTCGGACTCAACCAAGCCTCTTCATATCGGTAATCGGACATACGCCATCAAAACCTATTCAGCGGCTTAAATGTTGAACAAGTGACAGATAGACAGACAAACTTGAAATTTATTTTACAATTTACTTGGATAGATAATGCAATTATTGTTTTTCTTTTTGAATATCGTGGTTCTTCACACAGCCGTAATGTTACTCTGAATTCATAATCTGAATTCATATTATTAATTCAGAAATACCGGAATACCATACAATATCAGTATTCTCCACACACATTCCGACTTTTTCAGATTATGAATTTCTCAGATCAATTTGTAAGAATGATACTGACGATAGCAACGACGATAAAGGATGAACCCAGTATTTGCGTTTGCATTTCTTTTTTTTTTATTACTGTATAATTAAAAAATAGCCTATAGCCAAAAGCAATGCGATTAGTATTAAATCTTATTCCATAAAGACGTTTATATGTGCCAGTAAGAGAGCATAGAAAAAATACCTTTGGCTTTTTCTGTTTTAGTTTAACTGTAGTATATTTTACACTTTACACCCCCCGTTTGCGTGTACAGACGCAATGTGGAGGCAAACATACGGTGGCTGTGTGCTATAAAGTAACTCGTGGGGGCCATTACGTATACATAGATTGATTGCTATCCGACTAATTGATATTGATTTTATGTGGATACGTCTATTTGGTGTTTTATTGAGATAATAATTAAATATAACACCCGCAACTCCGTTGCGCCAAAATTCGTTTATCACGCGGGAATCGTACTTTTTTCTGGCATTAAAAGTATCCTATGTCCTCTCCCGGGTTTCAAAGTATCTCCATACCAAACTCCAGTAAAATCGGTTCATCGGTTTGGGCGTGAAGAGGTAACAGACAGAAATACACACTTTCGCATATATGGTATGAGTATGGATTTTGGCATAGTCAAGATGTTGATTAGGTCTGAAATAAGGCTACTTTTGACTTGACAATGGCGAAGCCAGAAGAAAGGATGATAGTTTAAGCTGTGTAATAAGTACCTATACTGTGTATTTATGTATGTATGTGCTTGCTTATGCTGGATGTACACGGGTGACTAAAGCCGCACGATTCACGCCGCACGGTGAAAATCGACCGTCTAATGGTTGATTTACACGGGTGACTAACGGGTCGATTTTAGTCGCCCGGCAAGTCACCAGTCGAATCGCCTGTCCAAGTCGAATCGCCACCCCATTTACACATTCTTCAAAAAACGCCTGTGACTAGTGCCGACAAACTATCAATTTGCAGCAAGCGATCGCTTGCGACTGAGCGTTTGCACGGTCGATTTTAGTCACCAGCCGACTTTGGGGCTTGCGGCTTTAGCCGCATGCGGCGTAGTCGAATTGCCATTTAGACAGGTCGATTATCGCCGTGCGGCGTAAATCGTGTGGCTTTAGTCACCCGTGTAAATCCAGCAACGCTCAGTCGCAAGCGGTCGCTTGCTACAAATACATAGTTTGTCGGTACTAGTCACAGGAGATTTTTGTAGCATGTGTAAGCTGGCGATTCGGGTTGGACAGGCGATTCGACTGGTGACTTTCCGCGCGCGCGACTAAAATCGACCCGTTAGTCACCCGTGTAAATCGAGCATTATTTATCGCAACAAAAAAAAAACTTAGACTAGATAAGGGAAGCTATATTGTAAGAAAAGTAATCTTATGTACCACCAATAAATTGCACGCATACATATTATACTCATTTATAAGTTTAACTACGTTTGCACTTTGCAGTCATTGCAGTAACTTTCTGCCTTTGTGTTCAAATATTTTGAAGCGTCCTATTGCAAATGCACTCTTGTTATTCGAGCGCCAACTTGGTTAAAATGACTTTTAACGTAAATTCATAGTAACAGTAGATAAACTATAGAGGTATTTGATGAAACATACTAAGTTAAAGAAATAAATTTAAATCGTGTAACAAATTCGCTACATTAAAAACAGAAAAAAGGTTAAACCTCGATGTCTTTTATTCGATTACTCTGTATTTTAAATTATCAACCGAAATTCAGTACTCAAATATTTAGAAAAAAGCACCTCAAAGTGCGACCCTTTTACCTAAATGACACATTTTACACTTACAAAATTAAATCCTTTGGAGTTTGGACTGATGTAAATTAGGGTTGCCAAAAACTTAAATTTTGAAGAATATTTCGATAACAAGGTATGTTTTGTCGCGTTAAAGCTCTGATATATATATATATATATATATATATATATATATATATATATATATATATATATATATATATAATTATGATTTAATTTTAATTTTAAATTGAGGTACATAGGTTAACTTGTACAAAATCTAGGTAGCTATCAATATTATTGAAGTGTTATTTTGCATGTGGCCGAAACGATAACTAACGCTATACTGCACTCGGCGAAACATGGCGATAGCGGTCATGACTCCCTGTCAAAAACTTGTCATTTTCTATGTAAACCGCAATTGACAATGAAGTGTCATATGCCGTCAATCGCGGCTTTGTATAGAAAATGACAAGTTTTTGACAGGAAGTCAATGACCGCTACCATCATGTTTCGCCGAGTACAGTATAGTAACAATTTGAACGACAATAACTTCTCTATCTACACCCGCAAGGCAATGTCATCCTAGGGGCACCAAATCCTTTTCATCTTTAATGTTTAGTTCAAAAAAAAATATTTAGTGACAACCCTATAGGAACCTTAATAACGAGATTGATTCATTGTCCTTAAAGGACTTTCAAATACCTTTTCTGCCTTTGATTACTACAATTTAACATTCATTAAAACATTTGCCTTTACATGTTCTTTACAATTCTTTTTTCATTCCCTTTGGTAGATAACTCATTATTTTAATGTAAAAACACGTGTACAGACTAAAAATAAACCTGTTTGTCCCTATATTCATATCAAGAAAAATTTTGATACGATTTTGTCTTGTATTGTGTAATTCAAAAGAATGGTTTCAAATAATATTAAAACAGCGTTTGCTGGGTTCTTGTGTATGTTACCATAACGTTTAGTTTTATGGATAATATAAAGGTTGTCAATATAGTTTAATGCTTTGAAAATATTTTTTAGCTCACTAGTTTATTAAAATTTGTTTGTCCCAAACTCTAGCAATATAGACACAACTCAATAAAGCCATCTACACAATTTTAACTAGATTGCTACACGTTTTAAAACAATGCTAAAATATTAAACGTTCCATTTTTTGCGACATTGCTTTTAGGATTTGTTAAAAATTCGAAATTTTATAAAAATCCAATTTTTTTAATGTAAAGGCTAACTTTATCAAAGTATAAAAAAAATTAGTTTGTTACTATTTTTCGCAATATTCCGCGAAATAAACTTCCACCTTTAAGGAAATGAGTGAGTATAATAGGCATGCGTACAGCACCTCCCTCCTCCCACATTGCCTATGCGTACACTCGCATGCAAGAACTTGCAAACACCACCACCACACAAGCAATAATGTTGGCAAATCCGTGCAAGGCCCTTCACCACCATGCAGGTTGAAAACCTCGACGCGCGTTTGGCCCCAACACCGGAGCATCCTCAGGATGTGGACTCTACGAACAACGTCCGTCAAGTCAATTTATCAAAGTAAATAAAATAACCAACTGGCATTATAATCCATACTAATATTATAAACGCGAAAGTTTGTCCTCCTCCTCCCCCCCCATCTCCACCTCCACTTCTTCACGCTTAAACCGCTGAACCGATGTTGATAAAATGTAGTATGGAGATTGTTTGAGTCCCGGGAACCGACATATCTTAATACTTTTTGATGACCTCTGTGGCTCTGTTGGTGGGCTGTTGGTAGCTCAAGCCGGGGGTCGCGGGTTCGAATCCCGCCGACGGAACAAAAAATTTTCAAAGTTCCTGGGTCATGGATATGTATTAAATATGTGTATTATATAATAAAAATCTTAAATATATGTATAGTATAAAAGTATTAAATATATTTCGGTTGTCTGGTACCCGTAACACAAGTCCTTCAGGTACTTACCACGGGGCCAGACTAACGTGATGTGCCGTGTGAAGCGTCCATAGATATTATTATTATTATTATTACAGAGAGTTAGTGTCTCGGCTGTTTGCCGGGGAAATGACTCAGGTACGGGCTGTGCCAAGTATCCTGATTCATGGTAAGAAGTGTTAAGATTGTGATGAGGTAAATGATGATGACGGGTTTAAGAAGCGGCGAACGATGGAGCAGGTATCAATGACGACGGATTTTTGTATGTGGATGTATGTGGGTTTCCGTGAAGAGGGTTTCCGGAATGACGCCAGTCGAGGATAGAGTAATGGGTATGATTTTTACAGTTTCCTGGCGCCACATTTGTTTCATTTCATCAGCAAGAGGTATGTACTTTTGAATCTTTTCATTGTGTTTTTGTTTCAGGTTATTACTATTGGGGACGGCTATATCTATCAGGTAAGTAGTTTTTTTAGCTTTTATAGTAAGGGTTATATCGGGTCTGTTGCTTAGGATTTTATTATTATTATTATTATTATCCTGAAAAAATGTACGGTTCCGCGTGGTAATCATCATAATCACCATCATAAGTCATGTTGTATTTAATATTATAATGCCAATTGGATTTCTATCTTTAAGACAGGGTCTTTTGAATATTAAGGTAATAAGTAATAACACTTCCTTATTTTATAAAAAAGAAGCAAATGGGTTTCTTGATTCAAAGCAACTACCGTCGGCCATGGACACTCGCAACATTAGAAGAACTGCAGGTGCTTTGCCGGCCTTGTAAGAGAGACTACGTTCTCTTCTTGAAGGTTTGCAGGTCGTAATGGTCCGTAAATACTGCTGGTGTAAGTTCCTTATTTTTGTATAACATTAGCACACGTTATATAATCATTTAATCGCTCATATGCACTATCCTTTGCTTGAACACAACCCTTGATGTCTTGATACCAAGACATCAAGGGTTGAGTTTCAACCATTGATGTGTTTGAACCCGTGAGAAATATGATACACAATTATTTTGACTTCCTCGAGTCGTCGAAGCTTGGATTATTATTTTGAAGGGCACTTCTCCAGTTGTGATAAGAAGACAGAGTAACAATCAGTCTGATCACCTGAATGGGACTGTAGACAACTATGTTCTCTTAAAAGAAAAACTGGCGTCACAAAACCAAAACTTAAAATTATTTAAGTAAGTACTAAAAAAGTGCTGCCACCGAATTCTGTCAGTGAATTCCAAATAATAACGCTCCATTCCTCTTACAGTACTTGTGCATACAAACTTTAGCTACACTTATAATCTAAATACATATAAAACTCCAAGGTGACTGACTGAAATAGTGATCTATCCGTAGATCCGGGCTGAAATTTGTCATGCAGGTAGATGTTTCATAACATCCGCTAAAAATGATTTTGATCAATTCTACACCCAAAGGGATAAAATAGGGGATGAAAGTTTGTATGAAACTTTGTCAATTTATACCGATCGGGCTGAGACTGATATCTAAATAATAATTATACTTCTTAACACGAGCGAAGCCGCGGACAAAAGCTAGTATTTCATACAGCCACATAAAAAGTTCATATAATATTATGCAGATTTAATATGGCGATTCAATTAGACTGCGTCCACAATAGTTTCATACTAAAATAGTCCGGTACGCGAAAGTTTTGAGCAACGTCAATTCCCTTGCTCCACTGTTATTGCCTGCTGTTTGTGATATGACTATAGTGCATTTCAAATTGAATCTGATTGTATATTATACAATATACATTATACGTGTATTGTACGGGTTGTATGGTATCTGAGGTAGTAGTTTAAGAACTAAGAATACTATTGATCCTAAAAGATATTGTTTTGTCATCATATTATATTTTAGACAAGAGCGAAAGAAACAATTTAATTACACGAATTGTCCATTCGGAGGATAGATAGATAGATAGATATCATCGTTTATTTATCGATCATTTATTTATTATTTATCGAGGAATTCTTATAATTTCCAAACGCTTTCTGAAAAATCTTATGACCTCGACTTCGCGTCTCAATGTAAGTGATTTTGTAAACGAAGGCCCTAAAAACTTGACAGACATATAATAACACTTCAATCTAGTATTGCTATAATTATTATTATCATGCATCGTGTCGTCGGATCAGATCGTTTTCACGAACCCATAAACTTTAGCAATTCAGATTCCCTCACTGACCTCTATAATACACTGGACCGGCGATCGCTATCAATAAAATGTTCCTATTTGAAAGTCGCCATATTGGCGCTGATTGCTATGTGAAAGCAGTAGTGAGTGTACTTGGAACTACTATTTTGCAAATAGCTGTTGTAATTAGTTCACAGTACGCTCACCGGTGGCGCTTCAAATCGGCACAAAAAATAGCTGTCATTTTGTACGGCACAGCCAGTCCAGTGTATTATAGAGGTCAGTGGATTCTCCTTAAAAGAATCATCATAAAAGTCAATACAAAATTCTAAACTAATAAGTCAGTGGCGTTTTCCTTCAAAAGTGGCACTCGGTACCCCCGTACATCAATACACTCAAGTTTTATTAGAATTCTCCGCTAACCGCCATCCACTTCCGACGGGGAACAGAAGTGGCAAGCGCGAGCTGGAGAGGGCGCGGAACCCATAATAAAAAAAACCAGCCAAGTGCGAGTTGGACTCGCCCATGATGGGTTCCGCAGCAGCAATAAGGTTTATTTCAACAAAATTAAAAGGTTTTTGATTTATTTTTATATTTTAGTTGATTTAATGAAAGTTAAATTAAGGTTTACCATTTATGACGTATAAAAAAAACTACTTGTTAGATCTCGTTCAAACCAATTTTCCTTGGTAGTTTTTATAATAATGTACATCATATTTTTTTTTTTTATAATTATCATGCCGTACTTTAGAAGTTAGAGTTGGACACACATTTTACCACTTTGGAAGAGTCTTTCTCGCAAACTATTCAGATTAAAAAAAAATGATGTTAGAAACCTCAATATGATTTTTGAAGACCTATCCATAGATACCCTATACGCATAGGTTAGACGAAAAAAAATTTTTTTGTTTTAGTTGTACCTATGGGGAACTCTAAAATTTTTCATAATTTTTCAATTTTTGTATCAAAATCTTAATGCGGTTCACAGACTACATCTACTTACCAAGTTTCAATTGTATAGCTCAGATTATAGTTTCGGAGAAAAGTGGCTGTGACATACGGACGGACAGACAGACAGACAGACAGACAGACAGACAGACAGACAGACAGACAGACAGACATGACGAATTTACAAGGGTTCCGTTTTTTGCCATTTTGGCTACGGAACCCTAATAATTTACAGTGGTACGGAGTACTAATTTTACCATAAAGTTAATGAAATCATCCAATCATAATCTTTACAGAGCATAAAGAGGGGTGTCATTTTGTTTGTATGTGTGTGTGTGAGGTAAATAAGACAAAAATGGCTAAAGGAGAATTAATTAACAGTAATCATATAATTTTAACTTTTATTATACTTTGATAAGTATGTTTTCAGTTATCAGTCGTGCTTACTTTAATTTTTGAAGTGAAAACTTCTTTAGCGGCGTTGAGCGCTTTTGTGGGATGGGTAAAAACTGTGAAACTCGCGTCAGATTCTCGTGCTGATCGAAAAATCGTAAGACGGTTGGAGAGTAGTGTTGTAACATCGAAATCGATAAATCGAACAATCGGTTGTTTTTTTTCGATTGTCGATATTTTTTAATCGATTGTAAGGGTTTAGATTAATTAAAAACGATTTTTAAAAATCGATTTTTATAAAAAATGGGTTAAAAATTTAATCGATTGTAAGGGTTCATAAAAAATGGTCGATTCATAAAAAATAATCGATTTTCATAAAAAATGGGTCAAAAAAAATTGAAAGGGTTTCGATT
This sequence comes from Lysandra bellargus, assembly GCA_905333045.1. Classification (NCBI taxonomy): domain Eukaryota; kingdom Metazoa; phylum Arthropoda; class Insecta; order Lepidoptera; family Lycaenidae; genus Lysandra; species Lysandra bellargus. Next base: position 4,059,229 of record HG995354.1, read on the forward strand.
AATTAAAAAAATTGATTTTTTTTAAATCGATTTTCATTAAAAATGGGTTAAAAATTTAATCGATTGTAAGGGTTTTGATTAACTAAAAATCGATTTTCATAAAAAATGGGATAAAAAAAATAATGCACAACGTTAATAATCAAGTTTTCACTTCTGCCGGCACTCCCGGAGTGCAACTGTCTTTTTTTTAACTTTGAGCAGTCATGGCGAAGACTACTTTTTAACAAGAAAACAATAAATGTAATATTTTAGAGGAATACGTTGTTTAGGTTTAGCTCGTTTTTCATAAAGACCTTACTGATATTGTAAACACAAAGTGTGTGTCTGTTTGTGTCCATCCAAGTCTTACCTCTACCACAGAATATATTATATTAGTTGTACCAACCTCCACACACTTCAAATGAACCGATTTTGATAAAATTTGGTATAGATATTATATATTTTTTTAATGAAATAAGGAAGCAAACGAGCAAACGGGTCACCTGATTGAACGCAACTTTCGTCGCCCATGGAGACTCGCAGCATCAGAAGAGCTGCACCTTTTAAGAGGTAATAGGGTAATACGGGAGGGTAGGGATGGGAAAGGAAGGGAATAGGGGAGGGGAGGGAAGGGAATAGGGTAGGGGATCGGGCATCCGGTAAACTCAAACACAGCGTAAGTGCTGTTTCACGCCGGTTTTCTGTGAGAACGTGGTATTTCTCCAGTCGAGCCGGCCCATTCGTGCCGAAGCATGGCTCTCCCACGTATAAAACGTATAACACGTTCTTTGAGCCCCGGAAAAAGAATAATACGGTTAATATTACAGTTCCCACGTAATAAACGAACTTCATCCCAACGTTTGTAGCAAACAATAAAATTATTAAGGAACCCTAAAAATGGAAAAAAGCTTGTCTGATCGAGTGGAAAATGAGTAGAAAGTACACAACTGTTACACAGTCAAAGTTAAATGAGCATTCTCCTGAATAAAACCTAATGGAGCCTTAACGTGGAATGAAATTGTCTCCGAATTGAAAAATCTTTTCGACTTCACATGACTTTATTTGACTTGAGGATTTCGCTGAACATATATGATACTTTATATTCTTTTACGATAATTTTTCAGACTCATGGCCGTACTCAGAGACGTTGATTACTTAACTTTAATTTAATCGACGACCTTTGTGGCTCAGTTGGTGGGCTGTTGGTAGCTCAAGCCGGGGGTCGCGGGTTCGAATCCTGCCGACGACAGAACAAAAATTTTTCAAAGTTCCTGGGTCATGGATGTGTATTAAATATGTGTATTATATAATAAAAATCTTAAATATATGTATAGTATAAAAGTATTCAATAAATTTCCGTTTCTGGTATCCGTAACACAAGTCCTTCAGGAACTTATCACGGGGCCAGACTGACGTGGTGTGAAGCGTCCATAAGATATAAGATATAATGAAAAGTATTACAAAAATGTATGGAGTTCAAAATGTGAGTTTTTGAAAGGTTAGGTAAGTATTACATATGCGGCCGTTAAAAATATATTTTACTTGTAACTAAACAAACTATTTTGATGAATTATTGTGTGTTGTCTGTGAAAAATGTGAAAATAAAGTACACAGTCGTACAAAGATGGGAGGCGTATATATTGTGTTTTGTTATAATATAATTTTGTTTGTACCCACTTCAAAAAAATGTGCATTCCAAGTTTATGTACGACCATGCATGCTGTTCACTTGATTGTTTGAACTTTGACCCGAAAGATGAGACTTAAGGCGCTTTATTGAAAAAACTGTCCTTTTTGGCGTAATACTATAGGACAGACAGATCAGAAATGTTACAAATTTGGTAATGAGATATACATATCTTCATAGCCGTATCTAGGTTTGAGTAGAACCAGAAACACGATTAATGTATTTTGCCTCGATACATTTCTCGATCGAAATGACCTCTTAAAAATACGAAATTTGAAGATTATTTTTAAACGAAAATAGATGTATTGTAGGAAATTAGTCTAATTGATAGACACCTTTGCAACCTAAAATCGTATTGAAGCATTTTGCTTAAATGCTCTTGGTTATTTTTTAAATAATTAAAATTACGTTTTTCGCATGTTTTCCGAGCGTACCGATAGCTTCTCGCCGCAGCGTATTCACGACTTTATAGTCATACAAATTAAGTATAAAATTGCCCTTGCGGTAAAATGACTTTCAATATAGCGCCTTAAGTACCCTGTAAACGATCAAATTGTTTGTCAAATTTTACGTTTTTGTCAAACAGTTTGATAGTGTACAGCTTTGTTTGAAGCGTTTGTCAAACAAACTACGTGTTTGAGCTGTTTGAAGAAATTTTGGATTTGCGTAGCGTTTGACAAACGTGTTTGAACGTGTTCCGCTGTATTTGTCAAACAAGATCTCATGATCTCAAACCGATTCTAGCTAATTGTTTGACAAACTTGTTTGATGCACGTTTGTTCGTCTGTGCTGCTGTTTGGTGAAAACGTAAATTAAATCAAAAATTTTTGTTAAACTTTGATCGTTAACATGGTAATTTAGACTATAAATAGAGTAAACAGAACTAAAGAGTAAGGCTAGGCCGACAGAGATCTCAAAAATAAGTTTGGCGTAGTATGTCATATCGGCCGGCGCGCGCCTTACTAATGCGCTACTCAGCATTGTGAAACATATTGAAAATTCGTTCGTCTTCAATTTTCGTCATCTTCTTTGTATTCAACTTTCGTTTGGCGCTTTCAATAATTGAATGCGTTAACGAATGCAACGCCAACATTGAAATTTTTTTCAGTTGCAGGGTCAGCTTTGTAACAATATGTGCGACGAGAACGTTTTACTGGGTGGAATATGTGCGGCTTATTTGGTCATAAGAAATTCCAGAAAAAATAGAACTAAGCGAAAGTTTTGGTTACGGTCAGAGCGCATGCTTCGCAGGCATGCCACACGTACGCTGTTGACTGCGCTATGACGCATGTCCTTGATGAACATAAAAAGGCACAGTGTGGACAAAGCTAAAGTGATATTAATAGCGACCAACTCACGTATATTCACCCGCTTGTTTGAAGTCGAGGTATTCCTTGTTCTGTCTAAGCTCTGCTATAAATAACATCACACCTACGTAGGGCCTGGTTTCAAATAAACCACTATAATCGAAATCATTATTATTCCGTACCCGTATATTATACGTATGCTTACTATAATAATATACCTACATACGTCATACGTATATTCCACCAATATTCATCTATACTGCGAATACCACTAATGAGTAAGTATCGATTTCAACATGTCATTCAAGATACGTTGGACGCTGTGTTTTGACGTTAATGTGCTATTCGATATCGTTTTTGCGAGGAATTAAGGGCACTTACATACCCCGCGTTCAAGTCGCGGTTCTGGTAAAGCAATATCAGCTTGGAAGTGTAAGTCTTACCTCTGAATAACTAGCTTTTGTCTGCGAATTCAAGCACGTCGAATAGTGTATAATTTAAACTATATCTATGACATAGATAGCCAGGGACAGACCGACGGACAGACAAAGAAGTCTTAGTAGTCTTAGGGACCCGTTTTTACCCATTTTACCCTTTTGGTTAATCGTTCAGTAGATACAGAGGCTGCCTTCGTCCTTGCGGTCGTGCTCCGCCGAGACGAGCCAAGTGAAGCACAAAGGCACTACCTACCTTTTCTCGAAATCATTCGTCGTTTTTTTGAACCCTCATGGAGTTGGTTTCCGGTGTACCAGAATATAATTTACATTCTCAGGATAATATTATGATATCAATAATAATTAGACATACAAAGTCTCAATTGAGTAGCTTTAGTACTTAAGATTTTATTGATATCTAGATACACCGATTTCATCACTGACACACTGATGATCATCAAAATGTTTGGCTATTTCCTGAAGTGCTAGAAAGCTGAAAATATTTAGTATGTAACCTAAGTTTAGTATACAACCAACAAAAAAACTCATAAATTTATAACTTTCACGTAAGTATATATCAGTAAATATCATGTATGGCTCGGTTGTTAATATTCGCATCATCTCCACCATGGTAGCGAAACGGCGAAGCCATACATATTTACTGATATTATGTAGATTTTTTTTTTTTAAGTTAGGGTCAGTAGAGAGCTTAAAACAAACCTAAGCGTCAGTGATAGGGGACGCGGTACGCGATACGGGAGCGTCTGCAACGCGAAACTGGCCGTGGACACCTGCGCGACTACGGTGCGAACCGTCAAACGTTAATATCATGACACAATCTATCAAAACGTATACAAATCAAAAAATCATAAACTAAAGAGTTGTAGAAAATAATATAAAAATGGTTTTAAAAAAGAAGTCTAGTTATGTACACTTCAAAACACGCGTCTGACAACTTGACGCGCACGTTTCGCTTGCCGACGCGAACATCCTGCGTCGCGGTCGTGCAGGTGTGCACAGCGCCATAAGATTACATGGGCAGCGTCCGCCGCGCGGTAGACGCTACCGCTACGCAGTCGCTTTGGTCGCGTAGGCTTGTGCAATCCAAGGCCGTGTAAATTCAGAAGCTTGTTTCTACATGAGATCCCATATCTTTTTCACAGGGTAAGCCTCAGGTGGTCGTCTCGGCAACATTTTACGATGGCTGATGCCCGCAACTTTGTCACTCACTTTGTAAAGGGTCTGAAAGACAGTTGCCACGTGCATAAAGGCCCTAATTTAACGTGACACGTCACATTACCGGCAAAGCGTCAGCCGAGAGTATAAAATGAACGCTAAAGAATATTTTAGTACGAAAATTGTACCAGTAAATTACATGATATTAAATTAGGTAATAAAATATTGTAATTTCGACTCTTTTGAACGTAAGGTTATAATAATTTTGCAACTAAAAGAATGTTTTATTATTATTTTGGTTGCAATTACGTGGTAACAAAATCATGAAGAAAAAATCTTGCGGAAACTGCTGCAGAAAAATGGGACTGCGCAGCAAAAAAATCACATGGACTAAGAACAAACAAAAGCTAGTTTTTCAAAAAGTTCATCATTTTCAGGCTGTTTCAAGTAAGGTATAGTAAGCCGAAAGGGGTGACTCAGGGGGCCTTTCTGAACAGCTTTTGTTCTACGACTTTTGGAAATACGCGAAAAAAAATCTAATTACCTTATTTGAAACATTCTGTATATAAATTTTCGTATGTATCGTGACTTGTCTACTAGTTTGAACCATACAAGCCCCCTTTTAGCCACGTCAGGCATATGGCTGACAGACAGCCAGACATGTCAAATTAACACCCCCTTTTTATCAGGGGTTAACAAATCAACTTTAGGCGATTTTCAGACTGACAGGTGATAGGTGAATCATAGGGGCGCTTATTTTGCAACCATTTGCTAAGCATTTTAAATTTGAGTGTACAATTTTTACTCATTCCTGTTTTCGTAAAAATATTGCGGAATTAACTGGACTGGAATTCAATTAAGCTGGTCCAGTAATTTTGAACCATAATATAATGAAATCATTCAAAAAATCGGTTACTTTATTAAACCGTAATTAAATTTGACTTGACATAATCAGACCAAATAAATAGGGTTCACCATCGTCGATGAAGTTACTATTATGTTGGTTCGTTTTCAATCCAGTCCTCTTCACGCTTAAGCCGCTGAACCGATTTTGATGAAATTTGAAATAAATATACTTTGAGTCCCGGGAAAGGACATAGGACAATTTTCGTCCCGGAAAAATTTACGTTTCCCGAGCGATAAACGATTTTTGCGCAACATAGTTGCGGTCGTCATTTTGTATAATATATTAGCATGAACACAGTCACAGGGCCACTTAGAAAGTGTACAAGTGTATTCCAAACTCTTTCGAAAGGTAAAGTCATTAGTATTCGATTCCCAAAGTGTAGTGAGTCGGATGAGATTGCTAAATGTACTGTGAGCGAATCTGTGTCATACCCGAACCGTTCTTAGGAGTTGAGAGATTAAGTTTGTACGTTTAATATATACTGTGTTGTATATAGGTTTTAATTCATTAGCTTTGTCCACTCTGTGCCTTTTTTTGTCCATCAAGGGCATGCGTTATAGCGCAGTCAACAACATACGTGAGGCATGCCCGCGACGCATGCGCTCTGACCGTATCCAAAATTTTCGCTTAGTTCTATTTTTTCTGGAATTTCTTATGACCAAATAAGCCGCACATATTCCACCCAGTAAAACGTTCGTCGCACATGTAACGGTGCGTCCACATTTGTATCATTTGCGCGATCAGATCTCCGATCAGATCACCGTCGCGATCATCGTGCCGTATCAAGTATGCGTATCATAGTGTGGACGCCTATAACGGTGCGTCCACATTTGTATCATTTGCGCGATCAGATCTCCGATCAGATCTCCGTCGCGATCATCGCGCCGTATCAAGTATGCGTATCATAGTGTGGACGCCTATTAGATCATTCTGCCGATCATGCGTGTATTTGATACGACACGTATCAGATACGCGGTTAATAGCGATCGGGGCGTATCATGATACGCGTATCATTTTGACACGCTTCGATGATACGCGACGGAGATCTGATCGGAGATGATCGCGCAAATGATACAAATGTGGACGCACCCTTACAAAGCTGACAGACCCTGCAACTGAACAAAAATGACAATGTTGGCGTTGCGATCTGTTACATCCCTAGTTACTTAGTACATTACGTTTAGTAAGCATTTCTATATTCTACCATATTTTTCCGTTTGCGTTGCAGTTTTCGTTTAGCATTCATTTTAATTCAATTTATCGTACAGTTAGAATCTGGAAGCCGGGCTAGTAAGGTGTGGGAAGTCGTAACTTGTAGCAAAGTGTGACTAATTTTAATTTTGGGAAAATAAATTAGTTTAGGGTGAACTTTTGGTTTTTTTTTTAAATTACACAGAGGGTGCTGCAAAACAGATCGTTAACGCATTCAATTATTGAAAGCGCCAAACGAAAGTTGAATACAAAGAAGATGACGAAAATTGAAGACGAAAGCGCATAGTGTGAACATAGCTATTGCGATTTAACTCTAAACTTAGAATAGGCAGCTATAATTCTACCAGTAAGTTAAGAGCGGGCTATCAAATTTTGCTGTGTTTTCTAACAAGTATTACGATCCCGGAAGACGATTGACTCAAATGAAATTGAGATTTATTAGATTTATTTAATCATTGTATATTTATCTGATACTAGATGACGCCCGCAACTCCATTGCGCCAAAATTCGTTTATCGCGCAAGAACCGCACGTTTTTCCGGGATAAAAAGTATCGTATGTCCTTTCTCGGGACTCAAAGTATCTCCATACCAAATTTCAGCTAAATCGGTTCAGCGGTTTGGGCGTGAAGAGGTAACCGACAGACAGACAGACAGACAGACAGACAGACAGACAGACAGACGGACAGACAGACAGACACACTTTCGCATTTATAATATTGAGATTTATTAGATTTATTTAATCATTGTATATTTATTTGATACTAGATGACGCCCGCTGAACTCCGTTGTGCCAAAATTCATTTATCGTGCGAGAACCGTACATTTTTCCGGGATAAAAAGTATCCTATGTCCTTTCCCGGGACTCAAAGTATCTCCATACCAAATTTCAGCTAAATTGGTTCAGCGGTTTGGGCGTGAAGAGGTAACAGACAGACAGACAGACAGACAGGCAGATAGACGGACAGACAGACAGACACACTTTGGCATTTATAATATTAAGTATGGATTTGGTTAACGGAAAACACGATTCACTAATTTTGACTCGATAGTCATATTTTTCGAAATTATGAATCTTTCTGGGCTTTGCAACATATATCTGTTACACTTATTGAGTTACTGTCATTATATAACTTGCACTACTACAATCACACATTTTATAAAATAATAGCTAGAGGAAATATTAGTATTGTATTTATTTTTTAAGTAATCATCAAAAACAATTTAGGACTTACGACCTTTACTTTCGTGCTATAATGCGGGAACCGTTGTTACGCGATATTGTTCACTATTAGCTGCAGCCTAAAGCACATTGCCCGGGAGCACGATTCATAGAATCATAGTATCACGATTGGAGGATAGCGGTGTGAGTAGGCGGGACTAGCGTCTGACAGTAGGCCTGGGGTCACCAAATGGCGGACCGCGGTCCGCATCCGGACCGCCGACCCATTGTGTGCGGACCAAACATTTTCCAAGTTTCAAAGATGAACTTTGTTAAAAATAAATTTCGGTCTCGACTTACTGATGATTAATGAACATCTCTAGGATTTAAAAAGCTTGCACCAATATTTTACCCCAAATTTCAGAGAGCAACATAAGCTGACACTTTTCTCATTGATAAAGTAAATAAATAAGTACTTTCGAAAATTCCGTAATTACCTTTAATTAAAAAGAAAATTACTGTGCGGACCGCGAAGGTTTCATTTCTAAATATGGACCACGAGCGAAACTAATTGGTGACCCCTGCAGTAGGCTCTTAAAATAGAACTTGATTATGTTCGAAATTAAAAAGCGCGGCATCATTACTTATCTATTGACCATTGATTTGTTAGGCATCCATTAGACGGTAGGTTTTGCTGTCAGTTTTACCACAGTCATGACTGTGACTGATGGGTAACCTACCGTGTAAGCTTGACTGACGGTGATTGACGAAAATCTGGATACATTCGTCAGTCCATCAGTCACCATCAGTCAAACATAATTCAAGATTGATGGAATTGACTGACGAGGAACTTACCGTGTAATGGATGTCTTACAATTATAATAAAAAAACCTACTTCAAAGCATAATATATCTATTATAACACCGCGTCCTGTTAAGTGCTTACTTTCCAACATAAAAAGAATAATCAAAATAGGTTCATATCCGCTCACCTCTGTGAGCTGTTTTACGAGGAATGTATTTTTGATAACCAATTCGCATAAGCATCGCCGCGCTGGGCGATGTTATGGCAAAGTCATGTCAATGAAGCGATTCTATTGGTTCCCAAAAACACATTCCTCGCAGCACAGCTCCGCTCAGCTCTGGTGGAAAGGCAGCCTAAGTGACGAAGTTATGTATATAAAAAAAATTACTGAAGACCTCAAAGCTAGGATAGGTGACGATGTGTAAAACTAAACTAAACCACGTCAATGTTGAATTTCAAATATCGTAATTGTCCCAAAACAAAGTAATAAATTATCTACTTCTTTAAAATTTTCTTACCTCAATTATCAATACAAAAAAATCTTACTTTCCTCTCATTATACAAAAACCATTGTTATTGAAGGAATTGAGAAAGGTTTTCCAACTTTGCGGCATTTGTCAGATCATTCGAGTTTATTTCCAATCCAGTAATTGATTCTGGAAACATTTCCAATTTAAATTACATGGAGTGTTTTATTGTGATTGTTACAAGTTACTCTGAGGATAATACGGAAACTTTAATTAAGGATGTAATGTTAATTTTTGTTACTCTAGTTATTAATGTTGGCTTTGAAGTGAACACTTTTTAGTTAAAGAAAAAAAAGTTTAAAGAAATTGGTATTCTAACTATTGCTTATCAATACATTTTGGATAATGTATTATATGTTAGAAAGAATCTTAGTAAATTTACAACCAAAAGTGACAGTCACGGAAGAAACACTAGAAATAAGTACAAGCTAGAAATACCGGTGATCAGACTTAGTAAAGTTAGTAAATCTTTTAAAGGTCAATGTCTTTACAATAAAATCCCAGAAAACGTTCAAAATCTTTCCATTAATAAATTTAAAAAAGTAGTCAAAGAACGTTTGTGCCAAAGCCTTATTATAAGGTCAATGATTTCATAAACGACGGCACATCTTGGGAGTAGGATGGCTGATTGCAAGGCTGCTTCTACATTATTCTAGGACTTACAATTATGTATGTATGTTGACATTGTATAATTTTAAGTTACAGAATTGTAAACATTATTTTAAAAAATTAATTTTTTTCTCACTTTTTTGGTAAATAAAGTGGGCCCCCTGCGAGTTTCTTACGCCGGTTCTTCTCGCCGGGTTAGTTCCCGAACCGGTGGTAGGCATCATGTAGACTTTCAGAAAATATTTGCAAAAATTTATTCTGAATAAAAAATTTTGAGTTTGAGTTTGAGTTTTAGTGGCGTTGTGTAATTTTTTGAACACCTCCGTGCTCCAGTGGGAGAGCGTGGCTCTTAGCTCGGAGGTCATGGGTTCGATTCCCGCGTTGAAAACTTGTTATTTCCAAGTTTAGTTAGGACAATGCAGGCTGATCACATTGTCTGACAAGTAAGATGATCCATGCGTCGGATGTGCATGTAAAAAGTTGGTCCTGCGCCAGTCCTCTCGCAAGTCGTGTCGGTCTTTCGTCCCACTGGGTTATGACTGTTATGAGAGTAAAAATAATAGAGAGTGCACTTGGGAACTATAAAATTACCCCTGCGTAACTGGTCTGGTTTCAATGAAGCTGGCCACCGTCACCGAAACCAGTTTGGCAGTTATTATATACTTTTTTGTATGGTTACGTATATTATGGGTAAAATATTGTTGAACCTGCGGCAGAACACGTGACCTGATCAACGATTCGCAAGACGGGCGAAGACCCTCAGCGCGGCGTAGGAGAGGAAGTAATATCTCTTCCTTTCTTCCTACTACGTAGCAGATCTGCAAAGTTTGCCAGTTTCCTTTGTTTTGTCACTCTCGGATTGTAAGCCGTTGTTTTTTTTTTCTTAACTTTGAATAAAAAATATATTTTTATAAGTAACATAACTAGATGATAACCGTACATTTTTCCGGGACAAACAGTATCCTATGTCCTTTCCCGGGACTCAAAGACTCTACATACCAAATTTCAGCAAAATTGGTTCAGCGGTTTGGGCGTGAAGAGGTAACAGACAGGCAGACCGACAGATCGGTAGACGGACAGACAGACAGAAACTGCGTAGCACTCTGTGCGAATCCTTGCTACTGCCCAATTTGAATTATGCGGACGTAGTAATTTAATTCTTTGTCTTAGGTGTAGAACAATAATAATTATTATTATTAGCACTGATATGTGTATATGTGTACCATATTGGTGTAGGTGGTATATGATGTCCGAGCTTGGTCGCTTTTCTTTCACTTGAGCAGCCTAACTAAAAGCCGGATAAAGCTCTGCTCTGCGTGCGGGCCGCGCTGGAGTGAAGCGCACGCGCCCGTTCCCATCTCGCTCAGAATCCCGTCAAGCTGTCGCCTGCTTTGTCTAGCCGACACGGTGGCGCCAGCCTCTTACGTTTGAATACTAAACTGTTGTTTTCTGTAGCCCCGAGCTGGACATTTCAAATAAGTACTAATGTTTTTTTTTTTAATGATATTATAATTACTATTATGCTATTATTATCCCTAATACTTATATATTATGTAATTACACTTCCACTACCACACATATTTAATAGGTTTTTTTTACATTCTAAGGTTATGAATTATTTATATAAGTAATTTTTTATCTAGTTATTAATATAAATATATAAAGCTGTGTGTTGTATGTCTGTCAAACGCCTGGCAGTCACAAGGATCCACATAATACCAGGGATCGTGGTACAATACCTATCCTGTACCATGATCATTACCTGAGTGGAGTCCTATCCAACAACTTTTCGCACTACACTGCCTTATACCGAAGCACTCAATCCATGCCGCACCACAAAAAAATATTAAGTAGGTATATGATTATTTGTACTGTATACTTTAAACACAGTGTATCTATTTATTTGTGCTTTAAACATGATACGCTGAAATGTAATTAAGTTTTCTCAATATATTTTTTTTGCTGTTATACTATAATTATGTGGTTAGGCTTAGTACCTACCTAGTTAGTATGCTTGTCTTTTTTATTTAAAAAAAAATCTGTCTTTGTGGTTGTTTGCTTTGTTTTATTGTAGTGTACTGTGGTGAACTTTGTTGAATAAATGTCTATTATTATTAAACACTTTCGCATTTATAATATTATAGTATAGACTATAGACTATAGTATATAGTACTAGCGACCCACCCCGGCGTCGCACGGGTATAAAATATATAGCCACTGAAATAATGATTAAAATCGATAGCCTATGATCCTTCGCGTGGTCTGCTTCTTATCTGTGCCAAATAATATAAAAATTGCTACAGTAGTTCGTGAGATAAGCCCTTTCAAATAATTTCCTCAGTTTTTTCCACATTCTCCTATTAGTCTTAGCGTGATAAAATATGTATAGACTATCTATCTATAGCCTTCTTCTATAAATACGCTATCTAACACTGAAATAATTTTTCAAATCGGACCAGTAGTTCCTGAGATTAGCGCGTTCAAGTTAGCCCTTTCAAATAATTTTCCCCATTTTTTCCACATTTTCCTCTATTTCTTCGTTCCTATTAGTCTAAGCGTGATAAAATATAGCCTATAACCTTCCTCGATAAATGGGCTATTTAACACTGAAAGAATCATCAAAATCCGTTGCGTAGTTTTAAAGATTAAAGGGAACAAAGGGACATGAGGGAAAAAAGCGACTTTGTTCTATAATAATTATGTATAGATATAGTATGGATATAAAATGAAGTGAAAGAAAAATTAAACCTTCACTGAAGTTAAATACTCACTCACTCGAGTGAACCGTGTGATATCTGTTCAACGATTTACTACCGATTCCATTTCCAATTTAGTTTTGATTAAATTAGATGTAAGCATATTAATCCATAATAATATTATATTGTAATCTGAATGTCAATTTGTTACGCATTCACACAAAATCTTTTCATGAAACTTAGTATGCGCATAATATTATGTTAGTTTAATATATTTACATTAGATAAAAAGTTAACAATTAAGTTTAAAAAACATTACAATATACTTTTTATGGAAAAAACTTATATTTTTTCATAAAATTTTTAAGCAGAAGCTGTCGGAATAATATGTAAAAAACTCGAAAAGTTATTTAATACCTCTAAGGGGGCAAAAGAGGGTATTAGTTTCTCAGCTTAACTCACGCGAACGAAACCACGGTACATAATAAATAAGTGTATATTTAATTTTGCTCGATAACTAAACATAATATTATATTATAATATTTTGTTTGTTCATCGTTCAAACGTTTGTTTAATATTTGTATGAGCATTATTACAGTTATGTATTTATTAGGTTTCAGTAAATATACGATCAGAGAAATCCATTTATAAATTAAATAAGCCGAATCTGCGTAATTTCTATTTATCGGTCATATTAAGAGGGAGACTAAACCAAAAAATCAAACATCGTTCTTCTCTCTTCACACTCACGTTCGTTTTTCATATGCAAGGTGAACAAGAACGACGAACTCAACATTGACTTGACATAATCCGATCATACTAATACTAAAAATGCGAAAGTTTGAGAGTGTGTGTTTGTTACTTCTCGTCTAAACGGCTAAAGTGATTTTGATTCAATTTTGGTATGGAGTTAGCTGATATCTTGGATTAACCATAGGCTACATTTTAGTGTGAAAACAGTGGGTAGTATCGCGGGCACAGCTAGTTTATCATAAAAATATAAACATTTAAAAATTATTTATTTATGAACTCGCTAATCTCAATAGTTGCTGGTTCTATTGTCAAATTCTTTTTGTGCTATGTAGTCGATATTTATTGAAAGTTTTTGGAATCTGGGGGCACGGCAGTGCCCCAGCCAAGCTTTTTAGCAAAGGCACGGCCGTACTATACTTTTCTCGAAGCGGTTCGCGGATAGCCGCGATAGATAAAGGGGGTGTGAAATAGTTCACACCCCCTTTATCTTCGATGTTAACAAAGCTAGGGATTTAAAATTTTGGTCACTAGGAGCAAGTATTAAGACTAGCTTAACCTCTAAATTACATGAAATTTCGATAAATAGTTATGATTTAGTTAGATTAGTTACGGATGGTCAAAGTTACTACATTTTGTCACTGACTGACAGATCATCAAAATTCTAAGGTACTTCTAGCAGACTTACAACCTTGAAATTTGGTACCCGGATAGGTCTTTATTCACAATGAAAGGAAAAATTATGAAACCGGCCAAGTGCGAGTCGGACTGGCGTACATAGGGTTCCGTACCGTAAATTTGTATGGGAGCCCCCCTTAAATAATAAGTTTATTTAATTTTTATTATTAATTGTTAAAGTTAACATAAATTGAGCGTTTCCTGAAATTTTCAAAAACCTTAGTTACCATTATGGACAAGGAGCAAAAAAATCGTGTTTGTTGTATGAGGCCCCCCTTAAATAATTTATTTTATTTTGATTAGACTATCAGCTTTTATAACGACACCAGAAATACATAATTTGTGAAAATCGCAACTATCCAGCTATTGCCGTTCTCGAGATCCAGCCTAGTGACATACGGATGTACGACGGACAGACAGCGAAGACTTATTAATAATAGGGCCCCGTTTTCACCCTTTGGGCTGGGAAACCTAAAAACTGAAATTGAAAAATAATAGTATAATAACTTTAAGTATTAAATAAAATAAAAGCCTTTTACATTTCATATTTTGGTGGGATATAATATTACATCGGCTCCCCGCATACTTGTCGCCTAAATGTTTTTGGCCTAGTATTATTTTAAAAAATCACTCTACGATCTTTTTTTTCCACGATCAAAAGGAGCGAAGAATCTGTGGAAAACGCAAATAAAAAGTGATAGTAATTATTCATTTTTGTTGTTGTGTACGCGGACGAAGTCGCAGGCAACAGCTACTTTAGTTATAAAATATACACCCTTTATATTTTGAAGTATATAAAGAGTGTATATTTCATTTTTCATGTATTGAAGCGTATCGAAAAGTGTTCTTTCAACACGGACGTGAAACAAACAAGAGGTTCGCAAATGCAATCAAACGCGGATCAAAGGAAACTATTACGTGAAAAAGAGATTAATTTTCTAAGAACCGCTTTGAGTAAACTGTCAAACGTCACCGGCCGAAATAACTGTATTATCAGTTGCCAAATTGAAACTTCCTTTGGACAAATTTAACCCGGTTTATACTACCTACACGATGTAAAATGTAGCTTGACCGTAATGATAATAACTACGGAGAATAGACTGAATCGATAAGTTGTAGAGTGAATTTTTATATTTTAGTTATATCTTGTAGAGATCAACTACGATAACATGGCGCGCCCCTCCAAAATTCAAAACGTTTGAAGTGCGTTGTCTTGCGCAGTAGGCTAGTTATTATTGGTTGACCAACAAATCTTAGTAATAAGTGACATTAACTTATTAATGACCACATTACTGTATTGATCACGACATCCTTTTAAGCAGATTAGCGTCCTGTAACATCTCGCCAACAGTAATCGGGTTGCTTCGTAGCTACCTTGTAGGAAGGCGACAGAGAGTCAAATCGTCCGATAGCTATTCTGACTGGAGTAATATTATACTTGCCGGTGTACCACAGGGAGGAGTATTGTCACCACTTTTATTTTCCTTATTTCTCAACTCTATTATAACTTCAATTACTTCCTTTTATCACTTGTATGCTGACGATCTGCAAGTATACATCCGGTCAGAATTAGGCGGCCTTCATTCAGCTATTGGTAAATTAAATAACGATTTGTTGAAGATCAGTGAATGGAGCAAGAATCATGGTTTTGTTATTAATCCCAAAAAAAAAAAAAAAAACACAATTAATATTAATTGGCAGTCCGGGGCTGGTCTCCAGGATTTACTGTAACTCCTTACCTCCCGTCTTCATCAATGCTATTACAATCCCATTTAGTAATACAACATAATTACAAGAAATCAGTAGGAAGGTATTTTCAACTTGGCATTCCTTAAAACGTCTTCGATATTTTCTGCCTACACGAACTAAAGTAGTCCTAGCACAGTCTTTGTTTCTTTCCCTACTTGATTATGCCGATGCTTGTTTTATTAATTTAACTGAGGATCAACTAAATAAGCTCGAGCGCCTACAAAATCTCCATTAAGGTTTATTTTTGGCTTACGAAAATAGAAAAGAGCTCCGTTCCTATTCAAAACTTCTCCTTAACGTTCCCGCCCATAACACTAAAATATATTTCAATTCCTCATTTACTGTTAAGTCTATTTCACTCTGGAATTCCTTACCAGATCATAATATGCAAGCTGAAACGTTGAATCGCTTTAAGTCGTTAGTATTTAATCATTATTTTAATATATCTGTCAACCAATAATATTTACAGGATATACACATTGTAGTAATAGTATGTATTATTATTTATTATTAGTATTTATAATGTGTATTATTATCATTATTATTATAGTATTTATTATATATAGATTACTTGAGTGTATGTACATTTTTATTATGAATATACATTATTATTTATTATATTATATACATATAATATATATATATATATATATATATATATATATTTGCTTTCAAGGCCAAGTAATAAGTCAAGTAATAAGGCCACCCTTGTGTACATGTCTCATTTATAAATATGTTTGTTAATGTAAATTTTACTGTTATGTTTGTGCACAATAAAGTATATTTGATTGATTAACTGAAATATTACGTGTACTGTGATTGGTTGAATACTTACATACAAACTCTTAAACTCTTAAACTTAAACAAACATACAAACTCTTTCATAAGGATGTGACTGTGACACATTGAAACAGTCATTTGGAGGGGCGCGCCATGTTATCGTAGTTGATCTCTAAGGGCTAACTTTAATTGTAAACAAATATATCAAGCAAAATGGAAAGTTTTATTTCGGTATAATAGTATAAATAATATTAAAATGATTTTCAACAATCAAAATTGGTAGTATATAGGTGAGACGATGGTACCTATTTTCCATATTATGAGACTGAAAGCGTCGTTTAACCTTTATAGTCTAATATTTACATTGTTTTGACGATAATTAATAGCTAGAAAAAGTGGTGTCCAAAAAATGTATACTATACTCGGCGAAACATGATAGTAGCGGTCATTGACTCCCTGTCAAAAACTTGTAATTTTCTATACAAAGCCGCGATTGACAACATCCTGACACTTCATTGTCTGTCGCGGCTTCATATAGAAAATGACAAGTTTTTGACAGGGAGTCAATGACCGCTACCGCCATGTTTCGCCGAGTACAGTATAGCAACAATAACATCGCTACAAACTGCTACGACCTCGTAGAGCGTCTACGAAGCGTGGCAATGCTACGAGAGCTACATCAAGAAAAGCCTAATTTTTGTTTTTATTCTTTTCACTCCAAAAACAAATAAGAAACTACAGAAACCATACATTTTTAAACTATTGTACTATAAAACATAGTGAAAAATTCCTATCGAATCCAAATTCACTAGATACTAAAAATTGTTCACTCATTAGAAAAAAAAACCTTTTTTGTTGTTTTTCTTTAATAGTTTATACGCCTAAAATAAATTGAGTAACAACAAAAACTATACAATTTTAAAGTATTAAACTATAAAACAGAAAAAAAATGCCTATAAAATCCAAATTCACTACAGTAAAAAATAATTCGCCCTTTAGCAAAAAAAAAAAATAGTTTCCACACCAAACAGTAGCAGTGTTAAGCCAGACAGGGGTTGGTTTATGGTGCCAGCTTAAACTGTTATGTTAAAACAAAGGGGTCTGGCGGGTAATCTATATAAACGGCGGACGCACACCGATTCAATCGGCTGGAAAATCTTCCGGGTTTGGGGCCATTGTAATCATTGTAACGAGATACGTTTGTTTCATGAGATTGTAAAATTTTAGCTTTAGGACGTCCGTCCATGGTGGACGTCCATCCGTTTTTCATCGACTTCAAAAAAGGAGACATAAGCTAAGGACCAGCTGTTTCTTTAGACGCGTTGAGAGTGAAATTTCAGACGAGTCATGAAAAATAATATATCGGGTAGTTTTGAACAGTTACATAAAGTGCCAATATTAGCAAGTACAGTGACTTCAGAGTTTAAGTTTTAATTAGTCTCAATAGTTTGATTGCTTGCATTTGGCTATTTGTATATGTTACTGTAAAAGCTCGAACTGCAGTAAATCCTAAGATTTTCTAGTAAAACCTAAGATCTACCAATCCCTAATAGTAAATGTCCGAAAAGGTTTGTGATACGAACTTTTACCGCCATATAGTTGGTAAATCTTAGGATTTACAGTAATAGCATGGTATATGTTGAAAAAAAACGGCCAAGTGAGAGTCAGACTCGCGCACGAAGAGTTCCGTACTGTTATAGAGCAAAAACATTAAATCTTTATTTTATTTTAATATTATTATAAATTATTAAAGTGGTATTAACCGTGGGAGAGCCATGCTTCAGCACGAATGGTCCAGCTCGACCAGAGAAATACTACGGACTAGTGCGTGAGCACTGAGCCCCCATCACTCCGAGCGAGGCCCACGCCGGTGTGAGGCCAGCGGGCGGCGCGCGCGCCTGTATAGTCCGCCGTAGGTGTTTACCGCCAGTCTGGCGCCGCACCCCCTCGCACCCCCCTCGCCCTCGCCCGCCACCCTTTGTCATTTTACCGGTGAAGCCAAAATATAAATTATGTATTACTATTATACTTAATCGGCCACTCGATATTATATTGTTTTATTTACATAAATATACTTTTATTTATTTATATTGAACACTTTCGTATATATACTTATTACTTACACTAAATCTCAATGTTATTTTATTCAATTTATTATTTATTACAATTATTTTGCGCATTATTTTATTTAATTATTGTAAGTATGTATTTATTTACTTATTTATTTCTGATGGGTACTGCTTGTCGTCTGTCAGTCGCTTGACAACTGCTCAGGAATCAGGATCCACAGAATACCAGGGTTCACGGTACAGGATAACCTATACCGTGACCATAGCCTGAGTGGAATCCTTTTCGACGGTATATTCGCATCGCACTGCCTTACACTACTACGACCTAGTGTTGCTACACTAGTTCATTTTAAGTTCTTTATGTCCTTATAATTATTATCATTTATTTATATATATTTTTTTGCCTTTTATTGTTTGTAGAACTTTACTTTGTTTTGTTTTTAATGTTTCATATATATTGTGTATTTCAGTGTAGTGTGGTGTGAATGTGTGTTGAATAAATCTTTTATTATTATTATTATTATTATTACTTACAGAAAACCGGCGTGAAACAATTGCGCTGTGTTTCGCCGAGTGAGTGAGTTTACCGGATCAGTCCCCCGTTTGCAAAACCTATTCCCTTCCCTATCCTCCCCTACCCCTATTTCCTCTTAAAGGCTGACAGACCTGCAGCTCAAGTTGCGAGTGTTCATGGGCACCGAAAGTTGCTTTCCATCGAGTGAAATATTTTGTTTTAGGTACATACCTTACCTATTAATTAATCGCATATTTTGATTGCCTTTTTACTTTTTTAAAACCTTGAAAAATTACTGATTGAATTATAGTAGCTTAGGTAAACATTATGTTAAATATATGTACTTACCTGTTTTGTCTTATAGTTTATTTAGGCATTGTTTTATTCCTAAAACCAACATTTACCAGTTGACAGTAGTAAAAGCCTAGCATATACCGAATTTTAATGGTACATGTTCTAAAAAATCGTCGTATTATTAGAAATACTTACATTTACCTACTCGTGTCGGTAAATCCTAAGATTGATACTTAAATCTTAAGATTTACCGAAGTTCGAGCTTTTACAGTAACATATATACAGCATGACTGGTGAGGCATGACCGATATTAAGGTGAGTACTCGGTAGTCGATTCTCATTATAATTATGTAGGTAATAAAATTAGGTACTTAATTTTTGACCAAATTTGCCTTTAAATAAGTGAATCATGGACACTTAGTGAATTACTACAGCCGGCCGCGGGCGCGGTGACATGCGCCCCGCGCCCCGCGCTACCCCTCCCGCGCGCGGTGCATGGACATGGCGTTAGGTAAATAATTATTCAACTTTAAGCTATATTTACTCAGTGATCAATTGATTTTTTTTTTTCAACGAATATAATATCATAATATCACGTCCTCGAGTATCGAACATGTTTCACCAGTCATGCTGTATAATATGTTAGCTTGTATGCCCAAAGAAATGACAGCAACTTTAGTTAAGAACATCTACAATAAGAAGCCCTAAAATATTTTTGAACGTATTTAGAACCATACTAGCTGACCCCGCGAACTTGGTTTCGCTGTTCTCAGAAAGTCGAACCATGCGTAGACCGGGCATGCAAAACAGTGTCTTTCGCCATTTTTCTCACTGGTAATATTGGTCAGCCGTCCCACCATATGGGAGAGAGAGTGCACTGTGTATTGCGCACACACTTGGCACTTTCATCTTTCCAGGGCATTTGGAAGATATCGATGAGATCGGTAGCCGATCGTTCGACTTGGAAAATAAATATATTTATAACGTCAGGGCTCCATCGAAAATTTATAAGACGGAAAGAGAGTTGACTGCCGGCGCAGCATAGGTAGGGGAAGGTAATGTCCCCCGCTTTTACTATGCAAAAATGTATCCTGCTGTTCCTAATGAGTATGTTCGTTTTATTTAATATTAATTTAAATTCACAATTTTAGCGTAAAAGCGTCGAAACGCGACGCATGACATAAATCTTGATTATAATAAATAATGATAATGATTTTATGTTCGGATAATCATTATTTATTAATGACATTATTTAGGCGATGTTGATACGTCCTGGTAATAGGTTTATGAATAAATAACACTGGTGTCCCATATTTGATCTATTTTTACTGTGTATGACCCGCCAAAAATTGTTTTTCCATAATCTGGAATTAACTTGAGTGCCAGCGAACCACTTTTATAACCTTGATTCAGAAATATGTGCTGATGATGATTGCTTGGTCAGTAAGTTCTTTCGAATAAGAAAAAAATAGATGCTGGCCGATTTTCATACCCAAAGAATAGGAGCACAAAATCTTATTTTAACCTGTTCAGTCACTTGAAAGAAGTTTAACAATAAGGCACGACACAAGTTTTTTTTTATATAAAATTAGATGGCAAACGAGCAAAGGGGTCATCTGATGGTAAGGAACCACGGAGCTATTATAGCAACTACCGTCGCCCATGGACACTCGCAACATCAGCAGAGCTGCAGGCAGGAATACTGTGTAACATGAAAAAGAACAAATCAGTAATATTTAAATATAAATAAAATATTATGAAATAAACAAAAAAGTTAAGCCACTTACAAATTCATATAAGTACCGTAAACTCTTTCCAAAATTCATTTTAAAATAAAATAAAAATTTCATGTTACATTTTTATTAACACGAATTAAAAATATCAGATGCAATTTTCATTATAACAAAAAACAATCGAAAGAATAGGTCCCGAACCCATAAAAAAATAATTTTCATAAACAAGTAAATAAATAAGATGATAGATCTTTAGAAGCACTAAAACCTATGTGATAGTGCTTCTAGAAGTCTAGATCAAAGTTTGTGAAGGCTTTGACCAGAGGGCGGAAAACTTAGCCGCACTCACTTTGACACTATCCGACGCTCGCTGAGATTTTGACCCGAAGTTTGACCCGTTAAGTTTTTGTGTTGACAAGGTTCTAGTAGTAGTAGTTTACATATAGTTATCAATGGCAGTGTGAAAGTTGGAGTCTGTCAAAAATGGTGAGATATAATTTTCAAAACGTTATCGAACTCGAATGGTGTTTACTTAATGTTTATTTAATGCATTTATACACAAGTTTGTACAACTTAAATAATATTATTCACCTACACATCTAACAAGGTTTTAAGCCCGTCACAGACTTAGCTATAATATATATTAATATATTTATAGCAAGGCATATTAATCTATACTAAATCCACATGTCACAGAAATATATATTATAGCTGAGTGTGTGGTCACGCGAAAATTAGTATAGAAAATATATATTAATATGCCTAGCTATAAACATATTAATATATATTATAGCTAGGTCTGTGACGGGCTTTAATACTTTATATGTGATTAAAAATGTTGATAATTGTCTACTCTTTTTTGATAAGATGTTTACAACAAATGTGTGCTGCTACACGAATGGGTCGGCTCAGGACAAATACAGTAGGTATATTTTGTCTTCTTGAGCCAGTCAAAAAACTAACTGAAAATAATGTTCTCGTTGTTTGCGATTCAGCTCTCTTGGAATAAGTGAAAAATGTAAAATGAATCGAAAATTAACTTACAAGCAAAATGACTTTCAAAGTTTATTTTGCTCAAAGTAAATTTGTAGTCTTTTTGTCTGTCTGTTAAAGAAGGAGTTTAAATTAAAAACAACCACTTGTAGGGAAAATTCAGAGTTTATATTTCGAGTCAGTGATTATTCTACCTGGATGGAAATAATTTTTCACATTCAATATCATATTATTATGCTAATTTGAAATAAATGTAACAAGTCTATTACCTTTTCTTGCTTAAACCGTTGAACCGATTTTATGAAATTTGAAATAGAGATCACGAAAAAATGTACGTATAACTAAATATCCGCACGAACCAAGTTGCAGTCACCTAGTTTTATTATATAACCAGTTAAAAGCCGAGCTTTGTGAGGGCTCACAAAGCTCGTCACACCTGGACTGACTGATGATAACACATCTACATAATATATTAAAAAAAATACTATGTTAAAGCACAAATCAGTAGGCGTGATAGTTTTTCCGTAAAGTGTATCACAAAACGTAAAGGTTATGGGATATACTAGGGCTCGCTTTACTCGCCCGGATAAAAATAGACTTCTATAGAAAAAATTTTGACCGTTTCAAACTTATTCGATTAAAAGTATGTTCCTAACTGAAATATCTCCTAAAAGTGACCTAGAAACATTCAGTTTAACTATTTCGTTCGAAATAATTGGTTTTCAATTAAAACATTCCGAAATTGTTTTACACTTTGAACTAAAAGGGAGCATATAAATATTTAGTAGAAAGATATTCCTTAATTGAAATACATCTAAAATTAAATACTTTTGATAACAATTCAAGATTATTGTGTGCAGTTAGCGATTGTGATTTTTCTAGTAATTTAGGTTCAATTCAGACCGCAACGCGACGCGTAGATGGATTTGACAAATTTGCAAGACGTCTCACGCAATTGAAATCTGTCAATTCAGTACAAATTTAGAAATGCATGAACTTGTCGCGTTGCGGTCTGAATTGACCCTTAGACGTGTACATTGACTTACATACTGGTAAGTGTACTTTAATACCTGTTGGTTATACTTATCTATTCGTAAGACTGTGAACAAAAAAGCATGAAAAATCAAAGTCAATCATGGGCAAGATGTTCTTAATTTTCAAGCCAAAACAATTGTGCTTCTTGCGGCAAATGGGGTGCAAGATGTGTAAGCTATTTATTTAGTAGATAAATAAATTATGACAGGCTACTTAGATAATGATACGGATTCAATGAGGAATATTGATAATATCAGTCGATTCGACGTTGCGCGACCGCGTGAAGGTTATTGGAAATTTGTTATATCATAATATCATCATCAAAACTATAAATCTGCATTATAGTACGAGACAATGCAGATTTTTATTTTACCTACCAAACTAAATAATACCTACTTATAATTAATTAATAAAATATTTTATAACAAAATGTTAAACAAGAATATTTAATCCGCAAAGAGTAATAGTACATTCGGAAGTCTATAAATCATTAAAAGCTTCAAAAGTGAAGTGAGTTTCCAACAATTTTCGGCTAAAAGCGAAGGGAATTGTTATGTTTCTATATGAAATAAAAATATTTTCCCTGGCCACACGGTCAGCCAACATTCGGGCCTAAAAATACATTTGAATTTTTCAGCCGAAAAATGCGGGAAATTATAAGCCAAACTGGAGTTTAATGTATTTTTGGTCACGTGTTTTAGTAAATTGGATTATTTCCAATTCACTAATGCGTGACTAAATACCTTTTTATAGTAGAGGAGGCGAGGGTGCTATTTATGTAGTCACTCGAGCGTCATCGTCATGGAGACCTAGTAAGGGTTTTGTACACTAGGTAAAGCTGATAAAAAATATATAATAATAATAATGCTTTATTTCAGGCAATAAAATACAGCCCATATGAATTATTATTAGTAGACTAGTAACAATTTTTCCTTATGTTAGTAGGTTAGTAATTAATTTTAATTTTAGGTTAATTATTTTAATTGCTTGACACTACAATATTAATATTATAAGAACGTTTTTTTTTTATTTAAGTGGTGGGTTCAGAAACTGTAGCCATTTTAAAGTTTTGAAAAAGAAAATATATTCAGAAAATTTCTTATTTAGGTAAATTATAAATATATTTTAGATAACAAGGACAAAATCATTTAGTTTATAGCAAAATAAAATATCTGCGAAGCTTAGTTAAGAAAATATGAAGCTTTATTTTTTTACATTTTAAAATGTCCCTACAGGTTTACCTAACCTTTGAATCGTTAGTGCTTTATATGGAAGCTTCTTTGGGGTATACTAAATATCCCCTATCTTAATCTGACAGATCCGACGACATTTCAATATTAAAAAAAAATTTTTTTTTTTCCTACCACGTGAGAAATCTGATTTCTATACCATGATAACTAGACATATGTCGGAAGCCTACACAAGCTTAATTTGACACGCTCGAACTACTCCCGAAATCCCCTCTTCCCCTCCCCAACCATAAGCTGTGATTTGTCGGATGAGTTTGACTTAACGCGACTAAATTACGCAGGTACCTATGAATCAACTCTCTGATAGTACAATAAATATCCTGTTGCATTGCTGTCGCTTATTTTACATCCCCGTTAGAACATGCCTACCATAAAATGGTGGGCAAAAGTTCCATGATGTTTGTCGAACAATTTAATTAACGTGATTAAAGCAGGCGTGTGTAGTCGACGGAACGTGACCTCAGCCGGAAGATGGAGGTCGGCTATAGATTGTATTGCTGGTCAAGTGATGAGATGACGCGATAGATCTACTCGTTTTAATTTCATTAGGTTTGTTAATTAAAAAAATAAAGATCGCCCGTGGCCTAGTGGGTAGGTCTTTTTTTTATGAAATAAGGGGGCAAAAAAGCAAACGGGTCACCTGATGGAAAACAACTTCCGTTGCCCATGGACACTCACTTGCAACATCAGAAGAGCTGCAGGTGCGTTGCCGGCCTTTTAAGTGGGAATAGGGTAATAGGGTAGGGGAGGGTAGGGAAGGGAATAGAGTAGGGAATTGGGCCTCCAACGAACTCACTTACTCGGCGAAACACAGCGCAAGCGCTGTTTCACGGCGGTTTTCTGTGAGCCCGGAGAAATACCACATTTCTCCGGCCGAGCCGGCACATTCGTGCCGAAGCATGACTCTTCCACACTGCACCAGTCTACTCTCCCTGCGTCTTTCAATCAGGTCACATGTTCTGACACGAATTTAAAAAATTTTGCCAACAAAGCACAACGCCGAAAAAATTAACACTTTGAAAACATTAAACATCTTGTTTGTCTCATTAAACAACATTGTTCGGAATCATACCACCTGCAACTTTTCGCCATCGCCCCAAAAACATACCATCCTCATCACCTTGATGAGTGGCAGTCTTCCACAGTGCGTTTTTCGCGTAATTTTCTGCCGCGCACTGTAAAACTCTGGAACGAACTGTCACCAGCAGTATTTCCGGACCTATACGACCTGCAAACCTTCAAGAAAAGAGCGTATTCCCTCTTAAAATGCCGGCAACGCACCTGCAGCTCTTCTGATGTTGCGAGTGTCCATGGGCGACGGTAGTTGCTTACCATCAGGTGACCCGTTTGCTCGTTTGCCCCCTTATTTAATTTTAAAAAAAACATCACTAGATCGATAGACAAGGATTACAATAAATTGAACAAAATCTGATTACTGTTACTTTGTAAAAAACACTAGATATCGCCGTAAAGGTACAAGTTGGAAGCCCGCTACATACAGCGGCAGCAATCGACGTGTCGTCGCGACACTTCTGGTTTCCATGTATTTCTATGATAAGTGTCGCTAGCTTCGTGTCGCTAGCTGCGGAGGCTATTTCATAGAAATACATAGAAACCAGTACTGTCGCGACGACACGTCGTTTGCAGTTGTCGCGTGTCGCTCGGTTCCAACTTATCTCTCATGGCTTCGACCACCGACGCAACCCTAACAATATCAGTATAATTGGTCTGTACGAAATTACGCTCCAATCCTTCCTGAGCGGACCTTGGGGCACTTATTTCAATTAACTCTTTTTGATCCCGTATAGTTTGTGTAAAATCTTTATTACTGTTTTAAACTCACATTACAATGGCGTAGTCAGATTCATGCCGCAATTTAGTTGTCTCTTACAATTATATTGACCCAACATTCTTTAATGAACATCATTTTTATCTATATTACAATTTCTTTTTTGTCTTTTTTGTCTATATTAACATTCAAATTGTACATACTTACCTAGTTTAAAAACACGTGTACGGATCTTGTCACGTACCACATTTCTAATAGGCTACTTGACCAAATTTTTTTCTTCATGTTATTCGCTTCCCAAAAAAACTAATATTTCAATATTTTAAACAGTAGAAACCCATAAAAATGTTGATTGAAAAATATGCCTTTTAAATGGCGCCGAAAACACTGTCTGCCATAGTGTGACGTCATATTTTTGTATTTTATACTTTCTTTATTGAAAAATTCTTTATAAAGCTAAACGTACGAGTCTAACAGTGCCAAAAATTAGGAAAGAATTGAGAAATCATTTGCAATGTTTAAAACTTTTTGAGACAAGTTTTGACCATTTGATTTCCCAATTATAATAAATGGAGATAATATTTAAAACTGATGTTTTATTTGAACTATTCAAGAAAATATATTTTACAAATCTTTCTAGGTTTTTTCTTATTATTTATGTACAAATAAACTTACATATAACAAGTGCGATAAATATAAGATATTAAATTACAAGTGTGATGACGTCACATCCAAATCGGAAGTACCGCAAAAGTGTTTTCGTCAGTACAAATCATATTTTCATAACTTCATATTTTCAAATCGACTTTATTTATCAATCATAAGCTTTTATTTGATGGTAAGGGTGAAATACGGTTTCCTAGGCCAAGTTCTACTAGAAATATGCATTTGTTCAATGAAATTGAATTTATGGCAAGTAGCCTATTCTCGATGTTTTGGTTACTTTCCCGATTGTGGTCGCAGTTTGATGCTGATTTGAGCTTTTGAAAAGATTTTTAATTTTTTTTAGCCTCGCTATAACTCGAGAACAGCTGAACTGATTTATCTAATTTTAGTCTAATATTCATGGAAGTTCAGGAAAGGTTTATACGGTGAAATTTAGGAGTTAAGTGATACGTAGTTCACGGGTCATCTATTTATTATTACCGATTGCTTTTTGCCCGCAACTTATGCGGCTATACCACGTCAACAGTATACAATAAAAATTAGCTTATAATTATAATTTTCCTCGCTTTTTTAAATTTGCAATTAACTCTTCGCTCCTATTGGTTGGAGCGTAAGCCTGTGTTTTCTAGCTTATTTCGAGTTTGCCAGTGCTAATGCTGCAACATGTTTACTTTATTGTAGTGATAATCCAGCACAGAATTCCACTGGTGCCTATTACTATTATATCAAAGTAAATCAGCATTAGCCTACGAATAATAAATATTACGGAAGAGTGTGAGTAAAAAAAATACACTGTATTATATTCCGATGGCATTAGCTTACAACAAGTAGAAGCTAAGTACCTTGGCCACGTGCGTAGTGCGTGTATTTTATGTTTCATATTCCATTAGGCACGTTAATGTACACTTGTTTTACCTCTACCTAATGGTCTGTAGTAATGTTCATTTTGTTATATTTATACAGGGGTTATACTAAAATAAAGTTATCAGGGTGAGCGAAGCAGTCCCTAGTATATACCACAACCTTTGAGGTACAATTTACGGAAAAACTATCCCGCCTATTGATTTGTGCTTTAACATAGTAATTTTTATTTATATTTTATATGTGGATGTGTTGTCATCAGTCAGTAAAGGTGTGCCGACGCGAGCCTTCACAAAGCTCGGCTTTTAGCTAGTTATATTATAGTTATATTATAGTTAGTTATATTATAAATTGGAATTTTATGGCTTAGGGCTTAGGCTTTGACTTAACGCGTTGCTAAGTTGTAAGGCTGGATTTATAATATTATGAGTCCAACCGGACGCGCGGTTTGACTGCTACACCACGAGATGCAATGATCTCACGGTATTGTCGCCAAACCGCGCGTTCAGGCGATTGCATATATAGTCAAACCTTGTGTCACATTGTGCTTGCGATGTGTTATGATAAATTACATACATTTTTTATAAACCAAATTCTAATAACCAAATAACACGTAACAAAATAATATTCCTTGCGCATATAACTTTTTATAAAAGCTGATATTAATTTTAGATGCGGCTTCGTTGGTTTCGCAGCGGTCGAAATATTTGAATGTGACCAGTTCATTTTATTACTCGACCATTCTATTCCAATACGAGTCGTGTAAACTCTAAAACCGAAATAGGTGCGAATTGGGACACGACCATAGAGGTAGGAAGCATGAACGTAGAAAAAAAGCGGACGGAGTCTTATTATACACAGAACTGTGTCTTCAGAGTCGGCCACGCACACATTCTTACGCCTGTCAAATGGTATGGACTAGCGTAAGAATGTGTGCGTGTGGACCGTGTACATGCAATCAGCTGGCCGACTCTGAAGGACACAGTTTTGTGTATGGTGGGACTCCGTCCGCCTTTTATATACGTCCAATGTCCATGGTAGGAAGTAGCTTTTAGACATAGAAGAATAAGAGAAAATCACGCACATGCTTAAATCACACGTTCAGATTTTTGTGATAAGACCGTAATTAAAGTAATTAGGGGCGTGTGTCAGTCAGTACAATTAGGTATCCATCAGAGAAATTGACTGGTGACCTACGTAATTTGGCTGGGTTATGTTGACTTGGCCGTGAAAGGACGGGTAGGTTTAACATAATCCGACTCAGTTACCTAATACCTAGGTCCACTATCTGCCTATTTACGGTCATCTACCTTGACCCAATAATGATAATATCTATGGACGCTTCATAACAATTAACAAAATATATAGACGACGGCGTAGGAGGTTTGATGAGGTAAAGTTTGATCAATAAGAACTCTTAATATTTCCTTTGCTGCAAGGTTGCCTGGAAGAGATCGCTTATGGCTATAAGGCCACCCTTGCCCATATTTACATTTAAGTTTAGTTTTAGTGACTGATTGTACTTAATTTTGTGTGAGCAATAAAGTTTCTATCATCCATACAACATTTAAAACAGGAGCCATTTTTTCCAGTTTTACGTGTGACATGTCTTATATTTTAAAGGTCACTTCTATCGCTCTTTAGCCTATGGGCGCTACACACAAGTGGCTATTTTGTTGTGCCATTCGACGGAACACTTCTCTGTGTACATGGCACTGTCCAACACTACGCATTCAGAAGGCCTTTATAAATTTCAAGTATAACTTGGAATTTATAAAGGCCTTCTGGATAATATGATGAATGGATCCATGATTGCAAAGCTTATAGTATGCGCAATCGACGCCGATCATGAGTAATCTTAAACGAATATTCCACATGTTTGTAAGGGCCCTGAGCCATGTAAGGCCAATCTAACAGGAAAATGCTTGTTATTATTTTATTAACTAAATAAATTAAGAAAACAAATTATCAAGTAATGCTCTGTTTCATAAGGTATCATATTATAAATCTCTTTTTAACCTAGCTTCAATAGCCATTCAATAAACTTAAGCTAAGCTCTTCCAAATGGCCTTGCAAGGAACACAGCTCCAGACAAAGCCAATGTTATACATCAGTCGTTTAACCTGTAAATAGAGTTACAATTATTTATTTATTTGCTTTTACTAAAACGACATTAAATTTCTTTCAATTAAGCAACACATTAAATGCTTAATATATTTATATCATCTAAAAAAACTATAAGGAACATTGATTGAACATCGTCTTATAACTAAGAATATATAAATGGAAATTCTTTAAAAATAGTAGCAATGAGTATCACATTGACACCTTATAACTAATTGACAATGCGTCTTATAATACAATCAAATTTTTTTTTAATCTAAAATAGCCTTCTTAAGGGCCCGTTATTTATAAGGCCAAAATGTTCAATATGTGTGTATGAGTTTAATAATCCTAATAAGTAAAGATGTTTTAAAAATACAACATTATTTTAATTGTTACGGTACGCATTTATAACTAAAAATAACTGTTTATATGTTGATGATGTTTAGATGTTCCATGTAAAGCTTATGTTCCATAGCAAGGCTAACTATCAAATCTTTGGTTGGGCCTTATAAGGAACCACCAGCCTTCCTAGGAACATTACCAATATTTTAACGTAAATCGAAGCATAAGTAAATTTTCTTTTATTAGAACCATACATACATCCCTATACGATAATGCCCTGCAAAAAAATTGAGATAGATATAGGTTATGTAACTAAAAACGAAAGTTTTTCAGGGTGCGGAAATTACAATTGTAGCCTCGACAACTAAAGTCTACAAACAGTGAGGTCTCACTGCCACAATAGCGGCGCGATCGACTCGCCGCCGCGTAGTAGAAGGAAAATGTCTTTACATGACGATAACTGCGACTTTTTGATAGTTGGCCTTCAAAGGAACATGGCCTTACATGGCTCAGGGTCCTTAATCGTTGTATTGGAATATCATTGCAGCATTGGTCAATGTGGTGAGAATAATTAACATATGGTATGTATAATCTATTATTATTATTCGTAGTGCGAGGCCCACATAATATTTACGTATTTATCTAAATAGAAATAAATAAAGGCTTTTTTATTTATTTTTTCAATTCTTAAAAATATTGTAATGTCATTGGCTCTTAATGCGTATGCGAAGTTTTGAATTCATCAGATTATAGTTACTTAATCGTGCTCAAAGATTCAAACTTATAAAATCGTGTTAAAATCTAACTGATTTCATTTCTATCTCTCGAGCTTTTACAAAAAGAAGGATGAATTGATTTCTCATGGATCAAAATGCTCAATCGTAAATGTGTAGCCACATTAACTACATAAAAAAAAATTCCGATTCTAATTCACCAACCAAAACCAACAAATAAAGCACGATTCAAGACTTAAAAGCAACATTGCGCCGTCTTGGCGTTTCTTTAACATCGAAAATGCAAATTACGTAGTAAATTAAACCCCCCGACACTCGGGAGACAGACAAACACATTAATCAACTTTAAGTTGTTCTTCAACCACACATTTCCATTGTCTTGTTCAACTTGTATATTGTTCAAATTGGATACAATTCAATGAGCAGTGCTTGTGTTTTATTTTATGTTAGATGACGCCTGCAACACCGACGCGTCAAAATTTGTTTATCGCGCGGGAACCGTACATTATTCTGGGAAAGTATCCTATATGTCCTTTCCTGGGAATCAAAGTATCTCTATATCCAGCAGTTCAGCGGTTGGGGCGTGAAGAGGTAGACAGATATACAGACACACTTTTGCAATTGATTATATTAGGTATGGAGGTTTATTAGATTTGAAACGGTAGTCTATTTATTTATGACCAGAAGATTAAAGTCTAAACTGACTTATAATTTTGTTTTGTGAAGTGACAACTTCTTTAGCCGCCTCGTGCTATTTTTGGTGGAAAATAGACTGCTTATGTATTTTTTAATAAGGTGGCAAGCGAGCAAGCTGGTCACCTGATGAAAAGAAACTGCCATCGCCCATGGACACCCGCAACATTAGAAGAGCTGCAGGCGCGTTACCGGCCTTCTAAGAGGAAATACGCTCTTTTCTTGTAGGTTTGCAGGTCGCATTTCCCGGGAATACTGCTGGCGACAGCTCGTTCCAGAGTTTTTCATTTCTTCTGTTTTTTCATATTTTACCGATACTTCCAGAGTGTCATGTTAAAGCTGCTGTTGCTGCATTCAACGCATATGCTCGAATTATAGCGTCTGCTTGAACGAGCGATACGCCGTGAGATCACAAGCAATAATTGTATGTACAAGAGGGCGCGACCGCGCTGCTTTTTAAATAGTCGTTAAATGCAGTTGAACGCCTCCATGGTTTAGTGCAGGGTTCCCAAACTGTGCGCCGCGGCGCCCTGGTGCGCCGTGGAAAGGCAAGAGGGGCGCCGTGAGTCGATCTTGCATCATTATCCGAAACCACAAATATTATTAAATTAAATTATAATAATTATAATATGTATTAATTATGTAAAGCAGGTAGCTGATTGAATATATTTTGCTTATTACTATTTAGTGCCTGCCTAACCTAACTATAATAATCGTTAAAGGTATTTATTTATGTAAGTATCTTTTTCTAATAGCTAGGTAGATTGTAGGGCGCCGTAACAAAATATTTTACGTGTTACTGCGCCCCAGGCTGAAAAAGATTGGGAACCACTGGTCTAGTGGTTAGACTCTACCATGACCCCGGAATCGAGCGCCACGCTCTAACTGTTACAGCGTGGCTCTCGATTCCGGAGGTCGTGGGTTCAATTCTCGCGTTGGGAATATGTTGTTTCCAAGTTTGGTTGGGACAATGCAGGCTGATCACCTGATTGTCTGACAAGTAAGATGGTCCATGCGTCGGATGGGCATGTAAAAAGTCGGTCCTGCGCTGATCTCTCGCCAGTCGTGTCGGTCTTCCGTCCCACTGGGTTATGAGAATGAAAGGAATAGAGAGTGCTCTTGTGCTGCGCACATACTTGGGCACTATAAACTTACTTCTGCGTAACTGGCCTGGTTTCAATGAAACTGGCCACTGTCACCGAAACCTATGGTATTATAAATGCAGTTGTTTGTGATCTCGCGGTGTAGCGGCCAAACCGCTCGTTCGCGCGGACGCATATTTAAAATCGAGCCTTATGCTACGAAAACCTATAACATACAAAACAAATTAATTCTCCCAATTGCAAATGGGGAGTCTTCCCGATGTTTCGTTTGGCCCCAATTTTGCATAATTTAATATTGAATGATGTTTTATTAAGCATAGGCTTTGACTCAATGGGTTTCAATTATAAATAACTCGCAGTATTTCCAAATTAAAGTCCCGTAAGAATATAACTTTGGTTGATGAATTATTTAACACGTGAAATGAAAAATTTTTGCGTTCAAGTATAAAGATTTGGTAATGTCTACACTCTACAGTCGACTGCGAGCCAATATTAGGGTAAGTTCATTTCATAACGTTGCTACTTTTGTAGTGTAAAAAAATATCAGATATTTGGAGGTTGTTTTACCAATTAATCACAATGTGTCAAGACATGAACTTAAGATAGAGATCAACTACGATAACTTGGCGCGCCCCTCCAAAATTCAAAACGTTTGAAGTGCGTTGTCAAAACGACTTGAAGTGCGTTGTCTTGCGCAGTAGGCTAGTTATGATTAGTTGACCAACAAAACTGAAATATTACGTGTAGTGTGATTGGTTGAATACTTACTACATACAAACTCTTTCATAAGGATGTGACTACACACATTGAAACAGTCATTTGGAGGGGCGCGCCATGTTATCGTAGTTGATCTCTACTATCGTATTATACAATAATATATATTCTTAAAAAATCTTCTACTTATATAATATTAACGAATAATAATTATCAGATAATTATCTTAGTTGGTAAAAGACATTCACAGTAAAGGTTAAATACAAAGTTATCATATTTTGTATCACTTCCTAAAACCCCTTGTATCAAAAGTATGGATTCCCTGTGGCCCTTAAAAGTTATTCAAACATACCTGCTGTCCCTATAGAGTAAAAAGCCACATTTTCAGCGGCCTTAAAAGGGATTATTATGAAACTTCTGTACTTACTACCGTTTAATAATTAACATGTACGGACTATGAATACAGTATAAAATACACACAGTAGAAAACCTTTTTCGGTTATTATATGTGTGTGCATCCGGTTTTGGCCAAAAAAGATTGTATCATGCTTTATTTTAAATTACTTTACAGTTTACAGGGCAGTAAAACCCTTGGATTCACGTAGATTTTTGATGTTTTCTTTATGATATTGTAGACAAAGTTTCAGGTCTATGCGGTTTTTTCTAAATAATGTCTTTTTTGTCTATGTTGCCTAGGTTATTATGTGTGCGTGTGTTCGATTACGGTGTTATAATGAAGACAATTTACTGTATAAATCTGTATTGTGGTGCGGACTACGGACTTTCACGTAGGCTCGTGAGAGCTACAGATAATAAAGTCGAAATGCAAACTAAAATATATTTAGTTTGCATTTCGACTTTAGGAGTATGAAACAGCGTATTTTGGCAAGCAAATGTGGTAACAGGGGGGGGAAATTATATGAAATGTGTCCATTTGGACTTTCCCATTGAACTTATTAATTACATTCAACTAGTTTTTATCCGCGGCTTCGCTGGCATTAAGATATAATGTTATTAATTAGGTATCTTAGGTATCTCAGCCCGATCGGTTTGAAATCGACAAAGTTTCATACAAAATTTCATCCCCTATTTTATCCTCTTGGGGGAGAATTGATCAAAACCCTCTCTTAGCGGATGCTTACGTCATAACATTGTGGTTTGGACTGTGCGTTGATAGACCATTATGTCAGTTATCTTTGAGTTATTCGATTTTACCCTGGCAATTAGACGTTCTTATTTTAAAGTCATGTATCTCATAAGGGTCGGACTGATCGATATGAACGTAGAAACAGCTTGGGAATGCACAGTTCGGTCAGGTCGACCTGTGATCAGTCCGATTGGATCGATTCGGCTTCCTGATTGGCCTTAAGATTCTCGTGTTAAATAATTACCTTTACTTACCGTCGGGCCCCATCTATTTCATAACAACAAGTATTAGGTATTAAAGAAGTAAGTGAAAGAACACGATAATTAACATTCTGTAACATCCGTATGTTACAATAATATTATGTTAATTATACGTATTAAATTAAATGTTGTACATTCACTAAAAAAAAACCTAAAACTAAACCTTGTAACTTATCTACATCATCACCTGGCCCATATTATATTATCTACACATAAAATGCAAAGTTTCTTTTTATTTCATATCATTTTTCCGGACAAGCCTTTACCTATTGATGCAAAAAACTTTTTTTACTGTTAGTTATCGTGTTCTTCCACTCATATTTACTTCGCGCCTGACGTGGGCACGTAACATCAAAGTTTCGTCGAAATTGTCACAATAATACAAGAATAATAAGTTGGAAAAAACTTCATCTCCCTCTGAATTCATAAACTAATACTAAATCAGAACAAAAGTTTTTATTAAATATATTATCACTGACGCGACACGGACCGGAGACTCCGAAAAGTAAATACATTTCGTAGAGTTAGAGTACTGGATGAGTCCATTTATATACATATAAATGAAAATAAAATAAAATCTATTGGGTAAGATTTTAGCTGTACATACTTAAAATAAAAAAATAAAAAACAAATAGCACAGTATACAAAAAATATGTTGGCTTTGTGCTTACTCAGCGAATACTGCGCTACGCTGATATTTTGGGTTGTTTGTTTTAAAGAATTTCTAATTTAAAAATACATTACAAGGCCCCAATATTGACCATAGATTGACCAACACGATCATGTCAGTTTTCAAACAAAATACTATACTGTACTCGCCGAAACATGCTGGCAGCGGTCATTGACTTGTAATGTCAAAAACTTGTAATTTTCTATATAAACCGCGACTGACAATGAAGTGTCAGATGTTGTCAATCGCGGCCTTGTATAGAAAATGGCAAGTTTTTGACAGGGAGTCAACGACCGCTACCGCCATGTTTCGCCGAGTACAGTATAGATCAAAATCGGTCCACCCGTTTGGATGCTAAGACGCTACTTCCCCTCCCCTACTATTAAGTTGGAGAGGGGAAGAGGGGATTTCGGGAGTAGCTCGAG
Organism: Lysandra bellargus; assembly: GCA_905333045.1. Taxonomy (NCBI): domain Eukaryota; kingdom Metazoa; phylum Arthropoda; class Insecta; order Lepidoptera; family Lycaenidae; genus Lysandra; species Lysandra bellargus. The sequence continues at coordinate 4,095,081 of HG995354.1, forward strand.
CGTGTCAGATTAAGCTTGTATAGGCTTCCGACATGTGTCTAGTTATCATGGTATAGAAATCAGATTTCTCACGTGGTGGGTTAATTTTTATTTAATATTAAAATGTCATCCGATCTTGACAGATCGGATGACATTTTAATCTGACGATTAATAGAGGGGATGTTTAGTATGCCCCGAAGAAGCTCCATAAAAAGCACTGACGATTCAAAGTTAAGGTAAGCCTTTAGGAACATTTTAAAATATAAATAAATAAACCTTCATATTTTCCTAACTAAACATCGCAGACATTTTATTTTTCATTAACCTAAATGATTTAGTTCTTGTTGTCTAAAATATAGTTATAACTGACATAAATAAGCAATTTTCTAAATATATTTTCTTTTAAAGACTTTAAAATAGCTGCAGTTTCTGAATCCACCACTAAAATAAAAAAGGTCTTATTACTTTTTTATCGGCTTTACTTAATGTACAAAACCTAGGTCTCCATGACGCTCGAGTGACTACAAAAATAGCACCATCCCCTCCTCTACTATAAGGACAGACACATACACACACATACTGATACTCTTTTTTCCCCGTAAAATATTCTTGTGAATAATATATAAAAACAAATCTAGCGACAGCAGATCTACAGAAAAGTTCAGAACTTGAAATGAATTCGGAACTTCCTTACTTAATTTACCTTTTTTCCTTTACAACTTTGTTATGTAAGGGAATCCAAGCCTCCATTTTAGGTCAACCTAAACTAATGTTTTAATGATTTTGTAAATCGCATAATTTTAGACGGCCTCTCGGGCCCATGGTGCCACAAGCAATGCGTTTTGTACGTGGCATATGACAACTTTTTGACATAATTATTGACACGAAATTATGTCAACTTTTTGGCCCTTGCAGAATATCAGTGCAGTGAGCTTGCTTGCTGCGTATAGCTGAGCTTGGGCCAATTTTGACATCACACAATATGTATGTATTATGTTCTACACGATGTTGTGTGGTGTCAAAATAAATATGTTCTTATTCTTATTCTATTCTTATATTAAACCTCCGCCTGGTAGCAGTTAGGAAAATTTGGAAAAATGGTTATTGACAATTTTTAATAATGAGTTTCTAAAATACTAGAGTAGCAACGTCTTCTAAAAGATTCTCAGAAATGCGTAACCACTCGATAGCTCAAAAGACAATTCAAAAAAGCCTGCAGGCATATCTGACTGATCATGTCTTCGAAGTGCCGTAAACTGCCAAACTAGTTACGTTAGTAACACAGAATATCATTGAGTTTTGAAAAAAAAATGGCATCGGCGGTCATTGACCATTTTAGTCTGGGTCCTGGTCGGGCTGTTTTTTGGCAGGGCGTCAATGACTACAGACATAATTCTGGGATTTGAGAATAGTTTACTAGGCAGCGCATTGTGTGAGTGGGGTTTGCTCCTAACGACAAATGAAATAAGTACTCGTATCCAAAGTCTTCCGGACGTGTAGAAACGATATTATGTACTAAGTAGATGACGCCCGTATCTCCGTTGCACCATAATTAGCTTTAATCGCGTGGGAACCGTACATTTTTTCGGGAAAAAAATATCCTATGTCCTTTCCCGGTACAGACAGACTTTAACAGACAGACACACTTTTGCATTTATAATATTAGTATGGATTTTAATTAAAAAAGTACGCAGTTGTAACCGGCCTACAGTTCTAGTCAGTCTGTAGATATTGCGGTAGATAGTCTGTTATCTTCAAGTGTCATTGGCTCGTTCCTGCTCATTATATCTTTAGCATATACATTTGGATTCGAAAAAAACTACATTTAATTAAATATAAGTAAATTAGTAATAGTTTTAGTATATTTGAAAAAATATTATTAAACATTTTTAACTTTAAACAGAGAACCAAAATAGCAATTCATATTTGTACACAAACTAAAACTGCGCAACAAAAACGCGGAAAAAGTTATAAATCAATAAAAAAGTACAATTTTGCTGGATTTTTTGGAGTCTAACAAAGGCGAAATTTGTGTACACTATTCACAATCCACTGGTTTAACGTGCGAGTGTTCGGCCCAGTGATGTGACTCGGCGTCAACCTTTAATGGTTGGTAAATGATTTTTGAAGGGAAAACTTCTTTAGCGGTGTTGCGCACTTTTTGGGAGGGGTAAGAACGTTAAACTAAAGTCCAGACACGTGACCTAATCGAATATTCGTAAGACTGATGGAGAATAAACCACTGCTGGCGCTGCGTAGTAGAGGATGTAACGTTACGGTAAATCTAGACCGCAACGCGACGCGTAGATACATTTTTAAATTTGTATGGATTTGACAGATTTGCAAGACGTCTAACGCAATTGCAAAATCTGTCAATTCAGTACAAATTTAGAAATGCATTGTCATCGTTGCGGTCTGAATTGACGGCTTCTCCTTTCGTAACACCGCGGCGAAAATGTATGCCTACTCCTGTTTTTATAAATAGCGACTGCTAAAAATTATGTGAGAAAAACAAGGTATTATATCATTTCAGCTTTGAAACTCAATTCTTTTATCGTTCACTAAAACGTGCTAAAGTAATATACACGTATAATCGTCATTAAATTTTAATATTTTATAGGTAAACCTTCGTTACTTGCTCGGGTTGTGTCAATGAATTGTTCCCTGTCGCATCCAAATATAAATAAGTGTCTCCGATGGTTCATAGTCTCTTTTTAATACCTCGATCGTGGGAATCGCAGAAACAATAGATTTCAAATTGTTATGCGGCAGCCGGGTTGAAGTCGACTAAAATATAGTTATTGAGACATCACAATTTTACCTGTTTCAAACAGAGCACATCCCTAACGTGAAAGAGCGTTTGTGAACAAAATGAAAACTGATTTGCTGGTTGCACGACCAATTATTGTAACTCGGTTTGCGTGAGTTACTCGCTTTTGGCGTATTAGCTCCCTTATTGGTGTACTATCAGAGAAGTTCATCTACGTAATTTCGTCGCGTTATATCAAATCTAGCTGTCAGACCACTACTAAGGATTGCGTGAGTTACTCGCTTTTGGCGTATTAGCTCCCTTATTGGTGTACTATCAGAGAAGTTCATTCATATGTAGATCTACGTAATTTCGTCGCGTTATATCAAATCTAGCTGTCAGACCACTACTAAGGGTTGCGTGAGTTACTCGCTTTTGGTGTATTAGCTCCCTTATTGGTGTATCAGAGAAGTTCATTCATAGGTAGATGGTGGATCAACGTGATTTGGTCGCGTTATATGAAACCCTGACAGATCACAAGTAAGTTAACGTTGAATTGACATAACTTGACCAAATAATGTAGGTCCGCAATCTTGGATGGTACTATCAGAGAAGTTGATGCCTAGGCAGATTGGGGACCTACGTAGTTTGGTCGCGTTACGTCAAACCCAGCCGTCAGATCACAATTCATTAATAAATTGACATGATCCGACCAAATGACCTTGGTCTCTCAACTGCATAGGAATCAATTTCCTCGATGGTACATAGATAAAGATGGAAGAAGATAGGAAGTAGAAAGGAAGGGTCTTGAAAAACTCAAGAAACTCTCGAAAAGAAGAAAATAAAGAAAGTAAATTAGTTAGGTAAGTATGTAAAGTACCTACTAAAATGGTCAGATTCTCGCGTGGTTAAAAAGTTTCGGCGCAGTGACAATATGTAAACAACATCTAATACTTAGGGCCTGTTTCACCACTTCCTGATAAAGTGCCGGATAGGCTATCCAACACATTTGACAGATTCTCCATACTCCATGTCAAGTTAAGTTGTGGATATCCGGCACTTATCAGGAAGTGTGTATCAGCCCCTTATTGTTTTAAACCGGAACGTTAATTTTTTTTACTTTTTACTTTTAAGCCGCCAAACTAAAGTTTTTTTTTTTTAAATAAGGGGGCAAACGAGCAAACGGGTCACCTGATGGAAAGCAACTTCCGTCGCCCGTGGACACTCGCAGCATCAAAAGAGCTGCAGGTGCGTTGCCGGCCTTTTAAGAGGGAATAGGGTAATAGGGGAGGGTAGGGATGCGAAGGGAAGGGAATAGGGTAGGGAATTGGGCCTCCGGTAAACTCACTCACTCGGCGAAACACAGCGCAAGCGCAATACCACGTTCTCACAGAAAACCGGCGTGAAACAGTTCACGCCGGTTTTCTGTGAGAACGTGGTATTTTTGCGGTTGAGCCGGCCCATTCGTGCCGAAACATGGCTCTCCCACGTATGGGTTTATGGGATATTATTTGGGTCCCGAGAAAGGACAGGAAAAAGGAAAGTATTTCAAGACTTTTTTCATCACAAAATTGCCACGGCTAGTTTATACGGTCAACGTCCAATATGATTGCCTTCATAATATCAATACAACGAACACTGACAGGTCGATTTCAAAATAAGGGACTATGTAAATAGTACAACGTGACGGACAGGTCAATTTGGACCGACATGTCCGGCGGGCGGGCAGTGAGTGACGGAAGTGCTCGTTACTGGTATCTCAAGTCAGCAGTGACAATTGATTGCTTCGGTGTGCGTTTGTCTTCGGGCCATGATCATGATGGTCAATCATGGTGGCAATCATGGCGTAACATTGGTTTTGAAAAGGAATTTGTCATCTAGTAACTATATAAAAACTAGATACACCCGCAACTCCGTTGCGCCAAAAGCGGGAACCGTACATTTTCCCGGGGACCAAAAGTATCCTATGTCCTTTCCCGGGACTTAAATTATCTCCATACAAAATTTCAGCAAATCGGTTCAGCGGTTGGCGCGTGAATTAGTAACAGACAGACATACACACTTTAACATTTATAATAATTAGACATCGGATTATATGCATTTGCATACTTGCATATGCAAATGCATATAATGGGGCTTTTTATGCGTTAGTGCATATAATGGCATTTTTCCGTTGATAGTGCATATTTCGGCCATATTATGCCCTCGTAGTCTCCAAACTAGCTATCATAATACACACTGAGGCAACGAAACAGAGGTATGATAGATCAAAATACTTCAAATACAATACACCCGATAGGTACAATTATATCTTTCTAGAAACAAAATGTTTCTTTGTAGTTGGCCACATTTGAAAAAAAATTTGAATAAAGTGGATAATGAACTTCCATGGGCACTAAAATTGTAATCAGAAAGAAGAAAAAAGTCCTGGATTCAATGGAATTTTGGTGAAAATTGGCATTTATTATGAGCTACACCGGAAAACTCTTCCAAAAATAATACATTTTTATAATAAGTGACTTTTGATTGTGCATATTTTGTGCATATTTCGGCCAATTATCGTGTATATTTGCATGCATATTTCGGCACTTTGATCGTGCATATAATCCGATGTCTACTCATTACTATTTTACGAAACTCAATTTAGTATCTTTAGCAGAGTGCAACACAGCGAGCCTTTGTTCAAAAAATCTAATTATTTACTGCATTGGAATAACGAACTATAAGAATTTTTATTTCATTTTCCACAAGCTCAAAGGTTTTCTTTCACTTTGTGAAAAACAATTTTTCTAAATTAATATGCACCCAAGGAAATTCCTGAGACGGATTCGATTGTGGGAATACTAACATTTTAATTATAAAATAACCAGGTACGATTTGATTAAAATATCTCATAGCGGGCATAAAAATAAATATGGGCATATATTTTTAAGAGGCCGGGCTACCCTCGAAATTCTCATACATACGTAATACCAAAATCATTTTCTCATACAAAAATATTTAACATGTTTGAGTTATTTTTCAGCTTAAAATAGTAATTACCTAGGTTCCTGTACAAAAATTAACTTCAAAATTTTTAAAAACTAAAAAATAGAGTAAAACACAAAAAAATATATAAATAAATAGTAAATTTACTACTAAATATTTCAACTCTAAAAAATATTTTTTAGTATTTCATCAATATTTTGTAGTAAATTTACTATTTATTTATATATTTTTTAGTATGTTACTCTATTTTTTAGTGTTTAAATATTTAGTAGTAAATTTAGTGAAAAAAATTTATACACAAATATTTTTTTTTAGTGTTTAAATATTTTGAAGTTAATTTTTGTACAGGAACCTAGTTAATTACTATTTTAAGCTGAAAAATAACACAAACATGTTAAATATTTTCGTATGACAAAATGATTTTGGTATTACGTATGTATGAGAATTTCGAGGGTAACCCGGCCCCTTAAGTAGCGTTGGTATTAGTGAGGGGAGCCCTAGAACAAAATTGTTTGTGATTACTAACAAGCTAATTTTTTGTGAGTAGCTACATTTTGATAAGACGAACAACATTTTTATTTTCAAAGAATCTCGAAAGTGGTAGTGACAGAGATAGAAAGGATTTCATACTTTGACATGATGGTCCTAAAATATGGATTATTTTATTTGTAGGACAAGGATTACTCTTAAATTAAATAACTATTAACCCACCAATATACAAAAAATCAGCTGGTTAGAGTTCTGTTTTAGGGTACAGTAGTCAACCAAGTTTTGTTGATAACAGAACCCTAAAACGGAAAACGAACTTTCGAGATTTTTCGAAAATAAAAATGTTGTTCGTCTTATCAAAATGTAGCTACTCACAAAAATTAGCTTGTTAGTAATCACAAAAAATGTGTTCTAGGGCTCCCGTACTATATTATTTTGACTTTCTATTATGAAAGTCAAAATAATATATTTTTATTATTATTTATTATTTTTTAGAGCCTGTTTCACCACTCACTAATAAGTGTCGGATAAGCTATCCACAACTTATCTGACAGAGTATAGAGTATCTGTTAGATTAGTTGGAGATAGCCTACAGCCCCTTACTCCCATAAATTTTGTGCGGTGCAGGCTCAATCAACTCAAGATCATTTTCATAGAAATTTTCACAATCACAGAAACTGAATATAAGATCATCTGAAGGTTTACGACGGGCCAGGCGCGTCGTTAAATAATACAGAACCCTAAAAAGGGTGTTAAAGGGACCCCGGTAATTCCCTCTCAAACAAATGAAGTGCGTCAGCGTTTGACACCAAAATAAAAAAGCCTTATGAACTTGGTGACTTAGGCGGAAAGAAAGCATTCTTCTACTCTACTCTTAGGCCGTGTTCACACCAAACCGACTGTGAGCCGCCGAATGTGAGCGGGCTCACTGTGAGCCCCAGTGTGAATGTGAAAATATACGGTATCGAATGTCCGCGCCAACGCCTAGCGTAATAGCGTATTGTCGGTTAGGTGTGAACGAAAATGTGAATATGTACGAAAATACAATAAACTGCATAACGTTCGCTCCCATTCGGCGGCTCACAGTCGATTTGGTGTGAACACGTCCTTAGGGTGAAGCCAAACGAGCGTAATTTGTGAGTTGTGAGTCGCAGAATTTCGGTCGCTTAAATATATCTTTTCATACAAATCATGACTCACAAAATTACGCTCGTGTGAATCAAACAGGACTTTTGTTGAAACTGAATGCAGCAGATTTTCTTTTTTTTTTTCAATTTCTGCCAGCCGAAATTCTGCAACTAATACTCACAAATTACGCTCGTTTGGCCTCACCCTTATTGAGAATGTTGTATCACGGGGAGTGCTCTGAGGAATTGTTCGGAATACCTCCTGCAACTTTCTGACATCGTTCCACTCGAAAAATATAGACAGCGCATTTTCTCTTAAAAAACCGGCAACGCACTTGCAACTCTTCTGATGTTGCGAGTGTCCGCGAACGACAGTTGCTTTCCATTAGGTGACCCGCCTGCCCGTTTACCCCCTAAAAATATCATGTTATCATTTTATTAATGTTTATTTACATAAGCCTTTATCTGTTCTTTTATTCCACTTTTTGATCTTTTACATCATTCAGTCAGCTTTTATCTCGAATAATATTTATTTGGAATATATCATATATGGTTCCTGGAAGCGTATTTATTATTTCTTTGAAAGTATTATACGAGGAAACAAAATAATATTTATGTGCGTCTACAGTCTACACATTCATAAAAATGTCAAGAGTAGGACGTAATTTAATACCACCATCACCTTTGAAGGCTTTGAACATCGAGCACCTATCCAGTAGGATAGGGCTTATAACTAAATCTATACTATTATATAGTTTTTACTAGCTGTCCCGGCAAACGTTGCATATTATGTCCATATTATTTTATTGAAGTGACTAAATAAGAATGTCGCCATGGCAACGTCGATCGCTATCTCGTCGCACAAACAATGGTCGCCGTCAGTCTCAGGTTGTAATAATTTACTATTATTTATACAACAAATGCACTTATCAATATAAAAAGATTCACGAAAATCGGTCGAGCCGTTTCAGAGGAGTTCAATTACGCTCACCGTGACACGAGAATTTTATATATTAGACTAGCTGTCCCGGCAAACGTTGCTTTGCCATAATATAAAATATTTCGCCCATATTATTTTATTGAAGTGACTAAATAAAATATGTCGCCATGGCAACGTCGATCGCTATCCCGTCGCACAAACAATGGTCGCCGTCAGTCTCAGGTTGTAATAATTTACTATTATTTATTCAACAAATGCACTTATCAATATAAAAAGTAGATGTTGTCCGATTCTCAACCCTAGCCGATATGCTCGCTAAGATTCACAAAAATCGGTCGAGCCGTTTCAGAGGAGTTCAATTACGCACACCGTGACACGAGAATTTTATATATTAGATTATTCGTAGCTATTATAATATAAAGAGCAAAAGTTTGTTTGTATTGAATAGTCTCAAAAACTACAGAACTTTAAAAACTTTCACCCATGGAAAGCTACATCCTTTGTGATGAACATAGGCTACGTTTTATTCCAAAAAAATTAGAGAACCTTCCGAAAATTGCAAAAAAGTGTGAAAAATTCAATTCGAAAGTCCGGTTGATTTGTTACCTCTGTACACCCAAACCGCTAAACAAATTTTGTTGAAATTTAGTTTGAGTCCCGGGAAAGGACATAGGATACTAGACTCCGCAACTCCATTGCGTCAAAACTTGTTTTTCGCGCATAATTTTTCGGGATAAAAAGTATCCAAGTATGTCCTTTCCCGGAACTCGAAGTATCTGCATACTAAATTTCAGCAAAATCGGTTCAGCTGTTGGGCGTGAAGAAGTTACAGACAGTCAGACAGACACTTCCGCGTTTATGAGTATGGATCTCATCATATTATGTAATGTAATTTGTAACATTGAATGAAATTCAACCGTGATACGTTTTGGTTAACCAGTAATCATTAATCCATATTGATGTTCGCGACCGCCGGCGATCACCCTAATCGTGCATTTTGAATTACCCTTAATGCCTCAATAGTGGTCATGATTCCAATTATTTGAAGTACCTACATACTACCTACGAGCGTCCTCATGCGTCCGTGGCTTAGTGGGAAGACCGGTGGTTCGCAGATTCAGATGGTGCAGATTCGATCCCTGGTGGAGGTGTGTACCGATGAGACATTTGACGACCTCCGTGGCGCAGGTGAGCGCGTTGATAGCTCAAGCCGGAGGTCGCGGGTTCGAGTCCCGCCGACGGAACAAAAAAGCTTATAAACTTCCTGAGTCATGGATGTGTATTATATGTGTATCATATAATAAATATCTTAAATATATGTATAGTATAAAAGTATTAAATATATTTCCGTTGTCTGGTACCTGTAACACAAGTCCTTCAGGTACTTACCACGGGGCCAGACTGACGTGGTGTGAAGCGTCCATAGATATTATTATTATTATTTTCTGATCTCAAGTACATAATACGGACGCTCGTACGGTGAAGGAAAACATCGTGAGGAAGCCCGCACATGGTTTGTCCCAGACGTATTGACATGCTCATTCCTCTGGACTAGGCCGACTATGTTGCGAGAATACCGTATGTGCTTGGACAACAGTATTTGAAGAGTGGTTACTTCGCTCTGAAAATACTATAACTATAAATCATCCAGAATGGATGCAAAGGTCTCTCTCGCGCAAACTTAGTTCTAAAAATATAAAGGAGAAAATATGTTATTTGCCGTTTCAAGCCATTTAAACCGGAAAAAATCTAATAAAACCATATCCAAAATCAGACGTCGGAAACGTTTATCATAGCCAACACAAAGCCAGATCAATTCCGACAACAAAGGCCTCTGAATCCCAAACATGACGCTAAGTATTGTTACCGTGAGAAAGGGAAAAAATAGTCATTGCTTATTATTTCGCAATACAGATTTACAGAATACAGAATTAGATCAACGAATCAAAGGATATTATATTCTGTGAGTTTTATGGGATAAAAGAATACTCATTTCGTTTGTCTTCCATGTTGGGAATATACTAAGTGTAAGGGTGAAGCCAAACTATCGTAATTTGTGAGTTGTGAGTTGCAGAATTTCGCGTAAATAGTTTTTCATACAAATCATGACTCACAAAATTACGCTCGTGTGAATCAAACAGGACTTTTGTATGAAACTGAATACAGCAGAATTTCTGCCAGCCGAAATTCTGCGACTCACAACTCACAAATTACGCTTGTTGGGCTTCACCCTAACAAAACAAAGTAATCATACTTAAGGGTGTGTTTGAGTCTTCTATATAGAGTTCGCTATGTAAGTGCTTGAAGAGTTACTTTTTTAACCTTTATATGGGCAAATTAATGACGCTGCGATGCTTGCCTATATAAATCACAAAAAAGTACTCTTTAGCGCTGCTACTTTCGCTGTGAACTCTATATAAGTAACACCTACACACCCTAAAGTTTAGTTTAGTAGTTTTGTTTACACCTAATATAAGTTTCAAGTATGCAACCAAAGTACAGTTACAAGTGATATATAAAATAATTTACAGTGTGGTTTTTATTTCAATTTGTAGGTGTACAATTATTCTCTTAATATTGTTACGGATACGGACACGTGGTGCCATCTAGCATCGGACCAGCGAACTTACTAAGGGAACACAGACAACGTAAATCCCCTACTCGATACTAGATGGCGCTAGGTGTACCTACGAGTAATTTCTAGAAATATCTCATGCTTGTTTACGCATATCGGGTTTATTCTGGGACGTTCCAGAATTTTCTGAGATTCGATCCGGCCCATATAAATAATCGCAGACAGTCCAGCCGGAATTCAGTTTGATACAAGCGATCTTCAAGGCGACTTCGAAATGAGAACAAGTGATCAATAGTGAGTGACAGTGATAGTGCTTAGTGTTTGGACTTAGTGCTTAGTGTTTGGACTTAGTGATTTGTGTGAGCTAGTGTTTGTGAATAAAGTCTTCAAGAGAGTCACCAGGTCTTTCTCTCCGAATCCAACGAACCCTAGCACGTAACAATATCTTGTATGTATTATATTTTTGTTAAAACATTGTTTAGGAAAGTTTAAAGCCGAGCTTAGCTTGAACAATATTTTCTTGTTTCCGTAATGTAATAATGTCAGCTATAACTTACAATAGGCTTATAACTTTAAATCCTTTCATAGCCGGCATTATCCACGATAATATGGATTAGGAATCATAAAAGATATAATAATTACAAGCTGGAAAATACCATGGAGCTATTATAGCTCCTATAATAGCTCCATGGAAAATACTTATGAACTGTAATCCATACTAAATATTATAAATGCGAAAGTGTTTCGCGCCCGAACGACTAAACAGATTTAGCTGATAATTTGGTATGGTGATGATTTGACTCTCGGAAAAGGACATAGGATATTTTTTGTCTCGAAAAATTTCGGTCTTGCGCGATAAACGAGTTTTGGCGCAACGAAGTTGTGGGCATCAGCTAGTTATTACTATTCAGAATGCGAAAGTGTCTATTTGTCTGTACGTTTGTTATCTCGTTACGCTTAAACGTTAGATAGGCATAAGCAGTTGAACTTAATTTGGAAAGAGATATTTGGATCCCGGATAAGGACATTTTCAAAAGAAATGTTGATCAAAGTGTTTATAATATACTTTTACTAGATGATGCCCGCAACTCCGTTGCGCCAAAATTAGTTTATCGCGTCGGAACCGTAAATTTTTTCCAGGATAAAAGTATCCTGTGTCCTTTCCCGGGACTCAAAGTATCTCCATGCCAAATTTCAGTAAAATCGGTTCTGCGGTTTGGGCGTGAAGAGGTAACAGACAGACAGACTTTCGCATTTATAATATTAGTATGGATGTATTTGTTAACACGTGCTCATTCTGAATTCACTAAGGTCACATATTATTATGTAGCAACTAGCAAGTAAGTTTTTTTTAGTAATAATACACAATTGTATTTAATTGTATTTTTAACCTTATCCGTTGTAATTTAGAAATTAATATAAATAGATAAATCTATTTGACAATTATAAACCTTTTGAACAGATAAACTTCTGCCAAAAAACCTCACAATAATTAGTAAACTAGGTATATCACGCCTAAACAGGTTAAAATAATGTTTGCTCATTTGTGTATTGCCAGTTCTGGCATCTGTCCTGACCTGACTGTAAATAATGGCATTTATTGGCCAAATCACCGGCCAAAAGTTTGACAGTGCCAAATGTGCATAGATGATTAGGATAATAGCGTATTTAAACCGGAGTTTGTATTTTAATGATCTAGGTACTGAATTTATAATCATTTCGATCTGCGTTTTAGTCACATCACATTAATCAGTACACCTCTAAATCCATATCCACTCGAAAAATATACCATCCTCATCACCTTGATGAGTGGCAATCTTCCACCGTGCGTTTCTCACGTAACTTTCTGCCGCGCACTGTAAAACTCTGGAACGAACTGTCACCAGCAGTATTTCCGGACCTTCACGACCTGCAAACCTTCAAAAAGAGAGCATATTCCCTCTTAAAAGGCCGGCAACCGCAGCCTGCCGGCACCTGCAGCTCTTCTGATGTTGCGAGTGTCCATGGGCGACGGTAGTTGCTTTCCATCAGGTACCCGTTTGCTCGTTTGTCCCCTTATCTTAAAAAAAATGTAGCCTGTACATAATAAAGGGGCCTAGCCCTCTGACCTCCAATGTCTCTTCTTTCGTATAGTAGAGTAACGAATTTTTCTATAAAAAAAAATACAAAATGAATGTTTACTACGTTTTAGTTACATCACATTAATCAGTACGCTTCTAGATCCATAGCCGTACTAATATTATAAATACGAAAGTGTGTCTACTTGTCGCTATGTCTGTCAATCTGTCTGTTATTTCTTCACACCCAATACTCTGAACCGATTTTGCTGTTTGGTGTGGAGATAGGTACTTTCTCTAATAAGGTACGGTTCTCGTGGGAATTTTGGCACAAAGGATTTTCTCTGCGTAGAGCAACATCTATTTTGTAGCAGAATTTCATAACCTATCAAGAGGTTCAAAACAATTCATTTAATAGGTCAGAGTGCTCATCGCTTCTTATTACACTCTTCTGTCAAGCCCCCTTCAGGTTATTATAAAGATTCACCTATAGAATAATCCTTAGTAATTGATTTTTGAAGAGATGCTATTATTATAAACGAGCAAATCTGACATAAAATTGTTTGAATTAGTTTGTTTATTAGCTAAAATCCATACTAACTTATAATATTTTCTAAAGCGAATTTATTTGCCTCACATATTATTGTTGAACTGATTTAAATGAAATTTGGTGTGGCTAAACGTGAAGTGTCTGAAAAGGATATAAAATAGTTTTTATCCCAAAAAATTTACTCTTGCAACAGTATTTTTTTTTTGGGTTCGTTGTATACAACAAAAACAACTTATGAGAGAAATTAAGAGACGGAGGATCTATTTCCTAGGTTCATCTTTATTTCCTGTACTAGCGACCCGCCCCGGCGTCGCACGGGTATAAAATATTATATTATAGCCACTGAAAAAATGATTATAATCGATAATCGATAGATCCTTCACGTGGTCTACTTCTTATCTGTGCCAAATAACATAAAAAATGCTCCAGTAGTTCGCGAGATAATCCCTTTCAAATAATTTCCCCCGTTTTTTCCACATTCTCCTATTAGTCTTAGCGCGATAAAATATAGCCTATAGCCTTCCTCAATAAATGGGGTATCTAACACTGAAAGAATCATCAAAATCCGTTCCGTAGTTTTAAATATGTATATATATATATATATATATAGGTCGTAAGGTCGCTTTTTCCCCTCGTGTATATATATATATATATATATATATATATATATATATATATATTATTAAAGTCGCTTTAAAACAGAAGAACAATCCTTAAAAGCCATGCTAACACTTAACAAGTCACATAGTATACGACGCGATTATAGGTTATCAGTCATGTCAGCTGTCACAAGCGTCACAGTTGTCACACCGCAGCAAGTTTCATGCATGCACGTGATAAGAGCACGGTGGCATTTTAAGGGTTAATACTACATAATCCCATCCATACTAATATTATAAATGCGAAAGTGTCTGTCTGTCTTTGTTTTTCTGTCTGTCTGTTACCTCTTCACGCCCAACCGCTGAAATTTGGTATGGAGATTCTTTGAGTCCCGGGAAAGGACATAAGATACTTTTTTCCATGAAAAAAGTACGGTTCCCGCGTGGCAAACTATAACAAAACTGTCCCTGTTTTTTTCCGAGGTCTTAATTTATTACTTAGGGCCGGGACACAAAAACACGACACGACGTCGCACAACGCCGCACGACGCGCGTCGTAAAAAACCACGACACGGCGTCGTACAGCGTCGTAGAAACTCATCTTTGAATTTCTACGTGAGATTCTACGACGCGACGTCGTACGACGCTGTACGATGCCGTGTCGTGGTTTTTTACGACGCGCGTCGTGGATTCCCATTTCCTACGATACGGCGTCGTGCGGCGTCGTGCGACGTCGTGTCGTGTTTTTGTCTCCCGGCCCTTATGTAATAGTAAGTATAGTCCGTCAAGAAAGTCATAACAGGCGGGAAAATTTTCTAAACGTAATCACGCTTATAAGGTGTATTTTTTTTTTGTTGTCACCTTGCACATTATCTCTAATTAATAATGTTCTCATATTTTTTATTTCATTTAAAAATTTTCCCGCCTGTCATGACTTTCTTGACAGACTATATAGTGTTAGATCTAACAAAATATCATAAAAATCGGTTTATCAGTTTTATCCAAAAATGAAACCCTTCTGACGCAGTTAAGCAATACTCCTGATACATATCACATAAGTTAAGGTAATCTTCGGCCTCTTGACTTGTAATTTCAGAATAAAAAATAACACGATAGCTCCCCTCGCACACATTAGCCATTTCCCGTTCATATTATTGCCTCTTATACAATGCCTATCACAATATGAAAACATACGGAATCACAATTTGCCTCGAAACGCGACGGTAAACTTCGTGAAAGTAAAAAAAAACACGATAAATTAAAACAGACAGGTAAGATGCATCTAAGAGGAAGTCGTTTTTAAATGAAGGCTTTAAGCTATTTTACCGTTTTTGGTAAAAGGTAATAAAAAGAGGAAATACAAAGTATTGTGATATTTCTTTTAATGCGGTGAAATGTACAGTTTCGCGTTTGTCCTATTTTATTTGTACGAACGAAAAATTAAGTAAAATATTATAATAATGCGTTTTTATAATTTTCTATTAAGGGCATTCCCTACGAAGAATCCGTAATTTACCGCATTAAGAGCCTTATAAACTCATAATTTAAAAGCTACAGAGTTATAATAAAAATACAGCATTAATCTTCAGTATCTCAACAATCCTTTCCATGTTTTAAATTTTCTATTTTTGTTTATTATACTCATGATATCAGCTTCCAAAGTAAAGCCAATTTATTAAAATTCAAGCATACATTCAGCATCTCCTTAGTATTTACAAATTACTTTTATTTGAAACACACGCCAATAGATCGACAATATCATAAACTACATATTCCCCGTTTTAAATTTTTTAGGTCGATTTTGAACTAAGATAAGTAAAAATAATAGAGTATTTGTGCGATCTCGGCAACGCGGCAAATGTATGGCCAAGGTCGTTTGCTCGGGTGATGGCCTTAAGTGCGTTTTTTTACAATATAAGCGGAATTATGTTTGGTACACAGAGAAAAACGCGCTGTTTTTTTCCGATTTTCACACCGTATGTTTCCATTCAACCCTCTGGAGAGGGAAATTGCTTATAAATAAACACATTAATGTAAAAGCCGGATTTGAGAGTGTTAACGAGATTTATTGTGGCGCGTTATTGACTCGACAGATGATCGAAGCTTATATTTCTTTTTTTTATTCCATTATATGCAAATAGGAATATTGACTAATGTCTAATTTATAGTTAATTAATTATGACACTAAAAAATAGTAACAAGTTTAACTCGATTAAAAATTATGAGCAAACTAGATGAACTAGTGAACTGCGTGTCACTTCCCACCTAATATTATAGACCAGGATCACCAGTGGTCCGCAGACCACTGGTGGTTCCTGGAGGCATTCTAAGTGGTCCGCGAAGCCATCCTAATAATATTATGTGAAAATTCGGAAGTTAGTAAAGAGTATGCACTATGCAGTCACAAAAATCACATTAAATTGAAATCTGTGACTTTTAGATTTTTTCCAAATAAAAAAATTTGTGCTAATAATAATTATAAAGTTGTGCTTGTTTTTTTTAGCAAACAACTCTTAGTTTAGATAAACCAACTGGGTGGTCCCCGGCTAGACAAACATTTGGTAAAAATATGGTCCCTCGTGACTAAAAGGTTAGGAACCACTGTTATAGACCTCACCTGGAATTCCACGAACATAATCTAAAGTCTAAAATTAACCAACGCAGCTTAGCCATTGTCGAGTTGTAGCGTGACTAACAATTTTTTTAATTATGTATAATATTGATTAGATAAATATATCCCACCTTTACTTACAAAAAAAAATGTAACGTTACAATGTGTCGTGTGTTTCGTAGAGTTGTCATTTATAGAAAATTAGATATGACGCCCGCAACTCCGTTGCGCCAAAATTCGTTTATCGCACGGGAACCGTACATTTTTCCGGGATAAAAAATATCTTATATCCTTTCCCGGGACTCAAAGTATCGTGAAGAGGTAACAGACAGACAGACAGATACACTTTCGCATTTATAATATTAGTATGGATGAGAATTCAGCCATAAAACTTCATATAAAACGTCAAATATCCTATGAATTTCTGTACTTCGTAGTCTTTATTTTGATTATAGCCTAATTAAGTAGAATAAAGTTCTAAATTAGTATTGTACCATCAAAGAAATTGATTCACAGGCAGATGACCAACGTCATTTGGTCGAATTATGTCAACTTAAGGCGCTATATTGAAAAAACTATCCTTTTTTTCGTAATACTATAGGATCTTCAGAAATCTTACAAATCTGGTAATGAGATATACATATCTTCATAGCCTTATCTAGGTTTGAGAAGAAACAGAAACACGATTAATGTATTTTGCCTCGATACATTTCTGGATCGAAATGACATCTTAAAAACACGAAATTTGAAGTTTATTTTTAAACGAAAATAGATGTATTGTAGGAAATTAGTCTAATTGATAGACACCTTTGCAACTCAAAATTGTATAGAAGCATTTTGCTTAAATGCTCCTAGTTATTTTTTAAATAATTAAAATTACGTTTTTCGCATGTTTTCCGAGCGAGCCGATAGCTTCTGGCCGCAGCGTATTCACGACTTTATAGTCATACAAATTAAGTATAAAATTGCCCTTGCGGTAAAATTACTTTCAATATAGCGCCTTAATGTATGTCATCTGTCGGCTAGGTTAGACAAAACACGATTAAAATACATAGGTCTGCTATATGCCCATGAATCAACTTCTCTGATAGTACGCTATATTATAGCTTGTCAAAAAAGAGTACACGCTGTACACAATTTTGAAATCACATAAAAAATATAAAAACTTTATTAAAATGTAAATATTTAAAGTCTATAAGCGTTCTCTATGGAAATACAAAGAGAAAAAAAAACACATTTTGAGCGTGATTACTTTTGGAAAATTTTGTACTGCGTCTACTCTTTCTTGACAGACTGTACATATATATTATAGCTTAATTATGTGGAATATGGTGTTATATTAGTATTGTACATGAAGTTTGTCAGTTTGTGAGTACATCAGCCGTATTAATCGCGTGGCAGGTCTTCAATCACTCGAGTGATGAATGAACGGTGATCGATCATTGAGTGAACGAGTGAGCGGCAAATGTGTTTTTATAATGTCGTTATTGTCACACTTCAAATTGTCTTTTCCTTGTATTACTATCGGAGAATTAACTTTTCTGTTTATACTAGCTGGTGCCCGCGACTTCGTCCGCGTTAGCATAGTAGATCACGCCCCAAGTATTATTTTTCAAAAGTATTCAATGTACAGAATTGACTTTCCTACGATTTTATTATACATATGATGATTATATTGACTTAGTTTTTTCCTAAAAAGGAGAAATAAGACGCAATACAAACGCCACGACACAATTTCGTTATAATCAACAGAACCATGAGAAGGGGTGGGGTTTGGGGGGGCGCAACCCCCCCAAATAAATGACACTCGAAAACCGTATGTTTAGTTTAGTTTTACACTTCGTTCTTAAAAAAGTAGAGATGTAACGCCGCGACACCGTTTTGTTTTAAGCAAAATGTTTCACCGTTCATCGTTGTGCTCGTCGCATATTAATCAAACGACACTCGAAATCGGTGAAGATAAGATAGATAAAAGCTCGTAGCAAGGCAAGGAGTGGAGATAGATACAAAGTATAAAGGACGAATTTGTATGGAACCTTATCAATAATATTGAGCTTTAATTGAGCGGCGAAAGTAACGGTAAAAACGCGTGGTTCGGGTTTTGCGTGATTTGCCGCAATCTGCTGCGTGAACTAAAAATATATTTTAAGTGGTTAAATATTAATATTAAGAAATAAAAAAAATGTGTACTAAAGTAGACATATCAATAAACAATAATCGGTTAACAAAAATAAATTATCATAATTTGTTTTAATAATATGCTCTTCTTAATACTTCAGTCGGAATTTCCAGGAATTGCTATTGTATTCTATTGTTGTCGCGATCACCGGTGCTCGCGCGGGGCCTGAAGGATTAATTTGTTAATAGTCACCATTTTAATGTTAACATAAAACACCGATCACTATTGTTACTATTTACACTGTTATTGTTACTATTTTGTTTTGTTATTGTTAGAAGCCAGATAACAACTTTCATCCCCTATTTCATCCCCTTAGGGATGGAATTTATTAAATTCCTTTCTGAGGGGATGCCGACGTCGTAGTAACTTTGACGTAGGCATGTATGCATATATAGTCTCAGCCCGATCGATTTAAAATTGACAAAGTTTCATGCAAAATTCCATCTCCTGTTTTACCCCCTTAGGTGTGAATTTTTTTAAAATCCTTTCTTAGGAAACGCCTACGTTACAGTAGCTGTATGCATGCAAAGTATCAGATTGATCGGTTTAAAATTGACAAAGTTTCATACAAACTTTCAGCCCCAATTTCATCCCTTTGGGGGTAGAATTCCAAAAACGCTTTAAGACGTATCTATTCATTTTTAATCAGTAGCGCAAAAATAAAGTTTCATCTTTCTTACTCAAGAAATGACGGACTTTCATTCAAACTTTCAACCCAAATTTCACCCCCTTGGGGGTAGAATTTCCAAAAACGCTTTAATACATATTCATTCATTTTTATTCAGTAGCCCAAAAATAAAGTTTCACGTTTCTAACTAAAGAAATAACGGACTTTCATACAAACTTTCAACCCCTATTTCACCCCCTTCGGGTTAAAATTTCCAGAATTCCTTCCTTAGTGGGTGTCTACTTAATAAAACAACCCTACTCACCAAATTTCGTGGCTGTAGCTCTAACAGTTTTTGCTCAGCGATGATGAATCAGTCAGTGAGTCAGTCAATCAGGACTTGTATCTATTTATATATATATATATATATATATATATATATATATATATATATATATATATATATATAGATAGATAGATAGATAGATAGATAGATAGATAGATAGATAGATATATTTATATATTATGATAAATATATAAAGAAAAACCGTATATGTCACCGTATTTGTCACTTAAAACTTTGGTCGTTTACCCTAAAAAAACATTTTTTACTTAACACAGTATTCTTGCAGGTAAGCGTCATATTTTTCCCCAATCCTTATATCGACCTTAGTAGAACTATCAACAAAGTGTAATACTTTAGGGCGTATAATGGTATGCGTGTCCCTTAAATAGAGTTTACGGTGAAAGTAGCAGCACTGAAAAAGTTATTTTTTTATCTGCCTTATATAATTACTCCTTCCTAATTCACTTAAAATATAATTCAAAGTACCGTCACAAAATTAAGAGTCAAAATGCTTTGTTACTTAAAGACTTAATAAAATAATCCAACTCAATAGCCTGAAGGAGCCCTTAATGTTTTCTTTTGTTTCATAATGGCCGCCATTGGACGAAATTCGCGGGAAATGAGATGTGTCGATTCAAAATTGCCCGTTTTGTGTTGACTTATATTTCACTGCTGTAAGGACTGGTCATGGTTTAATTTAGAATGTCTCCAACGTGATTGACCTATTGGGGCCAATGCAACTTCATCGGGCTTTACAATTCGATATCGTAGAGACAGTTAAATTTTATAAGAGAATATAGAGATTTATATAATTAAGCACTATTGAATATAATATTATATATTATAAAGAGGATTTTTTTTATTTGAATATTATGATAATCCGTTTAAAAAACTCCAACAATTTCAGCTGTTGATATCAATTTTATAAGTGTGTAGTTCTCATAAAGAAAAAGTGTTTTTAAAAGAAAAAGTGTGTAGTTTTCAAGAATTATATTATTTAGTACGGAGTACGGAGTACGGAGTCAAGGAAAACGTCCAACGTAAAATGTTTGTAGCAGCCCTTCCTTACTTCAAAATAAGAATTTTGTGTTTGACAATGTTCAAGACTCTTAGAACCAGATTTCGCGAAGTTGCCAAAATCATTTTTTACATTAATGATAATATTTAATGGGTACTTAAGCGCTATTCACGGTTTAAAGGAGTATAAAAGGGATATAAAATGGCTCGTAATGCCCTTATAATGTTTATGTTTTACTCAGTTCTTTATAATGTTTGTACATGTTATCTACTTTCCCGGGACTCAAAGTAACACCAAAATTTTGCAAAATCAGTTCAGCGGTTTGGGCATGAAGAGGTAACAGACAGACCGACAGATTTGTCTATCGATCTGTCTGACTGGACCGACACACAGACAGATACACTTTCGTATTTATAATAGGTAATAATAATAATAATAATGTATTATGAGTAGGAGGTATGAGTATGGATAACAAACGGTACTCATAACCAACATTATATATAAAATTCTCGTGGTCAGCGAACTCCTCCGAAACGGCTTTACTGATTTTTACCAAATTTTTTATATGCATATTCAGTAGATCTGAGAATCGGCTACTGGGTACTTTATAATATGTATATTGTTAAGTGCATTTGTTGAATATAATAATTTGAATTATATTATAATCCCACCAAAAAACATTTTCATGTAAAAATGCTGCCAAGATGAGAAGATAATAGTTTGTGGTGTCAAAAAGTAGTGGATCTCATGTAGAGCCAAGTTTCAAACCTTACACACTCAGCCCTAAATCAAAAAAACCTTAATTTTACACATAAATCGCGGCAAAATACTTGATATAATATGTCAGCCGCACGAGAAGAATCTAAAAACTCTACATATTAGTCAAAATCGATGGCCTGGCCATTTTGTTGCGGTTAATATAAAAGTTATTAAAAGTAGTTCAAAGCTCATAGCATGACCAATAACAAAATGGCCAAGCCACCTAATTTGACTAATGTGTAGAGTTTTTAGATTCTTCTCGTGCAGCCGACACATTATATTATCAAGTATTTTGCCGCGATTTATGTGTAAAATTAAGGTTTTTAGATTTAAGGCTGAGTGTGTAATGTTTGAAACTTGGCTCTACATGAGATCTCACTTCTTTTTGACACCACAAACTCTCATCTTGGCAGCATTTTTACATGAAAATGTTTTTGATGGGATTTCATTTCTCTTTGTAAGTTTCACCACACACGTTTTTATGAAATTAAGGGGCATACGAGCATGTGCACTCGCATTATTAGAAAAGTTGCAAGTACTTTGCCAGCCTATAAGAGGGAATCGGTTATATATAAAATTAGGGGACAAACGAGCAAACAGGTCACCTGATGGAAAGTACTACCGTCGCCGAGTTGCCATACTTTCAGATAGAAAAGGGTTAATTGAGGGAAAAGGGGTGTCGCTATTTCCCTGTTCTCTTTCCCTTTTTTATTAAATTAGGGGGCAAACAAGCAGACAGGTCACCTGACGGAAAGCAACTGCCATCGCCCATGGACACTGTAACATTAGAAGAGTTGCAAGTGCGTTTTGGGCCTCCGCTAAACTCACTCACTAGACGAAACACAGCGCAAGCGCTGTTTCACGCCGGTTTTCTGTGAGTCTGTGGTCTCTCAAGGATAACACGTATTTTTTAGGGTTCCGTAACCATAGGGTAAAAACGGGAACCTATTACTAAGACTTCGTTGTCTTTCCGTCTGTCCGTCTGTCTGTCTGTCTGTCTGTCTGTCTGCCAGTCTGTAACTCAAGAATAATAGCTACAGAGTTGAAAATTTCACAGATTATGTATATTTGTTGCCGCTATAACAACAAATACTAAAAACAAAATAATATTAATATTTATAGGGTGCTCCCATACAACAAACGTGATTTTTTGGCCTATTTTGCTCTATATCAATAATGGTAACAGGTAGGTATTTGATTTTTTCTCAAAATCCTCAATAATACTTTACTTTAATATTTAATAATAATATTAGAATAAAATAAAAAAAATAAGTGAGGCTCCCATACAAAAAACACAATTTTTGGCCTAATTTTGCTCTATAAGTGTACGGATATAGGTTAGGTTGGGTTTGATAATTTTTTTGTTGTTTCTGTACTAAAAGTATGTTACATACCAAATTTCAGCTTTCTCCGACTTCAGGAAGTACCCTAGCAGTTTTGATGATAGGTTAAGTCAGTGCCAAAATTGTGGGTTTTTGGACACCTATATAAAATCTAAAGTTTAATAGCTACGATACGACTTTGCGCATTTCATAACTTTACTCATGTCATTATATCCTAAAAATTTCAAGTATATGGCATTATCCAAACCAAAGTTACGAGGGTTCAAAAATACGACGAAACGTTTCGAGAAAATGTAGATAGTGCCCTTGCGCGCTTCGCTTGGCTCATCTTGGCGGGGGCACTCCCGTGCCCCCAGATAGTAAATTATTAGAGATCAACTACGATAACTTGGCGCGCCCCTCCAAATGACTGTTTCAATGTGTACACATACTTATGAAAGAGTTTGTATGTAGTAAGTATTCAACCAATCACAGTACACGTTATATTTCAGTTGATGTCACTTATTACCAAGATTTGTTGGTCAACGAATCATAACTAGCCTACCGCGCAAGACAACGCACCTCAAACGTTTTGACAACGCACTTCAAACGTTTTGAATTTTGGAGGGGCGCGCCAAGTTATCGTAGTTGATCTCTACAACCTGATACTGACGGCGACCATTGTTTGTGCGACGGGATAGCGATCGACGTTGCCATGGCGACATACTTATTTAGTTTATTTAGGCGACACACTTCAATAAAATAATATGGGCGAAATACTTTATATTATATTATGGCAAAGCAACGTTTGCCGGGACAGCTAGTGTCATATATTCCAATGTCGGATTCCAGCGGTTGAATACAAGCGGAAGATTGATAACAACTTTATATCGAATGCGAATAAATTCCATACTATAATTATTGATATTAATATTACAGCGTCGTAAATGTGTCGTTATTTCTGTCTGTAACTTGTCTGTAACCTCTTCACGATTTAGGTTAAAGCCAAACGAACGTAATTTGTGAGATGTGAGTCGCAGAATTTCGGCTGGCAGAAATTCTCGCGCACTGTAAAACTCTGGAACGAACTGTCACCAGCAGTTTTTCTGAACCTTTACGACCTGCAAACCTTCAATAAGAGAGCGTATTCCCTCTTAAAAGGCCGGCAACGCACCTGCAGCTCTTCTGATGTTGCGAGTGTTCATGGGCGACGGTAGTTGAAATGAAATGAAATATATTTATTGCAAGAATGTAGTGCATAACATAGGTCTTCAAATTATAAAATACTGTTCTAAACATTCTGCCATCCGGGTGGCGTGCAAAATCAAAGTAAACATTAAGAACAATTTTATAGAATTACAAAATAAGAATATATTACAAAACAAAGTCCATAATTATTAAATTACTATTAAAATATCCATTAGAAGTCAAAATAAGTAAAATTCATAAAAAAATAAGGAAAATAGTCGATATTGTGTCAAAATGTCAAAATTACACTAATAAATTCAAAAACTACTTAATTAAATCTTAAAGCTATTTACAATTATAATTCATATATTCTTGGATACTATAAAAACTTTTTCTGCTAACCACTTTTGCTGTTGCTTTCCATCAAGTGACCCGTTTGCTCGTTTGCCCCCTTATTTTATAAAAAAAATCTGCTGCATTAAGTTTCATACAAAAGTCCTGTTTGATTCACACGAGCGTAATTTCATCATGACTCATCATGATTTGTATGCAAAGATATTTACGCGACCGAAATTCTGCGACTCATAACTCACAAATTACGCTTGTTTGGCTTTACCCTAAGCCTCTGAACCGTTGAAGATAGTTTGAGACGCGTGAAAAAATATACCATTCCCGCATAATAGTGTCTAAACACACTAGGCCGAAGTAACGCGGCGTAAATTAGGTCCGCAATGTCAAACGCATACAAAATACGGACGGAACGCGACGGAATAGTGAGTCGTCGGCAATTTAAAATACATTGCGGGCGTAATCATGCGGAATTTACGCCGGCGTAACTTCGGCCTAGTGTGTTTAGACACTTAAGTACTCGTATTATAAAGACGCAACATTACCGGCAACAACTAATAATAAATAAAACCGAGATGCAAAATATTAACGTTATAAATCTTAGATTCAGAATTTTCTAGTAAATATTTGAGAACGAGAGAATTCGTATATCAGAGGCGCACCTGTCGACTGATGTCTATACAAAATTGAATTTTATTAAACTACCGTATGGGAGATTTTGAAACTGACAGCCGTGTGCCACAGTATAATATAGTAGAGAAAACCCTCCGTTAAAGACGCTTAAGGGATATATTTTAATAGCGAGACACTATGGCGCGGGCGGCGCAACCAATTGCTGCTAACCAACGATAAACGAAATAAATATAATCATTAATCATTACAATCATTTAATCATTTTTTCAGTGGCTATAATATATTTTATACCCGTGCGAAGCCGGGGCGGGTCGCTAGTTTCCTATAACGCGAGTTATCACCCGCTCGAGAATCTGGTCCGCATGCGGTGACAACATGGCGCGTGCGCATCTTGTCAGTATGATAGGAAAAATATCTATGAAATGACAGGATGCGGGCAACTTTCATGTAGACCAGATCCGCGTGCTTGCGATGACACGCATGATAGGGAGTGTCCTAAGGGATAGAGTGCAACCAAACAGAATATATTAAACTCTCCATAGAGCTGTATCCATAATCCATATTTTTGTTAGTAGCGCCGTCATATTACTAGCCCGATGAAATAATAGCTTTTGCCTAATAAACAAAAAGACAGGTTAACTCGCGTTGTGATATTACATTATTTTGCAACTCAAATTTTATCAGAAATTATTCTAAGTAGAGATCGCCCAATGGTCGAAATTCGGCCCCAAATAAAAATTTAATTATACGTTTCAAACAACGCTTTTCTATTGATATTCTGTAACCATATAAACTATAACTATGCAAAATTTCAATCACCTACGTTTCCGCATTTTTCGTCAAAAGGGATCCAAAGTTTTATAAAAAACATATTATAAATATTATCGTATTCGGGTGATCTAGTGTTAAGATGTTCTACTATTTATCATTTATACTATGTTTGTGTGGAAAGATTTTTGAGTTTGTGAGATAGTTTTGATTTTTCCGTATCCAAAATATAGGCTGACAGCTGCTGACAATACTTTTATTATGAGCCAGCTGTGCCACAGTCAGATGCCTATACAGGATGTCCCAAAACTCAACGATAATCTGGGACCGGATGAATGGCCAAGTTATACCAGTTCCGTGAAAAATAAAATAAAAATTCCATATCACTCAGTTCAGCGATAATACACAATTTTGTAAAAAAGTCGAAATTCGACACCCTTGGTCGCATTTTCAAGTCCTGTGATCACCAATGTCACAATTTCGCTGTGATTTTTTTAATTTCGAGATCTTCATTAACGATGCTATTGATCGCAACTACGAATTAATGCAAAAAACATTGTTAATTTAATAAAATAAGTTAAGTTTTAGTGAGTCATGGTTCACAAAAATATTGTTAGTTAACTTTGACACTTCATTTTGAAAAAAAATTGTACTACACTGCCCTTGGCAAGTTATTTAAAAAGTTGGCGCATTTAATCAATATTTAAAAATGGTGCAACACTAGCCACTTTTCTTACCATTAAAAAATTTATTTCAATTTTTTTTCAAATTGAACTCATTTCTAAAATAATAATTGATACTTTTTTATATTAAAAGATCAGGGTATTGAGTGTGTGTAATGAACAAAAGTGATAGGATGAGATAGATAGTGACGCTGACAGTCTGTCTCACTCTAGAGCAAGACAGATCGACATTCGACTTTTAGAATGAGCGAGACGGATAGTGACGCTTGAGGGGTCGTCCGTTCACAACATTTAGTACGCATCGTTTCTTCGTCTACTGCGCATCTCTCGTATTCGTGTTACTATCGTACTAACGACTTTGGCTTGTATTACTTTGGACTTGATACCGCTTCCGTACTGACGACTTTGGCTTGTGTTACTTTGGACTTGATACTGCATTTGTACTGACGACATTGGCTTTGCTTTTCTGGACTTTGTGCTGTGAAAATAGTGTGTGAATAACATGCCGGATCTGTACACAGTACAAGAATATGCAAATATGCATCTTATCTACGGTGAATGCCGTTGTAATGCCTCTGCCGCAGCCAGATTGTATCGCGAGAGATACCCCAATGTGCAGCGTCACCCAGATTATCGCGTATTCCAAAATGTGCACGCGTCATACTCGGAAGGACGATTGCCCAGTGTTCGTACGTCCGGTGGAAGACCGCAAAGAGACTACGACGACGTAGTTTTGAATGAAATTCAAAATGACCCTAGCACTTCAGTACGTGCGATAGAACTAGCAACGGGAGTACCGAAAAGTAACGCTCATCGAATTTTAAAACGAAACGAATTTCATCCGTATCATGTGCAACGCGTCCAGAGTTTGCTCCCACGAGATTACGCACCTAGAATTAATTTCTGCAGAACAATGTTAACGAAAATTCGAGAAGATCCTGAATTCCTAAACACAATTTTATGGACCGACGAATCTACATTTAAAAGAGACGGTTATTTGAACTTACACAACCTTCATGAATGGCACGTCGAAAATCCGCATTTAATGCGTGAAGACCGATCCCAATACCAATTCAAAGTAAACATGTGGACTGGAATTTTAAACGGACGAGTAATTGGACCATTTGAGCTAACTCAAAATTTAGATGGCGCCACCTATTTGCATTTTCTTCAAAACGATTTGCCAAATTTGTTAGAAGACGCACCGCTCAGTATTCGCAGAGAAATGTGGTTTCAGCAACATGGTTGTCCGGCGCACTATGCTCGAGCTGTAAGGGATTATTTAAACGCTGATTATCCTGACAGATGGATCGGACGCGGTGGCTCAATTTTATGGCCTCCTCGTTCCCCCGATCTAAATCCAGTTGATTTTTTTTACTGGGGATGCATAAAAGAAAAAGTATATTCGAAAAAAATACAAAATCTATCAGAACTTCGCCAAAAAATTGCTGCAGCGTCAGAAGAAATAAATTCAAGAAATTTGGCACGACTGGTGCAAAGGTCTTTTGTAAGGCGTTGCAGAGCCTGTATTCGTGCCGGAGGCAAACAATTCGAACATTTATTGTAGTTTAAGGAGAATAATTTAATAAAAAGTTTTACGACGGTTCCTTCATTGTTTTATTAATTATTATTATGTTTTTTTATAGTAAGATTGGTTATTAACTGACTGAATTACCTCTTTACTAAAAATAATAATTTGATTTAAGACCAGAAACAAAAAATAACAAATTTTAGTAACAAAAATTCCTAATCTTGAGTTGTTCAAAATAAGCTCAATTTGGAAAAAATGAGAAATAAAAATTTTAGTAGCAAGAAAAGTGGCTAGTGTTGCATCATTTTTAAATCTTGATTAAATGCGCCATCTTTTGAAATAACTTGCCAAGGGTAGTGTAGTACATTTTTTTTTCAAAATGAAGTGTCAAAGTTAACTAACAATATTTTTGTGAACCACGACTCCCTAAAACTTAACTTATTTTATTAAATTAACAATGTTTTTTACATTAATTCGTAGTTGCGATTAATAGCATCGTTAATAAAGATCTCGAAATTAAAAAAATCACAGCGAAATTGTGACATTGGTGATCACAGGACTTGAAAATGCGACCAAGGGTGTCGAATTTCGACTTTTTTACAAAATTGTCTATTATCGCTGAACTGAGTGATATGGAATTTTTATTTTATTTTTCACGGAACTGGTATAACTTGGCCATTCATCCGGTCCCAGATTATCGTTGAGTTTTGGGACATCCTGTATAATTTAGTCGAGTTGTATCAAGTAGAAAGATTATGATTTACGACTAACTTTGACTTGACAATAATCCGATTGAAGAATTAACCCATCAATCCCCAAGCGGCTCCCGGCTGCCGCATAAGAATTGAAAATCTATTGTGTGTGTGATTCCCACAAACGAGGTATTAATATAGGTTTGACGTAGGCACAGACATAGATCAAGATAGATACCGCATTTCGCTTTATTTTTGCACGCGAAGTTGATTCCTATGCAGATGGCGGACCTAAGTAATTTGGTCGCGTTACGTCAAACCCAGCCGACCGATCACAGCTAACATTGAATTGACATAAGCCGACCACATGACTTAGGTCCGCCATCCGCATAGTAATCAACTTCCCTGATAGTACATACACATGCGGTATCTATCTTGATTATGTCTGTGGGCGTAGGTGACACTCGGAGACTGCCGCGGTAAATCTATTGCATAGCATTTATCAACTTAGAAGTCTGGTTACGCAATTTCTTAATTCAGTCGCCACGCTACAAGCCCGTAATAAAAGCTATGACTGTAATATTGCTTAAAATAAATGAGAAATAAATGAGAAATAATATAAAACTCTACGGACGGACGTTGTTCGTAGAGTCCACATCCTGAGGATACTCTGGTCTCCGGCATTGGGGCGAAACGCGCGTCGAGGTTTTCTACTTGTATGGTGGTGAGAGGCCTTGCACGAATTTGCTAACAATAGTGTTTGTGTGGTAGTGGTGTTTGCAAGTTCTTGCATGCGAGTGTACGCATTTCGCATAGGCAGTGTGGGAGAGGGAGGTGCTGTACATATGCCTGTGCGTACACTCATTCATTTACTTACAGGTTGAGGTTTTTTTTTCGCGGAATATTGCTAAAAATAATAACATACTAAATTTTAACAACCTCTAACTAAAATATAATTTACTCATATTCTTAATGTGCCGTAGCATTTTGTGCTTCATCATACACCTCGCAGGTGATAAATACGTTGGCGAAGATCGGTCTGTTGTATGCGGAACCCATCAGGAGGACCACGTAATTGGAGCGTAGGCCACCTTTGACGATTTCAGCTGTCGGTCCCGGGCTTACTCCTAAACGATCTGTCACTTTTATGTAGCTTATCTGAAAAACATCAAAATTCTATTTAGGCACTCGCACTTGGCAAAAAAGTTATCTGAAATATTTTTCGTTTGAAATGTTGTTGAAATGTAACAAATACGCGCTAGCTGCAAAAATAGAAACCACGGTATAGCTTTCTTTATATTATTTTTTGTACACTGTTTTAGGCTCGTTAGGCTTACCATTAAGGGATTTTAGGCAACCAACTTTTCTGATTTAATTCTGTAATGTATTATGTAACCGAACACGTTAAAGTTGAAAGAAATAAATTGTGTGAGACATTTTAGTTAATTTTTTGACTCCTACCCCACGTGATTTACGGACGATCCCGTAACATAATCAGTTAGTGCTTAAATTAGTGCTTAAACTAGGCCTGAATAACAATAATTATATCCGGTTTCGGTGAAGGACGTGGCTGGTTTCTTTGAATCCAGGCTAGTTAAGTAGGAGTAATTTTATAGTGCCCAAGTGTTTGCGCAGTACACAGGAGCACTTTCTTTTCCTTTACTCTCGTAAAGGAAAAGAAAGTGCTCCCCTTCCCGTCACAATGTCGGTTCAGGCGAGACATCGGCGCAGGGCCAACTTTTACATGCCCATCCGACGCATGGATCATCTTACTTGTCAGACAATTAGATGATCAGCCTGTATTGTCCTAACCAAACTTGGAAATAATGTTTACAACTCGAGAATTGAAGCCATAACCTCCGAGTCAAGAGCCACGCTCCAAGGCACTGGACCACGGGGGAGGTATAAACGCCTGGATAATTAATATGCCATTACTCATTACCCAGGCCAGCACGGAGGAGTTTTAAAGGCCTGGATAGTGGATATGCCACTACTCAGGCCAGGATTAACTTATCTGATGGTTTCTTACCGGGCATTCCACCTTCTTATAATAGTAATCGTATACTCTTTTGAAGGGTGTTCTCGGTGTATAAAACCTGTCGTTGGCGACCACCAAGTCTTTCTCTCTGAAGAACCCCGTAGAAACCTCTTTAAAATCCGATCCATAAGATGTGAATATAATACAGAATAACACGACAAGTCTTATCGAATACATTTCTGTGTCTAGCGATAATAATTTTACGATTTACGAATGTTTTAGTACTGGAATTTATTACCTAGCTGTTTTAATTACAAAAGATTAGAGCTGGCGTAAGACTTTTTTTTGTTTCTTACGCCAATTTTTCTCCGGAATCTCAGTAGACTTCATGCAGGACAGTTCTAAGGCTAAAATTTGATTAAATTGGATAAAATTGTTCGGCGTGCATCCGTTGTCTGATTGCCATAAAACAAGTTCCTTGTCTGATTGCCATAAAACGTGATGTACGCTACCTAGCTTTTGTACTATTGTATGGGCGAGGCCGCCAATTTTTGCTGATTTTGCAATTATTTTTCTCCGCCCTTTGTATTTTAAAAAGTATTGTGTTTATCTTATGCTCGAAAACTGATTCTAACGAAGAAAACAAAGTACTCAAGCATGCATTAGAATTATTTGAGTTCCAATAATAGTCTAAAAATATATTTACAATTAAACATAAAAAAAGGTAAGAAAATGGCTTAAAATTTACAATCCGCCGTGGAAGAAGTGCACTTTAACTGTCGCTGTAGCACTAAGTATGACATATTTGAAGATAAATCGGATATGTTATGAATACTTATATAAATGGCTATTACCTCATCTAATTCTTATAGTATTTTAAGATAACTTTCTTTATAAACTTTTTAAAATCAAATGACTCCTTAGAAACATCAATTCTATCCCACATTTTAAACGTCATCAATAATACCGATTTACTGTTATCGTTGGGTGTTAGGGAAGGTAAAATCGGGAGGTAGTAACGCTGAGTTTTTATGTATTCTATGGAAAATCTCGCAACATCCGCCATTTCTCGACAGTTCACATTTGAACCTCAGTCGAGCTGTGTACACAGTTTTTTCAAAGGAAGTTTTTTTGTGATACAAATGTAAGTATTACTGTTTCACATAAAACTATCAATGCATCATGTGAGTAGTCAAAAGGGCCATGTTTGGGCCTATAATAAAAACCACATTGTGTATTATTTACAGAGATAAGTTTGATTTTCTCAACGCTATGATAGCCTCTACGCTATTCATTTTGGTTCTCCAACGTCATATTTCTCAACGCTATCATGATAGCGTAGAGGAATAAATTCGCTACAATTTTGGTACTCCAACGTCACAAGCAGCGTAGATATTCGCCAATTTTCTTCCTCTCGCAAAATTTTTCTGCGTCATATCAGCAAAAATTGGCAGCCTCACCCGTATATTATTGTATGCTTTATTAAAGCATTAGAAAGAATTTGAATTTGAAGGCTGGATTTATGCAATCATTGTGGCATCGTAGCATCCAAGGGGGCGTCCACAAATTACGTGAGGTGTTTTTTTTTTTCTTTTTTTTTCCCTCCTCCTGGTAAGATTTCGTGAGATTTAATTCAACCCCCTCCCCCATCTTCTAATCTCACGTGAATTTTTTCAAATAGTGGGTTTCTTACGTAAATGCATTGGATTTTGTGACAATCAGTAGATTTGTAACGTCATAGTATGAATGAAATAATGTTTTCTTTCGAACGATGACCTTAATCGTATTACGATTACGCTTACTATATTTTTTTTCCGCCCCTCTCTCCAACGTAAGATTAGAAGACATTTGATTCGACCCCCCCCCCCCCCCCTTAAACACCTCACGTAATTTGTGGGCACCCCCAAACGGTTGGGCCGATTTTGATCTAGTTTTGTTTGTTTGAAATCTGATATGATCGAGAGTGCTCTAAGCAAAACTTCATGATTATCAACTCGTTCAGAGCTGGAGCCTGGAAATTATCTTAAGTTTTTTTTAAGTGAAAACTTCTTTAACGGCATTGAGCACTTTTATGGGATGGGTAAAAACTGTGAAACTCGCGTCAGATTCTCGTGCTGATTGAAAAACCTTGGAAAAACCGTAAGACGGTTGGAGAGTAGTGTTTTGTGTCGAACTCGAACTCGAACTCGAACTCGATTTGAAATTTGATCGAAACTTGATCGAAACTTGATCGAAACTTGATTGAAACTTGATTGAAACTTGGTTGAAACTTGATCGAAACTTGATCGAAACAGCTTGATTGACGATTTTTTTAAAATCGCATTTCATAAAAAATGGGTTAAAAAAATGCACAACGCTAATAATCAAGTTTTCACTTCTGTCGGCACTCCCGGAGTGCAAACCCGTCTCTTTTTATTTATTTTATTTTTTTAATAAGTAGTAAGAAATAAGGAGGTACTATAGGAGTGTGTTAGGTGTGTTTGCGTTTCAACAAAGGTTTAATATTCTCGTGGGTTATTCGAACAAACGTACAGGACCACGCTACCGTTTAATATTTGATGACGGGCACAAATTAACTCTTTACAATTCGTCGTAATTAGAATTCCCATTATTTTCAATACAAAACCCTTTTGATTTTCAATTTTCAATGTTTTAT
The DNA here is from genome assembly GCA_905333045.1 of Lysandra bellargus. NCBI lineage: Eukaryota > Metazoa > Arthropoda > Insecta > Lepidoptera > Lycaenidae > Lysandra > Lysandra bellargus. The sequence goes on from HG995354.1 coordinate 4,128,453, forward strand.
TTATATAACTTAACAATCACTTGGTTAATAAAATATGTTTATTTCCAAGACCCGTGTCCTTAATATGCTATTTTATTATTTTCTTGCAAAATGCAGATTTTATGTATATCCAGACATATTATTAATTAGACGGATGATGCACTTAGGTAAGTAACAAGGTTTGTTTAAATTAAAAATGAGTAATTATAATTGTTATAATATTAAGTTATACTTCATACACTTACTTTTTCGCAACCTGAACATTTTGTGGTACACTTTACGGAAAAAACTATCACGCCTATTGATTTGTGTTTTTATATAGTAATTATTAATTTCATTTCAATATTCCTTTTTTACGACCACTTATTTTGTATATAATATAATATAATATTTGTATAGTAAGTATTGTAATTTTGTATTTTTATGTATTGTATATTATGTAATTAGTATGTATTATATTACATTTACTATTTATTATATTTTATTATTGAGTATTGTAATATTTATTGAATATAATATTTATAACAATATGATTAGCAAATTGTTATCAAAAATATTATACTTTTGCACATCACCATTTTCCTAAGTTCTTCATCTCAGACACGTGTTAAAGGTTGCCTGGAAGATATTGCTTTAATAATAATAATAATAAGGCCGTCTTTGTGTGCAGTTCATTTAATTATATTGTACCTATTTGTATTTGTAATGTTATCAATATGTGCACAATAAAGTATATTTATTTGTTTGTTAATTTTTATTTAGATGTGTAATCATCAGTCAGTCAAGGTCTGACGACGCGACTCACAAAGCTCGACTTTTAGCTAGTATAAGGTTCAAAGTGCACCTGAAACTGCAGAAACTGTTCATCTATAGTCAAAACCATGAAGCTAGGCGTAAACTATGTTGTGCTGACGCTATGGCCCATGTCAGTCTAGTTATTCAAGATCCAAGCAATAACATTGTCAGTCGGCGAGGCACAGTAGAGATCAACTACGATAACATGGCGCGCCCCTCCAAATGACTGTTTCAATGTGTGTAGTCAGATCCTTATGAAAGAGTTTGTATGTAGTAAGTATTCAACCAATCAACCAGTACTCGTAATATGTCACTTATTACCAAGATTTGTTGGTCAATAGCTAGCCGACTGCGCAAGAAAACGCACTTCAAACGTTTTGAATTTTGGAGGGGCGCGCCATGTTATCGTAGTTGATCTCTATCACACTTGATTTGATGCCACCTCAAGCAATGCGGTCCGTTCGACCGTTTCCCTTTCAAATAACAGAATATGCTAATGATTCACGCTTTCATAGCTCTATTGCTATTTGCTATAACATAACAGTAGCATAATAGCATAACTTCTAAGTTAAGAACGGACGCCTCCGTGGTCTAGTGGTATAGAGCGCGGCCCTTGACTTGGAGGTCGTGAGTTCGATTCCCGCGTTAGAAACATGTTGTTTCCAAGTTTGGTTAGGACAATGCAGGCTGATCACATTGTCTGACAAGTAAGATGATCCATGCGTCGGATGGGCATGTAAAAAGTCGGTCCTGCGTCTGATCTCTCGCCAGTCGTGTCGGTCGTCCGTCCTCCTGGATTATGAGAGTAAAGGAATAGAGAGTGCTCTTGTAAACTGCGCACACACTTGGGCACTATAAAATTACTCCTGCGTTACCGAAACCGGTGTGGGTGCTATTATTATTATACCGTATATTAAGAAATTGTTCTCTTGGTGTCATTTAAGTTTAACATTGACATAATACATATCATAAATGCGAAAGTATGTCTGTCTGTTTGTCACATCTTCACGCCCAAACCGCTGAACCGGTTTTGAAGAAATTTGGTATGAAGATATTTAGAGAGTCGGGAAAGTTTATAGGCTACTTTTTGTCCTGGTGAAAATGTATAGTTCCTGCGTGCTAAACGAATTTTGGTGCAACAAAGTTGCGGGCGTCATCTAGTAAAATAATGAATTTCAATATTTACTATCACGATGTAATGAAACTATTAAGGTGGGTTGCACCAGAGGCGTGCTTAAAGTTAAAGTTATAGTTAAAGCTGTTAAGGCTAACTTAACTTTCACCTTAACTTTGACCACAGAATTTGACAGATGTCTGTTGCGTTTATTTTTTTTTATTATTAATAAAGCTACATTTAATGGGATTGAAAATAAAAAAATTATACTCTCAATCCCATTAAATGTAGCTTTATTTTAAAAATCTACAGAAAAAATATTTGTTATAACACTGTGAGCCATAGTAAATTGTCACAAAAAAAATTCGATATAACTAGTATGAGCGGTTATGGTTATCGTTAAATATGGCGTCCTTAACCAAAGACTTGACATTTTGCACTGTAGTTAGGGTTAAAGTTACAGTTATAGTTACAGTTAAAGTTAAAGTAAGTTGGTACAACCCACCCTTAGTGACAATAAATACTGCAGGGTGTACTTATTAGTTCACTGTGAAAGTAGCAGCGCTGAAAGAGTAACTGTTTTTAACTTTCATATGGGGAAATCCCTGACGACCCTGAAGCAGCCCGGGGCGCTTGCCAAACACGTCACAAAAATTTGCTCTTTTAGCGCTGCTACTTCCACAGTGAGCTCTTTGTAACAACACACCCTAAAATAGTATCATGCATTGCGTTTAGTTCAATAATTTTAAAGTATATTTTCAAGTTTCCCTAAGTCTCTGTGTGCGTTTGTGTTCCTAACCTAGCTACCTAGCTACCTTAAACCTAGTATAAACTATAAAACAATTGTCTGTTTTATTTCGACTTACGTCTAAAATTCAGTGACCGTGTCCTATTTTATTCAGGCTTCACAGAATCACTAAACAAATAAAATGCCAGACGTAAAACAAGATACAGCTGTATATTCTTACGTTTCAATATTTTGCACTTAAAGGGGCGACCAACTTAAAATTTTCGATTTTATAATTCATTTTTAAACTTGAAAATAAGCCCCGAATTGTTACATCGCAGGGCCGAACCGTGAGCTTATAGGGCCCTGGGCTGAAACTACTTAGGACTACTACATTTTGACTGTCAGTTCGTAGTACCAACACCTAAATTGTATAATAAACCTTGAACATTGATTGAACATTGAAAGACAGTGAACTCGCTGAGCGCGACCTCCCCTACTTTTACGAATAACTTAATAAGAGAAGTTTAGTTTTCAAAGACCTCGCTAGATGGCGCTGATAGTCGTCTACATCGCACTATCGGTAGTACGGACTCACAGATATAGCCTACCGTAAGTATGTCAGTCGACGTAGCAAGAATTTTGAAATTTTCAGTTTTGGGAAGTCTTCATAGTGCACTGTACTTCTTGTAGACTTTATCATCGTATTATGTAATATTATGTAATTATGTAATAAGTATTATTTATTACAGTATCAGCATGATTATAAAATATAATTAGGGATGGGGATTCTTGCCGAAAAAGATCGATTTTTAAATCGATTCGAATCGTGACCTGATTAATCGATCCACAAAAAAATCGAAGTCTAAAAGATCGATTTCCAAAAAAATCGATCTTTTTTCAAATTATTTTTTACAGTAAGTGCTAAGTATTATATCCAGTTTATAAAAACCGACCAAGTGCGAGTTGGACTCGCCCATGAAGGGTTCCGCAGCAGCAATAAGGTTTATTTTTATGAAATTAAATGGTTTAGATTTATTTTTATATTATATTTAAGTTGATTTAATGAAAGTTAAATTAAGGTTTACCATTTATGACGTATGAAAAAATTACTTAATAGATCTCGTTCAAACTAATTTTCGTTGGTAGTTTTTATAGTAATGTACATCATATATTATATTTTTTTAGATTTATCATGCCCCTACTTTAGAAGTTAGAGGGGGGGACACATATTTTACCACTTTGAAAGAGTCTCTCTCGCAAACTATTTAGGTTAGAAAAGAATGATATTAGAAACCTCAATATGATTTTGAAGACCTATCCTTGATACTCCACACTATGAAGGTATACTATTGGAGTTCGCCTTATATTTTGACAGTTGATAATGTTACTCTTTCTAACTAACGATTCGGTAAGTTGAGTGAAAGAGAAAGCTCATATCGGTGTATAAACGTCAAAAGTTTGTAATGTTATGTCCTACCTAATAGGACAGTGACCCAGTTAGATCACACCCTTTATATTATTATAAAAAATACAAAAGTCTTTGTTATGATTTATGTTATGTAAGTCTGCGGGTACTTTATACGTCCGGACAACTAAATTTTGTGGTTTGGAGAAATAGCCTCAAACAGAAAAATCGTAACTCGATTTTAGGGTGTCTAAGATCGATTCACGAGATCGATTCAATGCGTTGGATCGATTAAAAAGATCGATTTTGCGATTAATCGATCTCAGATCGCCAACCCTAAATATAATAATGTAATAATTATTAATTATTAATTTTGTTATTATAATTAGCAAGTAATATAATATTTTATAATTAATTAATATTAATTAAGTAATGAAGCAACCAAACTACAAAGAGAATATTAATATAATCTAAAAAAGAATATAATCTAAAATCTAAAGTAACAGAACTCAGAAGTAACCTTTAGTCAGATATCAACATTCAACATTTTTACGATTCCGTAGCCAAAATGGCAAAATAAACTGGACCCTCATAGATTCGTCATGTCTGTCTGTCTGTCTGTCTGTCTGTCTGTCCGTCCGTATGTCACAGCCAGTTTTCTTCGAAACTATAAAAGCTATTGAAACTTGGAAAGTAGATGTAGTATGTGAACCGCATTAAGATTTTGATACAAAAATGGAAAAGTATCAAAAATTTTAGGGGTCCCCATAGTTACAACTGAAACAAAAAAAAATTTTTCGTCTAACCTATGCGTATAGGGTATCTATGGATAGGTCTTCAAAAATCATATTGAGGTTTCTAATATCATTTTTTTCTTTTTTTCTAATCTGAATAGTTTGTGAGAGAGACTCTTCCAAAGAGATAAAATGTGTGCCCCCCCCCCCCCCCCCTAACTTCTAAAGTAGGGGCATGATAATTCTAAGAAAAATATATGATGTACATTACTAAAAAAACTACCAACGAAAATTGGTTTGAACGAGATCTATCAAGTAATTTTTTTTATATGTCATAAATGGTAAACCTTAATTTAACTTTCATTAAATCAACTAAAATATAAAAATAAATCAAAAACCTTTTAATTTTATAGAATTTACTTTATTATACTACTTATTGCTGCTGCGGAACCCTTCATGGGTGAGTCCAACTCGCACTTGGCCGGTTTTTAATAATTGATCGACACGTCTTATATAAAACAGCTATAATAATTAAAATGATAAGGATAATAATAAAGGACACAAACTCGCCCATATACAAGGTGTAACAAAACTAAGTGATGATACTTTAGGGTGTGTATGTGTTCTTTGTACAGAGTTCACTGTGAAAGTAGCAGAGCTGAAAGACCACATTTTTTTAAACTTTTGTATGGGGAAAATCGTGGGCAAATGCCCATACAAAAGTGAAAAAATTGGTCTTTCAGCGCTGCTACTTTCACAGTGAAGTGTGAACTCTGTACAAGGAACATATACACATGCTAAAGTATTATCACTTAGTTTTGTTACACCCTGTATTTTGAAAGAAACAATCATTTTTCGTCTTTACGCAGTAGTAGAAGATAGCCCGAAATACATAAAATGACCGAATGTAGCTAGTATGCATCGACCCTGAAGTTTCAGTTTCAAAATTAATTTCGTCGTTTTCGACGAAGTTTACTCGTAGATTAAGTTGCTTTTGCTTCACACAGCGCATTACGAAGACTTAAGGTCTTAGTTCTTACATGGTTCCAAGTTTACAATTATAAAAATTATGGCATGTGTATTTTACAATCAGCGTTGCTAGGCGTTCCGATTTTGGCGGGACGTCCCGATTTTTTCATCAAAATTAAATGTCCCGCGCGGGACAGTCTCAGTCCCGCTTTTCGGGGTAAGCCCGAACGTACGTGCAGCGTGCTGAGAAAGAAAGGTGCGTAATGAAGATAAGAGTGTGGGAGGTAGAGTGGATTTTCTTTGGCTACTTTAGCTAGCTATTGTCACGTACTTAAACGTTATTTTAATGTAAATAAAAAGATAAAAATTCAAAAAACTTTTTATTTTATACTTTTTTTACTTTGTCCCGCTTTTGACTGAAGAATCCCGCTTTTTCACTCAAAAAGTTCCAAAGTCCCGACTTGGCACAAAAAAAATTAGGCAACGCTGTTTACAATACACATGCCATAAAAAACCTTACTGATAAACGTAGGATTTTGCGTGCTAATGTCCTAAATTTTTTTATTACGTAACTCCCATACTGTTACCGTTTTGGTTCCTTACTTAGTGTCATGTAACGTCAGCCTGATACCGCTCAAGTTACACCTATATTGCAAATGTAGAGATCAACTACGATAACATGGCGCGCCCCTTCAAATGACTGTTTCAATGTGTGTAGTCACACCCTTATGAAAGAGTTTGTATGTAGTAAGTATTCAACCAATCACAGAACACGTAATATTTCTGTTAATGTCGCTTATTATCAAGATTTGTTGGTCAACTAATCATAACTAGCCTACCGCGCAAGACAACGCACTTCAAACGTTTTGAATTTTGGAGCGGCCCGCCATGTTATCGTACTTGATCTCTATTGAAATACACATTTTTGACAAGTATTTTAGAACATATTTTTTGACGGAGTTACTTTTCCGTTTTGTGGTCAAGATCTTAGGAGGAGGTGTGCCGACTTTTCATTCTTTTTTTGTTGTACTAGGTATTGTAACTTTGGGAATACTGCGAGTTTCGTCAAAAACGGTTAGTAGTTTTTATGATAGGGAGTTTCGAATTGATTTATATTTATAATATTCATCCGTTAAACGCCAACCAACTATAAAATATTCACTGTAAAAGTTATCTTAAGTTTTTCTTATCTTTATGAAATATGCAGTACTCAGAACTTCCATTGACCACAAAAGAACTCCGTAACTTGTCTTCATAATTTTTCTGTTTCTCTTTATCTGTAGACAAAGGACAACAGCATTAAGACTAAATATACTACGACTAACTTCGGTAAAACTTTTTCATTACTCGGAGAGTAGAGTGAAGATACTAATACTGGAAGTTAGTAACTTTCTTACTCGTATACCCTGTTCAAATACAATTTAATCTAAATGTTAACAAGTAGCAACTTCTGTATGTTCAGTGTCGGTTTTGGCACTACCAGGCCCATGGCCGTAGCGAGGTACGGGCATTTTATCCGGCGCCATAGGCGGTCGTTCAGCGTCATAAGGCCGCTAATGTTCTCTCTATATCTCGACTGCTCCTTTTTTTTTGATGCGCAGGGGAAACCCTTTATGGGTGGCCCGGGTTGGGGACGTGTCTCAGTTATATTCTATTGGAATATTACGCAAAGTTAGACCAGAGGGCGCTACACGTACAGCAAATAATCCGACCAAAATCCATTATGCACACGTCATATCAGAATATTGACAGCTAAACGTTGTCGAACAAAACTTTTAGTTTACTGTCTGTGTTGTTATTGCACTATTTTACAGGCTACTTTTTCCGGAAAAGGTCTTATATCCATACTAATATCATAAATGCGAAAGTCTGTCAGTCTGTTATGTTTTCAAGGACGACCCGCTCAACCGATTTTGTCTATGTCTACAAATCCAAATCCAGGGACAGGACACAACGATACTTTTAATTACTTAAGTAAAATAAGAAACCCCGGAAAAATATGCGTTTCCCGCGCGATAAAAGAATTTTCAGTTTTCACGCAACGGAGAGGCGGGCGTCACCTAGTGGTATATAAATCCATCAATTAATATTCTTTGAGTGTCATTGATCCTTGCGAGTGGTATTGAGAGGGTCAAGAATCAAAAATGCTGATTTTTCTCACTCGCCTGACTTGTTAGAAGGGCTTGAAAATTCAAGATTGCGTAATAATAATTATTAAAAAAAACTTGAGAGGTGTCGAGGGACACCCGGATGGAACGAAGTTGCTTTCTATGAGAGAGACAAACAGAGAACCACGCGCACGCCGCACGGCTTACAACTATAGCAAAATGTGACGTTACAACTTTTGGTCTTAATTTTTTCCGTCTAGCCTCCTTTTGCAACGCGCGATAAAGAACTTCGTTCCAAAGATCATTGTCCAAAAAATATCTAATTACTAGATGACGCCCGCAACTCCGTTGTGTCAAAATTCGTTTATCGCGCGGGAATCGTACATTTTTCCGGGATTAAAACTATCCTATGTCCTTTCCCGGGACTCAAAGTATCTCCATGCCAAATTTCAGCAAAATCGGTTCAGCGGTTTGAGCGTGAAGAGCTAACAGACAGATAGACAGACAGACAGACACACTTTCGCATTTATAATTTTAGTATGGACTAGTATGGATTTTGCTAAAAATTTATTTACATATTTTGTTATTGTCATTTTACATTTTTTGGTAATTATTTCATTAGGACATAATATTTTTTATCAACTGAATCTGTACCCATCAAAATCGTTTCAACGGTAAGTGAGAGGTAACAGACAGACAGCTCTCTACATTCTTACAACATTTGTATGGATTGCGGTACCCACATGGGTAAGGGTGTGTACCCTTTTCGGGTAAAATTATTTACAAATCATGAGGGTAAGCGATAAATTTCGGCATCACGAGCCAACGGGCCCATAGCTCATCTCTGTAGATACGTAAATCATTTGACAAATGACCCACACCGCTTATGAAACAGATTGGCGTAAACTGGAGAGGCCATGATGATGATGATAACTTATCATCATCAAGACTTGATGACTTTAACGCCCGTGGTCCAGTTGCTTAGAGCGTGTCTCTTGATTGTCGTGGGTTTTATTCCGCGTTGGAAACATTATTTCCAAGTTGGTTAGGACAATGCAGGCTGATCAGCTAATTGTCTGACAAGTGAGAGAACGGCTGAACCAATTTGACTAGTTTTAGTCTTGAAATGTTCATAGAAGTCTATGGAAGGTTTATATTAGGGGGAAAGTAATAATAATATGAGTATAGTATTTATACTTCTAAATCACAAGTTGAGGGTCCGAAAATTTCATTTGCTCAAAAAAAAATAACGAAAACACCGAAAAAAAAAGGTAAAAAACGCTATTAACGGAGCAACTAATCCGAAAATAAGCGACAGTCTGTCTGGATTAACCCAACACGAGGTGACGGGGTAAAAAAAGCCAGCATTAATTTAGCCCCGCTCGCAATATGTCTCCCAAAACTTTCCAATTTACACAAACCGATCGTAAATCTGGCGAGCTTTGTCTGAAATTTTAAAATATTACCGGCGAGGCCACGGCAGCGGTCCAAGATACCCCGGATTACAATTTAAGGGTTGATTTATACAAAGCAAGTTTAGGGTTAACACGTATCCTTGATTAGTAATAAGCTTGATATATTAATCGGTTTTTGGGTTTTAAAGTTTTGATGAATTGTTCGCGTATGGAATAACTTATTTTGCTATTTCGGGCTTCGTTTAGGAACCGTTTTATTAATTTTGTGAATGTAGGAAGTTTTTCGATGTTCGTGGGATTCGCGTTGGAGCTACGACGTAGCGCTACAATGTCACGTGCTACGACGTAGCGCTACAATGTCACGAGCTACGACGTAAAGCTATGATGTCACGTGCTACGGATGGCACGTGGTACGACGCAGCTCTACGTAGTCACGAGTTCCAGCGTAGAGCTACGATGTCACGTGCTTCAACGTAGAGTTATGATATCACGTGCTACGACGTAGATCTACGATGTTACGTGCTACGACGTAGAGTTACGATGTTACGTGATACGACGTATAGCTACGATGTCACGTGCTATGACGTAGAACTACGATGTCACGTGCTACGACGTAGAACTACGATGTCGCGTGCTACGACGTAGAGCTACGATGTCACGTGCTACGACGTAGCTCTACGATGTCACGTGCTACGACGTAGCTCTACGATGTCACGTGCTACGACGTAGAGCTGCGATGTCTCATGTTACGACGTAAAGCTACGATGTCACGTGCTTCAACGTAGAGTTATGATATCACGTGCTACGACGTAGATCTACGATGTTACGTGCTACGACGTAGAGTTACGATGTTACGTGATACGACGTATAGCTACGATGTCACGTGCTATGACGTAGAGCTACGATGTCACGTGCTACGACCTAGAACTACGATGTCGCGTGCTACGACGTAGATCTACGATGTCACGTGCTACGACGTAGCTCTACGATGTCACGTGCTACGACGTAGCTCTACGATGTCACGTGCTACGACGTAGAGCTGCGATGTCTCATGTTACAACGTAAAGCTACGATGTGACGTGATACGACGTAGCGCCACGATGTTATGTGCTACGACGCGACGTAGCGCTACAATGTCACGTCAACACGTGCTACGTCTTGTAATTGTATTGTTTGTGTTAATAATTGTTGTGTTTATTGACAATCAGATGTATGATCCAATCAGATGTCTGTTCCAAAGAGATTCAACTAGCCGATTTACCTTTTAACCTTTTCCTGCTCGTTTTCAGTCATCAAAATCCTTTCTTTCAAATCAACTTTACCAATACCTTTTAGTGTAACGAATATTAGGCGATTGGCTCTGACCTGGACCGAACCTGATCGAGTGAACCAAATTGAGCATCTGCTGATTCCTTATCGGGTTACATTACTGGTAAGAATGGGAATTTGGAGTAACGAAAATGGATGTGGCATTAAAAAAATCTATAGAAAAATAGCCCTTATTTTTTGAGTTGCTGGAGATTTTGTTGAAAGCAGCTACACAATGATTACTATTTAATTATAATTCATTGCTTATTCCAACTGGCTTAGAATGGAGACATTGAGTGAGTTATACAATGTTTTGAAAGAAATTACTTAGCAGTAACTTTCACAGTTGTCTTAATTTACTATCCAGAAGAAAATAAGATAAGTGCTTAACTTTACTTTTTATCGAATTTATGGTAGATCTTCAGAACTGCGACCGAAGTCTATAGTCGCTGGTCTTCCTCATCTCAGGGTCATAAACAGGCAAACTTTCAGCTTTTATAAAATGATGAAATTCAGGCTGTCGCTGACTCTGGAGCCATGAAGAAATTAATAATAACAATATCTATGGACGCATCCACGTCAGTCTGGCCCCGTGCTAAATACCTAAAGGACTTGTATTACGGGTACCAGACAACGGAAATATATTTAGTACTTTTAAACTATACATATATTTAAGATTTTTATAATATGATACACATATTTAATACACATCCATGACCCAGGAACTTTGAAAAACTTTTTTGTTTCATCGGCGGGATTCGAACTCGTGATCCCCGGCTTGAGCTACTAAGAGCCCATCTGAGCCATAGAGGTCGTCGAAAATTGCCACTAAGAAAATTGTACCTCATCATTTATTTATCAGGAAGAAACATTAATTTAACCTGTCCAACTTTCTTACCTCCATTCCCTCGCTTGTACATTGATTGTCGCAAATGGCTCGGTAAGTATATTGGGTAGTGAATTACCCTAATACCTTGTTCTGGCAAACAGGATTATTCACTGATTCCTTATGGGATAAACATCTAATATTCCGCCATTTCATTTGTAGTAGCTTGTTTTGTTTATTTACCCGACTACGGTGAAGCCAAAAAGGATTAATGACTTTTGGTAGTGCATGATATGTGCATTGGTAGTGTTTATACGTCTGTATTTGTGCAGTGTTTGTGTCTGTATATGCCTAGGTAGCGGCTAAACTACTGGTCCGATTTTTAATTATAAGGTGTCAATGGATTATTACATTTATATTGCCGTTAACGAATTATTGGTGGCGCATAATATAATGTATATGTTGCAGCACACTGGTTAAAATAGACGTTCAATCAAACAGCTAGCCCTTTGACTAAACAACGCCATTCAATCACACGGCTATACGTCGTTTAGCCGGCTTGTTGACTGCAACGTTCAACACTACAGCTAGACGACGCTTAGCCAACTGGTTAAATGGCAAATTAACAAAGGTGACCATTAGTTAATCATGTAATTTTTGAGAATAGGAAAACTTTTTGTAATTTCTTGGGAGATTTACGTATATTTAGTTCTTTCTTTCAGAAAAATATTATATTGAAACAAACACAAGCACCTGTATAGTTGACGCCATTTTGTAAACATAACGCACCTAGCGCCGCGGTGGTGAGCGCCGAACTAATTCAATCGGCAGCGGCAAAACGGCGGCTTTTGAATCAGCTGTAGTGTTGAACGTTTTGAGCGACTTAAATATTCAATTAAAAAGCTAGACCAGTGATTGAATGGCGTTGTTCAGTCAAAGGGCTAGCTGTTTGATTGAACGGCTATTTAAACCAGTTGGCTGCGACATATATAGAACCACTAGCGACCCGCCCCGGCGTCGCACGGGTATAAAATATATAGGTAGCCATATAGGTATTAAAATCGATAGCCTATGATCCTTCACGTGGTCTACTTCTTATCTGTGCCAAGTAACATAAAAATTGCTCCAGTAGTTCGCGAGATAAGCCCTTTCAAATAATTTCCCCCGTTTTTTCCACATTCTCCTATTATTGTACTGCACGATTTGTTGCAGTACAAACGTGCAGGAGAATGTCTTGTGAACCTGGCTTTAGTCGTGATTTTTGACTAATTTTTGAGTCCCATAAAACGTCATAGTTTATCGTAAAATTTTTGCGATCGATATCCAGCGCTTTAAATCTGTAATGGCTCCGAATCGCCACAAATTCGATATTACCATCAAAACAAGGTAGTAAAGAAGCGTTTAGTAACACCTGTTATTTACGGCTGACATTTAAAAATTTGCCACCCCAGGGCTGTAACGTTTAATACCATCGATGTTTTTACGCTTGTCCATAATCGTTGGGGACGTTATTGTCGATACTTTAATAGAAAAATGACGTGTATTTTATGATTTTTATGAAAATACGTGTGGAATCTTGGAGACTGCCGTGGTAAAGCTATTGCATAGCATTATAATTCGCATACGTCTAGTCACACGCACACAAACGGTGCCGGTCGGAGTGGCTGAGTGTTAGGTTTATTTTCGTTACGGAAATTCTTGATTCGGTGGCCGCGCTCAAAGCCCGCGATAAAAGCTATGGAATAGCTTAAAAACTTTTTAATGGTCTAAAACGTTGTGTACTATTTTAGGGGCGGCAACAAATTACGTGAGGTGTTTAGGGGGGGAAGGGGGTCGAGTCAAATCTCACGTAATTTTTTTCTCAAAAAAATAATACTATTTTGGTCCATTTCATCCAGATTGTACGTATGCTTAAGATTTAATCGTTAGCGTAATCGTTATACGATTAAGATCATTCACAAATTCGTTCGAAAGAAAATGTACTGACTGGTATTGACTGTAAAACCAAACGGTAAAAAAAATATTAAGTACGTAAAAAATATAATCTCGATGCAAGACACGAGATCTGATCAAAAACTCGTAAGACGGAGTCTGAGTTGGCCGCTGGCGTAACATAATATTATATTATGTTTTTTTTTATTATTATTAAATAAGGGGGCAAACGATTATGTGAGGCAGTAATATCCCCCTTTGGGGCCGTTCATTAATCACATGATATTACTTTTAGCATATTAACTTCTGCTGTTTTGCTCCCGAACCCGTTATTTCCTAAACGCTTTTACAGACGAACAGTGCCGTTCGTCTGTAAGAAGCATAAGGGAAGGGCCAGGCATGCAAAAAACTACATTGTTTTTCTATGGTTGTTTTTGCGATGTGACGTCGCAACGCAGTGTTGTGGCCTGGCCCTTAGCCCCAATTTCACCAGCGATGGTTAAAGTTAATGCTCGAATTAGTATCACGTTATATCTTTCGTTTTTCTTATGAATGAAAGTGAAAAAACAAAAATAATATACAGTGACATGACATTTTAACAAGCTGTTAACACTAATCCACGTTGATGAAATCAGGGTTAAATCTCTTTAAAGAAAATTATCTTTACCTGCCTTAATCGCCTTCCAATATCTTAACGGGGTTAAGGGAATTTAACCCATTTGGATCCGCCGTCCCTGTACAGGGACAGTTGTTCAAATACCCACATTTTTTGTTGTGTCACAGATATTTTTCAATTGCATCCATATTTCATATGCTGAGTAGTGTATCGTGTTTATCTTATTTTAAATCTTGGTGAATTTGTAATAAAAAGTGTTCGTATTGAAGTTGAAAACAACTGAAGTCAAAACGTAAATTATCGTCACAAGGTAAGACATTTTATTTTATGTTGCTATGCGAAACTTTCTGTTTGTTTTAGAAATATTACTGTTTTATACTGTCAATAACAGTAATAAGTGATAACAAATGTTTATATTTTAGTGTTGTGGATGACAACTCATATTTTGTTCCAGTGTCCCTGTATAGGGACAATGGGCACATTAGTGATATTTTTTAAATAAAGTTCTAAGTATTTTGTATCTTCTTTTCAGAATCTTTATCGAATTTATAATGGCTAAAAGGACATTTAATGCCATTTCTGACTACGGAGGGCTTGCAGAAGCAATAGAAAACATTAAATGAAGAAGATGACCTAGACATGAGCTATGAATTGGTAGCCATTCCTCCAGACCCAAGCGTTCTAACGGATGAAGAGGAGTTTGACGAAGATGACATTCACCAAAACATATTGCCGCGAGATATACCTGGTAGAGTAGAAGTCTTCGCTACTCAGGATAACGAGGATTGGGATAGCAGTGATGATGAGCCCCTGCAAAAACGTTCTAGGAAGCCTCCAGAGACTGAACCAAAGTGGCGCAAATCTGAAGGTTCTTACGGTGACATTGCTTCCACCAGTGATGATCTTCAAGAGCGCAGAGAAAATGTAGAAAATGAACTGAAAGATTTAGGCCCAGTAGAGATATTTGAAAAGTTTTTTGATGAAGAAGTCATGCAGATGATTTTAGTGAACACAAAACTTTATGCTGCACAAAACAACAAACATGACTTTCATGTGACCGTTGATGATCTCAAAAAATTTTTTGGAATACTCATGCTAACGGGGTATCATACATTAGCTAGAGAACGTTTATATTGGTCCCTGGACGAAGATTGTAATGTGCCAATTGTTACTAAAACCATGTCAAAAAATAAATATTTCGAAATAAAAAAATTTTTGCACTTCTGTGATAACGAAAATGCTGCCGGATCCACTGATAGGATGTTCAAAATACGACCGCTTGCTGACCTTCTCATAAAAAAATATTTACAATGGGGTGTATTTCACGAACAATTGTCTATTGATGAATCTATGATCAAATACTTTGGACGACATCCTGCAAAACAATTCATAAAAGGAAAGCCAGTGCGATTCGGTTACAAGAACTGGATGATAGCTAGTGCTGATGGTTATTGTTATGCTTTTGATATCTACTGTGGCAAATCATCAACGGTAACAACAAACGAACCATTGGGGTCAAAAGTTGTGAAACTTTTGCTGGCAAAAAGTCAATGCGTTCCAAACGAGCATATTATTTATTTTGACAACTTTTTTACCAGCCATGGTTTGCTAAAAGAACTACGTGAGTCTGGATATCGAGCGACGGGCACTGTTCGGGAGAATCGAACTAAAAAATGTCCCCTGATATCGGTCAAAGATATGAAAAAAAAGACAAGAGCTCATTACGACTATCGTTTTGATACCACTAATCAAATTTTGTTCGTTCGTTGGCTTGATAACAGCGTATGCACTATGGGCACCAATTTCGACACGGTTCATCCCTTGGGAAAAGTTAAAAGATGGGATACTGGACAAAAGAAAAAGGTAGATATGGACATTCCACATGTCTTTCAAAGTTATAATAAAGGTATGGGTGGTGTGGATCAGGCGGATCAATCTATCGCAGTATATAGATCGGCTATTAGGGGCAAAAAATGGTGGTGGGTGCTATTCACCTACATGCTTGCCCTGTCTGTTGCTAATGCCTGGCGTCTGCATTCTTTGACTCATGAAGAAAAAATGGACCAGCTGCAATTCCGTCGAACAATTACACGATTTTACTTGAAATCTGATGGGCGCAATGATCGGAGACGAAAACCATCATCGGCTGTTCCGGGAGTTGCAGCAGATGGAGTAGGACACTTTCCGCAGAGATTGCCAAACCAATTACGATGTGTTATTTGCCATAAAAAAGTACGATGGCAGTGCAAAAAATGCATAAAAACATTGTGTATCGAAAACAACAATTGTTTCGAAAACTACCACACATGAGCCCATTGTCCCTGTACAAGGACAGTGTTTTTTTTAATACTTGCAAACTTTTTTTTAAATTTCTTTTTGGTATTTTCACTTTGTAAGAGCCCTATTAATAGATAAATAAAGAAAAAATAATTATTTTTACTGTAGTTTGCTTTTGGGTCCAAATGGGTTAAATTACCTCCTTCTGGGGTAATAAGTACCCCTTAATTTCTTGAAGTGAAGTTTAAAGTGGATACGTTAAGGGTTAAATATCTAATTATTGAGAATTCCGAGTTATATCCTTATCGAATTAAGGTGTACTCAAAGATGTTTATTTAATATAATTTGACGAAATATTCATGTTAATATTTTGCTAATGGTTCTGATCAGATATTTAGCCAGGGTTTACAAAATATCAGGAAATTGCAAACAGCCATTTTATGTTTACATAAATAATCTTTAATTGTGTTTAGCTATTTGCATTTTGAGATTAATCTCTTAATTAAAAAAAACTCTTATATTAATAATTTTATACGGCATCTTAATTTTAAAGTACAAAAAACATGTTTTTAGGAACATGCATTTAATCAAATACCTAGTATTTACTAGATAATTATACTAAGTAAATTATTATTGTTTATATTCCTTCAGGTAACGTATCCAAACCAACAATCAACATTGACGAAAACTGCCAATTAAAACACGTAAATATTTTTGCAGAAATTCCATACTAGTATTGTAACTGCGAAAGCATGTCTGTCTGTCTGTTATCTCTTTACACCCAAAACGCTGAACCGATTTTACTGAAATTTGGTATGAAGATAATTTGAGTCCCTGGAAAAAACATAGGATACTTTTTATCCCAGGAAAATGTACGGTTTCTGCGCTATAAACGAATTTTGATGCAAGGGAGTAGCAGACGTCATGTAGTATAAAATACACATACAGTAAAATCTTAAAAAATATAGTATAATTTTCATCTTTTCAATTACTTTTTGAGTTGTTATGCGTCAAAGCTAATTTCATTTGATATATTTCGCCCAAATCTCCCAGGGGAAGGAGAATTAATTATCTGAAATATTAATTAATTGCTGTAGCCATATCTAGCCGAGAAAATATTAAGAGGAACGTAATTAAAAGAACAGGATGAAAAAAGAAAATTCTTGTACCTTAATCTCGGCGTTCAAAGGCAGATAACAAAAAATTAAAACCGACTTCCAAGCTAAAAACAATAATAATATCCTTATAATATGAACTAAAAAGTATTAAATAATTTTTCCTATCTCATGGTGCCTTTTTCCGAATTCGGCTAAAACTCAACTATTTCTGTACTCAATCTTTATAATTTCGGTACCGTCGGTACCAGATAATATAGCTGAATCCAGATGCCAAAATATTTGAAACATTTGTAACTGGCACCGACTTCAAAATTATGAAGATTGAGTACAGAAATAGTTGAGTTTTAGCCGAATTCAGAAAAATGCACCATAAGATAGGAACAATTATTTAATACTTTTTAGTTCATATTATCGGCCACTCTCAGGAGAGCAAAATTTACGTGTCCCGGGCTTGTATACTCTGTAATATTATCTTATTCAAGTATGTAATATTTTTAAACGGTAGTTAGCATCAGTATCTAGCTACAAACTTAAACACAGGCTTCTAATTAACGTAATTCAGACTAAATTAATTGAATCCGTGTTCAAAAACCATGTTTTTCTAACTACCGTAACGTGTCCCCACGCCAACTTGATCTCGAAACTTGCTTGTAATTTTTATAACGTACCTATTTAATTTAATCTATTCATGGTTTTAAACGCCTATAAACATTGGTTCTCGCATTGCAAAATATCGACTCAATAGGCCCAGCCTATAAATAGTTATCATGAAATAATCGCTTGTCCGATCAAAAGTCCTAATTACCGTAACACCTGCTGTTTTTGGATACCCATCCAAAAATATCAGGATTTGGCACATTACGAGTGCACGGGTTGCTTCTCCTTAGTGTGTGCCATGGCCCATCAGCGGTCCCACGTCGTTAATGTTAGTGTGCCGCCGATAAAGCACATTAGTATATAATTTCCGTAGCTCCGTACTGTAGTAATCGTTGAACATACAAAAAAACATATCCACAGCCGAACATATAACCTCCTCGTTTTTCTGAAGTCGGTTAAAAAAAATATGCGTAAATAAAAAATCGTCTTAGCGACTTGGGCGAGAAGTAACAGCAAGACCGACACTCTTTCAAAATACTTACGCTTATTACGTATACGTATACTTGTATGGATTATAGTAAATATGTTAAAGGAATTGTTCTACGGTTACTCTTAAGGCCATCCACTGAGCAAACCACCTTGACCATACATTTGCCGCGTTGCCGAGATCGCGCCAGAATCCTATTTTTTTTTTACTTATCTTACTTCAAAATTGACCTAAAAAAATACAAACGTCCAGTATGTAGTTAATGAAAATCTCGATCTAGTGGCGTGCGTGTGTTTCAAATAACCGTAATTTGTAAATACTAAGGACTAAGGAGACGCTGAATGTATGCTTGAATTTAAATAAACTGGTGTTACTTTGGAAGCTGATATCATGAGTATAATAAACAAAAATAGGAAATTAATAACTATGAAAGGAACGTTCATTTACTGATGATTATTGCTGTATTTTTATTATAATTTTGTAGCTTTCAAATTATGAGTTAATAAGGCTCTAAAAGCTCTAGATTACGGCATCTCCGTAGGGCGAGGGTCCTAATGTTGTAAGTTAACAATTATTGAGAGTCCTTTAAATCTTCTATTACAGGCTTCTAAGACATCGAAAGCTACGTACAGGCTACGTATGATGGTTCCAGTTAGTTTCATTAGGACAATGGCTTTAAATTGCAATAGTTAGGTGTATGAATGGTGGATGGCGCAACGGATAAGCACTAGCGACTTTTAAGATGAATTCCTTAATATTTAACTTACTATGAACTAGTATTTTACCTATTGAAATTTAACTTAGTGGCGTAGCTAGGTCACGTAGGCCCCAAACCCGTGTGACTCACAGGACGTAAATGTTGAAAATTTGACGTCCCTCTTATTATTAAACTTTACTTACGATCTGAAACATAGCTTAGAAAAAAAAGACGGGTTGCACTCCGGGAGTGCCGGCAGAAGTGAAAACTTGATTATTAACGTTGTGCATTTTTTAACTCATTTTTTATGAAAATCGATAATTAAAAAATCGATTTTTTTAATTAATCGAAACCCTTACAATCAATTTGAGTTCGAGTTCGAGTTTGAGTTCGAGTTCGAGTTCGAGTTCGAGTTCGACACAAAACACAACTCTCCAACTCTTACGGTTTTTCCAAGGTTTTTCGATCAGCACGAGAATCTGACGCGAGTTTCACAGTTTTTACCCATCCCAAAAAAGTGCTCAACGCCGCTAAAGAAGTTTTCACTTCAAAATATTACCGCTACAAAACATCTAAAATGTCCCCTGAGTTCGTGTACCTCGGGCGCCGCCCCACCTTGCTCCTTAGTAGCCACTGAGACTGGGTAGTGCTCATATTGTACTGATGTGCCACTGTTGACACAAATGTGACATCCTAACATGGTCATAATATATGCGTCAATGCACTGGACCATAATTCAAAACTATAGTATAATTTTCACAGAGCCAGTACTGGCTGCCAATTAGACTGGCAGCCAGTATTGGCTTGGTATATGCCGCGTGTGAACAGTTTTTCAAGCCAGGCCAGACTGTTCACACGCGGCATATACCAAGCCAATATTGGCTGCCAGTCTTATTGGCAGCCAATACTGGCTCTGTAAAAACTTCACTTAAGGGGCCGGGTTACCCTCGAAATTCTCATACATATGTAATACCAAAATCATTTTGTCATACGAAAGTATTTAACATGTTTGTGTTATTTTTCAGCTTAAAATAGTAATTACTTAGGTTCCTGAACAAAAATTAACTTCAAAATATTTAAACACTAAAAAAAATTTTTTTGTGTATAAATTTTTTTTACTTAATTTACTACTAAATATTTAAACACTAAAAAATAGAGTAAAACACTAAAAAATATTTAAATAAATAGTAAATTTACTACAAAATATTTAAATACTAAAAATATTTTTTAGAGTTGAAAACCTAACACTGAAAGAATTTTTCAAATCGGACCAATAGTTCCTGAGATTAGCGCGTTCAAGTTGGCCCTTTCAAATAATTTTCCCCGTTTTTTCCACATTTTCCTCAATTTCTTTGCTTCTATTAGTCTTAGCGGGATAAAATATAGGCTATAACCTTCCTCGATAAATGGGCTATCAAACACTGAAAGAATCATCAAAATCCGTTGCGTAGTTTTAAAGATTAAAGGGAACAAAGGGACATGAGGGAAAAAAGTGACTTTGTTTTATAATAAGTATAGAATACCATATTTTTGCAAATAAACGTTCTCATTCTTATTCTAGGATATTTAATATACTGCAATGTTTTCGCGATAGAGGTAGCACCTTCACGCTTACGCTACGTACTAACTACTAACATAGAGTAAATATACATAATATATATTTTCCTTAGTCTATCCACGTTACGTACGTGCTACGAGATAGCACCAACACAGACATAATAGAATTATTCTTCTATCTATACACATTATAAAACAAAGTCGCTTTTTTCACTCATGTCCCTTTGTTCCCTTTAATCTTTAAAACTAAGCAACAGATTTTGATGATTCTTTCAATGTTAGATAGCCCGTTTATCGAGAAAGGCTATAATAGGGTATATTTTATCACGCTAAAACTAATAGGAGCGAAGAAATAGAGGAAAATATGGAAAAAACGGGGAAAATTATTTGAAAGGGCTAACTTGAACGCGCTAATCTCAGGAACTACCGGTCCGATTTGATAAATTATTTTAGTATTAGATAGCCCATTTACTGAGGAAGGCTATAAGCTGTATTTTGTCACGCTAAGACTAATAGGAGAATGTGGAAAAAACGGGGAAAATTATTTGAAAGGACTTATCTCGCGAACTACTGGAGCAATTTTTATGCTATTTGGCACTGACACAATTTTGAAGAAAATATTATATTTCTAGTAAGCATAATCTGAATCTCTATCAGATTACCAATCGCTTCATCCTGTGCCTCCACCACACGTTAAGATAGACGCAACAGAGCCATAGGTAATTCCAGACTACGGAAATAAGGCGCATTACTCACCGCCTACTACCTGCAGTTCTAAAATGGCGACATTCGGTTATACTGTGTAAGCTTTAAATAGGAATATCATTTTTCTTATATACCTAGATGACGCCTGCAACACCTTTGCGCCAAAATTCGTTTATCGCGCGGGAACTGTACATTTTTCTGGGATAAACAGTATCCTATGTCCTTTCACGGGACCAAAATTTCAGTGAAATCGATTCAGTGGTTTAGGGAGTGGTAAGGGAAACAAACCTCGAGTATTATATTTGGTTTTGTTACTCTATACTTTATACAGGTGGTATAGAGGGTTTTATCTACGGAATCCAACCAATTACTTTTATTTTCATTTTATTATTATGATAATATAGAGGTAAACACAATTGAGTATTTATATCTACTAGACACCTTAATAATAATATCTACTACCATTATTGACATCGAGCAAAATATGGCAGAACAACCACAATTTGTTGTATGGGAGTGCGTTACTTTTAAATTATTGTCGTTTGGTCTGTTTGCAAAAGCGGGACAATTTTGGCCTCGCGGGGGACAGCGGACAGACTGCCTGAAAGTGGGACGTAGTCACGTTAACATATTATGAAAAATCCTATCACGGTGTTTGTTGCCAAACTTCTCTAAAAGAGCTGAGCTGATAATTTTGTAATCTTATCCTTAACGTGTCCGTGGTCCAATAGTTCAGAGCGTGGCTCTTGACTCGGAGGTCGTGGGTTCGATTCCCGCATTGGAAACATGTAATTTCCAAGTTTAGTTAGGACAATGCAGGCCGATCACCTGATTGTCTGACATGTGAGATGATCCACGCGTCGGATGGGCATTTTCTCGCCAGTCGTCTCGGTCTTTCGTCCCTCTGGGATATGAGTGTAAAGGAATAGAGACTCAGAGAGTGCTCTTACGTACTGCGCACACACTTGGGCACTATAACAATGCTCCTGCATAACTGGCCTGGCTACCGTCACTGAAACCGGTTGGATTTATTATTACTTCAAAGGGATTCGTTAGACTAACGTACGATACGCTTAGTCTAAACTCTAACGTATCCATTTGAACATTTTAGCAGTAACTGTCTTGTTGCGTTGTTACCGTCCACTCTGCGTACAATCTATCATTGGCAGTTAATTTCGCCGAAAATGTAGCTCGGAACTACTTTCCTTAAATTTCTGCTGAAATTTGAGCGGGAAACAAGCTAATTCACGCTTATTACGCCCATGAAACAATAATTTACTGAGTAATTATAATAATTATTATTTCTTATCCTTATTCAGCGGCATCTAGCGAGCTCTTTTGGAACTAACATGTTAAACAAGTACCCAAAAGTTCAACCGGTTAAATTCTTTTCGACATACCTACCTCAAAATGCTTCGAACAAATTAATATTCGACCAGATGAATACTATAAATGAATAAACTACGTCGCGTCGTGTTTAAATTGGTAGCTTATTAATAATATTACTATGCTACTAAAATATATAAGTATTATTTTTTTCAACTCTAGATGACGCCCGCAACTCCGTTGCGCCAAAACTCGTTTATCGCGCGGGAACCGTACATTTTTCCGAGATAAAAAGTATCCTATGTCCTTTCTCGGGACTCAAAGTATTTCCATGCCTTTCAGCAAAATCGGTTCAGCGGTTTGAGCGTGAAGAGGTAACAGACAGACAGACAGACAGACAGACAGACAGACATACTTTCACATTTATAACATTAGTATGGAAGTATGGATAAGATCAAAATGAATAAAAACAGTACAAAATAATTTTGGCGCAAAAATATATTTCTACATATTCTTTGTAATATTATTTTGAATAATTTTCACGTTGTCTTTCCATGCATAACACTATCGACGAAAGCCTACAAAATATACGTCTATAAAGATAAGCAAAGCATATAAAACTATAACATTTCCATGGTAAGAGAATATACCAATGTTTTTGTTGAAGGAATTTTTATACCCTTTAAGGACGACATTCATAGGAACATTCATCGTTCTATTTGTATGTTAATGTAAAGCCTTATATTATATTATGTGGTGGGAAAAAAGAAAACACTTTTTTATTTTCTTGCTTTTTCGTCACATTTTGACTATCCATACTAATATTATAAATGCGAAAGTGTGTCTGTCTGTCTGTCTGTCTGTCTGTCAGACTGTTACCTCTTCACGCTCAAACCGCTGAACCGATTTTGCCGAAATTTGGTATGGTACTTTGAATCCCGGGAAAGGACATAGGATAGTTTTTATCCCGGGAAAAATGTTCGGTTCCCGCGCGATAAACGAAATATTTTGTTGTGTTTTATGGAAATGGTATCCTGCCCTTAATATATTTTAGTATATTAAGGGCAGGCCTGGGAATCTTGGCTTTAATTTTTAAATTAAGTTTATCACGTTTATTGCCAATTATTATGTCTGGTCTAATACAATATTTGTTAGATTGTTGGCTGTAGTACAATCACACGAATATGACGCGTGAAATTATTAGCACGTTTATACATGACATGCCGCTTAACGCGACGTCGCGTGAATGGCGATGAACGTGTTGACGGAAGAACATAAATAATGGCAACGAACGAGTAAAAGATTCGCCTTATTTATGGGAAGTGATTTACGTATGTTCCGTCACTCTTCTTGCACTTGAAGCCTCCACAGCATTTCGGATAAGGAAGTGAGAGGTCACCGCTGGCGGGCTCACATCCAGGACCCTCGTATAGAGACGCATCTTAAAATTTTAAAAAGTTACGTCATGTCAGTTTTATAAGATTTCTTTGGTCACGCCGACTTTGTTGATCTCAAGGAAAATGTATTTTTAATAACAGTACGTCTTGTACGTAATAAATTATTATAGTAATATTTTTTTATCTTAAAAATATAGACAACTTAATCAAGGTCGACCAGTCTAGTGCACTATGGTAGTTTTTTTTTTTTTTTTGCTCGGTCACGTCAAATGTCACGTACATTTTAAATTGAAATTCAACGTTTATCACGTTGAATGTGAACTAAAAATGATATTTTGTTAGATTACATATGCAATGTGTCCCGATACCGGTGTCCGATCCTTTAATGTCATTATCTATGGCATATTCTGGCGAGTTTATATCTAGTTATAGTTTTTGACCGACTTCCAAAAAGGAGGTGGTAATATGTTCGGCTGTATGTATCTTTTTTGTTTTTTTTTTATGTTCCACGATTACTCAGCCGTTTGTGGTCCGATTTTCAAAATTCTTTTTGTGTTGTATAGGATTTAACTCGAATTTGGTACCATGTTCACTAAAGTGGTGATCTGATGATGGGATCCTTGAGGAATCGAGGGGACTTCTTGAAATTTGTATGGAAACATATAGTGATTTCGATTTTTTCTGAAACATTCGAGGTAAATGCTACCAAAAAGTAAGACTTCGCACCAGGTTATACCCTGGATCCGAAGGTACCGAACAGAACTTTTGAATGCTTATAGGTACAGGTTCGGGGATTTCGGCGTTGTTTAAACAACTGAAAGCATAAGCTAATACATCAATTTGATTAATCATCATCATCACAACCATAATTATACCATGGGTCATCACACTATGACTCAATTATTGGTACTTGCCAAAAGTTTTAGATAATCTGAAATTACTGGAACTCACGATTAAATTAGCTGGTACCGACTTCAAAATAATGAAGATTGTAGTATACAGTACAGAAATAGTTAGGATTTAGACGAATTCTGAAAAAGGCACTATTAAAGAGTAAGAGTTATTTAATACTTTTTAGTTCATATTACTATTGTTTTTACCTTGGAAGTCGGTTTTAATTTTTTGTTAAAAATAATTAATCCTATTTTGTTTTGTGTTTTTCTCTGTCTTTCACTATGTAAACCTTATGTTAATATTGTTACCTTCAATGCTGGTGTAGTTGTAATTGGACCTCAGTCTAAAATATGGTGTGTGTTGTTAATGTTATTTTACTGTACGATTTTTGTCACATTTTCATAGATATCCACAAATTTTTTGTTTTTCGATAATTTAATAATTAATTAAATAGTTTTTGATTATAACAGTAAGCTAATGCATTATATTTTTGATTTTGTTTGTTATTTTAATTAAATAAAAATATATTTAGCTGCTTAATATCAATCAATATTTAAAAATAAATTACTGTATGTTGTTATTTTGTGGTCTGTAACTGTACCGTAATAAGTAAATAAATAAATAAATAAATATAATAACCATAAAGTAAGTAGGTATCCTACGCATCTGTTACAGGTTGGGTAAAAATCGGTACACATCAAAACATAATATTAATGCTAACCGATCAAGCCCCGTACGAGCACCGGTGATCGCGACAACAATAGAATACAATAGCATTTCAAAGAATCTCCGATCGAACCTAACTTATCGGTAATGCGAAATGTGCATGTCCGTCCGTCACCACTTTATGCTAAAACCGTTAAAGCGATTTCAAGTTATACACCGACAAAAAATGTGAAGAATCGGCTTGCTAACATTACAGATATTGAAGTACAGTAAACTAATACTTACTAGAACTACAGACTACTCAACTGATTTTGAGCAACAACACGTGACACGTGAGAGAGCCATGCTTCGGCACGAATGGGCCGGCTTGACCAGCGTGAAACAGCGCTTGCGCTGTGTTTCGCCGAGTGAGTGAGTTTACCGGAGGCCCAATCCCCTACCCTATTCCCTTCCCTACCCTCCCCTATTACCCTATTCCCTATTAAAAGGTCGGCAACGCACCTGCAGCTCTCTGATGCTGCGAGTGTCCATGGGCGACGGAAGTTGCTTTCCATCAGGTGACCCGTTGGCTCGTTTGCCCTTTCTTTCATAAAAAAACACACAATGTACAATTGATCTAAAAAGTAACACCAGTGTGCCCGTGGATTAATATTTACGGCCGAAAAAACTTATAATGTATTTTAGCTTGTGGTATTATATTTTTTCCACTTAGCTACCTGAATTATCAATGTATACACATACAGAGTATAAATAAATACATAGTAATATATACAACCAGAGTATAAAAAAAAACAGAGTAACAAAAAAAGTGATTATACTTTAGAGTTTAGAGTCTGTATGTGTCATTTGTATAGAGCTCACGAGTTTACCCATACATACATAAGGAAAAAAAAGTTTCTCTTTCAGCTAAGCCACTTTATAGCTAATATTTTCAAAGCTATAATATTGGGATGGGCCAGCCTCGGCGTATATCTACAAGGTGTAATAAAAATAAGTAAGTATATTATTACTCAAACACAAACTCAAAACTCAAACTCAAAATTTTTTATTCAGAATAAATTTTTGCAAATATTTTCTGAAAGTCTACATGATGCCTACCACCGGTTCGGGAACTAACCCGGCGAGAAGAACCAGCGTAAGAAACTCGCAGGGGGCCCACTTTATTTACCAAAAAAAGTGAGAAAAAAATTAATATTTTAAAATAAAGTTTACAATGCTGGAACTTAAAATTATACAATGTCAACATACATACATAAATGTAAGTCATAAAATAATGTAGAAGCAGCCTTGCAAGCAGCCATCCTACTCCCAAGATGTGCCGTCGTTTATGAAATCATTGACCTTATAATAGGCTTTGGCACACAAACGTTCTTTGACTACTTTTTTAAATTTATTAATGGAAAGATTTTGAACGTTTTCTGGGATTTTATTGTAAAGGCGTACACATTGACCTTTAAAAGATTTACTAACTTCACTAAGTCTGATCACCGGTATTTCTAGTTTGTACTTATTTCTAGTGTTTCTTCCGTGACTGTCAATTTTGGTTGTAACTTTTTAATAAATAAGTAATAGTTTAAAACAACTAAAAACACGCTTTTTATAGAAAACCAAACTAAAAAATTGAAAATAAATTATAAGAAATTTAAATTAAGAAGACGTGCTAAAAATTTCAATAAATATAAATTAATAATAGTATGAATAAAAAAAAATATTTCATTAAAAAAGCGTGGGGTGCATCGTGTCAATAGTTATAAATATTTTATTGACAGATATGAGTAGAATGATTATCATTTTGATGATATCTTAAAAAGCGCCCCACGCTTTTTTTTAAATATTTTTTTTATTCGTACTATTATTAATTTATATTTATTGAATTTTTTAGCACTTCTTCTTAAATTAAATACTATTATTCATTTATATTTATTTATTCATACTATTATTAATTTATATTTATTGAAATTTTTAGCACGTCTTCTTAATTTAAATTTCTTCGCGCCCAAAGAAGTCGGTTACAAACAAACATACAAATTGAATAATTATATCAAATTAGTGTATTGTCATCGGTCCTCGATTAATCTACAAAGTTTGAAAGAAATCTGGCCGTTTAAAGGGGTCAAAATCGCGCCCAAGAAGTCGGTTACAAACATACATGTGAAGCTAATAAAAAGCGTATAATAATAAAAAAATGCCAGACACTAACATAAGTATTTACTGTGGATCTCATACGAATAAGACGATTGGATTTTATGACTAATATTAAATAATTTACCCTCTAGGTCATCGACGTAATAAAGTTTGTTTACATCTTAACCAAATATAATCATGAATTATGATATACGAGTTAACTCATTCTTATCGTGTTTAAACGTCTGTCAGATGGCTATAAAAACTGACCATTATGTTTACTGCGGTTGGCTTATGTCAATAATTTTAAATGAACTATATGGACTGCCAGCTATAAGGATCTTATAGAGCTAGGATGTCATTGTCATATGAATGCGGATGCCAAGAAGCTGAACTCATTACACGAACCATAAGGCCCGTATTCACTTTCGTTAGTAATAAGTGCGAGTGATTAGGGCAGGTGATTAGTTATTAGGAAAAAGTAAGTGTGGACAGCGACTGTTTAGTGCAAGTGATTAGCCGGCTGCGTAGTAACGTGATTAGTTCTGTATTCACTTTGATTAGTGATTAAGTGCAGGTGACTAGTACAGGTGATGAGTGATTAGTGGAAAGTAAGTGTGGACAGCGACTGATTAGTGCAAATGACTAGTCGGCTGCGTAGTAACGTGATTAAAGCGTGTTCTATTTTTTGCGAGTGCAAGTGCGTGACAGATGAAAACCAATTTTGGTTTCGTTTGACAGCTCGAGATTGTTACTATTATTCCGCTAGGTATAATAACTTTATGGGCCAGACTGACGTGGTGAAGCGTCCATAGATATAGTATATCATTATTATTATTAAAAGTATAAAAGGACACCCTTTCAATTACTTCCATACTAATCCATACTTATTACTTACTAATATACTAATAATATTATAAATGCGAATGTGTGTCTGTCTGTCTGTTACCTCTTGTTTGGCGCGAACATCCTGGGGGGGGGGGGGGGGGGGGGGCGGAAATGGGCGTGAGCTGATCCCCATCTTGAGCTGAATCCAGTGGGAGCCGGGCAATCTTGCCGACAGGTCTCTGCAGCTGACCTTGTGAGGTGGCCAAGTCCACGACTCTGATGACTCCATCCTTCCCAGGTAGTAGGCGTGTGATTCTTCCCATCTTCCATTGGAGCGGAGGCAGACTGTCCTCCTTGAGCAGAACCAGTTCCCCAATTTTGGGTTGAGAGGAAGAGGAAAGCCATTTGGAGCGGATTTGAAGGGTATGGAGGTAGGACTTGGTCCAGAGAGCCCAGAAGCGCTTAGAGAGAGATTGGATGAGCTGAAAGCGCTTAAGGGGGGAGATGACTCTGTCATCTATTGTGTGCTCGGGAAGAGCTGTGAGCGGACCCCCTCACAACCGGCCATTTCCTCATAGGCATGAGGAAATGGCCGGTTGTGAGGGGCTGATAGTCCGTAGGATCGGATGAGAGTGGGCTGATGGGCCGAGAATTTAATACGGCCTCAATTCTAGCGAGCGGAGTTGAGAATTCCTCAAATGTGAGGCGTTGTTCACCGTTTACACGGTAGAGAAGTTGCTTTGTACTTTTAACATTAATCTCGTGGATGCCTCCCATCCACGGGGCCTTGGGCGGATTAAGTAACCAAGTTATATTTTGAGCTGAGAGTTTATGAGAAATGGCGTCATTATTGTCATTGAGAAATTGTTGAACTTCTAGGAGCTGATTCCTAGCACCTACATAGTTTGTGCCGCAATCGGAACGTATTAAAACGGGAACACCGCGACGTGAGCAAAATCTTTGTAACGTGGCAATAAATGCGTCTGTAGAAAGTGCGGACACTGGTTCCAAGTGAACCGCTTTTGTAGTGAGACAAACGAATATACAAAAGTAACCTTTAATTAACTTAGCATTTCGTAGTTGACTTGATTTAAGTAAAAATGGGCCAGCAAAATCAGTAGACACGTGACTAAATACGGGCTGAGGTATAACTCTGTCGGCTGGAAGGTCAGCCATGACAGGCATTTCGGGCTGAGCGCGGCAACGGAAACATCGTATGCATTTATACGTTCTATGTCGAATGATGCGGCGTGCGGATAATATCCAGAATTGTTGACGTAATATAGCGTGTAATGTATCGGTGCCAGGGTGACAGTGAATGCGATGATAGTGATCAATGATGAGGTCTGTGAGCGGACTAGAACTAGGCAGTATGAATGGATGTTGAGCATCGTATGTGAGTTCCGAGCGAGTGAGTCTACCACCTACTCGAAGGAGACCGTCCTGCATAAAAGGTGATAGCCGTTGTAACCTAACTGTGCAGAGTTTGTTAATTTGCAGGCGGTGAATGTCTTCTGCGAACGAGTTCTGTTGAACTGAGCGGATCCAAAAGAGCAGAGCTTGTTTACGTTCATTTACAGTTAGTGGACCTAGTTCTCGTGAATGTGTAGGTAATTTACAGTTCGAAACAAATCGTCGCATGTACGCTGTGACGCCGATAAGTTTATCTAATGAGCTAAATCGTGTAAGAAGATCACTATCAATACCGGGGATTGTGAAATGACATGGAACTTGTTTAGGTTTGAGTCCAGGTAATTCCTGTCGAGTGTGAGCTGAAGGCATCTTGGGCCAGGTATCCTCTGACAGCTTGAGCCAAGGAGGAGACCACCATAAGCTATGCGAGAGAAGGGAATGTGCTGAGATTCCTCTGCTGGCACAATCGGCACAGTTTAAGTGTGTAGGTACATGACGCCAGATGAGTGAGAGAGAGTTATTAGTAATTTTGGTTACTCTGTTAGCTTCGAATGTTTGTAAACGATGAGTAGGAGTTTTAATCCACGTGAGTACAATGGTGCTGTCTGACCAACAGACGTGTTGAGATATTGTGAGATGAGCGGAGAGATGTTGAGAGACACGAGACTTGAGATAAAAGTGTAGCCGCGGATAATTCTAATTTAGGAATTGTGAGTTTATTTTTAATAGGGGCTACCTTAGATTTTGCAATTATGAGCTGAACGTTAGCCGATCCATCGTGATTTAATTCGTGTAAATATACGACTGCAGCAAAACCATTTTCTGAGGCATCTGCGAAGCCATGAAGTGAGTATGTAGAAGTTAATTTGTGCGGAGCTACGTGTCTGGAAAAATGTATCTCTGAGATGTGCGGAAGATCATGAGAAATGCGCTGCCAATCTTGTGTAATATTATCTGGAGTGGGGTCGTCCCAATCCAGTTTGAGCAACCATAATTTCTGTAGAAGTAACTTTGCGCGGAATATGACAGGAGTGATCCAACCGTTTGGATCATAAAGAGAAGCTACAGTGCTGAGTATCAACTCACGCTCACGTAACAAAGTGATCCACTTTGTTACGTGAGCGATTGGTGGCAGCGAAATGTGATATGTAAATTCATCAGATTGCGGAATCCATCTAATACCTAAGACCTTAACAGATGGAGAGTCTGAGCTGATGTCAAAGTCCTTAGGCATTTCTGGAATAGTCTGGGAAACGCTGTAAAAGTTGAGGAGTGTTAGATTTCCATTTACTGAGCTGGAATCCACCCAGCGATAATAAATTAATAAGCTGAGTTTGAAGGGCTAAAGCTTCCTCTATGGAGTCATGACCACAGAGAATATTTAAGAGCGTGAACCAGCAAGAAGATAAATCTGTCAGGGTTTTTTGTAGCTGTATATTATGTATCTTTTATATTATTTTGGTTACTAAATTTATAAAAAGATAGAATAGAGCTTACCTCTAATCAAGTTATAGGTAAGGTCTATTCTACCTTTTTTTAAAACGAATTTATTTACGACGAAAAAAAATGTTCTTTTTATTTAAATAGTTAAGTGAAATTCGTCAAGTAAATGTGATGTGATGAGATGATGATTCTAAGCTAAGCTAAACAATTAAATGTGCAAGCAAATATCAAATGATAACGACCGGTTATAAATTCTGAGTTCAAGACCTAAAACTTTAGTGTTAAATCCAAATCGCTACAATCATGTTGTGTCTCAAGATATTTGCGTTTCTGGCGACATTGTGCGTGGCGTACGCAGCAGTCGCTCTTGCAGCTAGTGACAAAAAACCAGAAAAATACGGTAAGTATATCGAATGTAAGTTATATTGCATATGAAAGAAATAAATTAAAATTTGTTATTACAATTCAATTATTATAATATTAATAGAACGAATATAAAACAAGCATTTCTTGAAGCTATGAAGTTAAAAATATAAAAAAATGGTTTTATGATAGATATGTTATTATGATATATCTGTGTTTTTTAATATACCTGTTTTCGATTGTTATCTAGCACTCGAAAACTTGTATTTTTACCTGTTACTTTTAATCCCTTTTTATTTTTTCTTAACACTTAAAACTTTAAAATATATTGTTTACAAACTGATATCACAATTCAGTCTTATCAATAAGTGAATATGACCTTCACCTTATGTATTATATAAGAATATTGTAAATTATAATATTACTAGGTGACGCCCGCAACTCCGTTGCGCCAAAATTCGTTTATCGCGCGAGAACCGTATCTACATATTTCCGGGATAAAAACTATATGTCCTTTCCCGGGACTGAAAATATCTTCATGCCAAATTTCAGCAAAATTGGTTCAGTGGTTTGAGCGTGAAGAGGTAACAGACAGACAGACAGACAGACAGACAGACAGACAGACAGACAGACAGACAGACAGACAGACAGAAAGACAGACGGACAGACAGACAGACACACTTTCGTATTTATAATATTAGTATGAGTATGGATACAGCTAACTAATTATTGTATTATAAAGCAGCTGATTTATTTATTATTTGAATTTTTTATTTTTATTGATTATAGCTGAAAATATTGTTGTTTATTTTTGTGTTTGTGTATTAATATGCGATTAGAAGATAAGGAAAATATAAATGGATAAATACTAGTAAAATATTACAGAAATACGGTTTGAAGTCTGTTATAAGTACATAATATAATTTAGTTTTAGTGATATAGATTAGTTAAATGTGTATTGATAAGTTAATAATTATGTTAGAGCGCGTACCTGCCAATAAACTTTTTAGTTTAGCGGGAAACTAGTTTAAGCCACTTTTGTTATTTTTATTTTGAATAAACGATAAAATTATTATTTTTAACAAAAAATTAAAACCGACTTCCAAGGTAAAAACAATATTAATAGCATCCTTATAATATGAACTAAAAAGTATTAAATAATTTTTCCTATCTAATATGTAGTGCCTTTTCCCGAATTCGGCTAAACTTCAACTATTTCTGTACTCAATCTTCATCTTTTTGATGTCGGTACCAGATATAGCTGAATCTTTATTTCTTTGACAGAAAATTTGAAACTTTTGGAACTGGCACCGACTTCAAAATTATGAAGATTGAGTACAGAAATAGTTGAAGTTTAGCCGAATTCGGGAAAAGGTACTACATATTAGATAGGAAAAATTATTTAATACTTTTTAGTTCATATTATAAGGATGCTATTAATATTGTTTTTACCTTGGAAGTCGGTTTTAATTTTTTGTTAAAAATAATAATTTCACTCTTTTTAGTTACCTAGTAGGTAAACTGTTAGTGCCAATTCAAATTGTATAAAAAATAGTTTCATATTGTCTTCACTAGATGTCACTGAGGCGCTCCTGTGTCGCGCTATCGCTTGTATGTAGAAGTTTTATATAGGTAGTTGTAACTTGTAACAGATTTTCGTTGTGTTGTTGAAAGTTTGTAAGCAACTGACGTCTGACAACTCAACAGTGAGCTTGGTGTGAGCAGTGAGCATTGAATTGACAACATAAATCATAATATTGAGTGGTAATTGATCTCGTATAATTGTTATTAAAGGTGAACGCAGATTTGGCCGCACCGCACGCACCGCAGTCGCCGCATTCGCAATTCTTCATATTATTATGAAGTTGCGAAGACTGCGGCGCGGGTAGGTAGGTATGCGAGCTTGCCTATAACTTCATATAAAGAATTCCGAATGCGGCGACTGCGGTGCGTGCGGTGCGGCCAAATCTGCGTTCACCTTAAGTTGACCTCCGTCATAGTCCGCGAATTTATAAGTGGTCGTCGGTGGTACTGCGTATATTCTACGTATCTTATTACAATTTGTTAAGACTGATATGAGTCATACGGCATACCCCAAGGCCCAAATATCAGGTAGATAGATAAATTTAAACAATACATTTAAAAAGATCTAAGTGAACACGTGCTGCAAAATGCTCGCAGCGCGGCATCACAATAGACATAACTACCAGTACTTCGACTGCTATGAGACTGACGAGTATTAATATCTGTCGTTTCTTTCGTGTTTCGCCAGGATAAGTTAAAGGCTGGCGCGCTGGCTGGTATAATTTAATTTTAAAAATAAGATTTTGAAATTGAATTCTGACAGTTTTCTTTGCATGTGCCAAAATATAAACAACTAAATTTGTAGGTTACGACCCTAGCGACGACTTTTGTCATAATACGTCAAACTTAAAAAAATTACATCAGTTCTAAGTCGGCATACTCTATCATTCTGTCTACTCTGGCGGCATGCCGCATGCCCTGACATTCCAGTTAGAACTTGAATACGATGTTAACGTACGCGTCGCCGCGCGCCGCGCGGCGACGCCGTTGCCTCTGCGGCGCCGACCGCCGTGTATATTAAACAGCCTATAATAATTGGTGTTGTTATGTACATAATTATTATTATTGTATCCATACCTATGCCTTGTACTATTATCTATTTTGTGCCATGAGACATTGGTGACCTTAACACGACGTGGTAATGATGATGATGACGATGATGATGATGATGAATTTGAATTGCATGGTAGCATATGCTTTCTGTTCTTAAAACAACGCCGAAACTCCCAAACGTGTATCTATAAAGAGTCAGGAGTTCTCTCAGCATCTTCGAAACCATGGTATACCTTGACCCAATATTTGACTTTTTGGTAGCATATTCTTAGTACACTTCACATAAAACCAAAATCACCATATGTTTCCATATAAATTTCGAGGAGTTCCCTCGATTACTCCTGGATCCCATCATCAGGTCACCACTTTTGTGAACATGGTACCAAATTGGAGTGAAATCTAATACAACAAAACAAAAATTTCGAAAATCGGTTCACAAACGGCGGAGTAATCGTTGAACATACAAAAATAAAAAAATAATAATAAAAAATAAAAAAAAAATATCCACAGCCGAACATATAACCTCCTCGTTTTTTGGAAGTCGGTTAAAAAAACATTCTGTCTACTCTGCCCGCAACGTCATTCACGCCAAAAATTTTACTCTTTTTACAAAACTAAGTCTTGTCTCGGGACTTTAAATGGTCTCTATAGTCCATTCAAAATTTAATTAAAATCGGTCTAGCGTGAGAGCGCAAAAGACGGACAGACACACTTTTCCATTTTAAAAATACTAGATGACACCCGCAACACCGTTGCGCCAAAATTTGTTTTGCCGAGACGAAAAGTATCCTATGTCCTTTCCCGAGACACAAATTATGTCTATACCAAAATATTTCAGCAAAATCGTTTCAGCTTTTTGAGCGTGAAGAGGTAAAAGACAGACAAACACTTCGCATTTATAATATTAGTATCGATTATCATTATCACTGTAATCAATATTTGGTGTGCCAATAAATAAGATTTTAATGGCTTGGATATTTTTTTAGCTAACTTGGAAGGTTGTTATATGGCTAATATTGACAAATTTATGGCCTTCGGACAACAATACACACCATCTGACGGCAGTTGCCTAAGATACAACTGTTATGACAGCGGCGACATACAAATTGCTTCGTAAGTTCCACATTTTATTCACTTGTCACTAATTATCAGTTATCACTTATCAGTCATACACGCGATACTCCATTTTAGGGTTAAATCAGACCGCAACATGACACATAGATGCATTTCTAGATTTGTTTGGATTTGACAGATTAGCAAGACGTCTCGCGCAATTGAAATCTGTTAATTCAGTACAAATTTAGAAATGCATCTACGCGTCGCGCTGCGGTCTAAATACACGCAAAAAAATCGTAACCTCGGAATAATTCGCATAGAGCTGAAAATTGGTAGAGAATACTTATATTTAAAAAGCTAAAGAATTTGTGGAGTTACTGCTTTGAATTGAAAATTTTGTTTTTTTTCAAAATTTATTATTACAATCATTTTTCTACTAGTATTAAAATTGGAAGTACACTATTAAACTTCATTAAAAATATAGATACTATACCATTATTTAAAAAACAGGCGTAACGTTTTTTTTTTCAGATGCGGCGCTGTAGGCATACCCCCTGGATGTGAGCCCGCCAGCGGCGACCTGTCACTTCCTTATCCGAAATGCTGTGGAGGCGTCAAGTGCAAGAAGAGTGACGGAACATACGAAACTCATTTCCCATATTAGACGACACTTCTTTATTTTTGCCATTTTTTAATGTTCTTGCGTCAACACGTTCGTTACCTTTCACGCGACATCGCGAGCGGCATGTAACGCGTTAACTCATGATGCATCAGTTCACGCGATATCATGTTATTGTACTACAGTCAATAATCAATGTACCAGCGAGGAAATTGATTCCTAGGCAGTTGACAGACCTACGTCGTTGGTCGGCTTATGTCAATTCAATGTTAGCTGTGATCGGTCAGATGAGTTTGACTTAACGCGACCAAAATACTTAGGTCCGCCATCTGCCTAGGAATCAACTTCTCTGATAGTACATAATATTGTTAAAATCATGGACCAAACTATTTGGTAATTAACGTGACAAATGAATATATAAATAAAATACTTTGCTTTTTAATTGTTACCATTTTTATTGCTTCAACAAAGAGGTTTAGGCATTAAGAGGTAACAGACAGACATATTATTATTTAAAAAAGGCACTGATTTAAAGGAGCAGTTGTAAATTGCAGTTTCGGTATGTTAAAAAATTATAAATGACACGTTTAATAACTAGTATAGCAGTTAAAACTAAGCAGTAAAGTAAACAAAAATGAGTAGTAAAAAATAATGAAATGGATAATTGAAAACATTATTGAACAGTAAAATAATGAAATGGTCAGTAAAAATTAATTAATGAGCGGTTACATGTGGGCAGTAACAAATCGGAATTTGTCAGTAAGAAATCTCATTCTAAGAAGTTCTTTAAACAATGAGGCGGTAAAATATAATAAAACCGGCCAAGTGCGAGTCGAGCTCACCCATGAAGGGTTCCGTGCCGTTATAAAGCGAAAGTATGAGACGGTCGCCGGCTGCTGCCGCAGCACGCTCGCTGCGCTCTGCCGTTGTGGTCTAAGTTCTAACCTAACCTAACCTACTCTTGGACTTTCTGGATTGTGTTTGTTTTTGTTTTGGCGGGGGGCTGTGCCCCCCGAGCCCCCCTTTCTGGGGGGCTGCGCCCCTCCGTAAGGGACAAAACACGACTTTTCAGGAGAGCGAAAAAACTTTTTTTTTTTACAAATTCGTCTGTAACTTTTTATCATTTAGTCCGATCTTAAAGGTGTTTATGGTAGTTTCTTAGAATTTTGTCGGCTATATAGCTGTAAAAAAATATTTTCGTAAATTTACGCGTTTAGAAAATAGCATGTCCCTTACATTAAAAAAATTTGCTTATTTGTCCCTTACAGCACTGAATTTTTCAATGTCAACTATGCCATATTAAAGTAAGCACCAAGTTTAATATGAAACTGCAACACAAATCTACTGTAAAGGACATAAAAAACTATGCTTTGAAGGAAATTTGATGTAATATATTAAAATATAATACAATAAGCCCACTACGACTGGCTGGTCTACCACATAATGGATAGGATTTCCAGCAAAATAAGGAACTTCGGCAGACTGAAACATTTCCCTTGGCATCGGGACTGTTCCCATCTACACCCAGAGCTCCTTTAGACAAGGTGGAACTTTGCAAAACCACGTCTCTGCTCTGTTGTCTTAACGAAATCTGTATCCTGAGCCGAATGGAAGATGGATCTTCCTCCCTGTTTCGCTCTGCGGCCTCTTTCTGTGAACCTGAACTAGCGATCGCACACCACAAGTCTGAATGTTCGTTCTTGACCTGGCATTGAGCTTCTCATTTCACCTTATCAGGAGCTACTGCTCTCTTTTATCGCACCTGTCAGAGCTGCTTCGCCAGTGCCCAGTCATGACCTTCCCCTTCTATGACCTTCCTTTTTATGGTGTTACGCCAGCTATTTCTATTATCGGCCACTCGAAGAATGTCGCAGACATTCGACTCAAGTGTGGTACGGATTTGATCAGACCAACGCATGAGACAGCGGCTCCGCGGTCTTTTTCCCCTCAATCTTGCCAATTATCATGAGTTTTCCATACCAGGGTTTCAAGGTTTTCTCCTTTTTTCTGGTAATGTGTCTGAAATATTCTAAGATGCGTTATTAGACAGATGGTAGAGAACCTTGTTTTTATGTTTAGTTTAGCCAGCATGGATGAGTTAGTTCTGAAAGGAGTTTATGGAATTCAGAGCATTTTCCTCCAGCACCCTTGACGGCGTCGATACGTCTGCGGTCTGCAGACTTCAGAGTCCATGTCTCGGATCCTTCAAGACAGATGCTGTTCTGTCTATGACCATGTTTTGGTTTTCCCTTTATTAATTGAGAGGCCCAAGTTATTGATTATTTGCTTCATTCTTTAAAACAGTTCTTGCATCTCGATTTCATTTGCAGCCAGGAGAGTGTTGTCATCCTTAATGCTAGCTATATACAATTGACCGCATTACATGTGTATACCTAAAGGCTAAAGGTTTAGCTAAAACACTAAAACTTTATAGAAAACCTTAAACTTTTACGGATAATACTTTTTGAGTAGGTGCCAAAAATTATCTTCTTACTTGAAAAATGATATTTAAGATTAAGGTAAGGGACAAATTTTGGTGAAGCTATGACAGTTATTGTGTATCAATTCTTAACGTAAAGGACATGTTAAAAGAATTGTACTAAGCTAAAGGTTAACGTAAGGGACTGAATTTTATTTTAAAAGCATTTACGTTATTTTTTTTAACATATAAAAATGTTTACGTCCGTTAAATCAATTTTTTTTAGGAAAAAACCTGTCTTGGCTTTAAAAAATGTGTACTGTAAGGGACATTTTTTTAACGATAGAAGAATTTCAAGTATGCCAAGCGATAGAGCTCGAAATTCTGAATCCAATGATATATATAACTCATTTTCGCCAAAATGTCCCTTACGTTAAGTAATATTTCCGGTGTCGATATTATACACATATTTAATACACATCCAGACCCGGGAACATTGAAAAACTTTTTTGTTCCGTCGGCGGGACTCGAACCCGCGACCCCCGGCTTGAGCCACACACTCAAGCAATTGAGCTCACAGAGGTCGTCATATTGAGACTGCTAAGTCGATAATATGATTGTAAGACTAGATTATGCCCGCAACTTCATGGCGTCAAAACTCGTTTATTGTGCGGGAACCGTAAATTTTTCCGGGACAAAAAGGTTGCTATGTCCTTTCCCGGAACTCAAAGTATCTCCATGCTAAATTTCAGCAAAATCAGTTCAGCAGTTTGAGCGTGAAGAGGTAACAGACATACACACTTCGCATAATATTTGTACAGATGGAAGTATGGATTAAATAAGAAACTGAATTGACCTTCAGTTCAGTGTTAGTTACATTCTCTTATAGACGACATGTCGGTTAGATTATTTGTTTGTCTCTCAATGTTGTACGTCGCTTACGCGGCAGTAGCTTTTGTACCCATTGAAGAGAAGCCACCAAAATTCGGTATGTAAAGTAACAATAAATAAATAAATACTACGGACTACCGTGCGTTTACTGGGCGCTACTGGCACAGACAGTAAATAATACGATTAAAATACGACATGCAAGTCATATCAGAACCGAAAAAAAAAGAAAGACGGAGTATTTACAGATAATGGCGTGAAGTCGCTGTCGATCAATGTGTGCGTCACGCCTAGCATAAATACGCTAGGCGTGCGCTTGTGTGCAAAAAAATAATGTTGCCAACTCAGGGTTTCAGATTGTCAAACTCCCATCCTGTTGCAGTCTTATTAAACTACTAAGTAATGACTACAAAAGTTGCTATCAAACTAGATTGTTAATCATCATTCATTAGTAATTGCTGAAAAAAGTAAATACTTAAATATCTATATCTAATAAATTATGTGTTTCAACTAAGAACAGACAGACAGACAGACAGACAGACAGACATACATACATACATACAGACAAAAATTGTAAAGAATGTTGTTTGGTGTATGCAGTATGTATCGTATACAGATTAATATGCAAATAGTAAAAAAATCTTTCAATACTACAAACAGACACTCCAATTTTATTTATATTAGTAGATTTTAAATGAATAACGAATTTTAGGTTAAAAATAAACATTTGTCAGGATAATACAGCACGTAATAATATTTTTCCCCTATTATGGGGAAAAATATCTTGCGACCAGCATGCAGCACTGGTTGAGGTTCTGTGTTTCGAGACTTCCGAGACAATTTTTAAAACTAATAAATTAAATTCGTTATTTCGGTGGTAATACATAAATATTCAACTAATTACTTGTGAAAC
Source organism: Lysandra bellargus (assembly GCA_905333045.1). NCBI lineage: Eukaryota > Metazoa > Arthropoda > Insecta > Lepidoptera > Lycaenidae > Lysandra > Lysandra bellargus. The sequence continues at coordinate 4,168,808 of HG995354.1, forward strand.
GTAATCCCACAAGGTTTCTTTTGAGCACAAGAATTGTTTTTGCACCATTTAACGATGCAGGACGGCATATTTTGATATTTCTTGACACAGATGAAAACGACATGCGCCGTCACTCGTTGAAATCGGAATGGCGGGCGGCCGGCTTCCTATGGCCGTATCGGCTTCCTATTGCCTGCCTCACCGCGTAGCATGGATGGCTCTGTCTATCTTTTTTTATTGGTCTGAGATCAGAACATTGAAAGAAATGTTGTCAAACGTAGAACAAAACTTTTGTTTACTGCTTGTGCTGGTGCTGCCTCTAGCGTAAAAACATTGCAGTAATAATACAGGGTGCAATTAAACCTTCCTGCCAAATTTTGATATGTTGATCCTTGTTAAAGAATAAAATACACATATTTTTCCTTTTATAATCTCCTAATAATACCTAAGCCTTGGAAAAAATTTGGCAGGAAGGTTTAATTGCACCCTGTATATCCAGTTTTATTTGGCTCACGTGGACATTAGACAAAGCAAACCAATGTCGGTAGAAAATTAAACCTATATAGCGTATGGTCACAAATTTGCATTTTCTTAATTTTTCAGGAATAAAAAGTATCCTACGTCTTTTCCCGGGAATTTTGAGTCCCGGGAAAAGACGTGGGATCAGCTCCATACCCAGCAAAATCGGTTCAGCGGTTTTGCCGTTAAAAGGGAGAGGACACAAACACACTTTCGCATTTATAATGTTAGTATAGGTTCAATTAACATTTTATAAATAAAAATTGTTTTATTTCTGAATAAATTTGAAGCCAATGTTTTCAGAATGTTGAACTACGTCATGTTGCCTAGTGCCTACCACCGGTTCGGGAACTAACCCGGCGAGAAGAACCGGCGTAAGAAACTTTTTAGTAAAAAAGTGTAAAATTTTAAAATTAGTTACAAAATATTGAAATACCTTTTCAGCCAACATCACTGGTTTGTAACTATGATCTGATGGTGAGTTTCGGAGCATCATTCTCACCAGATGACGGTAGCTGCGTCAGATACTATTGTAACGACAACGGACAGGCTCATCATGTTGGGTAATAAAATACATCGCTTAATTAAAACAAGTAATAAAATCTTTAACCTAATAACTTAAAGATTATTACCACGCACAAAAACTACGCGAGCCCTCACAAGGCTCGGCTTTTAGCTAGTTAGTTCATTCTTTACCCAAGTATACTTAATTTTAGTAATTTTATTGATTTTACAGGTGCTTAACGCTGGGAAGTAGCTTGGACTGCGACGAGCCTGAAAACGGAAGTTTAGCTTTCCCGGAGTGCTGCAGAAAACTCGTGTGCCACAACAATAACTAATTTGTTACAAATTATATTATAGTACACTATATGTTAATCACAAACATAATATTCATTTATTTAAAATTAATATTTATTTTTCTGACTGTTTTACATTTTAATCTTCTTTAAACCTTAGATCAACTATTTTTAAAGTTTTGAACAAGTTTGCAATTTGTATAGTATACCTAAAAAGTACGGTTCCCGGAAATTAATACCTGATTGAATTTACTTAACGTATCCTTGGATTAATTATGTTTTCGGTAAATTGGAAATAAAATAGGCTACAATTAATTTTCCCATGGGAATTATCTTTTGCCATCATAATATAAAGAATAAAAGAGATGCACCCTCAATGTTCAAAGCGAACAGGAATTCTCGTTACTGGGCAAAATAACGTGGACAATCGCCATCAAAATTTACATAGACTGTATTTCACAGTATCTAGTGTATCTACGCTTGCAACGTTTAACCGTTGAAATGTATGGCAAAGAAGAGTGGAATGGAATAAAAATAAGGCTATGGTTATACTATACCAAACGAACTGTCAATCACCTAATATAGGTGATTGACAGTTCGTTGCTTATTAGGAATAGCGTATTTATAAATTTGTTTTAAATAATAAGCTTTAGGTCCAATTTCACCAAAGTACGTTAGTGTTAACAGCTTGTTAAAATGTCATGTCTTCTCTTTCATTAGTATAAAAAACGAGAGAGGTGACGTGATACTACTCGTAATAATTGGAACACTAACTTTAACAGTCGTTGGTGAAATTGGGCCTAAAGCCGGCCATAGACGGACCACATCTTGCAGTCGAGACCGACTGCAAGATGCGATTGCCGCACGTCGATCTGCAGTTTCCATACACAATTCATATCCGCAATACACGGACCGCTCGAGCAGTTCTTGAGCGGTCGGAGCAGTCGGAGCAGTACGGTCGAAGAACAAAGGTCGACGGTGGAAATTTGAAAAACGTCATTTTTCTTTCCTCTTCTCTTCCCTTCCCCTTCCCTTTTCCTTTTATTAATTATTAGGGGGTAGATTTTTCTTTTATTTAATATTTGACATCTAGACAGCGGTAGCGTGCCAAGCCAAGTTCAAGTAAAACAGTACTGGCGAGCAGCACCGTGTGTAATATTACACGAACCATTTGCAGTCACTTTTGACCCCCTCATAATTCAGAAACTATTTCACATAAACGTGAGAAATATGGCGACTAACTGATTAATCTATAGATTAAAATTCTAACCCACTTCTAGATGACCTAGAAGGCTGAAATTTATGAAGGATAGAAATTTAGAAGGAAGGAATTCACTTCGTTAATTGTGTGTAATCTCAGGAAAAATTAAAAATAATCGGTCAAGTGCGAGTAGGGCCGAGCAAAAATAGGCAAAAATTATTTTTTTTGTGTGGAAACCCCTTTTAAATATTTATTTTATGTTACTTTTATTATAAATTATGAAAAAAATGTATAAAATTAAAAAAATTGCGAATATTTCAAGTGTCTATCGGCTGTCGTAAGTAACATGTTGCAATTATTATTATAGCCTAGGTCGTTACTTACGACAAAGCTCATCAGCTGATGTTTAATAGTAAGAAAAAAAATACCTTTTAAAATATGTCGTAAGGGGCCGTATTAGTTTAGATTGGCTGTTACAACACATATCTCTCACAGTTACAAAGACGCCAAAAAAAAATATAGTATTATCAAGGTCATGACCCTTACGGCATAATTGTTAAATTTTTTTGTATGTTACGACAAAGTGAATTATGCTATATCTCCTATATTTGAAGAGATATCAAAATTTTAAATACACAGATCGATAGAGGAGAAAAAATGCTATCGGATGGTATATAAAGTGTACTTACGACAAAATGTCCCTTACGACATTTGAAATTTCCACCGTCGAGGTAATGTATGGTCGACTGCATAATGCGGTAGTGTACGACTTCAACGCGACCGCCCTAGAGCAGTCGGTACCGACTGCAACTTGCAGTCCGTCTATGGCCAGCCTTATAATGAAAGCAATATTTTCCGGTGGCAATAATTTATTTAACCACAAAATATTTAGGGGAAAATATTAACGGTTCAAAACGTTGACCTAAAATATTGCTTTTATTGTTGCAACAGGCGTTAAAGCTTATTTAATACAATAATTCTGTATTATTTTAAAAAGAAAAAAACTATCACTAGGAACACTGTCGATCATGTCCGCTTTTAAACAAAAAAAATAGATAAAAATCGGTCCACTCGTTTAGATGCTACGATCAATAGTAACATAGAATATCATTGGCTACGATGCCATGAACAGATACAAAGTACCATCGAGGAAATTGATCCTAGGCAGTTAACAGACCAACGTGTCATTTGGTCGGATCATGTCAATTCAATGTTGATCTGTCGACCGGGTTTGACGTAACGCGACCAAATAACGTAGGTTCCCCATCTGCCTAGGAATCAACTTCTCTGATAGAGTTTAATCAAAAGTAAATAAAAAAACAAAAAAAAAATGAATACTTGCATAGACTGGATAGTACCACAATAGTACTAAACTACAAACTACTCGCACAGCTGATGAGTGATGACTGATTCGACTAACTAGTTATTATAATATGCTAGGCAGTAATTAATAATAACTACTGATTTACTTTGACTTGACTAAGCTAGCTTTGTTTAGTCCACAAAAACCTTTCCGTCAAACTCTTCATTTAATTTAAGTAATAGGGAATATTATGCAAAGGTCGAAGGAACAGGACGTTATAAAGTAATAGTAATAGTCTGACATGTTGCACACCGCCCACGTCATATTTGAGTATTGACAGAAACGTCGTCAAACGTCGAACAAAACTTCTTACTGTAAATGCTGATGCTTCCTCTAGCATCAAAACATTGCAATATATCCTATTATTAAACATCTTTCAGTGCGGCTGATAAATGGTTGAATAAAAAAACAAATAAAAAATAAGATTAATTTAATTAAATAAATTATTATAACAATTTGGTGGCAAGATAGCTTCTAAAGTTGAAAACTTTCAACTTGCTAAAGGAACTATAAATAAATTACGAGTATAAGCTACAATCGACATTAATACACTAAAACTAGTCAAAATTATGTATTTACAACATTAACAAAAGTGTTAGAACAGACATTTACAAATTTGAGATCGAGTAACGAAACAAAACACCAAAAAGAAAATCTAAATTGAAACTTTGAGAAAACTCAGGTTATACTTTCTCAACAAGCCATTCTGTAATGATTCGATCCAGTCAAAATTTTATAAAACAGCAAAATACGTACAGCCAAACGACAGATATTTCGAGTTTTAACCATTTAGATTTTCACAACGCGTTTGACGCGCGTTGGTTGGTTATTCCAAGACTACATTAAAACCGTCTTGAAAATTTATAATTGTGAGCGTACTTGTAATTATTGCATTGGAAAAAATACTATTTGCTATGTATTATGTAATTATAATGCTACTATTGATGCTACGTATTGGCTCTGTTCTCCTGTTTGTCAGCAATGTGACTTATACCCTTTCTAACCTAGGCTTATTAGTAGAACAATATGCTGTTTTCGATTTCACATCTGATGTCTGGACAGCATTCGGGGTACGGTCTTCTGAAGTCTTCCTTGGTGACGTAGCAGTTAGGATCATCGGTGTAGACGAGGCCGCATCTGTGGATAGAGAAGAATATTATTTTCAATAACACAACTACTAGCTGATCTGGCAAACGTTGATTTGCCATATAAATTATTTCTAGTATCAATATAAAAATCACTTAAAAACCTATTCTCAGGCCTAACGAATGTACATACAAACTTTCAATAAAATCGGTTGAGCCGTTTTGGAGGAGTTCACGCCCAAACATTATGACAGGAGACTTTTATATATTAGATCCTTGTCTTAGTTGGAACAATCTATGAAACCAAAAGGCCCATGCTTAGTGTAAAATGGTTAGGGTAAAATAAAAAATTGGTAGCTAACCCCAAAGCAACGCGAGGTTCAAAGCTTGTCATAAGGCTTCCGAGTTGTAAATAGCATAGGAACCGTACATTTTCCAGGATAAAAACTATTCGGTGTTTTCTCCCCTGATTAAAAAGATTATCAAAATCGAACAGAGCTGATTAGGCATTATTATGCTGCAGCATAATAATGCTGGTTAAAATTTTAATATTACATAGTATGAATTTACGTTTCCATTATACCAACAATTTATTTTCCTGCTAAAATTCGAATTAAGCGAAGCTAAAATGCGAAGAAAATATGTCAAAACATATTTTCTTAATTTTATGGATAAGTATTATAATATTTAATACAATTTAAAATCCGCATTTTATTGATTTTTTTATAAAATTTATTATTTTCGTTAATTTATTTAAAATTTATTATTTTCGTTAATTTATTTATTTAAATTGAGTGTGGCCTTCGGAAAAACGTGATATCAATTAAGTTTTTTTATGGATTTATGAGTCGTCCATCTTGTTTAAATACTATACAGCGTACTTCCACGCTGCTTGAATAGAAGATAATTTAACAGAAAACAGTTTGTCTGTCTGACTATTGGTTTGTCTGTTATTTCTCCCTAAACCAATTTAGATATTGTGGAGTATTGAGATATTTCAGAAAAAACGTTAAATAGTTTTTTAGTTTAGTTAGTATTTATAACCACAAAATATAGTATAGATAGACTAATTATTATTAGTATCGTCACACTCACGCACAGTCGGCGCTGGTAGCCTAAGATGTATGAAATCTAGGAATCATTTTTTAGTTATCTATGCTGATATTTCATACATTTCCATGTCAGCGCTGACGGTCAGCGAGTGGTCAGAGCGATGTAATTCAACTAACCACGCGCTGATGGCCCGAGATGTATGAAATTGTAGGAAACATTTTTGAATAACGCGTAGCGGTCTGCACTGTTTTTTTTTCTGAAATAAGAGGGCAAACGAGCAAACGGGTCACCTGATGGAAAGCAACTTCCGTCGCCCATGGACACTCGCAGCATCAGAAGATCTGCAGGTGCGTTGCCGGCCTTTTAAGAGGGAATAGGGTAATAGGGGAGGGTAGGGATGGGATGGGAAGGGAATAGGGTAGGGGTTTGGGCCTCCGGTAAACTCACTCACTCGGCGAAACACAGCGCAAGCGCTGTTTCACGCCGGTTTTCTGTGAGAACGTGGTATTTCTCCGGTCGAGCCGGCCTATTCGTGCCGAAGCATGGCTCTCCCACGTGTATATTTCATACATTTCGGTGTTGGCGAGGACGGTCAGCGTGACAGGAAAATCAGCCTTAAGGAGGTACTACACCTGGTGGACTAGATGTTGCTAGAGAAGTATTTATATGAATTACTTACGATGCATAAGACAGGATGCCTCTGTCACACTCTATCCTGTAGCACTGTCCGGGTGGTGTGACTTCTTCTCCGAAAGGCAGTACATCGTTTATTTCACTCACGTAACATCCTTCCTTGTGTGCTGTAACAATAGACAAGTTTACATTAATTGACGAAGAATTGTAATCCTTACAAAAAAAATGTGTCTCCAAATGGGTTAGCAACACTTCAGACTGTCCTACTTGGTGCGTACTACCAAAACTAATATTAAGTTACTAGATGACGCCCGCAACTCCGTTGCGCCAAAATTCGTTTATCGCGCAGGAACCGTACATTTTTCCGGGACTAAAAGTATCTCCATACCGAATTTCACCAAAATCGGTTCAGCGGTTTGGTTCAGGAAGAGGTAACAGACAGACAGACAGACAGACAGACACACTTTCGCATTTATAATATTAAGTATGGATGCGAAAATGTCTGTATGTTATGTCGTCATGCTTTAACGGCTGAACCGATATCTATCTATACATTTTTTCCCTCATGTCCCTTTGTTCCCTTTAATCTTTAAAACCACGCAACAGATTTTGTTGACACTTTCAGTGTTATTTGTCCTATTTATCGAGGAAGGCTATAGGCTATATTTTATCACGCTAAGACTAATAGGAGCGAAGAAATAGAGGAAAATGTGGAAGAAACGGGGAAAATTATTTGAAAGATCTATCTAACACTGAAAGAAAAATTCTTTCAGTGTTAGATAGCCCATTTATTGAGGAAGGCTATAGGCTATATTTTATCACGCTAAGAATAATAGGAGAATGTGGAAAAAACGGGGGAAATTATTTGAAAGGGCGTATCTCGCGAACTACTAGAGCAATTTTTATGTTATTTGGCACAGATAGGAAGTAGACCACGACCACGGCTATCGATTTTAATATTTTTTTCAGAGGTTATATATATTTTTACCCGTGCGACGCCGGGGCGGGTCGCTAGTAGATAATAGTATGGAAATGGGTACTTTGAGAGACAGGAAAGAAAATAAAATAGTTACAAAAAGGTACGGTTTCCACGAAATAAATTAATTTCGATGTAATACAGTTAATGTTAGCATCATGTTATGTTTATAGTTAGAAATAAAATTATGAAGCTGACTGATTTAATTCGAAATAATTGTCGATGTATGCAAAGCAAATTCGATTCAGTTCAATTTATTGCAATTCAAATCAATATTTCAGACATTACGATAAGCTAGCTTGAAATTAAATTGAAATTATAAATATTAGATATAATTATATAAAACAGCACGTAATTCAAACTTAGAATATAAATTATAAAATATATTAAATGAAATATGATATTATGTAGATGACTTGATTGACAAGTTCATTTTAATTACAGCTTTTGTTATAACGAGTTACTGGTCTAAAATATTCGGTAGAGATCAATTGTCTACGGTATCAATAAATTTGAATATTATTGATATACGGCATTGCTTCCTTATGGCTTAAAGTCGGAAATACTACTCAGCTGGTTACCAGAGTGGTTTTTTCCAATACCTACAGTAATTCAAGAAAATCTGTGATTTTCCATAGCAGATATTACGTTATGTTACATTACAACAAATAATAATCATTTCTTAAGATGGTATTAAAAAATGTATGAAATTTAATATAGGCCATTGTAAAAGCCCGACGTACATTTTAAATGTATGACTTCCGATGTTAAATTATCTAATGTTACTTGACTAAGGATCTTAATATTTTAAATATATTTTAATTATTAATTAATAATTATTATCATAATACTTCTTAGTACGGCAGCCCTAGAACAATTTTTTGTGAGTAGCTTCATTTTGAAAAGACAAACAACTTTTTTATCTGTAATAAATCTTGAAAGTGGTAGCTAACAGAGATAGAAAGGATTTCATACTTTGATTTGATGGTCCTAAAGTATTGCCTGCTCTATAATAAATGTAGAACAATGTTACTCTTAAATTATATAACCATTAACCTACAAATATACAAAAAATCAGCTGGTTAGGGTTCCGTTTTAGGGTTCTGTAATCAACAAAACTTGGTTGACTGTGGTACCCCAAAACGGAAATAAAAAAGTTGTTTGTCTTATCAAAATGTTAAACAAAAAATTAGCTTGTTAGTAATCACAAAAAAAATTCTAGGGCTCCCTCGCTATCTGATTCAATTCAATGTGTACATTATATTATAATGTACTTACACATTGAATTGAATCAGAATATGATCATAATTTTCAAAAATGGGTTTAGGTATCAATTATCATAAAATTGTTCACAAAACTTAAATCACCAAACATTACAATGAAGAGAAATCAGAAATAAATAATTTATTATAAGTAATTAGAAATAATGATAATATATTATGATTAGGTATACAGGGTGCAATTAAACCTTCCTGCCAAATTTTGACATATTGATCCTTGTGAAAAATAAAAATACACGTATTTTTTCTTTTATAGTCACTCGGTACTAAAATGTTGAGAAATAGCTTCCGCAAGTTATCCTAAAAAACACTATAATTAATTGACACGATGCGCCGGCTGCGCGTGACGTTCCCCCGCGCGCGCACCTCATCCCGCGTCACCCCCGATCATTCCCCCGCGCCGCGATTGTCCATTCTGCAACGATTTTAAATGGGACAAAATATTATGTAATTGAAAAAAATAACACTCAATTTTTTTTTGGTTAAATGGACTCTCCTAATGATACCTAAGCCCTGGAAAAAATTTGGCAGGAAGGTTTAATTGCACCCTGTATATTAAGATATGCTTACATTATGATAATATGTGAACACACTAAGTTATTACCAGTTTTGTTGATGTTTTAAATATCTGTTTATTAAAACAGATATAAAACATCAAAAAAACAAAAATAAATTATTATTCTGATTCGGCATATTGAGACTATTCTAATTATTAATTATTATTAAAGCTACTTTAGCAGATGCTTTTATCTGAATATTCATAAAAACGCATTTGATGACGGATAGTAAACTATTATGATAAATGTGATTTTAATTCGGTGATAAAATATAAATTATTAAATAAATGAGTGTATATTAAGTGATAATAAATAGGAGATATACTTAATGGTAATTTAATTCATGTAGTATAAACATTATTTAATCATAATATATCCCTTCAACTGTGGCGGCCATATTGCAAAAATGAGCGCATCTGTGGGGCTACTTCTGGATGTTCACGCGTGACGCGTTAAAATGACGATAACTCTAAAATTCCATAAGGGAGATGCATATTATAACTGTCATTGGAATCTGTATGAATTAAGCTAAGATAATAAAAATAAATTAATCCAATTTTGCTATGTTAAGTTTTGTTAATTTTAATTTGAAAACGGAAATCCAAAAATATTCCGTTTTTGGCCCTTTTAATTAGTGGTGTTCCTAACGGCTATATTTTCAGAGCGCGCTAAATGCTAGACGCTACATTTTTCAAACGCGCTATTTTTGACGCTACGTTATAACGAATAAAATCTCGATTCGTTCAAGCGCGCTAGTTTTGACGCTACGTTACAACGAATTTCAAGCGCGCTAGTTTTGACGCTACGTTATAACGAATTTCAAGAGCGCTAGTTTTGACGCTACGTTATAACGAATTTCAAGCGCGCTAGTTTTGACGCTACGTTATAACGAATTTTAAGCGCGGTAGTTTTGACGCTACGTTATAACGAATTTCAAGCGCGCTAGTTTTGACGCTACGTTATAACTTATAACAGTTAAAACGAATGAAATCTCGATTCTTTCAAGCGCGCTAATTTTGACGCTACGTTATAACGAATGATACGTTATAACGATCGATTGGACACGTTGTAAAGTTACCGACGTTATTGAATTCTTTCGCTAATAATAATTATAAGGCGGTGGGTGAGTTAATATAATATAACGTGTTTGTTAGATAACTTTGAATAATATAATCGTTTGAAGGCATTATTATTTATTTGGTTAATTTTATTACGTTTGAAATATTTAAATTAAAATGATACAATATAATTGTATAATAATATTATATTGAAATTGAAAGGAATCTCTTTATATAAGTACTTACAATTCTTTTTTTTATAAGTTATTTAAATGGTTTTTAATTATATATTTTTTTTGTTTTTGGTAATATACTTAAATTATTTTTAGATCTTTTTTAACATTTCATTTACTTACATTTAAAAATATAATAACGTATCTAGATTTAGAAAAAATACATTCACATGGAACGGAAGTTACCATTATATTACAGTACAGTGCTCTTCGGAGCAGGGATTATAAAACATTATAATTTACCTATGCACGCAACGCAACACTGAAAAAATTATGACAGCCGAATTCACCCGATTTGGGCCCGAACGATACGGCAACGAACCAACGAAAGTCGCGACTCGCGCGCGATCGGCAGCGCGAGCGGCGCCGCGCTAGGTCAGTGACCGCGCGATACGTTATAACGTAGCGTCTTGTACCTAGTTTTATAGCGCGCGCTATTCGTTGCGAAGAAATAGCGCGCTACTTTTTTCAGCTATACGTTATATTAACCACCACTACTTTTAATGGAAAAAAAGAAAAAATATTCAAAATATTTTTATTAAATTTACATAAATAAACATTATTTAACATTCATCAATAAGAAAAACACACTTCTCCATACATTTTTTTCAACCCCCAAGCTTTACAAAAAACAAAAATCGTCAGTACGCGTGCGATTTTAAGACAAGGGTTAAATTGAAACTTTTAGTAATTATCGTAAGTGCGCTTTAGGGCCATGAGAAGTGACTATAGCCCATCTTTGTTATATTAAGTACACTTTGTGCAAGTTAGAGCGGTAAAGATATAGTTTACGATATACTGTGGTTAAAATAAAACACGAAGGTGATAATCGAGCTCCAGGAGCGCTCCTAGAGCGCGGTCAACAGTTAAGGGGATAATAATAATTAACCGATTACAGTTATGTCTAATTATATGACAAACATTAGATAAACAAATTACCTAATCATTAATTTTGTTTAAATTGTCCGTGCGTCGTACGTTCAATTGTATTTTTTTTACCAAATAGTTCTAAGTAATAATTAAATCACTCTATACAAAATGTATTGTAATTTAGATTCCATTGATAATTTATGTTTAATGATGTAAAAATTCCATACTTGAAATAAAATTAAGTCTATTTTTGTAAATGCTTATTTTTTACATAAACGACAATAAAAATACTATGCAAATTACATTACATAAACACATTCCTAACATTTGTATCATATCATAATAAAAAACTATTGCCATCCATTATTTTTTTAAATAATATATCGTCAAAGCAACATTTTTTTTTTTTGTAATTTTTATAACAAAACAAGAGAATTATTTTAAGTGGTGCTTAAATTTTCCTACTGGACATTAAAATATAAGATATATGCAATAGATATAGTATTTAGGGAGCGTTACATACATATTTTGTAACTGAAATCTGTAGATCTTTTTTAGACTTTATGTAAAATAGCGTAACAGTCAGAAGTTTTCGGTGGCTATTGGCGCTGTTATATCGGCGAGATTATAAATTGTCAACTCATAAAATATAAATATGAGTATGAAAATTCGTTTATACTTACACGGATATAGTTTTAGTAAGAAGTTTAATGCTGTATTCGTAGAAGATTTTAGAGGCCCGGCAAATGTTGTTTTGAAATGACAAAATAAGTATAGTATAGACAAGATAAGTTACCAAGGCAACGTCCATCGCTATCCCGTCGCACAAACAATGGTCGCCGTCAGTCTCGAGTTGTATTAATTATTATTATTATTTATTCAACAAATGCACTTATCAATATAAAAAGTAGCCAATAGCCGACTCTCAGATCTACTGAAAATGCATATTTTGGTAAAAATCAGTAAAGCCGTTTCGAAGGAGTACCGCGGTAACTAACATTGTGACACGAGAATTTTATACGATTTTAGAATTTTATATGATTAGTGGAATACATGAGACTTTTTATATAATGTGAATACAAATGAAAATTATACCGTTATCTTGAGAGTTCAATTATTTGAGGTTATCTTGAAACTAATAACTTGTTCAAGAGATGCAGACTACGTAACTTTTATAATTATAAAGAGCTATACTTCGTCTAGATAAAACTATAGAGCTAGTTTACATGAAAATTAGTTTTGGAATTGATAATTAAGTACTTACTTAAAAAACTAGTAAAGGTATAACTTGAAACGGTATCTTAAATCAACAAAATTGTAATTCTCACTCGACTGCATATTATTTAAGTATTACTCATAATTCCACCCACGGTTTTATGTAGGATATTAGATATTAATAGCTCATTAAAATCCCTATACAGCCGTTATTGCTTGTTTAATTCGCCATCTCCTTATTGGGCCGATAATGACACAACATGTCACAAATTACGTACATACAAATACGGTGTTTGCTTATTTGATTATCTTTTTGTTGGGTTCAAAAAAACGTTTAATGTGCGTCATGTAGAGATCAACTACGATAACTTGGCGCGCCCCTCCAAATGACTGTTTCAATGTGTGTAGTCACATCCTTATGAAAGAGTTTGTATGTAGTAAGTATTCAACCAATCACAGTACACGTAATATTTCAGTTAATGTCGCTTATTACCAAGATTTGTTGATCAACTAATCATAACTAGCCTACCGCGCAAGACAACGCGCTTCAAACGTTTTGACAACGCACTTCAAAGGTTTTGAATTTTGGAGGGGCGCGTCATATTATCGTAGTTGATCTCTACTGTGCATTGTGTCTAAATATAGACAGTCATCATCTCAATGTGTCATATCTTAATTAAATCAAAAGGTGCCTCTTCACAATGGTCCATGCGGGCCCACTACAAGCCACGATAGCCAGTGGATTGCGAGGCATTAATAACTAATAAATAATAGGCCATGCCCATTGTGCTTAACACCAAGTGATAGTGGTCTAAAGTTCATGATGGCCTTTTTTTTTATGTGCAGGGGAAACCCATTATGGGTGCCCCGGGTTGGGGACGTGTCTCAGTTAAGCTGAAGCACCCCGGGGGTATGTGGGACTCCTGACTTCGGGTTTACCCACTAAAACCACCTGGGGTTTGCCTTCAGCCGTATACGGAGGGATATCCTGGATCTGTCTAACACAGGACTACCTCCACGACCGGCCGGTCTACCTCACAAGGGAGCGGACTTCCACCAAGTTAGGGATCGCTTAGGCAAACTAAAGCGTTCCCCTCGGCGCCGGGACTAGCTAAGCTGGGCATGTTTCCATCCTGACCCGGAGCCCCGTGGGACGGAAATTATTGGAAGTTCGCATAGCGACGCCTCCGCACTCCCGTCCTACGCCAGCGGAGCGGAACAGAGGATGGATCATCCTCTCTGTTCCGCTCCGCGGCTCCAATTCATGATGGCCTGCAGTGGCCCATCGTGTTCCATCTGATGAGCAAATTATATGATAAACATTGGAATGTCATGTATATGTTCTAATATGCTCTAATAGAATTTAAAGTTAATGCCCGTTTTCAGGATTCAAAAAATCGATGTGCAAAAATTCAACGGTTTCTTAAAAACCTTCAGCTTAATTTATCTATTGAAGTAAAACATTTTCGCTTATGTGAACTTAGTATTTAGTCCTTGATCCTAGGTCCATGATAAGCATTGGGAAAAACTGGGAAAAGAAGAGGAAACTATAAATGGTCGCTAAAGAACACTTCACTTTGAGATTTGTTTAGTGATATGTAACAAAACTTTAAGAGGAGACATCCCTTCAGTAGCTTAATGTAGGTATGATGATGATGATCATGTCTTAATTCAGATAATCTAAAAATATGTTACAATCAATAGAGAATAGAAGGGAAAGTCGAGAGATTTTGCATAATTTCTCCATAATCTAAATTCTTGATCTCCATTTTAAGAAATTTCTTGTTGTATCTTATTGGTCTACATAATATAACATTCTAATTTAATCCTAAGCTAATCCAGCTTTAGTTAACGAGTTAGTTGATCTGTTCAGATATTTTGTATTTAAATGTGACTAACTGTCGGCTTTCTTAGACTTTTTTTAAAGAAATATGTAATTTGAAATTTTATATCCTCGGAAACTGTAGTAATAGTACATCTCTTATGTGCTACAATTTTTCTATATAAACTGGTTTTTAGGATTTTTTTAACAGCAAAGCACAAATCTAGTGCTTTGCTGTGAAGCTTATTTTTATTCGTCTTTTAACATAAGTGTGCAAAATATGGACTAGGATAATTTAATTATTATTACATATTAGCTACATAATAAACAAACTTATTATGTATATTTTGTGACAAAATGACGTAAATATTACAAGTCACTGTGGTCGTAAGCGTCATAGGATTTCTAGTTTCCGTTTTTACGTAAATCGTAACGGCTTACCTAAACAGATGTTTATCACAACGGTTTTGATGTACCTAACTTTAATGTTTTTCTGACAAAAATGCTAATAGGTCTTTTATGATTATAATATGATTTGCGAAAATGGAAAATAAATAATTGAGCATTACTAATATTATTTTGATCATAAAACCATAAATAGCAGAAAGTTCTTAAATCATATTTCCTTTCCCGGGACTCAAAGTATGTCCCTACCAAATTTCAGCAAAATCGGTTCAGCGTTTAGGGCGTGAAGAGGTAACAGACAGACAGACACACTTTCGCATTCATAATATTAGTATTTATAGTAGTAGTAAAGCTATATAATTGAATTATTATAATGAAATACGTTTTCACATGATTGTTCTCATTCATGAATTGACGAATGACAAATTTAACAAAAAAACTGAAGATTTTGATTTACCCCCATCAATCCCCAAGTGGTATATACTGCCGCATTACAATTGAAAATCTATTGTATCTGCCATTCCCACGACCGAGGTATTACCAACAGTTTCTGAAGTTTAGATTCTACTTACATAGTTCCTGAGGTTTGACCGGAGGTCTGCCGATGAAGGTGGCACCAAAAGCCATCCCGAACACCATGGTTAAGCACAAAATCCTGGACACCATTGTGTATTCTTCTCTTCTTCTTTTGTTCAAGCAAAAACTGCTTAGACTTCTTTCTTCACAGGTGTAAGTAGAAGTTGTATTGGTATATCAAATAAACGGTAGAATTTTTAGTTTGTCTCGTAAGATGACTGAGTTTCCTCCGAAATATCAAACAAGACTGACCGATGTGCTCGCGTCGTGGTGTTTTTATTCAAACCCAACGGGTCGAGTATTGATAACTTAAGGCCACTTACAGAATGACGATTTGAAATTCTTAACTATCGTTTATTATCAGATCCACACCATTCCTGAATGGATTCAACGAGTTTTAGACAAGACACATCATACAAGAGATGTAGACATAATACTACTCGGACCAAGCCAACTAGACGACTGTCAAATCATGCTCTCTCGCACTTATGCATTGCTAGCGACGTACGTTAGTGCGAGAGAGCAAGCTTTGACATTCGTCTAGTTGGCTTGGTCGAGTTGTATGAGATGCAGTTTTGGGAATGTGTAAAGTGCCAATGACAGCTTCAGCTAAAATTCTATTGCAAAATGTAGAGTCAGATAATATTATTATCTGCTGAAGGATGTATTAATTGGTATTTCTTTTTTTTTTAAGGTTTAACATTAAAAGCTTTAAAAACAGTTCTTGATGATCTCAATGCTTAGTAAGTGTATACTTTATTATACAAATAATATTGTTTACTTATTAATTATTAGCATAACAAATTTGAAACAAATCGAATTGCAAAAAATATGACTTAAAAACTCTAATTATAATTAAAAAAAATATATATATATATATATATATATATATATATATATATATATATATATATATATATATATATATATATATATATATATATATATATATATATATATATATATATATATCAATAATAATAACTATAGAGGTGCTATAGAGGTGAAATGAATAAACAATAGTCGTCCGTCTGCTCACAGCCTTACGAAGGCCGTCGCGCGACTTTGGTATGTTCATGGGAATTTCATCTGAATCACCGAATATTAACATACGTCACATATCCGTGAGGTAATGGCCACGCGTCGCCTTATTGGGAGATACGCCAAATTCTTCAATATTTATTACTTTCTAACATGATTTTATTGACCTGTTAAATTAGTTTATGGCGTTTATGCTCTCATTTGTTGACAGATAGAGCTACATCCTTTTCAACTATTTAAAAAAAAACTATACTCCTACAAGAACGTTTTGGCGCGTGACCTTGCGTAAAGTGGTTTGTTTTGTCAATGTCTCCTAGTATCATAACCTTTTTTTATGGGGCCGATTGTATAATATACAATCGGCCCCATAAAAAAGATGATTTTATGGTTTAATATAAGTAAGTTTACATATTATGGTTCAACGCCAGGTTCATTTGATAATAATCCATACTGTATCCGTCTGTCCTCTTCACGCCCAACCCGCTGAACTGATTTTGCTAAAATTTTCTATGGAGATACTTTGAATCCCGAGAAAGGACATAGGACACTTTTTATCCCGGAAAAATGTACGGTTCTCACGTGATAGACCAATTTTGGCGCAACGGAGTTGCTGTGGTCATCTAGTGTCATATAAATGACGCAAAGTTGAGTTTGTCAACAATGCCACAAAATTAGATACAATTTTTTGATACTTTAGGAAGTAATGTATGAATCTCTCATTATAATATAGTGTCCAAAACTTACATAATAATCTTTGTAACAATTATTGTGCACACACAATTTTATCATAATAAAACTTTTTTTTTAAGAAGTCTTTCGGTCGCATAATTTTGGAACAACTTTAAAAAACAATTTCAGTCATGTGATCTCGGTCTTTCCTATTTATAAAAAAAATTACCCTTTGGGTACGGAACCCTAAGAACAGTATTTCGGCAGCGGGATTTTGGACTTACCAATATTCATGTCTTGGTACCTTGGCTTAACCTCTTTTTTTCTCTTACATGTTGTATTTAATTATCTGAAGGTACAATCGGATTATTGTTATTTATTATCTTGAGCATTCCGTACGGTACTTGTGAAAGTTGATTTTTAGGGTTCCGTACCCAAAGGGTAAAAACGGAACCCTTTTACTAAGACTTCGTTTTCTGTCTGTCTGTCTGTCTGTCTGTCGCCAGGCTGTATCTCAAAGTCAAGAACCGCTATAGCTAGACTTCTGAAATTTTCACAGATTATGTAATAATATCTGTTGCCGCTATAACAACAAATACTTACTAAAAACTAAATAATATTAATATTTAAGGGGGGCATACAACAAACATATTTTTTATATATATATTGTGTTATTTAATATTTCATAATAATATTTAAATAAAATAAAAATTTAAGGGGGGCTCCCATACAAATATACAATTTTTGGCCAATTTTTGCTCTATAACGGTACGGAACCCTTCGTGCGCGAGTCCGACTCGCACTTGGCCGATTATTATGTAATACAATAAAAGCACTTCTTACTTGCTTCTTACAGTTAAGGCCCAATTAAATAAAGGCACTTACCTCTTATCAAATGTTTGCAATTTCAATTAGCATTTTTAGGGTCCCGTACCCAAATGGTAAAAACGGGACCCTATTACTAAGACTTCGATGTCTGTCTGTCCGTCTGTCTGTCTCCAAGCTGTAACTCAAGAACGGTAATAGCTAGAGAGATGAAAGTTTTACAGATTATGTATATCTGTTGCCGCTATAACAACAAATAAATACTAAAAACAAAATAAATTAAATATTTGGGTAATAAAACAACAAATCCCATACAATAAACGTGATTTTTTACCACTTTTTGCTCGATATGAATGATGGCAATAGATAGACCTGAAATATTCACAAAATACTCAACTGTTTTTACACTTCAATAATTAAAAATAAAAGGATAAGGTCCAAATCGGGCTAATTTAAAAAGTGCCGGCCAACACAAATAAATCTATTATTCTAATAGAACATAATCTAAGGAATAATTTTTATTATGACACCAAAGTTCTAAGTCAAGTCTCCGAGTTGTTATTCAAGGTCAAACTTTTTTTTATAACAT
Source organism: Lysandra bellargus (assembly GCA_905333045.1). Lineage (NCBI taxonomy): Eukaryota > Metazoa > Arthropoda > Insecta > Lepidoptera > Lycaenidae > Lysandra > Lysandra bellargus. The sequence goes on from HG995354.1 coordinate 4,187,554, forward strand.
GTAATAAAACTTATTTTAATAATTAAAAGCAATAAGTAATCGATCCCAACGTCCCTATCCGAGTCATAGAACAGATAAGAGGCCAAATAGTAAATACCTACAAATGATTTGGAAAAATTCAAAGGAAGAGGGAACCTCTTCGTACCATTGCTTACTTGGAATACTAGGCAAATGCCGTGCATGCCTACCCCAAGCACGTAAAGACTAAAGTTCCTTCCTTTGAGTTTTTTCAAACCATTTGTAGGTATTTGGCCTCCAATCTATTCTATGACTCGGATAGGAACGTTGGGATCGATTACTTAAAATAAGTTTTATTACATGTTATAAAAAAAAGTTTGACCTTGAATAACAACTCGGAGACTTGACTTAGAACCTTGGTGTCATAATAAAAATTATTCCTTAGATTATGTTTTATTCAAATAATGGGTTTATTTGCGTTGGCGGGCACTTTTAAAATTATCCCAAAATTGTATGGACGTTGGATCTTGTCCTTTAAATAAAATAAATGATTCGCGGGTCTCTCCTAATGCAAGTTCCAATTAAAAGGAGAACCCCACCACCTTGCAAATATGTAAATTTAACTAAAATAAAGATTTTTGATTTTGATTTTTTAATTTTTTTGAAGATATTCTTTGCAACATCATAAGTTTTTGAATCTTCAACGTAAACATCATTCCAACACAAATCTTCAATTATTATATTCAATTGTTCAATAATCAATATACATAAACAATAGGTATATATTATTATAATTGATGATATATGGAAGACCTTTTACATCCCACGAGATTTACACAGTTGCAAATGATATATTATGATATGTTTAATATATTATTGACCTTATAAGGTTAAAAGGTCAAGCGGCTTAGCATAGGTAAGTTCACTTAGCACGGTGGGTCTGGATATCGAGACAGTGGCGTGACAGTTGCAAGACAGTGGCGTGACAGTTGCGAGACAGTGGCAAGACAGTGCAAACAGACAAGGGGGCGTACACAAATTACGTGAGGTGTTTGTTTGAAATTTTTGACCCCCCCTCCCCCCCTGGTGAGATTTCGTGTGATTTTCTACCGCCCCCCCCCCCCCTCCCCCATCCAAATCTCACGTGAGATTTTTCAAAATGTGGGTTCCTTACGTAACCGTTTGATTTGACAGTCAGTAAATTTTCTTTCGAACGAATTTATGATAGATCTATCATAATATAACGATTACGCTTACGATTACGATTTGTATGGCTAACGAACCATATTCGTCTCATAATATATGTGTGCGGCAGTATAAAATTACTCTCCTTTAGACTTTTCTGTTGACAAATTAATTTGTAAATATATTTTACGCCAGAATCGACGAATAAATGCAAGTGTAATTTAACAGTTCTACAAAATATTATTGAATGCATCAACGTAAAGTCCACAAAACTTAATATCTATATGGTTCCAGTCACGAAACAAGGCTTTAAATGTGATACAATCTTAGCCATCCATACTAATATTATAATACGAAAGTGTGTATCTGTTACCTCTTCACGCCCAAATCACTAAACCGATTTTGCTGTTTGGTGTGTAGAAACTTTGAGTCACGAGAAAGGACTATGTTTTTTTACACCAGAGTCGTGCTCAATAAACTAATTTTGGCGCAACGTAGTTGCAGGCGTCCTCTAGTACCATACTGTACCTATATATGACTGCAATGTTTTCACTCTAGAAGCAGCAACATCAGTAAACAAGAAGTTTGACAAAGTTTCTGTCAATATTCTTGTTGAGGACAGCGGCCTCGCTCCCGAGAAACAGATAGTGAGTGCATACAAACTCGTTAACAGTGAAATATGAGAGACTCAGTGCAAAATCAGTGTTTTTACAAATTAACTTTAAAAAGTTAATTGTGATAAATCTGTGGCTCCCTAAGAGGTAAATAGTAGTTAATTTATTAAAGTAGTACGTTATCTAATAAATACAAGAAAAATTAGTTGTATAAAATAAGTAGTTCGGAAAATATTGAGAAATTTGTGTGAAAAAGTATGTAAATTGTATTAACTTTTATGTTTGCCTAGCCGTAATTGTGTAAAATATGAGTTAAAAGGATATTTAGAGTAAGTTAAATATTCCCGAAATGCGTTTCAATTACCTGGCTCATGGAAAAATAGGGAAAATAGGGAAAAATAGCCGCTTCCGATAGTAAAAGTGAGACGGAAAACATGCTAATCGGAGCAGCTCACTATACGGCATTGCCTTGAGCCAGGTAAGCGAGGTGCGTTTCGGGATCAATGTTCTCCTCGACTGCTCGTGTGTTTTATTTACGCCCCCGCTCTGCAAGATTACCGGTGTAGCCTTGGTCTTCGAGTCCGATCCGAGCCAGCGGCGAAAACCTATGAGCGAATACAGTCTCAAACAATTCTGATAACATGGCGTGTCCAACATGTCGGACTTTGGTAGGATTCTATTTTAATGTACGTGCTAATAGCTAGTAACAACGAAATTGCAGGCGTCATCTAGTTAAACTAGAGTTAAAGTTTTTTTATCTTGTGTCGTGTTTTGGAGTTTGGACTATATAATATTCTGTTTGGGGAAACATAGTGATAATATTATGATAGCAGTATTGACCTGTACGACAATGATCCAGAGGTGACGGTCATTGATAAGACCTGGTCTTTGGTATAAGTACAGTGGCACTTTATCTTTTTGTAAACACATTTATGTAAAATGTAAAAAAAAAAACACTGGCGTCATCTAAATTTGCACTATCAGATGACGACCGAAAGTAGTTACCGTCCACAAATTACGTGAGGTGACTTTTGTATTTTTTGAAAAACTATCCCATGCCCTATCCCGTGAATTAAAATGTCCCCATGCCTCAGCAAAATCAGCTTAGCGGTTTGAGAGTGACAGAAGAGGTAACAGACAGATAGACCAACACACTTTCCCATTTGTAACATTAGTATATAATTAGTATGGAATATTATATAATTAATATGGACGACTTTGCAATGACTTATCAGCTCCCTAACAACCATCCTCAAACTTTCATAGTAGGAGGATAATCAGAATTTGTCAGAAATATATTTAACCCTTACGTCATGTTATGATTTCACACGTGATATTGATTGTAATTCGGATCCTTTATTATAATTAGCGAGTTACTCATGTATAATCGGTGACACAGGTGATTAAATAAACTATATTTATTGATTTCTCAAATATTTTTCAGTAGAATGATGAATCACAAATTATTTATCACGCGTAAAATGAACCCTTATTGTCTTAAGACATCAAAACTAGCTATTTGACCGAGCTTTGCTCGGTATTCGATAAAACACGAATTTTTTTAAAATAATTCCTAGCTAGATCGATTTATCACCCCCGAAACCCCCTATATACTAAATTTCATGAAAATCGTTGGAACCGATTCCGAGCTTCCAATTATATATTTATACTAGCTGTCCCGGCAAACGTTGCTTTGCCATAATATAAATTATTTCGCCCATATTATTTTATTGAAATGACTAAATAAGTATGTCGCCATGGCAACGTCGATTGCTATCTCGTCGCACAAACAATGGTCGCCGTCAGTCTCAGGTTGTAATAATTTACTATTATTTATTCAACAAATGCACTTATCAATATATAAAGTACCCAGTAGCCGATTCTCAGACCTACTGAATATGCATATAAAATTTGGTAAAAATCAGTAAAGCCGTTTCGGAGGAGTTCGTGGACTAACATTGTGACACGAGAATTTTATATATAAGAAGATATAATATACAAGAATTGCTCGTTTAGAGATATAAGATTTATTGCAAATAAATTATAAACAACTAGGTGACGTGCGAAAATGCGAAAGTGTGTCTGTCTATCCGTCTGTCTGTCTGTCTGTCTATCTGTTACATATTCACATCCAAACTGACGGACCAATTTTACAAATACAAATATCTTTATTGCAGACTACTATGGTCCATTGGTTAGTATTAAATACATTAAAAATTAAGAGTTAGTCAAAACGAACAAAACATAACTCAAAATAAATAATTAACACTAAACTAAATCCTGCACCCCAATTAGGACTATGGATGTATCCTGGAATTTTGCTGACATTTGGTATGTAGATACTTTGAGCCCCGGGAAAGGACATTTATGATACTTTTTATCTTAGAAAAGTGTACGGTTACCGCGCGATAAACGAATCTTGTCGCATCGGAGTTGCGGTCGTCATCTATTAATGTTAATATATCAAATAAAATTAGAAGTACCGAAATATTTTATTAATTAAATCTGTAGCACCAAACAAAAAATATATAATAATATTAATACCATGTAAAAGTCGTTGAACTATTTTCTACTGCGCTACGAACGTTGGGTGGGCTTTGAAGGACGCTAGTAAAGTGACTTAAAATGACAGATGACTTATATTAATTTATCAATTATATTTTCATGAATCACTAAAAGCTATCGCGCAGGAACCGTACATTTTTCCGCAATAAAACTATCCTATATTGTCCTTTCCCAAGACTTAAATTTTCAAATTTTAGACAAAATTTTATCGCAATATATTTGAGCCTTTGGACTATTTTTAAGATGCCGTTAAACACTACTGTCTTACAACAAAATATTTAAACATCTGTTGAACAGTTGATTAGAAAAAAATTCAGTACATAATGATGTCAAAACAACTGTTAAATAGATACAGTTTAGATCTTTTGTGGTAAGACCGTAATTCTTTTAAGATTTAATAATTTTCAAAAATATATTTTTCTTATGCATAGATTTTGCTGTTTCATATTGACATTTTATTTGAAATATTAAGTTGTCGCACATGAGTGAGGCCGCCAATTTTTGCTGATATGACGCAGAAAAATTTTGCGAGCACCTAAATTGTAGGGAATTTATTTCTCTACACTATCATAGCGTTGAGAAATATGCCATTGGAGCACCAAAATGATAGCGTAGAGGCTATCATAGCGTAGAGGAATCAAACTTATCTCTGTAAATAATACACAATGCGGTTTGTATTATAGCCCCAAGCATGGCCCTTTTGACTACTCACATGATGCATTGATCGTTTTATGTGAAACAGTAATACTTACATTTGTGTCACAAAAAACTTCCTTTGAAAAAACTGTGTACACAGCCCGACTGAGGTTCAAATGTGAACTGTCGAGAAATGGCGAATATTACGAGATTTTCCATAGAATACGTAAAAACTCAGCGTTGCCACTTCCCGATTTTACCTTCCCTAACACCCAACGATAACAATAAATCGGTATTATTGATGACGTTTAAAATGTGGGGTAGAATTGATGTTTCTAACAATTCATTTGATTTGAAAAAGTTTATAAAGAAAGTTATCTTAAAATACTATAAGAATTAGATGAGGTAATAGCCATTTATATAAGTATTCATAACATATCAGATTTATCTTCAAATCTGTCATACTTACTGCTACAGCGACAGTTAAAGTGCACCTCTTCCACGGCGGATTGTATATTTTAAGCTATTTTCTTACCTTTTATTCTGTGATCTCTCCAAAGCTTTTGATTGCGTGGACCATCAAACACTACTTAAGAAACTTAGTTATTATGGAATACGTGGCCAAGCATTAGATATGATAAAATCTTACTTGTCTAATAGGTATTGGAGATGCTATCTCGTCGGGGTCATTCGTTCAGATCGGTGTGCCTCAGGGCTCTATACTTGGTCCTTTTTTGTTTTTAGTTTATATTAATGATCTTCCGTATGTAATTGACGAATGTGATGACATTGTATTGTTTGCAGATGATACCTCACTGATTTTTAAAGTAGATCGGAAAGATAGTCAGCTTCTGCATGTTAACAACACACTGAAAAAAATGGCTAAGTGGTTTAAAGCAAACAATCTTGTTCTTAATGCGAAAAAAACGAACTGTGTTAGATTCTCTGTACCTAATGTTAAAACAATCGAATCCGAAATCAAAATAGAGAGCGAAAAAATTAATTTGACTAACTCAACTTCTTTTTTAGGCATTCGATTGGACTCGAAATTACAATGGAATAGTCACATTGAACATCTTTCGTCTAAACTTAGTGCTGCTGCTTATGCTGTAAGGGAAATACGTCAACTAACCGATATAGATACAGCAAGGCTTGTTTATTTTGCATATTTTCACAGTTTAATGTCTTATGGGCTCTTATTATGGGGATCAGCAGTCGACTTGGACAGTATTTTTATTTTGCAAAAACGTGCAGTACGTGCTATATATCAAATGAAATGTCGAGATTCACTTAAAGAAAAATTTAAAGAAATTAAAATTATGACTTTGCCCTCGTTATATATATATATGAAATAATTATGTACACTCGAAAGAATATAGACCTTTTTAAACAAAAATGTGATTACCATAATAGAAACACTAGAAATAAAAATAAACTGCATGTTCCTAAATTTCGCTTAACTAAAACAAATAAGTCTTTTATGGGCAACTGTATAAGATTTTATAATAAAATACCACATGAAATAGTTTGCTTGCCAGAAACAAAATTTAAAAAAATTGTGAAAAGAGTGCTAGTCGGTAAAGCATATTATAAGGTTGATCATTACATAAATGACAAAGATATTAATTGGGTTTAAATCTCTTTTACATTTCCCTGAATTCTGCTCATTGCTCCTCATTCATTGGTGATTTTATTATTTATGGTAATTTTATATTTATGTAATGTTTTAATTTTTAATAATATATTATTGTTAATTATTATGTTGTCCTGATATTATGAAATCTGTTAATGTAATTGTGTTTTTAAATCTAAATTGTAATTATCTTTGACGTCAAAAAGTGTTTTTGTAAACCTATTTTGAATAAATTATTTTGAAGTTTGAAGTTTGAAGTTTTTATGTTTAATTGTAAATATATTTTTAGACTATTATTGGAACTCAAATAATTCTAATGCATGCTTGAGCACTTTCTTTTCTTCGTTAGAATCAGTTTTCGAGCATAAGATAAACACAATACTTTTTAAAATACCAAGGGCGGAGAAAAATAATTGCAAATCAGCAAAAATTGGCGGCCTCGCCCACATAAAAAAATTTAACCAGTTTTTTTTTTGCGCGACCCTTTAATTATACTCGTATACATACATTTATATTAATTTTATGCCTATACGGTAATTAATAAAAAACTTATGACGATCAATAAAATGGATAATATATTTCTGTCATTAAAATCCATTTAAATATTTCATGTTATTTAGTTGTATGTATTATCAGGAAACTGATTAATAGGCGGATGGTATGTCTACATAATTTGTCTCTCGAGGCTCCCACACATAAGTACGATACGACGTCGCGTCGTGGAAATCTACGACACGACGTCGTAATGTGTATTATGCTGTTAATAAGAAAACGAAGAAAGAAAAGATAGATACTCAGAATTTCTTTCAACCATGAATAACGGGAGTCACTTTATAAAGTTTTACAATGCCTTAAAAATAGAGCAAAACAATTTTTTGCGACACTGAAACGTCGTGTCGTAGATTTCTAAGACTCGACGTCGTATCGTATTTATGTGTGTGAGCCCTTGATTAAGCCCCAAGCGGCCACATCCGGCCGCGATAACAATAGATAAGCTATTGTGTCTCATTTTCCACGATCGAAGGGTATTAACATAAGCCGATCAAATGAAATAGGTTCGCTATGAATTAATTTATCTGACGGTACATCTTATTATCATGGTGATAATGATCGAAATTTGCTACATATCTGTTAGCATATACATAGAAACAAGAAAAACAACATGATATGCGTATTTAGACCACTTACTTGTTAGTCAGGTAAAAAAACTATGTCGCCTTAACTGGTTGTTTTTAATTGTGATCTGTAAACAACTATTATATTATATATATATATATATATATATATATATATATATATATATATATATATATATATATATATATATATATATATATATATATATATATATATATATATATATATATATATATATATATATATATATATATATATATATATATATATTAAACTTTAGACTCTTTTAAGGCCGCTGATAAGCATTTGTATAATAACTCACAAATTTTTTTTTGATTTAAGATTCTCCAAATTATCTGAAAAAGATAACTGCATTCATAACTCAATACGTAATTATTTTGTGGGATGATACACAAATGCTTAACAACGTCCATATTATATTTTCATTTTTATTCCCTTCAAAAACAACAGAAAGCAGTTCCGGACGAAGTAAAAGGTACAGCAGGCATTTCACTATTGGTACCTTTCCTACGTCGCGCCGGCGGTTTCTCTCCATCTGACAAATTTTCGATCATGTCACGTGACGTTTTAGTGCACAAGGCAAAAAAGTTTTTACTTTAAAAACATAAAAATAATTAGCAAGTAAAGAGCAGAAGGTTATAGTATAAGGCGGACTTGCACAGATCTGAGTTAAAGTTAATTCTGAGTTAAACATCATGTCATATCTGTCACTCACCAAGAGCCTAAGCGTAGTAAAACTCAAGAAAAAAAAAGATTATTATCATAGTTTCACAAAAAAACTCACTAGGTATTCCAAAAACTCGTAACCACTTCAACCACTTTATTACATCATTGTATCTAGTGATGTGGGCAATTTCAAAAAAACGTGTACGGGTATAAAATTTCACTTAAATTTTTATGTAGGTTTTTTTCTTTTTTCTATATTTTTTTTCTATAATGTAATAGGAAATATAGTTTATTACACAAAAAAGGAAAAAAGAACGCGGAATTTAAGGCATTTTCCTGATAATATCAAAAATGACCGTAGAAAAAGTCACCCAACGGAGGTCACATAATGCTACCTTCTTGTTGTTTTAAATTGTTTAAAAATTAACCATCTTATTTAGCAATAATACATTTTTGGTATCAAATACTACACAAGTTTTGCAATGTGTAAACAATAACAATAATCAAAGAAAATTGATTAATAACAGTAAAACTTGGTCACACACCTGAACATAGAAACCGTTCCTAAGAACCGTCCAATCTGCGTCCGCGTCGTGTAGCAGATTTTTAACAGCTAAATTCAAATTGGAGTTTCTCGATGTACAATGAAATATATTGCTATCATTTAGTGCCGAAAATATTTTTATAGTATGTTTATAAAACTGAAAAAAACCGGTCACTAAACTGAACATTCCGGCTGGGTCGTTTTTTCATGATTATAATTCGAATTAATTTTAAGTTAAATTATGTTAGATTTTTTAAATAACAACACATTAAATTTATACATTTAATATTTAGAAATCTAAAATATATGTTTTTTAATGAACTTACTTTAAGAAAAAAATTAGTTATTAAAGATTTGGTTACCACTTCTGGGAAGGGGACAAGTAAATTTAATAGTTTTCGGTACATAAAAACCCTTATAAATCTCATACTAAATAAAATTTTATACGAACGTGAATTTATTTTAATAAAAGAAAACTTGTTTTTGCTCCTACATTAAAATTACAAAATGTTAGTATGTAATTTTTTTAAAATAATCAGTAGCAAAGTCAAGGGACAAGGAAATAACCAGGGGTACACATTTTTTTGAAAATGCCCATGTACAGCCGACAAAAACTAGTACAACGCTAAAGGAATCCTCAAGGTAACGTACTATCGCGAACAAAAGTAACAAAAAAGTTTGACACATTCCTATTTGGCTTACGTATAGAAATAGGTAATTGTAAATACCAGGTACGACCGTTTTGGTATAAGGTATAGAAAAAATCGATGGCCCCAACGAATAAACGTGCAATCGAAAAAAGACAACTTTTCAGGAAGACAAAAAAACGTTTGGAACCACATAACTTTGACTACATAATAAATAGACAAATATAATGTATGATCAAATAAAAGGTCAAAAAAATATCTTTCAGCTCATATATTTATTAAAAATCAAATGTTAACGGTTTACTACATATTTAGGAAAAACCATATTAAATTATTATTCTAGTGAATAATATGTGACTTGTTAACACTATTGTATCAATGCACGTTTATTCGTGTCATAAATGAAGTTTTAAAAAGTGCAGTGAAATGTTGCATGGTTATTACACGTATATTTTTTTCCTCCTGAGCCATGCTCTGGTCATTTACACGCTTATTCTTGTATATTTTGTTGCTTTTACTTGCTTGTAAAGATAATAAGCCCGTATATTAGTGTTAAGAAGTTGAATCATTATTTATGTAATAGAACCTTATTAGTGTATGGTATAAAATGTAAATCTATACTAATATTATAAAGTAGAAGAGTTTGTTTGTTTGACCGCGCCAATCTCAGGAACTACTGGTCCGATTTGAAAAAGTCTTTCGTTGTTAGATGGTTAATTTATCGAAGAAGGCTATAAACTATAAATCATCACTCTAAGATGAATAGAAGCGAAGAAACATAGGAAAATGTAGAAAAATCGGGAAAATTATTGGAGGGCGCTTATCTCGCGAACAACTGGATGAATTTTTAAGTTATTTGGTACAAATGTAGAATAGACCATGATGTGAAAGAACATAGGCTATTTTTTGCGGGAAAATGTACGGTTTTCGTAAAATTTCTCATTTATGCGGGCGAGGCCGCGTGGAACGTCTAGTTAGTTAATATTTTCTTGTTGACGGTTCAGTAAAAATATTGTTTACCTATTGTTGTTGTTGATAAATATTGACCTTCCTCGCGTCTATGCGTGGACATATACATAGTATAAAATGGAGTACAACCTTGTCTATAGATCCTACAAGAGAGAGATCAATCGAACAAAGAAACAGCACGTTAATAGTATTAGTAGAAAGACTCGAGTGCCTTCCTTTGGGAACCCGTGAATTCTGGTCTCTAGCCTAAGCTATTGAAGGGTATTTTTTAAAGCCATCCTACCATCCCTACAATTAGGAAATGGATCGTTGGCCCACGATGCAAAATACAAAGACGATCAGAAGATCGTCTTACCCAGAAGGGTAAGCTCCTTGCGTCAAACTCGACCCTTGATGACCTTGGGATAAAACCGCCGACCATACCACGATGCAGGGGCATCATGTCGGATATTAGATTACATCAGCGCTCAGTGTGAATAGCCATGCGTGCCCTTGATATCCAAAAGTCGAGTGGGTCTGACGGAATCCCTCCTATTGTGTTGAAAAAGTATGCTCCAGAGCTGGCTCCGGTCTTAACGCGTCGTTTTTGGTTCTCCTACTCTTCTGGCATTGTCCCGGTCTCAATCGGTTGCATCACGGGGAGTGCTCGGAGGAATTTTTCCGAATCATACCTCCTGCAACATTTCGCCATCGTTCCACGTTAAAAATATACCATCCTCATAACCTTGATGAGTGGCAGTCTTCGGCGGTGCTTTTTTCGCGTAACTTTCTGCCACGCACTGTAAAATTTGGAATGAACTGTCACCAGCAATATTTACGGACCTATACGACCTGCAAACCTTCAAGGAGAGAGCATATTCCCTCTTAAAAAGATCGGCAACTCACCAGTAGCTTTTGTGATAAACTTTACAATAGCTCTTCGAATAACCTTTACAAAAGCAGAAAAGACAGGAGAAGTTAGTAAAAGATAATAGAATAGCTGTGATTATTATATTCAAAGTTTCGCCATCTGCAATGAGGCATTAGTGATAGAAATCGCTTGCATTTTTACACGAATAATCGTGCAAGAGTTATAACCCAAAGGAAAAGATAGACACGAGCGCCAGATTGTTTTAACACGTTTATTCTGGTGAACTCAAATAAAGAAATAATCTGCAATAAGCGCATGATTTATTATTAATGTGATATATGTTATTATTTTTTCCGTACAATAAAGATTTACATTGCTATAAAATCGTTATTTTAAGTCAAAAAAAAATTTAAAAAATTACATAGGTGTATCATAGTCCATGCAAACGAAAAATCAAAAGAAATTTTTTTGGGTAAAAGCTCTTGCACGTTTATTCGTTGGGGCCATCGAAATATGTCACACGATCTTTAATACACTCTGTATATTCATATCCTGTATATTTTAAATATTAGATAGTCATAGGTCCATGTCCCATGCCTAAATGCGAAACCGGAGATAGCCATAGATATTTAGGCCCAAAGCCCCCGCTATGCCGCTACCATATTATCTGCAATGTGAGCAATGCACACAGGCGCCATCATCTAGGGGCGCCATTCAAATCGCCGTCTTTAGGGGTGCCAAAACCAAGGATCCAAAAAATTTGCCTAAAGGGGCGCAAAAATCCTTTTTTTTAATACAGGCACCAGTAGCCCTAACGGGGGCCCTGTTTAGGCCCATGCCTACATATCTATGGCTATCTCCGGTTTCGATAAAATATATGTGCGAGAAGCACACAATATAATTTCATGGTAGGTAAAAATTGTCGGTTCAGATAATGTAAAATTGGAAAAATGTATATTTTGTTTGCTTGCATAGAATAGGGTCATAAACGTCACCTAGGCTGATTTCTGACTTGCCTAACGAGCGAACCAACTTTTACACTTAATGATAATTTTTTGGAAAATAATATAATAATATCTATGGAGTATGGACGCTTCACACCACGTCAGTCTAGCCCCGTTCTAAGTACCTGAAGGACTTGTGTTACAGGTACCAGACAAAGGAAATATATTTAATACTTTTATACTATACATATATTTAAGATTTTTATTATATGATACACTTTATTTCCTGACAATTAAGTAACTCCCAACGCGAGAAGCAAACCTACGAGTCTAAAGCCAAACTAAACCGCAGGATCACGACAGCATATTACAGATTCAAGTTTAATAGATTCATATAAAAATTTTGAATCCATAATCATAAACCAGATAAACATATGTTCACAGATTAGACAATACAAAAAAATCAAGTATTTCGAGCGAAAAGGAGACTAAAATCCAGCCAACCGGACTTTATCGAGACTTGGCGACGATGCCGTGACAGCCACATTCCGTTACCAATACTTCCGTTTTGATGTGGAATGAATATATTTATATTCATCATATAAACATAGAGATATAAACAACTGTCTCATCACTAAAGACGTGAGTGAAAGAACCACATAACTAACATTTTATTACATAAGGACATATTTTATTAGGATACCGTAGTCAACAAGGAACCCTTATAGTTTCGGTCTGTCCGTCCGCCTGTCTGTCAGTCTGTTTGTCCGCGGTTTTCCTCAGAGACTATAGGACCTACAAAGCTGTAATTTGGCATGAATGCACATGCCGACAAAATGGTACATGAAATCTTAAAAAAATATTTTTATGGCACCTTCGCTACACATCGAGTGGGGATGAATTTTTTTTCGCGTCCACCCCATCGTGTGGCGTTGGATAGTTTTTTTTTTTAAATATTATGAGTATTCATAGATCATTTTCCGATTAAGGGATCCGTTTGTGAATTATATTAAGTTTTAAAGTGGGAAAAAATCGTTAGAGTCCAGTGTCCCCCTTCTACCAGCTAAACGGTTGCTTCTGGAAATTCACGGGAGTAGGAAATATGCTGAATTTAAAAGGAAAACTATCACGGCTAAGAAGACTTCATAAGTTATTGAGTAATAGTCGATCAACTAAAAAAAATGTATTCGGCGAAGTATAAAGGAACTTTTTGTTCAAATTCCTTTGAAATTAACTGAGATGATGTTGTTAGTAGTGTAAATCACGTTATAAATGTACTATCAGAGAAGTTTATTCCTATGCAGATGGTGGACCTAAGTAATTTGGTCGCGATACTTCAAACCCAGCCGACCGATCACAGCTAACATTGAACTGACATAAGCCGACCACATGACATAGGTCCGCCATCTGCATAGGAATCAACTTCCCTGATAGTACATTCATTGACCATGCAAAGATTTAAAAATAAACTAGCGGTACTACGGAACCCTATTTTGCGAGTGGCCCGACACGCAATTGCCCAGTTTTTTTTGCTTATAATTTCAACAAACGTTGTCATTCGACTTCATCATCTGGCTAATATACCTACGACGATTATATATTTCGAATATTTTTTACGGCCCTAAAGCTTCCATATTTTAGGAAAAAAAACGGAAATTTTACTGTTACTTACTTGGTTCTTCCACAAACGTCTTCGATTATGAACATCTGTCGATAATGCGCGGTAGAGCTAAAGCAATATGTTTAAATCAAATATGTTTACTTAGTTAATTTTTTAACCGACTTCCAAAAGAGCGGAGCTTATAATACGTTAGGTTGTGGATGGATATTTTGCGTTGTAAGAAATATTGTTGCCTGTTTCCTAGAGTCCCCCAAAATTCTAAGTGGATTCAATAAACAATATTTAACCATCCAAACAAACCAACATTCCAAAAAAATAAATTCATATAATAAGATAAACTTGAACGGTGGACGCCCCATTACCTCCCCTTATAGGGTTATAAGGGGTTCACGCCAAAACTACTGAACCGATTGTACACATATAGTCTAGACTTAGAGCCTGAGAAAGGACATGATGGCGAGATAGACAGAAAGACAGAGATTTCGCACTTTCGAATTTTTCATGTAAGTATGGATTATTCTTTCTTTACTTTGCTATTGCCGTGGTGAGGGTGACAGGCCACAAGAGTTACATAGAATAGAAAAGGAGTCCTAATACACCCCAGTCAAAGATGTAAACAACAAAAGGGAAGAAGACGCAAAATCAAAATGAAAACTTTTCCTTCTGATCATTCCGGCTTCTTGAATTTAAATAAGAAAGATATAATATTCGGACGTTGAAAACAATAATCGTATATTACGCAACAAGATAATATATTTAATCACCTCTCCAGTAATAATGAATATATTATTTAGGTAATAACAAGTTTAATGTGTATTTTTTTATTCAGTAGCCAAACGGCATGATAATTAATCTTATTTTTTTCGTTGTTTTTAACAAAACTTGGCATCTGTCACAATTATTAAATCACTAATAATAAATTCATAATAAGTTAAGGTAAAATACAGTTAAGCTTAAGCTTTTTAGAGAAATGTCTAAGAAGCTTGCTGAAGCCACCCGAGACCCCAGAGCTGGGAGCTACCTGGCACAGCGGATAGCAATTGCCATCCAACGTGGCAATGCTTCTCTCCCCGACCCTCTACAATCTCTACACGTCCGATTTGCCCACCCACCCTCGAGTACAAAAAGCGCTATTCGCGGACGATACGGCCCTTTTCTTTGCTCATCGCCAAATAGCTTTCACGTCCAAAAAACTCCAAGAAGCAGTTACCGAACTCGGTAAATGGTTCGCAAAATAGAGAATCGAACTAAACCCCGACAAAAGTCACGCTATATTATTTAACGGACTAAAACGTAAGAAAATGCAACCTATTAGTCTGCACGGAAAATTAATTCCCGAAGTCACGGCTGTCAAATACTTAGGAGTAGTACTAAACAAGTCGATGTCATTCACGAACCATATATCGAATACCGTACGTAAAGCAAAATTTGTATTATACAAATTATATCCTTTACTCAACGCGAGTAGCAAGATGTCCTTAAGACATAAGCTCACCTTATACAAAACATGTATAAGAACGATACTCACTTATGCGTGCGTCTCTTTCGCACACATAAGTGACAATCAGATGAACCAATTGTAACGAGTTCAAAACCGTTTTTTGCGCATGGCAACAGGTGCCCCCCGTTACATGCGAAACATCGACCTGCATAGAGACTGCGAGCTTATCACTACCAAAGCCTACATCAAAGAACTCTCGGAGAGATTCTTTGAGAAAGGAAAAGTACATCCCAATCCGCTCATTCGTAAGGCTGTGGACTACGAACATGACGCACGGACATTCCGATACCCCTTTAGGCGGCCTAAGCATATCTTTGCCGACCCTGTAGACCCCATCACAGAATACGTAACGTACTGTGTACAGTTACGTAAACACAAATCACACTCACCCGCGTGGTTAGTACTGCTCCGGGGACGACGCTGGCGCCTTCCATGAGGACTTAACACGACCCGAACGACAAACAGACAGACCGACCGAAATCCGGTGCCGAGCTCGATCCCGGGTTCGAGTTCGCATGCGGATAGCATAGGAACACACCTAAATCATGACCGCTACCGCGACATTGTCGTAGAGAGCTCTACCAATTACTTTGACATTATAACATACACGCGTATGTCGCCCCAGCCGGACTCGGAAGGGGAGAGGGACGGCCCTCTTTTATGCAATAACATTAATAACTTAAGCTCATCTACCGCGATAACTCGTACGCAGCTAGTTTGTGCTACCGCGCGCGAGCAGCCTCACTCGTCAGAGAGTGAGTAAGGGGTCGGACCCCTTAAGAGCAGGGGGGATCCGTGTCCCCACGTCAGATGAAAACAGCTTATTTTCGTAGCTCTCCCCAATATTGCCCGATTAGAATGTCACACGTGTGAGTTTAGGAGAGGGGGCCAGGCCCCCTAATTATTTATCTCCAAACCTACTAGCAACAGACTAGTTATAGCCACGATTAAACTACCATTGTCTTAACCAGACCAGTAGCTTAGACCCTTTCGAAAAAAAAAAAAGTGGCAATGCTGTCAGCTTGCTGGGCACTCTGCCAGATGGGGACAACTTGGGCAAGTTTTTCTTTTTATAGTTTTACTGGCTGTCCCGGCAAACGTTGCTTTGCCATAATATTATAAAGTATTTCGCCCATATTATTTTATTGAAGTGACTAAATAAGTATGTCGCCATGGCAACGTCGATCGCTATCCCGTCGCACAAACAATGGTCGCCGTCAGTCTCAACTCTCAGGTTGTAATAATTTACTATTATTTATTCAACAAATGCACTTATCAATATATAAAGTACCCAGTAGTCGATTCTCAGACCTACTGAATATGCATATAAAATTTGGTAAAAATCAGTAAAGCCGTTTCGGAGGAGTTCGGACTGGACTAACATTGTGACACGAGAATTTTATATATAAGATATAGAGTTGTATATAATATTATATCTGTATATTTTAGATTGTATTTTTAGTGCTTAGATTTTTATCCTATTATTCATAACATTTATTATTAAATACCCCTAAAATAAATAAAGTTACGAAATAAGAAAAACATAATTTATATTTAAAAAATATCCTTACTGATATTATTTGAATATGAATATAAGCCTAAGAATTTTAAAAAAATTATGTTTTCTAACGTTTATTATTAATAACTTACCGTAATTATTTTAAGTTCATTTACATCGTTAAATATCATTGTTTACAGCACATCAATTGTATCAAGAAACAAAAGAATTGAAATTCGTTGTCAAAATATTACTGCCAATCTAAGTTATTGACCAAAATATTATATCCTTCTCGTTCTTATTAATTACAAAGTGTACGGTCCACAGTTTGTCGACAGTACATCACGTTTCGCACTGTCAGCGTATACGCCGCCACGCGGTATTATAATTTACTGTAATTAGCCAGTTCGCGTCAAGCCGCCAATCGGTTCGCGTGCTCTCTTTACCATTTTACCATTAAACCATTTTAGCATAAGTTAAGGATTCAATAAACCTATTGAACCTAACTTGGCTTTTACTCTGTACGGGACCAAACCACAGTACACAAAGGATGAGAGAAACAACAATACTTAATCTGCAATTAAATTTAACAAAGACTGTGGTAAGAAAAATTGTACACTTGTGCCTTAGCAATATTTAAACTACAATTTATTCATAGAATCAGAAAAAAAAAAAAAAAACATTTTTATATAATACTAGCTGTCCCGGTAAACGTTGTTTTGCCACATAAAGTATTTCGCCCATATTTTTTAATTGAAGTGACTATGTAAGTATGGCACCATGGCAACGTCCATCGCTATCCCGTCGCACCAACAATGGTCGCCGTCAGTCTCGAGTTGTAATAATTTACTATTATTTATTCCACAAATGCAATTATCAATATAAAAAGTGGCCAGTAGTCCGAGAATTATATATATATATATATATATATATATATATATATATATATATATATAAGATTGACAATAAAGTATTTCCTCACATAGCGGATACAATATCCCGGATTAAGACTCATAAACATTATTAATAATCATACTAACAAGGACGTATATTGATAAATGATGAGTTCGACCTTACTTATACAGACGTCACATAATATATTATTATGTTAAATAGCAGACTATTATTTGATGCAAGTGGCGCCACAAACAATGTCTATTGGCAATATATTTTTTAAAATAAGGTAATAAAAATATGTGTATTTGTTGACTAGATGACGCCCGCAACTTCGTTGCGTCAAAATTATTTTATCGCGCGGGAACCGTACATTTTTTGGATAAAAACTATCCTATGTCCATGTCCATGCCAAATTTCAGCAAAATCGGTTCAGGCGTTCGAGCGTGAAGAGGTAACAGACAGACAGACAGACAGACAGACAGACAGACAGACGGACAGACAGACACACTTTCGCATTTATAATATTAGTATGGATATGAATAATATGGAAGTATGGATATTCTCAGAAATATAGCGACGAAGCTAGAACTAACGAAAAGTTCTTTTGAATTTTGAGGAAAGCATCTTTGTGCGGTAGTAATTTTTTGCCAGAATAAAAATAGAATGCTTAAAATGTTTTAAACTAGTTAGTGCAAGCCTAATTAGTCAATAATAACAAAATCTATAACATATATATTACTTATAACAAGTAAAATTTTTATCAACAAATACACTGTTGATAAGCACTTTGGACTTTCAAATGACTTCATAACATTATTATCATGTTTATGAAAAGCTCAAAGGTATATTCCCATTATCCAGCGGCAGTTTAGTATATTTATGTGAAAGTATGTTTACAAATTAAACCTGTCAAGTGCGAGTCGGAGTCTTTGACGAAGAGTCCCATAGAGTCACTGCAGTAAAGGTCTACAGCGTAGACGTTTTTATTAGCTTAAGCTTTAAGCTTTTTAGTTTTTATTTTTAATATCTCAAGTGACTAGCTGTTGCCGTAATTAATTTAAAAAAAAATTGCGTTTGTTGTACCGACTAACCCGTGGGCAACTAACCCAAAATTATTGATTTTATAATTCATTTTTATTCTTGAAGGCCGGAAGGGAAGGTACGGAAGCCTTAGAACAATTTTTTTGTGATTACTAACAAAGCAATTTTTTTGTGAGTAAGCTACATTTTGATAAGACAAACAACATTTTTATTTTCGAAAAATCTCGAAAGTGGTAGCTAACAGAGATAGAAATGATTTCATATTTTGACTTGATGGTCCTAAAATATGGATTGTTTTATTTGTAGGACAAGGTTACTCTTAAATAATATAACTATTAATCTACCAATATACAAAAAATCAGCTGGTTAGGGTTCCGTTTTAGGGTACAGTAGTCAACCAAGTTTTGTTGATTACAGAACCCAATAATTGTGGCAAAAACGCTTGGAGGCACGGAAGACATCAGATTTACTCTGTGGGCTGTCTAGCATTGTTGTTCTTTCGTCTTGGCAGAAAAAACTCTCCCAGAGAACATGATGAGTGGTTTATTCAAATATACTGCCTACGGTTGAATTTAGATCCGTAAAGTTTGACTTTAAAATTTCCATGGCCGGTAACGAATTGAGATACGCAGTGGTCAATATCCATCCATTATTTGGATAATAGTTGACGAATATTAGGGAAAAGTTTTAAAGATCAACCTTGCTAGAATTGGTAATAACTTTGTGTGTCGTTGTAAATTTCGAGAAGTTCCTTCAATTCCATTACTCATAGTTCCCATTATGAAGTTTCCACCTTCACGATCATAACTACGAAAATCACACTTTCTTAAATTTGAGGAGTTTCTTCAATACCTCATGGATCCCATTATGAAATTTCCACTTTGGCCACCATAGCATCAAATAGGTACAAATTATAGATAGCCCTTAAATTAATAAAAGAATTATTTAACAAAGAAATCGCACAGAGACTGCAAAATAATTACTATCAATTTCGATTCTGATCCTTTTAATGCAAAAGAATACAAAAAAATATAAAGCATCATAATATGGTGGATGGTGTAATGCTGGTGGTGATCATGATGATTAATATAATGGACATAGTGGCATGTGCTTCCAGTATTTTTAACAACACTGAACCCCTACATAATATAATTATTATCTTCTTAAAAGGGATTAGGAGTTCTGTTCAGCAACGAAACCTTTTACCCAATTTTAAGCAAACCCGTTTTCAAAGTAAAAACAAATAATATTCTTAAAATTATCAGTCATAAAAAAAAAAATTAGTTTATTTCAAGTAAATATTGTATCTCTCCAGATTCCTTAAGGCTTCAGATTTCGCCCAAAATTCTGTAATTTTCTAATCGATTGATTCTCACACTTTTGAAGTCTGCAACATACATAACGTGACCGGTGACGCCACGTGGGTTCCAATAAAATTTAGTGCGATTGGTGATATCTAGAAACCTCCATTTTGGAGTAATTGAGTCTTTCGTCCCATAAATGTTTGTCCCAGTGTTCTAGCCGTTCGTCCCACTGGAAAGAATATCTTTGGGACGAAACTCTGACTTAACTACTCCTTTTTTGGAAGTTAGCAAAAAAATACCAAGTTAAAAGCTCAAAACGATTAAACTTGTAAATAGACATTCCTCGACTAAAAATATCAAGGATACTAAAGGAGATCGAATAGATAAGACGACTGGTTCCCGCCCACGAGAATACTCCGAGGAATTCGAGGACAATAAATTACAACTAAAAAACAAACATTTTATGACTTAATCCGGTTCGAGGAGGAATTTTGGCGCCGATGTGGAGATGGAATGGAAAACCCCTAAATCTGCGAGATCCTGTTGCTATGGGTTCTTACCTGCATACACGAGTGAGTGAACAGAAAGCCTACTGTTAGGGGTATAATTTAATAGCTCCCACACCGGTTTCGGTGACGGTGGGCGGTTTCATTGAAACCAGGCCAGTTACGCAGAAGTAAGTTTATAGTGCCCAAGTGCGTGCGCAGTACACAAGAGCACTCTCTATTCCTTTACTCTCGTAGCCCAGTGGGACGGTAGACCGATACGACTGGCTAGAGATCAGGCACAGGTGTCTCTAGGCCCTCTTATTGTCTGACAAGTAAGATGATCCGTTCGTCGAATGGGCATTTAAAAAGTAAGTCCTGCGCCTGATCTCTAGCCACTGCAAGCGATTATCGTAAACGCCAACAAAATGTATGGGATTTGACATTAGCATTCGCTAGCGAAGTGATGACGCATACATTTTGCTGGCGTTTACGATAATCGCTTGCCACTTGTCTAATAGGGCAGGTGATAAGCCTGCATTGTCCTAACCAAACTTGGTTTCCAACGCGGGAATCGCCACACGCAGTATTTTGTGAATGTCTAGTGCCTATCAAAAGCAAAACATGTCATAAAACCACATATTTTGTTGAATGGGAGTGCGTTACTTCCAGGCATTACACAGGCATTTCAAACATAAAAATACTTTTAAATTGTCGTTTGGTCTGTTTGCAAAAGCTGGACAATTTCGGCCTCGCGGGGGACAGCGGACAGACTGCCTGAAATCGGGACGTATGGGTCACGTTAGTAATACCTGAAGAAGTGCCCCGAATACATCTTGTGCCGTGCGTTTTTGATCGCTTTAAAAAAACACACTGCGTCATGTTCTGCGATTTTCTGATACATTGTAAAAATAAGGAAAAAAAACGAAACAGACATACTAACTAAATTAAAAAGAACAATAATAATATTATAATAAAAGCCTTTAATATCATAAGGTAAGGTTAAGGTGCCTAATATTAAAACAAAAATTATCGCCATTTATTACTCTTAAATATTTTACTTTCGATTGATTAATATTTAAACCTATGTCTACATTAATTTCTTTTAAATTTTACCCTTTGTCTTAAAACAACTCGTAATTATAATGCACATAATTTTAATACTTATGTACTTAATGTCTTCTTGTCTTATGTACTATCAGAGAAGTTGGTTCCTATGCAGATGGCGGACCTAAGTAATTTGGTCGCGTTACGTCAAACCCAGCCTACCGACACAATATAGCAATATTGAATATTATGTCATATTGCTATACTGTGCTACCGATCACAGCTAACATTGAATTGACATAAGCCGACCACATGACTTAGGTCCGCCATCTACATAGGAATCAACTTCCCTGATAGTACTTAATGTATTGTCTAATTGTCTTCAATACTAATTTCACGTCTTCTGCGCCAGAACTCTTCTAAGTATCTTCCCTGATGGATTTTTGGGAATGGTATCAATAAATTCTATTTGTGTGATTCTTTTGTAAGGTGCGACTCTTGTATTGACATAGTCCATTATATCTTGGTCTTTCACATTTGTTCCTTCTTTCATAACTATAAAAGCTTTGGGTTTCTGTCCAGTCTTCGGATCTGGCACTCCTATGACTGCTGCATCGAATACTGCTGGATGTTCCTTTACTACACTTTCCAATTCCGCTGGTGCTACTTGATAGGCGTTTACCTGAAAATGTTATGAAATTCGAGTAAAAGTAACTTAGTCTTGTATTACCTGTATCTGCTTTCATCGTTTCTTTAAAAATATTTATCATGTATTTTAAAAATGACTTTGATATTCGTTTTAACGTCTCTATTAAATTGTTTTTTATGCCATTTAGGTGTATTTTTATTTTAGACAATATTCATACTGTCACTACATCGTACTTTCTTGATATAAACTTTAGTTATTGTCTTATTCGTACCTTTATCAATTCCTTTAATCTATCAGCAATGTAAACTACTCCATTTTCGTCTATTCTGGCGATGTCTCCGCTTCTGAACCATCCATCCACGAAGACTTGTTTGTTTGCCTCTTCATTTTGTCTGTATCCTTTCATTACATTCGGACCATGTATGAGCAATTCACCAACCTATAACATATTGTTATTGTAGTAATAAAAATAAAAAATTGAAAATCATAAACAGTACATTAATGAACTGCAAGAAAAGCCTAGGCTACTTTGTAGACTAAAATAATTTTGAGTAGACTTTATGTTGTATAAAAAAATATTGCCAATGGATTCGTAATAACGCCTCGGGTAGCATCATGTTAATATAGTTTCCTTATTCTAGTAACACTGTATACTTTTTAACTTTTCATTTTGAAATCTTAATCGCGATTCACGCTATTAAAAAAAATCATACTTCGTTTGGTCCCAGGTTGTTCAAGTTGTCATCAACGATTCTCAACTTTATGTTCGGTATCGGCAGTCCAACTGACAGGTAGTTGTCGAATTTCGGAGGACTCATGGTGACGACAGGACCGGTTTCTGTCAAGCCGTAAGCCTGACCGAAATGTACGTTCTTCTGTAAATAGGATATTAAAAAAATTATGACATTACTTATTAATTATTATAATCAATATTATAAAGAGGAATCGTTTGTTTACATCGAATGAGCTCTTAAAGTACTGGACTGATTTTGATTAGCATGTATGTAGATTAAGACAAAGACATACTAAAACATCTCATTTTTCGTGAAGAATCGCTGGAAAGAATAGAATAATCTGACAACCATCAGAAAAAACTGATCCACTTCATTTAAATTACTAATAGTAACCTAATACTTCAGTCGGAATTTCCAGGAATTGCTATTGTATTCTATTGTTGTCGCGATCACCGGTGCTCGCGCGGGGCCTGAAGGATTATAGTTAAAATACTAATAGTAAGCTCATTGGTATTCTTATTTGCCTAATATCAATCACAATAGCAATATCACTTACGTTAACTCTGCTCAGGAACCTCTCAATATCTGGTTTCGGCAGTGGTGCTGCACCAACTATGACGGTCCTCACATGCTCCAGGTGTTTAGGCGTTAGTTCAGAATGGAAGCCCATGAATAGTACTGAAAGTAAAATTGTATTTTAGTGGATTTTTTTACGTAAACATTAATTATTGTGCTTATTACATAAACATACATAAAATTATATAACATACATAAAATTTAATATATTAGAAATGAAGTGTTTATTTTTCTGCTTTTTGTGTTATATAATTAAAGCGCTATATCGAAAGTAATTTTATCGCAAGGGCAATTTTATACTTAATTTGTACGACTATAAAGTCGTGAATACGCTGCGGCCAGAAGCTATCGGTTCGCTCGGAAAACATGCGAAAAAACATAATTATAATAATTTAAAAAATAACTAGGAGCATTTAAGCAAAATGCTTCTATACGATTTTGAGTTGTAAAGGTGTCTATCAATTAGACTAATTTCCTACTATACATATATTTTCGTTTAAAAATAATCTTCAAATTTCGTATTTTTAAGAGGTCATTTCGAAAATTAAATGTATCGAGGCAAAAATATACATTAATCGTGTTTCTAGTTCTTCTCAAACCTAGATAAGTCTATGAAGATATGATATCTCATTACCAGATTTGTAACATTTCTGAGGGCCCTATAGTATTACGTCAAAAAAGACAGAAATTCTCATACATACGTAATACCAAAATCATTTTCTCATACGAAAATATTTAACATGTTTTAGTTATTTTTCAGCTTAAAATAGTAATTACCTAGGTTCCTGTACAAAAATTAACTTCAAAATATTTAAACACTAAAAAAAAGAATTTCGAGGGTAACCCGGGCTCTTAAGTAGTATATCATAAAACCTTATTTACCACTGTAATAAGAAATATTGTTGAAAGCACACTCGCTACAACAATATTTCTTAGTTTATTCTACAGGCACAGTAAATTTTTGTCCGATATTGTGTTAGCATATATATGTATCGTACGTCTCGTATCGTCGTACATCCTCGTTTTCAGGGCACATCTTTAACCATCTCCCCTAGCATTGAAATACTTAGCGTTAACATATCGAGCGAAGTCCAGTTCCGATATCATTTACCCTCTAGGGTAAGGCCAAGTTAGACTCGAAGAAGCTTATTGTTCTCAACAGAGCGAGACAGTACTTCAGTCCGGACCAACGCCTACAACTCTACAAGGCGCAGGTTCGGCCTCATATGGAATATTGTTCTCATCTCTGGGCAGGAGCGCCAAAATACCCAACTGCTCCCTTTGAATCGTATCCAACGAAGGGCCGCCCGAATTATTGACTGCCATAGTGTTTCAAACAGCTTGGACCCCTTGGAGTTACGCCGAGATGTAGCTTCACTCTGCATCCTCTATCGGTTGTATCACGGGGAGTGCTCTAAGGAATTGTTCGGAATCATACCACCTGCAACTTTTCGCCATCGTCCCACGCGAAAAATATTCCATCCTCATCACCTTGATGAGTGGCAGTCTTCCACCGTGCATTTCTCGCGTAACTTTCTGCCGTGCACTGTAAAACTCTGGAACAAACTGTCACCAGCAGTATTTCCGGGCCTATACGACCTGCAAACCTTCAAGAAGAGAGCGTATTCCCTCTTAAAAGACCGGCAACGCACCAGCAGCTCTACTGGTGTTGCGAGTGTCCATGGGCGACGGTAGTTGCTTTCCCTGGTGACCCTTTTGCTCATTTGCCCCCTTATTTTATAAAAAAAGTGCAACATCTTGCAATATTGTTTAAAACGTTTGCTATAACAAATGTTTAAGGCGTCATGCTACCACTTATAAATTCTTTCGATCGTGATACTATAACTAATATCATAAGATTGTAGGTAGTTTATACCCCTTCCAAATACTTCCAATAAAGCGTCAACAATAATAAATATATTCTAAATAACATGATTACATGAATGACCATAATATAATATGCAACAATTATAGGTCATCAATGTAAGTTACCACACATAAGTAATTAGATACGACAGAAAAGTAGTAAAATATAGATGTTCTTACCGGTAGGTGGAGCCACAAAGAACAAATTCAGTTTGTGTTTCTCGAAGGCTTTTACAAAAGTCTCCGGTTGGAACCTTGGCAGTGTCACCAGCTTTAAACCAAGTGACAATTTGTGGAACAGAACAACACTCAACCCATATGCGTGGAACATGGGAAGGTTTGCCAATACCGTGTCTTGGTTGGAGTCTGAAAGGAAACCTCATCAAATTATTATTAATTAGTTTAACGAAGTTGTAAATAATAGGGAATATTATGCAAAAGTCAGAGCAGGGGGCGCTACTAACACATACAGTAAATAATTCGACCAAAATCCGACAAGTTGCTCATGTCACATAAGAGTATTGATAGAAACTTTGTCAAACATCGAACGAAGATTTTTGTTTCCTATCTGTGCTGGTGCTGCCGTTTAGCGTAAAAATAAAAAAAACATTTTAGTAATAAAACCTTTTCGAATTTCGATTAACAATTTTATTGGCCTTCTATGCCCACGAATCATTCACAAATTACATAAAGTCTGCTTACGTGTGTTTTCCATTCAAACAGTAAATACTTAGCTTACTTATAATTTATGTACACAAATGTATTTTTTCTCAACCTTCAAATTGTAACTGTTCCAAAATTTCCCGTGTTAATATTATAAAATATCTGGGTATTGAGATCGACTCTAATCTAACCTTTGAGAACCACATCAATTCCTTGAGTATCAAAATTCGGAAACTGTCTTACATTTTTAAAACACTACGGGAAGTGGCAGATAGACAGA
The DNA here is from genome assembly GCA_905333045.1 of Lysandra bellargus. NCBI lineage: Eukaryota > Metazoa > Arthropoda > Insecta > Lepidoptera > Lycaenidae > Lysandra > Lysandra bellargus. The sequence goes on from HG995354.1 coordinate 4,214,085, forward strand.
TTATAAAGTCAGTATATGAGGCATTAGTACAGTCCATCATATCATATTGTGTCACTACGTGGGGCGGAGCTTCCAAATCTAAATTATTAACCCTCGAGAGAGCCCAAAGAATGTTACTTAAAGTTAGCCTTGGGGCGTTCCACGCCAAGCGGACAGGAAAAAATAGTCAATCTCTCCGATTTTGATAATATTTGGATATGTTATACCTACACGTGTTATTACTACGTGTGCCAAATATTTTTGTTATATAATGGCTGGATTAAAAATGATGGGACTTTAAAACGTGACTTTTCTATTCGACACTCGGTGCTTCAAAGCCCATTATAGATTAAAAAATATATACATTAAGATAATTAAACCACTAAACTTGTTACTTCATTTAACGAGCTCTTTAAGTGTATTTTTGAAAATAAAAAAAATGTTTTTTTCTTTGGAAAAAATGTAAATTATTTTTTTTTTTCTTGATTTTCTCAAAGAGGGACCCTTTTGATTTTTTTTATATTTTTTATGTAAATAGCTAATATTCTATAGAACATTCCTGCACAACGTCTATAATGGGCCGGGAAGTGGATTAGGAGCTAGACTGAAAATACTTCCGAAGGGTGGCGTCCAGCGCCATACAATACTATGGGCAGAGATCGATACATAGTGGAAATTGCCAAATAACATCAATTTCGATATAGTGAAGAGTAACATTTAATAGATTTTTGAAAGAGAAATAGACAAAAAATGTTTACTTACAAGAAAAAAAAATTCGTGAAAATTTTTTTTTTTTCTCAAAAAAAAAAAATTTTCTTTTTTTTAAATTATGTTACTCTTTAAAAAAACTTATCTAAGGGTTCATTTCTCCACATCAAAATCGAAGTATTTTGGCAATTTCCACTACTTAGCGATTTCTGCCCATAGTACAGTATGGCGCTGGACGCCACCCTTCGGAAGTATTTTCAGTCTAGCTCCTAATCCACTTCCCGGCCTATTATAGAAGTTGTGCAGGAATGTTCTATAGAATATTAGCTATTTACACAAAAAATATAAGAAAAATCAAAAGGGTCCCTCTTTGAGAAAATCAAGAGAAAAAAATTAATTTGCATTTTTTTCAAAGAAAAAAACATTTTTTTTGTTTTCAAAAATGCACTTAAAGAGCTCATTAAATGAAGTAACAAATTCAGTGGTTTAATTATTCTAATATATATATTTTAAATCTATAATCGACTTTGAAGCACGGAGTGTCGAATAGAAAAGTCATGTTTCAAAGTCCTATCATTTTTATTCTAGCCATTATATTACAAAAATATTTGGCACACGTATTAATAACACGTGTAGGTATAACATATCCAAATATTATCAAAATCGGAGACATCGACTATTTTTTCCTGTCCGCTTGACGTGGAACGCCCCCCTTGCAAAACCTCGCTTATATCCTACAACTAAATTATACGAAGACGCCCAAGTCCTTTCTGTTCGTCAACTTTATATATACTATACTCTGCTACATACACATACTAAAATACCCACAGAAGGCCGTAGGACACTAATTGCCCACACGAGGCGTAGCTATGCTACCTGTGAGCCTACAGCCGTCCACACATCTTTTGCTCAGAGATTTATTAAATATTTGGGCAGCTCACTCTATAACAAATGTAATAAACATCTTTGTATATCAAACTGTACCAAAAATGAATGCAAAAATATAATTTATAAGTGGTTACTCGGTCTTAATTACGAAGAAACTGAAAAGTTATTATTAGCTACAATGTAAACTTTATTTATTTATTTATATATTTTTAAAATATACTTATATATAACATTGTAATTTAATAATCATATTATACACACACAAGCAACTCACAACACACAAAAACTTACACATCATTCACACACCTAAGTAATTAAGATTATCTTATTACTGTAAATTAAGAAACTAAAATATTCACTTGTCAACGGATATATTATATATAATACAATTTATATTATAATGAGTGTAATTTACTGGTATTCACAAACTGTACACTGATAATATAATAATTTTTGTTTTGGGGGGGGCCTGGAGATCTATATTACAGGCTTGGCCTAGTTTAGACTCCAGATCTCCCACAAGTTACAACAATAACATGTGTACGTAAACCATTATTAGTTCTTAAGTACTTACTTTATAACTTGTAATTTGTGGAGATAAATAATAAACGATTTATTATTATTATTATTATTATTAGCTACGGGCTACCTAATTGGAATTTAATTTAACCACGAAATAGACCACTATTATGCCAATTGTAGAGTTTTATCTCATTGACAATAATTCAATTATAATAGCCGTACCTGTTGTATCATTATGCTGCTTCATTTCCGTGTTTTGTTGTTCACAGTTTGATGTGATGTTCGTGCTTGTCCATTCTACACCCTTAGGTAAACCTGTTGTTCCACTAGAATATGGCAGACAAATGATATCTCTAGCGTTTCTTTTAACATTATTCAAAATGCCCAGATCCGTATTTGACTGCATCAGTTCTTTGTAAGAAATAGCGCCGTCAGGGCATTTCGAATCTAAATCCATAACAACTATTGGTAGATTCACTTTTGCTAGTTTCATTGCGTCTTTGACAACTGGTACTATTTCTGGTAAAGTCACAATAATTTTGGCTCCTGATAAAATAATTTGTTTCTGAAGTTCATCTGGAATAGGAAATGTATCGCTATTAGTTATGGTAGGCGTCCGTTATTACCAAAATTCTTTGCTATTTAATTTCGACAGAATATGATGAATTTTACTGAAAAAAATACCCACTTATCATAACAATTAGGGTTTTTAGTTCTTTGTTGACGCATTCATCTGACTCTCTTAATAAGTCTATCTTCTTAAGCAAAAGACGCTTCTGAGTAGGTCGGTGCTCTTTTCAACAATATGGAAATTCATAATTTAAAGTTCAACCACACTGTAATAGTTTAGTGGACCTTATTATGGTTGTCGACAGTAGCAAATCTGGGTTTAACTTACGAGCAGTATAAATTGGGTTTACAGTAGTGGCGATTGCTCCAGCAGATAATATGCCTAGAACAGTAGTGGGATACTCGGGCACATTTGGCATCATAATAGCTACGATATCATCATTTTGGATGTTCAATATCTTTCTCAAGCAGGCTCCAAACATTTGACTCTGTCTGTACAATTGTTCGTATGTATAACTTCTATCGGTCACCCCGCAAACCTGTTATAAGAAACCGAGACATTTGACAAAAAATTCAAGTTGATAATAATTAATCAAAGTTGTTTTTCTGTCTAAGAATAGAATATTAAATGGTGTATATTTTATAAACGGCAGGATGCACGGTTCCTTACCACAGGTGAGGTATGCTTTTGATTTTGAATTCGCAGGCCGTGCAAGTGTACTTGGCAACACTACTTTTTTTATGAAATAAAGGGGCAAACGAGCAAACGGGTCACCTGATGGAAAGCAACTTCCGTCGCCCATGGACACTCGCAGCATCAGAAGAGCTGCAGGTGCGTTGCCGGCCTTTTAAGAGGGAATAGGGTAATAGGGGAGGGTAGGGATGGGAAGGGAAGGAAATAGGGGAGGGTAGGGAAGGGAATAGGGTAGGGGATTGGGCCTCCGATTGGATTGGGACTCACTCACTCGGCGAAACACAGCGCAAGCGCTGTTTCACGCCGGTTTTCTGTGAGAACGTGGTATTTCTCCGGTCAAGCCGGCCCATTCGTGCCGAAGCATGGCTCCCCCACGTATAAAAATAATGATTAAAATCCCAACATACACTTTTTAATTTGTAGAAATATACGTAGTAATAGAAAATAGCAAGAGACATACCACGGCAGTTTTGTTCGACCATCTCTCCAGATTTTTCCAAACGTATTCGACGATTGGCATATCCGGAATATCAACATTTTTGAAAGGCGACTGTACAACTCTATCAGTAGACCAAATGTGATTAGCCCTTGAAGAAAACCTCCTAAAAGTTTTAAATTTACGCACCAAACTTGACATACTAGCTGTACAAACACTACCACACCAGTTAAACGACTAAACTATTACGAAGTTACTAGACGTAGTGACGGGGCAAGAAATATGAACGATATCGATAAAATATTGATTTGTTATAAGTAAAAATATTTAATTAATTATAAATCGTATATTCATTGATATCAGGAAATGTTAATAATATAATCGATACAATATTATAATGTATTTAAGATAAAACATGCAAAGTGTATTTTCTAATACAGTCTAATATCCATATAAAAATCACACACAGCTAGAGAGCTATATAACAGCTGTAGAGACAAGTACTAGCTCGTGTTTTTTTTTCATCACCAGTAACAATTAGTAGGTATTGTTAAGAAGTTATTGGTATTTATCGATAGATGAAAGCTGTTATACTACATCACTATAATATTTAAATAGATTCTAAAGGCCTTTGCTGACAGATTACCATTGTTTACTTTCTTTTGTCTATTTTGTATGGTTCGTCAGCTGTCCTAAAACAACTTGTTTTTTTATTCGAGGTACGCACTTTTTGTTCCCTGAATATGCTTTCTGAGATAATATGTATTTTGTTTTTAAAGCGGCGTTTTCACTAGGGGACATGTCGCGGAGACAAGTCGTCCGATATTTACGTAGTTTGTCCCCTGCAATACGTAGTTTGTCCCCTGCAACTTTGTCCCTCGACATTATATGACTTGTTCACACTAGTCAGTGGTGAACAGTATGTCGCCAGCGACAAGTCCCGCAAACCGTAAATGCCGCTGAAACGTCGAACGACACGTACATTTTGTGTTGTGCGACTAGGTCGCGAGACAAAAGTCCCCTAATGAAAACGCGGCTTAAACTAAACGTTAGCTCATAATATTGTTATCATAATGTTTGATAACGTTATCAAATTTAAAAACACATAATTTTTAAGCTCTGATAATAATTAGTAAATCCGTTTTTCAGAGCTATACCTATACCACGGCATTTTACTTAACATTTTAATTCAATTTTATTGTTTTGCGTTCTCTTTATTCTTTACACTTTTACAACTAAGTCTTCAATATATATGTATTTCGCACCAAATAAAAATCAGTCTAACGAGACTGTATATAATGGTCCCTTATAATTAGTAAGTCGTCTTTTTGTGTGTCGTTTATATAAGCGATCGTTACACAAGGAATAAAATGACCTTTGAGATTTCTTATACTCGCACAGCTTTACAAGTACTTGTAGGTATTTTTATTAAAAGTTTATCTATTTTTTTCTTGTCATCTATGTACAAGGAGCAGTATAATTTTGAAAAAATCTTTACAGATTTTGACATTAAACAATATATAATCAATTATTTAACAATCAGATTTAAAATTACTTATAGCTAAACTTTTACTAAAACTCTTGTTAGCAACCATGTTATAACTATATTTTTAATAAATTCACAAGAATCTATACAATAAAATATCAATGTCAGCTAACCACCAGTAATTTTACGAAGTACATGACATTTTGCTTAATATTCTGCATTATGTAAATGGCACCTAAACAAGACTACAATCTACATAGTATATTATGTTTTCAATACCGTTTCTTGTTCAACGTCTTATAATTAATGTAACCCGCGGTCATGGTCAATAGTATGAACGATCAATAGCTACTTTTTTGGTTGGTTTATCATTTACGAACATATTGTTTCCTTACAACATTCTATCATACATTCAAATAACATCTTCTTGTATTCCATAATAACATTTTATTTACAGTATTCCTTTATTAAAATCCGTTTTAAGATCTTTCCAGAAGCATACTTTGGGATTTCTTTCACGAAAGCCACTTCTTTCAAATGTTTGTATGGAGCGACCTTTTCATTGACATATCGATGGGTCCTACGTATAGAGGCGAAACTGCCGCTTGCGCCTTTTTCCAATTATATGACCAATGATTTCACTTTGCTATATTCTATAATATCGTGAAGATTTTTTTTTCTGTTGATTATTTTTAAAATAAAATTTTAGTCAGAAAGGCGTATATGTAAATCTACGTCACGTATAAAGCCCAATCATACGGTTCGCCCACGCGATAACATTAAATAATTACGTGCTAAAAAAAACAGGAATCTCTTAAAATATTATATTTACGTGGAGCCTAGTAAAAGGGCGAATGATCATTTAAATCTATTTACATTGAACAATAAGCATAGCATTATGGAAATATGACGACGTAAAAGGGCCGATGTGTAAAATCTTAAAAAAATATTGAATATGCATAAAATTTGCTACCAGCAATAAGAAAAGCATTATAAGATAAGGCTACATGCAAAAATTCACTGAATTCGCTTAAATAGGTCACAAGATATGACCCAAAAATATGGTTCTGACAACTTAATTGGCTCTCCTGTAAAATCTATTTTTTTCAGTTACACCAGTATACGTAGGACCCATCGATATTTCATAACTTCTTCTTCCTTTATATTATCTTTATCATTGGTGACTATGAACGCTTTAGGTCTTTCGCCGGTTCTAACATCTTTGATGCCAACAACTGCTACGTCTGTAACTTTAGGTATCTCCTTAATGAGACTTTCCAATTCAGCAGGGGCCACTTGAAATCCTTTGACCTAAAACGTGATTGTAAATAAAATTAGTCTTCCTTAACCTCATCTAAACTAATTTCCAAAAGCTGTTATATACCGATCATGATATTTAATCTAAATATCAAAATGTAATATAACGTAATAATTCATCAATTTGTTGCAAGTTAATTTTGTTTTATTTAAACGAAAGCATTAAAATAAGAAATGTATTTTAAGACGAGTATTTTACCTTTATAAGATCTCTAATTCTATCCGCAACATATACAGCTCCATCTTCATCTAGCGACACAAGATCTCCAGTTCTTAGCCAATCTCTATCAACAAAGGCATTATCATTAGCTTCTGGGTTGTTCTTGTAGCCTTTCATTACATTCGGTCCTTTGATAAGCAGCTCCCCCAGTTTAGTTGGACCTAAATTGTTCATTTCGGAATCAACCACTCTTAACGAGACATTGGGCAGGGCGAATCCGACCGATACAATATTATTGTATGTGATTGGGCTTGAAGTAGCAACAGGGCTCGTTTCTGTCAGTCCGTAAATTTGACCCAAGTATATATTTTTCTGAAATAATATTATAATAAATTAATATAGTTAAAACACAAGACCAAAACCATAATAGTTATCGTCAGACCTCAGAATCATAATATTATAATCTTACATTTGCTTTTACTATAGTTTGTTCGTTTTATGATGATATGCGTGACACATTATAATTGACAATAGTAGGGAAGTTACCTAAAAAAATTAATCGAATAATTTAAAAATATCGAATCACCTCGTAAAGGAATTACAATCGAAATTATCGATTTCGTACTGATGTTTCAGAGTGACGCCGGCGATTTAAGATGGCCGCCCTTTTTTATCGATTTGATTTCGATTCAACTGTGTCAATCTCTATTGACATAAGTTTCGTTTCATGCATCTGACATTTTTCAAATATTTTCGTAACAATAATTTTATACTCCTATTTCAAAGTTAATATTTATAATTTTATATCAATAAGTTAGCATTTAGCAACTTTTTATTTTTATTCATTTACAATTACAGGAAACATTTATTTTTGTAGATGGAATATAATTTATTACATTCTGGTTTTTTTGTTTTCTTGTAAAAAAAATCCGTAGCAAGGAATATGAGAACTGTCACCCATATCATCTTAGAACGAACAAAGTATAAAAGTCGCTCTATATCTGCTTTTGGTATGGGTGCAGCGCCTACACCGATATACCTTACATACTGTAAGTGTTTTGCTGTCACCTTTGGATATTGACGCAAAAATAGAACTGAAATCAAAAACTATTATGGTCAAAACTTTAAAGTACAATATAAAATTATTAAAAAAAAAGAAAATAAGACTGATTACTATATACTATGATACTAATAAGATACTTATGATATGATACTTATGATACTAATAAGATTTTCTAATCGATTGATTCTCACACTTTTGAAGTCTGCAACATACATAACGTGACCGGTGACGCCACGTGGGTTCCAATAAAATTTAGTGCGATTGGTGGTATCTAGGAACCTCCATTTTGGAGTAATTGAGTCTTTCGTCCCATAAATGTTTGTCTCAGTGTTCTAGCCGTTCGTCCCACTGAAAAGAATATCTTTGGGACGAAACTCTGACTTAACTCCTCCTTTTTTGGAAGTTAGCAAAAAAATACCAAGTTAGAAGCTCAAAACGATTAAACTTGTAAATAGACATTCCTTGACTAAAAATATCAAGGATACTAAAGGAGATCGAATAGATAAGACGACTGGTTCCCGCCCACGAGAATACTCCGAGGGATTCGAGGACACTAAATTACAACTAAAAAACATACATTTTATGACTTAATCCGGTTCGAGGAGGAATTTTGGCGCCTAAGTAGAGATGGGATGGAAAACCCCGAAATCTGCGAGATCCTGTTGCTATGGGTTCCTACCTGCATACACGAATGAGTGAACAGAAAGCCTACTGTTAGGGGTATAATTTAATAGCTCTTACACCGGTTTCGGTGACGGTGGGCGGTTTCATTGAAACCAGGCCAGTTACGCAGAGATAAGTTTATAGTGCCCAAGTGTGTGCGCAGTATACAAGAGCACTCTCTATTCCTTTACTCTCGTAGCCCAGTGGGACGGTAGACCGATACGACTGGCTAGAGATCAGGCACAGGTGTCTCTAGGCCCTCTTATTGTCTGACAAGTAACATGATCCGTGCGTCGAATGGGCATTTAAAAAGTTAGTCCTACACCTGATCTCTAGCCACTGCAAGCGATTATCGTAAACGCCAACAAAATGTATGGGATTTGACATTAGCATTCGCTAGCGAAGTGATGACGCATACATTTTGCTGGCGTTTACGATAATCGCTTGCCACTTGTCTAATAGGGCAGGTGATTAGCCTGCATTGTCCTAACCAAACTTAGTTTCCAACGCGGGAATCGCCACACGCAGTGTTTTGTGAATGTCTAGTGCCTATCAAAAGCAAAACCTGTCAGAAAACCACATATTTTGTTGAATGGGAGTGCGTTACTTCCAGGCATTACACAGGCATTTCAAACATAAAAAATACTTTTAAATTGTCGTTTGATCTGTTTGCAAAAGCTGGACAATTTCGGCCTCGCGGGGGACAGCGGGACAGACTGCCTGAAAGCGGGACGTATGGGTCACGTTAGTAATACCTGAAGAAGTGCCCCGTAATAATACATCTTGTGCCGTGCGTTTTTGATCGCTTTAAAAAAACACTGCATCATGCTCTGCGATTTTCTGATACATTGTAAAAATAAGGAAAAAAAACGAAACAGACATAATAACTTACTAACTAAATTAAAACGAAAAATAATAATATTATAATAAAAGCCTTTAATATCATAAGGTAACGTTAAGGTGCCTAATATTAAAACAAAAATTATCGCCATTTATTACTCTTAAATATTTTACTTTCGATTGATTAAGATTTAAACCTATGTCTACATTAATTTCTTTTAAATTTTACCCTTTGTCTTAAAACAACTCGTAATTATAATGCACATAATTTTAATACTTATGTACTTAATGTCTTCTTGTCTTATGTACTATCAGAGAAGTTGATTCCTATGCAGATGGCGGACCTAAGTAATTTGGTCGCGTTACGTCAAACCCAGCCTACCGACACAGTATAGCAATATTGAATATTATGTCATATTGCTATACTGTGCTACCGATCACAGCTAACATTGAATTGACATAAGCCGACCACATGACTTAGGTCCGCCATTTGCATAGGAATTAACTTCCCTGATAGTACTTAATGTATTGTCTAATTGTCTTCAATACTAATTTCACGTCTTCTGCGCCAGAACTCTTCTAAGTATCTTCCCTGATAGATTTTTGGGAATGGTATCAATAAATTCTATTTGTGTGATTCTTTTGTAAGGTGCGACTCTTGTATTGACATAGTCCATTATATCTTGGTCTTTCACATTTGTTCCTTCTTTCATAACTATAAAAGCTTTGGGTTTCTGTCCAGTCTTCGGATCTGGCACTCCTATGACTGCTGCATCGAATACTGCTGGATGTTCCTTTACTACACTTTCCAATTCCGCTGGTGCTACTTGATAGGCGTTTACCTGAAAATGTTATGAAATTCGACTAAAAGTAACTTAATCTTGTATCTGTTTTCATCGTTTCTTTAAAAATATTTATCATGTATTTTAAAAATGACTTTGATATTCGTTTTAACGTCTCTATTAAATTGTTTTTTATGCCATTTAGGTGTATTTTTATTTTAGACAATATTCATACTGTCACTACATCGTACTTTCTTGATATAAACTTTAGTTATTGTCTTATTCGTACCTTTATCAATTCCTTTAATCTATCAGCAATGTAAACTACTCCATTTTCGTCTATTCTGGCGATGTCTCCGCTTCTGAACCATCCATCCACGAAGACTTGTTTGTTTGCCTCTTCATTTTGTCTGTATCCTTTCATTACATTCGGACCATGTATGAGCAATTCACCAACCTATAACATATTGTTATTGTAGTAATAAAAATAAAAAATTGAAAATCATAAACAGTACATTAATGAACTGCAAGAAAAGCCTAGGCTACTTTGTAGACTAAAATAATTTTGAGTAGACTTTATGTTGTATAAAAAAATATTACCAATGGATTCGTAATAACCCCTCGGGTAGCATTATGTTAATATAGTTTCCTTATTCTAGTAACGCTGTATACTTTTTAACTTTTCATTTTGAAATCTTAATCGCGATTCACGCTATTAAAAAAATTCATACTTCGTTTGGTCCCAGGTTGTTCAAGTTGTCATCAACGATTCTCAACTTTATGTTCGGTATCGGCAGTCCAACTGACAGGTAGTTGTCGAATTTCGGAGGACTCATGGTGACGACAGGACCGGTTTCTGTCAAACCGTAAACCTGACCGAAATGTACGTTCTTCTGTAAATAGGATATTAAAGAAATTATAACATTACTTATTACTTATTATAATCAATATTATAAAGAGGAATCGTTTGTTTACATCGAATGAGCTCTTAAAGTACTGGACTGATTTTGATTAGCATGTATGTAGATTAGACAAAGACCTACTACAACATCTCATTTTGCGTGAAGAATCGCTGGAAAGAATAATCTGACAACCATCAGAAAAAACTGATCCACTTCATTTAAATTACTAATAGTAACTTATAGTTAAAATACTAATAGTAAGCTCATTGGTATTCTTATTTGCCTAACATCAATCACAATAGCAATATCACTTACGTTAACTCTGCTCAGGAACCTCTCAATATCTGGTTTCGGCAGTGGTGCTGCACCAACTATGACGGTCCTCACATGCTCCAGGTGTTTAGGCGTTAGTTCAGAATGGAAGCCCATGAATAGTACTGAAAGTAAAATTGTATTTTAGTGGATTTTTTTACGTAAACATTAATTATTGTGCTTATTACATAAAGGTGCGAACATACTAATAATATAACATACATAAAATTTAATATATTAGAAATGAAGTGTTTTTTTTTCTGCTTTTTGTGTTATATAATTAAAGCGCTATATCGAAAGTAATTTTACCGCAAGGGCAATTTTATACTTAATTTGTACAATTATAAAGTCGTAAATACGCTGCGGCCAGAAGCTATCGGCTCGCTCGGAAAACATGCGAAAAAACATAATTATAAAAATTTAAAAACTAACTAGGAGCATTTAAACAAAATGCTTCTATACGATTTTGAGTTGCAAAGGTGTCTATCTGTTAGACTAATTTCCTACAATACATCTATTTTCGTTTAAAAGTAATCTTCAAATTTCATATTTTTAAGAGGTCATTTCGAAAATTAAATGTATCGAGGCAAAATACATTAATCGTGCTTCTAGTTCTTCTCAAACCTAGATAAGTCTATAAAGATATGTATATCTTATTACCAGATTTGTAACATTTCTGAGGGTCCTATAGTATTACGTCAAAAAGGACAGTTTTTTCAATATAGCGCCTTAAGTAGTAGATCATAAAACCTTATTTACCACTGTAATAAGAAATATTGTTGAAAGCACACTCGCTACAACAATATTTCTTAGTTTATTCTACAGGCACAGTAAATTTTTGCCCGATATTGTGTTAGCATATATATGTATCGTACGTCTCGTATCGTCGTACATCCTCGTTTTCAGGGCACATCTTTAACCATCTCCCCTAGCATTGAAATACTTAGTGTTAACATATCGAGCGAAGTCCAGTTCCGATATCATTTACCCTCTAGGGTAAGGCCAAGTTAGACTCGAAGAAGCTTATTGTTCTCAACAGAGCGAGACAGTACTTCAGTCCGGACCAACGCCTACAACTCTACAAGGCGCAGGTTCGGCCTCATATGGAATATTGTTCTCATCTGTGGGCAGGAGCGCCAAAATACCTAACTGCTCCCTTTGAATCATATCCAACGAAGGGCCGCCCGAATTGTTTACTGCCATACTGTTTCAAACAGCTTGGACCTCTTGGAGTTACGCCGAGATGTAGCTTCACTCTGCATCCTCTATCGGTTGTATCACGGGGAGTGCTCTAAGGAATTGTTCGGAATCATACCACCTGCAACTTTTCGCCATCGTCCCACGCGAACAATATTCCATCCTCATCACCTTGATGAGTGGCAGTCTTCCACCGTGCGTTTCTCGCGTAACTTTCTGCCGTGCACTGTAAAACTCTGGAACGAACTGTCACCAGCAGTATTTCCGGACCTATACGACCTGCAAGCCTTCAAGAAGAGAGCGTATTCCCTCTTAAAAGACCGGCAACGCACCAGCAGCTCTACTGGTGTTGCGAGTGTCCATGGGCGACGGTAGTTGCTTCCATCAGGTGACCCTTTTGCTCATTTGCCCCCTTATTTTATAAAAAAAGTGCAACATCTTGCAATATTGTTAAAAACGTTTGCTATAACAAATGTTTAAGGCGTCATGCTACCACTTATAAATTCTTTCGATCGTGATACTATAACTAATATCATAAGATTGTAGGTAGTTTATACCCCTTCCAAATACTTCCAATAAAGCGTCAACAATAATAAATATATTCTAAACAACATGATTACATGAATGACCATAATATAATATGCAACTATTATAGGTCATCAATGTAAGTTACCTCACATAAGTAATTAGGTACGACAGAAAAGTAGTAAAATATAGATGTTCTTACCGGTAGGTGGAGCCACAAAGAACAAATTCAGTTTGTGTTTCTCGAAGGCCTTTACAAAAGTCTCCGGTTGGAACCTTGGCAGTGTCACCAGCTTTAAACCAAGTGACAATTTGTGGAACAGAACAACACTCAACCCATATGCGTGGAACATGGGAAGGTTTGCCAATACCGTGTCTTGGTTGGAGTCTGAAAGGAAACATCATCAAATTATTATTAATTAGTTTAAAAAAGTTGTAAATAATAGGGAATATTATGCAAAAGTTAGAGCAGGGGGCGCTACTAACACATACAGTAAATAATTCGACCAAAATCCGACAAGTTGCTCATGTCATATAAGAGTATTGATAGAAACTTTGTCAAACATCGAACGAAGATTTTTGTTTCCTATTTGTGCTGGTGCTGCCGTTTAGCGTAAAAATAAAAAAAAACATTTTAGTAATAAAACCTTTTCGAATTTCGATTAACAATTTTATTGGCCTTCTATGCCCACGAATCATTCACAAATTACATAAAGTCTGTTTACGTGTGTTTTCCATTCAAACAGTAAATACTTAGCTACGGGCTATCTAATTGGAATTTAATTTAACCACGAAATAGACCACTATTATGCCAATTGTAGAGTTTTATCTCATTGACAATAATTCAATAATAATAGCCGTACCTGTTGTATCATTATGCTGCTTCATTTCCGTGTTTTGTTGTTCACAGTTTGATGTGATGTTCGTGCTTGTCCATTCTACACCCTTAGGTAAACCTGTTGTTCCACTAGAATATGGCAGACAAATTATATCTCTAGCGTTTCTTTTAACATTATTCAAAATGCTCAGATCCGTATTTGACTGCATCAGTTCTTTATAAGAAATAGCGCCGTCAGGGCATTTTGAATCTAAATCCATAACAACTATTGGTAGATTCACTTTTGCTAGCTTCATTGCATCTTTGACAACTGGTACTATTTCTGGTAAAGTCACAATAATTTTGGCTCCTGATAAAATAATTTGTTTCTGAAGTTCATCTGGAATAGGAAATGTATCGCTATTACTTACGGTAGGCGTCCGTTATTACCAAAATTCTTTGCTATTTAATTTCGACAGAATATGATGAATTTTACTGAAAAACAGACTAAAAATACCCACTTATCATAACAATTAGGGTTTTTAGTTCTTTGTTGACGCATTCATCTGACTCTCTTAATAAGTCTATCTTTTTAAGCAAAAGACGCTTCTGAGTAGGTCAGTGCTCTTTTCAACAATATGGAAATTCATAATTAAAAGTTCAACCACACTGTAATAGTTTAGTGGACCTTATTATGGTTGTCGACAGTAGCAAATCTGGGTTTAACTTACAAGCAGTATAAATTGGGTTTACAGTAGTGGCGATTGCTCCAGCAGATAATATGCCTAGAACAGTAGTGGGATACTCGGGCACATTTGGCATCATAATAGCTACGATATCATCATTTTGGACGTTCAATATCTTTCTCAAGCAGGCTCCAAACTTTTGACTCTGTCCGTACAATTGCTCGTATGTATAACTTCTATCGGTCACCCCGCAAACCTGTTATAAGAAACCGAGAAATTTGACAAAAAATTCAAGTTGATAATAATTAATCAAAGTTGTTTTTCTGTCTAAGAATAGAATATTAAATGGTGTATATTTTATAAACGGCAGGATGCACGGTTCCTTACCACAGGTGAGGTATGCTTTTGATTTTGAATTCGCAGGCCGTGCAAGTGCACTTGGCAACACTTTTACTTTTTTTTATGAAATAAGGGGGCAAACGAGCAAACGGGTCACCTGATGGAAAGCAACTTCCGTCGCCCATGGACACTCGCAGCATCAGAAGAGCTGCAGGTGCGTTGCCGGCCTTTTGAGAGGGAATAGGGTAATACGGGAGGGTAGGGATGGGAAGGGAAGGGAATAGGGGAGGGTAGGGAAGGGAATAGGGGAGGGTAGGGAAGGGAATAGGGTAGGGGATTGGGCCTCCGGTAAACTGTGATCATTCGGCGAAACACAGCGCAAGCGCTGTTTCACGCCGGTTTTCTGTGAGAACGTGGTATTTCTCCGGTCAAGCCGGCCCATTCGTGCCGAAGCATGGCTCCCCCACGTATAAAAATAATGATTAAAATCCCAACATACACTTTTTAATTTGTAGAAATATACGTAGTAATAGAAAATAGCAAGAGACATACCACGGCAGTTTTGTTCGACCATCTCTCCAGATTTTTCCAAACGTATTCGACGATTGGCATATCCGGAATATCGACATTTTTGAAAGGCGACTGTACAACTCTATCAGTAGACCAAATGTGATTAGCCCTTGAAGAAAACCTCCTAAAAGTTTTAAATTTACGCACCAAACTTGACATACTAGCTGTACAAACACTACCACACCAGTTAAACGACTAAACTATTACGAAGTTACTAGACGTAGTGACGGGGCAAGAGATATGAACGATATTGATAAAATATTGATTTGTTATAAGTAAAAATATTTAATTTATTATAAATCGTATATTTATTGATATCAGGAAATGTTAATAATATAATCGATACAATATTTTAATGTATTTAAGATAAAACATGCAAAGTGTATTTTCTAATACAGTCTAATATCCATATAAAAATCACACACAGCTAGAGAGCTATATAACAGCTGTAGAGACAAGTACTAGCTCGTGTTTTTTTTTCATCACCAGTAACAATTAGTAGGTATTGTTAAGAAGCTATTGGTATTTATCGATAGATGAAAGCTGTTATACTACATCACTATACTATTTAAATAGATTCTAAAGGCCTTTGCTGACAGATTACCATTGTTTACTTTCTTTTGTCTATTTTGTATGGTTCGTCAGCTGTCCTAAAACAACTTGTTTTTTTATTCGAGGTACGCACTTTTTGTTCCCTGAATATGCTTTCTGAGATAATATGTATTTTGTTTTTAAAGCGGCGTTTTCACTAGGGGACATGTCGCGGAGACAAGTCGTCCGATATTTACGTAGTTTGTCCCCTGCAATACGTAGTTTGTCCCCTGCAACTTTATCCCTCGACATTATATGACTTGTTCACACTAGTCAGTGGTGAACAGTATGTCGCCAGCGACAAGTCCCGCAAACCGTAAATGCCGCTGAAACGTCGGGCGACACGTACATTTTGTGTTGTGCGACTAGGTCGCGAGACAAAAGTCCCCTAATGAAAACGCGGCTTAAACTAAACGTTACCTCATAATATTGTTATCATAGTGTTTGATAACGTTATCAAATTTAAAAACACTTATAGTTTTTTAAGTTCTGATAATAATTAGTACATTTATTTTTCAGAACTATCTGCCAAGGCATTTTACTTAACATTTTTATTCTATTTTATTGTTTTGCATTCCTTTTTTCTTTACACTTGTACAACTTAAGTCTTTAATATAATAGGTAGGTATTTCGCACTAAAATCAATCTAACGAGACGGTATAATATAATGGTCCCTTAAAATTAGTAAGTAGTCTTTTTGTGTGTCGTTTGAATAAGCGATCGTTACAGAAGCAACGATGTCAATTCATTCTAGTTCTATGTACAGAAGAAATAAAATGACCTTTGAGATTTCTTATGCTCACACAGTTTTAAAAGTACTTGTCGCCTACGTACAAGGGGCAGTATAATTTTGAAAAAATCTTTACAGATTTTGACATTAAACAATATATAATCAATTATTTAACAATTAGATTTAAAATTATAGCTAAACTTTTACTAAAACTCTTGTTAGCCACCATGTTATAACTATATTTTAATAAATTCACAAGAATATATACTTACAATAAAATATCAATGTAAGCTAACCACCAGTAATTTTACGAAGTACATGACATTTTGCTTAATATACTGCATTATGTAAATGGTATTGATTACCTAAACAAGACTCTACATTCTACAATCTACATAGTACATGTTTTCAATACCGTTTCGAACTCATGTTGTTCAACGTCTTATAATTAATGTAACCCGCGGTCATGGCCAACAGTATGAACGATCAATAGCTACTTTTTTGGTTGGTTTATCATTACAAACATATTGTTTCCTTACAACATTCAGTCATACATTCAAATAACTTCTTCTAGTATTCCGTAATAATATTTTATTTACAGTACTCCTTTATTAAAATCCGTTTTAAGATCTTTCCAGAAGCATTCTTTGGGATTTCTTTCACGAAAGCCACTTCTTTCAAATGTTTGTATGGAGCAACCTTTTCATTGACATATTTCATAACTTCTTCTTCCTTTATATTATCTTTATCATTGGTGACTATGAACGCTTTAGGTCTTTCGCCGGTTCTAACATCTTTGATGCCAACAACTGCTACGTCTGTAACTTTAGGTATCTCCTTAATAAGACTTTCCAATTCAGCAGGGGCCACTTGAAATCCTTTGACCTAAAACGTAATTGTAAATAAAATTAGTCATCCTTAACCTCATCTAAACTAATTTCCAAAAGCTGTTATATACCGATCACGATATTTAATCTAAATATCAAAATGTAGCATAACGTAATAATTCATCAATTTGTTGCAAGTTAATTTTGTTTTATTTAAACGAAAGAATTAAAATAAGAAATGTCTTTTAAGACTAGACCTTTATAAGATCTCTTATTCTATCCGCGACATATACAGCTCCATCTTCATCTAGCGACACAAGATCTCCCGTTCTTAGCCAATCTCTATCAACAAAGGCATTATCATTAGCTTCTGGGTTGTTCTTGTAGCCTTTCATTACATTAGGTCCTTTAATAAGCAGCTCCACCAGTTTATTTGGACCTAAATTGTTCATTTCGGAATCAACCACTCTTAACGAGACATTGGGCAGGGCGAATCCGACCGATACAATATTATTGTATGTGATTGGGCTTGAAGTAGCAACAGGGCTCGTTTCTGTCAGTCCGTAAATTTGACCCAAGTATATATTTTTCTGGAATAATATTATAATAAATTAACATAGTTAAAACACAAGACCAAAACCATAATATTTATCGTCAGCCCTCAGAATCATAATGTTATAATCTTACATTTGCTTTTACTAAAAGTCGCTCTATATCTGCTTTTGGTATGGGTGCAGCGCCTACACCGATATACCTTACATACTGTAAGTGTTTTGCTATCACCTTTGGATATTGACCCAAAAATAGAACTGAAATCAATAATTATTATGGTCAAAACTTTAAAGTACAATATAAAATTATTTGAAAAAAAGGAAATAAGACCTGTTGGCGGCGTCATGATACAAATATTCAACTGGTGTTTCTCCAATATATTTACAAATGATTCTGGCTTGAATTTCCTTATAAGGACTAGCTTAACACCAGCAGATAATGTATGGAATAAGTTTATTCCGAAACCAGAACTATGTGATAGAGGAAGAATACCCAATGCCGTATCTTGATGGCTATCTAAAAAAGACAACAAAAAAAATGATAACACCATAATATTGTTAAGTGATCAGATTAAAATCCTGCTTGTATATTAAAGCTTTTTGCTTTATACCTGTTGTTGGTTCATATTTCATGCACTCTGTGCTTTGCTGTTCAGAATTCGAAATAATGTTCTTATGAGTAAGCTCCACTCCTTTTGGAAGACCAGTGGTTCCACTGGAGTATAGAAGTGCTGCTACATTTGTTGGCTCCCTTCTTACGTTTTTTAAAATACTTAAATCAATATTGCTATCATTCATAAGTTCTTTATACGATGCAGCTTTATTTGAAACACTTTGTTCATAGTCTACACAAATTATTGGTATTTCTTTCTTCACAAGAGCTAAAGCCTGTTGTATAACCGATGAAAATTCAGGTAATGTGATAATTAATTTTGAATCTGAAAGTGATATCAGCGACTGCAATTCGTCTGCAACAGAACGAATAAATAATATAGGTAGCTGTAGACTCTTACTTTATGAATTAAAATAAAAAATATAATGGTGGTAGATGAAAACAGTAAATAACTATCATATCTTAAAACAAATAACTTACAAGGCGTATAAAGGTGATTGAATGTTGTTATCACAGCACCGGCAGATAGTATTCCAAATCCTATAATTGGATATTCCGGTACATTTGGAAGCATAACTGCAACTGTATCTCCATCTCTTATGTTAAATTTCCTTCGTAAGTTCGCACCTAACGCTTGTGATTGTTTATATATTTCTAAATAAGTATACTGCCTATTAGTAAGGCCACATACCTGACGAAAAAGTTGCATTGCATTTAAGGTTTGTTTATAAAGCTGTGTTGTAATATATTAAATAATTCTTATCAGCTTAATTAACAAAAAGTTTACTCACAATAGCTGTTTTCTTTTCCCATTTGCCTAGGTCCCGCCACATATATTCCCATAAAGTCATGGTTGGTATATCAACTCTCTTAAATGGAGATTCAACTATTTTCTCCCTTGTCCAAACATGTTTTCTTCTTAATAAACACAACACTCGTTTATCGAATACTTTCGTGCTTTTGTACATTTTTAGCTTCTCACACTTTTTACTAAATGATCACGATTAGTAGTGCTATTATTATTTATTTTAATATAATAATACTTCAGACGCAAGTACATAAAACATTCTCTTTATCAAAAGTTATACTGCCAACTAAATGTTATTAAACTATTTGATAAGAAAACGACATCTTACTAGAAAGGGAACGTTTCGAATAAACAAGGCGATAACATTTTATATGAATCGTAAAATTTACCTGTTCTACAAAAACGATTTATATGTATAATAAGGCAATTTTAATAATAATATATTATTAATATAATGACTAAATGAATGATTAATACTTGAATTAAATTATTTAATCTTATAGCATAATAAAATAATATTGTTTGTTTTTTTGTGTATTGTCGAAATTAATAGAATGGATATGGACACAAGTTCCTTCTTTAGTTCATCGCACTTAAGGCTGCAGGTAAAACGTGATTTAAATAAAACATTAAAATTAAATAAGGTTTATTTGCAATACTTTTCTAGTAGTTCTCGTTTCAATATCTTTCCAGTAGGATTTTTTGGGATTTCATCTACAAATGTAACTTCTTTTAAATACTTGTATGGTGCTACTTTCAGATTAACATAATTTAAGACCTCTATTTCTTTTATATTTTTATCATTTAGGACTACAAACGCCTTCGGGCGTTCACCGGTTCTGGCGTCTTCAATTCCTACGACCGCTACGTCTTCAACCTTTGGTATCTCCTTGATTATACTCTCTAATTCGGCTGGTGCCACTTGGAAACCTTTGACCTATAAATTAAGAATTACAAATGTAAATAAGATTCACATTGTTTATTGTAAAATGTATGCACATTTGTTGTGTTTTCACTCTATAAACAAATTGATAGGAAATCAATTTGCACATATAATTTAAGGCTGTTTCAGACAGAGCAGGTAATGTAAAGATGTATATTATAGCACGATACATCTTTCTATAGAAATCGTACACAACAGCTATAATGTAAAAATATTATACATTATAGCTGTTGTGTGTTGTCTTCTGACGATTTCTATAGAAAGATGTATCGAGATGTATCGAGATGTATTGTGCTATAGTATACATCTTTACATTACCTGCTCTGTCTGTGACAGCCTTTAGAAATTTATGAAGAAAGAAAAAATACATTTTTGAACTTTGTACACCTAACACAACATACACATTCCAATTTATACTTCTTACCTTTATTAAATCCCTTAATCTGTCAGCTACATACATTGCACCATCTTTATCTATCGATACAAGATCACCACTCCTTAGCCACTCATTGTCTACAAACGCCCTTGCATTAGCTTCTGGGTTATTTTTGTATCCTTTCATTACATTAGGTCCTTTTATTAGCAATTCTCCTTGCTGCAATTAAAAATGATTAAATTTTCATGGGATCTGTCTTGATTTTATTATTAATCCACTTTTGTGAATTTAAATGCTAGTAGCGTTTGATTGTTGTGATATTATATGCTGCACTCAACAAAATTAAAAAAAAACAAGGGCATACATACTATAATATATGTAGTTCTTGGAAATTAATTAAAAATAAAATATAGTTAACGACACACAATTAATAACAATAACAAAAGACCTACCTCATTTGGTCCTAGATTATTCATTTCTGTATCCACAACTCTTAATGAAACATTGGGTACAGCAAAACCTGCTGAAGTATATTTTTTGTTACCAATAGGGTTTAGTGTTACTACTGGACTTGTTTCAGTCAGTCCATAGATTTGGCCAAGGTGAACATTCTGAAAATAAATTTAAGTCAGTTCTTTAGGTGTTTATTTTACTTCTAGTTTAACTATATCACGTCAATGTTACTATTCGTAATAAAACTAGTAAAAGGGCTACTTACTAACTATACTTTTTTGCAAATAAAACTTACATATTGTGCTTTATCAAGAAACTTTTCAATGTCTCCTTTTGGTATAGGAGCCCCACCGGTTCCAGCATATCTTAAATGCTGTAAATGTTTGGCAGTTACCTTTGGATATGATCCCAAAAATTGAACTGAAATAAATTAATAATATCGCAATAATTGAGTTATATAGAAAAAGTAGTTACAAAGGTCGTAAGCTGATTGTTAAAACTAAAAAATATGTTCTTTACCTATTGGTGTAGTCAAAGTGAATATGTTGAAGTGGAAATTATCTAAAACTTTAACGAATGTATCTGGCTGGAACTTTTTGACTGTAACAAGTTTGAGTCCATTTGACAACTTGTGAAACATGTTTATACCGAGTCCAGAAACATGAGAAAAGGGCAAAATAGCCAAGGCCGTATCTTGATGTCTTTCTGGAATGAAAAAAATACGAAAGTTACTATAAAATTTTGCTGACTATTCATTAAATTATGATTATTACGTCTTTATAAATGTTTCTGTAGGTACCTGTAGTTTCCACATGTCGTCTGCATTCAGTAGATTGCTGTTCCGAATTCGCTATAATGTTTCTATGAGTAAGTTCAACTGCCTTTGGAAGACCAGTTGTTCCACTAGAGTAAAGTAGGGCTGCTACATCATTTGAAGTTCTCTTAACATCTTTCAATACAGTCATATCTACTTTATCACTTATGAGCTCTTTAAATGATAATGTATTATCAGGTCTACTTTGTCCAAAATCTACTGCTATTATTGGAATGTCCTTATTTGCCATTTCAATTCCTTTTCTTACAACAGGTTCGCATTCGGGAATGGTAACAATCATTTTAGGGTTTGCAAGTGGCAACAGCTTCTGCACTTCATCTAAAACATTTAAATATATTTATTATTATTTATTTTTAGATGTTGTGGGTTATACTGTTCAAAACGGTCCAGGCTTAAGTTAAACTTTTTACACAAATTACTAGGCCGAAGTAGACGAAGACAAGTTTATACTAGGCCTGTTTTTTAAGTTTTACTGTAGTACTTCAACCAGTCAAGGTATTTCAGGACAATTAACATTTACGTCCAATAAGGCTCCTAAATAAATCGAAATACTTACAAGGTGTATACAAATAATTATAAGGCGTAATCACAGCACCAGCTTCGAGTATCCCCAGAGCTATAATCCCATATTCTGGAATGTTCGGAGCCATTACAGCTATGGCGTCATCGTTTTCTATTTTGAACCTTTTTCGTAAATTCGCGCCGAATATTTTCGATATCCTATACAGCTGCAAAAAGGTGTATTGTCTTTCGCTAACGCCACATATCTGGAAAATTTTGCAATATTAATTTTGTCACTCGTTGCTATTTTAAGTATTAAGGCACTAAAAATAAAGGTTAAAGGCTACGTTGTTTAGTTTTTGCAATTATTATGTTTAATGTTCTTTAAAGTTCTAATAACTCTTCAAATTACGTATTACATAACATAGGGGGAAAGTTGTCCCTTATTTGCTTTGCGTTAAAAAACTTTATAGCAATATCGTGACAAAATGGATCCGGCTAAATCATTTTAATCAGTCTGGATCTGGACAATCCGGATGCAGATCGGCAGACAAGGAATGAGGGTGTCTCCTCGCCAGAAAATATCGTCGATTTTTCGATTGACTGATGTCTGATGGTATTTTATGGTCTCGCTGACCAACAAATGCGCTGCCTATTGCTTTATTGATGTCTGCATAAAATTCCTTTAGCGTACCATTACATAAATGTTACATCCCCAAGTTCTTAGTGAGGTAGAGATATCTCTACAATAAGGTTGGCTATTGTTTATTATTGACTAGCGACCCGCCCCGGCGTCGCACGGGTAAAAATATATAGCCACAGAAAAAATGATTAAAATCGATAGCCTATGGATCCTTCACGTGGTCTACTTCTTATCTATGCCAAATAACATAAAAAATGCACCAGTAGTTCGCGAAATAAACCCTTTCAAATAATTTCCCCCGTTTTTTCCACATTCTCCTAGCGTGATAGAACATAGCCTATAGCCTTCCTCAATAAATGGGCTACCTTATACTGAAAGAATTTTTCAAATCGGACCAGTAGTTCCTGAGATTAGCGGGTTCAAGTTAGCCCGTTCAAATAATTTTCCCCGTTTTTTCCACATTTTCCTCTATTTCTTCGCTCCTACTAGTCTTAAGTGTGATAAAATAATATAGCCTATAGCCTTCCTCGATAAATGGGCTATCTAACACTGAAAGAATCATCAAAATCCGTTGCGTAGTTTTAAAGATTAAAGGGAACAAAGAGACATGAGGGAAAAAAGCGACTTTGTTTTATAATATGTATAGATTAAGATATAAGTATATAAGGCCCAGAAAATAAAAAAATGTTCTAACCCAAAATTATTTGTTTGTAAACATTGACTGTGTGGTATTCCAAAATCCATTATAATATACGCGAGTGGTGATAGCCTCGTGGGCATTTCTTATCTGATAAACCACGATAAGTGTTGTATGTAAATACAATAAAACGATAGTAGAACAAATTGTTATACTATACAACAAATCAGGGACAAAATACTGTTATAAAGAGAATAAGTCCACATTTGTACTTGTATGTGCATAAAGTTTTTAATAAATAAATAAATAAGTACTCAGTTTTCTCATCTCAATAGCAATGAAGTCAACGGATTTGAAGAAGGGATTTTAATTGTTGACAGTACAGTATCTAACGCTGGTATTTTTGTTTCCATTAAAATACATTTTTACAATCACTTTACAATCCTAAGATACTACCACCCATATTTTAAATAGGTAATAGGTTAAGAAGTTGACAAGTAGGTAGATATGTTTATGAAACTTTCCACTTTACTTTTAGAAATAATAATAGACAGAATTCTGGAGAGAAAAGGAATAAAAGCATTTACCATAGCAGTCTTATTCGCCCATTTTTCCAAATCCTTCCACATATATTCTGTAAGTGTAGTGTCAGGAATCTCAACATCTTTAAAAGGAGACTGAATTATCTTCTCACTGGTCCACAAATACCTTCTACTCAAACCAAAAACTCTTTTTTCTAATATTTGCACACTTTTAAACATGTTTATAGGCATTTATGAAAAAATACACAGTATAGTTATACCTACATACTTGGACTGAGCGTAATTTAGATAAGTCGGTTGAGTAAACTTTTATCATCGTGCGTACTTCTGATATATAAATAAAGTCAGTGATTTGAAACTATAAATCATATCATTGACGTCGTTATTGAGCATCACATGGGCATACTTTAGATATCTATATTTGTGCGGATACGTGACAAAAATTGATCATCACATAGATAGTACTTGAATACCAGAAATAAAAAAGGGTGTAAGTGCCAAAATTTTTGAAACGTATTTTTTGCAGAAATGTATTCTACGTGCCATCGTCAATAACCTAAAATAAGCACTAAGTGACTAGCGTAGTTTTATGCTTGGTATATACATCTTTTAAGAAAGGAGGAGGAGCGGGACGCATAGCATACTGTATATGTATGTATAGTATAAAAAGTTTTTCAATGTTCCTGGGTCATGGTTGTGTATTAAATATGTGTATGATATAATAAAAATCTTAAATATATGTATAGTATAAAAAGTATTAAATATATTTCCGTTGTCTGGTACCCGTAACACAAGTCCTTCAGGTACTTAGTACGGGGCCAGATTGACGTGGTATGAAGCGTCCTTTAAAAAAAAATCAGCTGCAGATAATTTTAAGCAATACATTTAAAAAATATCGAAGTGGACACGTGCTAGGGCCGCGCCAAACCGTAATTTTAGCAGCGGCGAGGCTTTCAGTGTCATATGATTTTAAACTTTATCTTTGTTATTGTAATACCTACATAGTATCGCTTGAGAAGTCTACGTCCGCCCGTGGCCGTGATTGGCAAATGTGACAGTGCACTATGCTAGTGCACTGTCACACTTACCAATCGCGGCTACTTGTATTATCGAAGCAACTTACTTCTCAGAAATAATGTCAAATGTGTGCCTTACGCTCTGGAGATAAGGTTGAATATTTTGTTACGTTCAATTTTGGTGACATATTTGGTGACCCTGACGTGGTAATGATGATGATGATGATGAATGTAATTTGTATAGTGGCATATGCTTTTAGTTCTTAAAACAACGCCTAAACCCCCAAACTTGTATCTATAAGGAATCCGGAGTTCTCTTAGTATCTTCGGAACCATAGTATATCTTGGTGCAAAATCTTGCGTTTTGGTAGCATATTCTTAGGATGCTTCTCATAAAATCAAAATCACCATGTGTTTCAATATAAATTTCGAGGAGTTCCCTCGATTACTCATGGATCCCATCATCAGGTCACCACTTTTGTGAACATGGTACCAAATTGGAGTAAAATCTAATACAACAAAACAAAAATTTCGAAAATCGGTTCACAAACGGCGGAGTAATCGTTGAACATACAAAAAAAAACCATAGCCGAACATATAACCTCCTCGTTTTTTGGAAGTCAGTTAAAAAGGGTTTAAGTCCCTGTCAGCGTGCCGCCAATGTTATGAAAATAGTTGACACAGCACCTGTTGTTGTTATGCCAGCTCCACACTCTCGCGAGATATTCGTGAGAATCTTCAAAAGATTCTCATTTCTCATATTCTCCCGAATTTCTCCCGAGAGTGTGGAGCGGGCATTTTGACGATTCTCACGAATATCTCGCGAGAGTGTGGAGCGGGCATTACCGGTTCGGGAAGATATTTTTTATATTTATTTATCTATTTTAAATAGAATAGTATGAATAATGTTTTATTGTCTTCATTAATTTTACTTGGTATTTTAATATTTTGACCCAAAAATTTGGCAACTACGTTGTTTTTGGTTATTTACATAAGTAATATCATGTCACTAGCCTTTGTGCGTCTAAAACTTTAAAAGTCCCAAGTGCCAGTTTACCGAAACAAACATTGGAACTTAGATCTTTATTTAAAACATAATGTATGGCACTTAGAGCCTTATTTAAGTTAGTTAGAATTGGACTTAGGGTTTTCTATATATTATTGTCAATTAAAATATAATTTTGTTGTAGTAATTGATAAGTAAAATACTTTTTCTACACAAAGAGATTTTATCGTAATATAAGTATTTCCCTTAAAAAATAAACAAAATTTATAATGAAGATGAGCTATTTTGATCAACAATTCCTCCACATTTTGTTTTATATTTCCGGTATTCACCTATGATTATTAGTTTCACCTTAAAGTTTTTTGTTGTCAGTTATAGTTGTACTACAGTCTACAGCCTCACTTATATCTGTTGGGTATGCTAGATTATATAAAACAATAAGCCACTTGGCTTATTGTTTTATATACCATAGCTTTTTTTCTGCAAGAACATGCTTGCAGCTTGTTATAGTAATTTTAGATCAGATAATATATTACAAAGTAAAACTAGTATATTTTTTGGATGATTGTATTAATATCAAAATATATACATTTATACAATTGAACATTACATTCAGTATAAAAATATTGTACGTAAATTAAATATTATATATTACAATTTATTCTATAAAATAATAGAAAAATATCGGCAGCATTTTATAATCAAAAGGAAAATCTTAAAACAAATATAACGTATACCCAAATTTTTACTGTATGATAATATTATTATGTGCCGAAACAGGAAATATAGTGATAATAAAAGTAGTAAACAATATACATAATCAAAATAATTTTACAATATATATTATTCTTTTAATATCTTACTTTATTCGTTATAATAGATTCTTGTCAATAAGTTTCAATTTTATTTGGTTTAAATATTATATAAACCTCGAAAATAAAATTTCTTTGGTAAATTATGCAATTCAAAGTCCACATACATATAAATTATTTGACTTACAAGCATAAAACATTTTTTGTTACTCAGCGAATGATTATCAATGCAAATTGTAATGTATATTTTTCGTAAACTAGGATAAATCAGTCATGCTTGCAATAAGTTAACAATACTTCTTTCTTAATTCTATCCTTAAAATTTTCCCTGCGGCAGATTTAGGAATAGCTTCTAGAACGACTATGTCATCGATTTTTTTGTATGGCGCCACTCTTTCTTCTACGAACTTAGCTATGTTTTTAACATCTTCAGTATGTCCTGACTTCATACAGATAAATGCTTTGGGAGACTCCCCTTTGGTTGGATGTGGTACTCCAATGACTGCAGCATCAGCTACTGCTGGATGCTCTCTCAAAACAGCCTCCAATTCTGCTGGTGGAACTTGGAATCCCTTTACCTGAAATTTTCCATAAAGCATTACATTATAATGAAGACGTGATTGGAAGAATCGAACAAGTAACATTTCGTGTCATACGGACAATAACTCATTTTTTCCCTAATTATTTTAATAAAACTTGTAACTTATCTACATCATAGCCTAGCTAATATATCTGGCTACACATTTAATCCATAATTTTTCTATTTCAAATAATTTTTCCGGCCCTGAAGCCTCCATTTAAGCAAAAAAACGGGAAGTTTTTTCATGTTACTTAACTTATTCTTCCACTCACGTCTTGAATTATTTTTGATTTTACTATTAAGTATACTATTTTTTTAATTAACTATAATTATTACTATATTTGAAGGCAAATACCTTTATAAGCTCTTTCAGCCTATCGGCAATTTTCAAAACACCTTCTTCGCTTACAATTCCCATGTCTCCGGTTCTGAACCATCCATCACCTATAAGGGTTTTGGCATTTGCCTTGGGGTTGTCTTTGTATCCTTTCATTACTTGAGGTCCTCTCACTAGTAGCTCACCAGTCTGAAATCGATTCAATTACATTTTTTTACAGAAACTATGCCGACGAATACGAATATCTCTCCTTAATCGCCTGATTTGAGAGTAATTTTTTTATACAGTCGTGACGATATTGATATTTTTATTCCTATTGACTCGATTGTACCAGAATATTTTTTTGCATGTATATTGTATGTAATGCCTAGCCAGAGCAGTATATTGTATTTAAGCAAGATTCTTCTAGTATTCATTGGATTCCTCAAATTTTGAGAGGGGCCATCAAAGCAGTCGGTTTTTATTCCAAAAAAGTAGGTTATGGCCAGTTTAAATAACACTTACCTTATTAGGTCCTAAAGCTTTCATATCTGCGTCGACTATTTTAAGCTCAGTATTTGGAAACGCGTGTCCAACTAAGTCATAACGCTTAGAATATTTATCAGACATTGAGACTACTGGAGAGGTTTCTGTCAGACCATATCCTTGACTGAATCTAACTTCTTGCTGTAAAGAAAAATCTATGACCTTATAACATTAATTACTGTAATTTGATTGTTAATTGTTGTCACGCGTGGTTGCATTTACTTAGAGGTTTGAGTTATTGCTGTTTTATTTGTCATATTTTAATGACCGCAATTATATTTTATGCTGCCGTAAAAATAGTTAAATTATTATCAAATTATAGATAAATATGAGATTAAATATATTAGAGTTAAAGACCATTGTTTAAATTTTAAAGCTAATTTAAAAAGCATGATGTTTCTATTATTATATATTATGTATTTCAGTACCTATTAAATTTGAAATGCTGCAAAACAACTCACGTAATATTTACCTTTATTCTTCCTAATAACCTTTCAGCGTCAGCCTTTGATAATGGTGCGGCACCGTTTACTATAGTGTCTAAATATTGTAACTTTTCTGAGGTGGCAGCAGGATGGTTTCCCATTAAAATAACTAGAAAAAACGATGTTCTTTTAATAGTAAATATAAAATAGTCACAGAATCATAAAACTTACAATATGAAATATTGGAAATTTGTATATTTTCAAAATATGCCAATGTAACTAATTTCGTGATTCTATATTATTTTTACACTTACTTAGTGGTGGAGCGGCAAACAAAACATTGATTCGATGTTTTTCTAGAACATCTACGTAGGTGTCAGGCTGAAACTTCGGTAGTGCCACAATTTTGATCCCATATGCCATTTTGTGGAACATTAAAACAGTTGCAGCGTAAATATGGAAGAACGGCAACACAGCCAGTATGGAATCCTGGTATGAGGCTGTAAAATAAAATTTGACACTAAATCTTCTGATTTCTGCTATACTGCTTGATAAATTGATTTAAACCAAATATTATTTGTAAACTTAAAGCTAATTGTTTTGGGTTGATGTCTGATGAAATATAAAAATTAAGATTGAGTCAACTTTGAATATGCACATTGCCTTTTCCATAATTATAACTTCAACGTACCTGTCGTCTCATTGTGAACCTTGATCATGGGTTCATTCATTTGTTCACAATTAGCAAGAAGATTTTGATGAGTTAACTCAACTCCCTTTGGCAGTCCAGTCGTTCCACTAGAGTATGGTAGGAAGCAGACATCTGTGTTAGTCCTTCTAACCTCTTTAAGACACGATAAATCAGTATCTTCTATCAATTCAAAGAAGTTAGCTACGCCTTCAGGCAAGGCATCGTTTCCTTTTACAGCTATTACGGGAAGATCTAGTTTAGCTAGCTTCAATGCTTCATTGATAACATTATTTATCTGTGGTAACGTAATTATTAGTTTTGCTTCAGACATTATTAGCTGTCGTTGAACTTCATCTGTAAAGATATATGCAACCTTAGATTAAAAGATATTATCATGTTTTATTAGACTCAGTTTAAGTAAAATAAAATGTATATCATATACTCATAATAAAAATATTGTAAATCTTTCAGGAATGCTATTAAGCTGTTTTTATTTGGTTTTCAATGAACAATATTTCACAGGACCGTACATTCAGGCGTTTACCGTGACTAAAATACATTTTCGCATTCACAATTTGGTTGTACAATTTTTTACCAAATGTTATTGGTGACTCAACACTTTAATCAAAAACGATTGACAAAAGAAGGTCAACACCAATTCACTTACGGGCCGTATAGATTGGGTTTATAGTGCTCACTACTCCACCGGCTTGGAGTACCCCAAAGGTGACAATTGGATATTCTGGAAGGTTCGGCAGCATGACCATGACAGTATCCCCATCTTTGATCTTGAACTTCTTGCGCAGGTTCGCGGCAAAGTTGCGTGAGGTTCTGTGTGCTTGTTCAAAGGTGTACGTCTTGCCAGTGAGGGCACATACCTGAGATAATAATTCTGATGTAAGGGCTTACATTAATAAAGTAGCATTATTTATAACAATATACATTTTTCATTCTAAAAATTAAGGTACCAGCGGTCAGACTATGTTTTTCAATACACGAAAACATTTGTTTGGAAAACTTAGGACTATAAAATCTTCGAACATTATTTTATTTGGTGTCTTATGGAGTACAGACATTTCAAGCCCCAGGTTTTGGCCGAAGGTTCTGGTGATAGCCCAGGTTTCGGTTTCAGCTTCAGCCAAAACTTTGGTCACTTCGAAATCGGCAAGTACCATCGAAGAAATTGATTCATAGGCAGTTGACTGACCTACGTGATTTGATCCGAATATGAAAATTCAATGGGCATCCATTACACGGGCATGCAAGCGTCAGTCAATTCCGTCAGTCATAAATTATGTTCTCACACTTAGTATTGCAACATTGGAAAATCACTAGTAGCAAAATGTTTTATACTTCAATAACAAATGAATCACACTTTATTAAAAATGTAGTTGCAGTTACTATTAAGGCATCAACGTTATTAACTCACTATGAATATTAGCATTTATTATCAGAACGTACGAGGTTTGAGATCCAAAACAAGCCAATTGTATAAAGAAATAAGAAGTATCCTAAAAAATGACTACGACATTGTTTGTTTAAGCGAAACTTGGCTGCTCCCGGGTATATCAGACTGCGAGCTAGTCGACCCTAGGTATACTGTATATCGTAATGATCGGGATTACGAACGTGTAGGGCTAACGAGAGGTGGCGGTACACTGATAGCCGTCCGGAAAGGGCTAACTGTCGATATGCGGCGCTCGCGACCATTACCTGACAATTGACAATATACCTAATGCTGATATCACTAATGTCGTTATTGTACTAACCGGGAGTAAATGTCTAAGATTGTTTTGTTGTTACTTCCCTCAGAACCGGCATCATGAATCGTCTTGTCTTACATTTTATGAGTATATATCGGACTTAAATATGGATTTTACAGACGATTCTTTTCTACTGGCGGGTGACTTTAACATAAAAGATCCAATGTGGAATTTTTCTAATACTGAAAAAAATGTTTTACTCCTTCAAAATCCCACAAAAAGCAATATGGTAGACGATTTAATAGCATTTATGTCGTTCAATAGCTGGTGCCAATATGGCATTAAAAATATGAATGACAGATTTTTAGATCTTGTCATTTCTAGTCGTGAATGCGAAGTTGTGCGTACGGAACCACTCTGTCTGCCAGAGGACAGTCATTATCCTAGTTTTTATATCTCATTGAATTTTCAATTAACCAGTAACTCTTTGCAGCCGGCTTCACGAATTGTAAGACGCTTTTTTAGTGCCGACTACGACACCAATAACAGGGAGATTGCTAAAATCGATTGGCAATCTTGTTTATCGGGAGCAGACTTAGATTCAGTAGTAGACATTTTTTTTGCAAAAATTAATGATATTATTAATTCATTTGTTCCATCGAGAAACGTGTCAGGATCAAATCGCTATCCTATATAGTACTCGAAATAACTAATAATAATGTTAAATAAAAAATTTAGGGCCCATAAAAAATGGAAAATATATGGAAGGAATTATGATTATGAAAATTTTTGCGAGTTGCGTCGTTGGACTAAATCTCTTGAAGAGACTTGCTACAATAGTTATGTATAAAAAATTGAAACTAATATTCGATTTAGTTCTAAGGCCTTTTGGACATTAATTATTAATTCAAAAAGATCTGCAAGTGGACTGCCAGACACAATGTACCTGGATGATGAAGTTAGTTCCAATAGTCCTCAAATATGTAACATGTTTAATTCTTTTTTCAGTCGGTTTTTGAGCGTGACTCTGAGGATGTACAATTCGATGTCCCTGAACCTAATAATGTAAATGTCATAAACACTGTTGAAATAACAGAGTTTAGTGTTAAAAAATATTTGAAAAATCTAGACGTGAATAAGGGCTGTGGGCCAGATATGATTCCTCCATGTTTCTTAAAAATACCCGCGAATCAATTTCACTTCCTCTTTCTATAATATTTAATTAGTCCCTTAAGCAAGGAGTGATACCATATGTCTGGAAAAGATCACTAGTTGTCCCCATTCCTAAAAGTGGTGATAAGCATAACTGTAAAAACTATAGAGGAATTTCTAAATTATCTGTTATACCAAAGCTTTTCAATCTTTCCCCTTATTAGACCACACCTTACCTTCTCCCAGCGTGGTTTTGTTAGTGGAAGATCAACAGAATCTAACCTCAACGAATTTATGGACTACGTCTGTACAGCCATGGACAACGGTTACCGTGTAGATGCCGTTTATACCGATTACGCAAAGGCGTTTGATAAAATTTCTCATAGAATACTTATTAAAAAACTGGCTTATTTCGGTATTCATGGTGATCTCTTGCGATGGATGGAATCTTACTTACGTAATAGAAGCCAAGCTGTTGCAATTAAAGGACACACTTCTAATTTTGTTCCTATCACTTCAGGGGTTCCCCAGGGATCTCATCTTGGCCCATTAATGTTTAATATATTAATTAATGACGTGGTAAGCTGCTTTAAGCACTCAAGAATTCTTTTATATGCTGATGACAAAAATTTTTTTGTATAGTTCGCACTATAAGTGACTGCATTAACATGCAAAAAGATTTAGATGACCTATGTGATTATTGTACTAAAAATAAATTACATCTTAATGTTGATAAATGTCAAACTATATCCTTTTCTAGGAAGAAGAAATCATCATTATTTAACTATTCACTGTTTGGTAAAACTCTTAAGCGTGTCGATGAAGTCAAAGATCTCGGACTAATTCTGGACCGTGAACTAACTTTTGCAAATCATATAAGTAGTATTTGTAACAAAATATCATTCAAAATTCTTGGTTTCTTGTTTCGACAGGCTAACGATTTTAAGCAACCAACAACATACACCATATTGTATTTGTATTTACCAAGAATTTTATAACTCGCTAGTCGGATCAGTGCTTGAATATACGTCAACTGTTTGGAATCCCTTTTGTTTTAAATATAATTAATATTTATTGATATGTTAGAAAAGATACAAAATAAATTTCTAAAAAGATTACAATACAAGTTTACAAATATAAACAAAACTAAAATATTGTCCTTGGATAATCGGAGAGGTTTAAAAGATGAAACACTCTTATATAAAATTATCCACAACATGATAGATTCTCCATACCTCCTAAGTCAAATTCTATTAAGGTGCCCGTCTCGTACCCGTAGTAGCTCAATATTTGATACAGCTGTATGTAGATCAAACTATGCTAAGAATCGCTTTATTGTGAGAGCGTGCGAAAAACATAATCTTTGAAACATTTAAAAAATTTGCTGCCACGATCAAAGAAATATAGTTGTTTTCTTACAATGTACATATTTTTGTTTCAAACAATAATGCATAAAATTGTGTGAAATTTCCTTAAGAAACTTTAACATCGTGTTATTTATAATAATTATTATTGATTGTCAACCGTTGCATAAACTTCTTGTATCACAAATTGTTGATCCATGTTACTGTAATACTTATCTGTGAAAACTTTATTGGCTCATATGTGCTACTTTACTATTTACAATTACTTGTATTAAAATGCTGTTTGTTTTCCAATAAATAAATAAATAAATAAATAAATGTTTGACTGATGATGACTGATGGTCTGACGAATAGTATTAGACGGTCACTCAATTCTCTTCAGTTTTATGTCAGTCAAAACCAAAATTTTCAAAGGTATACGTTTCTAATTTTTTTCCAATTTTGTCAGATGTGACAAAACTCACCCAAAATTCGTGATTGGTGGTTGCATGAAGCAAAAATTAAAATATCCAGATTTTCATCAATCAGCTTCATGTAACCTTCAAGAAAAGAGCGTATTCCCTCTTAAAAGGCCGACAACGCACCTGCAGCTTTTCTGATGTTGCGAGTGTCCATGGGCGACGGTAGTTGCTTACCATCAGGTGACCCGTTTGCTCGTTTGCCCCCTTATTTAATAAATAAAAAAAGTCACGCTCTTACACGGTAGGTTATCCATCAGTCACAGTCATGACTGTGGTAAAACTGACAGCAAAACGTACCGTCTAATCACTAATGGATGCCTAAGATGTCATAAGTCGGCTGGGTCTGATAGAATGCGACCAAACTACGTAGGCTCGTGATCTGCCTGTGAATCAACTTCTCTGATAGTAGAAAGTACAAACTACTCACCGAAGCAGGCTTCTGCGCCCACTTCTCCAGGTTTTTCCAC
Organism: Lysandra bellargus; assembly: GCA_905333045.1. Lineage (NCBI taxonomy): Eukaryota > Metazoa > Arthropoda > Insecta > Lepidoptera > Lycaenidae > Lysandra > Lysandra bellargus. The sequence continues at coordinate 4,249,130 of HG995354.1, forward strand.
ATGTACTCCGGCAGCGTGCAATCTGGTACCACCACATCCTTGTACGGTGACTTGATCACGCCATCCGGAGTCCACAGACTGGTGTTTCTAGTGACCACGGCGTATTTTGAGCTCTTATACAATTCGTTGAGGGTTCTTACTAGCTTGGAACTTCTGAGCGCCATTGTGTCTAAAAATTTATAATTTCCTTTATTTAGTTTTTTTGTTTAGTTACTAACTAAACTTTTCCTCAGTTTAGTTAGTAGCGTAAGGTTTAGACTTAAGTTAAGTGGCTCGTGGTAGAGTAAACTACACCGAATAAGACTCACAAGAGTCACAATAATGCAGTTAAAAACAAAAACACAACTAATATTTACTCTACCAATCAGCACGTATCTTTGTACTTTACTCTCGCAGCGATGCGATTTAATAATACTAGATAAGACATAAATTATGTTTTTGTAGGTAAATATAAGTAATATAATTGAGATAAAAATAATCCATATCCATACTAATATTGTAAATGCGAAAGTGTGAATAGATTTAAAAAAAATGTTTTCAGAATGTTGATACTACTGGTGCCTACCACCGGTTCGGGAACTAATCCGGCGAGAAGAACCAGCGTAAGAAACTCGCACGGGGCCCACTTTTTTACCAAAAAAAAGTGAGAAAAAAAAAGTTTGAGAACCATTGGTTTCTAGGAAAATCCCATTACGCACAATAGTACATTACGCACCTAGGGCAGGAAATTAAGAAATGTCTCAGATCGCATTTAATGTGATCTGGGGCTATTTTTCTCGTCGACGGAGACAGAAAACGGCAACATCGGTTCGGCAGCGTGAGAAAAATACTTTTTCTTTACGTCATGTCATTTTAATTATTTGATATTCTTGTTTATTGTATATCTATGTACAATTTAACTTCATGATAAAACATATTTGATTTTATATTATACTGTCTTTGACTTGTAAAGTTGTAAACTAAGATACAATTATTTTAATGACATGGGCATTTAAACTGTAATTGTTTGTTACTGATTAGAATAAATGTTTTTAAATATCAAAAGTGTAATTTTTATTATATATTGTATTAAATCAAAAGTATTCCGGCAACGCACCTGCAACTCTTCTGATGTTGCGAGTATCCATGGGCGAAAGTAATTGCTTTCCATCAGGTAATCCGCTTGCTTGTTTGTTTCGTTTCATAAACAAAATTAAAAAAACTCTGGTCTCGTATTCAAGTGGAAATATTATTTCCCATTTTGAGATAATCACATTTTTTAACTTTTAGCCGACTCCACAAATATTTTATTTTAGGTATATTGATATTGACCAGAATTTAACTCTTACTAAATATTTGTCTACCATGGGCGACGCCTTGGTAATTTGGCTGTAGCGATATCGATTTTTCTCAGCAATGACTAAAGCTCAGAAATTAAAGTTCAGTGTCAGTATTCATCATGTGTTTGTAACACGATTGGTCAACTTTTATAACACAGAATGATCAATCAAAAAGACCTCTGTAAAAAAGGGATCCTAATTTTGCCAACAGAGAGTGATTTAAGCTTCCAAAATTTGTACATAGATTGGTTCAAACCATGGAGCTATTATAGCTATATAGATGGTTCAAACGTACACTTTAATTTGCCCATAAAATGTATTTATGGTTTTTAAATTACGCGACAAAACCCATTTTGTCGCTTACGCCCTTTCCATTTTTTGCTGTTTTCTATGAGAGGCCAGGCCGGCCTCTCTAGGGCCGTTTCTAGAGCATGTGGCGCACGTGTGCAAATATTACCCCAGCGCCCCCTAGCAAGCGCGTGGTCAAAATGAAATGGGTACAGAGTTGAGAGTACAAGTACAGCTCTCATAGAAAACAAGCAATTTTAAAACGTATCCAACACGGTTTTTTAGGTTCCATAGTCATCAAGGAACCCTTATAGTTTCGATCTGTCCGTCCGTCTGTCTGTCCGTCTGTCTGTCTGTCCGTCTGTCTGTCTGTCCGCGGTTTAGCTCAGAGACTATAGGACCTACAAAGCTGTAATTTGGCATGAATACACATATTAATAATGGCGACAAAATGGTACATAAAATCTTAAAAAAATATTTTTTTTAATGGTACCTTCCATACACATCAAGTGGGGATGAAAATATTTTTTCGCGTCCAGCCCATCGTGTGGGGTGTCGTTGGATAGGTTTTTTAAAAATATTATGAGTATTCATAGATCATTTTCCGATTTAGGGATCCGTTTGTGAAATATTAAGTTTTAAAGTGGAAAAAATCGTTAGACTCCAGTGTCCCCCCCTTCTACCAGCTAAACGGTTGCTTCTGGAAATGCGAAAAAAATCACGGGAGTAGGAAATATGCTGAATTTAAAAGGAAAACTATCACGGCTACGAAGTGTTCATAAGTTTTTGAGTTATAGTCGATCAACTAAAAAAAATGTATTCGGCGAAGTATAGGGGAACTTTTCGTTAAAATTCCTTTAAACGTAACTGAGATGATGTTGTTAGTAGTGTAAAACACGTTATAATGTGTAAAATTATCAAAAACTAGCGGTACTACGGAACCCTATCTTGCGCGTGGCACGACACGCACTTGGCCGGTTTTTACTTTAATGCGGCGTCACCTTAACACCGTACTGACACTCGATATGCATCATTGTGAACTGTGTACGACTTACGAAAGACTGGCTAAGAACTCACGGAACGGTTTTTATTGTTGGTTAAGTCACAGACATATTATTATATATTGATCTATGGGGTTAAATGTACTTCCCCGTATAGTACGTTAATACCAGAACAAAACGACTTTATGACGTAATATTAATAGTAGGTATTATTGTGATATAAAATATACCATTAACCTTTTTTGATTTCTAACTAATATTTTAATATTTTTTAATGAATAATCAGGTGAGTGATTAACTAATTATATAATGATAGAGATTAGCAAAGAAGCATAATATTGCTAAATGTGCGTTTGTGTGTTATCCCACAAAAAATTAGGTATTGAGAAAAATGCAGTTATGTTCTTTAGATCATTTAGAACAAGACTGTATTCATAACTCAACAAAAAAATTGTGGGTTTATACACAAATGCTTATCAGCGACCATTGTCTTAACTACGAGGATACTGAAAAAATGGTACAAATAATAAAATAAGATCCACTTGCATGCACACACACAAAAACAAGAACACACACACACACACACACACACACACACACATACACACACACACACAATACAAACATTGAAATTATATAGTAAATACTTACCTGCCCTCTCTCTGTCATCTTTATAATTACTATGCACTTATTATGTACTATCAGGAAGTTGATTCCTATGCAGATGGCGGACCTAAGTCATGTGGTCGGCTTATGTCAATTCAATATTAGCTGTGATCGGTCGGATGGGGTTGACGTAACGCGACCAAATTACTTAGGTCCGCCATCTGCATGGGAATCAACTTCTCTGATAGTACATCGAATTTAGTCAACCCCTACAGCACAAGAATCTTAGTGCACATTATTGTTGTCACTTCCTGTGTCTATTGTCTTTGTTTTGTCTTTGTATAAACTATTATTATTAAGGGCCTTACCCTACGGAGATTCCGTAATTTACCGTTTTCAGAGCCTCATAAACTCATAATTTGAAAGCTACAAAGTTATAATAAAAATACAGCAATAATCTTCACTACATCAACATTCCTTTCCCCGTTTTAAATTTTCAATTTTTTTTATTATACTCATGATATTGGCTTCCAAAGTAATACCAATTTATTAAAATTGAAGCATATTTTCAGCATCTCCCTAGTATTTACAAATTACGTTTATTTGGAACACACGCCAATAGATAGACAATTTCATTAACTATGTATATTCCCCGTTTTAATTTTTTTTAGATCAATTTTGAACAGCTGAGACTTATCTTAGCTGTTCAAAATTGATCTAAAAAAAGTGTGTCAGCTCCGACGCACGACTGGAGTTTACTCCTTAAGTACGAGTATCTAACCATACGCAAAAAGAGTTTATTCAACTGAAAAAAGATTAATATAATACGAAATCAGATGTTCCGGCAATATTATCTACACCCCTTTCTGCCATAGTTATTTCAAAATATTTTTTTCTCAATTCTAAGGCCAGAATCGAATAGAGGAGAAAAATCCAGGAAGATCAAGCCGAAGAAACTCATATCCAGGACAAATAGTTGCCGAGTTACAAGCATTCAAACTTTGACATTGACAGCTCGGCAACTGTCAAACTTCGAACAAAAGCGGCCATAACTCAGCTTCCAATAGGCCTAGAGGAACGGGGTTTCTTCTAACATCAAAGGCAACACCTCGGCTACCCCCTCCCCGAATTTGAACTAAATCAGAGACATCATTTTTTTTCTCAATTCTAAGGCCAGAATCAAAAGAGGAAAAAAAATCTAGGAAGATCAAGCCGAAGAAACCCATATCCAGGACAAATAGTTGCCGAGTTACAAGCATTCAAACTTTGACATTGACAGCTCGGCAACTGTCAAACGTCTTACTAAAGTAGCCATAACTCCGCTCCTATTATTTTATATAATATTATATTCCGATAGGTATATTACCTTTATGGTCTTAATACACTCACAGCAAAATTAGAAAGTTTCCGTCGTCCAAAAACGTGACACATTTTCGTTACTTGTTAGTAGGTTTTACCCCTCGGATTTTTCTCATAGCGGGCGCCTTATATATGAAAATCGATTCTTAAGGAGTAAACTCCAAAAATATGATTTTTGTGCGATCTCGGCAACGCGTCAAATGGTCGTTTGTTCGGGGGATGGCCTTAATAGCCATTGGAAATATTTTTTTCGATGAACATCATAATAGAGATGTTAAAGACAATGTATGGTAAGTACTTACAACGATTTTCAAAAGACTTTCTGTGCCTACGATAAATCACTCAAACAACTTTTCCTAAAAAAACATTATTTCACACCGGTTTCAATAATAATTTGATCTCTCTCCATATTTTGTGAACAATAAAAAAAAGACTGGTTGCACTCCGGGAGTGCCGGCAGAAGTGAAAACTTGATTATTAACGTTGTGCATTTTTTAACCCATTTTTTATGAAAATAGATTTTTAAAAAATCGTCAATCAAGTTGTTTCGATCAAGTTTCGATCAAGGTTTCGATCAAGGTTTCGATCAAGTTTCGATCAAGGTTTCGATCAAGTTTCGATCAAGTTTCGATCAAGTTTCGATCAAGTTTTGAACAAGTTTCGATCAAGTTTCGATCAAGTTTCGATCAAGGTTTGGATCAAGGTTTCGATCAAGGTTTCGATCAAATTTCGATCAAGTTTCGATCAAGTTTCGATCAAGTTACGATCAAGTTTCGATCAAGTTTCAAATTGAGTTCGAGTTCGAGTTCGACACAAAACACTACTCTCCAACCGTCTTACGCGTTTTGTATGGTTTTTATCGCGAGTTTCACAGTTTTTACCCATCCCACAAGTGCTCAACGCCGCTAAAGAAGTTTTCACTTCAAAAATAAATAATACTTAGTATTTGCTTTCATAGCAGTTCAGAGTACCATTTGCAATAGTGCATTCAACCACAACAAATAATGATAAATCGTTGTTTATATTGTTGCAAATTGCAATCACATAAGATAATTTATTTCTTTCAATATTATTGTTATATTAAGTTTTTTACTTCGTTATATTTATATCACACTAGCTGATCCGGCAACGTTGTTTTGCCATAAAAAGTAGAACCTATTCTCAGGCCTAAACTGCCTAGGAATCAATTTCCTCGATGGTACATATGAAATTTCATTAAAATCGGTTGAGCCATTTTGCGCACACACACTGTGACACGATAATTTTATATATAAGACTAGCGACCCGCCCCGGCGTCGCACGGGTATAAAATATATAGCCACTGAAAAAATTATTAAATATAGCCTATAGCCTTCTTCAATAAATGGGCTATCTAACACTGAAAGAATTTTTCTAAACGGACCAGTAGTTCCTGAGATTATCGCGTTCAAGTTAGCCCTTTCAAATAATTTCCCCCGTTTTTTCCACATTTTCTTCTATTTATTCGCTCCTATTAGTCTTAGCGTAATAAAATATAACCTATAGCCTTCTCAATAAATGGGCTATCTAACACTGAAAGAATCATCAAAATCCGTTGCGTAGTTTTAAAGATTAAAGGGAACAAAGGGACATGAGGGAAAAAAGCGACTTTGTTTTATAATAAGTATAGATTTAGCTAGATCTTATGTCACTTATTTATTAACATTGATGTTGTCCGGGATATCTCTGGATCTTCTGAATCAATTTTTATGGTTCCATACCCAAAGGGTAAAAACGGGACCCTATTACTAAGACGTCGTTGTCTGTCCGTCTGCCTGTCTCCAGGCTGTATCTCAAGAACCGCTATAGCTAGACTTCAGAGTTTTCATAATATGTTGTGTAATGTGTATATCTGTTGCCGCTATAACAACAAATACTAAAAACAAAATAATATTAATATTTAAGGGTCCCAAACAACAAACGTAATTTTTTGACCTTTTTTGCTCGATATCAATAATGGCAACAGGTAGGCTCCCATACAAAAAAAACAATTTTTGCCCTATTTTTGGTCTATTACGGTACGGCTAAGACCTTCGTGCGCGAGTCCGATTCGCACTTGGCCGGTTTTTTTTTCCAATAGAAACTCCCGTCATTTGTATAGATATTGTTTTGATTTTTAAGCCTATAACTATAACTATTGATACTATACTATAAAAATAAATAGGGACTTCAGTAGATATCAGTTAGCCGGGAATAATTTTCACGCGAGCGAAGTCGAGGGCAACAGCTATACTTACTGATATAAACATAATATTATTTATTTATTTATTTTATATTCAGAAGGCTTACAGACTAATAACTAAAATAGCTAGTAAAATAATTCAGATAGCTAAATAGCTAATGACAAGCCTCCACATATATTATGTAAGAAGATAATTATACAAGTCAGCAAAAATGTGTCGAACTATAATTATTAATCTTAGAGTATATTATAAACTAATTTGATAAGATAAAGACAAATAACTTAAATACAAGAGAAAAGAAAAAAACAATATATATGAAAGTTATGAGAAAATTCAAATAATAATATTATGTACCTCAAATACTAATACACAATACTAATCAAAGAATGAATTTGCCAATAGTCGTTTTACAACGTTAGATTTAGTACAAAATAGGTCAATATCCATGTCCTGCGATACTTTATTAAAAGCATGAGTGCTTCGTAAGAAAAATGCATTATTTCTATTATCAGTTGTTGCAGAAGGTACATCAAGTAGAGACCGGTGACGAAATCCTTGTATGTTGGTTCGTAAATTTAGTTTTGAGAGTAATTCAGGGCAGTCGATGGATATTATAATATAAATAGATTCTTTCACGCAATATCACATTAGTTTTGACTCTGGAACAGGATTCTTTTATCCCGGAAACGTACAATATTCCCATGATAAGTCCTTAGGTAGTAGACACACGAGCACATAGGCGAAAGATAATAATTGTAAATACTTACGTATACGACAATCCTTTAATAACTTTTATATAATCGAACTATTAGTTTTACTATTTAGTAGTCACACAAACAACAACCGCTCTGAGCAGTACACTGGATCTAGTGTTAGTGTATACTGTATTATTGTGTTTGTACACTTGTTTAGTGTTGTACTAGCGTATCGACAAATTAATCCTTTATTTTAATTTTAATCCGTCGATAGCGGATTCTTGGAAATCCAATTGTTATCTATACTTATTATAAAACAAAGTCGCTTTTTTCCCCTCATGTCCCTTTGTTCCCTTTAATCTTTAAAACTAACTACGATTTTGATGATTATTTCAGTGTTAGATAGCCCATTTATCGAGGAAGGCTATAGGCTATATTTTATCACGCTAAGACTAATAGGAGCGAATAAATAGAAGAAAATGTGGAAAAAATGGGGGAAATTATTTGAAAGGGCTTATCTCGCGAACTAACTGGAGCAATTTTTTTTGTTATTTGGCACAGATAAGAAATAGATCATAGGCTATTGATTTTAATCATTTTTCAGTGGCTATATTATATTATATTGTGTACCCGTGCGACTCCGGGGCGGGTCGCTAGTTCGCTATATTGTTTTCGCGGTCGCCGGTGTCCTTATGGGGGTTGATAGGTTAAGGTGATGTCACACATAAGATACACTCGAGTGACGCCCACAACTCTGTTGCGCCAAAATTCGTTTGTCGCGCTTGAACCGTACAATTTTTCGGGATAGATAGTATCATATTATGTCCTTTCCCCGGACTCAAAGATCTCGGTACCAAATTTTAGCAAAATCGGTTCAGCAGTTGGGCGTGGAGAGGTAACAGACAGACAGACACCTTTTCGCATTAATAATATTAGTATGGATTCCAAAACGATCACCATTATAGAAAATAAAACGAAGGTTTCATTATAACATATTTAAAAATAGATATAGAGATGTATATGAAGAGAAAAGAACAAATACAATAGGAACTCGATTGCCCGGACTAATTATTATTGTCGATCAGCATTCGGATATTCGAAAATCCGGATAATCGAATGATAGAAAAAGATATATTATGTTATGCTATAGTTATAATATATATTACGTTGCATATGTTCAGTACTTACATAATATTGTTATTTTGGTGTATTTGTTAGAAATAACAAAGAAAATTAAGAGAAATACATTTTCCGCTGGTGGTCAAGATATTTAAGCGAATTCGTATGTTTTAACTAAGGGCCGGATAATCGAATTTCCACTGCAGTTAAAAAATCTTGTTTCCTTCTAATTTTATAATGACTTACGGGTTTTTTCGCGGGGAACTTTTCTTATTCCTTACGATTTGGCAGCTCTCCAGCGGTCGTGGTCAACACGGTCAGCGACTGAGGTAACAGACGTAAAAATTGCTGAAGTTATTTATGTAAAACTACTCGAAGATTCATTACGTCTTATTAATAAAGACGTGAGTGGAAGAACCGGATAACTAACATTTTATAACATGAAGACAATCACTCATTTTTCCCATTATAATTTAAAACCTTGTAACTACCCACTTCAGCATCTGGCTGGCTAGATATAAAATGCACATCTAATATATTCCTGGTTACATATAAAATGCATTATTTTTTTTATTTCACATCTTCCATTTATGCAAAAAACGTCAATTTTTTTTACTATTACTTACCTGTTTCTTCAACTTTCAAGTCTCAAGTCTTCTAATTGCGTTCCAATCTACGCAGAACACTACATATTTCCTTCTGTTTGGTATTTTAATAATTTTGGATAATATGTAACTTCGTATTCAATTAAAAGTTTTACCTATTCTTATTTCCTTTAGTTTCTATGCTTATCTTTACTTCTCTGTTCATATTTTGATGTCAATTGTTAAATTATTACTTATTACTAATATTACACATTAGAACAAGATTTGGATAAGTACAATGCTATTTTTTTAATGTTAATCTTATGTGTCTCAGTTATTATTTTTCTACATAATATTATGTGTGTTATTGTAACCATAACATTCTTGGTAAAAATATTAAGATATTTCAAGGAAGCCTATCTACTTGTAAAAAAAATTTGCGTAAAGCCGTGTTTTCACTAGGGGACATGTCGCGAGACAAGTCATCCGACATTTACGTAGTTTGTACCTGAAACACGTAGTTTGTCCCCTGCAACTTTGTCCCTCGACATATGACTTGTTCACACTAGTCAGTGGTAAACAGTATGTCGCCAGCGACAAGTCCCGCAACCCCTAATGTCGCTGCAACGTCGGGCGCGGGGCGACATGTCGCGGGACACGTACATTTCGTGTCGCACGACTAGGTCGCGAGACAATTAATGTTCCCTAGTGAAAATGCGGCTTAATACTCATTTAAATATTAAACGTAAATTATTGTGTAGCATACTAATTATCAAATATTATACTAATTATAAATCTATACTAGATGTTGCGGTAGGATCTATCTGTTATACACGTAACTCTGCCTAATGAGTGGAGCACCATGGGGTTTCAGTGGGTAGACTACGCAGGAGTCCCACATACCCTGGCCGATATCCCCAATTTGCCGGGGATGCGTAAAGCATTCCCCGTGTTGAAAAAGGACCAATACTAGTGGGACTTACGATTAGTACTTAAAATTACTAATTAAGATAATTTCATAAAGTCGATAATCTATTTATCGATAAAATCACACATCACTAACACGCAATGTGCGCAGGCGCAGACTATAGCTATACATATGTGAGCTAGTTACATTGACTTGTATGAGCAATACTAATGTGCGTTCAATGTCCACCGCTGTTTATTTACAAGGATACATCTGGAGCAGATGGCGCTATGAGCACGTATAGTAATTAATCCGAATAAAAACCGAATTATTGCACACCTCATAACAGAATTTTGATAGAAACGTCGAACATAACTTTTTGTTTACTACAATAAGACGACAGCACGCTCGCGCTAGAGCGTGAAACATTGTAGTAATATATTATCATATTGTGTGCAAATACAAGTTACGGATGTTAGTAACTAGATGACGCCCGCAAATCCGTTAAGTTGAAAGTCGTTTAAGGCACTTTGCAGACGACGTGGCGGGGCGGGCCGGTCGCTTTCGCCGCGAATGATAGCACAAAGGGAATCCTATATTACCAACGCACACGTCGGGCAAAACCGCGCTGCAGGTGCCCGTCGTCTGCAAAGCACCTAACACGCTGAAAATGTACATTTCTCCGCAACCAAAACTCTCCTGTGTTCTTTTCCGTCTTTCAGAGTATCTTGGCACCTTTCATCAAAATCCTTTTAGTGATTTAGGAGTGAAGAGGCAAAAGACAAACGGACATAATTAGTATTTAGGTATTTATAATATAGGGTGAAACAGAACTAAGTGATAATACTTTAGAGTGTGTTTGAGTCCCCTATAATATTATAGAGTTCGCTGTTAAAGTAGCAGCGCTGAAAGAGTTAATTTTTTCATCTTTATATGAAGAAATTCTTGGCGCGCGAGCGCTTGCCCATACAAATCCCAAAATAATTGCTCTTTTAGCGCTGTTACTTTCACAGTGAACTATATTTTATGAATTATGGAACACTGTCCACTGAAGTATTATCACTTAGTTTTGTTACACCCTGTAGATGATATTACACTGTTAGCGCGACGTTTGCCGGACTTGCTAACGAGAGTCCAGAGTCTAAACTCTAGAATCTAGATAGCGCCTTCTACCGGCTTCGGTGACAGATTTCATTGAAACCGAATCTAAACTCTAGAATCTAGATAGCGCCTTCTACCGGCTTCGGTGACAGTTTTCATTGAAACCGAATCAACAACGCAAAAGTAATTCTTGAGTGACCAAATATGTGTTTGTGAGCACACTCTCTCGTCATTTAGTGAGAAGGACGATACCGACACGACTAACGAGGGATAACACATCTTCGACCTTTGAAGCGAAGGAATTTTGGCCGACTGATGTGGTCTACCGAAGGTTCCGGGCGAGACTCCGGAATGAAGCGAGCGTCAAGTCGCCGATAACTCGTGATAAAGTGTAGTTATTAAATATATATAATTTATATGTATGTTAGTCATTAAGGTATATTATATTGTATGGGCCTATGCAGCCTGATATAAATAAATAAAAATAAAGCGCAAGACTGACTTTTAAATGGTCGCTGTTAACCACAATTTTTTTTTTGTTGAGTTATGAATGCAATCTTGTGTGACAATCATAATATAAACCACGTCATCTGGTGTAATTCATAAAACCAGATTAATATAATAGAGAGTGCTCTTGTGTACTGCGCACACACCTGGGCACTATAAAATTACTCCTGCTTACCTGGCCCTGGTTTCAATGAAACCGGCCACCGTCACCGAAACCGGTGTGGGGAGTATTATTATTGTGGAATAAGATTAAAGTGGATTGGAAAGCATATTATCTTGTTTTACTTGATTTTACACTTGTTCTAAATTATCTAAAGAACATGACTGCATTCGTAACCCAATACGTACTTTTTTGCGGGATGATACAGAAATGCTTAAGGTGACGCCGCGTTAAAGTAAGAAACCGTGTTGGATATGTTTTAGATTGCTTGTTTTCTATGAGAGGCCGGGCCGGCCTCTCATAGAAAACAAGCAATGGAACAGCAAAAAATGGAAAGGGCGTAAGCGATAAAATGGTTTTTGTCGCGTAATTTAAAAACCATAAATACATTTCATATAAGCTATGCACATATTAAAGTGTATGCTTCAACCAATTTATGTACAAATTTTGGAACCTTAAATCACTCTCCTCTGTTAGAAAAATAGGAATCCCTTTTTTTACAGAGGTCTTTTCGATTGATAATTCTGTGTTATAAAAGTTGTCCAATCGTGTTATGCTATGGGCAATTCAAAGACAAAGACATGATGAATACTGACAATGAACTTTAGTTTCTTAGCTTTAGTCATTGCTGAGAAAAATCGGCATCGCTATAGCCAAATTATCAAGGCGTCGCCTTAACAGCGTCCATTAATAATATGCCCATTCGACGCACAGGCCATCTTTCTTCTTTGACAATGAGTCAAGTGATCAGAGAGAGTCAAGGTAATCGAGTTATCCTATTCTACGAGTAACATATCGTTGTTATAGTTGTATTACCTGGGCCACTAAGTGATTCAAAATCCTTGTATGTTATCTAATTCAAAAGCTTTGACTCTACTTTGCATATCAAATTGCACAGCCATTCGTATTCTATATATGTATATAAAATTACAAGTCCTGACTGACTGACTGACAGACTGACTGATTCATCATCGCTGAGCAAAAACTGTTAGAGCTACAGCCACGAAATTTGGTGAGTAGGGTTGTTTTATTAAGTAGACACCCACTAAGGAAGGAAATTTGGAAATTTTAACCCGAAGGAGGTGAAATAGGGGTTGAAAGTTTGTATGAAAGTCCGTCATTTCTTTAGTTAGAAACATGAAACTTTATTTTTGGGCTACTGAATAAAAATGAATGAATACGTATTAAAGCGTTTTTGGAAATTCTACCCCCAAGGGGGTGAAATTGGTGTTGAAAGTTTGAATGAAAATCCGTCATTTCTTGAGTTAGAAACATGAAAGTTTATTGACGTTTGCGTTTGACGTTTGCTTAAATAAGGTCCCGTTTTTACCCTTTGTATAAGGATCTACAAAAAGGGGAAAGCTATCCATCTTTGTTATTATACTATGTTAACGCGGACGAAGTCGCGGGCAACAGCTAGTTTATTATAATAATCATCCTTTAATGTTGTAAGGTTTTCTTTATATTATTTATTATTTACTTTTACGCACTATGTAAGAGATATGTTAAAAAGATGTAGTTAAAAAACGTTTTATTTATTAACAACCATTTAACAACCATGTTTTACACGTTATTCTTCATGTTAATAATAACAATATAAAAGTTTAAGTTTCCCCTCATAAAACAATAATATTTTCACTTATTTGCCCTTCACACGTACTAGCTTGACCAATAAACAACAATTTTGTAAATTCCTGAGAAACAAAATCATAAACTTATCATATAATTTTTATTTTTTGTGACGTAAATGTAATACTTATGTAATATAAATAAAATTTATACCATCATTAAATACAAATAAATGAAAGATCACAAATTTGACTCTAAACTTATATAAGGTGAGAATTACACATTGCACAGGTAAATTAGGCCGATTTTTTTAACTGAAAATAATTAAAAAGCCTAATGCCCATACTAGGCTTTTTAATATTGTTTACTTAAAAAAATTCTCAAATTTAAAAAAGACAGCTTCATATTATTATTTCAACATAGACACCTAGCACAAATAGTCTTGGTAAAGGCTTAAAAGGGATCATAATTTTATTTTCTATCACATCATAATATCACAGATTCACGCATACATCTTCTTCAGCTCCCTTCTCAATATCTTTCCTGAAGCAGTCTTCGGGATGTCATTCACAAACACAACTTCCTCAAGTTTCTTGTACGGCGCCACTTTTTCCGCTACAAAGCTTTGGAGTTCCACAGGGGTCGTGTTTTGACCGCTCTTCTTTATGACGTATGCTACTGGCGTTTCTCCGTAGAATGTGTGCGGGACCCCTATAACGGCCGCCTCTTGTACTGCAGGGTGTGTCCGTAACACTCCTTCTAGTTCAGCTGGTGCCACTTGCAAGCCTTTAACCTGAAAAAGGTTAAAAGTGGATGCTAAAATTTCAGAACAATAAGATGTTTTCAGGACAAGACAGATAGTTCTAAGACTTATTTCTTATTGCAATTATAAAATTAATAATACCTTTAAGCACTTTGTTGAAATACGTTAAGAAGATAGTGATTGAATTAGCATAATGTCAAAATCAAATGGTATATTTTAATGAATAACAAACAACTAATAATATGTAATTAATAATTATTATTATGCTGAGAGGCTATTCACAAGCTACTTATTAGAATATCTATCTTACTAGAAAGTACGTATCATTATACTGAGCTACATTTTCAGCATGTAAATAAAGCCGAATATTAATAATTATTATCCATTAATAATTAACTCATTGCGTTGATGATTAATTTGTATATCAACGCCTATTTAAAATATAATGCAAGCATTACCTTTATAAGCTCCTTTATTCTATCAGACACAAAGAGTCCACTGTTAGGATTGTAGTTTCCCAAGTCACCGGTTTTGAAGAATCCATCTTCTGTCATAGAATCTTTTGTTGCCTCCTCATTTTTGTAGTAACTTTTCATGACTGTTGGACTACGGACGCATATTTCACCAGTCTGAAATTAAAAATGACCATTATATTTGAATAATTTATATGTTTACAGGCGTTTCCATTATTCAATGTTTGCCTGTACCTGAAATAACTAAGATGTTATTAGAACATGGCTTATTGATTTTATTAGGCGCTATTTCAGTATTATTTAGAGCAGGCACTACAATAATTGTGATTTGTGACTAATAAAGGAGTAACATTTTTTTTAAACATCAACTTTTTGCGAGCTCTTAATTTGATTTCATAGTCATAATTAAAAGAGAAATCATAATTATATATTTACTTGTAAAACTTTGTCTACCGAAAAAACACTATCTTCATTATCTACCTGATCAGCTGTCAAGTCCTTTCCACTGATGGGATCGACGATCTTCAGTTCCATATTTGACATGAGGACACCGCACGCCGCATAGTCTACATGTCTTGTATTTTTTAACGTCGATGTAAATAATGACGTTGTTTCTGTTGCACCGTATCCTTGATTGATCTCCATGTTTGCCTGGAAATATTTATTTAGATATTTTAAGCCATTAACAAACTATATCTTGTACAGATGACGGACATGGGGCGGTTGAAATAAAGTAAGATACTCTCATAAAAAATTGAATTCGGTACTAATCTTGCCTCGTTTCATTATTACGTAGAACACCAAATGAGTGACCTTATGAAAAAAGCCATTTTGTCATGCCTTTTATAAGGCGTCAGTCAAATGCATTATAGTGATATAGAATCAGACTTTTACAATAAATAGGAAGCATATTAGCTAATTAATTATTTACATTAAATAGAGAAAGTGCAGTATTCGTTGCACTTAAAGATAAAATTAGTTTATTGTTTAAGTAAACAAACTTCAACTTATTAGGTTCGCTTCAATATAGACTTTATTTGATAACATTGATATATAAAATTGATGAGTTTACAAAGTTTATAGTTGGTTAGTAATAACAACATAATTTTATAGCTAGAACATGATTGACCTTACCAAAACTCTTCTGGCTCAGTTAAACTTTTCAGTCGATTTTGAAACTATCAAATGGAGGGCTTACCAGGATCAAAAGAATCTTGGAAGAGTGTATATAAATGGACAACGATTGACGGAAGTTGATGATGCTGATAATGGTGATGAAGATTGCGAAATAAATGAATTGCAAAATGCCGAAAAAATACCAAAGTCTTCGCATAAAATATGAGGTCATACAGTATTGAATTAGTGCGAAAAATGCATATTTTTGATACTAAAGCATATTCGTGAACTTAACGATAAGAATTTCAAATGAGCTAATACGGAAGACCTAATTATTTGAGCTATTATTATTATAGTAGGCACTATTACCTATTTGAAGTTAAAATTTTCAAAAATATGCGTCTACAAAATTACAAATCGCGACTATTTTCCACACTTACGTGTTCTTTTTCTACGAAATAATTGTCCCAAATAGTGTACTAGTTGAACTGTGCAAAATGTAAGAAAATATAATATTATATATTACACTTCGAAAAATATTTAGTAAACTATTTATGATCCTTTATTGCAAATATTCTGATTTTGGTTTTACCGTTGCCGTTGCCATGATCGTAAAAGATTATTTGCATATTTTTATTACGTCGTTTAAGCTACTTTTGCTGTCGAAGCTACTCTAAAAGTATTTAGTACTATTAGATAAGTATAATATTTAATCTTATGAAAAATTATGGATTACAATGAAATTGGATGGCAATTATTTACGCTGTAAGACTCATATGCTACATTTTATCCTAAAGGAGTTGAGTAATGAGCAGCGGATAAAATCTATCACAATTATACCTTCTTAATATCTTCTATGCTTAATCCTTCTAGAACTTACATTCTTCTCTAGTACAGCTACAGCGTCGCTAGCAGCAAGAGGCGCCGCACCGCATACAACGTGTCGCACTTTGGCGAAATGTTCTGTCTTCACATCAGGATGCTTTCCCAGGAATATCGCTGGAAGTAATGGTTTTTTATGTAAGACTAGATAACGCCCGCAACTCCGTTGCATCAAAACCCGTTACTACGCAAGAACCGTACATTTTTCTAAGATAAAGAGTATCTTATGTCCTTTCCCGGGACTCAAAGTATCTCCTTTCTAAATTTCAACAAAATTATGTTTATAATATTAAGTATGGATTTAAAATAAATATTTAACAGAAGGACTAGTTTTTAACCTCCCATAAATAAAATTATAGACCTTCTGTTTTTACACCCGATTTGGTATGTTTGTCTGTCCGTTGCATCGTGGCTTCCAAAGTTATAAAATGTTGATGGTTAAGATAATAAATTACCCTTTAGTTTTACGTTGTTCGAATCAATTAATTTGAAATGTCCAAATTTTTTGTTAACTTCTTGAATGATAATGGCCAAATTAATATGTGATTGTATTTTATTGCATCGTATAATATAAGCGACTGATTATTAATAGCAATGTCAGGTTTTATTATCTGCATTTTACTGTTAAAGTTTAAATAACCACTATAAGTAGGTAGTAGGTACTCAATTCAGAATAAATTTATTATTCTGAATTGAGTATTTATAGCGTTAATGATGATCAAAATGAAGCTACTCACAAAAATTAGCTTGTTAGTAATAAAAAAAAATTCTAGGGCTCCCGTACTATTAGTATTGTGAAGATAATTACCATATTTTAAGGAATTTTCTATTTTGTTTTTCACCTTATCTTTTTTCTTTATCTTAATGATTTGCTTAAACAAAGCCGCAACTATTTATGTAAGTAACCTTTATTAAACTAAAATCTTTCCTGCGTCATTACCTTTTTTTCTACTTTTTTGCCTTATGAACTAAGCAATTATTCAAGTTCGTACGTAAATTATTGTCCTTACATCTTTACAGCTGCAAGTAACCAAAATGAGGAAAATAATTTTGTGAAACTTGATTTTTTTAAGAAATCACTGTATTTTGATATGCTTGTAATTAAATCTGTTTTTGAATAAACGTTAAATCTGATAAAGGACTTTTTTTCTAAGTATTTGTTCCTGTATTCAAAACAAAAATTAAATTAACGAATAACCCTAAATATGTACTGTATTTTAAAAAGACGTACTAATCACATTGCAAAAGCTAAAATATATTGTCTACATGGTTTTGATGGGTGTGGAATAAGAATTAATTACTTAATTACTATGCAACTGAAATTACTGGCTAACTAAAAATCTACTACGAAATATTATGTTTCATGATTATGATTTCTGACTTCTGTTGAGCTTCATGTACTCTTCTCTTTTAGATTATAATGTTTTTTTTTTTTTTTGTAGACAGAGTAATACAATAATAGGTACTCCAAGAAAGTGAAATATTAAATATGTAATAGATATCATTGCAATACTGTTTTTTCTGAAACTACATTATCTGTTTTATTTTGAGAAGGCCAGTCTGAACAATTTGAAGAAAAACTTCAAATTGGAAAATCATGGTAATATAAGTAGTGGTAATACAAAAACGACGTCATACGTCTATTCCGTAGCCTTGCATAGCCATTTCAACTATTAGCACAATTTGCCTTTTACGAAACTAGTATCAGGGTTTTTACTTTGATAGATACGGTAGATTTGCGACGTTATTTTTGTCGTTTTATCTTTACAGTATCTAGGTCATATAATGAGTTATTTTTGCGAATAATCTAAACTAGAATTAAAATTTAAGGGCATTCCCTACGGAGAATCCGTAATTTACCGTATTTAGAGCCTTATATACTCATAATTTGAAAGCTACAGAGTTATAATAAAAATAAACCAATAATCTTCAGTATCTCAACATTACTTTCCACGTTTTAAATTTTCTATTTTCGTTTATTATACTCATGATATCAGCTTCCAAAGTAAAGCCAATTTATTAAAATTTAAGCATACATTTAGCATCTCCTTAGTATTTACAAATTACTTTTATTTGAAACACACGCCAATAGATCGACAATATAATAAACTACATATTCCCCGTTTTAATTTTTTTAGGACAATTTTGAACTAAGATAAGTAAAAAAATAGGGTTTTGGTGCGATCTCGGCAACGCGGCAAATGTATGGCCAAGGTCGTTTGCTCGGGGGACGGCCTTAAGCAGCAGGGACAGAACTCTACTACCTACTTATGTCTACTATCTACTGATACTACTACTTAGTAAATGACCAGTAGATTCGACAGTACCAGTCATTGGAAAGAGCACAAAAACACAATATTTATTAATGTTGCTTTAAAAGTTTCCTGTTTTTAAAGTACAAAAATGCCTGTTTTTAAAGAAAAGCAGTCAGTTTTTAAAGCAACATTAATAAATATGGTGTTTTTGTGCTTTTTCCAATGACTAGTACTGTCCAATCTACTAGTGACTAGTCATTTACCCTACTTTTCAGTAAAAGTATCAAGCTTACTCTCTCCTGTAAATAATCTTACTTTATGATTTGTTAAAGTTTGAGTATGGAGGTATCCACAGAAGGAAAATGGACTGTCTAGTAACAATTATGCGTCAATTCTTACTGAAGCTAGACAATGAAACGGCATCAAGCGGTGATTCCCAAATTTTTGGCATTGTCTTTGTTTTTACGCATTGTCAAATTGCGCATTGCTTCTTTTCATTTGTAAATTACAATTAAAATTAATCTCTTACCTATAGGTGGAACGATATAGAGAATGGCTGGTTGGTAATTCTTTAGTACGTCCAAATACAGTCCTGCTGTAAACTTTGGCAGGGTGACCAGCTTGCAGCCGCTCACGAAATGCCCAAACATGGTGATAACCATGCCATAAATGTGGTAGAATGGTAGTATACATGGTATCACATCTTGGAAGCTTCCTGAAAATAATAATGGTGCAATATTAACTATATGGCGTCATGGCGTTTATAGCATAATTTATTCATATTTAACATATTCTATTCATATTGTTATCATCTCTAACAATACTCGTCAAGTAATTGTAATAATATGTGGTGAAATATTAGTCAGGGTATCTACTCTACCTAAAATTTATTTGAAATGAAAAAGATAGTATTTTTAGCTCAGTTTGTTGCTTACACAGCAATCGGGCATCGTCACCATTAACCTTTCATGAAATCTTAGAGCTAAGAAAACAAAAATTAAAATAAAATAATGTTTTAACGTTTTATAATATGATAAGTATAATAATACTTCTTTTAATTCTACTTAGGCAAGGCTTTTGCTCATAGAAAGTTTTCACTGTTCGCGACCGATAAAGGGTATCGAACCAATAAAGAGAATAACATCAGATTTTAAATTGAAACATTAGACGCGTAATCGGTTCAGGCTTGACAAAGGTTGAAAGTATGTAGAGCTAAAAAGTCTCTAAAGAGCTAAATACATAATAAAACGTCATAAAATGCATAAATCATTTGAGATTACAAATGTTTCTTATCATCACTTACCATTAGTTAATATTGGATATCTTGTTTCTTCTACGTCCATTATTTCGATTGCTGCTAGAAGATTACCATGAGTAATTGACACTCCCTTAGGCAAACCAGTGGTGCCGCTCGAAAACGGTATTAGAGCTATATCATCATTCTTCTTTTCTACTTTATCTAGTAAAGCGAAATCTGCTTCCCCCGTTTCAGCTATTTCGGTATATCTTATAGTACCTTCTGGTATTTCTTTGTTTGTGACTAAAACCACTTTGGCGTTACTCTTTGCCGCTTCCAATCCTTTTCTTAATGTTTCATAGCATTCGGGTATAGTTACGACTACTTTTGGTTCCGTGGTAGACACTTGATGGCATATTTCAACTGAAATAAAAATAAATTTTGGAACAAAAAGGAAAAAAATTGTAGTGATGATACTGATGATGACGTTAATTTCTGTTCAAAGTCTATCGAATTATGGCATCTGTTTAGCAGAGTGATGTGAATTGCGATTTAAATTCGACTGAATCAAGCATTATAAAGTCGGTGAAGCTATAATGGCTTTATCTCGACCATTTCGACATAATATAAATCTAAAATAGACGTTGCCAGCATCAGCAATTTTTTTAATTTGTATATAACTCTGTTGCACCAAAATTTGTTTATCGAGCGAGAACCGTACATTTTTCCGGGACGAAGTTTCATAATATGTCCTTTCCCGGGACTCAAAGTATCTCCATACCAAATTTTAGCAAAATCGCTTCAGCGGTTTAGGCATGAAGAGGTACCAGACAGACACACTTTCGCAGTTTATAATATGTATCGTAATAATTTATGTCCTTTTACAGGACCCTAAGTATCTCCATACAACATTTCAGCCTAATCGTTCCAGTTTAGAAAGTTGACAGACACTTTCACATTTTAATAGTAATTTAAAATATTTTTTGTTTCAGCCTTCTTAGTAATCCTTCTTATTGGATCTATAATTTTGACTATAGCTCTTAATAAAACTTACACTCCTTGTACAGCGGGTTTATCGAAGTGAGTATACATCCAGCCTGTATGGTCCCGCACATGATCACCGGGAACTCTGGACCGTTTGGCAGCAGAACAGCCACCACGTCGTTCTCCTTCAGCCCCAGTTTCTTCCGTAGTGACGTCGCAAATATGGCGGAGCATTTTTGCAACTGCTTGTACGTGTAATTCTTCTTCGTTTCGGCGCATTCCTGAAATCGTATTGTTGCACTCTGGTAATAAGATTTTGGTGTAATTATAAAATGATTCGTACATTGCTTAGGTTATTTTTGTATTGCTAATTGCTATGGCCGTGAGACGTTGCATTTTTATACCCATGTAAACTTGTAATGCGGGCTCTACACTCGCGGCGCGAAAGCCCTCGAAGGCCGCGAACCGCGAGTGTGGACGGTTTCGCGGCTTCTTCGCGGCTTCGTTTTTGTTCGAATCGTGCTCACGGCGCGAATCGCGGCCGCAATTCGCGCCGCGAGTGTAGAGCTCGCATTAAGCCGGCTCCACACTCGCGGCGCGAAAGCCCGCGAAGGCGGCGAACCGCGAGTGTGTAGGGTGTCGCGGCTTCTTCGCGGCTTCGTATTTGTTCGAATTGTGTTCACTGCGCGAATCGCGGCCGCAATTCGCGCCGCGAGTGTAGAGCCCGCATTAAGCCGGCTCTACACTCGCGGCGCGAAAGCCCGCGAAGGCCGCGAACCGCGAGTGTGGAGGGTTTCGCGGCTTCTTCGCGGCTTCGTATTTGTTCGAATTGTGTTCACGGCGTGAATCGCGGCCGCAATTCGCGCCGCGAGTGTAGAGCCCGCATTAAACCGGCTCCACACTCGTGGTGCGAAAGCCCGCGACAGCTGCGAACCGCGAGTGTGGAGGGTTTCGCGGCTTCTTCGCGGCTTCGTATTTGTTCGAATCGTGTTCACGGCGCGAATCGCGGCCACAATTCGCGCCGCGAGTGTAGAGCCCGCATTCGATACGTTGATTTGACAGACTTTGTGCCCACGGTGTAGGGCTGTCTATTCCAATTTTTTATAACTTATTTAAAAATGCTACGCAACGTCTCGTCACCTTGCAATGTAAACTAACCTTAACTACTAATCTAAGCGAAAAAAATCGTCAATTACTTCATTTGCCTATCCTACTTAATAATTATTTTAAAGGCGAAAGTTTGGATATGTATGGATGTATGTATGGATGTTTGTTACTCTTTCACGCAAAAACTACTGAACGGATTTTAATGAAACTTTACAATAATATAGCAAAATAACACATAGGCTACAATTTTATCCGACTTTCAAAATGGAGGAGGTGTTATGTTCGGTTTTTTATGTTCAACGATTACTGTTACCGTTTGTAAACCGATTTTCAAATTTTTTTATGGCGTATATAGGTTATCATCCCAATTTGGTACCATATTCATAAAAGTGGTGGTGGAGATCCACAAGTAATCGAGGGAACTCCTCAAAATGTATATGGAAACATAATATTATGTTGGCTTCGGTTTCGTGAGCAGTATTCTAAGCATATGCTACCAACAAGTAAGATTTTTCACCGAGGTATAGCGTGGTTCGGAAGGTGCTGAGAGAACTCCTGACTCTTTATAGATTGTTTTAAGAACGGAAATCATAGGTATGCTATTATGCAAATTACATTCATCATCATCATCACTACCATTAACCATTATAGAACCATGTATCGTCCCGTTTTGACCCTATTATTGGTACTTTTCATAGTCTTTTATTTATATCACTTAAACCGCGGGTAACACCGCGGGGCACACCAGTCCTAGTATTTTATATTGATTTAAATCAGCAAAGGAAACGGGGCGTGCCGCGTGACGAAGCGATGCATGAAAGTACTTATTACAAAAGAAAATTCAAACGACACCGCCCTACAAATCAATTTTGTATTATTGTCGCGTCTCTTTTCAGTGTGATCTGACCTTATGGCCTACAGCCTAAGGTATGCTATCTAGAGTCTAGAGCAGTGGCTCCCAACCTTTTTAGAGCTGTTACCCCTGAGGCCTGTTAGAGAAACTGATTTTAAAAGAACTTTATTTGAAAACAACTTTATAAATTAGTATTGGTAAATTCGCAGGTTTTTTAAATATATTTAGGTTCAGACTTCAGTTACACTTAACACGCATCTCATATCATGCTCCACGTTCAGACGGTTTCTAGCCTTTTTAGGGTTCCGTACCCAAAGAGTAAAAACGGGACCCTATTCATGAGACTTCGATGTCTGTCTGTCCGTCTCTCTGTCCGTCTGTCTGTCTGTCTCCAGGCTGTATCTCAAGAACCCCTATAGCTAGAGTTCTGAAATTTTCACAGATTGTGTATTTCCGGTGCCGCTATAACAACAAATACTAAAATAAAAATAAAATTAATATTTAAGGGGGCTCCCATACAACAAACGTGATTTTTTTGGCCTTTTTGCTCGTAATCAATAATGATAACAGATAGGCACTTGAAACTTTCACGATGGCCTTAAATATAATTGTACTTTAAATTACCTAATAAACCAGTCTGTTAACCGCCGCCCTTGTTTCACTACGTATCTAACTATATTTAAATAAAATAAAAAATTAAGGGGGGCTCTCATACAGAAAACACCATTTTTGGCCTATTTTTGCTCTACAACAGTACGGAACCCTTCGTGCGCGAGTCCGACTCGCACTTGGCCGGTTTTTAAATGTTACCAGAGTTGAGAGGCCGCTCTCGCATTTACAAGTGGTAGCTAACGGTACCAACATTTTCAGATCTCTGTCTGCACTGATAGGGTATTCTGTAGCTGTTTTTCTCCAAAATGTATAGTTTTTTTTTCTATCAATTCATCTATTTTAGGTACCACCTCTGTTACCTCTTTTCCTTTAGAATAGCTATTTTACCCCCGCGGGGGTAATTACTCCTAGGTTTGGAACCACTGGTCTAGAGTCTTGTCACAATAATAATAACACCTACACACCGGTTTCATTGACGGCGGCCGGTTTAATTGAAACCAGGCCAGTTAAGCAGGAGTAATAATATTATAGTGCCCTAGTGTGTACGCAGTACACAAGAGCAGTCTCTATTCCTTCCTTCCTTTCTTTTACTCTTATAACCCAGTGGGATGGCGACACGACTGGCGACCGGCGAGAGATCAGGCGCAGGACAGACTTTTTACATGCCTATCCGACTTATGAATCATTTTACTTGTCAAACAATCAGGTGATTAGCCTGCATTGTCCTAACTAAACTTGGAAAGAACATGTTTCTAACGCGGGAATCGAACACCACGACCTCCGAGTCAAGAGCCACGCTCTTAACCACTGGAATCTTAGTCACAATACAGTCATGTTAACAAGGTCTAGACCTAGAATGTCCTTCGACTACGGTCCTATCTTACTCGGGGTCATTGGTTCTTTATACATGATGTTATGTCTATCAGATAGATTAAAGTACTTATGTGTGATAATTACTTAGCGAGTAGATAAAATATTATGTTATTACAAGATGTTGTTTGTTACATGCGACCAAATCGATAACACGCTAGAAAAAAAATCCGATTCCCATTCTATAGTTGCAAAATTTCACCAATATCGTTTATGTCAATTCAGTTCAAAAGAACTTAATCCTAGATGTAAGAGAGATATACTTTTAATAGCATATTATACCCATGATGTGACACCGTTGAATTCTTCGTACCCCTTTTTTTGTAAAGCAGTATATCGAAAACTCATTCACACCTAAAATACGGACATTGCATTCAACACATACAACAATTTATTGCATTTAGTTTAAGAAGACGTGTACTTGTGTCAGAGGCCTAGACTCAATTTCGGGTCGCTGCGCCGCCGCAGTAAGTAATAATTATAGGTCCCAAACAGCATGCGACCCTTTCCTTAATAAGTGCGAGCAATAACATTGGGACCTCTACAACAACGGGTCCCAAACAACATGCAAAATTTTCTTGCTTATCAGGTGAAAGCAAAATTGTATCCCAGACAATGAGCAATATTTTCTTGCTTATCAATTGCAAGCAACATTGAACCCCAAACCATATGCAACACTTTCTTGTTTATCAGGTGCAAAAATATGCCATATTTTCTTGCTTATCAATGTCGGTACAATAACCATTTATCGATAGATTAAGAGATCTCAGTCCAAACTCCAAGGCCAGAACAATGCAAATATTACGTCATTTGCTATCAGCGGGTGTGATGTTTGAAATTATAAAATTATCTGATAACAGAAGTACTTAGAATAATGCGCCGACGGATCACCTGATGGATTAACCAATAAACGCCCGATAGAAGTTACTTAAAACATGTCAGCATGATTAAGGGTTTTTGTGCGTATTTTTTGTCGCAAAAGAAAAATAAAGAGTGAATACTTTTTAGTATATAAGCACTCAAAATTCGGATGCTTATTACTTTGCTTACAGCCACAGAATATATATTAGTTATACCAATTACAGCTACGAAAATAATTACGTCACATAATTATTTCAGTGAGGATGAAATAATTTAATACCTATTTTAAATAAGTATATTATATATTTTTACTAACATAAAATTTAAAGGATTAATATATTAAACTCTAATGAAGAAAACGCAAATTAAATTTTTGTAATATTAGTTACCGCTAAATTAACATACATCTAAGTACATCACATTACATTTAGAGATATGACAATTCTGTACACTGAAGGTGACTTGGTAGAATCGATGTTTACTGTGGAGCTCTCTTCTTTCTACGATAGAATCGACGATGTAATAGATCTCTAACTGTTCTCTACCATTTTGTCCCTTTTCTTGCGCATTTCTAAGCCCATGCTACATGATAATAGAAGTTTAAATAGCAAATTGTAATCAATTTATCATTGTTTTTGTCGCGTGTTTGTCGTCATTATACTTTGTTAAGCTAAAGTAAGTAATATTGTTATCTTATTTTATTTATTATAATATCCAACTCTTTCCTCTTAATAACAAGACTTAAAAAGAATCATTGAGACAGCAGTATACAGAATATTTTTTAATGACAAACCAAGCTAGTGTAAAAGTAGTTTTCTTTCAACGAAAAACTTCAACAATAATTATTTAGTATTTCTTAATCCATACAATTTATCACTAGAAATACGATCTAAAAATATACATATACGTATAATATTATACAAACTTTAAAAAAAAACTACATGCTTATAAAAAGAAAAACTTCCCCAGGTCGTCCCCACCTGGCACCTGGCACCCATCAAGCTGACAGCATTGCCACGTTGGATGGCAATCCGCTATCCGCTGTGCCAGGTAGCTCCCGGCTCTGGGGTCTCGTCTCGGAAGCTATTTAGAAGCTAAGATATTTCTTTAAAAAAACCTATGTGCCCCCGGACCTCATGCGCCTAAGACGTTTCTACCCCAAACGGTTCAAATATGAAATCTCTGCTGAGGTTCTCATATTTGCGCCGCTTGATTTTAATTAATTTATTTTATTTTTAAGTACTTACGTCAAAAAAATGAGATGAATACATAATACCTACTAGGTATCATAATATTATTGTTTTTAAACAAAAAACTGCATGTAAATTAAAAAAAATACTGGTGAGTTATTCAATGAGTATTTTTAGGAATTAAACATAAGAAAATAATGTTTATATCTTTTTTGTTTGTAAAGTACGGTACGTACATACATACTTATGTAAATAATTTTTATCATAATATCTCGTACAGTCACTTTTTGTATAAAATTTGAATTATAGGAGTAATAAAGTAAATATTCGTTACATTCACTATAATAAATGTCACATTTTCCTTAACTTAGCATCATATTATTATATCTCTAAATAAAATACCAGAATATACTTATTGTTTTGTTCAACCATTTTCTACGTCATAAATAGAAATCTTGGTCAATTATAATAATAGCTCTACCTACTTATTATCATTAATATTACATATAAGTACTTACTACTTACGTATATTATAAGTTAGATCTTAAAGTGTTTTTTTAGGGTTCCGTACGGAACGGAACCCTATTACTAAGACTTCGTTGTCTGTCCGTCTGTCTGTCCGTCTGTCTGTCTGTCTTCAGGCTGAAGAACCGCTATGGCTAGACTTCTGAAATTTTCACAGATTGTGTATATCTTTTGCCGCTATAACAATCAAATAGGTACTAAAAACAAAATAATATTAATATTTAAGGGGGGGGCTCCCATACAACAAACATGATTTTTTAGCCTTTTTTGCTCGATATCAATAATGGCAACAGGTAGGCACTTGAAATTTTCACAAAGGCCTTAAATATGTATATGTGTTATAATTCATAATAATATTTAAATAAAATAAATAATCGGCCAAGTGTGAGTCGGACTCGCGCACGAAGGGTTCCGTACCGTTATAGAGCAAACATAGACTAAAAATTGTGTTTTTCGTATGGGAGCCCCCCTTAATTTTTTATTATATTTAAATATTATTATGAATTATTAAATAACACATATATGTAAGGCCTTCGTGAAAGTTTCAAGTGCCTAGTGCCTGGCAAGTGCCACTCTTATCATTATTGATTACGAGCAAAAAAGGCCAAAAAATCACGTTTGTTGTATGGGAGCCCCCCTTAAATATAAATTTTATTTTTATTTTAGTATTTGTTGTTATAGCGGCACCGGAAATACACAATCTGTGAAAATTTCAGAACTCTAGCTATGGCGGTTCTTGAGATACAGCCTGGAGACAGACAGACAGACGGACAGACAGACGGACAGACATCGAAGTCTCATGAATAGGGTCCCGTTTTTACCCTTTGTCAATCAGATAATATGTTAAGTCAAGCCCAGCCCATCAGGACAAACATTAAAATTCGTTCCGTTCGGAAAAAATCGAAAGTGTGCATCAGTTTCTTTTTTCCGAAGGCAGTTCGTTGCATCCCTGACGTCACTGCGACTGTGACTGATTAGCAAAGTATTTTCTACTGAATCCATGCATTCGGAAGTCCGAATATGGAAAACGAATTCGAAAATCGAATACAGTAAGTAAACATGTATGCGGCTCTGTTTATCATAACAAATACTCAACTACCGTTATACTCAATAAAAGTTTCGTAAACAATAGACTAGTAGTCTAAACCAGGGGTCACCAATTAGTTTCGCTCGGGGTCCGTTTTAAGACATGAAATGACCTTCGCGGTCCAAACATTTTATAAAAAATGTAGTAAACAAAGGTAATTACTGAAATTACAAAGGTATTAGATATCAATGAGAAAAGTAACCATTTTTGTAGATAATTATCTGAAGTTTGAAGTGAAAGCGGTTCAAGCTATAGATATTGACATTAAATCCTGGAGATGTTGAAGTCATGAGATGAACGAAGATCATCTTCGAACATGTTTGCCGCTTGGTCCGCACACAATGGGTCGGCGGTCCGGATGCGGACCGCGGTCCGCCATTTGGTGACCCCTGGTCTAAACAATAGACTCTAGACATTAGGAGGTGTTAGCTTTACCGCCGTATCTGCCTCATCACTTATACGGAGCCCCGGGTTAACGAGGGCTTCACGTAGTGCGTAGTTAAAAATTATTTAAAGCTTCCCAAATTTGTTAATTTCAGAAATTACAAAAACAAAAAATATATGTTTCCTTGATATGATAAATTCACATTTCTTTTACTTTTAAGTATTTATTTTTTGCGAAAAATCTGTACCCTTCCTGAGGGCACCCCAACATAAAATTATACGGGTACCTCCCGACTACCGAGGCTTGCTATGCTTCTGTGTTGATCCAAATATCACCGAATTTCAATATACAACACATTACTTACTTAAGGTTCCGTATACTAAATTTGTCGATTTCGCTGATTTTACAGACGTGATTTAACAGTTAAAATACAGTATTTCTATAAGTTTTAATGCACAACATGTAAGATCATTTCAATTATAATATAGTGTTAGAGCTAGATTTTTTTTTTTTTAAGTATCTTTAAATAATCCAACTCAAACCGTTTTGTGATTTTTGCTGTAAAAGGTTTAGAATATCACCTTTTTATGGATTGTATTGACGTCTTAACGGTATGAAAAAAATACAATGCACTGTTGAGAAAGTCGTCTATAAAATGTTGCAATTACTTTTTACCACTTTAATACAAGAAACCCTTTAAAAAAACAGAAAACCTCTATCTGCCCGCTAACTTGGCGATCGTTCTTTTTCAGATGGCATATGAAAGACGGGGACGGACGGGCGGTGAGTGTGAAGAGAGCAGTAGAAAAGAGAATACGGGCTCTTAAGGGTCCGTATACGAAATTTGCCGATTTCGCTGATTTTACAGACGTGATTTAACAGTTAAAATACAGTATTTCTATAAGTTTTAATGCACAACATGTAAGATCATTTCAATTATAATCTAATGTTGGAGCTAGATTTTTTATTTTTTTAAGTATTTTTAAATAATCCAACTCAAACCCGCGACAGTTTTGTGATTTTTGCTGTAAAAGGTTTAGAATATCACCTGTTTATGGATTGTATTGACGTCTTAACGGTATGAAAAAAATACAATGTACTGTTGAGAAAGTCGCCTATAAAATGTTGGAATTACTTTTTACCACTTTAATATGAAATAGTTGAGTAAAAAAATATGTAACTCGGCAAAATTTTAGAGAAAATGCGCAAAGAATTGCTGTTAATTTCGGCAACTTGGAGCTGTAATTCATAAAAAGAAAACGACAGAAACAATCTATATATAAAATTCTATCCAATTCCAGAAAAAAGAAACAAAAACAAATTGTGCCAAAAAACACGACTCAAAACAACCTAAATCTCATATTATATTTCTCGCCGCAAGTTCGAGTCGGCTTTCCGCGCTTAAATATATTTTAAATTTAATAATTAATATACATTTTTTTTAGTCTAATAAGAGGAAAAAACCTAATAATATTTCTGTAGCGAATTTCTGCAATTTCGACAAAATCGGCAAAATTTCGTATACGGACTCTTAAGAGTTAAATAAGGATTACAGAGTAGTAGTAGATTACAGAGTAGAAGTAGTTGTTATGTCTATATTTGGAATAGAGTCCTACTTTACGATGTTGAAATTACAACTTCATTGCGTTATAGATTGGTAGTATCAGGAATTTTGGACCGACATTTATAACGAGGAGTATACACATTATTAATAGAGGGAATTCAGTAATCCAGTCCAACGCTGGATTAATAATAATAATTATTTATTTATTTCTCACCACATAATGTTATAAGACAAAGTACATAGCCATTAGGCGGCATTAGCCAACATAATTGTACACAGAAATAACTTGACAATAATACATTTATATATAGGTTTTAATATAGGTTTCATGTAGGAGGCTGGTGCCTAAGCTGGGCGTAAGCCTGTATTTCAGGACAGGCCTCTATCCCAGATGAAGTTCTACAAATACAAATATATGAAGTAGTAGTTCCACGTTTTACTTTACATTATTATTTTTTATAGGTAGAGATGGTGAAGTCAAGTTAGTGCGAATACTTAGGTATATTATGTAGTCACTAGTTAGTAGCATATGAGATGTAAGGAAGGTGTGTTGGTGTGTATCGGAGTGAGTGTGCGTGTGTGTGGGTGGCTGTGCGTACCACAGAACAACAAAAAATGTTTTTATTGTTCTGTGGTGCGTACTAAGTAAGGTAAGATTGCTACTGGAATAATGAACGCACTGAATCGCAGGTATCCAATCCAGGGCTGGATTGTATTAGATACTGGAATTATACCAACCGGCCATATCACTAGTCTCGTGTTCCATTTGATGTTAAAAACGATCAAAACGCTCAAAATTCCTCCTATTTTGAGCGTTTTCATCGTTTTTAGGGTACCATACCCAAAGGGTAAAAACGGGACCCTATTCATGAGACTTCGATGTCTGTCTGTCCGTCTGTCTGTCTCCAGGCTGTATCTCAAAAACCGCTATAGCTAGAGTTCTGAAATTTTTACAGATTGTGTATTTCCGGTGCCGCTATAACAACAAATACTAAAAAAATAATATTTAATATTAATATTTATCCCATACAACAAACGTGATTTTTTTGGCCTATTTTGCTCGTAATCAATAATGATAAGAGGTAGGCACTTGAAACTTTTACAAAGGCCTTAAATATAATTGTACTTTAATAATTAATAATAATATTTAAATAAAATAAAAAATGAAGGGCTCCCATACAAAAAACACAATTTTTGGCCTATTTTTGCTCTATAACGGTACGGAACCCCTCCGTGCGCGAGTCCGACTCGCACTTGGCCGATTTTTAACATCAAATATGGGTTGAGATGGCCTTAGCAACAAAACACTCACTTTTCCGTAACAAAAACTATTATTTTTCTTTCTTTTCGGTCAAACCGATTTTGATGAAATTTGCCATGGATTTTGATATACTTACCATGGCAAATCATAAAAATCGGTTTGGCGGTTTGAGCGTAAAGAGGTCACAGACAGATAGAAAAGGATTGGTTTGTCATGTTTAGGAGCCGGTCTAGACGGCGGGCACCAAACTCGTCGTGCTATTTAACTTTCTCTACCATTTCATAACGTGCATAGTTCAGTAAACAAAAACAGAACGAACGAAAAATACGTTATAAATAAACAACAATACCTTATTTTTCGTAACTAAACTAACATATTTTTATCATATTGTAGGTATCTATATATATAAAACTCAAAGGTGACTGACTGACATGGTGATCTATCAACGCACAGCTCAAACCACTGGATCGATCGGGCTGATATATTTTGGCATGCTGGTAAATGTTATGACGTAGGCATCCGCTAAGAAAGGATTTTAATCAATTCTACTAAGGGGTTAAAATAGGGGATCAAAGTTTGTATATAATATTACTTCTTAACGCGAGCGAAGCCGCGGGCAAAAGCTCGTAACAAATAAACTCGGTTCGCTTACGTACGCGTTAAAATTTGAAAATCCCTAAGGCTTGGTTATTTTTCCAAAAATTAAAGTGAACCGGCCTGGGTTTAAATCAAAATCAGTTTCATAAACACGAAAAATGCGAGAAACAACACAATGTTTAGCCCATCATTTATTTTTAACCTAAATAGGCCTGACAAGTGACATCACATTCAAGTTATTTTGTCTCATAGAGTCATAAGTCATAACTCATACCAAACATGATACGAGCCGGTTTCTAACTTGGGTTTTTACCAGGAGCGTAGCTACCGCCATATCAATTATCCTGGCCACAATGACGTGCGCGATTGACGCGACGTGCGAAAAGGCTTATTTATTACTTTCCAATTTTTTTTCCACAAAATATGATAAAATTCAAAAAGGCAACTCTTTTTAACAAGTAACAGCTCAGCTCCTTTACAATGCAAGGTACGCCAAGGCGCGCTTCTGAGTTTGACAATACTTACAATAGCAACATGGTCGCGAAAATCCGCTCCTTTTCTCCACAAATGGTCCAGAAACCTACTGTTAGGTACAGTTATATTCCGTAAGGGAGATTTTATAATGTTCGTTGAACTCGACAACCGTCTAACGCTGTTGAACTGACGGAGTATTCTACGCGACATAGCTCCGCGGTGGTTGTGTGATAACTGATTATGAAGTTGCGTACATAATTAAGATACTTTTGAAGTTATGATTCTAGATCAGTGTTTCTCAACCTTTTTTATAATGCGACCCCCGATATTTACTAAGTTTTTTATCAAGTAGGTATGTAGGTACTCGTACATACTTGATAAAAAAGCATATTATGGTTTTGAATAATAATTTATATACTTTGGTTACAATTCTCCTACTTACTACATTCGGGCGTTGGCCCACCACACATTCCCACCACTGTATCTCCTGTGTCGCCAGGATCGACAGCGATATCCAAAAACGAAAACCCTTTGATATGATCTCAGCTCGAGGGACATGCTAAAATTGTCTTGCGACCCACAGCGAAATTAATTAGAAGAAAATAAGAGAAGTAGGAAGATTCTAATTTCCCTCCCCATACAAATCGGGAGACAGCACAAGATTGCAATGACCGAAAGTCAAAGAACGGAAGCACCACGGAAATAAGGTTAACAATTATTATAATTGTGACTACTAAACTAAGCTGAATTAAAATTCTCCTACTACAAAAATATTAATCTTCATTGTTTATTTTTTACTGAAATAGTCGTATCGGCCTCTGGAGACTCTACACAAGCTTCGTGATCCCAGAGGGTCGCGAGCGCGACCCTCAGGTTGACAAGCACTGATCTAGATGTTCACTCCGTTTATCGAGTGGGTTCCATACTTTTTGTAGTGTTTTCTTGTGTCTTTTTCCTAAGCATCATTCTTTTACTTCTTTCCCCAATAATAAACAGCATCATTTAAACCTTTTAGCGGTTGAAACGTGAAGACGTTACAGACAGACACACTTTCACATTTATAATATTAGTATCCAGATATATTTTATAAGGAAGTCGTGAAACGAGATTTATGCTTGTGTCTACGTTTTATATAAAGATAAATCTACGTTTTTTAGGTAGGTAGTATATCCATTACCCGTTTTGCCAGGATTACACAATTTACCGAATAGAGCTGTAAGTGCCCACTGCCCAGTGGCCTCGGCCGAGCACATCCATATCCATAATAAACATACCAATGCTTGGCGTGGTGGGTGGTGAATCAGGCCGTTTAGGACTGAGAGTAAATCTCTATAAGTATAGATAAATAGTGTTAAATGTCAGAGATTGTTCTACCCAAATGTTCAAGTACGTATCTAAATTCAGTATTTTTAATGAAAATTTTCTTCGGAAAATAAGGGATGTGGGTAGGAAATAAAGGTAGAAAAAAAAAAGTAGAAAAAAGGAAGCAAGTGCACTTGGGCAAACCCTGCTTCCTTCATTATACTTAGTTAAATTAAAATAAATATATTTTGCTCTTTCAGTAATCTCTTCGCAGCAAAGAATTGCCTCTATACGTACATATTTCATAAGAGCAAAATTATGTTAAAATGAACGCGATAAACATTTGCTTATCTTCAATCTTATTGCTATTAAACTTGAATATAAAATACTTATTTCATTTAAAATTGATTTAACTAACAATTTAAATTAAATTATTACCCGCCAACGAGACGTTTGGTGGTAGAAAAAATAATTTTGACAAAATTTTTATCTTGAATCAGCTGTGCTGCAATGTCAAAATAAGCAATCCGGACTAATTAGACGCAAAAAAACGTAACCTTGGAATAATTTAAAATTCGCATAGAGGGAAAACCTCATTTTCATACCTTTGATCTTGAAAAAAATTTTAGCTCGAGAGAGAGAAAAGAGGGGGCTCGCCGGGGACTTTTGAGGTTTTATTTATTCTTAACTAGCGACCCGCCCCGGCGTCGCACAGGTATAAAATTTATAGCCACTGTAAAAATGATTAAAATCGATAGCCTATGATCCTTTACGTGGTCTACTTCTTATCTGTGCCAAATAACATAAAAATTGCTCCAGTAGTTCGCGAGATAAGCCCTTTCAAATAATTTCCATCGTTTTTTCCAGCCTTCCTCAATAAATGGGCTAACACTGAAAGAATTTTTCAAATCAGGCCAGTAGTTCCTGAGATTGGCGCGTTCAAGTTAACCCTTTCAAATAATTTTCCCAGTTTTTTCCACACTGAAAGAATCTCCACTGGCTATCTAACACTGAAAGAATCATCAAAATCCGTTGCGTAGTTTTAAAGATTAAGGCGCTATATTGAAAGTAATTTTACCGCAAAGGCAATTTTATACTTAATTTGTATGACTATAAAGTCGTGAATACGCTGCGGCCAGAAGCTATCGGCTCGCTCGGAAAACATGCGAAAAACATAATTTTAATTATTTAAAAAATAACTAGGAGCATTTAAGCAAAATGCTTCTATACGATTTTGAGTTGCAAAGGTGTCTATCAATTAGACTAATTTCCCACAATACATCTATTTTCTTTTAAAAATAATCTTCAAATTTCGTATTTTTAAGAGGTCATTTCGATCGAGAAATGTATCGAGGCAAAGTACATTAATCGTGTTTCTGGTTCGAAGATATGTATATCTCATTACCAGATTTGTAACATTTCTGAGGGTCCTGTAGTATTACGTCAAAATGGACAGTTTTTTCAAAATAGCGCCTTAAAGGGAACAAAGGGACATGAGGGAAAAAGTGACTTTGTTTTATAATATGTATAGATATAGATGGTGTTTTAGTGTACATGGCTGGACTTCTTTTTTAAAACCTTTTTATATTATTAGAGTTGTACAAAATAATATAAAAAGGTTTTAAAAAAGTAGTCCAGCTATGTACTGCACTACAGTGTATTAATACGTCTCTACAAATTTTCAGCTCTATGCGAATTATATTAAGTAATAATTTTCCCGGGCTATAAATCATTCTCCGATTTTCGTAGTATTTCGTAGTACAATAATACATAATAATTATTTTACATACATACTCTGCGTCTGCGTTCAGAAACATGGTGCGTTCATAAAAATGCAAGTGAAAACTGAAAATTCTTATTTTAAATAGGGCGCGAAGACTTCAGCCAACCGAAACGTTGCGCGGGGTCGTTATTTTTTTATACCTGTTAGTCGGCAGCGAAATATTGTTCATACACACAGCCTGAAGGCGGGGATTAATCTCAATCCAAAACGGTAACCTTGCACACAACCAAAGACCAAGCGTATGCGCATCGCAATAAGATTCATTTTAGCTTAGCATAAAACTGTAGTTACTAGGGGCGGATCTTCTCTATTTTTCATATTTTTTTTAAATATCTTTGGAAATAAATATTCAGAAACAAAATTGTTCGGTTCAGAAGATTTTAATATAGATTTACTAACAATTTATTCAAATAAAATGTATAATTAAGTATCCTAGTTAATACTTATATTTCGATAAAATAGATTTTTGTCAGAAGTGAGTTTGTAAATTAATTACAGCCAAAGTATTACGTTTATAAAAATGTTTATGATTTAAAGTATTGTGCTTTATATCTCATATTTTTTACATTTTGTTATTATATTGGAACTAGGTAAACCGGGAGTCACGGAATAACAAATTGGGGTTTATCCTCGCCTTAATGTCGTAATGAACGGAAAACAGGTTAATTTTCCTCGCGAAGTTACAAAAAATACTTTTTGCACAAAAATATTTCAATATAATATTATGACCCAAAGTGCAAAATTTATAAACGTTTTTGTGCCTTCTTCGGTATGTTAATAAAAAGCCAGTAGATGATCATTTCTATAGATTGTTCAAAGTTCATCTGCATAATGCATTGTAGTTTCAATATGATCTAAGAGAGAAGGAACTTATAGTAAACACTCCTAAGTTTTACTCATAAACATACTTAAGCAGCATATAGAGAGAGCTTGGCTAATTTGAAATGACGCGCCCCATTTTGTACTGTGAATACGAGGGAGGGTCGCGTCATTTTAATGTAGACAAGCCCTACCTACCTATTTGAGGTGTTAGCCTGTCTAATTTTTCCAATGTTTTTTTTTTTAAATAAGGGGGCAAACGAGCAAACGGGTCACCTGATGGAAAGCAACTTCCGTCGCCCATGGACACTCGCAGCGTCAGAGGAGCTGCAGGTGCGTTGCCGGCCTTTTAAGAGGGAATAGGGTAATAGGGGAGGGTAGGTAAGGGAATAGGGTAGGGGATTGGGCCTCCGGTAAACTCACTCACTCGGCGAAACACAGCGCAAGCGCTGTTTCACGCCGGTTTTCTGTGAGAACGTGCCAGAGGAAGACCCTGTATGATTATAATATTTTCCCTATAAATATATTTAAAGGGGTTTAACATGTCTGTGGGTTTAACAATATAATATAATAAAATTTCTGTCTTAGTAAAAAATAATGTATATTTATACAAAAATATTTCTCATATAGTCCATAACAATAATTTAACATGATTAAACAGTCATAATAAATCTTTATTATCTTACTTGTTCACAATTATATTGCACTATTTCATTAATAACAGCATTTTATGAGTCAAAGTCAAAATACAATCTTTTTAAACTCTGTTCCTACTTTTTTAGTAAAATAACAATACTTATTAATATTCTTAACCTTCCCATGCAAAAGCTATAAAATGAATTACTTAAATAATACAAAATTCTTTATTGAAAATACGTTAAAGGTTTTGTGATTGAAAAAGTTGTAAAAAATGCAAGAAATAAGAATACTTATAAACTATAAATAAATATTGATAATTATTAATACTCTTTAGTTATTCAGAACATATTATGTAGAATTATTGTACGTTTCTTACTCCTATTGAAATGCAAAAAGTTAGAAATGTAAAAGCATAAATCCCATACCATAACTTAACATAATTATAGTTCCACATTCATACAAACGTAATCTGTTGCAAATTGCAATAGGAAATATTACGCAAAGTTTGGGAGCTGAGGGCACTACTAGCACATGCAGTAAATAATCCGACATAATCACTGACCTCTATTATACAAGTACGCTGGACCTATGATACCCTTTGAACCCTGTTTTTTGTGCCTATTTGAAGCGGAATCGGCGCCCCAGAAATCGGGGGAAGAGAACTAAATCTGACGTAAACATGACGTTAAAAGTCGCCATATTGGCGCTAATAGCAGTAGTGGGAGTACTTGGAACTAATACTAGTTTCTACCACCGTAGTGATTTTATTCTCTTTGGTTTCTACAACCAATAGCGATTGAGCGGCCATTTGCAAGTTACGTCAGATTTAGTTCTCTTCCCCCGATTTCGGGGGCGCTGATTCCGCTTCAAATAGGCACAAAAAAACTGCTGGGTATCATATTCTGTCCAGCGTACTTGTATAATGGAGGTCAGTGGACATAATGCACACGTCATATCAGAATATTGACATAAATTTTATAAATTATATAAGATCTCTATTATTCAAGAAATAGCTGATAAAATATTAGAAAAAAAATTATAATACGAACATTATTATAATACTATTATATCTGTTCGTATTATAAATTAATTGCGTGATTCTCAGTTTTCAACTTGTAACAACTCTGAAAAGCGTAATAAGCATACATAATACGAATAAAACTATTACAATGTTTTTTATGTGCTGCGTTGGTCAGGCCTGTCCCACTCGCGCGTGTAGGCATCGAACTGTAAGTACCCTCTAGGGGGGCACTTCAGTAGGGACTCACAGGCGAGCGGTGACGCGCGCGCACGAGTTTTTAGTTAGGTGATCATTGCATGCCTACCTGCGTACTTATTCATTCGCTGTCACTGAATTGATAAATTAATCTGATCACAATGGACAATAAAAAAAGGGCAAAGAAATATTGCGCAATGTTTAACTGTCTTAACACGGAATGTGAACCAAATTTAACTTTCTTTAAGCTCCCTAAGGGCGATGAGAGTTAAGAACTTTTTTAAATTTATTATTATTATCATTTACTAGCTGTCCCGGCAAACGTTGTTTTGCCATATAAATAATTTTTGGTATGAAAAATAGATGTTGGCCGATTCTCAGACCTACTCAATATGCTCACAAAATTTCATGAGAATCGGTCAAGCCATTTCGGAGGAGTTCGATTACGCACCCCGTGACACGAGAATTTTATATATTAGATTATAGATTTAAATTTTGTACAATTTATTATAGAGTCAAATTATTACGATTATGTGCTTATGATTTAAATAGTTTTAAATACTAGTTGAAGTGGAATATATTAGTTGGGTTACCTTCGTAGACGTATAATTAATAAAGGTATTTCATTGAAAAAAAAACACATTATTTAATATGGTTAGGTATTAATTATTACTAATAATAAGCATCGTAGGTTGGTGTCGCGTCTTTGCTATTATATTTCGTGATGCGTACTATTCGAAACCTCATTTGTTTACAAAAATAACTAAGTTATACAAACACTTTAAGTAGGTAACATAAGACCGGTTTCAATAATTAAGATACGGTACCTATCGAATCTAAGTACGCGTAACTAGTTACACGCGAATTTATGATAGTTAAATCTACATAGTACTAAGACATAATATCTTAGATTATTTCGAGTTAAATAAAATGTAGTTAATTAAATATAAAGATTATAATATTATTTTAAAAAACAGACAACCCTGATTTCTTCAGAAAAGGTACGAGTTATGCGATAGAAAGAGAGCGGAGATGTAGGCAAATATAATTGTAAGCACCTAGCACTGCGCGGTCGGAATTTGAACTTTATAGTATCGTGGCATGAGTCGTTAATTCTTTAAACGGATTTCGCCAGTGGGAATTCTGTTGGTACAACTAATATATATTCTGTGCGTTGGTATAATATTTCCACTGACATAAAAATCCTTAAGTTTTACAAAAAACATATTTTAACATTCATATTATGAGAAAAAAACATACCTAATTATAATATAATAATATGTAAAAATATTGTCATAATATTTAAAAAATACATTTTTTTTCTGTTGTACAGACAGTAATTAACAAAGTAAGTAAATAGCTACTTAATTATAATACCATTTGAATACTATAATTTTCATCGAAATATTATAATATTTTATGTTCTTTTTTGACTTAGTTGTATGTTACATATTGTTGTATTTATTATTCATATTATAATTTGTGACAAAATATCTTATTGCAGACAGCAAATATACAGTGGCGTAAAACTCGTCAAGTTAATAATAAAACAATGTATAGACAATTTCTGACCTCACGGCCTCTTGGCCCTGGCCCTTTTGGGTCGGGGGCCCGTGTAATTTTGCCAGTCCTGCCACTCTATAGTTACGCCACTGCAAATATTATAATACATTCAACAATACTCAAGCAACAGTTAACTCGTATAAAAATATGTAATACTCCCAACACCTTATAATATTATTAACTAAAACTATTAAAAAATGACTGAATCTTATAATCTATCCCTCTTACTAATAAAGCTGGGAACAAATTATCGGACGAGCGTCCGCGGACGTTTTCATCGGATGCGGCTTGTTTCTATCTGTATAATACAAAATACACTAAACTGTGCACATTGTCTGACATAAGTCGCGGACGCGACCCTTGAGCGTTCGGATGTCCGATCAGAATCTGGATGGCCGAATGTTTTTGCATCCGCGGACGTCTGCCATTGACATATAGGTTAGGTCTTTGCGTCCGCGGATGAACCATGCACATTGTTAAGCCACATCCATCAGCCGCGACTTATGGATGCGTCCGATAGTTTGTTTCTAGCTTAAAGATGCACTTTTCAAGGTCAGCTGTCTTTAGCTGTCATATTTCCAATGCGCTAAACAAAGGCAGACAGGTATAACTTGTATAATATTCTTGTATATTCTTATACAAGAATACACAAGTAACTGTCTGCCTTTAGAGAGACTTGTACAGTACTCCCAAATTAATAATGCGCATGCAAATCTTCGCTAATAATTGTCGTAATCACGAAAACACCCGAACCTATGAAACGTAAGAGCCCCAATATTGATTAGGGCTCTTACGTTTTGTGCCTCTACGTCGCCGCAAAGCGGTATTTTTCTTAAGAATGCACCTGACCCTAACTTGACTTCATACTTAAACCTAGATCTCAAAATCTGTAAGGTCTAGAAAGCTGATTTTCTTACACAAGTAACTTCAGTTCATGAAAATTAAATGCTCAAGACGTAAACACGATTACTGAAAAAACGCTCGCATTTTTGCTTGGATCTTCGAAGTTTGCTGTCTTTTCTTTAATATTGTTTAATATCTAAATAGACATAGATAAAACCTAAATTTGCTCAAAATACTTTTTTCATAATCATTATAGTTCGTCTTTTATTTAAGTAAAACTAACTTGGCGATGATTTCGCGTCGTCCTTTTTCACCTGGCATATGAAAGAGGGGCGTGAGTGTGAAGAGAGAAGGACTATGTTTTATTTTTAGGGTCAGTAGACTTCTTAAAGTTAAGTTTAAAAACAGCGCTTGCAGCGATGTCTTCCGACGCTCGGGAAATACGACCGTTGCCGAAAAATTACGAACATTTCTATGCGCATTATCACTTTGGGAGCACCGTACATTCTTGTAAACAAGTATCTGTCTGCCTTTATACTTGTATATTCTCTTCTTTTCTTGATGTGTCTGTAAACATTTTTATAAGTAACATTTTCAACCATTTTATAAAGTACCCATGTCCATACGAATTGATATAGCAAACAACATACTTCTTATACTATAAAATATCTGATTAGGGTTGGACCTCATCTGGCAGCACGGAATCGCCTTTTTCCGTCGCCCTTTCTCTTTCTGTCGCTTAGAACTGCCATTGTCTAGACCGAGACAGAAAGCATAATGCGATAGCCTCGAGGATTCCGCCGCGTGCTATCGCATTATGCTTTCTGTCTCAGTCTAGCAAATGGCAGTTATAAGTGACAGAAAGAGAAAGGGCGACGGAAAAAGGCGATTCCGTGCTGCCAGATGAGGTCCAACTCTTATGATTTATTCTTAATACTTCTTATAATAAAATTTACTGAGTTAAGCGGAAGAATTTTTAACAGAGAATAAACAATATCGTTTTAATTTTAAGATGGCAGTCATATTAAAAATAGCAACATAACATTTCAACATAACTCAAGTTTAACATTTGATATTAGAGTATTGTTCTAGTTTCTCTATCTGACACGTTTTTGTTACTTCTTACTCTACAAAATGATGCAATGTCGATGCAGTGTCATGCTTTATTTGCTTCAGTCAAAATATAGACTGATGAC
Source organism: Lysandra bellargus (assembly GCA_905333045.1). Lineage (NCBI taxonomy): Eukaryota > Metazoa > Arthropoda > Insecta > Lepidoptera > Lycaenidae > Lysandra > Lysandra bellargus. Next base: position 4,291,003 of record HG995354.1, read on the forward strand.
TTATCAAACTACATTTTTGTCGTAAAAAATTCCATGAGTCATTGTATGAAAACAATATTTTTCAAAACCCTGCACCGCTAATTTTGTTTGATTGGGCAATACTTTTGAGGCTGCCATTAGTACTAGTAGGGGAGGTAGTGCTAGCGTTTTCTAAGTCATTTCATACCGATCAAATTTTTGTCCAGCGGTAGCTTAATATTTATCAATCAATATAATAAACTGTGCGCGACCTCTCCTACTATACGGTATCGCCGATTTTAGTAGGCTTACTGCCGCACTCAGAGTGGAACACTAATTAGTTAAATGTAATTAATTCCAAATTTTAACTTAAGCACCATAAATTATATTTGTCAAACTCTTCATTATAATATAGAAGGCACTGACCTGTATAATACACTGGACCGGCGATCGCTATCAATAAAATGTTCCTATTTGAAAGTCGCCATATTGGCGCTGATTGATATGTGAAATCAGTAGTGAATGTACTTGGAACTACTATTTCGCAAATAGCGGTTGCAATTTTCTATTTAATTAGTTCACAGTACGCTCACCGTGGCGCTTCAAATCGTCACAAAAAATAGCTGTCATTTTGTACGGCCAGCCTGTCTCACTTTCATACTAACGGCGCGAAATTTCAGAGTTATTTACCTACCATTCTGGAAAACAACCTAATTTCAACCTTTTGCATTGCGTTTAGCGTTCATAGTACAATAACTGTCTGCCGTCTCGCTTCAATCTGCCATGGCTGTCAAGCGAGCGGCGCGGCGGCTCGGCGGCCGGGTACCATTATTTTTGTAACGCGGATGCGTGCGCTGCGTGTGCGACAGACAAGTCGAGCGAGTGCCATCCTATTGAGACTAGTCCGGTGACCGGACGCTTGCTTTTATTACACCTAAACTCGGGAGTGAAACTTCTGTACCGTAAGATACTAATTATGTATTCTGTGGTACGTCATAGCCTGTCCAGTGTATGATGGTCAGTCAGAAGGTTAATCAAAATTAAATGTCTCTGAGTACGGCAGTTATCCCTCACAAAATCGGATTCTCATTGTTCATAAGTATGAACAATGACTAAACGAATATTATGAATAAACAAGTGTTTGGTCATGATATTCGTTTATCGTAGAAACAGTATATTATTCCGAAAACAAAACTATCCTTTGTCCTTTTGCGGATCTCTTTTGCATATCCATCAAAATCAGCGACTTAAACGTGAAGAGGTAACAGACGGACACACTTTCGCCTAACATTAGTATATTATCTTTATCGCTTAGACCAGTGTTTCCCAGCCTTTTTGAGCCACGGACAAAAAACTTGACAGGTGTTAAGGGACACCCGGATGGAACGAAGTTATAAAAAAATCATAACTGGCTTGCTTTCTATGAGAGATAGACAGACAGAGAAACACGCGCACGTCGCACGACTTACAAGTATAGCAAAAAGCACAGACATAGATCAAGATAGATACCACATGTCCCGTGAAGTACATACTACATACATGCGGTATCTATCTTGATCCATGTCTGTGGCAAAAAGTGTCGGTCAAAAAGTGTCGTTACAACTTTTTCCGTCTAGCCCCCTTTCACAACGCGCGATAAGGAACTTCGTTCCAAAAACTAAAAAAAACGGATTATGTAATGGTCCAGAGACACCGCGGACTCCGACGGCTCCACACAGGTTGGGAAACACTGGCTTAGACACAATACTTAACAAAACTTCTTCAATTCCTTCTTCAATATCTTCCCAGCCGGGCTCTTAGGTATGGTATCAATGAACTGCACTTTCTTAATGCTCTTGTAAGATATAACCTTATTGTTGACGTATTGCAATACCTCCTCATTGGCTAAGCTCTGACCCGGTTTGGTAACGATGAAGGCTTTAGGTACTTCACCTGAAAATTAAATGGATATGTTGAGGATTTGATGTTTATTGGGATAATTGTGTTTTGTAAAAATATATGTCACGCTCGATGATCGAAATCGCTCAGTGAGCGGAAAATAGCACATAACGCATAGTAGTCACAATAAAAATGTCATTTTTTTTTATAAAACAATGGAAGGGGGCAGTTGAGTCACCCAATCACCTGGTGGAAAACAACTACTGTCGACCATGAACACTAGCAACATTAGAAAAGCTGCAGGTGCGTTGCCGGCTTTTTAAGAGAAGATTTAAGAATACGCTCTCTTTTTGAAGGTTTGCAGGTCGTATTGTTCCGAAAATACTACTGGTGACAGTTCGTTCCAGAGTTTTGCAGTGCGCGGCAGGAACATAAACATGGCGAAATTCGTGATGGATCTAATGAAAACGCGCACGACGCGTTGTGGCAATCACAGAAAGACATAATACAGGGTGCAATTAAACCTTCCTGCCAAATTTTTTCCAGGGCTTAGGTATCATTAGGAGAATCCATTTAACTAAAAAAAATTGGGTGTTATTTTTTTGTTAATGACATATTTTATCCCATTTAAAATCATTGCAGAATGCTCACTCGCGGCGGTGGGTATGATCGGGGGTGACGCGGGACGAGGCGCGCGCGCGGGGGCACGTCACGCGCGGGCGACGCGTCGTGTCCGTTAATTGTAGTGTTTTTTAGGATAACTTTCGGAGGCTATTTCTCAACATTTTAGTACTGAGTGACTATAAAAGAAAAAATACGTGTATTTTCATTTTTATCAAGGATCAATATATCAAAATTTGGCAGGAAGGTTTAATTGCACCCTGTATATTAGCGACATCTGTGACGTGGATGATATGCTACTTGATCTTAACGCTTTTATAAGTAGAGGCTATTATTTCACGACACAGTTCTGATTTTAACTACACACTAAAAAATTCTTGTAGGCCTGCACCACAGACATAGATAACGCGTGTGTGTACTTCGCGTGCCATATCGCGTTCCCAAACGACGAGCAATGCTCGTCTTTCGAAAGTCTGTTCTTTAGTCTGCGCTCCACCGTTCGGAATCGGACGTCAATCGGAATTTTAAAAATGCCTAAGGGCCTGTCCACATCTTGACGTTACAACGTCGTCAAGATGGAACGGTGCGGTAACGTGGCGCGGTACGTGACGTGAAAATGTACGTCAACGTAACGTAAAAATGCACGTCACGACGGCGCAAGGTTGCACTGGTGCAGGTCTTGTAAAATTCTACCACAATAGACATAACTACCAGTACTTTGACTGCTAAGGCATCAATTACACGGTAGGTTTTGCTGTCAGTTTTACCACAGTCATGACTGGTACTGTCGAAGTACTGGTAGAATTGTGCCGTATTAAGCTGTAGAAATTCGAATAGAAACGTTGGCCTTGATAATGGACACGTTTCTTATCATCGGTACGTCACAGTAGGTAGGAAGAAAGTGGCATGCTCGTTTTCATACAAATGGAGGGATGCCAATGATATTCTATGTTACTAACTAACTAGATTGGCAGTTTACGGCAGCAACGCGTTGCTACTTTGAAGATGCCTGCAGGCATATCTGACCTACATAATGACATAATAACATTATGAATTGATATTGTCTTTTGAACTATCAAGTGGTTACGCTTTTCTGAGAATCGTTTGTACGACGTTGCTACTCTAGTATTTTAGAAACTCATTGAGGGATGCGGTATCTACCTTGATCTATGTCTGTGGCCTATGTGGATCTATGTGTGTGTATTCTTATATCATACCTGACATAGCATCGGGGATGCCCACGATGGCACAGTCGGCTACGGCGGGGTGTGTACGCAGTATTGCCTCTAGCTCCGCAGGAGCCACTTGGAAACCTTTCACCTGGAAATTGAAGTTGTTATTATAGGCGATGTTACGCGTAACTTCGTTCAACCACAAATTAATCTGTACTCGGCGTAACATGGCGGTAGCGGTCATCTAGCGGTAGCGGCCCCAAACTGTCCACACTATGCCTTTTGCTGTTCGTCAAGGGCATGCGTTATAACGCAGTCAACAGCGAACGTGAGGCATGCCCACGACGCATGCCCTCTGACCGTCCAAAACTTTCGCTTTATAAAATTAAAAATGACAGTTGGCGTTGCGTTCTATGACGCATTCAATTATTGAATGCGCCAAAACGAAAGTTGAATGGAAGAAGATGAGAAAATTGAAGACGAAAGCGCATAATGTGGACATAGCTATTGACTCCCTGTCAAAAACTTGTCATTTTCTATACAAAGCCACGATTGACAACATCTGACACTTCATTGTCAATCGCGATTTATATAGAAAATGACAAGTTTTTGTCAGGGCCGCTACCGCTACCGCCATATTTCACCGAGTACAGTATAGTTTAACTATATATAATATTTCATCCGCGATAAAACAAATACTAGCTCAACTTTTCTGCGATAAACAACCATTTGTTCTGTTCTGAATTATTTTATTTTATTTTAGCCGTTTTATCAAGCTGCAGTTTTCTTTAGTTCCTTTGTTGCTCCTCTATGATCTATCTTAAGTTTGTTTGCCCTTTTGGCAAAAGGCCTCCTCCAGAGCTTTCCACCTTTCCCTGTTCCTCCCCAGTCTAGTCCAGGTGCTGCCTGCTACCTGTTTTATATCATCTGTCCATCTTTTAAATTGTCTTCCCATTTTCCTTTTTCCAGTTCTTGGGTACCAATCCAGGATAGTTTTACTCCACTTTTCTGTTCCTCTCAGTATAGACCTGTCCACCTCCATTTTAGTTTTTTAACTTTGACTGTTACATCTTCTATTTTGGTATTGTTTCTGAGGGTTTCATTTCTTATCCTATCCTTTCTTGATTTGTCGAGCATGCTTCGTTCCATCGCCCTTTGACATATCTCTAATTTAATGTTTTGGGATTTAGTTAATGACCATGTTTGGCACCCATATGTGAGGACAGGGAGAATAGATGTGTTGTAGAGTTTCTTTTTTATGTGAGTGCTAATTTCCTTGTTTTTCATAACTTCTTTGAAGGAACGCCATACGTGTTTCTACTTCTTTTTGCATCATATCATTTGGTGATGTTAATTGTCCTAGATAGGTGTACTCACTTGTATACTCTATATTGGTATTGTTTATGTCATGTATAGGGCGTTTTTCCCAATTCGTCATTGCCTTGGTTTTTTCGGTGTTAATGGAAAGGCCTACTTTGTAGCTTTCTTTCTGCAATTCATGAAGCATTTTCTGAAGCATTTCTGGTGATGGTGCGAATATTATTATGTCATCTGCGAATCTTAAATTTGAAAGTGTTTCCCCATTGATATTAAGACCGTAATTTTGCCAGTTCATTGTGCGGAACACTTGTTCTAGCACAGCCGAGAATATTTTTGGTGAGAGGGGATCGCCTTGACGCACTTCTCTTTCTATTCTTATTTCTGTGCCTTTCGTTTCAAGTTCGATTTTGGCTGTGCTATCTTTGTATACATTCCTTAAAATCCGTACGTATTTTTGTTCTACCCCTTGTTGTTTAAGACTTTTCCAGGTGATACTGTGATTAAGAGAGTCGAAAGCTTTGCTGTAGTCTATAAAACAACAGTACACTGGGATGTTACATTCTTTGCTTTTTTCGAGTATTTGTTTAACCACTAGTATGTGGTCCAGTGTAGCATAACCACTGCGGAAGCCCGCCTGCTCTCTTGGTTGGTTCTCGTCGAGGATTTTTGTTATTCTCTGCAGAATCACTTTAGCAAAAATTTTGTATAAATTAGATATCAGACTAATTAGCCTATAGTTATTTATATCGTCTTTGTCCCCTTTTTTGTGCAGTAGTATGATTTCAGATTCTGACCATTGCTTTGGTATTTCTTATTTTTCTTATTTGTGAGTACAGGTGTAATATGTTCCTTGATGGCTATGAGTAGGTTGTTAGTTATTTTGTCGGTTCCTGGAGCTTTGTCTTTTTTCTGTGTCTCAATAGCTTTCTCTACTTCTCTTTCCAGTATTTTTGGGATGTCATTTCCGTTAGCTTCGTCATTTGGCAGCACTGTTGCAGTAGCAGTGTCCATTATATCTATCCTTTTTGTCTTCTTTTTCCCTTTTTTGTCTTGGATGTTAGGTATCCATTCTATTCTGTCATTTAGAAGTTTTATAGCTTTTTAATACCTCATGTCTTCACTATGTATTTCTCAATTAAATCTTTTCTCCTATATTGCTTTTCTTTTCTAATGTTTTTTTTATTTCCTTACTTAGTCTGTTCTGAATTAAATGAATGCAAATCTGTTCTGCGGTTTAAGCGTGAAAAAATAACATATAGGCCAGACACGCACTTTCGTATTTATAAAATTAACATGAAGGAGTAGATTGTGGATAATGACAGAATCAAAATAGGTCCACAATGTTTTTAAAGAAACTGTACAAATTCAGTCACTCCAAATGTAGTTGAATTTGTACTGTTTAAAAAGAAACTTGTCTTCCGCTGATTTTTTCTGTTTCATAAAAAACTAGCGGTCGCCCGTGGCTCCACCCGCGTGGATGTCGGAGTGCAACCCGTTGTTTTAGAATAGATAACTAAAGCAATTATTGCAGAGCTTCTCTATAAACAACATTTGACGTTAAGTTATTTTCAGGTACATAACAATATAATATAATAGTGATGGTCGGGTCGGGAGCCTCGACTCATGATAGGGCAACGTAAAGTTGCCCATGCGTAAAATATTCTTTTCATAAATCTATTCCTATTAATTTGAATGTTTGGCATTTATTTATCGAAATTGGAGCCTTTTGAAAGGTACAGGCAAATCAGTACGGATCATTGGTATTCTTGGTATATGAGCTAATTCACCAGCTGCAGGGCCGGTCATAATCTTCGCTACTGCGCACCCCCGCACGCCGCCTTGGTAGCGCCCACTTCGAAACGGGCGTAAATCGCAATTTTTAATTTTGCCATAATTTCTAAACCAAACGTCCAATTTTAATCATTCAAAAACCAAATATTATCTACACAAACTATACTTGTGATGTAATAATTTATTTTGATAAGGATTATCAGCATGCGTAAAAAATAATAATTATGCATTTAAATGTAGTCCAAAAAAATCAAGATTTTTAAATAAAAAAATGGTTGTGTCTCACTTGACATAGATAGTGTTGCGGATACGGACACGTGGTGCCATCTAGCGTCGGCCCAGCAAACTGACCAAGGGAACACAGGCAACATAAATCCCCTACTCGATACTAGATGGCGCTAGGAGTAAGCACCTACGAGTAATTTCTAGAAATATCTCATACTTGTTTACGCATATCGGGTTTACTCTGGGATGTTCCGGAATTTTCTGAGATTCGATCCGGCCCGTATAAATAGTCGCAGACTGCAGCCGGCAGTTCAGTTCGATCCGAGCGATCATCAAGGCGATTTCAAAGTGAAAACAAGTGATCAATAGTGAGTGATTGTGATAGTGAACTAACGACTCGGCTACGACCTAGGACAGTGATAGTGCTCAGTGATTTGGATCTAGTGCTTAGTGTTTGGACTTAGTGATTTGTGTGAGCTAGTGTTTGCGAATAAAGTCTTCAAGAGAGTCACCAGGTCTTTCTCTCCGAATCCTCGAACCGTAGCACGTAACAACTGGTGTCAGAAGTGGGATGGCCCTTACAAAGTGATTACCCGATTGAATGATGTGACTTACAGGATTCAAAAGCAACCAAGAGGGACATTCAAAGTGGTACACATAGACCGTCTGGCGCGTTACCATGGCAGTAACAACGATGCTCGGGACGAGCATCGCTAGGAGGGGAGTAGTGTTGCGGATACGGACACGTGGTGCCATCTAGCGTCGGCCCAGCAAACTGACCAAGGGAACACAGGCAACATAAATCCCCTACTCGATACTAGATGGCGCTAGGAGTAAGCACCTACGAGTAATTTCTAGAAATATCTCATACTTGTTTACGCATATCGGGTTTACTCTGGGATGTTCCGGAATTTTCTGAGATTCGATCCGGCCCGTATAAATAGTCGCAGACTGCAGCCGGCAGTTCTGTTCGATCCGAGCGATCATCAAGGCGATTTCAAAGTGAAAACAAGTGATCAATAGTGAGTGATTGTGATAGTGAACTAACGACTCGGCTACGACCTAGGACAGTGATAGTGCTCAGTGATTTGGATCTAGTGCTTAGTGTTTGGACTTAGTGATTTGTGTGAGCTAGTGTTTGCGAATAAAGTCTTCAAGAGAGTCACCAGGTCTTTCTCTCCGAATCCTCGAACCGTAGCACGTAACAACTGGTGTCAGAAGTGGGATTTGGAGATGCCATTGACTCCGAGAGACGACTTCAAGGGGAGTGTCAGGACAAGGGCACAGCGAGCTGCTGCCATCGACTTCGAGAGAGGGGTTGGAGGTGGGGCTGCGGAGGCCACGCCCACTGGCTCCGCCCACCAGGCCACGCCCACTCAGGCCCCGTCGACTAGCTACATCCATCCTGCCACGCCCGTAGTTTCTACGGCCCCTCAAATGGCTCCTCAATTGGAAAGCATAATTGAGTTAATGCAGGCTTTGCAAAATTCTCAAAGGGCAATGATGGAGTCTCAAGAGCAACAAAAGGACCTCCAAGAAAAGGCGCTTCTAGCTATAAAGGATGTCAGTGACACGGTGACAAAGCTTCGGAAAGATGTCGATGTTATGGAAGAACGAGTTACCGGGCTAGGAGTGGATATGGAAAATGTGAAAACTGGCCTCACAGAACTACAGAAGTGGAAAGTGCGCCTGGAAACCACAGGAGTCCCGACGTCTAGTGGAACTACCGGAGTAGTGGTACAAACGCCAAGAGTTAAAGTGCCACCATACGACGGTACTACTTCTTGGAACGCTTATCGTCAGCAATTCCAGACGGTTGCTTCTGCCAACGGATGGACTGACGAACAATGCCTGACCGCTCTCACTGTCGCGCTCAGAGGGCAAGCCTTGTCGGTCCTGGAAGCACATACGGGAAATGGGTTCAAAGATCTGATGGAGGCCCTTGAATCCAGATACGGGGAGCGACACCTGGAGCACGTGTTCCGTGCTCAACTTCGTGACAGAGTCCAACGCTCAGGAGAGGGACTACAACAATGGGCGTTGGAAATTGAAAAACTGGTCAAGAAGACACACCTACCAAGACATCAGCGCAAAAACTGATGACGGCGAGAACCCTTGTTAGTGGAAGCAGTAACGCTGTGGTCAGGGTTTTGAATCTTGGTGATCGCGAGATCTGCTTGAACAAAGGTGACGTCATTGGAAAGTGCGAGGAAGTTGTCTGGATGAGAAAGTGTAGTTCGATCACAGGCTCAGACTCAGCCAACAGCAGCAACTATGGAATAGTGACTGAGCTACTCGATGACTGCAAGAGTAATCTGACTTATTCGCAGAGCATGAAAGCTAAGAAGTTTTTACAACGCCACGCGAATATCTTCTCCAGTCAGGAAGGCGACCTTGGAAGAACGTCGATGGTTCAGCACAGGATAGATACCGGAAGCGAGAACCCAATTCGTCAACGAGCAAGACGGATACCCATTGCAAAGGAAAAAGAAGTTGAAGGCCTTTTGGAGGACATGAGAAGGCATAAGATTATTGAACCGTCTGCGATTTAAGGGAAAAAATGCGCTATATACACGCCATGGTTCGGGAAAATGGGTTACAGTCAAGTGAGAACATGAAGACCAGATACGACCGGAAATCGAACACGAGCGGCTTCGAAGAAGAGACACTGGTGTGGCTGCATAACCCAACTCGCCGAAAAGGGAAATCTCCAAAGTTGCAGACCAAGTGGGATGGCCCTTACAAAGTGATTACCCGATTGAATGATGTGACTTACAGGATTCAAAAGCAACCAAGAGGGACATTCAAAGTGGTACACATAGACCGTCTGGCGCGTTACCATGGCAGTAACAACGATGCTCGGGACGAGCATCGCTAGGAGGGGAGTAGTGTTGCGGATACTGACACGTGGTGCCATCTAGCGTCGGCCCAGCAAACTGACCGAGGGAACACAGGCAACATAAATCCCCTACTCGATACTAGATGGCGCTAGGAGTAAGCACCTACGAGTAATTTCTAGAAATATCTCATACTTGTTTACGCATATCGGGTTTACTCTGGGATGTTCCGGAATTTTCTGAGATTCGATCCGGCCCGTATAAATAGTCGCAGACTGCAGCCGGCAGTTCAGTTCGATCCGAGCGATCATCAAGGCGATTTCAAAGTGAAAACAAGTGATCAATAGTGAGTGATTGTGATAGTGAACTAACGACTCGGCTACGACCTAGGACAGTGATAGTGCTCAGTGATTTGGATCTAGTGCTTAGTGTTTGGACTTAGTGATTTGTGTGAGCTAGTATTTGCGAATAAAGTCTTCAAGAGAGTCACCAGGTCTTTCTCTCCGAATCCTCGAACCGTAGCACGTAACAATAGGTATAGTGTGTCGCGGACATTTTTGTAGTCGTTTATAGTTTAGGCAGCGTACGCAAAATAAATAACTTTTCTGGTTGATTCTTTTCACCTTGTGTCAGAAAAACACAAATATCTTACGGAACCCTATATTTTCTAAAATAAAAAGTAGCCTATGTTACTCGTAATTAATGTAGCTTTCGAATGGTGAAAGAATTTTTTAAATCGGTCCAGTAGTTTTGGAGCCTATTCATTACAATTAAACAAACAAACAAACAAAGTTTACCTCTTTATAATATTAGTGTAGATCAAGAAAGCATGCCTAGAGATCAACTACGATAACATGGCGCGCCCCTCCAAATGACTGTTTCAATATGTGTAGTCACTAGTCACATCCTTAGGAAAGAGTTTGTATGTAGTAAGTATTCAACCAATACGTCAACGTCGCGAAATTTCGGCTCTTCGCGTAATTTATAGTGTGTCGCATCAGACGTAAGCGGCTGAACGTAATTTCGGCCACGTAAATTACGCCGGCGTAATTCAGCCTAGTGTGTTTAGACCGTGATAGTACAATCACTTTGTTACTTCTGTAGCAAACAATGTGTAACAAGTTACAATGTTCATTTACCTTGATCAACTCCTTCATCCTATCAGTCAGATACACCAATCCGTTTTCGTCGTACTTCCCGATGTCTCCGGACTTGAACCAGCCGTTATCCATCACTTCGTCTGTGGCCTGCTGGTTGCGGTAATAACCCTGCATTATGTTGGGCCCGGAGAGCCAGAGTTCTCCCTCCTGAAATGGTAATAGATAATAGCTCCCACACCGGTTTCGGTGACGGTGGCCGATTTCATTGAAACCAGGCCAGCTACGCAGGAGTAATTTTACTGTGTCCAAGTGTGTGCGCAGTACACAAGAGCACTCTCTATTCCTTTACTCTCACAACCCAGTGGGACGGAAGACCGACACGACTGGCGAGAGATCAGGCGCAGGACCGACTTTTTACATGCCCATCCGACGCATGGATCATCTTGCTTGTCACTTGTCAGACAATCAGGTGATCAGCCTGCATTGTCCTAACCAAACTTGGAAATAACATGTTTCCAACGCGGGAATCGAACCCACGACCTCCGAGTCAAGAGCCGCGCTCTATACCACTAGACAACGGAGGCGTTAAGAGGCCGGGCTACCCTCGAAATTCTCATACCAAAATCATTTTATAGTCACATATTTAACATGTTTGAGTTATTTTTCAGCTTAAAATAGTAATTACCTAGGTCCCTGTACAAAAATTAACTTCAAAATATTTAAACACTAAAAATTTTTTTTTTTTGTGTATAAAGGCGACGGGTCATTTGTGACCCAGGCCCGACACAAAAGAGACATATCCCATTTTTTTCGTTATATTATGGGTATCCAAGATATATAATTCTTATATTCAAAATCAGTGGCTAGCATGTTATTTTATTGCTTTCTTTTTTTCTTCAGGCGCAGTAAGAAAAGTGTTAATACGAAGAATAAGAATCGTTATTTGCAAGTAATTATATTCAATAATGTGGCTAACATTTAGAAATATATTATTTTTATACTGTGCCTAAAGAAAAACACAAAACCAGAATCAACATTATTATGTTTACCTAGGTAGGTACAATTAAAAAAGGTTTTTTTTTCACTATCTTCTACTAGTATGTTTCAACTATTAGAAACGTCCTGTCTCTGCAGCATGTTATATTTTATCGCGCGTGAAAATTATAACACCAAGAGCGAGATAAACCTATTGAAAGCGCCGTCTATAGCTATGAATTGTCTACCGTATAATTTATAAGCGCCATCTGTTTTTTGTGGTTGTGCATTTTTATGACTGGACCGAGAGTCTTATCGATTCCCAATCCTTAATATCCTGTCTCTTTCACACAACCCCCCGCTACGCAAGTTTGGCGCTGAAGTCGCTGTTTTGAAGCCTTCGCAACTGGTCGTGTGTGCCTCTAATAACCGCTACGCTAAAATATCCGCGCCGCATTTTGTATAGACCGCAAACCGCTACGCTAAGTTTACTTGTGAACACTATATGTGAAGCAGAAACATCCGAAACCCATCCAAGAATGTAAGCCTTTAAGTCTACCATATTGTGTATAGCCGCTGAAGCAGATTAAAGCTTGTCGGGTGACAATTCATCGGTTATAGCATTTTTTCTTTAAATTACAGTCCACTAAAACCGCACAAACCATCTATAGATACTTACATGAGTTTTTCTGTAGCTAATGAACGTGAAAACGAAATGTCTAGCTCTAGCCCATCCTAGGCTATAATAATAACACTTATCACGTGTGCACAACTTCCTAATGTTCGCTTTCCATAATAACAGGTACGGTATATTCATTATTAATAGAATATCTTCCATCAATGTTGGGATTGTACATTACATAAGTGTAATAGTCAGGAAGCCCTAGAACAATTTTTTTTGATTACTAACAAGCTAATTTTTTGTGAGTTGCTCCATTTTGGTAATTATGACAAACAACATATTTTGTATTTGCGATAAATCTTGAAAGTGGTAGCTAACAGAGATAGAAAGGATTTCATACTTTGATTTGATGGTCCAAAAATATGGATTGTTCTATTTGTAGGACAATGTTACTCTTAAATTATATAACTATTAACCCACCAATATGAAAAAAATCTGCTGGTTAGGGTTCTGTTTTAGGGTACCGTAGTCAACCAAGTTTTGTTGATTACAGAACCCTAAAACATAACCCTAACCAGCTTTTTTTGTATATTGGTAGGTTAATAGTTATATAATTTAAGAGTAACATTGTCCAACAAATAGAACAACCCATATTTTAGGACCATCAAATCAAAGTATGAAATCCTTTCTGTGTCCAAGTGTGTGCGCAGTACACAAGAGCACTCTCTATTCCTTTACTCTCACAACCCAGTGGGACGGAAGACCGACACGACTGGCGAGAGATCAGGCGCAGGACCGACTTTTTACATGCCCATCCGACGCATGGATCATCTTGCTTGTCACTTGTCAGACAATCAGGTGATCAGCCTGCATTGTCCTAACCAAACTTGGAAATAACATGTTTCCAACGCGGGAATCGAACCCACGACCTCCGAGTCAAGAGCCGCGCTCTATACCACTAGACAACGGAGGCGTTAAGAGGCCGGGCTACCCTCGAAATTCTCATACCAAAATCATTTTATAGTCACATATTTAACATGTTTGAGTTATTTTTCAGCTTAAAATAGTAATTACCTAGGTCCCTGTACAAAAATTAACTTCAAAATATTTAAACACTAAATTTTTTTTTTTTGTGTATAAAGGCGACGGGTCATTTGTGACCCAGGCCCGACACAAAAGAGACATATCCCATTTTTTTCGTTCGAAGAAAAAAAGAAAGCAATAAAATAACATGTTAGCCACTGATATTGAATATAAAAATTACATATCTTGGATACCCATAATATAACGAAAACAATGGGATACGTTTCTTTCGTGTCGGCCATGGGTAAATTTTGTATGGTCCGTGACCAGTCTTCTTTTTTTACTAAATTTACTACTTAATATTTAAACACTAAAAAATAGAGTGAAACACTAAAAAATATATAAATAAATAGTAAATTTACTACAAAATATTTCAACTCAAAAAAATATTTTTTAGTATTTAAATATTTAGTAGAAAATTTAGTAAAAAAAAAATTATACACAAAAAAATTTTTTTTAGTGTTTAAATATTTTGAAGTTAATTTTTGTACAGGAACCTAGGTGTGTGTCCAACATTTGTGTTCCAATGTATTTATAGTCAGTAGGCTCAGTGCGACAACACTCACTGTATCCGGGTTTACACTAATTATTGACAAAGGTGACACACGCGGTTTGCACTTATTAATCACTGGATTCCAGGTTGGAGATAATTTAAATCCGTCCTCACGATTGAAATTCTTGTGCTTTTTAATTTCAATGGCTTCACGTATTACTCTTGAGTGGTAATGACGATCTTTAGAGAGGATTTTGGGGTCGTGTAGCATCCAGTGATTAGTCCCCATATCAGGCAGATGTTCTGCTACCGCGGATTTATTTGTCTGACGATTTTTCACTGCGGCTATGTGTTCTTTTACTCTTTCGTCGTCGAGTAAAAAGTATATAGTAGCATCACTACTAGAATATAAGTCGCATTAAGTCCCGAATAATAAGTATCAGATATTTTTTTGTTATAACCAGCCAGAGCTATCAATCCAAATGGCGTGAGTGCAAGTTTCTTAGTGACTTAATTAAAAAAATATGGACACTTCTTATATTCGAAGTGTGTGAAGTTTAGCTATACCAAATGGACTCGTTACATATAGCCAGCGTTGTGCGCGATGTATTGATTAATTATTATAATCTGAGTATGGGCTTTCAATACAATCTTTTGAGTAGCGTAATGGAGCATTACACTATAAAGAGGTGAAGCATGCAAGGTACGACATTTCGTTTATTGTACACGTGACCGACACTCACACACGCAATTAGGTACTACAACCCGCTGTCATTGTACATTGAGTGACGGCGCCAATGACACGCACACATCCTACACGGGCGGCCATTACTATGCTTCACTCGGGATTAGACAAGGTTACGTCCGTATTTTTTAAAGTCCTTGTACGACCTATTATAATTGACGTTTGAACACAATTTGAAAAAGTAGTAAGTAAGTGATATTTTTGACATTAAATTTTTTTAAATCACAATTTATCAAGTTATTGTGTCATTTTTGACGTTTGACCTTAATTGTATTAAAAAGTTGTAACGTCTTTAACACCACGATGAGACGCTAGTTTGCTAGCACCTTATGACCTTATTTGAGTCACATATACCTAATAAGGCTAGTTACCTTGCCAACACCAACGTTTTCCTTAGTATTGGGATCCACGACCCTGATCCGGCACGAGCCGAACACGCTGCCGACGGACGCGTGGTTGTTCGGCTGCCCTCGAAGGAGGACGCTTATAGCTCCACTCGTCTCCGTCATACCGTAACCTTGACGTATCTGGATCTTATTCTGAAATCATAAATTAATACATTTAGGGGCCGGCTGTATAACCACTTCACGATAAGTCCCGGGAAGGTTATCCACGACTTATCTGACGGATTGAGTTCGGAGTATCTGTCAGATAAGTTGCGAATAGTCTATCCGGGACTCATCAGGAAGTGGTGAAACAGGCCCTTATAATAGCCCCCGAGACACATAAAATATAAAGCAGATAAAATAGTGGGGTCAGGAATAAGAATTAAAAATGTTGAAATTCAACAACTTGTAGATGCTTACATCCATCATGATTCATGAACTAGATTTAACAGCGAGTGAGCGAGCTGATAATGATTAACTATTGCTAGAAACACTGTCTATGATGTTAGCTTTAAACAGAAAAATATGTCAACATCGAAAAAAACACGCACGACGGCCGCACGCAAACACACACGTACACATGCATGCACGCACGCACGTACGCATGCACGCAGATAAAGATAACTAATGTGCTCGGCCAGGAACATCGCTGTGAAGTGTCAGATGTTCTAGACACTCGTGTGGCTTACACTCACATTCTTGCTGACGATCGTCTCAGCGTCAGCCGCAGGGAGCGCGGCCGCTCCGCTGATGATCTCGCGCACCGACTCCATGTGCGCGGGAGTCACTGCGGGATGCTTGGCGAGGAACATCGCTGGGGATGGTAAAAGTGAGGTTATTGGCACTGTAACATATGGGTATCCGTAAGCTGAGGCATCCGGGACGGGTCTGGCTCAGCCGGCGGAAGCCCTAAGCAAATAGGATTATTTTAGTGTATATGAGAATAAATGAAAAAATGTATTATTATGATAGTTTAGAGGAAAATCAATCGGAAAATGTTAGTTTGACTTCATAAGATAGCTTATTATATTTTTAAATGTAGTTTCAAGATTTTAGGATTTTTTATGTCTTTGAACGCTCCGAAATATTTCCGCCATGCTAATGACGTCATTGGGATAGTAAACAAAAAAATGACAACTGCGTCAACTGTCAGAGTCAAATGTCTTATTTATTTTATTTATTTAACAGTTTATTGCACACAAAAACATTTAACAAATTATACTTATGAAGAAAAACGACGACGTCTTATGTCAAATGATGCCTGTTTGTTTACTAACGCAATGACGTCGTGAACTCATGACCACAGAGCAAACATGGCGTCCACTAGCGGAAGCGTTTTTGCAAAATACGCGCCAAATTTTGAAATTATGTAAAAGTGTTTTTTTTTTCATAGTTTACGTGAGAAAAAAAATATTTTATTTTTTAGCATCATAATATTATCACTATAGAATTGTTTTTGGATACATTTCAAAAATTCGTGTAATACCCTAGGATATTGCCATGTCATTTATTGTGCCACTTTGTTCTTTGCTTTGGCTTATTAAAAAAAACACTTCGAGCGCGAGTTCTTTTAAATTATGAGTTCACTTTAAATAATATCGGCGGCTAAAAAATTTGCAGATATTGGCGATGCGATGCGAATTCTTATCTGACTAACTTCACGCCGATGTAAGGTTCAACTGTCAACATGACGATGTTCAGACCTAACCGAAACGTTATTCCTCTTACAATGTAAATGTTGAGTAAATATGTAGTTTCATTAGTATATTACATATATTTAGGAGTATAAGTTTATATCACTTACCAATAGGTGGAACAAGGTACAAGTCCCGCACTCGGTACTTCACGATCGTTTCTAGGTACACATCCGGTTTGAACGTCGGAAGCGTGACCAACTTCACGCCGCGCGACATGAGATTCAACATCACGATGTTCAGACCGAATATGTGGAAGAACGGCAGCACCGCCGGTATCACTGATTGGTGGGAAACTGTAATTATAAAGGAATCATCAAAATCGGTGAGTACCATCGAGGAAATTGATTCCTAGACAGTTGACGGACCTACGTCATTCGGCTTAAGCATCTCCCAGACAGACGCGGCCTGCGGTGGCGGTGGCGGTGGCGGTCAGTTGGATGACTTGAGAGTTCTAGGAACGTCACAGACACGCGGCCAAGCCAGCCGACTGACCGCCACCGCCACCGCAGGCCGCGTCTGTCTGGGAGACGCTTTATGTCAAATCAATGTTAGCTGTGATCGGTCTGATGGGTTTGACTTAACGCGACAAAATTACTTAGGTCCGCCATCAATCTTTTTTTTTCGAAACCGGTCGTGTTTAAATTGTAATTAATGAATATAGTGGAAAAAGTGCTCGTAATAACATTGTGTTTCATTTGTGTATAGAAAGAATTTACGGCTACATAGCTCACGGTGGCAAATGAAATGCCGAAACGGTTATTCAAGTTTATACAAGCACCGACTTAGCGTTTACTTGAATGATCCGAATTCACCTGTATCCAGACGTAACATTGATTAGTCTTAATAGAATAATAACTTCTGATAGAAGGTATTATTCTAATAAAAAATCTTAAATAATTATTCAACCATAGCTCTTGTATCCCTGTTCTAATAATAGCATTCTAGAATTATTAAAATAGTACATACTGAAATAATATAATTGCAGCATAAAGCTACGATACTACGGCAATATATTAAATGTAAATTAAAAGTTATATAATGAATTTATGAATGTAAATACTGACATATTAATTCAGAAAGAATCTAAATTATCTCCAGAAATAAAACAAGAAAAAATTGCTTACATAGACGTCATAGCAATCTGAAAGATGGAAAAAGACAATATTTTGTTTAGTCATAATGACACTGTAATCTTATATTTTTTTAAGAGTAATTTTTCATCTTTTCAGTAGTGTGCGAGTTTCTTACGCCGGTTCTTCTCGCCGGGTTAGTTCCCGAATCGGTGATAGGCCCTAGTAGTACCAACATTCAGAGAATATTTGAAAAAAAATATTCTGAATAAAAATTTGAGTTTGAATATTATATTGATCAATGTTATAGTACTTTAGTACCCCATAGTTTCTGAATTGTAGTCCATAATATTTGAATATTACTATTGTATCGTTAAGGCGCTATATTGAAAAAACTGTCCTTTTTGACGTAATACTATAGGACCCTCAGAAATGTTACAAATCTGGTAATGAGATATACATACCTTCATAGCCTTATCTAGGTTTGAAAAGAACTAGAAACACGATTAATGTATTTTGCCTCGATACATTCAATTTTCGAAATGACCTCTTAAAAATACGAAATTTGAAGATCATTTTTAAACGAAAATAGATGTATTGTAGGAAATTAGTCTAATTAATAGACACCTTTGAAACTCAAAATCGTATAGAAGCGTTTTGCTTAATTTTGGCAAAGCAACGTTTGTCGAGACAGCTAGTTTGTATGTAAAACAACGCAACGGCAGCGCTTCGTCGATGCAACGCTGACGCAACGCGCCGTGTGGACTGGCTCTTAGGCTACATAGCGGCACCTGGTGGCAAATGGAATTGTTGTCTTGTGATCTAGCGGTGTAGCGGCTAAACCGTTCGCGCGGACACATTTAAATCTAACCTTATTATCAGAGCATAAAGACTCACCACTAGTCTCAGGCACAGACACTACACTTGGATCGAACATCATCTCATGCAGCGCTATAATACATTTATGCGTTAGCGCCACAGCCTTCGGTAGACCAGTAGTCCCACTGGAATACGGCAGAATACCAATGTCCTTTGGGCTTCTTTTGACAGTTTTAAGACAGTTGGTGTCAATGGCGAAGTCTTCTGCGAATTCTGCAAACTTTATTGTCCCTTCAGGTAGATTTTCATTGTCTACTAGAATGACTGGTATGTTTTGTTGCATTTCGTTGAGAGCTGCCTTCACGTTAGGGTAGGATAGCTTGGTGGTGACGACCGCTTTGCATTCGGCGATTTCAAATAGAGGTTTGAGATCCACTGGAAACGAAAAGAATATTTATTGGCAAATATGAATATTGGCCACTTAGTAGTCAATATTTTGACTGATATTTTGACAAGGTTTCGGCAGCAGATGACGTGTCGTCTCGACAGTACTGGTTTCTATATGTACCTATTTCTATGAAATACCCTGCGCAGCTAGCGACACGAAGCTAGCGACACTTTCATAGAAATATGTAGAAACAGTAGTGTTGCGACGACACGTCGTCTGCTGCCGCTTCATGTCGTGCGCTGCCAACCGGCACCTTTACTGAAGTCTGAAGCAACTTTAATTATTGCAGTGACTATTCGGAAGTTTTCAGTACTGTAACCTTGGTCACACTTTGGTCACAGGGGCGACACTCCGTGTACATGAGCGCTCTCGCGCCGGTGACCTTGAACGGAACGTGTACGAACGTGAACGTCTATGGTTGACACCAAAATGGAATTTAGACTTGTGAGTTGTGCCAAAGGAAAGATGTATTTAAATTATATATTATGTGTAATACAATATAATATAATAATAAAATAATAATCTTAAAATTAAATTACTTACTTAAATTTTTTAAATTATAAAAATAAAAATTATTATTCATAATAGGTATAAATCTAAATTTTAAAATGATTTATTTGATAAATTATAATAATATTATAAAGAGGAAAGATTTTATTGTTAATTTTTTGTCTGTTTATAACAAATAGGCTCCGAAACTACTGGACGATTTGAAAAATTATTTTACCATTAGAAGCCGACATTATCCCTCATGAACACAGGTACTTTTTACCGCGGGAAAATGCTTCATTCTTACGAAAAAACGGGTAATAGAACAACGGGAATCAGAATTGTCAGGTGCGTGCGATGCGTGTAGGAGTAGCGCGCTCGCTCCACCTACTAGTCAGCCCTCGTACCGATATAATCCCAGGGTTGACCGCCATTTTGTACTCTAATTTAGCGGCCATCTTGTCGAACACAAAAGCGGCTACAAGCGACAAACGAAATTGAACTCACCGGCGGTATACGCAGGGTTCATAGTCGCTGGCACACATCCTGCCTCTATAATACCTAACGCCGTGCAAGGATATTCTGGTATGTTAGGTAGAATCATGGCTACTTTATCACCGTCTTGCAACTTAAGTTTCGTGCGAAGTGACGCAGCGAAGCACACAGACATTCTGTGCGTCTGTGCGTACGTGTAGCCGTGGCCGGTGAACGCACATACCTGGAAAATACAAACATAAACATACAAATACGTGGGAGAGCCATGCTTCGGCACGAATGGGTCGGCTCGACCGGAGAAATACCACGTTCTCACAGAAAACCGGCGGGAAACAGCTCTTGCGCTGTGTTTCGCCGAGTGAGTGAGTTTACCGGAGGCCCAATCCCCTACCCTATTCTCTTCCCTTCCCTTCCCAACCCTACACTCCCCTATTACTCTATTCTCTCTTAAAAGGCCGGCAACGCACCTGCAGCTCTTCTGATGCTGCGAGTGTCCATGGGCGACGGAAGTTGCTTTCCATCAGGTGACCCGTTTGCTCGTTTGCCCCCTTATTTCATAAATAAAAAAATAAAACATGAGCCTTTAGTCTATGAATTGAATTGAATCGCATGAATTCGAGTATTCTTGCTATTGGTTCACTTTGTATGAAAGCAGTTTAACTAGACTCTATACCTATGTTATTTGTTTACTTTCTGTATAAAATGAATCGATACAATGATATACAATATACATATAATAATTAATAACTATACTGAGAACTATACCTATCTACTACATGTAAATACTATAGGTAGGCACAGACCTACAAGCATTTTGTTCAGATGACGATGACATTGACATGGGGGTACGATTCACGAATGCGAAACAGCTGTTACTGATAGAATTGTGAATTATCATTGTTAACACCTACGATAATCGTCATGTTTGTGTATAATTGAATAACCTTGACAAAGACGTGTGTCTGTAAAGTCCGTATTATGCTGTAGTATTAGTATTACACTTTACGGGCCTTTTACCTAATTTAGGGCCAGTTTCACCACTTCCTGATAAGTACCGGATAGTATATCCACAACTTAACTTGACAGATAAAGTATGGAGAATCTGTCAAATAATTTGTGGACTTCAAAATGATGAAGATTGAGTACAGAAATAGTTGAGGTTTAGCCGAATTCGGGAAAAGGCACTACATATAAGATAGGAAAAATTATTTAATACTTTTTAGTTCATATTATAGGGATACTATTAATATTGTTTTTACCTTGGAAGTCGGTTTTAATTTTTTGTTAAAAATAATTGACGATATTTTTTTTAAATTGGCAAGTTACGATCGCATGTTTTCGGCTAATCTCAATGCAACGCGAGGTTTTTCAGTGAGTAAAAGTCCGTCGCTCCTCTGATAAGAGAAGTTACATTTTTGCTTATGTGGGGATACCTGCAGACCCCACCCGTGATTTAACGTATGTACTTTTTTCACATTGGTTATGTGTTTGTTTGTTTGTTTTTTTTAATTGTCTATGTATAAATGGAAAATTTGTTGCCGACTAACAGAAAATCAAATTGCTCAAATCATATTATGCAATTTAATGTCTCTGAAAGTTTTTGGAAACATTTTGAAAGAGTTAGAGGTAGCTAGACCTAGTGCACCAAAAATGAGGCGAAGATGCTATTATTGTCCCAGAACTAATTATTATTACCCGTAAGCCTTATTATAAAACTATTTGCAAGTCTCATTCAGTAAAATTATTTATTACTTACCTAGCTTACTCAAGGAATAATTTTAGTTTAGGGTGGTACTTTTCAAGGATTGTCAATTATTTTTCTGTAAATTTTAGTGTTAATTTTTATTTTGATTATTTATTTCTAAGTCTTATTTTATGAGAAAAAAAACAATGAGTTAGTCAGAAGTAGACATTTTTGTTGAATTTTAGTACATTAAAGATGTGCCCTACTAATTCTATGCACGAGATTGGTTAGTTCATAAAAATGTTCTTTACTGTCTAAATAATGGTTAGTTTATTATTAATAAATGCTTTTCATAAATAAAATAATATCTATTCTTATAATATAAAACGGGTTTTAAAAATTATTAAACCGTTCTGAATTTATACGTATATTTATGTTGGGGTACCTCTAGACCCCACGCGTGACGGAACGTTACCCAAAACAACGCGTGTACTTTAGGTTAAAAAAAGATTAGATGGATAGGTTAGGTACTAACGTCACGTTTTTAACGTAACATTATTATTATTATTAATTATTGCAATGAGCACAGTAAATTATTTTAATTTAGCTCATAAAATAAGCACATAATATTATATTTTTCACATCATACTCTAAGAAATAAATAAAAACAATATTAAAATTTGGCAATAAAAGTTAAGTATTTTACTAATTTAGATTTTTTAATTTTTTTAATTCTTCATTTAACTTTATATTACGACTAGATGACGCCTTGGAGCTTTGACATTATTGTATTGTTCAAAGTTAAGCCAGAGTAGACAGAATTATAGAGTAGACCGTATGCCGACTTAGAACTGATGTTGAAATTTTTAAATTTGACGTATTATGACGAAAATCGTCGCTTGGGTTGTTGACTTGCTACCTACGAATTTAAAACTTTGACATATTCGCTGGACGTGTTCCTCTTTAGGTGAACGCAGATTTGGCCGCACCGCACGATACCGGAGTCGCCGCATTCGGAATTCTTCATATAAAGAATGTAGAAGTTGCGAAGACTGCGGCGCGGGTAGGTATGCGAGCTTGCCTATAACTTCATATAAAGAATTCTGAATGCGGCGAGTGGCGACTGCGGTGCGTGCGGTGCGGCCAAATCTGCGTTCACATTTTGGTCGTATTGTTGTTTGTGTTTTGGCACATGCGATCATGAACGTAGAAAAAAAGGCGGACGGAGTCTTGTTATATACAAAACTGTGTCTTCACTTTTCTTCGGAGTCGGCCATGCACACATTCTGACGCCTGTCAAATAGTATGGACTAGCGTAATAATGTGTGCGTGCGGACTGTGTACATACAGCCAGCTGGCCGACTCTGAACGACACAGTTTTGTGTATGGTGGGACGCCGTCCGCCTTTTTTTATACGTCCATGCATGCGATTAAAATTGTCAGAATCCAATTTTGAAATCTTTATTTTAAATATTTAAAAATAAATTATATCAGCCAGCGCGAGGCACATTCTGTTCATAATCCTAGTGAAACCCGACGAATTTGACAGATATTGAAACCGGTCCGTTTCTTTGCAGTCGAACTACTGGTAGTTATGTCTATTGTGGTTAAGCCGCCATTCAAAGTTGCCCAAAATGAGAATATTTTAAATTTAGAACATAACGTATAGTTGGAATTAGGAATCTCGGAATCGGCTCCAACGATTTTCACTGTATCTATGTGCTAGTAGCGCCATCTGCTCCGATTTTTGCGTTATATACCCTATTTTGAAAAAATAAAACACATTTTTGTTATTTTAAGTCATAACTCATAACTCTACTAATATAAAACTACATAGTTGTACCGTATGTAATATCACGGTCATTATTCGGCAATTCCATTATCGCGGGTGCAACAGTTTGACACACTTAAAGCTTCCTATAGGCAAAATCAAGCATATTTATTAATAAAATATCGCTTGAAGGGATACATTTTAGCTGGTTTAACAATGATTTATAAATGAAAACCTTCATCAAATGTATAAAGGGCCACAAAACAGGTAAGTGCCATCGCGGGTGCAACCAATTTGACCCTCCTTAAAGAATGATGAGTTCATATATGAATACTGGTTACAAATAAACTATGTAGGTAACTAGATAAAACTAATTATAGTAATAAGTAAGTACCTACTAGACATTTTTAACCATTTCTACGATCGCGGGTGCAACATCAAAATTCTCAAATCTCTTAAAGGTGAATTAAGGCGACGCCTTGATAATTTGGCTATAGCGATGCCGATTTTTCTCAGCAATGACTAAAGCTAAAAAACTAAAGTTCATTGTCAGTATTCATCATGTCTTTGTCTTTGAATTGCCCATAGCATAACACGATTGGACAACTTTTATAACACAGAATTATCAATCGAAAAGTCCTCTGTAAAAAAAGGGATTCCTATTTTTCCAACAGAGGAGAGTGATTTAAGGTTCCAAAATTTGTACATAAATTGGTTGAAGCATACACTTTAATATGTGCATAGCTTATATGAAATGTATTTATGGTTTTTAAATTACGCGACAAAAACCATTTTATCGCTTACGCCCTTTCCATTTTTTGCTGTTCCATTGCTTGTTTTCTATGAGAGGCCGGCCCGGCCCTCTCATAGAAAACAAGCAATCTAAAACATATCCAACACGGTTTCTTACTTTAACGCGGCGTCACCTTAAATCGTAATTCTCTAACAAATTTTAAAATTTTCGATATGGAATCCATACTAATATTATAAATGCGAAAGTGTGTCTGTCTGTCTGTCTGTTAACTCTTCACGCTCAAACCGCTGAACCGATTTCGCTGAAATTTGGCATGGAGATGCTTTGAGTCCCGGGAAAGGACATAGGATACTTTTTATGCCGAAAAAATGTACGGTTCCCGCGCGATAAACGAATTTTATCCCTCCCCTAACGTAAAAAAGCGGCCAAGCGCGAGTTGGAATCGCCCATGAAGGGTTCAGCAGCAAATAGGAAATGTGTTTAGGAAATCAAAAATATTAATACATGTACCACACCGATTTTAATCGGCGAGGTACATATATTATTGTCGATTGGAAAAGTAAGATAGATAGTAATGGGGGGGGGGGGTCCGGACCCCCAGGACACCCCCCTTATATACGCCCATGATATAGCCCACAACTTCATTGCAATTTGCGACAAAATTCGTTTATTTATCGCAATGAGTAATGAGTAATGACTTATGATACCGACTAGTTTTGCCATTAAATGAAGAATTTGACATAAGCCCCATACATTATCTATATCTTTAATTATGTCGTAAAATATACAAAATTAGATGTTAAATTTATGTCATATCAACAAAAAAGTAAGTTTAAGGCTTTACGCTAATAGGCCTGGAGATACTGACACAAAATTCTTGGTCATTTGTACCAGGCTGGCGGTTCTACAGGGGTATAATTACGTAAAGGCAAAAAGGAAAATGATGGTCATAGCGCTCGCACTGGCAGCCCTTAAACGCGTGGGCGTTAATCGAACGTGTCGGATAAATAACGAGTGTCGAATGATTTGTTCCACGAAAATGCTTGTATTTTCAGATAGTCGAAAAAAAAATAAGTAGGCGAAAGCGTAATGCCATACTTGTCGGGTGCGGCTTACAGCCCGCCATACCGCGACCGACGCGAATACGTTAATTTTAATAAAAAATATTGAACCATTTGTACCAGGCAAATTTTTGCATAGCTAATCATCGTCGAGTAGCCATTCACGAAAATCACCTTGCCATACTTTTCCGACAGGTCCCAATGGCCGCCATACCACTGCAAAGGTGTAGGTATGATAATGCCATACCTGTGGGAGGTGGCGAATATGAACAATATTATTTCAAAATCGATTTTATTCGTAATTTCAACCACATTTTCCCTCTACTACAAGTATGGCGAATATAATAATGGTCACATTGTATCGTATAATTTCCAAAAATCCAAATGCCATACTGGTACAAATCGTCCAATTTTTATCACTTTTTTGCTCAAGTCCTCCGATAGTCATCCCGCCCCATGGTTACAATCAGTAATAATTTTTTTTTTTTCGTACAATTGCCAAATGACGAGAATATAATGATGCCATGATGTAAAAAATGATTTTACGTATTTTATAGTCGTATTTTTAAAACATGTCAAATAAATAAGTATTTCAAGTATGGCAGCACTTTTTCCCCCTACTAGAAGTATGGGAAAAAATTATTTTTACCGTTATTAAACGGTCATCTTTCCAAAAATTTAAATGCCATACTGGTACAAATCGTTTGGCGAAAAAAATTACACCTTTGCAGTGGCATGCTGGTTTTCGTGAATGGCTACTCGATGATGATTAGCTATGCAATAAAATAAATTAATTAAAAATCAAAAACCCGACTGCAAAAAATGTTAACTAAAAAGAACGAAACAAGACCTAATTCTGCCGGAGGCATCGAATCCATGTTTTAATTGATACGACTCTTGCTTACGAGTTTCATGCCAGGATAAATAGAAGGTCACATATAAAAATGTAGAAGAAGAAAGTGGATAATAAAATGCAGTCGGAGGCATGTCGCACCAAGTTTAACATTAATTCATAAATCATAAAATATTATGCCTCCGACTGCATTTTATTATCCACTTTCTTTTTCTACATTTTTCTATGTAACCTTCTATTTATCCTGGCATGAAACTCGTAAGCAAGAGTCGTATCAATCAAAACATAGATTCGATGCCTCCGGCAGAATTAGGTCTTGTTTCGTTCTTTTTAGTTAACATTTTTTGCAGTCGGGTTTTTTGATTTTTAATTAATTTATTTTATTTGCGACTTTTTAGTTATAGTCATCTTACCATTTCGACAATCAATCTAATAAAAAATTGAAAAACTACCATGCTGATATAACCATATATTGTAGGTACACTTGTGTACCTACAATACGTTATAATAGGTACATAGGTTTGGTACTGTTTCAATGTATGTTTCTAGTTTTAAGTACCAAATCATTGTTTTTTTCTTAAGTACTTTGTCATTGAATTTTCATCTTGTTTCAGTAATGTCAGTTAATTTTTAGTTAATATTGGATTTATCCATGCAGGCGGATTTTGGTTTTGTCTTATTTTATTACTAGCGGTCGGCCGCGGCTCCGCCAGCGTGGATGTCGGTGAGCTCTGCAAAAAGCATACCCAGGAAAGACTCGGTCAGAAAAATGATTCCCAGGTCAATTCACAGACTCCGACACTAACATCGACGACGCAGTCATTACACGCAGGCTGCACCCTGCACAGATTGTCTTCCTCCCGCACGCGCACTCCAACTATCGTAATATTTTAATTTCGCCATAATTTCAAAACCAAATGTCCGATTTTATTAATTCAAAGACCAAATATTATCTACATAAACTGTACTTAGTAATGGAATAATTTATTTTGATAAGGATTAAAAGAATGAGTAAAATAAACGCGTTTAAATGTAGTCCAAAAAATTTCAAGATTTTTAAATAAAAAAATGGTTATTGTGCCTCACTCGACATAGATAGGTATAGTGTGTCGCGGACTTTTTTGTAGATATTTGTAAGTTCTACAATTACTTAGAATTTTATGGTTCTATCTTTTATAGTTTAGGCAGCGTACGTAAAATAAGTAACTTTTCTGGTTGATTTTTTACACCTTGCGTCCGAAGAACCCAAATATCTTACGGTACCCTATTTTTTTCCAAAATAAAATTCAGCCTAGGTTCAGCAAAAATAAAGTAGAATTCCAATAGTAAAAGAATTTTTCAAATCGGTCCAGTAGTTTCGGAGCCAAACAAACAAAAAATCAAATCTTTCCTCTTTATAATATTAGTATAGATTTATTGTTCTATTTAATATTAAAACTGCAAGTTATATACATATTTAGAATCAGTGTTTAAAATCCTTTATTTTGATACCCCACTCGATATGCTTGGTAGAATTTTTATTTTTTTTACCTCACAATATGGCGTCAAACATCTGCCATTTTGGTTTTTTTTTTTAATGTCACCTAACTAAGAACACTTGGGTCATTAAGACAAATCTAACGATACCTCAAATGTGAAAATCCGTTCAGCGGTTCTGAAGATACAAGGTAAGGAAGAATATTACAAACATACAAGATACGCGCTAAACACATAACCCTCCCGGCAGTCGGGTAAAAATTAGCCTGGTACAAATGGTTCAATTTTTTTATTTAAAATTAACGTATTCGCGTCGGTATGGCGGGCTGTAAGCAGCACCCGACAAGTATGGCATTACGCTTTCGTCTACTTATTTTTTTTCGACTATCTGATAATACAAGCATTTTTGTGGAACAAATCGTTCGACACTCGTTATTTATCCGACACGTTCGATTAACGCCCACGCGTTTAAGGGTTGCCAGTGCGAGCGCTATGACCATCATTTTCCTTTTTGCCTTTACGTAATTATACCCCTGTAGAACCGCCAGCCTGGTACAAATGACCAAGAATTTTGTGCCAGTATCTCCAGGCCTATAAAGTTTAGGGCACAGCTCAAGAGAAACAAAAACCCAACACTCGCGTTTATTGCATAGATTAATCTAGGGAAGCAGAAGATAATATATTTAAAAAATGATAAACTATCAACATAATAATTATAATAGCAGATAATAATATATTATTATCATGTATATTAAGAGATATTTATCTATTAGGGGGCGTCCACAAATTATGTGAGGTGTTTAGGGGGGGGGGGGGGGGGGGTGTCGAATAAAATCTCATCTGATCTCACGTTGGGGAGAGAGGGGGTCTCGGCAAATCTCACGTAATTTTTTTACAAAATACTACTATTTTGGTCCATTTCATCTAGGTTGTACTTTCATGATGGTTGTACGTATGTTACACGATTAAGATCATTCACAAATTCGTTCGAAAGAAAATCTACTGACTGTCAAACCAAACGTTTACGTAAGAAAGTAGAAACCCACATTTTGTAAAATCCCACGTGAGACATGGGTGGGGGGAGGGAGGGTTGAATAAAATCTCACGAAATCTCACCAGGGGGGAGAGGGGGTCAAAAAAATTCAAAAAAACACCTCACGTAATTTGTGGACGCCCCATTACGTAGACCTAGTATAGTAACATGACGTCATAAGATATTATCTATTTTGAACCAATAGTGGTCGGCGGATAAAGGACGATTTAATTATGCAACAAAGTTCATAGTATGTTATGTATCATGAATCATGATCAGCGAAAACTGAGGAGGTTGTGGAATAACACCACGGTCTTACAGAAAACAGATGTGTTGTTTAACTTGTTGGAAGAGTAGGTGACCAGAATAGAGTATCAACATTTCATTAAGGGGCCGGTGCCATCGAAATTCTCATACATACGTAATACCAAAATCATTTTCTCATACGAAAATATTTAACATGTTTGAGTTATTTTTCAGCTTAAAATAATAATTACTTGCCTAGGTTCCTGCACAAAAATTTACTACAAAATATTTAAATAGTAAAAAATATTTTATAGTTTAAATATTTTGTGGTAAATTTACAATTTATTTAGATATTTTTTATTATTTTATTATATATTTTTAGTGTTTAAATATTTTGTAGTAAATTTTTGTGCGGGAACCTAGGTAATTACTGTTTAAAGCTGAAAAATAACTCAAACATGTTAAAATTTAACATGAGTTATTTTTTTATATTTTGTAATATCTAAATATTTAATATTTTGTATGAGAAAATGATTTTGGTATAACGTATGTATGAGAACTTCGATGGCACCCGGCCTCTTAAGGCGCTATATTGAAAAAACTGTCCTTTTTGACGTAATACTATAGGACCCTCAAAAATGTTACAAATCTGGTAACGAGATATACATATCTTCATAGCCTTATCTAGGTTTGAGAAGAACCAGAAACACGATTAATTTATTTTGCCTCGATACATTTCTCGATCGAAATGACCTCTTAAAAATACGAAATTTGAAGATTATTTTTAAATAAAAATAGATGTATTGTAGGAAATTAGTCTAATTGATAGACATCTTTGCAACTCAAAATCGTATAGAAGCATTTTGCTTAAATGCTCCTAGTTATTTTTTTAATATGTAATTAAAATTACGTTTTTCGCATGTTTTCTGAGCGAGCCGATAGCTTCTGGCCGCAGCGTATTCACGACTTTATAGTCATACAAATTAAGTATAAAATTGCCCTTGCGGTAAAATTACTTTCAATATAGCGCCTTAAAGATAAGCAGTGCGGTTGGGTTTTCGGCTTAGCACGAGAGGTCATCATGTCCAAAAGTTATTTAGCTAGATTTAACTAGAGACATTCATAACCAATCAAATCAAAAAGAAACATAAATTATTTGAAGAAATAAATGACATCAGATGCCAGCATGGTGACAATATTTTATTCAAAGACAAAATAAAAAATGTTGAGGGGTCCGACAAAAATTACATTTTTTTTTAAGTTACCGCAGCCTTAAAAGTTTGAGAACCGCTGAATTAGAGTTTAAAAATATACTGCCATACTTCCACACATATTTGACAAATATTCGAAGGCCGATTTCGAGCGAATTTATCGTTTGTGGACGGAGAGTCTAAACCCGCATACACACTACACACATTATCCGTACATTATTCAGAATTCGTTTTCCATATTCGGAAATCCGAATGCATGGAATCAATAGAAAATACACTGCACACGTTCACTTTTTTCCGAACGGAACGAATACAGCGCGTACGTTTCGAGTGGAAACGGGAGCGTTCCAATGAAACTGAATTCCAAATCAAAATTCTGCATAAGGAAATCGAACACGGAAAACATGTGTATGCGGCCAGTCTAATGCATACTGAGTTTTTTGGCAGAAGTTTATTTAATAGCGTTTGATTTGCAGACATTACTATTGAGTATCAACTATTGAGTAGATAAACTCAACCTCTCAAAAGACACCAAACTGGGTAAACCATTGTATAAAATTCTTGCATTCAAAATTCATACCGAGTTACCAACGCGCAACGGTCGCAGACGCATCAATGTTAAAGCCTTGTTTTTACTAGGGGAGTGGGGACATGTCGCGGAGACAAGTCGTCCAACATTTACGTAGTTTGTCCCCTGCAACTTTGTCCCTCGACATATGGCTTGTTCACACTAGTCAGTGGTGAACAGTATGTCGCAAGCGACAAGTTCCGCAACCCGTAAATGTCGTTGCGACGTCGTGCGACATGTCGCGGGACACGTACATTTCGTGTCGCGCGACTAGGTCGCAACTCGCAAGACAAAATATGTCCCCTAGTGAAAATGCGGCTTAAGGCTTAACTTTAAATGATGATTAATTTAAATGCATTGTTTATTATTCTCATTGCTTTTTGTAGTGCATTGTTGTATTTTATGTTTATTACCTCATTGTGAACACAATATAGTGTTTAAAAACTTAAAGTGAATGATAACATTTTGTAAGAATAAACTAACAAATTATAAATTTAAACTGTAATTATGTTACTTGGGAATTGTGAAATTAGCATTCATACCACAGACATAGATCATGATGGATACCGCATGTCGCTCCATTTGTATGAAAACGAGCATGCCACTTTTTCCTACCACTGCGCTGTGAGTTGTGACGTACCGATGATAAGAAACGTGTCCATTATCAAGGCCAACGTTTCTATTTGAATTTCTACAGCTCAATACGGCACTTTTAGGTATTTAGACCTGTATTTTTAAAGTTCCGATTGATGTTCGATTCCGATGGCAGAGTAAAGAACAGACTTTCGAAAGACAAGCATTGCTCGCATCGCTCGGCACGCGAAGTACATATACATGCGGTATCTTTTATCTATGATTTATGTCTGTGATTCATACAGTTGCTGTTTCGAAAGTCAGACACGGCTTACTCAACTGTTCCATTTTTTTAAGAGAATGCTTAATTTTTTTGAACAGTAGGCACTAATATTTTAATTTGTGTCAATGCTAATTTGTAATGAAAGATGCTTTAATGAAAGAGAAAAATATTAATATCAACAGTCTGTTATCACTTTATCATTACAGGTCTAGCAATTCTATGCCTTATTTAGTAGTTATTTTATTATTTGACTAAGTAGGCAATTATAAAGACTATATTGTCTTTAATTACTTTTTAGTTTCCACAATAACTTCACACTTAAGTATGCAAAAGCAATTAGTATAATGACATATTGCTCAAGTAGGTTACTACAATATTGATTTTTACTAAGTGTTCATTTGATAAGAAATACTTGGTAAGTTTTTAGTCAACATTCTGAGTTCTGACACAGGCTGCATTCTGATTCTTAATAATATGACCAACTTATGCCTAACTTTAGTTTTCAAGACATACAATTTTTGTACCCTGCTTGTCATTACTCAATACAAAATAGCCTAGTTGTGTAATAATATTGCTCAAGTCCATACCAAATATTGACATTGTCTTTCTGTATTTCTATGTTTGTGTAGATAAATTAAAGTATTTAAATAACCCATTCCTTGAAATCAAAAATGCACAACTCAGAGGCAAGTTTTACATTTGCTACATGTAATACTGAATTGGTTTGCTCTATAAAGTTATGTCTAGTGCAGTGGTTCCTAACCTTTTCAGAACTGTTACCCTGTTGCCTGTTGGTGAAACTGATTATTTTAAACACAAAAACATGTATATTTTTTTCTGCCTATTCATCTATTTTAGGTACTACCTCTGTTGCCCCTATAGAATAAAATTTTTACCCCCACCCAGGGGTAATCACCCCCAGGTTCGGAGCCACTGGTCTAGTGAGTATATTTTTTGTAACAATAGAGTATGTATTTTTTTGTAACAATAGAGTTATATTTACTTACCGTGGAAGTCTTGTCAGGCCATCTGTCCAAGTTTTGCCACACATATTCGTCAACAGTTAAGTTTGGTACTTTAATGTCCTTCAGATTAGACTTCAATATATTAGCATTAGTGCTGTTCCCTCTGTATGCTATTGGCAATATTCTTCTTTTTAGAAAGTGATTTGCTGATCTTCTTAGAGCTGAAGCCATTTTGTGAACCTAGAAAAAAAAACTTTTAAAACAATTAAGTAACGAAACTCATTGTGAAAAACTACATGATTTCTTATTGTATTAGGATATTAAAAAAAAACTCTAGTAGTAGTAACTATAAAATTTTAGAAAGCTTAGATATAATAATACCAAGACTTTTGTTTTTTATCTTTATCTTATATCTTTAAACGATAAAACTTTATAGGCGCGAAAATATAATATTTTTTTGTGATTGAATGCAGTCACTTGACCCGTATAATAACATTCTGTAATGACTACACAATAATAATCATAAATTATTCATAAAGCTTCGTAAACTTACCTGCTTGAAACGAAAACAAAGTTTTCGCAATCTCAAAACGAGTAGAAAAATTAGTGTTTCTTATTACCTACTTCTACAGATGTTCCACAGGCAGTTGCTATGTATGTACTGCTTTATTGTAATTACAAAAATATTTTATAAAATAATATATATGTGCGTTAAAAATAAATTATGTATTCATAACGCAAATTAATGAAGTAAACAACCAGACAGGTCCAATTTCCAAACTCCAAAGTCTTTTCGATTATTTGACATTGACATAATATTTTTAAGGCTGTGTTCCGATGTGCACTGCGAGCACTGCACACTTGCACAGTGCTATCACTGTAGAAAAATTCGTTCCGTTAAGGCTAGTTCGCATTAGGCCAGTATTTTAGTTTAGTACCGAGTATTTTAGTAGCTAAAATTCTCGCTTCATCGTTGGTACTTCGTTCGAGTACAGTTCACAAGTGAGTGATGTTTTGTAAGATGAACAGCTTACAGCGCAATAAAGTATTCTAAACGTAATCACGCTTATAAGGTATATTTTTTCTTTGTATTTTCACAGAGAACGCTTAATACATTTTAAATATTGTCACCTTGCACATTTTTATCTCGAATTAATAAAGTTCTCATATTTTTTATTTAATTTTTCCCGCCTGTCATGATTTTCTTGACGGACTGAAAATAAACTGATTAAGTTCATCTTAACGGCGATTTTTGAAGAGGTAGATGAGGAAAGTGCGATCAATAAAAAGAAGCTATGGATACAAAATGGATCGATAGAAGGGATAAACTAGGAGCTACTAATTATCTTCTGAAGGAATTAGCATTGGAAGAGCCCAAAGAATACTTCGAAAGATTGAGAATGTCTGAAAGTTGGATAATTTTGGCGGTAACTAATCCCTCGATCGTGGATAAAACGAGACACAACAGATTTGTATTGTTATCGCGGTCGCGTGCGACCGCTTGGGGCTTCAAGCACTAATGAACAGTGTTACCGGACGCAAAATTTAAAATACGGTAGAAATAGTTCTACCGTATTTTAAATTTTGCGTCCGGTAACACTGTTCATTAGTGTTTCTCCCGATTTTCGAAGCATAGGCTTCGAAAATCGGGAGAATTCGGGAGCAAAATTATTGTTCGAAAATCGGGAGAATACGGGAGATAAAACAACAAAGATATGTTAGAATATTCAATTTATTGAAGTGAAAACTTCTTTAGCACTTTTGTGGGATGGGTAAAAACTGTGAAACTCGCGTCAGATTCTCGTGCTGATCGAAAAACCTTGGAAAAACCGTAAGACGGTTGGAGAGTAGTGTTTTGTGTCGAACTCGAACTCAAACTCAAACTCGAACTCGAATTGATTGTAAGGGTTTCGATTAATTTAAAAAATCGATTTTTTTATAATCGATTTTCATAAAAAATGGGGTAAAAAAATGCACTACGTTAATAATCAAGTTTTCACTTCCGCCGGCACTCCCGGAGTGCAACCCATCTTTTTATATTAATATTTATAATATTAATTTTCATGGTTATTTTACATTATTTAATTTATTCATACCAACGGACTTTCGACATAGCAGTCAACATTTTCTGAGATGAAGATGATAAAAAAACATTATTAAAAATAAAACATTAGGAACGTGATATATGGCAAAAAACTGTATTTGACGTGTTTTTTGAATTTCCCCAAAAAAATCCCCCAAATATTTTTTCCCCCTATTTTGCCCCTAACTTGGTCGGAAACCCCCTAAATCTAGGGGGAAATCGCCTGATCTGGCAACACTGACTGACGATAAACAGACCATTTGAACCACGAAAAGCGAGCAAGTTTCTAAATCTATTGAATGTCAAATTAATGCCAAGCTAAAACTTACCTTACTACAACTAAATAGGGGTGATAGAACATTTTGTTAGACAAAGATGACTGATAGTTTCACATTACTGCTTGATTCCGGTCATAGTAAAAGGGTAATCCCCGACCAAAGATTTCTCAATAAGGAGATTAGGTTGCGTTCAACACCTACACTCGAATCGAAGCGCGTGAATCGCCTATTTCGGGAGGAAATCATTGCCTAACGGGAGATCGAGAAACGAAGTACAAAATCAGTAGATCTCCCGTAAAATCGGGAGGTTCGGGAACACTGCTAATGAACTCGACTGATTCGACTGGGTCGGACTTGTTTAGCCGGCGCGCCAGGGCCAGTAGCGTGGACGCGTGGTGGGAGGTGCTACTCGCCCGCGAAAAATAGAATAAAATGGATTGACTCCACTAAATTGCTTCCTAATGTACTTGACTAAATTACTAAAAAAAATAGGTTTCAGACACGTTTAGCTACTAAAATACTCGCTACTTAACTAAAATACTGTCCTAGTGCAAACTAGCCTTTATAGACTGCCAGTATGCGGCTGCAGTACCCTAGTGAAATATATTATGACGTCATCAATTATTATTATTATACTTTGAGCACTGGCGTTTTTGAGGGAAGGTACTCGCAGTACTTTGATCACGTGATCAGTCAAAAGTCAAATGACAAGTGTCAAAACCACTCAAGTGTCTAATGTTTTAAAACAATACCTACAGTTTAATCCTTAAGTTATAAATTTCTGTAATTAATTTGGATTAATAAATAAAACAATGGAAGAATTGTAAAAATTAACGTTATAAACTATACACAAAGTTAATTTATAGAAATTTAAAATATATTCTTTTTAATAAAAAAAAACTACTTACTCTTATTATATTATAAATTCAATTCACAACTAACATTAATTAAAATATTTTTAATTTTACAGTAATCCAACAACAGTATGAACAAAACTCATTTGAATGCTGATTACTGCGTCAAAAAATTCTGCTATATATACGGGATTGCGTTCCGTTTTAAATACAGTCGGGGCATTATAATAGGCCACATTTGACATCTGTCAGATTAATCTCCATAGTGAGGTGAGCTGCTTAAAAACATCGACCAAAACTAATAAATCGATACGGACTTTAAATAAAATATTTGAATTGTATACGTTATTTGTATAACCAAAAACAAATATAATGGGACAGGCCCATTATTACTTTTCAAGGAGCGAAATAAGACAAGTACGTAATTTACGCAAAAAATTGCATTTATTCGCTTGAATTATAAAAACTGTTAAATTTAGTATTATCATTATTCATTTCGCATAAACATTTGTTACTTTTCACAACGTGGTTATTAATTTATGGGGATATTTCGTTACAAGTAATCAATGCATCGATACTATTTATTCCCTTTCGATTTTTAGATTAACATCCCTAGAGTTTAAAAAGAAAAAAGGTCGGCTGACATGACATTGTAACGACGTGCAATTATTAAGATCAGAATTTGTTTATTACGTTTAGAATTGTTTATCAGTAAAAGCAAATCTTTAAATAATTCGTATCGGTCATATTTACAATAAATATGTAATCGTAATTGAAAAAAAATAATCAATTGTGCAGTTATAACAAAACGAAAATATTAATTTTTTTATGCACGTCGCTACAAGGTTACGTTGTGCGATTTTGATGAACTGTCAAATGTGGCCTATTAAAATGCCCCGACTATATTTATATATTACCTATTATAATTATATAGTAACCAGTATAATTAACTAAATATAAAGGAACGACTTTACAGTATAGTTTGTCAAAAAAGTGAAGATATTAAAAAGTGGCAACATCGTTGTGTCATCCCTTTCAAATCAATCTAAGAAAAAAGGGATGACACTACCTGTGTTGCATGTTGTTGCCACTTTTATATTTCTTCACTTTTTTGACAGACTATATAATATAAATTGACGTCAGACTTTACAGTGGTCCCAGTTTGATAGCATGTGCATATCGGAACATAGCCTTTGATTCGTCAGTTGTCATTTGTCACAAATGTCAATTTGTTTTTTTTTATTAGCATGGCAACATGCACAGAAAAAATTGCGAGACATCCACATCGTGTTTACAAGTTGTTAACTTGTGACGTTGTGACAACTGATATTATAAATGCGAAAATGTGTCTGCCTGTCTGTCTGTTACCTCTTCACGCTCAAATCACTCAACCGATTTTGATGAATTTGAAAATGATGAAATGATGATTTTGATGAAATGAAGTACTTTGAGTCCCGAGAAAGGACATATTAGGATACTTTTTATCCCAGAATAATGTACCGTTACCGCACGATAAACGAATTTTAGCGCAACGGCATCATTTACTGTTAAATATTTTCGTATGAGAAAATGATTTACGTATGTAAGATGAGAATTTCGATGGCATCCGGCCCATGGGCATACCCAAAAATATCTTTGAAGGCCAGGCCAGTTCGAAAAGACTGATTTTTAAGCTTCCATCTGAAGAAATTATGTGGAATTCTCTTACACCAAAATATTGAGGGATTTTCTTAACTTTTTAATTTGATTGTCAAACAGTTTCCATTTTAGTAACTAGATGGCGTATGGGTAGACAACTATCGGTAATACCAGGGAATACCATCAATAATTGCTACAAAACTGGCCAAAAGAATGTGAAACTTGATACATTTCAATTTGAAGAAGACGCCATAATATTCCAATGACTAGGATAACAAAGTTATTACAACGATGTTTTAGTTAAAACTCACGGAAGAAATAGCCCTATTTACCGATATTCACAAAAAATGTCACAGGAATAATTATACATTTTGGTTTTGACAACATCTTACCTGCACTTGTGCAAGATAACGGATATTTCATGGCTAATATTTTACCAATAATGAACATCAAACTTCAAAGACCCATATAACACAATTTGGGAAAAATAATAAAAACCACACCAACAATAAAAAGTAGAAGAAGTTTAAAAGTAACATGGCCGCCAAAACTGTTGTCACATGTCAGTTTTCAGTTTGACAAGTATTTCATCTCAGCGTGTTCCTAAACTATTACCAGTATACTGGCCTTGGGCCAATGATCGCTTAGGAGTTAGGTTTAAGATATTTTGACTTATGTCACACTTGACAGTACACTGATATTTTTTAGAAACACAACCTATGTATCCGTGATGCCAACCTGCAGATAATTTCAGATCGGTGGGGAACCAATAGAAAATCTAGAAGTGTCTATCGTCGCGTCGTCTGGTGGAGATTAAAAATAAGAAAATCTCTCATTATGAATTTAAAAAGTTTTTAATAAATGATTCGGTCATTAATAAAATGAAATGTTTAATTTTCTCCTATTTCGCTCTATCAAGGACGCGGCGAGCGTCGCCACCATGTCGCCACTTAGTTGCGTGTGTACGGTAAATTATACGGCTATTGCTGAACCAAAGATTTCCTTTGGTAGGATTGGTCCTTATGGCCCAAGGATGGATTTAAGATGTAGAGCCACCGCAATTTTCGATGTAATTTTTTTTTAATTTTAGCAGCTTCTGCTCTGGAGGAAAATAGAGTCTCAATCTGTATATAGGCATTAATTATGGTAATATTCCAAGTTCGGTACCATATTCGGATGACTTAAGAATGCTTAATTCATTTTAGGACTCATATTTGCACGATAAAGATGTTAAACAACGTAAAAAGAAGAAGAAGAAGCATTATTTAAACGCGCTAATCTTAGTATGAGCAAAGAATATATTATTATACACTACGCGACTGGTAGCTTGCTACATATATTAATCTGTGGCGACTGGTATGAGTCAGTAATTACTGGTCCGATTTGAAAAATTCTTTCAGTGTTAGATAGCCCATTTATAAAGGAAGGCTATAGGATGGCTATAGGCTATATTTTATTACGCTAAGACTAATATAAGCGAAGAAATAGAGGAAAATGTGGAAAAAGCGGGGGATATTATTTGAAAGGGCTTATTTCACGAACTTCTGGAGTAATTTTTCTGTTATTTGGCACAGATAAAAAGTAGGAACGTGAAGGATTATAGGCTATTTATTGCGGACTAATTTGTCTGTGAAATATCTAACTACGCGGGCGAAGCAGCGCGGAACGTCTAGTAATATTATAAAGCTGAAGAGTTGTTTGTTTGAACGCGCTAGTCTCAGGAGCTACTCATCCGATTTGAAAGAATCTTTCAGTGTTTGATAGCCTATTTATCGTGAAAGGCTATAACCTATTTTATCACGCTAAGACCAATAGGAGCAAAGTTACAGAGGAAAATGTGAAAATAAAGCTGAAGAGTTTGTTGGTTAGTTTGTTTGAACGCACTAATCTCAAGAACTACTGGCCCGATTTGAAAAAATCTTTCAGTGTTTGATAGCCTATTTATCGAGGAAGCCTATGAGCTATATTTTACCACACTAAGACTGATAAAAGCAAAGATACAGAGGAAAATGTAAAAAAACGGGGAAAATTATTTGAAAGGGCTAATATCTCACAGACTACTAGAGCAATTTTTATGTTATTTGACACGAATATATAGTAGACTACGTGAGGCATGGGTTATTAATTTGTGAAAAATATACGGTTTCCGTGAAATTTCAGATTTACGCGGACGAAGTCGCGCGGAATGTCTAGTATTAATAATATATTTATTGCTCCGCTCATCACCATGTCTTTGGCATGCTTAATAATGCTGCTATCAGCCTCCTTATATTAATTATTAAGACCTGTCAACAGCGTTTTCGTTGGTTGAAGAAAATAATATATTCAAAATTTTTTATTTTATTTATTTTTACTATCTTTTATCTAAATATTATTCCAAAATTGGCATTTAAACATTCGATTCAATCGAAAATGATACCAAACTCGACTATATACCTAAATCCCACGCAGGCTAAAAACCCCCCCTCCCCCACCTGCATGAAATATTCAGGTGGCTCCACATCGTAAACTCATCTTGGGGATATAAAGATCAATCCTACCAAAGGAAACCTTTGGTTCAGCAAAAGCCGTATTCCTCGTTTTTTTGTCTTGTACGCATACGACCAACTGTACATGGCGCGCTGATATGAATGTTACTTGAATGTTCTTTATGTCGTGTCGATATTCGCATTGACAGATATGACCTGCAAATTTTAGATAATAGGCCCCTTATGCTGTTTTGACACCTATCTGAAAAAGTTTCGCAACACCATGGCCAGAGTAGACAGAATTATACCATGGCATCCTAACCTCAATTCCCGCCTCGTCTAGTTTTGAACCCCTACACGTGGTCTCGGAGAAAGTGGAATTAAAATATTATGAGCATTGATAAATAACATTTAATAATAATACAATATTTTTTGTAATTGT
The DNA here is from genome assembly GCA_905333045.1 of Lysandra bellargus. Lineage (NCBI taxonomy): Eukaryota > Metazoa > Arthropoda > Insecta > Lepidoptera > Lycaenidae > Lysandra > Lysandra bellargus. The sequence goes on from HG995354.1 coordinate 4,331,468, forward strand.
TACTTATCTCAAATTACTAAATAATAAAACACGTTAAAGATTTTATTAATTTATTATTAAACCTAAGACATCAATTTTTAGAATTAAAAAAATCTGCCATATAAAATACATACCTACTAAAGAAAAAAATAATAATAAAGGACATCATTAAAACAAAAGTTCGTAAACAATTCTTCGTATTTTATTTTTATACGAAAAAAAAAAAACAAAATATACAATTACTAATCGCGATAACGAAGACGTGATAACTATAATAATGTAAGCTATGCATTTTATTACAAGCATGGACGTATAAAAAAAAGCAGACGGAGTCCCACCACACAGAAATCTGTGTCCTTCAGAGTCGGCCAGCTGACTGCATACAGTTCACGCTCCGCACGCACACATTCTTACGCTAGTCCATACAATAATTTGACAGGCGTAAGAATGTGTGCGTGGCCGACTCTGAAGACACAGTTCTGTGTATAATATGACTCCGTCCGCCTTTTTTCTACGTTCATGATTACAAGCATTAATTTAGTTGGTAGATTATCCCACTTACTAACAAAAATGAGCGTATAAGGCTTGATTTATATGAGTCCGCGCGAACAAGCGGTTTGGCCGCTACACCGCGAGATCACAAGCAAATGTAGGGTGAACATGACTAGTGATTGGACAGAGCACAAAAACACTATATTTATTAAGGTTGCTTTAAAACCTACCTGTTTTTCTTTAAAATCAGGCGTTCTATTACTTTAAAAACAGGCTGTTTTTAAACAACCTTTATAAATATTGTGTTTTTGTGCTCTGTCCAATAACTGGTACTGTCCAATCACTAGTCAATAGTCATTTACCCTATACAGTAAATGATAGTGCGACTGCGCCGCTATACAAAATTAACATACATTTGCTTAATATCCCTCAGTGTGGCAGCCAAAGTGAGTCCAAGCCGCGCGTTCGCGCCGCCGCAAATAAATCCAACCTAATGGAGGTTCGCTGACTTTATCTGTCAAGGGAGTTTTTAGAGTAGGTACTATCTAGCAGTGTCAGACCAGAGTAATAAATGCTTTGAAGTCTATAACATACATGATACATAACATAGTAAAACGATTACATATTTATTTTAAAATTATGAGGGACCTATCAGACAGAGAGCGGTCACGCGTTCAAGCGTTCTGCGTTCGCATTCTACGTTCGTCGATCGAGTCGAGCGGTAAATCACACAGGAGCAATTCTAACGCGGCCAGAGCATGCCCTGTGTATATCCACCGTGTAATAAATAGATATTTATTACACTATGGTATATCTATCTAACGAAATACAATACAAAGAACGCAAAACTGACCGCCTTGACCACGTGACCGCTCTCTGTCTGATAGGTCCTGGAAACGAAATTTTTATTCTAAGAGCCAGTTCACATGGCGCGTTGCGTCAGCGTTGCTTCGACGTAGCGCTGCCGTTTTATATACAAATAACCAAGATGCTGCGTCGTCGCAACGCTGTCACAAAGCGCCGTATGGACTGGCTCTTACTTGCAAACAAATTTATCAGGTACAAAATAATTTACAAATTCTAAATAAAGACTTCTAAAAATCTTGGTTAAGAATATTGTTCAAGTGATGATATTTTCTAGCAAAAGATATTATGAATAACGAAGGTGTCTTTATTACAGAGTTGAGAGTTAACTAAATCAGTATAAAAGGCGGTCAAAACAACGCTACGTTCACAAACTTTTGCTGATTTTGGACAATTTCGTCTCGCTCGTTTCTTGAGGCGGCAGCCATTTGATACACATCCTTATTACTACCTCCATACAGTCTAGGGTTCCACATTTCATTTTGCCTTTTTAATTACCGATGTTTTGTTATCTATAGCCCCATATCAAAGTCACCCAAGTGCCAATACATACTTGGATGACTGTACCGTGTGATCACGTGTTATAGTAGTTTTGGACAGTTCATATTTTGTTTATATTTTGTAATGACAAATAACGCTTAAAAACCCATTCGCAAATTAATTTTGATTTTAATAATAGGTGTTATTGCATTTAGACTTGATTATTTTGTGTATGCCCAGTTTCTTGACTAGATTCGTCTTTTTGGCTATACAATTATTTTATAGGAACACATTACACCAATGACTCTTTATAAGGTTGTTTGACATATTATATTAAGTTGCATTTTTACACGCGTTTTGAAAAGGTAAAAGATATCATAAGAGTAAAGTTTTACGTGGTTTTTCAATGCTATGAAACATTATATGAAGTACTTCTTTATTTTTAACTGACTTCAACAAAGGAGGTTACAAATTCGACCCTTATGTATGTAAAATATTTCCAGAACTGCCTTGTTATTTTTTCATTTGACCACGCTTTCAGCAAAGAATACGCTTTTAAAGAATTTAACATAACGGTTGGTTTACTTCTCAATGTAGATCGGCCACCAATATTTGAGTTCCTTCATGAGACTCCACAATCAGCCTCGCGTTTCGGCATTGGACATAGAATCTTGACTCTGAAAAATATAACAAGCCAGTTTAGGGTTTATTTACTTAAAAATAACGAAACGCTGTGTTTTTAAACTATTTGAAATATTATCTTTGTTACTAGAAGTTTCCTGCAGCTTCGCATTTGCAAAACGTTTTTTTAATACGTGGGAGAGCCATGCTTCGGCACGAATGGGCCGGCTCGACCGGAGAAATACCACGCTCTCACAGAAAACCGGCGTGAAACAGCGCTTGCGCTGTGTTTCGCCGAGTGAGTGAGTTTACCGGAGGCCCAATCCCCTACCCTATTCCCTTCTCTTCCCTCCCCTATTCCCTTCCCTTCCCATCCCTACCCTCCCCTATTCTCATATTACCCTATTCCCTCTTAAAAGGTCGGCAACGCACCTGCAGCTCTTCTGATGCTGCGAGTGTCCATGGGCGACGGAAGTTGCTTTCCATCAGGTGACCCGTTTGCTCGTTTGCCCCCTTATGTCATTAAAAAAATTTACTATGAATACCGCAAGAACCATATATTTTCTCGTGACAAAGAGTAGTTTATGTAGCTTATGTCTCGTGGCTCGCTCTATATCTGCATTTTTTTTCAATTGTTCGCATTTATATTTGGCAGTTTTCAAAGTAACATAAGTACAAGTTATAAAGTAATAGTTTATCCACCACTTGACAGATGATGTATAGAAGAGAAAAAGTTGTGAATAGCCTATTCGGCACTTTATCAGACAGTGGTGAAACAGGTCCTTAGTGTTGTTATTTTAAGTATACACATTATACATATTATTATGTACAGTGTACACAAAGTATTCACTTTTTATATTACATCCTGATGTACTATCAGGGAAGTTGATTCCTATACAGATGGCGGACCTAAGTCATGTGGTCGGCTTATGTCAATTCAATGTTAGCTGTGATCGGTCGGCTGGCGTAAGGGCCGGGACACAAAAACACGGCACGACGACGTGCGGCGTCGTAAAAAACCCACGGTACGGCGTCGTACGGCGCCGTGCCGTAGAAACTCACGTAGAAATTCAAGATGAGTTTCTACGGCACGACGTCGTACGACGCCGTACGGCGCCGTACCGTGGGTTTTTTACGACGCGCGTCCGCACGGCACCGTACGGCGCCGTACGACGCCGCACGACGTCGTGCCGTGTTTTTGTGTCCTGGCCCTAACGCGACCAAATTACTTAGGTCCGCCATCTGCATAGGAATCAACTTCTCTGATAGTACAAAAATTCATCACTAAAGATAATCAAATAATTACCATAAACTTTTAGAGATTCCCGATTTGCTCCTCAAACAACCTTTTGCCACCCTTCAATTTTTTCTCCGCGTCCTGTCCATACTTGAGGGTATATTCCTCCAATCTGATCAGCCATTGTGCCCAATGCTCCCTCAGTTTCTCCGTGGATAGATGGAAAGCATCAGCCTTGGAGCCATCAGTGTAAGCTATCACGAGCAAAGCGTCGCGGACGTTGAAATGTTTGTAGTTGAGGTCGTTACACACCGCGCCGAAGTACGCTGCGACTTGGACGGGATTGTCGTAGGTCAGCGCGATGGATTTACGCGGCTTGTCGGATTTCTTCCATTCTATTAGCATAGGTTTATCTCTGGAATGTTAAAAATTAGCTTGGTTAGTAGTATTAGATAATACAATTGGTTTTGCTTTACCAATAATTTTTTTTAGGCTAGAGTTACATTTTGTTGGTATTTTGTACCATAATTTCATATAAGGGCGAGGCCGTCAATATTAGCTGATTTTGCAATTATTTTTCTACGCCCTTTGTATTTTAAAAAGTATTGTGTTTATCTTATGCTCGAAAACTGATTCTAACAAAGAAAACAAAGTGCTCAAGCATGCATTAGAATTATTTGAGTTCCAATAATAATCTAAAAACATATTTACAACTAAACATAAAAAAGGTAAGAAAATAGCTTAAAATATACAATCCGCCGTGGAAGAGGTGCACTTTAACTGTCGCTGTAGCAGTAAGTATGACAGATTTGAAGATAAATCTGATATGTTATGAATACTTATACATATAAATGGCTCCTGGCAATCCTCATCTAATTCTTATAGTATTTTAAGATAACTTTCTTTATAAACTTTTTCAAATCAAATGAATCGTTAGAAACATCAATTCTACCCCACATTTTAAACGTCATCAATAATACCGATTTATTGTTATCGTTGGGTGTTAGGGAAGGTAAAATCGGGAAGTGGCAACGCTGAGTTTTTACGTATTCTATGGAAAATCTCGCAATATTCGCCATTTCTCGACAGTTCACATTTGAACCTCAGTCGGGCTGTGTACACAGTTTTTTCAAAGGAAGTTTTTTTGTGACACAAATGTTAGTATTACTGTTTCACATAAAACGATCAATGCATCATGTGAGTAGTCAAAAGGGCCATGTTTGGGGCTATAATACAAACCGCATTGTGTATTATTTACAGAGATAAGTTTGATTTTCTCTACGCTATGATAGCGTAGAGAAATAAATTCCCTACAATTTAGGTGCTCCAACGTCATAAGCAGCGTAGATTTTCTTTCTCTCGCAAAATTTTTCTACGTCATATCAGCAAAAATTGGCGGCCTCACCCATAATATGTATTATTTCATATTATGGCCTAGACATCAGTCAATCTAGCTACTTGAAGCCTACTTTAGGTAGTACCAAGAAACAACCTTTCTGTAATATACCCAGGCATAAAAGACTTAAGCTTCTTGGCTGTGACATCCTTCTCGGTGTTTGGAAAACCATAAATAATTTTAATCGTTTCAAATAGTTAAAAAATGTAGATTAATAATGTCACATTGGACACTGTACTTCGGACAATACTGTACTTTAAAAAATTTGTGTCTCAGACCCCAGTAAAAAATCATCACATAATATCTCATAGCAGAAAATTGATTTCAGATGATGTTTTTCCTTATTTAACCTACTGTATAATAATAGCTCCCACACCGGTTTCGGTGACGGTGGCCAGTTTTCATTGAAACCAGGCCAGCTACGCAGGAGTAATTTTATAGTGCCCAAGTGTGTGCGCAGTACACAAGAGCACTCTCTATTCCTTTACTCTCTTATCCCAGTGGGACGGAAGACCGACACGACCGGCGAGAGATCAGGCGCAGGATCGACTTTTTACATGCCCATCTGACGCATGGATCATCTTACTTGTCAGACAATCAGGTGATCAGCCTGCATTGTCCTAACTCCTAACCAAACTTGGAAATAGCATGTTTCCAACGCGGGAATCGAGCCCACGACCTCCGAGCCAAGAGACGCGCTCTATACCACTAGGCCACGGAGGCGTTCAACCTACTGTATATTCATGAAATCACAACTTACTCATAATCAGCAATAGCGTCGAATATCCCTCTATATTTCAGAACGGGGTGAACAACATTGGACTCTATCGCTTTGGGGGAGGATATACTTTTCAGTACGTCGCCCACGGATACCCACACACCCTCAACCTCCTTGTCAATACGCAGCTGCGTCTGTGGTTGTGTGAAGTAGTTCTTGAGGGTATTGTGAAACTTCGTGCCGACTTCCATTTGAGCTGAAAAAGAGAAAAAACGATTTTGAAATAAAATAACGTTTGATGTGCCTGCCTAGATTGATGCTACGAGCTACCAAAGTTTAGCGATTTTTTGCGTTTGATGTGCCTTCCTAGCATAGAAAGTCGTGATAGTTTTAGTGAATAGATAAGTCAAAATATAATAAGTATAATTCCGATACAATCATACTGTTGTATATAGGTTAAATCAGACCGCAACGCGACGGGTAGATTTCATTTCTAAATTTGTACTGAATTGACAGATTTCAATTGTGTGAGCCTTCTTGCAGATCTGTCAAATCCATACAAATAGAAACGCATATATCTACGCGTCACGTTGCGGTCTGATTGACCCTTATGAGCAATAGCTCACTTGGGTGTGTCTAACTTTGTTGCGTCTACGTTCTATTCACTAACTATTATAAACTAGCTGTTGCCCGCGACTTCGTCCGCGTGGACTTTAGTTTATAGTTGTTCCCGTACATCGATTGAATAGTTTACGCGCAAATCATAAAGGTACATTTTGTGGGAACCGTACATTTTCCGCGACATAATATATCCCTTGTCCTTCCCGAGACTCCAAAGTATCTCCATACCAAAATTCATCAAAATCGATTGAATAGTTTATGCGCAAATCATAAAAGTATATTGTGCGGTAACCGTACATTTTTCCGAGACAAAATGTATCCTATGTCCTTTTCCGGGAGTCAAAGTACTTATACCAAATTTCAGCAAAACCGGTCCAGCTGCTTACGCGTGATGTCGTAACCAAGGAAAATAAGGATTCATTTTTAATATTAACTAGCGGTCGCCCGCGGCTCCGCCCGCGTGGATGTCGGTTACCACTGCAAAAAGCCTACCCAGGAAAGACACGGTCAGCAAAATGATTCCCAGGTCAATTCACAGAAACATCGACAACGCAGTCATTATCCGCAGGCTGCACAGCCTTTATCTGCTGTCTTTCTGTGGATGTTAAAGTTGTTAATGATGAGAATATTTAAATGTAATTTATACCTAATAAGTTTTCACTTCTGCCGGTAGTCCCGGAGTGCAACCCGTTGTTTTAAGATAGATAACTAAAGCGATTATTGTAGAGCTTCTCTATAAACAACATTTGACGTTAAGTTATTTTCAGGTAACAAAATATACTGATGGTTGGGAGCCCCGACTCGTGATAGGGCAATGTAAAGTTGCCCATGCGTAAAACATTCTTTTCGTAAATCTATTCCTACTATCTTGAATGTTTGGCCCTGGATTTATTTATCGTTAGTGCAAAAAAAATTTTTACTTATAGGCTAATCAGCAGCATCATCCCTAATCATTGGTATTCTTGGTGTATTATATTATGAGCTAATTCACCAGCTGCAGGGCCGGTCACCTTCGCTACTGCGCACCCCGCCCCGCCTTGGTAGCGCCCACTTCGAAACGGGCGTGAATCGCAATTTTTTATTTCGCCATAACTTCTAAATTAAACGTCCAATTTTAATCATTCAAAGACCAAAATTATCTACACAAACTGTACTTAGTGATGAAATAATTTATTTTGATAAGGATTATCAGAATGAGTAAAATAAATGCGTATAAATGTATTCCAAAAAAAATCAAGATTTTTAAATAAAAAAGTAGTTGTTGTGCCTCACTTGACATAGATAGGTATAATGTGTCGCGGACATTTTTGTAGATATTTATAAGATCTTCATTTACTTAGAACATTGTATGGTTCTATCTTTTATAGTGTAGGCAGCGTACGCAAAATAAGTAACTTTTCTGGTTGATTTTTTTCACCTTGTCTCAGAAAAACCAAAATATCTTACGGAACCCTATATTTTCCAGAATAAAAAGTAGCCTATGTTACTCGTAAATAATGTAGCTTTCAAATGGTGGAAGAATTTTTAAAATCGGTCTTGTAGTTTTTGAGCCTATTCGTTACAATTAAACAAACAAACAAACAAAGTTTACCTCTTTATAATATTAAGTATAGATTATAGACGTTCCGCGCGGCTTCGCCTGCGTAAATTAAATATTACACATTTCACAGACAAATTGGTCCACAAAAAATAGCCTATGATCCTTCACGTGCTTTACTTCCTATCTGTCCCAAATAACAGAAAAATTGCTCTAGTAGTTCGTGAGATAAGCCCTTTCAAATAATTTCCCCCGTTTTTTCCACATTTTCCTCTATTTTTTCGCTCCTATTAGTCTTAGCGTGATAAAATTTAGCCTATAGCCTTCCTTGATAAATAGGCTATCTAACACTGAAAGAATTTTTCAAATCGGACCAGTAGTTCCTGAGATTAGCGCGTTCAAATAAGCCCTTTCAAATATTTTGCCCGTTTTTTCCACATTTTCCTCTATTTCTTCGCTCTTATTAGTCTTAGCGTAATAAAATATAGCCTATAGTATTTCTCGATAAATGGGCTATCTAACACTGAAATAATTTTTCAAATCGGACCAGTAGTTCCTGACATTAGCGCGTTCAAATAAGCCCTTTCAAATATTTTACGTTTTTTCCACATTTTCCTCTATTTCTTCGCTCCTATTAGTCTTAGCGTGATAAAATATAGCCTTATAGCCTTCCTCGATAAATGGGCTATCCAACAGTAAAATAATTTTTCAAATCGGACCAGTAGTTCCTGAGATTAGCGCGTTCAAACAAACAAACAAACAAACTCTTGCCAATTATAATATTAGTATAGACTATAGATAATAAATTGATAAATAATTTATAATAGCAGTACACACTAAAATATTACTTGATAAAAACTTTTTACACCATAATAATTCTGTGCTCGGTCTCCTGGCTTGTTTAGATTATTATTTATTAGGCCGTGTTCACACCAAACCGACTGTCAGCCGCCGAATGTGAACGAACGTTACGCAGTTTATTGTATTTCTATACATATTCACATTTTCGTTCACACCTAACCGACAATACGCTATTACGCTAGGCGTAGGCGCGGACATTCGATACCGTATATTTTCACGTTCACACTAGGGCTCACAGTGAGCCTGATCACATTAGGCGGCTAACAGTCGGTTTGGTGTGATCACGGCCTTATACCCCAGATTGTAAAGATAAGGCAAGAGCGATTCTCGGATTCAGTCAAATCATATTCTAAAGTCATGATAGTAAACAAAGTTGTATGAATTAACAAGCCAAGCCCCCGTAAACACGTTACGTTGCCAAAAACGTCACGTAACCGGCGCCTGTCTGCTCTCACGTTTACATCTATAGTCAAAACCGTGAAATGAGGATCTAAATGTAGAGATACAATATTCTGGCCGCAATCAAATACATTTAATCCTTCGATCGTGGATTCTTGGAAATCTATTGTTATTCTATTTTTGTCGCGATCACCGGTGATCTTATGGGGCTATATGTTAAAAGATATTATATTAAGTCTTCTTATCATATGAAACACCATAAAAGTCTTAAATTTTGTATCTTTAGCTTCTGAAACGCTCAAAAAGTATAAAACAAAATGTAAAAGTATATAAAAAGCGCCAGCAATAATTATTGTTGTTATTGAGCAGCACACAGTTAATAAATATAACAATAATTAACCATATAAGTATAGTTCCGTCTTTTAGCTAAAGTTATAGTGAATGGATAAATAACAGCTGTTCACTAGTAACAAAAATATGACCTTCATAACTCAAATATCAGTTATGCTGAATGTCAAGACAATAATATGATGTAAAGCCTAAAGGTAACGCGGACATTCTAATTTCGTAGCTATGAGATAAGACGCAGCGCAAATAACTGCAGTCACAAATATGCGAGGAGCAAGCCCATTTTTAACCGACTTCCAAAAAACGAGGAGGTTATATGTTCGGCTGTGGTTTTTTTTTTGTATGTTCAACGATTACTCCGCCGTTTGTGAACCGATTTTCGAAATTTTTGTTTTGTTGTATTAGGTTTCACTCCAATTTGGTACCATGTTCACAAAAGTGGTTACCTGATGATGGGATCCATGAGTAATCGAGGGAACTCCTCGAAGTTTATATGGAAACATATGGTGATTTTGGTTTTATGAGAAGCATCCTAAGCATATGCTACCAAAACGCAAGATTTTGCACCAAGATATACTATGGTTCCGAAGATACTAAGAGAACTCCGGATTCCTTATAGATACAAGTTTGGGGGTGTAGGCGCTGTTTTAAGAACTGAAAACATATGCCACTATACAAATTACATTCATCATCATCATCATCATTACCACGTCAGGGTCACCAATGTCACCAAAATTGAACGTAACAAAATAACCTTACTCCAGTTATACTAATAATCAACCTTATCTCCAGAGCGTAAGGCACACATTTGACATTACTTCTGAGAAGTAAGTTGCTTCGATAATACAAGTAACATGCTAGTGCACTGTCACACTTACCAATCGCGGCCACGGGCGGCCGTAGACTCTCAAGCGATATTATGTATTACAATAATCGGTAAATAAAGTCGGTACCAGATATAGCTGAATCCAGATGCCAGAATATTTGAAACATTTGTAACTGGCACCATGAGATAGGAGAAATTATTTAATACTTTTTAGTCCATATTATTATAAGGATGTTATTATTGTTTTTACATTGGAAGACAGTTTTAATTTTTTGTTAAAAATACTAATGTTATTTCGTGACTCTCGGACCTCGGTTTACCTAGTTTCATAAGGCAATGTAGAAAAATATGAGATATAAAGCACAATATTCAAAAGGTTTTAAACCATAAACATTTTAATAAAACGAATTACTTTGACTGTAAAAACTCACCTCCGACAAATATCTTTGTCATCGAAATATAAGTATTAACTAGGATAATATACATTTTATTTGAATAAATTGTTAGTAAATCTATATCAAAAAATTCTGAACCGAACAATTTTGTGTCTTAATATTTATTTCCAAAGATATCTTAAATAAACATGAAATGTAGAGAAGATCCGTCCCTAGTAACTACAATTTTATGCTAAGCTAAAATTAATCTTATTGCGATGCGTATACGCTTGGTCTTTGGTTGTGTGCAAGGTTATCGTTTTGGATTGAGATTAATCCCGGCCTTAATATGCTGTCGCCTATCGGTTAGCATGGATATAAGCATAGCAGCTGTCCATGCTAACCACTGACTAGCAGTCTGCTCCCTTTACCTGGTAGTTTGGTCAGTGGCGTAAGCCGTAACTATAAAGGTGGTAGGGCGGGCAAAATACCACGGGCCTGAGACCGGTGCCAGAAAAGGCCGCGAGCTTAGATACCTATCTTATCAAGAGTTTCCATAAAATAAATCCGAACGCCAGAAGGGCACATAGTGGAATCAGACTGAGCAGACCAAGAGCGTACAAAATAAGATAATCAGGGCCCTCACTAGTCGCTACCATATGTGCAATGTGTGCAATGCACACGGGCGCCATCCTTTACGGGCGCCAAATCGTCATCTTTAGGGGCGCCAAAACCAAGGACCCAAAAAATTTGCCTAAAGGGGCGCCAAAATCCTTTTTTTTTTGCTTTGCTTTTTTTTTTGTCAGTATACGTGAGAGAGCCATGCTTCGGCACGAATGGGCTGGCTCGACCGGAGAAATACCACGTTCTCACAGAAAACCTGCGTAAAATAGCGCTTGCGCTGTGTTTCGCCGAGTGAGTGAGTTTACCGGAGGCCCAATCCCCTACCCTATTCCCTTCCCTACCCTCCACTATTCCCTTTCCTTCCCTTCCCATCCCTACCCTCCCCTATTACCCTAATCCCTCTTAAAAGGCCGGCAACGCACCTGCAGCTCTTCTGATGCTGCGAGTGTCCATGGGCGACGGAAGTTGCTTTCCATCAAGTGACCCGTTTGCTCGTTTGCCCCCTTATTTCATAAAAAAAAAGAAAAAAAGTAGCCCCTACGGGAGGCGGGAGCCCTGCATATAATCATTTGCTAATGCGTGATTCATGAGTGGCCACCAACACAGAATCTATGTGGTTAGTTGGTTGCCAACAAAGTTTGAAATCAATTTACTTGACCACTGCATCAAATATCAGCATTTGTTACATCATATATTTTATAATTATACAGTGTACTTTTTATTGTCAAAAACCTTTTAGCCTCTTATAAATACTGACAATGCGTACGAAGCGTATGGCACTACAGAGGATGTCGATGGCCCTTGAGTATTGCGCCGCAGAGCAGATAGTACACATGTAAACAAACTGTTTAGTGGACATTAGCGGTGCTGATAAAAATAGTCTCACAAACAAAATATTACATACTACACGACGCCGGCAACTCAATGCGCCGAAATTAGTTTATAGCGCGGGAGCCATACATTTTCCGGGATAAATCCTATGTCAATTTCGGGACTCAAAGTATATCCATACCAAACAGCAAAATGGGTTCAGCGGCTCGGGCGTGAAGAGGTAATATACACTAGACAGATATACAAACAGACAGACTGAAACACTTTCGCATTTATAAATTATAATATTAGTATTTAGTATGGATTACGACTACTAATATAAAACTATACAGCTCAAAGTTACTGTATAGCAACTCAGCTCTGAATTGCTATACATAGTATTTTGTAGGGAATGATGCTATGAGAAAAACCATAAACTTTCAAACATTTTAACATTGACAAACTTTCGCATTTATTCAGTGTCACTTATTGCTTATTGTAAAGATGTAACTTAGTCTAACTCTGTACTCTCCTGGAAAATAGCTAGTTTTCAGTAGCTAGAAAGCTTGAATAAGCGGCGTTAGTAGGGAGGCAAACAAAGCTAAAACCAGCACAGTTGTGTAAGGCACATGATCTTATTTCTACTCAATATACTATTTATGTATTCTTTGTCTATTTGGCATGTGACATACCACGAGACATGCATCACTGTGAAAACAATACAGTGACAGCCAAAATGAGTGCTACATTTAGTTTTTAGAACAATGCCCCTTGTATGAACCCATTACCTTTTTCTAATGACCTATTTCATATTTAGAATATTTATATCCATAATATCTTACAAATTGTAATACTTGTTTTTACACAAATAATCTAATGTAGCATTCACCCATCAATCCTCAAGCGGCATACGCCATACGGCTGCTGCATAATAATTGAAAATGTATTGTGTCTGCTATTCCCACGATCGAGGTATTAATATTTTGATTCAAGTAAAATATTTGCTGAATGTTTTTAGATTGTAATGTAAAATGCTAATGAAAATTGGTTTAAACCATCCAAATCAAACCAAGCAGTATCTTCAGTGACACTTAGTAAAAAAAAAACATATTAGACAACAGATTTCAGAATATTTAATCCTTCGATTGGGGATTCGGAACAAATTTAATTGTTTTTTAATAATAAACAATGTTCCGTATGTTGCAAAACACTGCAAATTTAATACACGTTAGAAAACGGTAAGAACAACCTAATTCCAAATTTGCATTGTGTTACAAATTTTTTTACCCGTTATTAACAAATTTTATTGTTTTTTAATAATAAACAATGTTCCGTGTATTGCAAAACGCTGCAAATTTAATACACGTTACAAAACGGTAAGAACAACGTAATTCCAAATTTGCAGCGTGTTACTAATTTTTTACGCAATGTTATTAACAAAAAACTTTTTCACCCCTTTTCAACCCTTTCCGTACACCCCAGAACGCTGCAAAATCACACGGTAAGTTATTTTACCTTCTTTAACAACCCCCTAAAATTTTATCAAGTTACTAATTTCTTTCGGGTTTTGGCTTTAATGACTGGGGTATATTGTATTCTATTGTTGTCGCGATCACCGGTGCTAATACAGGGCTTGATGGATTAAATGCAAAATTGGTACAGGACAACAGTGTTCCACAATCTTTTTGTGTTAAAAATATGTCTAGGAAAAAGAAAAAAAATTAAGGTACATGTACGAGGCTGCCCTGAGATCCTATTCCTTTGCTGATTTTCTTGAGATTTCCTTTTCTGGTTGTCATAAAGTAAAACTAAGTGATGACCTTTTCAAAGTGTGAACCAGAGTGCCATGGCAGGTAAAATACTCTTCTTGAAAGTCAAATGTACTATGATAACTACCACAGGTTTGAGAACTAGACTGGGTGAGGAGAATAATTAACATAACAATTTTACAAGAGTTCAATCAACTGTATGTGTGTTTGTTATAACTAGAGACCGGATTATATGCAACATAAAAAGCTTGTTATATGCATGCAAAAATGCTTGAAATATGCACGAAAATTGGCAGAATATGCAAAATTATATGACAATATTATGCAAATTCAAAATTTGCATACAATTAGTAAATTATTTTTTGATAGGCGATAATAGACAGCACAGTAAAATTATAATATTAGATATTTAATAATTTTAATATATATAATATAGATATTAAAATTATTTAAATTTGTAAAGATAAGCAATTAAATTCACAGTAGTAAGATTGTGTCTACTATCATTTAGAATATTTTTGGAAATAGAAAAGGTTTGCTCCACATTCACTGAGGAAACTGAGAGCAGAATTTGAACTTACAGTTTCTGGCAAAAGTTCTGCCGTTTAATTTGTAGTTAGCGAATGCGACTTTGTTCTGTCTCTTTCATTTTATTATCGTAACTGTCAAAACAAAACATGAGCATGGCTACTGACTGCATTTGAAATGCAGTAAAAAGTCACAACTATTACTCGATAGCATGTCGATAGCCCTTTTTTTTGTAAAGATTTTCTTATTGTTATTTTTGGTCGCATGTCGAAACGCAGCATTAGTGAAAAATGTTGTAAGTTTACCGATAATATGCATCACAAGTATATCTTAGGTGAAATATGCTATTATTGCTAAAAATAGCTAAAATATGCAAATGCAAATGCATATAATCCAGTCTCTAGTTATAACACTTATTAATATTGAGACACAAATAAGGCAATATAAAATAATATTATAAGCTCAGCGAATGTTAAAATAAATAAAAGAAGGAAACAGAAACAATACAAATTTAGGTTCTCAATATAATGTATGAATTCATTACTTTGTAGCACTGATATAAAATAAGGGAAAATCGTTTCAAATAAGCACCATAACTACTTGCTTAGCAGAAAACATAATACTAGCAGAAACTATAATAAATTTTCTGCTAAGTATCAAGTAATTAATGGGAAGGGCTGCTACTGATTTCATATCACGTTTTTTTGCAGTTGTACTAAAGTTATAGATAAAATTCAAGCTTAGCTTTTAGATGTTTTGACAGGAGATTATTTATTCAACAGTATCATTGACGGAGTAACATTTTTGCTAGTTTATCAAGAGGGCTAGTGAATAGACTAACTGTATCCAAAATAGGCATTAAATATTAAGCTTTGACTCACCTGCATAAAACCTTTGGAACTCCTGCTCACCCATCTCAGCTATTCTTTCTTTCTTCCATTTCTCAAGAGCTTTTCTAGACTCCTCCGTCATAGTTTTGTTCAGTATAAGTGTAACGGATGGATACTGTTGCGCATAATCGTTTTGATGCTGTTTTATCTGCAGGATTTTATCGTCACTGGCATACCCCTGCTGTACGGCTGAACTTTTAACAGCATTCTTTGCTGCACTAGTCTTGATACTTCTCGCACTGTTGAGTACGACGGGAAAATTGATACAAGTCCTTGTATTTTGCCACATTTTGTTCTTTAACAGTCTCAAAGAATCAAATGCACCGTTTGTTACACTTTTCACAGCATCATTTGCGACGCTCTTGAATTTTTGCGTGCTTTCTTTGGGCACATTCGCTGCGTTGTTTTGATGTGTTCTATTTTTAGCTGCAACAGATAATTTTGTTTTAATACACGAAGCGACGCGGCGCCAGTGTCATATGATTGAAACTTTTGCATAGCGCTACATATAAAGCGCTATTGTGAATGGATAAAAGTAGTATTGGCAGATAGGAGCTAGAAAGTCGACATTGCAAGGTTAAGCAATAAGATTTATAAATGTTATCGGTTAACAAACCCGCTTTTTTCTCTCGACTGGTTTTTTCCTTTTTTGTCTCGATGAGAGGACCGAATAGATCCTTGTTTTCTCTGTTGTAAAGCTTTATTTTTTCAGCAGGTTTCAAGATAGAAGCTGGTTTTACTACTTTTGTTCGAACGAACTGTTTTTCTGCAACCAACTTGTGACTAGCTTTGCAGATCGGCCGCAACATTTTTACAATATAATTAATATTAGTATTAATTTGTATAAATACCTAGATATTATAATTAAATATTGATTTATTATAATTAAATGCAAAAACGCAGAAAGAATTTGAAAGATTTTTTGACTGTTGCAATTTTTTAAACAAAATTTGACAACTCATCGATTGACATCCAATTTTTGACACTGAGTACTGACAGCAGGTTTTTTAAAATATAACAGCTAGCAACTGGCAATGTCTCTACTCTCTGCAGCTATTTGGCATTATAGTAGAGAAGACCAAGGCTACATTTTTGATTTTCTGCTTTTCGCTTTACTGTATTGTTATATTTTATTATAGCCCAGGAAAATCAAACATTCGACCTTGGAATAATTCGCATAGAGCTGAAAATTGGTGGAGGCGTTAAATACACCATTACAAATAAAACCTCAAAAGTCCCCGGCGATCCTCCTTGTGCAAAAAATTTTAATCAAGGTCAAAGGTATGAAAATGAGGTTTTTCCTGTTTTTTTTCCAAACTGTACATTTTATCACAAAAATAGGTAGGGTAAGAGTGTAGATCGTAGAATTCTCTACAAAAAATATTCAGACATTTTTTTCATACGACTTTCCCCGTTTTTCCCCATTTTCCTCTGTTTCTTTGCTCTTATTAGTGCCAACGTGATGTTATATAGCTCAAGTCTTCCTCGATAAATAAGACTATCCAACAAAAAACGAATTTTTCAATTCAAAGCAGTAGCTCCACAAATTCTTTAGCTTTATAATATAAGTATTAGATATGATTTTCCCAAACTTTAGGTCCGCCATTTATATGGAATGTTAAGTCGTATGAAAAAAGTGGCTGAATATTTTTTGTAGAGAATTCTATGATCTACACTCTTACCCTACCTATTTTTGTGATAAAATGTACAGTTTGGAAAAAAAACAGGAAAAACCTCATTTTCATACCTTTGACCTTGATTAAAATTTTTTGCACAAGGAGGATCGCCGGGGACTTTTGAGGTTTTATTTGTAATGGTGTATTTAACGCCTCTACCAATTTTCAGCTCTATGCGAATTATTCCAAGGTCGAATGTTTAATTTTCCTGGGCTATAATAAAATATAACAATACAGTAAAGCGAAAAGCAGAAAATCAAAAATGTAGCCTTGGTCTTCTCTACTATAATGCCAAATACCACTCTTGCCGTACTTATTTTTGCGATAAAATGTACAGTTTGGAAAAAAAAAACAGGAAAAACCTCATTTTCATACCTTTGACCTTGCATAAAGTTTTTTGCACAAGGAGGATCACCGGGGTCTTTTGAGGTTTTATTTATAATGGTGTATTTAACGTCTCTACCAATTTTCAGCTCTATGCGAATTATTCCGAGATTTCGATTTTTTTGCGTCTAATTAGACCGATTCCATGAGAATATTATAATATTGGTCAGTAGTCAGTACCTACAATAGTACGAGATACGACTGCAGAACTGTGCAGGTATCGAGTACACGCTTAAAACCACATATTTACAAATATTTATGATAAGGAGAACCTATTTCTACTGGGGTGCCAGTCCAAATGTGGCCGCAAATATTTTTAATTTTTTTTTTTGAAAAATTGAGTTTGCGGGATAAAATGTAATCATCAGGTATTGAAAGCAAACATCGTTCATTTCATGGTAATGAGTATAGAGATTTAGAAAAATCCGGTGTGCCCTTGGGCACCCGGCCGCAACCCTATGGTAACCAAGTGTGAACAGGTATCATTCCGATACATTTTTGCATCCATAACGTATATTGATCTTTTATATATCAAATGAAAGCTTATTTTCCTCTTATTATTATAATATAGGTGTGCCTAATTAAATCTGGCCGCAAATAAGGGGTGCCGGCTGTCAAAGATGGCAAAGTATCGAAGGTTGAGGGAAAGGGAGCTAGCGCGAAACATTACGGGATAGTGATAGTACATCATGTTAGTGTACTTAAACATCGGTTCAAACAATAGTAATAATCGGCCAAGTGCGAGTCGGACTCGCGTACGTAGGGTTCCGTACTATTTTTGTGTAGTGTAGTGAGCAAAATTAGGCCAAAATTAGTGTTTTTAATTTTACTTTAATTTTATTACTTATTATTAGTAATTAATTTCATTTTTCATTTCATTTCATTTTTTTCCGCTTAAACATTGCAAACGCAGGCTTCCTACGAGATTTATTAAAATAATGTACCAAGGCCCAATTCCACCAATGTCTGCTAATGTTAACAGATTCTTAAAATGTCTTGTCTTCTTTTTCATTCATACGAAAAACGAAAGAGGTAACGTGATACTAATTCGAGCATTAACTTTAACAGTCTTTGGTGAAATTGGGCCAGTATTGTACACTATGAAAAGGTCTACAGAAAACTCCCCGATGGTATATGTCTATCTCTTATGGATATCCCACAATAACATCTTTTTGTCATTTACTTTTAACTTGGCTAAATGGTTAATTTTCGAAGAAATTTTAACCAATACGGCAATAATCCTTATTAAATTAAATACTTTATTAAATACATTATTGATTTAATATAGATCTATATGGCCCTTTACGGCATACGATTTATATATTTTTGAAGATATTACAGATTCTAAAATTGCGGGACGTAGCTTTTGTGGCGGTACCGACCAATGCGGGCGGGTAGTAATGAATATAATAATATTATGTAATTAAAAACTACTGAATCGATTTTAATCATTTCTTCGGTGAGTGACATACACTATAATATATTTTATACCCGTGCGAAGCCGGGGCGGGTCGCTAGTACATAATATTATGAATATTTCTTCTCTATAATCTTTATGTTCAATTTAACACTTGAATAAACTTTTAAATTCTTGTAGAGTATTAATTTATTTGGTCATTTTTAGGGTTCCGTCCCCAAAGGGCAAAAACGGGACCCTATTACTTATAAGACTTCGTTGTCTGTCCGTCTGTCCGTATCTGAATGTCTCCAGGCTCAAGAATGCTGTAACTAAAGAATGGTAATAGCTAGAGAGTTGACATTTTCACAGATTATGTAATTTATAATAATATGTTGCCGCTATAACAACAAATACTAAAAACAAAATAAAATTTAAGTATGTTCAAATTTATATTAACTATATTCAATAACTATAACATTCTGGCAATAAAGACATTTGAATTTGAATACAATAAACGTGATTTTTTGGCCTTTTTCGCTCTATGTCGATAATGGCAACAGATGGGCACCTTAAAATTTCACGAAATCTTCAATTAAAATATGTGCAATTTAATTACTAATAATAAAATTAAAGTAAAATTAAACTATTAGGGCGGCTCCCATACAAAAAACACAAATTTTGGCCTAATTTTGCTCACTACACTACACAAAAATAGTACGGAACCCTTCGTGCGCGAGTCCGACTCGCACTTGGCCGATTATGACTATTGTTTGAACCGATGCTTAAGTACACTAACATGATGTATTATCACTATCCCGTTATGTTTCGCGCTAGCTCCCTTTCCCTCAACCTTTGATACTTTGCCATCTTTGACAGCCGGCACCCCTTATTTGCGGCCAGATTTAATTACGCACACCTATATTATGTATCGGAATGGTACCTGTTCACACCTGATTACCATAGGGTTGCGGCCGGGTGCCCAACGGCACACCGGATTTTTCGTAGTCTCTATACTCATTGCCATGACATGAACGATGTTTGCTTTCAATACCTGATGATTACATTTTATCCCGCAAACTCAATTTTTCAAAAATTTTTAAAAATATTTGCGACCACATTTGGACTGGCACCCCAATAGAAATATGTTCTCCTAATCATAAATATTTGCAAAAATGTGGTTTTAAGCGTGTACTCGATACCTGCACAATTTTGCAGTGGGATCTTATGGCCCGTATTCACTTTCATTAGTAATAAGTGCAAGTGATTAGGGCAAGTGATTAGTTATAAGGAAAAAGTAAGTGTGGACAGCGACTGTTTAGTGCAAGTGATTAGCCGGCTGCGTAGTAACGTGATTAGTTATGTATTCACTTTGATTAGTGATTAAGTGCAGGTGACTAGTACAGGTGATGAGTGATTAGTAGAAAGTAAGTGTGGACAGCGACTGATTAGTGCAAGTGACTAGTCGGCTGCGTAGTAACGTGATTAAAAGCGTGTTCTATTTTTTGCGAGTGCAAGTGCGTGACAGATGAAAACCAATTTTGGTTTCGTTTGAAAGCTCGAGATTGTTACTATTATTCCGCTAGGTATATTAACTTTATGGGCCAGACTGACGTGGTGTGCCGTGTGAAGCGTCCATAGATATAGTATATCATTATTAAATAATATATCTATTAAAAGTACAAAAGGACACCCTTTCAATTACTTCCATACTAATCCATACTTATTACTTACTAATATACTAATAATATTATAAATGCGAATGTGTGTCTGTCTGTCTGTTACCTCTTCACGTTTATACCTCAGAAGTCAGAACCGATTTTGCTGAAATTTGGCATAGATACTTTGAGTCCTGGGAAAGGACATATAAAAATACTTTGTGGTCTTTATATATAAAACTCAAAGGTGACTGACTGACATGTTGATCTATCAACGCACAGCCCAAGCCACTGGACCGATCGGGCTGAAATTTGGCATGCAGGTAGATGTTATGACGTAGGCATCCGCTAAGAAAGGATTTTGATCAATTCTACCTCCAAGGGGTGAAAATAGGGGATCAAAGTTTGTATATAACAATACTTCGAATATATATAATATACGAAGCCGCGGGCAAAAGCTCGTTTTTAATAAAACCAATATTAAAAATGAAGGACATGTCAAAATGGCAGTTTTATTTTTGAAACTTGGACGCTCGTGTTGACAGCTACTACTGAATTTACTAAATTAAATTACTAAAGAGCCACTAAACAAGAATTGGACACTACTTGCACTACACACCTGCACTCCACTGCCTCAATTACTAGTCACTTGCACTTGCACTAATCAAAGTGAATACAGGCCTTTAGATACAATAATCTATGTTATTTTTAAGTCATTTGTCAAATTATCAACCAATGTGAATTAAGGCGACATCTATTGCTGTGTTTTAGTAACTTACAAACTTCAATAACATAAAAAGTACTTTTTATGTTTCATAGATGCCTCTGTTTCTATTTCAGTTTCAAAAAAATATTATAGGGTAATTATTACGACTAGTAATAATTGGACAGTACTAGTCATTGGGAACAGCACAAAAACACCACATTTCCTAATGTTGCTTTAAAAACTGACTGTTTTTCTTTAAAAACAGGAAATTTTTAAAGCAACATTAATAAATACTGTGTTTTTGTGCTTTTTCTAATGACTGGTACCTGGTACTGTCCAATCTACTAGTCAATTTACTATGTAATTTAAAAGCTTAAATATTATTATCAAAAAAATATTATTGTTATTACTTATTTATGATTATAAAATATTTTCTAGCAGCTGTTTATTAAATCGCTGCATAAAACATATTTTTTGTTGGTAACAAAAATCCAAGCTTAAAAATAACATAACAGAAAGCGAATAATGCGACTAAAATAAAAAGCACATTGCTGGCGTGTTTTTTTTTGGGAACTATATTTTCTATCACCAAAATTTATATTTGTCATCAAGTTGTATCACCTAATAAATAAATCTATCGCCACGAAATATTTTCGTTCTTAGATAAACAAAAATTGTTCCCAGGTATGAATTATCAAATTAATGTTAATATATGTGTAAAATAAGAGATCGATAACCAATAAAATTATATTGCATTACATAAATATACACTTCGTTCTTATAATAACAGTTTTGTTACTTAAATAATAGCTCTGTGCTCAGAATGGTAGATCTGTCACCAAATAAATCGATTATCGATCCCTGACTGCGACTCCTTTTCATTAACCGACTTCCAAAAAACGAGGAGGTTATATGTTCGGCTGTGGATATTTTTTTTTTTTTTTTTTTTTTTTTTATTTTTGTATGTTCAACGATTACTCCGCCGTTTGTGAACCGATTTTCGAAATTTTTGTTTTGTTGTATTAGGTTTCACTCCAATTTGGTACCATGTTCACAAAAGTGGTGACCTGATGATGGGATCCATGAGTAATCGAGGGAACTCCTCGAAATTTATATGGAAACATATGGTGATTTTGGTTTTATGTGAAGTGTACTAAGAATATGCTACCAAAAAGTCAAATATTGGGTCAAAGTATACCATGGTTTCGAAGATGCTGAGAGAACTCCTGACTCCTTATAGATACACGTTCGGGAGTTTCGGCGTTGTTTTAAGAACAGAAAGCATATGCTACTATGCAATTCATATTCATCATCATAATCATCATCATCATCATCATCGTCATCATCATCATTAAGGTCACCAATATCTCATGGCACAGAATTAATAATAGTACAAGGCATAGGTATGGATATACTAATAATAATAATTATGTACTGTATAACAACACCTGTTTGTTTAATACATGGCGGTCGGCGCCGCAGAGGCGACGGCGTCGCCGCGCCGCCGCGCCGCGTGGCGCGTGGCGGCAGACAACAGCTCGAATACTTTACTAATTACTTTATAAAATTTAAATAGACAGATAGAATTAAAATAAAGTTATTTTAAAAAGAGCATTTAGACAAAACAAAGTCATTAAGTGTCTTTTTAATCAGTTATACTTATTAATCGATAGATGGCGCACTAAGTATCGATTTGAATTCTTGATTAAGCGTTTATTCCACTTATCCTAGCTAGGAAGTCCTAGCTAGGGTCCTAAAAAATTTAGTCAAGTGGAATAACATTTAGAAGCTAGGATCCTAGCTAGGATCCTAAATCGGAAAAAATTTAGTCAAGTGGAATGACATTTAGAAAGCTAGGATCCTAGCTAGGACTTCCTAGCTAGGATAAGTGGAATAAGCGCTTTACAAGAACGGAGCTGTCAATAATTATGATAATATTAAATATTATGAGTAGCTACGCTACATCCTATGCAAGTTTATACAATTTTTTATCTGATAGATCCTTCGATCGTGGAAAAACGAGACACAATAGCCTTTCTATTGTTATCTCAATCGCCGGTGACCGCTTGGGGCTTGAAGCATTAAAATTGTTAAATTACTTAGCACAATATGTTCACTTCACTGATAATATATGATTTTGTGAGTGTGAGTTGTGACTCTTGACAAATTGTAATAAGATACGTAAAATATACGCGAAGGTTTACCTACTAGTGTAACTAAAAAGAGTGAAATTATTATTATTTTTAACAAAAAATTAAAACCGACTTCCAAGGTAAAAACAATAATAACATTAATATGAACTAAAAAGTATTAAATAATTTTTACTATCTAATGGTGCCTTTTTCCGAATTCGGCTAAAACTCAACTATTTCTGTATTCAATCTTCATAATTTTGAAGTCGGTGCCAGTTCCAAAAGTTTCAAATATTCTGTCAGAGGACTGAAGATTCAGCTATCTGGTACCGACTTCAAAATAATGAAGATTGAATACAGAAATAGTTGAGTTTTAGCCGAATTCGGAAAAAGGCACCATTAGATAGTAAAAATTATTTAATACTTTTTAGTTCATATTAATGTTATTATTGTTTTTACCTTGGAAGTCGGTTTTAATTTTTTGTTAAAAATAATAATTTGATATTTTGTCACCAATAGGCTACTTGACCTATTTTTTTTCTTCATTCTAATCGGTTCCTAATCATTCATTTTTACTAAAAAACTAATATTTTAATATTTTAAACAGTAGAAACCCATAAAAATGTTGATCGAAAAATATGCCTTTTATATGGCGCCGAAAACACTGTCCGCCATTGTACCGCCATAGTGTGACGTCATGTTTTTTGTATTTTATACTTTCTTTATTGAAAAAAAGTTTTATGTGCTAAATGTACGAGTCTAACAGTGCTTAAAAAATTAAAAAATAATTTAGAAATCATTTCTAATGTTGAACACTTTTGTAGAAAAGTTTTGGCCATTTCATTTCCTAACTACAATGAATGGAGATAATATATAAAACTGATGTTTTATTTGAATTATTCAAGAAAATACACTTTATAAATCTTTCTAGGCTTATTCATATTATTTATGTACAAATAAACTTACATATAACGAGCGCGATAAATAAAAGATATTAAATTACAAATGGGATGACGTCACATCCAGATCGGAAGTACCGCAAAAGCGTTTTCGTCAGTACAATTCCTATTTTCATAAAATCATATTTTCAAATCGACTTTATTTATCAATCATAAGCTTTTATTTCACGATAAGGGTGAAATACAGTTTCCTAGGCCAAGTTCTACTAGAAATATGCATTTTTTCAATGAAATTAAATATATGTCAAGTAGCCTATTCAGTAGTAACATTTTATTTCGTTCAGATATTAAATTAATAGTATTCGTTACCAATTTAATACATCAATTTATAATTTTAATGAAAAAATGATCAAAGGGGCGGAGACAAATTGGCGCGCTTTAAAAATTGACCAATCCGGCCTCAACGATGGGTAGTAGGTAACTAGGTTCGATTATTCAGTGGTTATTATTTTTAAGAATAAATATTGATTATTTTAACTTTAATTAAGTGTTTTATCTACTGTTTTGCTAGCCAAAAGCCAGCTATTTTAAACCAGTGCTGATTGTTCAGTGATAATTATTTTAAACAATAAATATTGATTATTTTGACTTTAATTGTTTTATTTACTACTCTGCTAAAAATTTTATTTAAATATAATTTATACTACCAGTGGAAATTTAGAATCTTTTGGTTGAAACGATGATGACAACCCAAATTTTTTATTTGAACTTAATGCAATTTTCTAGTAACATAATATGATTTATTGGTGATCTCTTTAAATTGGTTTGCTTAAATACTTATTAGGACACACCTATTATAATACATACAAAAACATTTATTTGGTACTAGACCTTATATCTCAGGATTTTAGGTGATTTATTGTGGAACTGATTTTGCATTGTTTGGTGACTACATTTTGGTGACAGATCTAGGTACTATTTTGAGGACAAACCTTATTATTTAAGAAACACAAAACTAATTAAATTGGTGATAGCTTAAATGATACCCGTTTTTTTAAATCTTTTTATTAGGGATTTTGTGATCGAAGATCTTCGAGATCTATCTCGAAATAATTTATATAATTTAATCAGATCATATTTTGTCATCAATGTGATTCAAAGCGACATCTATTGTTGTGTTTTGGTAACTCCATAACTTCAAACAACATAAATAGTACTTTTTATGCTTCATAGATGTGTTTCTGATTCAGTTTAAAAAAAAATATACATAATTTGATAGTAAATAATGTGTAAAATGAGCGTTTTCAAAAAATAGTGTACCCTCACCTTTGGCCTGTCCCCCGTGTTTGAAGTCGAATAACAAGTCAAATTTATATGTGGCTCATTATTGTAATGCTTGACAAGTAATAAGCACATCATAACTTTATAAATTCAAACTATTAAATTCACTATACTTTGCGTAATATTTTTTAATTGATCATTTTCAAAACCAAGGCGTCAGTTTTTGGCGTCTCAAATTTCTTTATGTTATAGAAGCTTTTCTCAAAAATGTTCTACTAGGGTACCATAGGTTTTAGTATCGTTTGAAAGTACTTTTATTTGCAAATCGTCGTATATAGTTCATAATTTAACTGTAATGCTCATATAAATACAATTTGATTTCAAAAAATATCTTAAAAAGTGGTGCCGACCGGACATGTCGGGTTTGTCACGCTAAATAATGCCATTTGAAAATTATAGATGACTATTTGGATTTTTGAAATGGCTTCATAATCCTTTGTACTCACTGTCTGGCATTTTTAAAAAGCTATTTTTATAATAGGTTTTGAGTAAAATAGACACGGCCGTCAAGATTTCTACTGTCTAGTTTGAGACACATTATCTACTTGATACAGGCTAGTTTACATCATTTAACTGTTTTCAGAAGATAAGCAATGTATTAATAAAACGTTATATATATTATGATCATCAGTGTAGGCAAATGTTTTCGTCAGAATATATTTTGATTACAAACTGAGAAAAGAACGTCACGTCAGTTTTGCGACAAAGTGCTTCGTGACATATAGGCTGACAAGAAAAGTCGCAAAATGACAGCATAAAGCTAAGTCTACATGTCATTGTAAGATTTTACATTTTTAGGTTTCACAATGCTACTTATTAGCGAAAAAAGATCTCAGAGGTATAGAGAAGAATTGAGAAGAAGCCCAGAGACTAAAAAATTTCACAAATGTCGCAAGAGGAAGCGGAGAAAAGGATTTATTTTAACTTTGTAAATTTTTGGTTTCAATGTAAACCCAGCCTTATAAAATATGGTCTATCGGTCTTGCGACTGTCCCTTGTTTTGCGACAGGAAAAATATTATTTTTTACTTATTTTTATATATCGGATACAAATAATTTGAATGGAATATTTAAAACGGTTTTACTATTCTGAAATACAAAAATCACTTTGCCGATTTTAAGCGACATACATTATTCTATCGTATAAGTAGTGGCTACTTTGGCATCAGCTGTGACAAAACAGAACTTAAACCTAGTCAAATTGGCATTATTTTCTATTAGTCGACTTTAATGTTCTATTTTTCAAATAAGTAATTTATTTTATTATCTTCGTAACGCAATTAAAATATTTCGCGTCTTTCTTCATAGTTAATAGTTACAGAGAATTGAAGACTGTGGCAAAACTGACACTTTTTTTTCACAGTGCCCAATTAATTTGATGATTTCTCGTAAAATAAATTAATCGGTAAGCAATTAAATATAATTTCCATGCGGAACAGCGGAACCCTTCAAGGGCGGTTCCAACTCGCACTTGGCCGCTTTTTTATGTTAGGGATCCTCCCCCCCCTATCAAAGCTATATATACGCCCGTGGATCTGATTATTATATTTCGAGATCTTCGATCACAAAATCCCTAATAATTATTATTTTTAACAAAAAATAATAATTTTTAGGGACCCCCGGACACCCTCCTTATAATACGGCCATGATAATCATTTTTAAGTCATCAATGTGATATAAAGCGACATCTATTGTTGTGTTTTGGTAACTCCATAACTTCAAACAACATAAATAGTACTTTTTATGCTTCATAGATGCCTCTGTTCTGAAACTGAATCAGAGTTTCAAAAAAATATAATTTTATAATTTTATGTAAAATATAAATTTTCTACCTGTATAATTAAAACAAAAATTATTAAATCGCTCCTTAAAACATATTTTTTTGGTAACATCCAAGTTGTTAACATCATATTTTTGTTGTAAAATCCAAGCTTGAAAGTACATACAGTACGGAAATTGAATAATGCGACTAAAACAAAAAGCACATTGCGGCCGTGTTTTTGATACGACCGACAGTGTTTTTTTACTTTGCTCGGCTATGGGATGAATATTGGCGGGAAATGTAGATGAGTTCGGTTGTCTAGCGCAAGCGCGGTATTTGTTCGTTCGGATTTCAGAAAGGAACTTTTACGTTCAAACACGGCGGCCGTGTTTTCTGTGCTTCGTCTAATAAAGTTTCGGGGAAGTTCTGAAAGACTTTGGAAAATTAAGTGAGAAAGAATTACAATGGACTAATTAACTGAAAATGAATAAGTTACGGGTGTGTTAGTAATTATTGTGAAGAAAAAACAACATCGATAGAGGTCAGTAATTCTTAGCGCTTTATTTTTTTGTAGTTTTATCGAATAAAATATGGAATTAAAATACTAAATTAATAAACATGAATTAAATAAGCATTATTTTATCTAAGAAGACTGAAGCTTCGTTTTTGAGAACTTTTTTCCAATCTGATTAATTTTCTTAATTCAATTCTTCTGCCTCAAAAATAAGCCAAGTGAAAAATTAGATGAAAGTTTTTGTAGCCATGTAATCAATTATTATTAATATCTATTGTTATCATGTACATAGACCGGCTTGCAACGAAAAAAAAAAACTAAATTTACTTATCAATAGGTAACTAATAAAACTAAGAAAGAGATAACCAGAAGAAAATTCCAGAAAGCAGAAACCAAAGTTCAATACTAATTGCTATTTAGTATTTAACTAATATCATTATCTAATTAAACACACACAAAAAGTCGTAATTAATAGAAATAATTCGCATAGAGCTGAATATTGGTAGAGACAATACATTTTACACCATACTAAATATAAAGAAAATCTGAAATGTTCCCGCGGAGCAGCTTTATGCAAAAAAAAACTTAATTTTTCGTATCTAATTAAATGGAACCATAGACTCACTCTTGACCGGGTTATAAACCCATTTCGTTGGGTCTACTTATAAGTTTACTGAATAGGGCGAGGGCGTCGCCAGCCGATGGCGCAAGTTGACTTTACCTACTACAATTCATAATTTTCTCATCTATACATCTATATCTATACTTATTATAAATCAAAGTCGCTTTTTTCCCTCATGTCCCTTTGTTCCCTTTAATCTTTAAAACTAAGCAACAGATTTTGATGATTCTTTCAGTGTTAGATAGCCCATTTATCGAGGATGGCATATAGGCTATATTTTATCACGCTAAGACTAATAATGGACCTATTTATGCATACCGGACTCAACTCACACGATGACAGTTCTGAGAAAAAGCCGTTTTTATTAAAATTGTGTATTCTTTAAAAGTGATTGTTATTTTAAGTAAAGTTAATTTACAATAGTATATTTGGTAATTTATTCTATGCGTACAAACATAAATATGTTAAAAATTACTACTATTTCCAACAAAAATTAAACAAAAACAGGAGGGTTCCTTTTAGGAAAACTATATTAGTGTGGGATACATATAATCCAAAGCGAACCATCTTTTTAGATTTATTACACAAGTCAACTTGATTTTCGTGCATGAGATCTGTGCACCCGATTTGGATGTCTAACATCTAATTAGTAATAGAAACAACGATTTTAACTTATAAAATTTGCTTTTAAATAAACTGAGGCCTCATGAACTTTCAAATTTTGAAGAAAACCGGTATTTTTTTCTTTCGGTTATGTAGTAATAGAATGAAATATATATTCATTATTTTTTAGTATATATTGTTGCTTATATTCCCAAAAAAAGATTGAAATGAAAAAAATATATAATTTAGATTTAAAACTTAATATTTTTTTGTATCTAGGTGAGCATATCCTAAATATATCTTGTTGTATGCTTCGGCAGTAAGTACCTACCTGGTATAATGTGGAGCTCCTACTTTTTTCTGGTTTTTACAAGGATGTTTAAAACTAGATGATGCCTGCAACTCCGTTTCGCCAAAACTCGTTTATCGTGCAGGAACCGTACATTTTTCCGGGATGAATTGTCCTTTCCCGGTACTCAAAGTCTCAAATCTGCATACCAAATTTCAGCAAAATCGGTTCAGTGGTTTGGGCGTGAAGAGATATCAAACAGACAGATAGACAGACAGACGGACAGACAGACAGACAACACTTCCGCATTAGTAGTGATGGTTTCAAGCAACGTTGCAAAAATCTTAATGTAAAAAATAATGATAATAATACAAAAAATAATAGTAATGGAGAATCGTCCTTGAAGTTTTGATGTCTCCGATTTAGTCCAGATTCGGGGAGGGGGTAGCCGAGGTATTGCCTTTGAAGTTGGAAGAAACCCCGTTCCTCTAGGCCTATTGGGAGCGGAGTTATGGCTACTTTTTTAAGACATTTGACAGTTGCCGAGCTGTCAATGTCAAACTTTGAGTGCTTATAACTCGGCAACTGTTTGTCCTCGATATGGGGTTCTTCGGCTTGTTCTTCCTGGATTTTTCCCCTCTATACGATCGTGTCGTAACGGTCGTGTGTGCGCAATACACACGACCACTCTGGTTTCAATGAAACCAGGCCAGTTACGCAGGAGTAATTTTATAGTGCCCAAGTGTGTGCGCAATACACAAGAGCACTTTGGTTTCAATAAAACCAGGCCAGTTAAGCAGGAGTAATTTTATAGTGCCCAAGTGTGTGCGCAATACACAAGAGCACTATTCTTTACTCTCGTAACCCAACGAAGCGGAAGACCGACATGACTGGTGAGAGATCAGGTGCACGACCGACTTTTTACACGGGCACACACTTGGGCACTATAAAACTTTTTACTACTTATTAATTTTGCTCTATAATGGTACGGAACCCTTCGTGCGCGAGTTCAACTCACACTTGACCGATTTCTTTTTAAATGTACCTAAGTAAACAAAATATTTTTTTTTGGTTTTGTATTTTTCTTTAGGCACGATATGAAAATAATATTTTCTAAGTGTTAGCCACTGATATTGAATATAATTGCAAAAAACATGCAAATAACGATTTTTATTCTTCGTATTAGCACTTTTCTTACTGGGCCTAAAGAGAAAAAAAGAAAGCAATAAAATAACGTCTTAGCCACTGATTTTGAATATAAATATTACATAGGGTGAACATGACTAGTGATTGGACAGTAGTCAGTACTAGTCATTGGACACAGCACAAAAACACTATAATATTTATTGAGGTTGCTTTAATAGGTACCTGTTTATCTTTTTAAAATTTCGTTTTATTACTTTAAAAATGCAGTTTTTAAAGCAAACTTTATAAATAATATTGCATTTTTGTGTTTTGTCCAATAACTGGTACTATCTAATCACTAGTCGTTTTACCCTATCAAAAACTGGGATATGTCTATTTTGTGTCGGGCCTGTGTCACAATGACCCGTGAGTCTTTGTAAAATATTAAGAACTAAGCCTTTTTTAATATGCAAACAAGTCGCATGATTCTACTTGCCTAATTTAAAAAAAAAATCGAGAGACCAATATGTAGTTTGGATCTATATAAAAAAAAAACAATACTCATTAATTTGTTAGTTGATAACTTTGTTGTAAAAATGTTTTGTTCTGAAAAAATTGTTAGATTACTACGATCTTCATAGGGTCGATAAAAGGGCCATTTTGGAATACTTCTGCATTATTAACTCAATTTTGGCAATGGTGTGGATTGGACTCATTTTGCATAAATAGGGTCAATTGGAGCGAAGAAATAGAGGAAAATGAGGAAAAAAGGGGAAAATTATTTGAAAGGGCTAACTTGAACGCTTTAATCTCAGGAACTACCTACTGGTCCAATTTGAAAAATTCTTTCAGTGTTAGATAGCCCATTTATTGAGGAAGGCTATAGGCTATATTTTATCACGCTAAGACTGATAGGTGAATGTGGAAAAAACGGGGGAAATTATTTGAAAGGGCTTATCTCGCGAACTACTGGAGCAATTTTTATGTTATTTGGCACAGATAAGAAGTAGACCACGTGACGGATCATCTAGGCTATCGAATTTAGGCATAGTTGGGACCTGTAGCACCAAGCGCGTCCCCGCGCCAACTAACGTCTTGTTTTAATTATTACAATAATATTGTCTATCCAGAGTTGCAGACCGTGGGATGCCGTCCTTATCGGTCCATTGTGAATTGTCCAGTGTTTTATTGTATATGTGTGTTTTATTGTATATTTATAGGAATAATAAGAGAGTGCCGTTTGTGGGATCACAGACTGACAGGGGGCCACGGAAGATCAGGCGCCACGGCTTGCCGCGGTCGATGCCTGAGTGGCTTACCCTTTAAGCATGCAGTGTGTGCATTACACAACCAAAACAGAGTGCTTTTAAGTTTAATTTTAAGTGGCTAAATCTTGTATGTATGTTTGTGTGCGTCGTGTCAATTTACTTGTAATTCTTGTGTTGTTATTAACTCTGGCTGTGTTTTGTCCCTTGTATGCTTAATAAAGATGTTTTTATTTTTATTTTATTTTATTTAATTTAATCATTTTTCAGTGGCTATATTATGTTTTATATCCGTGCGACGCGACGCCGGGGCGTGTCGCTAGTTCTCTATAAATTAGAGTGGAATTGGTGAATTTATTCGAGTTTCGACGTACGGGAATGATTGTTCAAGGCTTGAACTTCAAGCAAATCAACTCCAAGACGTAGGACTTTGGTTGCATTATATTTGGCAACTTTTTTTAGAATATCTAGGGAGGGGCAGCTGTCCCTCCCTGCCCCCCTTAGGCGACGCCCTTGATAGGGTTAAATAAGTAATGAAATACCTACCTACTTAATATTGTTAAGTAAGTCTTATAGTTTCGAAAAAAGTGGCTGTGACATTCGGACGGACAGACAGATAGACATATTATAGACATGCTGCATACATGAGGAATTTAATAAGGTTTCCGTTTTTTTTAACTTTTTTGCCATTTGGCTACGGAACCCTAAAAAATAACCAGAGAGGAATAATTTACTATTATATTTTTTGGGAAATAATAAATATTGATTTAATTAAACCATTCTTATGGTTTAGTTAAATCAATCCGCCTTCTTTTTTGGATCACTTAAATATTTCTCAAAATCTACTGAACGACGTATTTTGATAAATTCGTATGGTAGGGTTTTGCCCTGGATTAGAATATATTAAGATACTTTTTATCACGAAAATCGAACGAAACAGCAGCTTTTTCAGGCAAAAGTCCCAAAAGCATAAAAGCACCTTATTAGAGCTTATTAAAAAAGAAAAATAAGTTCTACACGGAGGCGTCGAGGCGTATTTGTGTCATAAAACATAATATTATTTCTACTTTGACGAACTTTTTGTGAAAAGCTCGTGTTAACCTATATAAAAGTTCACTTTTGGTTAAGAAAAATAAGCTTATTTTCCACGTTAAAGCTAAAATCCGAAGGTATATTTTCTGTTGATTAAAATCATGTATTTCTTTCATCTCTATTGTTCTTATATCCCTACTTGCCTCTACTTAAGGGGGCGCCCAACCCAAAAAATCAAACGTCATCCTTCTCTCTTCACACTCACGCCCGTCTTTCATATGCCAGGTGAAAAAGGACGACGCGGATTGATCGCCAAGTTAGCGGGCAGTTAAAGGTATTTTTTTTTTTAAGGATATCTATTAAGTTATTAAAAAATATTTAACATAATCCCTGCCTTATCTATAATGTAATTATATTAAAAAGTTTCAAGCTTTATTTTAATGTATTACTCGAATAGTAGCTGTTTAACGTGTTAATTATAGGTGATTTGGAAGCAACTTCGCATTTTTTTTCTATCGAGAAAATGCTATCGTGTTTTTGAGTAACATTCAGTTTTTAGGGTTCCGTACCCAAAGGGTATAAAAGCGACCCTATTACTAAGACTACGATGTCTGTCCGTTTGTCCGTCTGTCCGTCTGTCTGTCACCAGGCTGTAACTCGAGAACCGCTATAGCTAGACTTCTAAAATTTTCACAGATTGTGTATATCTGTTGCCGCTATAACAACAAATACTAAAAATAAAATAATTATAGGGGGGCTCCCATACAACAAACGTGACTTTTTTACTATTTTTGTCTCTTAATCAACAACGGCAACACATAGGCAATTGAAATGTTCAGAAAATACTTAATTGTATTTGTACTTTAATAATTAAATAATACAATTTTAATAAATTAAAAAATGAAGCTGGGCTCCCATACAAAAAAACACAATTTTTTGTCTACTTTCGCTCTATACCGCTACGGTACCCTCCGTGTGCGAGTCCGACTTGGCCGATTTTTATTCATTAATATTGATATTATAGATATAGACGATCATATAAAGAAATTTGGCCAAGAGTTATAAATACTAGATGATGCCCGCAACTCCGTTGCACCAAAATTAGTTTATCGCACGGCAACCGTTTTTTTGTAAGAAAAACTATCCTGTCTTTTTCCGGGACTCAAAGTATCTCCGTACCATAGCTAACAGACAGACAGAGAGACACACTCGCATTTAGGCCGCGTTCACACCAAACCGACTGTCAGCCGCCGAATGTGAGCGAACGTTATGGTCGACTTACACGGGTGACTAACGGGTCGATTTTAGTCGCCCGGCAAGCCACCAGTCGAATCGCCTGTCCAAGTCGAATCGCCACCCCATTTACACATTCTACAAAAATCGACTATAAGTGCCGACAAACTATCAATTTGCAGCAAGCGATCGCTTGCGACTGAGCGTTTGCACGGTCGATTTTAGTCACCAGCCGCATGCGGCCATTGGTCGCACGACTTTGGGGCTTGCGGCTTAAGCCGCATGCGGCGTAGACGAATTGCCATTTAGATGGTCGATTTTCGCCGTGCGGCGTATTGTATTTCCATACATATCCACTTTTTCGTTCACACACGTTACTACGCTAGGCATAGAAGCGGATATTCGATACCGTATATTTTCACGTTCACACCGGGGCTCGCAGTGAGCCTGCTCACATTCGGCGGCTCACAGTCGGTTTGGTGTGAACACGGTCTTATAGTATTAGTATGAATGCTCTACATACTACAGCATGATAAAAAAAATCGATCGCTGAGTTAGTTACTTTAAAAAATAATAAATTGATGATAAACTAAGTTTGTTGCTGCTACGGTATAAACAGTGTTATCTAGACAAGTCAGTGCATCGACCTAGCGCTAGGCTATGCACAGGGCAGGAGCGGTATCAAAGCTTTGTACTTAATCAGATCTACTAGAATCTTATTCTACATGGATAATATTGTCATTAGTCTATGATTCCCCTTGATCCACGTGGTAAGTGTTTACTGTAACAGCTACGCATTCATGGTGGTTATCAATTAAAATTATATTATATCATGGCTCAGGACCATTACTCGAATCCTATTAAGTACTGATAAAAAATTATCCAACTATATCCTATATATTTTATTAATTTGCAAACAAAGACAGTGCATTTCCAAAACTATAGTATAGTTTTCACAGAGCCAGTACTGGCTGCCAATAAGACTGGCAGCCAGTATTGGCTTGGTATATGCCGCGTGTGAACAGTTTTTCAAGCCAGGCCAAACTGTTCACACGCGCCAAGCCAATCTTATTGGCAGCCAGTACTGGCTCTGTGAAAACTATACTTGTTACACATTTTAAATACTTATGTTTATCTAGATGACGCCCGCAACTCCTTTGCGCCAAAATTAGTTTATCGCGCGGGAACCGTACATTTTTCCAGGATAAAAAGTATCCTATGTCCTTTTCGGGACCCAAAGTATCTACATGCCAAATTTCAGCTAAATAGATTCAGCGGTTTGAGCGTGAAGAGGTAACAGACAGACAGACATAGTATGGATATGACGTGTTCTACTCTCAGTTTATGTGATAGCTTAAGCTGGAAGCTGGAACTATAGTGTACGATCCACATAATTACTTACTTGGTCTGAAAATAAAACGCTTGTACATTTTTATTCTAAATCGCGTTCGCTCCCTCTTACGCCGACGCTCAGTTCGTGGCCTTATGATAAGTTGCAAGTGATAAAGTAAGCTAAGGATTTGTCTAGCTGTCGCAATTTACTCCCCTGTTATCTGTGTATAGTTTGAAATACATAGTTACTATACAAAACTTACTTAATCTTATTCATATTAGATGTCATTTGTAAGAAATGGTTGGAACCAAAAAACTTGATCTTGACTGAGCTTCATTCTTTGATTTGGGATTTTGGATGAAGTAAGAACGCGTTGACGTTTTATAATCATTGCTCGTTTAAAGATATAACATAATATCTACCTACATATCATATATATCTACCATTTTGTACTCAAATATGAAACGGACTAGGTATATCGAATAAGAAACGAAGCTGCACTGAACTGAGCAATTTCTCAAAGGTTTTATGTTAGTTCTCTACTAGTAGTAACTTATCAACTTTAAGACATCTTTAGTTCATAATAATGCTAAAATAAAATAAAATAAAAATAAAAATTCATTTATTGCAGCAAAAATAAATACTTATACATGATTTCCAGGAGCTATTTGGTACAG
Source organism: Lysandra bellargus (assembly GCA_905333045.1). Classification (NCBI taxonomy): domain Eukaryota; kingdom Metazoa; phylum Arthropoda; class Insecta; order Lepidoptera; family Lycaenidae; genus Lysandra; species Lysandra bellargus. The sequence goes on from HG995354.1 coordinate 4,367,488, forward strand.
TGTTTAAATACATCTACTGATTATACCTGGCCATAGATGATAGATCAATAAATCTGAAAACCCAGAAACAGGCTTTAAAATACATGAAACAATTAAATATGCAATCATAATATATGCCAGCGGTAGTCGGTCAGCGAACAATGCAAAGCTCATCAGAAATGCAGATCAGCAATACCTTGCATGGTGAATGCTGAATTTCCAAATGTCTTGGCATCAGCAGTTTTGTGGTGGGATTTCATACCTGGAAATTGTGAATTTGATGTGGTTTTAGCTTGAAAGTGAGTGAAAGATTTTCACACTTTTTGAAAATAGATCATGATATCACATTTTTGAGAATAAATTTTTCAATGTTTCAATTGGATATCGTCTATGGACCTGTGGACCAACAGGAATAAAATAGACTATTTAATCCCATTCAGTGCCACCAACGCACCATTTGCGTTTTGCGAGTTTACTTTCTGGTGCCACCAACGCACCATATGCGTTGAGGTACCTTTGATATTTTTCCCGGTTTTTCTTTATATTGGCTATATTTAATTTGAATCTTTGGCCTCATTAGCTACTGGAGATATATTTTACATGTGGTGACACTGTCGGTTTTTGGTCTGGACTCTGGATCTCTTTTTTTGACAGCGAAAAAACCGTTAGCCCAAATACTGCCTGATCAAATAAGTAAGGATTTTGTTTATTTTATAAGGATTCTATTTCAATTTTCAGTTTTTTTTTTCAAAGAAGGGGAGAAAGGACTTTGAATTACCATAGGTAGCTTGATAAGCGGTTAACTGTATGTAGAAAAAGACCTACCTGTATTTAAAAATTATTCAGCTACCCACTATGTTGCATAACACAGTTCAATTAAAACAAAAGCGTCAACGTAAGTGGTGCGTTGAATGGCACTTGTGATTGGATTTGTCTCACCAGTGCCACCAACGCAATTGGTGCGTTTATCGTATTTAGAGAGGTTTTCGTTATTTATTGCATTATTCAATACATAAAATACGTTAAACAATGTATTTTAAGTTAGAAAAAACAAAAAAAAAAAATCAAGTGGCACCACCGGTATGTTACAGGTGGATTGGTGGCATTGAATGGGATAGCGGTAAATGTACGGTTTCTATCGCTTTTTTTAGGGTACCATACCTACTATTCGTAAGAAGGAATGAGACTAGACCGCAGGCGCGGCGTAGAAGAAGTTACCCCTTTCTATAACTGTTGTTTATAATGTATGGTTGCTGCCGCCTGCCCTGTTTTTTTAACAGGAATAGCTTAGGTCATCAATGTTTGATTTTAAGCTTCGATCACTAATATTGTGATCGAAGATTTTAGGAGAAATAACATGTTTCCAACGTGGAAATCGAACCCACGACCTCCGAGTCCGAGCCACGCTCTAAGCCACTGGAGTCTGGACCACGGAGGCATTAAATCTGCTTAAAATACTAGAAGTAGAACTTAATTGTCGAGTGTTACTGATGCTACTTATTTACTGTCGAGCGGATTGGACCGGGTAACTTTACGAGCGGGAAGTTTATACAGCCACGTTTAATACTTCAGGTCGAGTTAAATCAAAAGATTAGACTGCGCCAGTGGAATGGAGTATGTGCGCTTTGCAGGTAATATTAATATTATGAGTATCATCATCATCTTACCCCAAATTATTTATTAGTACTATGTACATAAGTAATAGAAATGTCTCTGTGGTTCAGTGGTTTATAGCGTAGTGAAACGGCGGTCGTGGGTTGATTCCTGCGTAGGAAAAATGTTTCAAAGTTTGGCCAGGCCTATCCTCTGATTGGCTATACTTTGATACATGATAGAGAATAATATGATAGAGGCATCTAAAAAGCGTCGTTCTACACCCTTTCTGGGTATTGTGACCTGAGTTGACCCATTCGTGCCGAAGTGAGCTATGACGTAAACTACGAATTGGCGGTTTCCATTGAATTTGATTGACCTTGTTCTTAAAGCTCAATGTTGCCATGACCGTAATGCATTTTGCGTAGGAGCGCCTAGATGTCTAGGGCTTTAGGCATAAAACATTATACCTACGCGTTTACTAAGTGAGATTTGCACCCAAGCTAGGATGAACTTAAAATTAAAAAAAAAGGAACCGCCTAGGATTTGGTATGGAGTTGAAAGCAAATATGAGAATGTCTGTCCGTCTGTCTGTCTGTCTGTCTGTCTGTCTGTCGCCAGGCTGTATCTCAAGAACAGCTATAGCTAGACTTCTAAAATTTTCACAGATTGTGTATATTATCTGTTGCCGCTATAACAACAAATTCTAAAAACTAAATAATATTAATATTCGAGGGGGGATATTATATATATAACAACAAACATGTTTTTTTTGCCTTTTTTGCTCGATATCAATAATGGCACAACAACTTGAAATTTTCACAAAGGCCTTCAATATATTATGTGTTATTTAATATGAATTATTTAATTTTATAATATAATGTTTAAATAAAATAAAAATTTAAGGGGGCTCCCATTCAAAAAACACAATTTTTGGCCAATTTTTGCTCTATAACGGTACGGTACCCTTTGTGCGCGAGTCCGACTTGCACTTGGCCGATTATTTTATTTGTAAAGCTTTTTTGCAACGGATTAAAACTTTTTATCGCAAACGAGCGGTGTGCCCAGTTACGATTTTGTCAAAAATCTAATAAAATTGTGCTAAATCTAATAGCGGTTTTACATTATTCCAACCAGTGATCCAATTCAGTGCTGGATTGCTACTGGTTTTTTTATGAAATAAGGGGGCAAACGAGCAAACGGGTCACCTGATGGAAAGCAACTTCCGTCGCCCATGGACACTCGCAGCATCAGATGAGTTGCAGGTGCGTTGCCGGCCTTTTAAGAGGGAATAGGGTAATAGGGGAGGGTAGGGGAAGGGAAGGGAATAGGGGAGGGAAGGGAAGGGAATAGGGTAGGGGATTGGGCCTCCGGTAAACTCACTCACTCTTTTTTCTGTGAGAACATTGTATTTCTCCGGTCGAGCCGGCCCATTCGTGCCGAAGCATGGCTCTCCCACGTATAATAATGTAAACGGCACTGGAATGCACTGAAATGCTGCACTGAATTATATTCCAGTGCTCGTTTACATCATATTTTTCTAGGTGCAATCCAGAGCTGATTTGGATCCCTGGATTGGTGATTTGTCGTATAGATAGACCTCCGATTTCGGTTCAACAAATTCGAGTTTAGATCTTTATGTCAATGTCAAGTGTGCGTTTGCGTTAGTCAAGTGCGCGTTATTTAAGACGCTGAGAGCTGCCAATGACCTTAATTTCGCATCACTCTCGCACCACTGTCGATTTTCATGCCAGAGAGACAGAGATATGAAGTGTTCACTCGATAGCGTGGATACATTTTTCGTTTGTTAGAGGAAAAAATAAATATTATGGGAAATCTAGATGTCAGAACCGAAAATTAAATCTGGCAATCTTTGGATTTTTGTAAAAGGTATCAAATAAACAAATTTTTAAAGCATAGATTGTATTATTACTTTAATTAGAACTGTTTAAAGTTCCTGAAAGATGTGACTTTGGTATTTTTTGCATCCAGTAGGAGTACATTATTTTATTATATAAATTAGACAAGCTTTTTCCAAATATAATCAAAAATCACACTTTTTTTTTCTGCCAGTCAATGAAATTCATACGTCTAGAAAACTGCACAAGATGTCGAATTGGCAGCTGTCTTCGCCTTAAGTCGCACGTTAGTCAAGTGCGGGTAATTCAAGTGCGTATAATTCAAGTGAATGTCATACTCGTACTCGTAAACCTCGGATAAATGGCACCACGCAGCTGACGTCACTCAATTAGCATTACGCCATTTAGGAAAGGACCAGTCAAACAAACAGCAAACTACTGTTTAACGAGTCTGATTAGAAACTCGTTATGATGACCCATTTTACTCAATTAGCGAGCTATTATAGCAATTTCTGTTTAGTATAGATTTAATGGTGTTTTCGAGTTCTGGGTGGTACAAAATGAACATTATAAAGCACTAGATGTCGCCCTCAACTGCGTTGCGTCAAAATTTGTTTATCCTGCAGGAACCGTAGATTTACTGGGACAAAAATGTCCTACGTCCTTTTTTACGACTCATAATATTATCTTCATAGCAATTTTCAGCAAAATCGGTTCAGCACTTTGGGCGTAGAGAGCTAGCAGACAGACAGACACGCTTTCGCATTTATAATATTAGTATGGATGGTAAGGCAACAATAACTTAGTGAATAAAACTTCAGAACAAAAAGAAATGGCAAAAAAGTGACCAGGAATCCTCACCATATCTTACAAGATATTATAGATATAGATATATAGATTAGATTATAGATAATATAAAACGTCTACTCAAGCCCACAAAACGACATAAAATTTCCCAACCATTTGTCACATAAGATATAACAGTCTCTGAAAATACATTTTCATCTACCTGAGTGCATAAAATCTTGTCGCCATTCCGCGATGAATTTGGTGAAGTGACAGAAACCAATGGCCGCCGGGAAATGAATGTTACTTTATACGTTTTTGCGATGTAAAGATGTATTATGTTAACTGTGTCAAGAGGACTTAACACCTTTACAACATTCGGTATTTCGCTATAATTGGTTTCGGCAATCAACTTTTTAACCTACTTCCAAAAAGGAGGAGGTTAATTTTCCTACAATTTATGTATTACTAGATGACGCCCGCAAATTCGTTGCGCCAAAATTTGTTTGTGCGGGAGCCGTACATCTTTTGGGGATAAAAATTATCCTATGTCCTTTTCCGGGACTCAAAGTATCTAAATAACCAGCAGAATGGGTTCAGCTATAAAGATAAATAGACATGATTGCTCATTTTATTTTTACAAACTTATATTATATATCCATACTTCCATACTCAATATTATAAATGCGAAAGTGTGTCTGTCTGTCTGTCCGTCTGTCTGTCTGTTACCTCTTCACGCCTAAACCGCTGAACCGATTTTGCTGAAATTTGTATGGGGATACTTTGAGTCCCGGGAAAGGACATAGGATACTTTTTATCCCGGAAAAATGTACGGTTCCCGCGCAATAAACGAATTTTGGCGCAACGAAGTTGCGGGCGTCATATAGTAAGTAATATTTTATTTTTCCGAGAAAGGCAAAAGGAAAATGAAAAACAAAGACAAATTAAGTAAGGTGTTGCAGCGACCACGGGCTTACCTTAGGTTAAAGAAAAGCGTAGTATCTACTTGCAAACTTACTTTACAATAAGTAGGTAGTACCTACTAGGTACCTATATATTATTTTCTAAGAAAACCTTAGCTTTATGACTTCTGATAGAAAAATATGTAAAACGTACTATTTTCTGTTTCACGAACATACGCCCTAGTGTGTGTGTCCCTTGTGTAGAGTTCAGTGTGAACAAGGGCGTCGCCAAGGGGGGGCAGGGAGGGGCAGCTGTCCCCCCCCAAAGATTCTAAGAAAGTTGCCAAATGCTACCAAAAATATAATGCAACCAAAGTCCTACGTCTTGGAGTTGATTTGCTTGAAGTTCAAGCCTTGAACAATCAACATCGAAACTCGAATAAATTCATCAATTCCAATTCTAATTCATAGAGAATGAGAAAAGTATGAATTGTAGTAGGTAAAGTCAACTTGCCAACCCCCCCCCCCCCTTGCGCCATCGGCTGGCGACGCCCTTGAGTGTGAATGTAGCAGCGCTGTAAAAGCAAAAATTTTTGTGATTTGTGTCATGTCATGGCAAGCGCCAAAGCGTCGGAAGTTTTCCCACACAAAAGTTAAAAAAGTTACTCTTTCAGCACTGCTACTTTCACAGTAAAACAAGGAACTCATACACACCCTAAAGTTTTATCACTTAGTTTTTTTACACATTTGTGGAGGAGTATTTTATTATAAGCTGTTTGTTCGAAGTTGTTCAAAGTTGAAATCCATACTTCCATATTAATATTATAAATGCGAAAGTGTGTTACCTTTTCGCGCTCGAACGCCTGAACCGATTTTGCTGAAATTTGGCATGGAGATACTTTGAAGTTTGAGTCCCGAGAAAGGACATAGGATAGTTTTTATCTCGAAAAAATTTACGGTTCCCGCGCGATAAAAGAATTTTGGCGCAACGAAGTTGCGGGCGTCATCTAGTATAATAATAAATCAGTGTTAAACTAAAATGACTAATTATGGCCAAATATTTGACTACGAATTTCCGTTTTAAATATTGAAACAGCGTTGACGTGATTGTATATTTGTATACAAATATGAAATATTCATTTTAATTTATGCCGTCATGCAATATTTATTTAACTAATATTTTCTGATTAAATTTATAGTCAGGTATGTTAAATTTTATAGTAATTATAATTAGTAAAATATAGTTGAGTATATTTATTATAGTCAGTGCAATCCACGAAGACGCGCCTCACGTATTCCTCCTAATCGTTTATTAGTTTAAGTGAGCAATTCGCCAATGTTGAGTGTTATCGGTGCACACTAATCACCTATGAGTGCACGCGCACACTACAAAAAACATAGACTAAAATTAAGATTAAGCGTCACGGTCAAAGGGAAATATGCTCAATTGCTCACCCAAAAATTGGTGGCGCGCGTCTTCGTGAATAGGCTACTTGACCTATTTTTTTTTCTTCATGCTAATCGCTTCTTAGTCATTCATTTTCACAAAAAAAAAACTAATATTTTAATATTTTACACAGTAGAAACCCATAAAAATGTCGATTGAAAAACAAGCCTTTTAAATGGCGCCGAAAACTCTGTCCGCCATACATACGTTTTGTATTGAAACTCTCTTTATTGAAAAAATTTTTATGTGCTAAATGCACGAGTCTAAAAGTGCCCAAAAATTATAAAATAAATAAATAAGAAATTAGAAATCATTTGTAATGTTGAAAACTTTTGGAGAAAAGTTTTGGCCATTTCATTTCCCGTCTACAATAAATGGAGATAATATATAAAACTGATGTTTTATTTTAATTATTTAAGAAAATATATTTTACAAATCTCTCTAGGCTCATTCTTAATATTTATGTACAAATAAACTTACATATAACGAGCACGATAAATAAAAGATATTAAATTACTATGAGGATGACGTCACATCCGAATCGGAAGTACCGCAAAAGCGTTTTCGTCAGTACAAATCCTATTTTCATAAAATCATATTTTCAAATCGAATTTATTTATCAATCATAAGCTTTTATTTGATGATAAGGGTGAAATACGGTTTCCTAGGCCAAGTTCTACTAGAAATATGCATTTGTTCCATGAAATTGAATATAGGTCAAGTAGCCTATTGCACGGACTATACGTATAATATTTTTTATACATTTACTAGCTGTCCCGGCAAACGTTTCTTTGCCATATTAAAGTATTATTTTATTGAAGTGACTAAATAAGTATGTCACCATGGCAACGCCGATCGCTATCCCGTCGCACAAACAATGGTCGCCGTCAGTCTCAGGTTGTAATAATTTACTATTATTTATTCAACATATGCACTTATCAATATATAAAGTACCGAGTAGCTGATTCTCAGACCTACTGAATATGCATATAAAATTTGGTAAAAATCAGTAAAGCCGTTTCGGAGGAGTTCGTGGACTAACATTGTGACACGAGAATTTTATATACAAGAAGTAAATATCAAAAGTAGAAATATATTTTACTTAATGCTTATTTCAATTGCTTCAAATCTTTGAGTCCCGGGAAAGGACATAGATTACTTTTTATCCCGGAAAAATGTACCGTTCCCGCGCGATTTAAAACGAATTTTGGCGCAACGGAGTTGCGGGCGTCACGTACTACAATATAATACAATTATATTTTTTATATGAATTATATGAAATATTATATGTTTTTTGTCTAATATAATCAAACAATTGTTTTTTTACATCTTCTAATATATAAAATTCTCGTGTCACAATGTTAGTTCGCGTACTCCTCCGAAACGGCTTTACTGATTTTTACCAAATTTTATATGCATATTCAGTAGGTCTGAGAATCGGCTACTGGGTACTTTATATATTGATAAGTGCATATGTTGAATAAATAATAGTAAATTATTACAACCTGAGACTGATGGCGACCATTGTTTGTGCGACGGGATAGCGATCGACGTTGCCATGGCGACATACTTATTTAGTCACTTTATATTATGGAAAATCAACGTTTGTCAGGACAGCTAGTATTATATAAAAAAATACCCTTTCTTTTAGCTTTGTCGTCAAGTAAAGTCGTGGGTGGCCACTAAACGCGATGACTCAATCGCTTCCAAAACATAGCGATTGAGTTTTTATTAAATGTTTGTTGGCATCTAATGGATCTATAAATAAAAGTGTAGGCGACGGTATATAGGACATTTCCAATGAATGGGATAGAAGATTGACTCATTGAGATAAATGTGGCAGTTTTTACATGATATGACCTCTCTATGTTAAACCGTACAACTGTAATATTACAGTAGCTTGTGAGTTATAAGCTACTTATAATAATAAAAAGGATGTAACAAAACAAGGTAATAAATAATAATACGTTAGGGCAGTGGTTCCCAACCTTTTTAGAGCTGTTACCCCTAAGACCTGTTAGAGAAACATTCGCAAGTTTTTTAATATCTTTAGGTTCAGACTTCAGTTACACTTAACGCGCATCTCATATCACGGTCTCTTGCCTTTTTTTAACGTTACCAGAGTTGAGAGGCCGCTCTCGCATTTACAAGTGGTAGCTAACGGTACCAACATTTTCAGATCTCTGTCTGCAATTATAGGGTATTCTGTACCTGTTTTTCTCCAAAATGTATAGTTTATTTTTTTCTATCAATTCATCTATTTTAGGTACCACCTCTGTTACCCCTTTAGAATAGCTATTTTACCCCCGCCGCGAGGGTAATTACCCCCAGGTTGGGAACCACTGCATTAGGGTGTCTATAAGTCCCCTGTATAGAGTTCACAGTTCACTGAAGAGTACTTTCACAGTGAACTGTATATTATAAGGGAGTAGGAACACATACGCAACGTACAGTAATTTTGTTACACCCTGTACGTTACATGCGAATGTGTAGTAGCATATTTGCCTATGATCTACCCCCTCGTCTGTCGGACGCCATCTAATGGCGTATTTAAAAAACAGGCGCATCTGTCGGACGCCAGTAGACGGCGTTTTTTCCCCCCGTATTTTAATGTCATGATTTTGCGTTTTAAACATATTCTATTCTGCTCAAACTTGTACAAAGTACTGGAGATACGACAAGGAAGGAATAGAATACACTACGTATAACACGTGATACAAAATTTTTAAATTCCAACTCAGTATTTGCAACGCAGTGCAAAGTGCATAGCAGTGCTGGTTTTTTACCTTTAAATTATTATAATTACCGTGTTTAAGGTGAAAATTGTGTTTTTATAATGAACGGGTAAGTAATAAACAGTTTTTAATTCATATCTTATGTTATAGACAATGATTTTAGGTACAAATTTATATTTTTATAAAACGTCGCCCGCCATTTGGCGCGCATTCTCCCTACATTTTGACTTGTATGTATTAAAACAATACTTTAACAAGAGCCAAAGTAACCAAATAAGTAACTAAATACGTAATTATATACGTAAAGAGTATTTAAGTTCTTGGAATTAAAGTATCAAAACAGACGCTCGGGTCGCCCTAAGAAGGCAAGTGATTGTAAAGCTTGTATTATAAAAAAAATTGTATGAAAACGTGTTGGTTTTTAATAAAATATTGTAAAACTGTATATTCTTTTGTAAATGAAATAAAATAATTTTGAATGAATGGTTTATTTTTTAAATAACATACGAAATATTGGCGTGTATTGACTTTCACCTACTTACACCTTAGGATTTACAAAATATTGTAGGGTAAAATAATATTAAATTATATAAATTATGTTAGTGTATATCATACAGATTCTAACAACATAAACTGTATATATATATTTCATAAAAAATTAGGGAGTTATCGTCATTTTAATGCGACGGGGCGCTTATTTCCAGTCCTAGGCCGAAATCTGTCTGACAGTCACGCCCGAAGATGACATTTTAAATTTTGACGTATGAGGGGCTACGTGACTTCGACTTTGCAGTATATGGACAGCTTCGCAGTCATGGTGGCAAACATTATACGAAGATATCGAAAATAAATTATACCGCAAGGGCAATTTTATACTTAATTTGTATGACTATAAAGTCGTGAATTCGCTGCGGCCAGAAGCTATCGGCTCGCTCGGAAAAACTGCGACAAAATGTAATTTTAATTATTTAAAAAATAACTAGGAGCATTTAAGCAAAATGCTTCTATACGATTTTGAGTTGCAAAGGTGTCTATTAATTCGACTCATTTCCTACAATACATCTATTTTCGTTTAAAAATAATCTTCAAATTTCGTATTTTTAAGAGGTCATTTCGAAAATTAAATATATCGAGGCAAAATACATTAATCGTGTTTCTAGTTCTTCTCAAACCTAGATAAGGCTATGAAGATATGTATAATACCATTACCAGATTAGTAACATTCTGAGGGTCATCACGTCAAAAAGGACAGTTTTTTAGGGTTCCGTAGCCAAAATGGCAAAAAACGGAACCCTTATAGATTCGTCATGTCTGTCTGTCTGTCTGTCTGTCTGTCCGTCCGTATGTCACAGCCACTTTTATCCGAAACTATAAGAGCTACACTATTGAAACTATGAACCGCATTAAGATTTTGATACAAAAATGGAAAAATGCTTAAAAATTTTAGGGGTCCCCATAGGTACAACTGAAACAAAAAAATTTTTTTTCGTCTAACCTACGCGTATAGGGTATCTATGGATAGGTCTTCAAAAATCATATTGAGGTCTCTTATATCATTTTTTTCTAATCTGAATAGTTTGCGAGAGAGACTCTTCCAAAGTGGTAAAATGTGTGCCCCCCCTCTAACTTCTAAAGTAGGGGCACGATAATTCTAAAAAAAAAATATATGATGTACATTACTATAAAAACTACCAACGAAAATTGGTTTGAACGAGATCTATCAAGTAGTTTTTTTTATACGTCATAAATGGTAAACCTTAATTAAACTTTCATTAAATCAACTAATATATAAAAATAAATCAAAAACCTTTTAATTTTATAGAAATAAACCTTATTGCTGCTGCGGAACCCTTCAGTGGCGAGTCCAACTCGCACTTGGCCGGTTTTTTCAATATAGCGCCTTAAGGCCCTCTAGACCAAGCGAAATAGGCATTTAGCGCAACCAAGAGTTGCCCGCGATTGTCGCAAAGCGAGCCGCGCGCCTACGTCGCCGGCGTGAACTTACATAAACCCGCCCGGCAAAGTGTCACAGTGTAGTCGTGTCGGCAGTAGGTCAACTTATTTTATTATTTGTATTAAAAAAATATAATAAAATCTAAAGATATATAACTGTTTTAATGCAACACATAATTTGAATAGATATTTTAAGGAGCTACCTAAGTACAAAATGCAATTTTTATTCAAATTTTATTCAATTATTTTTACAGTTTCTATGCATTGTGTTCTGTTACAAGTATAAAAACACGCTTTTTAGGATTCCGTACCCAAAGGGAAAAAACGGGACTCTATTATTAAGACTTCGTTGTCTGTCCGTCTGTCTGTCTGTCTGTCGCCAGGCTGTATCTTCGCCAGACAGAGACACCAACGTGTAGTATATTTGTCTATGTCATGCGGCATATTCATCTATGTCATAGCGTTTTTACGCAATATCGATATCCGATAAAAACAGAAAACTCAACTATGTTCATGGCATAAATGCATTTTGCAAAATATGCAGAAAGTTGTTGCTTTATTTCACCGATATAATTTTTTTTAATAAGGGTGCAAACGAGCAAACGGGTGGAATAGTGGAAAGCAACTACAGTCGCCCATGGACACTCGCAACATCAGAAGAGCTGCAGACGCGTTGCCGGCTTTTTAAGAGGGAATACGCTCTCTTCTTGAAGGTTTCCAGGTCGTATTGGTGGTTGGTAGTTTTGTGCGCGAGATTCCATTCACCAAGGTGATGAGGATGGTATATTTTTCGCGTGGAAAATGGCGAAAAGTTATCAGTTATCAGTTCTTTAATTGCAGTAAAAGCGGTGGTTATACAAGGTGTTTACAATAGTAATAGTTCTGACACTTTTAACTATACAATAGCATGCAAATATTATATCTAAATAAAATATTAAGAAAAGCTAGTTCATTATTAGTTACATTAATCACATCATTAAGAATTATTATAACAAACAATATACCAATATAATATGCATTATCTTATTTGTATTTTTTAATAATTTAAAGTTGTAGGAGACCGCATGATTCCGAACAATTCTTTAGAGAATATGATATTATATTATAAAAAAAAACCGGCCAAGTGCGAGTTGGACTCGCCCGTGAAGGGTTCCGCAGCAGTAATAAGGTTTATTTCTATAAAATTAAAAGGTTTTTGATTTATTTTTATATTTTAGTTGATTTAATGAAAGTTAAATTAAGGTTTACCATTTATGACGTATAAAAAAACTACTTGTTAGATCTCGTTCAAACCAATTTTCGTTGGTAGTTTTTATAAAAATGTACATCATATATTTTTTTTAGAATCATCATGCCCCTACTTTAGAAGTTAGAGGGAGGGGGGACACACATTTTATCACTTTGGAAGAGTGTCTCTCGCAAACTATTCAGATTAGAAAAAATGATATTATTAGAAACCTCAATATGATTTTTGAAGACCTATCACACATAATCATATACACGCATAGGTTAGACGAAAAAATTTTTTTTTTGTTTCAGTTGTAACTTGTACCTATGGGGACCCCTAAAATTTTTAATATTTTTTCCATTTTTGTATCAACATCTTAATGCGGTTCACAGACTACATCTACTTACCAAGTTTCAATAGTATAGCTCTTATAGTTTCGGACATACGGACGGACAGACAGACAGACAGACAGACAGACAGACATGACGAATCTATAAGGGTTCCATTTTTTGCCCTTTTGGCTACGGAACCCTAAAAAAGGTTTAGAGCACTCCCCGTGATATAACCGATAGAGGATGCAGAGTGAAGCTATACTTTAATATTATAATATATAGTTCTATTACAATAATTACTTATTACTGCTTTGTCTTCTGCTTCTGGCTTCATATTATTGAATGATGAAAGTGACCCTGGAAATTTCCTGCTCACGTACATGTACTACCCATCGATTTTGGGAAACCCTTTATTGATTTATTATGTAACATACTCCATCACAAATGTCGCTATCTCGTAATTAATAGCTCTTGCCACTACGGTTGACGTTAGGAATTACAGATCTAGATTTCACACCGTTTAGCATATTATGTGGCGTATAAGGTACTCTAGGACACTTTTGAAGAACAAAATATTATATCGACGGTTAAAAGGAAGTAGAGAAGCGACATTTTTTGTCAAAAATGAGTTTTAAATGCCATCTTACTTAAAATTTCCCGCTCTTTCGAATGCGATCACTCTCATAGCTCTACGATGAGTTTTTGGCGTTTATGCCCTAGCAAAAAAAAGCATTTTCCTAGTAGTATTTTTTGTAACCGACAAAAATTCAGGTCAGTTTGTCTGTAAAGGTACTTGTACCCCTGCAAAAAATATTTGTCTACAGCTTTCGGCTGCTTATATCTTTTAAGCAATTCTCTCAAAAATTAGAAACGTCGTTTATAGCCTTCTTCCATTTCGTAATTGATCATAGCTTTGGCGCTTGTACCCTATTACCCTATATATCCAAAATTTATTTACATTTTACTCTGTCGGTTATACCCTACTACCTTTTCCAACCATATTTCCATAGACTCACGCAATGCCAGTCGCCAGATGTTGATTATTCTTCTTTTTCTTCACTTTCAAACGACATTGTGTGTCACATGTGTGTCACTTAAGTCTTATAATTCTAGTTTTTGTGAAAGTCTACTGTTACTTGTGTTCTATTAACTAATAAACGACCATAACACGACCTGTAATTATTATTTTTAACAAAAAATTAAAACCGACTTCCAAGGTAAAAACAATATTAATAGCATCCTTATAATATGAACTAAAAAGTATTAAATAATTTTTCCTATCTAATATGTAGTGCCTTTTCCCGAATTCGGCTAAACTTCAACTATTTCTGTACTCAATCTTCATCATTTTGAAGTCGGTACCAGATATAGCTGAATCTTTATTTCTTTGACAGAAAATTTGAAACTTTTGGAACTGGCACCGACTTCAAAATTATGAAGATTGAGTACAGAAATAGTTGAAGTTTAGCCGAATTCGGGAAAAGGCACTACATATTAGATAGGAAAAATTATTTAATACTTTTTAGTTCATATTATAAGGATGCTATTAATATTGATTTTACCTTGGAAGTCGGTTTTAATTTTTTGTTAAAAATAATAATTTCACTCTTTTTAGTTACCTAGTAGGTAAACTGTTAGTGCCAATTCAAATTGTATAAAAAATAGTTTCATATTGTCTTCACTAGATGTCACTGAGGCGCTCCTGTGTCGCACTATCGCTTGTACGTAGAAGTTTTATATAGGTAGTTGTAACTTGTAACAAATTTTCGTTGTGTTGTTGAAAGTTTGTAAGCAACTGATGTCTGACAACTCAACAGTGAGCTTGGTGTGAGCAGTGAGCATTGAATTGACAACATAAATCATAATATTGAGTGGTAATTGATCTCGTATAATTGTTATTAAAGGTGAACGCAGATTTGGCCGCACCGCACGCACCGCAGTCGCCGCATTCGCAATTCTTCATATTATTATGAAGTTGCGAAGACTGCGGCGCGGGTAGGTAGGTATGCGAGCTTGCCTATAACTTCATATAAAGAATTCCGAATGCGGCGACTGCGGTGCGTGCGGTGCGGCCAAATCTGCGTTCACCTTAAGTTGACCTCCGTCATAGTCCGCGAATTTATAAGTGGTCGTCGGTGGTACTGCGTATATTCTACGTATCTTATTACAATTTGTTAAGACTGATATGAGTCATACGGCATACCCCAAGGCCCAAATATCAGGTAGATAGATAAATTTAAACAATACATTTAAAAAGATCTAAGTGAACACGTGCTGCAAAATGCTCGCAGCGTGGCATCACAATAGACATAACTGCCAGTACTTCGACTGCTATGAGACTGACGAGTATTAATATCTGTCGTTTCTTTCGTGTTTCGCCAGGATAAGTTAAAGGCTGGCGCGCTGGCTGGTATAATTTAATTTTAAAAATAAGATTTTGAAATTGAATTCTGACAGTTTTCTTTGCATGTGCCAAAATATAAACAACTAAATTTGTAGGTTACGACCCTAGCGATGACTTTTGTCATAATACGTCAAACTTAAAAAAATTACATCAGTTCTAAGTCGGCATACTCTATCATTCTGTCTACTCTGGCGGCATGCCGCATGCCCTGACATTCCAGTTAGAACTTGAATACTATGTTTACGTACGCGTCGCCGCGCGCCGTCGCGCGCCGCGCGGCGACGCCGTTGCCTCTGCGGCGCCGACCGCCGTGTATATTAAACAGCCTATAATAATTGGTGTTGTTATGTACATAATTATTATTATTGTATCCATACCTATGCCTTGTACTATTATCTATTTTGTGCCATGAGACATTGGTAACCTTAACACGACGTGGTAATGATGATGATGACGATGATGATGATGATGAATTTGAATTGCATGGTAGCATATGCTTTCTGTTCTTAAAACAACGCCGAAACTCCCAAACGTGTATCTATAAAGAGTCAGGAGTTCTCTCAGCATCTTCGAAACCATGGTATACCTTGACCCAATATTTGACTTTTTGGTAGCATATTCTTAGTTCACTTCACATAAAACCAAAATCACCATATGTTTCCATATAAATTTCGAGGAGTTCCCTCGATTACTCCTGGATCCCATCATCAGGTCACCACTTTTGTGAACATGGTACCAAATTGGAGTGAAACCTAATACAACAAAACAAAAATTTCGAAAATCGGTTCACAAACGGCGGAGTAATCGTTGAACATACAAAAAAAAAAAAAAAAAAAAAATCCACAGCCGAACATATAACCTCCTCGTTTTTTGGAAGTCGGTTAAAAAGTACGTTATCCTTCTTTTCCTATAACAGTTATGAATCGTCTAGTCTCGTATACCTTTTTACTTTGCGATGTAAGAAATCAGAATGTTGTTTAGGCTTCTTATCCTCTAATTTTTTTTTGTCATTTGTTTCTTATGCCATATTACCTCATTCAAAATTTTAAAGTAATTGTTATAAGCGACAAAAAAAATAATTAAATAGCACCAAATCATTAAAACTAACAATACCGGTAAGAGGCCCATTTTTTTATCATTTTATAACTGTTTAAATTATCACGATACGTCAATAAATAACAGAGATACGTCAGTTTTTTTTAAACTCAAAACTTTAAACGACTCTCCTGAACATTTCACTTTTTGGCGCTTTTACCTTTTAACCGTCGATATGCAACTAGATGACCGCAACTCCGTTGCGCCAAAATTCGTTTATCGGGAACCGTAATTTTTTCCGGGATAAAAAGTATCCTGTGTCCTGCTACTTTCACAGTGAACTCTCTACAAGGAACACGTACACATCCTAAAGTATTATCACTTATTTTTGTTACACACTGTATAGAATTATAGACATTAGATAGACATGCATATTTTCGCAATTTATAATATTAGTAAGTATAGTTTTGGATTTCATCTACCATTTGTAAAATTAACCCTTCTGAAGATGTAAAGCTGAATTGCAAACTATTTCATTTACTTCTGTAAACTTCAAACTTCATTCATACAAAAACTTCGCTTGTTAGATTCCTTTCGATGAATTCCTAGGAAATCAAATGTTCTGAATCTCAAGTTGGCCAAGTATCTGGGCATTCCCCATTAGCGATTCCCATTGTTAGTTGTCTTTATGAATTCCATTCCATTATTTGGCCCACCTGATTTCTCGGAAGTCGAATCTCGCGCGAGAAAAGGAGAGTTAGATTTTCTTAGCCTAAGTATAACGGAGCTAAAAGAAATGAGTAACATAGCCGCACAAACAGCTCGACAAGGCTTTAAATGAACGTGGCGATAAAAGGAACTAACGCTTCTATCATACAAAAACGTCATTTTTGACATGTGTTTGACAGTTCTCCTTTACCAGCAGCGCCCCGTCCACATTCATTTAGGGCCTACACAGACGGACCGCATTTCAACTGCAATCCAACTGCAAATTGCAGTTCAAGTGCAGTTTTAATGCAGTTGACACGACTGTAATACGACTGCTATAGAACTGCAAACCAAACAGTTCACACGACTGCACGCCGACTGCAACTGAACTACAATCCGACTGCGCGTTTGGTTTGCAGTTCTATTGCAGTCGTATTGCAGTCGTGTCAACTGCATTCAAACTGCACTTGAACTGCAATTTGCAGTTGGATTGCAGTTGAAATACGGTCCGTCTGTGTAGACCCTTATAGCCTTGGAGTACTAAACTTTTTTTTTTATAATAGGAATAGGAGGCAGGGAACTTATGTATCCCATAATTATTTCGACAGCTGAGTTCCAAATTAAAAGTTTATTGGATTTGAAATAAAGCATCACAAGCGCCAACGCTGGCCCTTTAGCCTTTGCATCTTTAGCATCCATACTTATATTATTATAAATCCGAAAGTGTGTATGTCGTCTGTCTGTTTACTCTTCACGTCCAAACTACCAAACCAATTTTGCTGTTTGGTATAGGAATACTTTGAGTCCCGCTAAAGGACATAGGATACTTTTCATCACGCAAAAATCTACGGTTCCCTCGCAATAACAGAATTTTGGAGCAACGGAGTTGTGGGCGTCATCTAGGTTTATTCAAATAAAGCTCAGGATTCTTTGCGAAGAAACCATAAAAATGACCTACACGAGAGCTCCGCAAGCGAAAATTAATTTGCAGCCATTTTGTGTAAAGAATGGCACTGTTTTGCGGACGGAAGGACGATTCATCGGGTGATTTTAATTAAACGCATTTATAATGCACTCACAGGGCAATTAACTGGGATTTATTACATTTTGTAGCGTTTCTGGGTTAAGTTCGCCAGTTTTGGCACTTGTGTGGTTCAAAAGTTTCATTTTTTGGCTCTTGTATAGATCAGTGACAGTGGAAGCAAAAATGGTAACCGTCGATCGCCAATTCCTGGAAATCTTTTGTTATCGCGGCCCATATGGGCCTTACGGGGCTTGATGGGTTAAACTCCTCAAAAATAAGCACGATTATGACGAATTCGTATAACATAATAGAGTTTTTTCTTACATTGATAATATGTATTAGCTATGTAAAGTAAGTGTTAAACATAGAAATAAGCAAGGGACTAATAGTTGGTTAGAAATAAGTACAGGCTTATAGGGATGTTTTTTCACACATGGATAGTTTTTATTATTCGTAGCATATGGATGACAATTATTGTCACGGGGGTGTGGACGTGATACACGAGTTACTTACGATGACTACAATTCATAATTGAAGGTCAAACGAACTTACCTTAAGACGACGCCTTGATAATTTGGCTGTAGCGATGCCGATTTTTCTCAGCAATGACTAAAGCTAAGAAACTAAAGTTCATTGTCAGTATTCATCATGTCTTTGTCTTTGAATTGCCCATAGCATAACACGATTGGACAACTTTTATAACACAAAATCATCAATCGAAAAGACCTCTGTAAAAAAAGGGATTCCTATTTTTCCAACAGAGGAGAGTGATTTAAGGTTCCAAAATTTGTACATAAATTGGTTGAAGCATACACTTTAATATGTGCATAGCTTATATGAAATGTATTTATGGTTTTTAAATTACGCGACAAAAACCATTTTGTCGCTTACGCCCTTTCCATTTTTTGCTGTTCCATTGCTTGTTTTCTATGAGAGGCCGGCCCGGCCACTCATAGAAAACAAGCAATCTAAAACATATCCAACACGGTTTCTTACTTTAACGCGGCGTCACCTTAAGTGAAGTTCGATCACAATTATATGAGCGACTTCATTCTTAGCGATTTATGCTTACTTGTTGTATAGTGAAATAATACTTCGATGACATTATGTACTCCTCCTAATGTGTGTAACAGCGTGTAAAAGTGTATAACAATTAACATTAGTCTCTCAACTTCCAAGTGACACTTTTTAATATGACGACGTTAGGTTAGGGTGAAGCCAAACGAGCGTAATTTGTGAATTGTGACTTGTGAGTCGCGAAATTTCGGCTGGCAGAAATTCTGCTGCATTCAGTTTCATAAAAAATCCTACTTCATTCACACGAGCGTAATATTGTGAGTCATGATTTGTATGAAAAAATATTTACGCGACCGAAATTCTGCGACTCACGACTCACAAAATTACGCTCGTTTGGCTTCATCCTTAGTCACATCCTAGTAGAACTGTAGTTCGATTAAACTGTAAAAGTAATCTACCTATTACTTCACTTAAACAGTTTGGCATATTAAGCACCAAAGGCTTCGCTGCCCAATACCTGTTATCCAAATTCCGACTAAAAGTTTCCAAATTTCCGAATTTAAAAATTCCCATCTCCGCTTCTTCCAGAATATTACAGGCGGCCATTTATCCACAGCCGCCGTCACCGGGACGTCACCAACAAAAATTCAAATAAAATGCCACTCTATGACTCCGGCTATAGGTTTCATTTTGCTCTATGCCACTACAAAGCAGCGGTGGCATGGATCGCTAGACCAATGTCGGTAGGAAATGAAACTATAATGCAAGCCATACACGCTACGGTCTACCGAAGAGGTCCACCTGTGTAGGTATGTCTGCTCAGGTAGACCGGAATGTGTGTGGGAATAGACCTGTAGTTTTGTGAGCTTGTGCAGGCGATCGGCGAATTGAAAATCAATTCTTTCGAGTGACACCTGCGCAGGCATACCTAAACAGGTGACCGTTCCGGTAGACCGTAGCATGGATGGCAGCCATAGCCTAGGACCTAGGTCATCAAGTGCCATTTTATTTGAATTTTTCTTGGTGACGTCCTCCCCGTAACGGCGGCAGTGGAAAAATGGGCTTACTCCAATTTCCAATTCTATTTCCTAAAATGTCTGCGTTTCATTTGCGATTCGTTATTGGTATAAATTTCGTTTCTGATTTAATGTTATGGATGGATTAAAAGTTCAAGTCTAGGTAAAATACTTTTATTATGATGATGGATTTGGTGTTCGAACTCGATTTTGATATTTTAGCGTTTAAATATTTCACTGAGATTGAGAGACGAAATTAATATGCGTATGATGGTCTCCTACTTGGTTCATTTTTATTACCTACTAATTATTCATTATTATTCATTATTCCTGGATAATAATGATAATAAATTAATAATAAATAATAAATTAAAAATATACTGGATATTTCCTCTTATTATCGTAATATTAATGTACCTACTACATATTTATTGTACCATCGAGGAAATTTATCTCTAGGCAGTAATTGACCAACCGACGTCATTTGGTCGGCTTTTCAATTCAATGTTAGCTGTGAACGGTCGGATGGGTTTGACTTAAGGTGACGCTGCGTTAAAGTAAGAAACCGTGTTGGATATGTTTTAGATTGCTTGTTTTCTATGAGAGGCCGGGCCGGCCTCTCATAGAAAACAAGCAATGTAACAGCAAAAAATGGAAAGGGTGTAAGCGACAAAATGGTTTTTGTCGCGTAATTTAAAAACCATAAATATATTTCATTTAAGCTATGCACATATTAAAGTGTATGCTTCAACCAATTTATGTACAAATTTTGGAACCTTAAATCACTCTCCTGTGTTGGAAAAATAGGAATCCCTTTTTTTACAGAGGTCTTTTCGATTGATAATTCTGTGTTATAAAAGTTGTCCAATCGTGTTATGCTATGGGCAATTCAAAGACAAAGACATGATGAATACTGACAATGAACTTTAGTTTCTTAGCTTTAGTCATTGCTGAGAAAAATCGGCATCGCTACAGCCAAATTATCAAGGCGTCGCCTTAACGCGACCAAATTACTTATGTCCACCATCTGCCTAGGAATTAACTGCTCTCATAGTACAAAAATGTTGAGTACCTATCCGACGCTCTTTACTTTCTTTCTGTTTTTTGTCTCCCAATCAGTCTAAAAATAAAATGGTCTTATCACGACCTCTGTTTATCAACTGCTCTGTTTCATCCCGAATATAGAAAATTTGTCTCTCAATACAGCCTGTTCACTGTTCAGGCTAGTGCTAATGATAATCAGTGCTGTATGTCTGTGCTAATAGCTACAACTTTGTGTTACCTGCCAGCTACATCTGTAGTTATCGAGACATCGGAAACTCTAATCGTTGACTCAACTAATTGTAATTACTATCTTGCAGGTTTTCTTTTTCTTAATGCCCCTAATTTCTTTCTCTTTTCATTATTGTCTCAACTTTCAGTGCATGTTGTAGAGATGTTTTTAAATTATATTAGGTAAGTATCATGCCCGCAATTTTGTTTCACCAAAAATCGTTTATCGTACGGGGACATTTTCCGAGATAAAAAGTTTCCTTTGTCCTTTCCCGGGACTTGAAGTCTAGCAAAATCAGTTCAGCGGTTTGGGCATGAGGTAACAGACAGACACGCTTTCGCATTTATGATATTAGTATGGAATCAATTTCTAGACCAGCTTCTTCGCTGCTTGGTTCCAGTTTTTATGGCAAGAACTACTATTTTAGGAATAGCCTAAAACGGCCCATTCACTATCATGCATTGCAATCCTGTTGCAGTCCGCCGTGCAGGCCTGCAACACCATTCACTATCCTGCATAAGCCGGCGGACTGCACGCAGGATAGTGAATGGTGTTGCAGGCCTGCACGGCGGACTGCAGCAGGATTGCAATGCAGGATAGTGAATGGGACCTTTAAAGTTTTTGCGTAAAAACAACAAACAACTACACTTCCATCAAATAGTGGGAAGAACATGTCATAACTCATAATGTCCCAATATTTTTAGCGGAGGCATCGAATTTCCTCTAAATGCCAAGTAAAACATTGTGGGTAGATGTTGCAACCGAAGTGTGGAATATGAGTTACCGCGTAATACAAACCAGGTATTGCGTTTAACACATTTGTCGCTGTTATGTGCAGGATTTATGTTTAGTTGTTGCAGCAAAAGCCATAACGCAAATTAGAATAATTACGCTATTCGTATCTGGGGGCATGGGATGGCCACCACCAAGTCAAAGTGCAAGGGCACTAAGGCTTTTTTAACCGACTTCAAAAAAAGAGATTATCAATTCGACGCGTATGTAATATTTGCAGAACTGCCCAGTTTTTGTATATGTTTAAACCTATAACAGCTTCTGAACAAATGTGCCAAATTTCAAATGTGTATGTATGTATGTATGTATGTATCTATGTTTTTATGTTTGTGCACGCATATCTCCGGAACTACAAGTCTGATCTAAATTATTCTTTTTTATTGTACTAGGTGTTGTTCAACTTAGGGAATACTGCAAGTTTCATCAAAATCGGTTCAGTAGTTTTTGAGATAGGGAATTTTAATTCTTAATTACGTACAATTTTAAAGTCGGTTTTATCTTTTTAAAATACTATATTCAGGGTTTCGTATATACTACAAGGAACTCTTTCGATGAAAAGGCCTCCAAAGTAGCTTACAAGTTGGCGTCATAATAAATCATGATGCAATTTCTTTATTACAATTTACAACTGCAAAAATAAAGATTTTTCGGTCGTTCCTCAGTGCCAGAATAAATATCTTCATAACACGTCCACTTCAATGTAAAACGTCAAATATGATGCAAATGTTGGACCCGTTTCTCAAAGACCTTTCAAGGTGCTCTATATGCATATGAGACAATAAATAATTCGTCCCCCAAGATGACTCCACGTCATATCAATATGGGACGGGACAAATGGGATATGGGACAAATGAGGAACATTTTTGCGAGTCCCCGAACAGTCTGGGACTGAAAGGTCACGTAATAAAATGTTCGACCTAAACCGTTTTAAAGGTCAAAAAGCTGGAAACGTCCTTACCTATTCTGCGTTTGAGTATTTGAAATTTCAAAAAGTCATCAAAGTTAAGATGTTGTTAATTATTCGTTTAAGTTATGCGATGATGGTAAAAAGAAGGAATTTTATAAATCGGTTCACAGACTGTTGAGTAATCGTTGAAAATATGTTGGAACTTGGAAATATCTTCTATGGCATCGAAAAAAAAATTGGGGACTCAAAAAAGTGGAGACGATGTTTCGAGCAGTTTTTCAATGCAACCTTTTTTTAGGTCATACAGATTTATTTGATCCAAAGCATGTATGAATATGTAGGGAAAGAAACGTAAAAGTCTTATCATAAACTTGATAAGCTTTCAAAGCTATGTACCTTATCAAATCAGTCATCAAAGACGCGATAAGAGTTTTTAAACGGCTAAAAAATCGCGTTGTCATGTTGCAATGTGTAAGTACTGAACCATAGACTGAACGTAACCCGTGGAAAAAATCCAAGGGTGGGTTGCACCAACTTACTATAACTGTAACTTTAACTATAACCACAACGTAAAATCTCAAATCTTTGGTTAAATTAAAAAATGGTCGCCATATTTAACCAAACTTATATCGAAATATTTTCGTGAAAATATACTATGGCTCACGGTGTTGTTAAATAACAAAAGTCGATTTTTGCGGATATTCATTTTTATACACTCAACCCCATTAAATGAAGCTTTAACAAAAAAATAATAAAAACGCAACATACATCTGTCAAATTCTGTGGTTAAAGTTAAGGTTAAAGTTAAAATTGGCCTTAACTATAATAACGATAACTTTAAAAACGCCTCTGGTGCAATAACTATAATAACCATAACTTTAACTTTAACCATGCCTCTAGTGCAACCCACCCTAAGAAAAAAACCTGATAGAACTGAAACTCATAAAAGCTTTGGATGCTTGGTAATTTCTTGCGAAAATTGAGCCGATGTCGATAACGCTAATCTACCGTATGATTCGGATACCGAACAGAATAAAACAAATGCGGACTTTTACAACCAAAAACATTTTCTCATTGGGGATTAAAGGATAAAACCACATCATAAAAAGTAGAGCTTTTACGATCCTGACATACTTTAGCTGATCTCCAGACGTAAATGTTAGAGATATGGCCGCGATCAAGAAATGATTGTCTTATAAAAACACAAGTCTCGTTTCCATTATAATGGCTATATAATCCTTTCGATATAATCCTATTAAATTGTAAATGGCTGCCAAGTTTTTAATAGCTTCAATAACATTGATATCGTGTTATTTAAGTATCAAAAATATAAATGTGAAGTAAGAGCCAAGTTAAATCAAGGAAAAAAGATGTGATGTTTAAAAATACGCCGACAAAAATCTGGCTCCGGCTTGTAATGCCTGGATTTCGGTGACGATGGTCGGTTTTATTGTCCCATAAAAGCTATAGGAGTCATTTTATAGTGCCCAAGTTCGAGCACAGTACACAAATACACAATTTCTTCTTTTACTCTAGCAACTAAGTGGGATGACTAGCACGATCAAGGACAGAACCGATACATAATCCCATCATAGATCACATAGATCATGTTTCATGTCAGACAATCGGGTGATCAGCCTAAGAACTTACTGCACATTGCAGATATCGAAGCTGCGCCCACCGTAAAGAACCACGCTCTAAAGTCTAAACCGCTGCGCCACTGAGGCACACACCCAGAATTGTGACTTGGCTAGCTCTTTAATATTACAGGTCTTTGCCATCTTATCAACAACACGTCTTGTCAGTTTGTAAAAACTTTACTACAGCTCATAATATTTGGCAAGTAACTTGGGAGCCATGAATAGAATACTAAAGCAGGTCTATCGTAAAACATTTATGTAAGCTGTGACCTAGGTCATACAAAGTTTCAGAAGATACTGAAATAGAAGATTCGAAGTTTCAATGTATTAAGCAAATGAAGATGTTTGGCTAAAACTAGGCAAAGTCCGCTTAGAGTTATATTATAGAAGTTTCTATTTTAAGGTGGTTGTGTAGAGAAGTTTTTACTTAAAATATGAGTGGCACTCGAGAACTGCCGCGGTAAAACTATTGCATAGAATTTTTATCAACTTATGAATATACAATTATAATTCGCATACTTTAGTCGCACGCAAACAAACACTCTGTCGACGTCTCGATCGGTGTGATGTCAGGCTTTTTTTCGTTACGAAAACGGTCGCCGCGCCTAAAGCCCGCTGTAAAAGCCAAGCAATAGCTGAAAATTCACTTGGTAAGCAAACGTTATACTCAGTGTATATTTATGTAAGTAAATAAATGACTTTCCCTTCCCTTCCGAGGAATATCGGCTATTCTCTAGGGTCAAACGCTTGACAATTCATTTATACAAGTCGCCCCTAAAGATATCGTTTAGGCAACTACATCGAATTTATACTAAACTAGATGATGCCCGCAACTCTGTTGTGCTAAAATCCGTTAATCGCGCGGGAACCGGACATTTTCCGGGATAAAAAGTATCCTATGTCCTTTCCCGGGACTCAAAGTATCTCCATGCCAAATTTCAGCAAAATCGGTTCAGCGGTTTGAAGAGGTAACAGACGTCAGACAGCAGACAGACACACTTTCGCATTTATAATATTAGTAATAGTAATAGTATGGAAGTATGGATTCGAAATTCTTATGTGTAAAGTTTATGCGAAAAACTTAGGAACATCTAAAGGAACACAAAATCCTGAAAGAGTTTACAATCCTGAAAGTTTTTCAGCAGTGAGCAAGCTGGTGATGATGAAGTATGTCTAAAAACACTCTTCATTATATTATTAGCTTCGATCAAATATTTCTATTCGATCGAAGACCTTTCTAGCTTTCAAATGACAAAAACTGGATAAAAATCGGCTCACCCGTTTGGATGCTACGATCAGTGCCGTAAACAGCCTTTTTTGCGCCCTGTGCGACCTTCTACAACTGGGCCCTTGTTTTTTTAGATATTATTATAGGTACCTAGAGCAATGTATATGCCTATTTTATTGCTGGAATCGAGCACTAGGGGTGCAGCGGGAACTTATCAGGAGCAAACCGAAAAAATAATAGTCCTGACTCCTGCCTGGTCAGCCCATTCTTGCACCTCCAAGGTTCTACGACCTGTGCCTGGGACAGACACACACTGGATTGCACGGACAGATACACAAACAGTCAGATACGTCAAACTTGTAACAACCCTGTTTTATCTAAAATATTATCTATTTACTTGTATTTTTGCGGTATAAAGAGCGTTTGATCCCCATTCAGTCTTTGCTCGGTATAATTTTTTGATTTTCTTTTGAAAGCAAAATTTTGTCTCGACATAACCTTTGATTTGTGGGCTTCAGAGCATTTCGTTATAATTCTGATTCTTGATGAGGTATCCACGTGGTTCGTTTATGTGGGGGCTTATGGAATATTTTCTTATATAATCTTTCCAACAAAAAAGGTACTGAAAGGATCTTGTTTTTGTGAAATAAAATTCAATCAGATTTCGATTCTTATATGTATTCAATGGAACTTTAAGGCCGTCCCCCGAGCAAACGACCTTGACCATACATTTGCCGCGTCGCGTTACCGAGATCGCACCAAAACCCTACTTTTTTACTTATCTTAGTTCAAAATTGTACTAAAAAATTTAAAACGGGGAATATGTAGTTTATGATATTGTCGATCTATTGGCGTGTATTCAAATAAAAGTAATTTGTAAATACTATGGAGATGCTGAATATATGCTTAAATTTTAATAAATTGGTTTTACTTTGGAAGCTCACATCATGAGTAAGTATAATAAACAAAAATAGAAAATTTAAAACGGGGAAAGGAATGTTGATATACTGAAGATTATTGCTGTATTTTTATTATAACTTTGTAGCTTTCAAATCATGAGTTTATGAGGCTTTAAATACGGTAAATTACTGAATCCCCGTAGGGAAGGCCCTTAAGAGCCCGGGCTACCCTCTAAATTCTCATACATACGTAATACCAAAATCATTTTGTCATACGAAAGTATTTAACATGTTTGAGTTATTTTTCAGCTTAAAATAGTAATTACCTAGGTTCCTGAACAAAAATTAACTTCAAAATATTTAAACACTAAAAAAAATTTTTTTGTGTATAATTTTTTTTTACTTAATTTACTACTAAATATTTAAACACTAAAAAATAGAGTAAAACATTGAAAAATATACAAATAAATAGTTAATTTACTACAAAATATTTAAATACTAAAAAATATTTTTTAGAGTTGAAATATTTTTTTGCAAATTTAATATTTATGTATATATTTTTAGTGTTTTACTCTATTTTTTAGTGTTTAAATATTTAGTAGTAAATTGAGCAAAAAAAAATTATACACAAAAAAAATTTTTTTAGTGTTTAAATATTTTGAAATTAATTTTTGTACAGGAACCTAGGTAATTACTTTTTTAAGCTGAAAAATAACTCAAACATGTTAAATATTTTCGTATGAGAAAATGATTTTGGTATTACGTATGTATGAGAATTTCGAGGGTAACCCGGGCTCTTAATGTTGGAAATTGGCAAGTAACAATTTCATAATAATAAGCACAATGCAAGCTCGCCAATGGAAAGTTTTTTTTCGTGTGACAATATTTTTTTTGTCTTAGGGTGAAGCCAAATTAGCGTAATTTGTGAGTTGTGAGTCGCAGAATTTCGGTCGCGTAAATATCTTTTCATACAAATCATGAGTCATGACTCACAAAATTACGCTCGTGTGAATCAAACAGGACTTTTGTATGAAACTGAATGCATCAGAATTCTGCCGAACCGAAATTCTGCGACTCAATTACGCTCGTTTGGCTTCGCCTTATGTGAGTAGAAGATACTCAAAATGGTTTCATGATGCTATGTAATAAAATCGTAGTCATAAAGTAATCGATACTAATATTATAATATTATTATAATTATTAATTAATGCGAATGTGTGAAAATATTTATCTGTCTGTCTGTTACCTCTTCACGCCTAAACCGCTAAGCCGGGTATGGAAATACTTTGAGTCCCGGGAAAGGACAATGACAATAATATATCCCGGAGAAAGTCTCAGTTCTCGCGCGATTGACGAATCTTGGCGCAACGGAGTTGCGGGCGTCATTTAGTGTTAAAATATATCTTTTACGAATAAAATATAACAAAGTGAGAGGGAGAAGCGATAAAAAGTAACTCAGGAAGACAGGCGCTCGCGCTGTAAAGCTTCAATTGATAAACTTTTCAAAGATCACAAGGTCTACCATAGAATTGAAACAGAGGCGACACTCACCAGGAAAAATAAGATCTTAATGTTATGATTTATGTTGTATGATCAAATTTAAATGGTCATACAAATTAACCCATCAAGCCCCATAAGGAAGCCAGGTGACCGCGACAACAATAGAATAACCTTATATAACAATAGATCCGCTATCGAAGGATTAAACCAGTGAGATTAAAAGATTCACTTATTTGCTACTTGTTTCTCTAGACTCTAGACTCTAGAGGCATGAAAAATAACAAAAGCAAATCAATAAAATAATTTTTGCCAGAAGGATTTCAACCTTTGTTGTCGTAGTCTAAACTTTTAAATTAGACTTACTTATAAAATTACTAGTAAAACGAATGAAGTGACAGACAAAATAGCCTTCCATCATAGTGGAAACAAACAAAAAAGAAGATAAATTAAAAACCTTTATGTCGGTTAAAAACAATGTCTATCGTCACTTCTATTCCTTTTTTAACCATTTTATTCTTCAAGTTTTAAGTTTGTCTCAACTCTCATCTGTCTTTCTTTGATTTTTATATTTTCTTCTGTATCTTTCATCTTTATTCCATTTACGAAAAGGCTGAAAGCCCGTCAGTTTAGATTAAAATCGTCCCTAAGGAATAAATTAATAGCCAAGTTTTAAGTACCTACAGGCTAATGGGCCTACAGTGGGATTCAATTAAACCTAAACCGTTTTAACTTATTCAGATTTTTTTTTTAATTTTACGGATTTTATGAAGGTTACAAAATGAACCTTGATTGCGTCATTTTTGTATCAACCGTGAAAATATAAAGTTAACAAAAATATGTATACTTACTTATTTAAAACCCTAACGGCCTTACTTAGAAATATGTACTATTAGAGAAAGTTGATTTCTAGGCAGACGGGGACCTACGTAGCTTGGTCGCGGTACGTCAAACCTAGCCGACTGATAGATATCAACTACGATAACATAGCGCGCCCCTCCAAATGACTGTTTCAATGTGTGTAGTCACATCCTTATGAATGAGTTTGTATGTAGTAAGAATTCAACCAATCATAGTTAACGTAATATTTCAGTTAATGTCACTTATTAGGTACCAAGATTTGTTGGTCAACTAATCATAAGTCATAACTAGCCTACCGCGCAAGACCACTTAAAAACGTTTTGACACACACTTCAAACGTTTTGAATTTTGGAGGGGCGCGCCATGTTATCATAGTTGATCTCTACATTGAATTAACGTGATCCGACTAAACCGTCTGTCAACTGCCTAGGAAATCTAGGAATCAATTTTCTCGATGATACATTATTATGACACTTCTTTAAAGTTTAGTTACTTATTACTTAACATTCAATCCATATTTATATTATTAATGCGAAAGTGTGTCTGTCTGTCTGTCTGTTACCTCTTCACGCCCAAACCGCTAAACCGATTTTGCTGAAATTTGGCATGGAGATACTTTCGAGTCCCGGGAAAGGACATAGACACTTTTTGTTCCGAAAAAATGTACGGTCCCCGCGCGACAAACGAGTTTTGGCGCAACGGAGTTGCGGGCATCATCTAGTTAAATAATTAACTGACTTCCAAAAAACGAGGAGGTTATATTATTATTATGTTCGGCTGTGGATATTTTTTTTATTTTTTTTTTGTATGTTCAACGATTACTCCGCCGTTTGTGAACCGATTTTCGAAATTTTTGTTTTGTTGTATTAGGTTTTACTCCAATTTGGTACCATGTTCACAAAAGTGGTGACCTGATGATGGGATCCATGAGTAATCGAGGGAACTCCTCGAAATTTATATGGAAACATATGGTGATTTTGGTTTTATAAGAAGCATCCTAAGCATATGCTACCAAAACGCAAGATTTTGCACCGAGGTATACTATGGTTCCGAAGATGCTAAGAGAACTCCGGATTCCTTATAGATACAAGTTTGGGAGTTTAGGCGCTGTTTTAAGAACTGAAAGCATATGCTACTATGCAAATAACATTCATCATCATCATCATCATTACCACGTCAGGGTCACCACTCACCAATGTCACAAATTCAACCTTATCTCCAGAGCATAAGGCACACATTTGACATAAAGTTGCTTCGATAATGTAACTTTCTGTTTCACTTCGCCGAGATATTCTGGAAAACAACCTAATTTCAACCTTTTGTATTGCGTTTAGCGTTCATAGTACAATAACGCATCGCATCGCATATCTGCCAGGGCTGTCAAGCGAGCGGCGCGGCGGCGGCGCGGGCGCGGGCCGGGTACTATGCACAGAATACAAATTACTCACGGAGGTACTATGTGCGCTGCGTGTCACGTGCGACAAGTCGAGCGAGTGCCAGCCTATTGAAACTAGTCCGGTGACCGGCTACTTAGCACGTCAAACGTGTTCACTTCGATTTTTTTTAATGTATTGTTTAAAATTATCTGCAGGCTGCAGCTGATATTATAATATTTTGTAAGTGTGACTGTAATAAGATACGTAGAATAATATACAGGTGTATTATTCTACGTATAGTACGCGTTTGCTTCCTAGGTAACTAAAAAGAGTGAGATTATTATTTTTAACAAAAAATTAAAACCGACTTCCAAGGTAAAACAATAATAACATCCTTATAATATGAACTAAAAAGTATAAAATAATTATTCCTATCTAATAGTGCCTTTTTCCGAATTCGGCTAAAACTCAACTATTTCTGTACTCAATCTTCATAACTTTGAAGTCGGTGCCAGTTCCAAAAGTTTCAAATATTCTGTCAGAGAACAGAATATTCATCTGGTACCGACTTCAAAATGATGGAGATTGAGTACAGAAATCGTTGAGTTTTAGCCGAATTCGGAAAAAGGCACTATTAGATAGGAATAATTATTTTATACTTTTTAGTTCATATTATAAGGATGTTATTATTGTTTTACCTTGGAAGTCGGTTTTAATTTTTTGTTATAATATATTGAATCCTTTGACAAATAATGCACAGAGTTTATGTTTTAAGAGCTGAGTATAATAATTTACTTGTATTTCATACCTTATCGATATCGTTTCTTAGT
This sequence comes from Lysandra bellargus, assembly GCA_905333045.1. Lineage (NCBI taxonomy): Eukaryota > Metazoa > Arthropoda > Insecta > Lepidoptera > Lycaenidae > Lysandra > Lysandra bellargus. The sequence continues at coordinate 4,398,809 of HG995354.1, forward strand.
TTTCACACGACGGAAACCAATTTTTATTCCGTCTGATAAAGTCATGTTTTCAAAGTAATAAATGAGATTTGTAGATAGATTACTCATTGACTCAAAAGGATGGAAATAAATCAACCGGTGAACCAGATCAGGCCGCCCACGATAATATGAGGAAAAATGGCACAGCTGACCAAAAAGGCGTAGTAGATGGACATAATATTATCATAAAAACATAAAACAAAATGTAGGATCTCAAGAAAATGTGAATGAATTGAAAGACATTCTTCACGTATGGTGATGATGGATTACCATGACTAGCTTCGCTCGGTATTCAGAAAATTAAAAAAACACACATAAAATGACATTTTATGAAAATGATTCCTAGCTAGATCGATTTATCGCCCCCGAAACCCCCTATATACTAAATTTCATGAAAATCGTTGGAGCCGATTCCGAGATTCCAATTATATATTTATATATATACAAGAATTGTTCGTTTAAAGATATAAGATTTACGAAGCTGTCTTTAGCACAAAATATGCAATCGACGTCAAACATGGTTAAAACATTATCTTGTGTTATTAAGCTTAATAGTAATAATTATTAGTTTAAAAAAATACATGCTTTGCATTGGTACGCAAAGTTTCGAATTAATTAGACTACTGGAGATAGGTAAAAATAGCGCTCAAAGATTCCGTTACATACAACGCCCATGACTATTAACAATGTCGGATGTGAAAAACATCAACTTTACAGGAGAGCGATTCAAAGTCTAAATTGTGAATAACTTTTTACTTATTTCAAGTAGAATCATAAAATTTCAGGATTGTGCTCTATAAGTTATTTACGTTTAGTATATTATTAGGAGTATACTGTATTTTATGAATAAATATGAGAAAAGTCACTTCTGACTTTTTTAACGGAGTACGAGTAATGCTGATTTGTCGAAAGTGCCAGAACCGACGTTGTTGCTTGTACAAAATCAATGATTACTTGTCGGAAGTGGCACTTACGCCATTGTTAAGTGATAACTTTTAATTAAAAAATATGTCGTATGTAGAAGTTACCAACAAAAATTACAACAATTAAAAGAAAATATATCTTTTTTATGGACTTCTGTCAAATAAAACGTGAAAACAATGTATGTATGAAAATATAAAACATTTCTTATGACGTAAACAATTGGTAAAATCAAATTTTCGTTCGAAATGTAAATTAACTTAAAACATTGAAATTAAAAATTATTGCCATCACTATTTTGTTGACTTTTTTATATCATAACTCAAATTAACTTAGCAAAATTAATATTTTTTTTTGTATCAATCATAAAGAGGAAACATTTGTTTCGTGTTTGGAAAAGTCTTTGTATCTTTGTTTGTATTGAATAGGTTCAATAACTACTTAACTAATTTTTAAAATTATTTTACCCTTGGTAAGCTACATTGTTTGCAAAGAACATAGGTAGTGTATTATTCAGAAAAATATTAGGGATCATACCGAAAATCGCAAAAATATAACCCAAAGTGGCAAAAATTTGCAATAAGTTACATTATTTCGCTTGCGCTGCGAAAAATACAGCTGATTCATAGAAATAATATTACAAATACTTATAGTGTTCATCGTTATCAACAAAAAAGTCCAGGACAGCATATATGTATCTTTTAAAGTTAACGAATAATAACCATTTCCTTCATTAAAAAATTAACATCAAATCGTATCCTACTAGCGTGGCCTTTTTTGCATATTAACAATTGATCTTTACCTAAATAAATATCAAAATATTAATTGTGATTCTCTTAAGAATAGAATTGTCTTTTAAATTATTATCATGGGGCAAACATTTTAGAAGTTAGGGCAGTTTGATTAAAGCATAAAACAAGGCGCCGACGAGGCAACGGTGGTGGCTACCACGAATTTGTAATGGAAAATATTATATTTTCCAAGTCGAACAACTTGCTATGGATCTTATCGACATCTGCCAAATACGCTGGAGAGATGAATTTGTCCAAATATGTGGGAAATACAGAAAATACTGACGAAGGACTGACTGTTTTGCAGGTCCATTAATTTGTCAGCGAAACAAAGTTTGCGGAATCAGGTAGTTCTTAAAAATCTCTAAATTTTTAGGGCACTTACGTATTACCATAGCCTTCGTTTTCATGAAAAACTTAGATTAATATTTATTAGATTAATCAAAAGCAGCCTTCTTCATCCGAGATTCTCTATTTATTCTATGGTATTTTTTGAGACTAATTTCACTTTTACATAATCTGAGTAAATCTATAGGTATGTTTGTTAAGACATATTGCAAGCTCTGCATTTAAAATGTCTACAAGATCAGCAAGGCTAATCAAACTAGCTACTCAACGAATTTGAGAAAATTATAATAATAGTATAGGAAAAAAATGCTCATTGAAATTTTGTGACTGAAGTTAAGCCTAGTGTGAAAAAAGGTCCTTTTAATACCTTTTATATGATTTTTAACAGTATAACTTATGTTTTATTTCTGTTATGTATTTGAAAAATGTCTAGAAAATCAGCTCTTAGACACCAGATCGCCAAAACACGAATATTGAATTAAAAAAATATTTTCATACATTGTGTATGTGTGCTAACAAAAACTTAATTTTCGTTCAAAAATGACCTGTTTTGAAGCCTTGTGAAAATTATTTAAAGTCGGTAAGCGACGACAGATGTTGTATAAACTACAAGCGCAATTTAATCAATAAGAAACATAAATGAAATAATTATGATGTATTACTACCGACATTTTACCAATTTATAAATCCGCTTAACAATGTCGGAAGTGGTACTACCGACAATTTAACCATTTATAAAACCGATTAAGAATGTCGTATGTGGTACAACCGACATTTTACACATTTGAAAAACTGGTTAAGAACGTTGGATGTGGCACATACGACAATTTTAAATGACCTACGATAAAATGTTAATGAAGGTAAGTGTTTATCTTATAATCAAATCTAAAGCAATAAAACATAAGCTATACTGTTCAAAATCTTTAAAAAATATAATAAAGAATAGTAAATACCATTTTCCGCACTAGCATTAGCTTCGATCATAATATTTCTATCAGCATTTTAGTCCCTATTACTATATTTTTCTTAATTTCGTTGAGTACCTAGTTTGATTAGCCGTGCTGATCTTGTAGACATTAAAAATGGAGTCGAAAATTAAAAAAATATAACTAAGGTTGAAAAAAAAAAAACAAGTGAGAGCGCGAGGTCCATTCTCTCCGTTAACATAGTCGGAAGTGGCACATCGAGCGCTCTCACTCGCCCCCACGTCCCGTTAACAACGTAGGTAATGACTACCCGACATTGTTAGCGGACTATCTTAGTAATATACGACATTTTTAATGTAGCTATTTCAGAAACTATGCATAATATAGATTTTTTCTTTTCAGCTAATGATAGCCTTGGTTATAAGGACATGTTTTATGAAATAAAAAAAAATTGACGATTTTGCACATCCGACATTGTTAATAGTCATGGGCGACAATATACAGCACAAGCTAATAAATCGTGTTAAAAACACCTACTACATTCTACAAGTTAAGTTCGGTTAAGTTAATAAAATGTTTGTTTCTTTACAGATAGAGCCAGCCAGAAGTTAAATACAAAGAGGTGAGAAATTCCACTTTTATGCACAAAATATTATAATGGTTAGCCCGATTTAATCAAAATATTTTCATATCACTAAATGTATCCGATAATACTTTTAAAATACATATTATTTAAAACTTATTACATAACAAAAAATTTAGTTACACTTATCATAAATGCAATGGAATATATTCAATTTATCACTCTAATATTTATATATTTATCACTCTAAGGGCCTGTTTCACCGCTTCCTGATAAGGTGCCGGATAGGCTTATTTGACAGATTCTCCATACTCCATCTGTCAAGTTAAGTGGTGGATAGCCTTATCAGGAAGCGGTGAAACATGCCCTAAATTAAATTAACATTTAGATTAATAACATTAAACAAATAGAGCAAAACCAACAAAATGCGATAGCTCCGAAGTTAGTGCTAATAAGCACTTCATCAACGCAAGTTTTAGGACAATCCAGTTGTGGCTCAGAGCTCCGGCTCAGGGTTTTTGTATTACTTTCGCATTATTTTGAAAGCGTTAGTATAAGGCGATTAATTTTGGAGTAATAAATTAGATGGCAGAACTATAGGTACATGAGTAGAGTTAAAACAGTATTTAGCCTACTTTGTATATTTAGTCTAATAACTTTATTTTTTTGAGAAAGTAAAAACTTTTTAGCTGCACTTTTAGTTGAATAAGTTGCTAAAGTTAGCTTTGAAAGTTCTTATGTCATTCATCCGAATACTATTTTAACCTCCGAAAATTGTAATAGTGAATGGATTTTTGTTTTTGTGGTGTCATTTTCTTTTTTACACTATAACTTGCAATTTTTATCAAAAAAATTTTTGTGCTTTTAATTTTTTTTTGTTACTTAATTAAAAAATAATATTTCACCATATAAAACCAGTCAAGAAATTTTTATTTTCTTGATCCTGTTATTTAATGACTCTTATCCGATTGTTTACATTGAAAATTAACCAAAAACACACTTTTTAAAAAAGAAAGTTTGCTTTGCTAAGCTAAATAAAACTATAAGATTTTTGCAAAGTTTTAGAGATTAACGCTCGTCGTAACCAAGATAAAAGGGTATGGGAGAATTTAAGGGTTGTAACGAAAAGTGTGTTACACAATACACGTACTTATTGTGCGTATTTAATTTTTAAAGAAACGATGAGTTTTAAGTACTTTAAAACGTTTTCTTATCTCCAAAAATGTGTAAAATAGACCAAATTTGTTTTTCTACATTTGTTGAGAATTTAATTAAGTAAGAGCTAAAACGTTAAATGCATCGACAAACGAAAGGCTTTTTCTAGCCTTTGAAATATATTTAAACTTCCTAATTAAAGCCAGAAAAAAAATTGGGTGGTACATATCTCACGTACATACTAAAGACGCATCCTGCGACCTATGTTTGGAAAATGCTTACTGAATACAAAAAAATATCATTTCTTAACCTAATTTGTATTTTTTTCCTTTAACTATAATTTAGCGAATGTAATCAAAGAAAAAAAAAATATTGTGTTAAAACCTACCCAAAAAAATGGAATACAGATTTTCTTCGAAATGTACGCGAAAAGTTTGTGCTACATTTTTGGAAAAGTTAATAAAGTAAGAGCTAAAAAAATACGCATTAACAACAGAAGTCTTTGTTAAGCCTAAGAAATAATTTTAAACTTCCTATTTAAAACCAAAAAAAATAATAGGAATGCCATTTATCAGGTACTTACTGCCGAAGCACACAACGAACATATTCGGAGGCATGCTCATCTAGATACAAAAATATTAACTTTTAAATCTAAATTTATATATTTTTTCCACTTATTTTCTTTTTTCGGAATATAAGCAACGATTTGAATAAAAAAAAATGATAATATATTTTATTATTTTTCTACTTAACTGAACTGAAAGGAATTAAAGTTTTCTTCAAAATTTTAATATTTATGAGTGTAACTGAAGTGGTATAGAATATATTAAACATTAAAAGCACAACTTTTCAATAGGTAAACTTTTTTATTTATGTTATCAGCTACACATTTCTTTTTTTATTTTCAATTTTCATCCACTATTACGGAAATCGGAGGTTTGCACGATTTATACGCTCTAGGCACTCCACTATTTACTGATTGAATCATTAATTATTATATTACATCAATGTAAATTTTATTTATAGTAAATGATTTTCGCACTCTTATTTTTGGCCGACTTCTAAATACAGGTTCTGCTGAACAACATTTTCATGATTGCAATTTCCTTATTTCCTTGACTAGGCGTTAAAGCTGCTTATAGATTCTGAGATTGAGTGTTACAAACACACATTTGGAGCAACAACCCAGGTGTTGCCTCGAGGTCGGACGTCCCACGTACATTTTATAGATTCAAGACTGTTAGCACATGCATAATTTTAGCCGCTAGTTCTGACCTATATTACTAAGAAAATAGTGGATTTCCGCTGTCAATAGGTTTATGGGTTCCGTAGCCAAATAGCAAAAAAGGAACTCTTAACGTGTACCTCACCGTGTTTATCTGTCTATCCATACGTAAGTCACAGCCACTTTTCTCTGAAACTATAACCCCGCTAAATAAAGAGCTACTTTGAGTATCTGGAAAGGACATGGAAGAATTGTTCATCGCTAAAAAACAATCTCTAGCTTTTAACCCATCAAGCCCCGTAAGGCCCAAGTGGGCCACGATAGCAAAAGATTCCCAAGAATTGGCGATCGAAGGATATGAAAACCCTTGCGCGCTTCGCTTGGCTCATCTTGGCGGGGGCACGGGAGTGCAGATTGCAGATAGAGCTACAAAGACGTAAGCGGTAAGATCTGTGGAAATGTTACATGGAAGAGCTGTTATAACTGTGACTTCTGTGGTATTCTGTCAGCTCACCTCCAGCAGATTTAGCATGGTCACCATAGGAAATCCGCTATTTGTCGCTAAAATCTGTCAGTATGTCCATTTTCTCGCGCTTATAATGTTGTTCTGCTAAGCCTGCTGGTCCATTTATCAAATAAAATAGGTCTATTTGTCCAATTGGGTTTGGAGGTTAGATTGCGAGGTTTATAATTAATTTGACCTAATTATTCAAATTGGTAATTAAATTTGGGCTAACTGTTTGAAGGGCAAAAGGACTGAGATAGTTAATATTCACAGCAAACTCTATAAAGGGAACTTATACACATTACATATCCTAAAGTGTTGTTACTTAGTTTTGTTACACCCTATATACTATATTTTAGTGTTTTGATTTTAAAGTACCTACCTACATGCATTCAAACCACGTTATTACCCTTTCTTATACTCGGCGCGGCGAACCTTGGTCCCTATGACTTTGACAGCTAATCTCACCACTTAACATTGTAGTGTCGTCACCATTAAATTAGGATCATATTATTGGAGGCGTCTAAAATGCTATTTATACATTTTACGTAGCTTTATGTCATTATGATTACAATGATATTCCGTTGTAATTTTTAACAATTCTTAACATTTACAAGAAATTATCTCAATCTAAATTTACGTCTACGTCCTGCAAAACTTACGTCGTCGTTAAATGTCACACACGTTTTTAGACGCCTCCAATATGATCCAAATTTTAATGGTGACGACTGACAACTTTACAATGTTAGTCATGATAGGGACCAAGATTAGCCGCGCTGAGTTTAGTCCATACTCCATACTCAACTCCAAATTTCAATTTGTTATCTTTACCGTACAGGTAGATTTTCGAAATATAATCCACACACTGATTTGTCGGTGATTTGAGATTTCGCCGGCGCGCTTGTATTATCGCATACCAGCCGAGTCTACAGAATTTCATTCGAATTTTATAGGCAGGCTATAAAATGGGAATTAAATTCATTTGATAACGTTAGGATTTCAACTTGTAAATTGTAATACTAAATTATCAGTAAGTCGTTATTTTAAATGTAAGTCGTAATATTTAAAAAATAGTTATATTTAAGATTATTATTTATTATTATAATTTGTGAGAATGTGAGATATGTTAGAAACTAAGGTTGGCCGAATATACACGTACTTATTCGATTTCCGAATTAGAATTCCGTATTCGGAAATCGCAATACATGGAATCAGTAGAAAATACAGTAACGGGAGCACACGGTCGCATTATTCCGAATGGAACGAATTCCGTACGTGTACGTTTAAAGCGGAAGCCAGCGCTTTCGTGCGTGAAAAAACGAATGTTTGCGCTAGTCTCACGGAATTCCAAATAATAATTCCACATTAGGAAATCGAATACGGGAAACGTATGTACGCGGCCGGGCTAAATAATTCTTAATTTATAAAACTTTTTTTAAATCGATTTTGGACAAGATCTTTTTGACATAGGTAGTGTATAAAATATCTCACGTACATTCAATATTCATTACATCAATCCACCACCTACCTTTCTTTCTCGATTTGTCGTCAAATAAAAAAAAGTGAAACAACAGGTTCCAAGTAATAATATGACCCACATATCTATCGATAAATTTTAACTACAGGAAGGTATTCCATACAAGAAGCCCGCGCTTTCAATACTTCGCTTTATTTTAGCTCATCCAGATGTTTCGAGAATAAAAATTTAAATAAAGGTGGAAAGTAGGTGAACGCGCATGATTTTCTGCTTGTTTTGTAGCGGAGATGCTCGAACTACAAAAGAGTTTTGACTTAAGAATCTTCATTACTTGGATGCTGAATTGAAAACTGAAATACAATAAGTTTGAAGCAATTTATTGTCATAAGGCCGTGTTTCCGCCTGCAAGACAACTGTCGCGAGAAGTATCTGACAGTCTGTCTGACAGCATGCAAGTGTAAATCCCGTAGCAAGTGCTGTCGCGACAATTTGTCAAGCGCTTCCTGCGAGTAGTTGCGAAAGCATGTCTAAACACGTCTGCATGGACTCACGACAGATCTCGCTGCTATATCGCGCAGCAAGTTATCGCACGGCTTGTGTTTTTGTTTAAAATAATGATATAGTTCCTATCGTGACATTCGTAAGCTCTCGTGTGTATCTCCGCGATAAGTTGCGATAGTATTATGCATATTGCAGCAATAAATTGCAGGAATTAGCACCTGTACAATATTTTGTACATTCTTGTAGGAGGAGTAAATTTAACTCAGAATACTGTATCACTGAACACTCTATACTCTTGGCAGCGGTTGGTAAATAAGTGCACGACAGCTCTCAGTTCTCACGTCTGACGGCCATATTTTCTCAGCCCCCACCATGATTGGTAGGCGGCCATCTTTATTAATACACTACAGTACCAAATGTAAACAATAAGAAACTCACGCAAGACTTACGCGAATTTGCTTGCAGGTGGAAACACGGCCTGGAAACTAATTTGAATCTTGCCGTGCTTTATGTCAAATCGTATAGGGCCTGATTACACTAGTACCGAATAGAGTGGCGAGACAGTATCCTCCTCCAAGCACATCCATACTAAACATACCGAGTGCTTGGCCGAGAGCACTGTCCACTCTACTCGGTAGGTGCGATTAGGCCTGTACATTTTTGATTCTGAACTTCTATAGCAAGTTGTTCACTGCAGCAAGGCCTTTGCATCCATTATGAATGATTTTTACAGGATTTTAGAGCGAAGTAACCAATCTTCGATCTGTGGTGCCTAGCCTCTAGGACAAGATTTTGTATTATGTCTCTATGGTTGCCCAAGCACATACGGCATTCTCGCAACATAGCCGGCCAGAGGAAGAAACAAGTCAGTACGTCTGAGACTAACCATGTGCTGGTTTACTCACGATGATTCCCTTCACCGTACGAGTGTCCATCCGGGACCCCCCTCAAATGCGAACCAAAGATCTACCCACTACTAAGGCCACAAACGCTTTCTTCATCTCCTAAGGGTGATGTAATTCCTAAGATGTGCTATATGCTATTATTACCTAACATGAATATGCATGTGCTGATACAATAGAACAATAGCAAATCGACTTGTTCCGAGGACGTCGATTTTGGAAGATGGATACGTGGCTAAAATATTTATTGTCTAAAGTTTTCCGAGAACACTGCTATGTTAGAGGAATATAAAGTTTATTTTAAAACTATACGTTGCCTACAAGTTTTTGCCGTTTTTTTATCGTACGAGTACCGTATATTCGGATATTGGATATTCTATGAAAACAAATCCTGTCTATTCCCGAAACTTGAAATCCCACCAAAAACATTTCAAAAAATGCTGCCGAGACCACCTTAAAGGTTTACTCTGTGAGTAAGATATGAGATCTCATATTGTAGAGGCGAGCTTCTGAATCTACACTGACCCTAACTTAAACAAATTCTACAATCTACATACTAGTAAATATGTATGGCTCGGATGCGATTATGTAGCATGGATACATTATTCTTTGACAGACCAGCTGTCAAAGAAAAATGTATCCATATTATCCATGCTTCCATAGTCCATACTTAATATTATAAATATGAAAGTGTGTCTGGCCATCTGTCTGTCTATCTGTCTGTTACCTCTTCACGTCCAAACCGCTGAAATTTGATAGTAGATCCTTTGAGTCGCGTAAAAGAACATAGGATATACTTTTATCCCGAAAAAATGTACGGTTCCCGCGTATAAGCGAATTTTGGCGCAACGAAGTTGCGGGCGTATTTAAAACAAATAAAGACAGTATCCATCGTTCAATTTCAAATGTTTGTTTGTTTCTTTTATCAGTGAACTTATGAACTATTAAATACTTCGAGATAAAAACATATGAACAATACATATTACTAATTTATCAAGAGAAAGAACTTCTTAGAAAATGTGAATTATTATCAGGCATGGCCCACGTGTATTATAAATAAAAATTGTATGTAATTATACACGGTGATTATTAAATTAATTCCGTTATGAGACACGAGTCATGACAGAATGATTATTCTGCAATTTAATCAGCTGCAATCTACGCTGCAATGCTAGCTAGCAATTTGTTCCATAACAAAATATATATATATATATAAAATTGACAATTTTTTTGAGTATTTGTATTATATTACGTTAAATAGTAAATTTTTTGTCACGTGAAGGTAGGGTAGTATAAAGACGGGAGTCAAAAACGTCTCGCGAAAATTATGGACGTTTTCTTACGTGTATAAAATAGTAAAATTATACGCCTAAAACAATATAACCCTAAAATAACCTTCCACAAATAAATTTCCTTTTAAATAAATAATTTTCCTATTCGCTCTGTTATTAAATTTAATAATTACGAGCTGGCTTCCCGTTGTCCCGAAATTATTTCGGGATTATTGTGGCTTTGTTGGTGTTTTGTGGATTGTGTTGCTAATGTGCATTTTGTTGCTCTTTGGCAAGTTATAATATCTGCACTGGGTTTTCGTAGACTAATTAATTACAAGAGTTATTATATTACTACCATAGACATAGAATATAGACAGAGCGGTCCTGTCTATAAATAAAACGCGGACAGCAAAGTTGTCTTATTTACTCTGATTAATCTACGTTTTGCAGGTCTACTTTACAAGAAAGATTTGAATATTAGCCGCACGATCGCTTACTCTCCTATAAGTGGTCAATATTTTATGATTACTAAAAAATCCCACCAAAAACATAAAATATGTAAAAATTGAAAGCCAAGTTCCATACAAACATTATTCTTGTCTATGGACTTAGCCGTAAAAAGGATGGAGATTTAAATGAGTGCCAAGTTCCATGGAAAATCGAAATATGTATGTATAGGAACCAAATAACATTATGAACAAATAATAGAGTCTATTTCTTTGCTTTGTTGAATATCTATAACAATTAATGTTATTTAAATAATGTGAGATCATAAACTAGATTAGATCTAACTTGGTCAGTTTTCATTACATCAGTCATTTCATAAAGTTATTGAACATTTTAATTCTGATGAAAACTAGCCAAGTAGAATCTAATCTAGTTTAAGATGTCAAATTATTTAAATAACATTAATATATCACATACATAGTATCAGACAGATAACATAGTATCAGACGAATAAAACGAAGAAAATTGAGGCATTGGAATAATACGGTATAACACAAGTGTATTTCCAACCATTAACTATAGGGTACAGCTTATTGTGCGGAAGTAAAGAAGCTATTATTATAGCTGTCTAACAGACAGACAGACGGACGGACGGACGGACAGACGGACAGACGGACGGACAGACGGACAGACGTATTAAAAGAATTTTATGTCTATTCCCGGGACTCAAACTATATCTCAATACCAAATTTAAGAACAATCGGTACAAGCTATTTGGGCTTGAAGAGGTAACAGACAGACATACTTCATAAAGTCACCTTCTATTAATTTCCTAAAGTTTTTTCACTTCACAAATAAATATTGTGATTTTTTTGGCCTTTTTTGCTCAAAATCAATAATGGCAGCCGGTAGATACTTAAAAATTTCAAAAAGTGCTCAACGCCGATAAAGAAGTTTTCACTTCAAAAAAATTAGTTCAGTCAATGCAATGCTCAGCCCATTTCCTAATGTTTTCCTACAGTAGCGTAGCATGTCTATTTAACTTTGTTGTTGATTGGTTAATATTGACATTAGCCAATCAAAGCGAGTAAACATTTTAGTTACCTATTTAAAATATTTAGGTAGACAGTAAAAATATTTGTGTTAAAATTGGAGCATTCTGTATTGTAACACGGATATTGACAGGTTGTGATTTACTGCCCCATCACTCTCACTAACCAACCCATAAATTATGTTAGCATTACTTTACTGTATGTAATATCTGGTAACGTTTACCTTGAAAGAGTTCTGGAGAGGAACCCAAAAGACCTTTCATTTTTTGACCTATAAATGATGAAATGAACTAAATACTGTTTGTTATAGTCCAATTTTAATTCTAGCAAATAACTCTTTATTTTTTTCGATTACCCTCGTATAATAATTTTATATGCTTATTCAATACTATTACAAAATTAGTGTATAAATTATTTGAACGAAACACGAAACCCGAAGGCCTACGCTACAAAGTCTAGGTCTTGACGGAAGTTCGGAAACTTTGGGAATCTCTTAGAATATTGTTAACATTAATTTACGAACAGTGAAAAGTGTCTGTCTATCCTTCGATCGCGGAAAAACGAGACACAATTGTTATCGCGGCCCACTTGGGCCTTAAGGGGGTGACAGACACGCGAGTAAGTACGCGGATTTATGGCTCGACGATCTTAATCGCCTGTGTGTCAGCAAAGAGCCGCGAGCTGCGAGCCGTGAGCCTGGGGGCATGGTAAAGCTAGGAACAAATTATCGGACGTTTTCATCGGATGCGGCTTGTGTCTATCTGATCAATACAAAATACACTAAACTGTGCACATTGTCTGGCATAAGTCGCGGACGCGACCTTGAGTGTTCGGACGTCCGAACAGAATCTGGCTGGCCGGATGTTTTTGCATCCGCGGACGTTTGCCATTGACATATAGGTCAGGTCTTTGCGTCCGCGGATGAACCGTGCACATTGTTAAGCCACATCCGTCAGTCGCGACTTATGGATGCGTCCGATAGTTTGTTTCTAGCTTAATCCAGTGTGAGCGATTCTCGTGTGTCACCGACGCGAGCCGAGTAAGTTCGCGAACTTAAAAACTGCGTACTTTAAGTTCGTACGTCTGTCACCCCTTTTACGGTAGTTGAGAGGTTACACTAATTATTCCCGCATAACGTAAAAACTTCGGGATCGATTTTGATAGTTTTTAGGGTCCCGTACCCAAAGGGTAAAAACGGGACCCTATTACTGAGACTTCGATGTCTGTCGGTCTGTCTGTCCGTCTGTCTGTCCGTCTGTTCATAATAGCTAGAAAGTTGAAATTTTTACAGATTGTGTATATCTGTTGCCGCTATAACAACAAATACTAAAAACAGAATAAAATTAATATTTAAGGGGGGCTCCCATACAACAAACGTGATTTTTTTGACCTTTTTGGCTCTATATCAATAATGGCAACAGGTAGGTACTTGAATTTTACTCAAGGTCCTTAATTTTATGTGCACTTTAATATTTAATAATAATATTAAAATAAAATAAAAAATTAAGGGGTGCTCCCATACAAAAAACACAATATTTGGGCTAATTTTGCTCTATAATGGTACGGAACCCTTAGTGCGCGAGTCCGACTCGCTCTTGGCCGATTTTTTCAATTTTAACAGCTAACTAAATACGCATATTGACAAGATAAATCAGAGTGTAACAAAACTAAGGGTATTTATGTTGTATAGAGTTAACTGTGAAAGTAACAGCGCTGAAAGAGTATTTTTTTTCACCTTTGTATGGAAAAGCTCATGACGCGGGTCGCTTACCCATCAAATCACAAACAAAATCTTTCAGCGCTGCTACTTTTACACTCAACTCTATTAATAAGGGACACATAATATACATAACATAGAGTATTGTTATCACTTAGTTTTGCTACACCTTGTATATTATATCATCTATTTAAAAAAAGTATTTTACATTTTTTTAAACATAGCCTAGCTGATGATGATGAAGCTAATTTTATCTCGGTTCAGTCAACTCTTCATCCAACATAAACTCAGACGCTACATAAACATTATCATACGATAAACATAAGCAGCGAAATATCTATTACATTTTATGCGTTACTTCTTGACGATTACATTACTAAACGGAATTTGATTAAACATATGGTTTTTGGCTCTGAATTATTAACATAATGTGACTATTTATTCTGAAAAACAACAAAGTTCTGATGGAAAATTTTAATAGCTATTTAGCTATGTAAAGCCAGTACCTAACAATTAGAATTTTTCTTCAGAATCTAGTAGATGACGCCCGCAACTCTGTTGCGCCATATTAGTTCGTTTATCGCGTGGGAACCGTACAAAAAGTATCCTTTGTACGGGACCGGGACCACAGAAATAAGATCTAGAGGTCTGTGCTCGGGACTCTATTTATCTCCATACCAAATTTAGGCTACTTGACCTATATTCAATTTCATTGAACAAATGCATATTTCTTGTAGAACTTGGCCTAGGAAACCGTATTTCACCCTTATCATCAAATAAAAGCTTATGATTGATAAATAAAGTCGATTTGAAAATATAAAGTTATGAAAATATAATTTGTACTGACGAAAACGCTTTTGCGGTACTTCCGATTTGGATGTGACATCATCAATCATCACACTAGAATTTAATATCTTTTATTTATCGCGCTCGTTATATGTAAGTTTATTTGTACATAAATAATAAGAATAAGCCTAGAAATATTTGTAAAATATATTTTCTTGAATAGTTCAAATAAAATATCAGTTTTAAATAATATCTCCATTTATTGTAGTTGGGAAATGAAATGGCCAAAACTTTTCTCAAAAAGTTTTCAACATTACAAATGATTTCTAAATTCTTTCCTAATTTTTTGGCACTGTTAGACTTGTACGTTTAGCTTTATAAAGATTTTTTCAATAAAGTATAAAATACAAAAAATATGACGTCACACTATGGCGGACAGTGTTTTCGGCGCCATTTAGAAGGCATATTTTTCAATCACATTTTTATGGGTTTCTACTGTTTAAAATATTGAAATATTAGTTTTTTTGGCGAAAATGAATGATTAACACGAAGAAAAAAAATAGGTCAAGAGCTTACCTCTTCACGCCAAAACCGCTAAACAAATAGGCTAGACAGAAAGAAAGACAGACATACACATTTCGCATTTATAATATTATTAGTAAGTATGGATCATAAAAAAAGTGAATTTCATTTTAAAAGTATCCAACTAAATTTCTAAAATGTTAACACTGAAAAGCGTTTCATGGGTAAAAAAGACCCACGATGCAATATTTCTTCTTACATTTATTGCTGCCAATGCTGCTATATTACATAACCCACTGTTGCTGGTAAACAGACGCCCGTATGGGATGCAACACGTGAAAATTGATTGTAAAACTATTTTTATTGCACCAACTTTTATTATAGGACGCTATTGTCCGTATAGCGTTTTCGTTTGCGTCAGGAGTTTAGAATTGCAAGATAAGCTTTTTGTCGCATCCGTTGAAATGAAATTAACGTATATTATAGTGTATTTAGAATTAAAATTAGCGAATAATTTAGGAATTTAGCCATAATAAAATACACAGATTTAAATGCGAATAAAATAAACCACGTTTATTTCTTAAGATTTTCTATTTCCTTATACGGCAACACTCAGAGATATTTAATGATTATATAACTTAATTTTGAAGAAGTATTGCATTTGAAGAAGTATTTGGTGGCTGGAAGTGTTTAAAAAATAGTGTTTACTGTGATCTATGGGATGTCACTTCAAATAAAATATAACTTTTGAAGAGACATTTTATAAATGTATATTTTGTGAGTAAAGGGACACATAATATGTATATGAATATTGTCAACCTACCATTGAGTTTGGCTATAACTGACTCTGAGAATAATACACATGTAATAAGAAATAATTTTGATAGATTATGCTGGGCTAAATTTTTTCTACATCATATTAGCTATGTCCACACTATGCGCTTTCGTCTTCATTCTTTCATTCAATTTGAATGCGTCAACGAACGCAACGCCAACATTGAAGTTTTGGATACGGTCAGACGACATGCGTCGCGGGCATGCCTCACGTCGCTGTTGACTGCGCTATAACGCATGCCCTTGTAGAACAGAAAAAGGCACAGTATGGACAAAGCTATTGTTGATTCTTAGAGACTATTCATGTTTAATTATTTCCACGCTACTGTGTCTAGTAATTTACTTCTGTTACACTGTTTCCTAGTTCTATGTCTTAAAGCTTATTACATACTTGTTTCACCTTAGCTTTAGTTTTTAGCATAACTTTACTACTTTATATCAGTAAATAAGTTAACCGTATATTTTATTTACAAAGTCACATACTTTAAATGTAGTTTTAGTTTATTATAGCGTCTTCGCGATAATAAACTAAAATTACGTATAAAAAAAATATTACTCTATAAATTTGCATCATGTGTGTGAGACTTTAACTTAGTATAATTGTGTTAAAAAGCAAATCGTATGTTTGGTGCGATACCTAGTGCCCAGATAAACCGATTGGGTTTATGGTGCACTGTAAAAACATGTAGTATAATTTAATGTTAATAATACATTTAAAAATACTTAAATAAAATAAAAAAAAATTAATGAGGAGTTTGAATGTATGAAGTTTAATATTTATGTCAAAATCTTCATTTTCATTCTTTCTAAATTCAGCCGTTAGTAATTTTCAAAACACAAATTATTTTAGCTGTTGAAGCATTAATGAAGTTTAGCATCTAGAGACTACGACTGCGTCGCTAAAAAGAAGCCTGCAGCAGTGATTAAACCGGCGCGGCGACCAAATGGGAACTTTACGGCGTCTATTAACCTGTTTCGCCATCGTAAATGACGTCACTTGTGGTTTACGATTGTTTGCCTAGGCGAGAAAACAGTGGACTCTATTAAGGGAGTATCAATTAGGAAACGGGCTTTTATGAACCTTTTCGACGTTACGAGCGTGTATTTACCGTGCGAGTATTTGAGGGTTAGTTTTGTGGTTTAGCTGTCATGTGGTATTCTTCCACAATGTCATGTGGTAAAGGTGACTTTCCGATCTTTGCCGTAAGCGACCGCGACCACAGTATAGCAATATTGAATATTATACTGTGACCGCGACTGAAAAAATTCAATTAAAATGCTACTCTTAAGGCGACGCCTTGATAATTTGGCTGTAGCGATGCCGATTTTTCTCAGCAATGACTAAAGCTAAGAAACTAAAGTTCATTGTCAGTATTCATCATGTCTTTGTCTTTGAATTGCCCATAGCATAACACGATTGGACAACTTTTATAACACAGAATTATCAATCGAAAAGACCTCTGTAAAAAAAGGGATTCCTATTTTTCCAACAGAGGAGAGTGATTTAAGGTTCCAAAATTTGTACATAAATTGGTTGAAGCATACACTTTAATATTTGCATAGCTTATATGAAATGTATTTATGGTTTTTAAATTACGCGACGAAAACCATTTTGTTGCTTATGCCCTTTCCATTTTTTGCTGTTCCATTGCTTGTTTTCTATGAGAGGCCGGCCCGGCCTCTCATAGAAAACAAGCAATCTAAAACATATCCAACACGGTTTCTTACTTTAACGCGGCGTCACCTTAATGAGTTATGATCTAGGCTATAGGTTTTACTTTGCTAGCGGCGGCATGAGTCGCCAGACCAATGTCGATAAAAATGAAACAATTTAGCCTAGACCCTAGAACTAGGTCATAAAATGGCATTTTATTTGATTTTATTTGAGTCGCGGTCGCTTGCCGCAATGATCGAAAAGCCACCTTTGCTAATGTAAAGTATAGTATACTTATTATAGGTTAGCTAGAATGTAATTAAATCTTATGTCTTTATTCATTCGATCGCAGATTACAATGTAGACAATAAATAATAATATTATATACATAACCAAGAAATTCATTAGTGCATTGGGGTAACTTCGGAAGAAAAAAAAAATGGGGATATTTCGAAAATGGCAAATAATTACCAAACAGAAAGTAATTTTGAGCTCTGGCCACATTTACCGAGACGACAATTTAATCACCTCCCCCGCTTCCTTTCCCTCGAGCCGTCAGCCGGGAGTGCGTGTGCGCTAAGTTCGTTTTTTCGCGCCAAGTGCAATTTTATGATTTTTTGGGATTATCGAAATTACCCCGTTTTGTTTTACATAGAAATTAGGTAAGTTACGTAATAATTTGTTTGTTTTAAAGAAGCTTTGACGTTTTTTGCTTTCTTAAGAATATGTAATGTTGGTCTAGCTATGATTTTTAACAAACATTCTAAATAACCCCAGTGGGGTAAATTTGCTAACGAAATTTCCCCAATAATTTTTTCATAGTCTTTTGCAGGGGTGCGCAACATATAAAATATTTACCTGCCTTTACCAACAAACATAAAAAATACAGGGTCCAAACTTGACTCGACTCGTACAAATCATGTCCATTTTCGACATTGAGAGGTTTAAAACGTATTTTTGAATAGACGTGTAGAATCAATTTTTATTGTTGAAATGAATGAAATGAAATGAAATGATGAAATGAAATGATATTTATTTGGATAAAATATGGTTGCTAAAGATGTTACATTTCGGTAGATCGTAGTTGACGACGTCCAAATATTATAATCACAATATTATAATTTGACACATTTTTATGGATGGCAATTTATAAGTAATTACATCATTCATTAGTCATAAATCATAATAATTACTAGTAAAAGTTGTAATTTCTAATTTCTCGTCACAAGTCGAAATTAAGTTAAAAAAATGTCATAATAATCTAAATGTCAAAGTTATATAAATCAGACTAAATTTTGTTATGTCACTATACCCTTAAAACTAAACCAACTAACAATTATTTATACATTAGAAAAAACATACTATTATACAATAACTCTAGATAATTTTATATGTCAGTTTCATCAGTCATCACTCATCACAAGATAATATTAATTCCAATGGTCAATACAATATTATGTCAAAATACAAATAGCAAACTATAATGTCAAAGAAAACTCAATTAAGTATGGATTTAAATGTCATAAAATAAAATTTAATTAGTCACAGTATACTTTATTAATTATTAATAAAAAATTCTTTGATGTCATAATATGCCTTGTGTATTAGTATTTTTTTTAATTCCCTTATTGAACGAGTTGTTGTCATTGATTTTATATGTGCAGGTATCTTATTATAAATCTTTACACACATTGCATATGCATTATTTAAGAAAATATTTGTCTTTGGTTTTTTATCTATAATTAACCTATTCGAGTTTCTAAAAAATGTTGTGGGTACTTGATCTATTAATTGGGTAAAGATATGTTATTGTTACTTACAAATTTAAATATTTCTAATAAATACATGCTTGGTAAGGTCATAATATTATATTTTTTGAACAAAGGCCTACACGATTCATATGGTGGAACCCTTGCTATGGCTCGGAGACATTTTTTTTGGACTATAAATGCCTTATTTATTTGGGTTGAATTTCCCCAAATTACTAGTCCATAGCGCAGGATAGATGAAACGTATCCGTGATAGGCCATAATTGCAGTCTGATCACTTACTGTCCACGCAAGTCTTCTCAAGACATATACGAATCTGTTTAGCTTAGAACAGACTTTGTTTATGTGTGCATGCCAGTTGCAATATTTGTCCATTGTTGTTAAAATAAAAATAAAATCAGTTTTAAAGTATAATCCGGGTTCCCAAAAACATTTTTTTTAATTACTATCCAGCAAATGTTTCGTGAGTAGCTTCATTTTGATAAGACGAACAACAATTTCCTTTGCGTAAATTCTCGAAAGTGGTAGCTAACAGAGATAGAAAGGATTTAAATTTTAATATTTCTATTTGATGGTCCTAAAATATAGATTGTTCTATATTTTGTAGGACAAGGTTACTCTTGAATTTTATAACTATGTATTAACCTATCAATATAAGTACAAAAAATCAGCTTGTTAGGGTTCCGTTTTAGTCGTTTTAGTTCATTAATCAACAAAACTTGGTTGACTACGGAACCCTAAAACACAACCCTAACTAGCTGATTTTTGTATATTGATAGGTTAATAGTTGTATCTCTGTTAGCTACCACTTTCAAGAATTTACGCAGAGGAAATTGTTGTTCGTCTTATCAAAATGAAGCTACTTACGAAAAATTAGCTTGATTGTAATAAAAAAAATTGTTCTAGGGAACCTGTACGACTATATAAAAATGGTTTAAGTGAAGAAGCCACTTTTATTATTTGCAGGTGTCAACTGCTCGGGTGCAGATTGCTGACGTGGTTTTTAAATGCAGAGCTAAGGCGCGCCTTTCCTCTGCAATTGAAAACTACTTCCTTTTTTTAATTTAGTTTTAATTTTGATTTAGCTATTTACGAGACTGGGTAAAAATTATTTTTATTTTTAACAAAAAATGTGTTCCTATTTTATTTCGTTAGTTATAGTTTTGCTGGGTATTAAATTTAAATAAATACAATAATATTATCTAGTGTTGGCTTTTTTATTGTTCTTATCTATTTACTTCTTTGCTCCAAATGTTGAGGACATCTGCGTCCCCGATGGGGTAATTTCGAAATTTTTTCAGTCTAAAACTTAGTTTGGTGTCTTCTATGGCTTGTATACACAATGTTTTTGTATGGGGTAAAATAGAATAAAAATAAATGTGTGCCTTAAATGTATTTTCACATTAGGTCGTGTTTCGCTGTTATTCGAAATTACCCCTTGAGTTTTCGAAATTACCCATGAAAAGTAAAAATAGGGTTTATATTTTAAAGGGGTTATACCAGAATCCGTAAATACTTTTGAACTAAAAAAGAAACAATTCACATGGAAATATGTTTATTATAACTGAAATGTTAGAGTAATAGTTAAAAATATATACAATTCGTCTTCTAAAGTTTTCAATGACACAATAGCCTCACTCTTCCAAAAAGTTTACATTACCTCAATGCACCTTATACGTATTTTTTTTGTAACTTCTTATCTCTACTATGAGTAAAATCCTTTAAATGTCTACTCTATAACTAAATTTACTTTACTACGAGTAAAATCTTCGTGTAAAATGCTTAGTTCGATATTCAGCGTAGGTTGAAATGCGTTATCAGATTTCCAATAAAATGAATATTTTAGGATAAACTTGACCGTACGTAACTACGCTCTATAAGGGATATTATATCAACATTCAAGAAGGGAACTTGACCCTTATTGTGTTAAAAATATTCACTCATAATATGCCCTGTGTAAATAAGGGATATTTGGTAACAAACAGCAATATTGGCAATATTGAGAATTTGTGGACCTTTGCCTGTCGTTGTTAGTTTTTCATATTTTTATTTTTTAGACATGGCAATATTATTATTATTTTCGCCTCCGTGGTCCAGTGGTTCAGAGCGTGGCTCTTGACTCGGAGGTCGTGGGTTCGATTCCCGCATTGGAAACATGTTATTTCCAAGTTTGGTTAGGACAATGCAGGCTGATCACCTGATTGTCTGACAAGTAAGATGATCCATGCATCGGATGGGCATGTAAAAGTCGGTCCTGCGCCTGATCTCTGGCCAGTCGTGTCGATCGTCCGTCCCACTGGGTTATGAGAGCAAAAGGAATAGAGAGTGCTCTTGTGTACTGCGCACACACTTAGGCACTATAAAATTACTTCTGCGTAACTGGCCTGTTTCTATCAAACCGGCCACCGTCACCGGAACCGGTGTGGAAGTTATTATTATTATTTCGGCAGAAACGGCAATAATTGTAGTTTATTGTTAAGTTTACAAGTTATAACAAGTTTTGGACCTTTCAGTTCTTTTGTTTAAATCTTTCTAGACAGACAGACGGGCACCATAAAGTGTGTCCGTCTCGTCTGTCTGTCTGTTACCTATTCACGCCGAAACCGCTGAACCGATTTTGCTGAAATTTGGTATGAAGATACTTTGAGTTCCAGGGAAGGACATAGGATACTTTTCATCTAGGAAAAATTACGGTTCCCGCGCGTCAAACGAATCTTTGCACAACGGAGTAGTAGCTTACTTTATATTATTTTCATTCACATAATTTTTTCATAATATACAAAACAAATAAATAGTAGGCGTCACACAGATCAATTGATGTCATCGTTTGACTCACTAAATACCACTGATGGACATTAACGACTCAATTTCGTAACATCTCGTCATGAGTATTTATGACATCTTAACTTACTGACATGATGTGATTCAAGATTCTGCATATTTTAAACGATAGTTATGACCCAAAAGTAGGTTAAAATCCTTTATTTATTTACATGAAGCCCGCAACTATTTTGCGCCATAATCTGTTTATTGCACGGGAACAGTACATTTTTTCGGGATAAAAAGTATTAAGTATATAATGTACCATCGAGGAAATTGATTCCAAATGGTTTTTGTCGCGTAATTTAAAAACTATAAATACATTAATTCATAATATAAGCTATGGGCAAATTAAAGTGTATGCTGGAACCAATCTATGTACAAATTTTCGAAGCTTAATTCACTCTCCTCTGTTGGAAAAATAGCAATCCCTTTTTTTACAGAAGTCTTTTTGATTGATTATTCTGTGTTAATTAAAAAAATTGACCAATTGTGTTATGCTATGGGTAATTCAAAGACAAATACATGATGAATACTGACAATGAATTTTAATTTCTTAGCTTTAGTCATTGCTGAGAAAAATCGATATCGCTACAGTCAAATTATCAAGGCGTTGGTTGCCTTAACGTGACTAAATTACTTAGACGTCTACCATCTGCCTAGGAATCAACTTCTCTGATAGTACATTCCCGGGTCTCAAAGTATCTTAATAGGTACCCAGCAAAATCGGTTTGGGCGTGAAGAGGTGACAGACAGACAGACACAATTTCGCATTTAAATTTTAACCCATCAACTCCCAAGCGGCACCCGGGTGCTGCATAACAATTGAATATCTATTGTGTCTGCAATTCCTACGATCGAAGTATTAATGGATATTATGTCGTTACAACATCTTTTATAATACATCAACGTCTCAAGTTGCATCAGTGCTCTATATTTAAAGTGTTTGTTGAAGCTATTATCATTATTATAATATGTAAATAGAATATGTGTCATAGTATATTATGTCAGCATTCTCAAAGTGTGCTTCGCGAACCGCGGTGCCCTGTGGGCTATGGTTCAGCAAAGGGCCTTCGAGCGAGCGACATATAGAAAATATGTCATCTGAAATAATATGTCATCATTTTATTGTGCAATATCACGTATTGTGTAATATTATTGACCGTCTAGTGTTGATATCGAACATCACGCGCCTTCAATCTAATTGTCAAATAAAGTGTTCAATAAAAAAAATTAAGCGTGATATTGCACAATACAATTAATCGTCTAGGGGCCGGCTGACACCAGCGTGGAGTCAATTTATTCAAGGACAAAACTTTTTTTTGGGGGTAAAAATGTCGCTTCTTAAAAGGGTTTCGCCACCATAAATGTTTGAAAGCCGCTGGTATAAGTCACAGTTTATGGAATGTGCTGAGGCGGACTTAAGCGTCGAATACTTCTTGTCCTTGTATTTCTAAATATGGAAACCCATCTGCTTTCAAAACATTTCAATCTATCATTGTTTATTCATTTTATATGCACTAGCCAAATATATATTTCCGTTCGCATTTGGGCAGACGGTTTCCTAAATACAGAACATAATTTAAAGTTTCTGCTATGGCTACCATACATTTTATTTTCAAGTCTGATTTCTGATGGCTTTTGAATTTGCTTATATACACATTAGCTTTACTATTTTCCTATGAAATAAATTTAATCAATCTAATATAATAAACAATTCGAGTCAAATTGTGATTATTTATGAAGATATATTTGGTAATACTATACTCCAATTAAACAGTTAAATTAAAAACTATTTTAACTGTAAACAATGTGATATAGCTATGGGTAATTATGATGCTACCATTTACCAAATAGCAATTTATTTTAGGATAAAGTCACGGACAGTCTGTCAAGAAAGAGTACCTTTTTTTGTCGAGGGGGGGGGGGGGGATACGGTACCTAGACGCAGTATAATTTTTCTAAAAGTAATCACGCCCAAAAGGTGTTTTTTTTTTCTCTTTGCATTACCAAAGAAAACGCTTAAATACACTTTAAATATTATCAACTTGCACATTTTTATCTCGATTAAATAAGGTTTTCATATTTTTTATGTGATTTCAAGTTATTTTCAATCCGAAATTGTTTTTTTTTTGGTTGCTTTTAATTGAACAAATACAAAAAGGTAAAAGACACATTTTCAGATATTCATTATCAGTAATAAATAATAATATAGTAAAAATAATATGAATTGAAACGAAGTACAATGGTTGAAGTGTAAACAAAAGTTGGTATCCTAAATGAAAGCGGTTGTGAGCTATTTAATATTTGGAGCGAAGTCGCGGCGAAACTTTTAATTACACAATTATCTTCATAACGAATCCTTGTGATCGTGTGGGAAAGGTGACCATGATTGCTCCAAAAACTAAGACTTTTAGATATTTACGTGTTTTTTTTTTTCATAAATCACACAATATGACGTATTTAAAAATATGACCCGGTGAACTTCATTTCACTTTCCTTCTAATATAAACCTTCGATGAACTATAACTTGAATATTTTAAGACTAAAATTATCCAAATCGATTTAGGCTTTCTCTGTCTTTTGGATAAGCTATTATGTTTATGTTTAAATTTAAGAGGTTTACAACTAAAGTAACTAGGTTAAAAGTTACGAAACTTAAAAATTTTTATACGTGGGAGAGCCATGCTTCGGCACGAATGGGCCGGCTCGACCGGAGAAATACCACGTTCTCACAGAAAACCGGCGTGAAACAGCGCTTGCGCTGTGTTTCGCCGAGTGAGTGAGTTTACCGGAGGTCCAATTCCCTACCCTATTCCCTTCCCTTCGCATCCCTACCCTCCCCTTTTAGCCTATTCCCTCTTAAAAGGCCGGCAACGCACCTGCAGCTCTTTTGATGCTGCGAGTGTCCATGGGCGACGGAAGTTGCTTTCCATCAGGTGACTCGTTTGCTCGTTTGCCCCCTTATTTCATAAAAAAAAGTGTGTCAGCTCCGACGCACGACTGGAGTTTACTCCTTAAGTACGAGTATCTAACCATACGCAAAAAGACTTTATTCAACTGAAAAAATATTAATATAATATGAAATCAGATGTTCCGGCAATATTATCTACACCCCTTTCTGCCATAGTTATTTCAAATTTTTTTTTTCTTAATTCTAAGGCCAGAATCGAATGGAGGAGAAAAATCCAGGAAGATCAAGCCGAAGAAACTCATATCCAGGACAAATAGTTGCCGAGTTACAAGCATTCAAACTTTGACATTGACAGCTCGGCAACTGTCAAACGTCGAACAAAAGCGGCCATAACTCAGCTTCCAATAGGCCTAGAGGAACAGGGTTTCTTCTAACATCAAAGGCAACACCTCGGCTACCCCCTCCCTGAATTTGAACTAAATCAGAGACATCATTTTTTTTCTCAATTCTAAGGCCAGAATCTCCTACTTACTAACCCCCCCCACTCTCTTCCTGAAAGTGTTGTTTTTCACGAAACAGTGTCGCCTCCTTAGTGCTGAGTTTTAATTCTCCTTCTTAGAAATAAACTAAGTTATCCTACTAATATTATAAAGGCGAAAGTATGTGAGTTTGTATATTTGTTACTTCTTCACGCTTAAACGGCTGAAGCGATTTCGACAAAATTTTACAAGGAGGTAGCTGACATTCTGGATTAATACATAGGCTACATTTTTAACCGACTTCCGTAACGGAGGAGGTGCTATGTTCATTTTTTTAATAAGTTATGTTCAACGATGACTCCGCCGTTTTTTCACCGATTTTCAAAATTTTCCCGGCTCCTACTTACTAAGCCCCCCCACTCTCTTCCTGAAAGTGTAGTTTTTCACGAAACAGTGTCGCGTCCTTAGTGTAATATACAGATTTCGAGTGTCATTTGATTAATTTTCATCCCGTCTTCTACCAAGTCCTAGGAGTGCTGCTTATCACAAAACAGTGTCTTCTATCAAACTTCCATCTCTCAGTCACCAAAATGGAAGTTTCCGATGATCAAAATCAATTTATTTTGTCTTTAATACTATTAAAACACAATTTAGTTTACCTAATCACACCTAATTAATCGCGGGTAACACCGCGGGGCACAGCTAGTATAATATAATTATATTATTTTATATAATATTATATTCCGATAGGTATATTATTACCTTTATGGTCTTAATACACTCACAGCCAAATTAGAAAGTTTCCGTCGTCCAAAAACGTGACACATTTTCGTTACTTGTTAGTAGGTTTTACCCCTCGGATTTTTCTCATACCGGGCGTCTTATATATGAAAATCGATTCTTAAGGAGTAAACTCCAATAAACTCCAAAAACCTTGACAGAAAATTTAATATAAGTGATACAAGATCGATGTCGACCTATAAATAATTGGATATTATTTTTGAGTAAATTATAAAACGTAGATTTCTACGTTTTATAATTTACTCAAAAATAATATCCAATGGCCAATGCCGTGGTGCATGCTATCATAATAAACTGCAGTGTACTATTAAATTCCAGTATATTTATAGACATGCTTATTCTATCCAGAATCCATGATTGATAATAATATAAACAGTTTCAATTATTTACCAAGCATCGAAATAGACGGTATAGTACGGTAACTATCATACGAAATTGTATGACCGACCATATTTTGACAACCAACCAAAAGAGCGAAGTTTCACAAAATAAAAACTAAAGGTGCCCATACTCGGAACAATTTGTCGTTTCCATCGATCGTCAAGAAAATCGTCCGATCGATCTTTTAAACGTAAAATCGTTTGCGATATTGCTACACACGTATAATTTGTCGTTCGATTTTAACAGCGAGGCGATAAATCGTTACGATAATTGTCCCGTATGAGGTCCCGTATATGGCCACCTTTAGGCTCAATTCAGACCGCAACGCGACGCGTAGATGCATTTAAAAATGTGTACTGAATTGACAGATTTCGTGAGCGTGAAATGTCTTGCAAATCTGGCAAATCCATACTTTAGAAATACATTTACGCGTCGTGTTGCGGTCTGAATTGACCCTTGCTGTGCATTAAAGGGGTGACAGACGTACGAACTTAAAGTACGCGGTTTTTAAGTTCGCGAACTTACTCGGCTTGCGTCGGTGACACACGAGAATCGCTCACACTGGATTACCATGCCCCCAGGCTCGCGGCTCGCGGCTATTTGCTGACACACAGGCGATTAAGATCGTCGAGTCATAAGTCCGCGTACTTCCTCACGTGTCTGTCACCCCTTCACGAACAAATTGTATTGGATATTAGTCTATATTACTAAATTGTTTTCGCGCTAGAGGTAGCACCGGCACAGACAGTAAACAAAAAGTTTTGTTCGACGTTTGACAACGTTTCTGTCAATATGACGTGTGTAATATATCGGATTGTGGTCAGATTATTTACTGTATGTACTAATAGCGCCCTCTGCTCCGAACTCTGTGTAATATTTCCTACTAGATGACGCCCACAACTCTGTTGCGCCAAAACTCGTTTACCGCGCGGGAACCGCACATTTTTCTGGGATAAAAAGTATCCTATGTGCTTTGCCGGGACTCAAAGTATCTCCATGCCGAATTTGAGCAAAATCCATTTAACTGTTTAAGCGTGAAGAGGTAACAGACAGATAGACAAACACACTTTCGCATTTATACTATTAGTATGGAAGTACATGGAAGTATGGATAGTTACAGTTTCGTAGTTATTATTCGTAGCTATAAAGCTAAAAATATAGAATTTTTGTCCGGCAATTTACGAAAGTGTGTCCACTCTACAATCATAAAGGGTCCCGAAAGATTTTATTAAAAAACATCTGCGAGCAGTAAACATAATTGGACCCATGTGGTGTTTGGAACAATAATCATCAGCTCATTACTACTGGACCCTCATAATTCCCGTTACGAAGTAATTTCTCTGTTTCGGTACTTTGTGTTACATGAGGGTGACAATTACATCTTTGGTACGTAGTATGTACTATATAACTAGACTGACTTAGGTTAGAACTATACTGACAGCTAAATTATTAAATTATTATAATATGATTGAATAGAATAGAATAATTAATAGTTTCATCAGCTATGTCATATGAAAGCATGATGCATAGATGCAGACTGCAGAGATAGGCCAGTAAGTAGATGGAAGACTGGAACAAGCTTTGATTTGATTTTACACTTTTCAACATAATATAAATCGTACTACTTATCTTATCGAATACTTATACTACTATCGAATTCAACTTGACTAAAGGGACTCAAGATTGTGTTATAATACCTTCAGATATCTGATGCAACTCCCCCGGTACTGTAGCGCGTCTGGAATGTTCGCCACAGCCAGTATTGATAGTTTCCCAGCAATACTGCGTAAAAGATCGGCATCTATGATGCGAAGAGTGCGGGACAGTTCCAACAGATATCTGAAGGAAATTGCTATCAAGCTTGAAAGTCCGATATGGAGACATTGGACTAATCTACATATTAAATCCCACCAAAAACATAAAATATGTAAAAATTGAAAGCCAAGTTCCATACAAACATTATTCTTGTCTATGGACTTAGCCGTAAAAAGGATGGAGATCTAAATGAGTGCCAAGTTCCATGGAAAATCGAAATATGTATGTATAGGAACCAAATAACATTATGAACAAATAATAGAGTCTATTTTTTTGCTTTATTGAATAAATAAAAAAAAATAATGTGAGATCATAAACTAGATTAGATCTAATTTGGCCAGTTTTCATTACATCAGTCATTTCATAAAGTTATTGAACATTTTAATTCTGATGAAAACTAGCCAAGTAGAATCTAATCTAGTTTAAGATGTCAAATTATTTAAATACATTAATTGTTATAGATATTCAATAAAGCAAAGAAATAGACTCTATTATTTGTTCATAATGTTATTTGGTTCCTATACATACATGTTTCGATTTTCCATGGAACTTGGCACTCATTTAGATCTCCATCCTTTTTACGGCTAAGTCCATAGACAAGAATAATGTTTGTATGGAACTTGGCTTTCAATTTTTACATATTTTATGTTTTTGGTGGGATATCATTACTTTTTGTAAAGAAAACTTTCCGAGCAAGGGTAGACAGTAGACATCTTAATCTTCCCAGTTCAAACATACATAATG
Source organism: Lysandra bellargus (assembly GCA_905333045.1). Taxonomy (NCBI): domain Eukaryota; kingdom Metazoa; phylum Arthropoda; class Insecta; order Lepidoptera; family Lycaenidae; genus Lysandra; species Lysandra bellargus. The sequence goes on from HG995354.1 coordinate 4,428,170, forward strand.
TTCGACTATATTCAATCGCAACCTTAAGATGTTATTTCACCACTTCCCGACGAGTATCGGATATGCTATCCGCAACTTATCTGGCAGATACTTCATCTATCAGATAAATAATTTATCTGATAGATGAAGTATCCACAATTATTGTGGATAGCCTATCTGAAACTTAACTGACAGATGCTTCATCTGTCAGATAAGTTGTGGATAGCCTATCTGAAACTAATCAGGAAGTGGGGAAATGGCCCCCAAGCCTTGTTGAGTATCAGACGAATAAAACAAAGAAAATTCAAGCGAATGGAAAAAGCAGCTACCATCAGGGGGCATTGGAATAATACGGTATAACACAAGTGTATTTCCAACCATTAACTATAGGGTACAGCTTATTGTGCGGAAGTAAAGAAGTTATTAGCTATTAGCTGTCTAACAGACAGACAGACGGACGGACGGACGGGCAGACGGACAGACGTATTAAAAGAATTCTATGTCTATTCCCGGGACTCAAACTATATCTCCATACCAAATTTAAGAACAATCGGTACAAGCAATTTGGGCTTGAAGAGGTAACAGACAGACATACATAATTCATAAAGTCACCTTCTATTAATTTCCTAAAGTTTTTTCACTTCACAAATACTTACGGAGATAGTATTTACGGAGAGCTCCCATACAATAAATGTGATTTTTTTGGCCTTTTTTGCTCAAAATCAATAATGGCAGCCGGTAGATACTTAAAAATTTCAAAAAATCTTTAATTATATTTTTATTTTCATAATTTATAATAAAAGTAAAATAAAATAAATAAATATTTAAGGGGGGTCTCCATACAAAAAACACAATTTTTGCCTAGTTTGGCTCTGTCCGACTCGCACTTGACCGATTTTTTTTGTTTTCTGATTTTTCCTCACGCTTTCACACAATTGCCGAGCTGGATTCCAAATTTCAGCCTTCTAGGTCATCTGGAAGTGGGTTAGAATTTTGATCTATAGGTCAGTCAGTCAGTCAGTGATAAAAATGTAGATTTTCGGACGTTAATATCTTAATAACCGTTTGAGCTGTGCTTATGAAATTTAGAGCATGTAGTTATCTCGCAAGTCTCATTATAAGAGCCAAATTTGAAACGTTTATGTCAAATAGTTTCGGAATTATGAGAGGGTCAAAAGTACCTGCAAATGGTTCGTGTAATATGGTACACGGTGCTGCTCGCCATTCTGTTATGCTGGAACTTGGCTTGACACGCTACCGCGTGTCTAGATTATAATAATTATCGCTTGTAATTTACTAATATAGTCATAACTCATAAGAAACATTGTACTTATACTAACACTATATGGATCTGTTATGGTCTGAAATAAACTGATATTATTATTACTATTATAAAAAATCCCGACAGAAATACTGTAAAGTTTAATTGAAGCGTCATATTTTTACTCCTGTCTGGAGTCTAGACTCGAGTAATTCTTTTTGTTTCCTTGAGTGTTTGGAACATTTGGGAGTTCTCCATAATGTTTTTATTAGATAAAACACCGCCAGATTTTGTAATGAAATTTATATTCTAATGGATCTACAAAATATTAACAATAACATTTACAAAAGCCGTATCAATATGAGATTAAAAGATTAGAATTTCGGAAGTTACGGGCAACATCCAGCACTTTTATAAAAAGTTTATATTTAAAAAGAAAACATATTTCGAGCTGGAAATATTCTTTGCTTTTTGTAATTAAATTAATAAGTTTGTATAAAATGTTGTTTTACCTAGAGATCAAAAGTCTGAAGAACGTCTGAGTAAAAAGATTTCTTTGATGAAAGGATTTGCTGAATCTGATTTGATTAAACATTTCTATACGTAACACGTGTTCGAGGAAATTGTGAGGAAATAATACACCTGGGAATCGTAATGAATCTGGCAGATGCGGGACAGATAGGGAGGGGGACTTGTCGATAGAAAATTATCGATACTTTTTGAAGATTGGTATCGATAAGTTAATCGATAGTGGCTATGAAATAGTCTGGATATTTTGATATTATAATGACGTGTTAAGTTGTGTTGATAGAATACGAATTATCAGTGCTATATTGATGAAGTGATAAGTTTTAATTATTTCTCATTATTAATCAGTTAGTTTAGTAATTAAATGTTTAGCGACAATATTATATAAAAAAGTATAAAGAAAGTATTGTAAGTAAAAATATATAAGCAAAGTATTATGATTCTTTTAAGCATGAGAATGCTTAAAAGCATCACAATATTTTCAAACCCTCCTAGTAAGGTAGGTATTAAAGTATTCCTAAAGGTCGAGTTGAGTTAAGAGTTTAAGCAAAATTTTAAAGCTATACTTATTGGAAATTTTAAACTAAACTTAGTTTAACGAGTTTTCACTACCCACTTACCTTAAGAAGCTTATAGAGATTTTGTAACACACAATTTTGTAATAATACACCAGCTGTTTTGTAATAATGTTTTTATAAGTATAAAAACAGGGGACTTGAAATTTCAAAAATCTTTAAGTAGGGTCACAGAATATGTAATAGTACTCCGGTAGGCTTTGGAAATAAGGCAAGAAATTGATAAATAATATGGCTAATGGCAATGTTATTAATTACGCTATTGCGTAGGTAAAAAGGTATTCCTTTCACTTGCAAAAATGATTTTTTATATGAAGATGACGATTAAATGCTTTCGATTGTAAAGCCGCACTAAGATAAAGTTACTTAACTTTAAAGAAGAGTTTGAAAGAAAATGGTGTTTATGTAGAAATCTGTATTAAATTATGGTTAGGTAAATTATTGTACTCTGTGTCTTAGTACGGCAGGTAAGGTTATAAAACTATCGATATTTCTATAAATCACTTTGCCCATCTCTATAAGTTTTGGCATCGGCACCTCCGTAGGTTCACGTACAAGATTTCCGGCATTCAGGACATGTTTGGCTTTTATGAGTAACATGGCTCTTACGCTGTAAGTGTTTTCCGATGTATGACTCTTGCTGTAGAGTGTTACAGGATAAACTAAGGTGTATTTGGTACAGAACAAGAAGGCGATCTGACAACAATTATAATCATCTATGTAAAGCTAGAAATGCGAAAGTGTGTCTGTCTTTATATTTATGTCTGTGCGATTTACACTGGTTGATTTTTTTAATGAAATAAGAGGGCGAACGAGCAAACGGGTCACCTGATGGAAAGCAACTTCCGTCGCCCATAGACACTCGCAGCATCAGAAGAGCTGCATGTGCGTTGCCGGCCTTATAAGAGGGAATAGGGTAATAGGGGAGGGTGAGGATGGGAAGGGAAGGGAATAGGGGAGGGTAGGGAAGGGAATAGGGTAGGAGATTGGGCCTCCGCTAAACTCACTCGGCGAAACACAGCGCAAGCGCTGTTTCACGCCGGTATTCTGTGAGAGCGTGGTATATCTCCGGTCGAGCCGGCCCATTCGTGCCGAAGCATGGCTCTCCCACGTATAAAAAAATTAAATTAATTAGACTTTTTCACGAAATGTGAAAAAGTATAATTATTGATGAAAAATTGTAAGGAGATATTTTCAGTCCCGGCCTCCGTGACGTGGGCCGTTGGATAGTTTTTATCACAGAAACATGTTTAAATTTTTCTGTGGTAAATCGACGGGTTTTACTGAGCGTACGTGTAAACGTACTCTTAGTAAAACGTCGATTTTCAGCACAACAAAAGGCAATAAATATTCTTACTAACCCATCAAGCCCCATAAGATCACCGGTGATCGCGACAACGTCGCGTTGAAACCATCCATTTCTTGGACTATTGGATTTAACTTGGTTATAGACTACGAATAACTTAATGAGGAAGAGTAACTTCGTCAAAAAACATGCTCCAAAATACTTGTCAAAAAAGTGTACTTACCTTAGGTACACATTTCAATACATTTGCAATATTTAGGTGGCCTTGAGCGGTATAAAGGCTGACGTTACATGACAGTTCGAAAGGAACCAAATTTTAAACGGTAATAGTATGGGAGTTAGGTTTCTATAGTTTTTATTATTCGTAGGTTATAGGGGTTTTTTTTATCTTAATAACTATCAAAATAGGTTAAGTATCTCAAAGAAGAAAAGGTTACAGACACATAAGTCTTGATATGAACCTATTTCCTTATAAACTTGCTCAAAACTTAATAAGCATTGTAAGTAGAGTAGAAATTTCCAAGAAATATAAGCTAAAAGTGACTACACAACTGCATTTGACTTGTAAAGTAAATTAATGCTCACATGCTTTAAACTGTTATGGAAAGCTTTGTTGTAATATGTTGTCACTTTAAATATTATAATAACATCTTTGTGTAAATTAAGTAATATTAATCATTTTCTATACTATCCTAAGCAGAAAACTTATTTAATATGCATTTTTTTAATAAGATCTTTAAAGTATTTGCTATTAAATAAGAACCATTTGTGTGATCCGTGCGATCGTAATAATATGATCGATGAAAATTTGTAAAAATTACCAACTGTAGGACCTCTTAGCTATGTCTACACTGTGCCTTTTTTGTTCATTAGGGGCATGCATCACAGCGCAGTCAACAGCGCACGTGAGGCATGCCCGCGGCGCATGCCCTCTGACCGTATCGAAAATTTTCGCTTTGTTCTTTTTTTCTGGAATTTCTTATGACCAAATAAGCCGCACATATTCCACCCAGTAAAATGTTCTCGTCGCACATTTTACAATAAGCTGAAAAACACTGCAACTGAACAAAAATGACAATGTTGGCGTTGCGCTCGTTGACGCATTCAATTATTGAATGCGCCAATACGAAAGTTGAATGAAAAAAGATGACTAAAATTGAAGATGAAAGTGCAATAAGGGTTGGACCTCATCTGGCAGCACGGAATCGCCATGGATTATGGAATCGCCTTTTTCCGTCGCCCTTTCTCTGTCTGTAGGGTTGCACCTCATCTGGCGATTCCGTGCTGCCAGATGAGGTCCAAACCTAAGCTGACATACACTGCTGCAACTGAACATGTCAAATTAAAATTTGACATGGCTAGCGCGATATTGTACTTGAATAATTTAACCCTAGATAGCTAAGCTTCTGGGAGACCCTGTTTAAGCTAACCATCTGTCGAAACGACGGGTATTAAAAAATGAGTATTTTTATTGAGATTTTACCACTCTCTGGACCTGGTTTTTTTTTTTACAGATATATGATAAGCTTAGCAATAAAACAATACTTTGCATATTTACATTTTTTATTTACTTTTGAAACTAAAATTTTTTTCTTGGACCTCTAAAAAAATCGGAACATTTTCAATCAAAATAAATTTTTTGGCATTATATGACACATAGAAATATAAAACGTAATAAAAAATAAAATAAACTACTTGTCTTTAGCACATGTGATACAAAAATTAATTTTTTGTTTACCTCATATTGCTACCTTACAATTATAGCAAAATATACTTTTGGTCGTGCGCTTTTCTTGTAGTAGCATTTCCCACATGTTTTTCTTTTCCGTTTTTGTCTTGAAGAATTTTGAAAAGACTCTTCTTCGTTCTCTATTCCCTCCAAAGAAGCTTGGACCGACGGCAACTGCTCTGCGCACTATAGTCGATGGCTGTTTAGAAAGAACGCTTCTAAATATTTATTTTACTAAGCTCTTGGTTTAATAAATTATTTAAAGCATCTTAAATTTACGAAAACATGGTAAAAATCTAAAAAAAACACAGTTTACGTCAAAAATAAATACACGCATTTCAGTAGAAAAACTAACGGTAAAGCTAACCACCCGTCGAAACGACGGGCAAAGTCTGCATATACCGAAAACTATGGCACTTACCTGTACGACGAGTATGCCACTGTAACGATCTCACCGGTAAATGAGTTAAATAGACGAAACAAAATATTCGGACGCGACATTAAAAAAATATGGCGATATTAGTTTGCGCCGCTCGTCGATTCGACGGAGGTTAGCTATCTAGGGTTAAGCAAATTTCTTTAATTTATTTATTAAACTCAGGCATCTTGGTCCATATTATAAATACCTTATAGACTAACATACATACAATTATACTAAAATTAACATTAACACTAAACACGAATTGTCTGCGACGTGGGGCGCGACGTGTTCGGAAGTCGTCCTCGGAACCTCCTGTAGACGACTCCAATCGGCTAGAACTCCTCCTTCTCGAAGGTCGGTAGATGGTGCGTCGGCACACTCACCACCTCTTTAAAATACGATAGGTGCACTTATAAAACACTGAAACCTATTTTGAAATAAAAAAACAGTACTTAATATAAAATATTTATAAATCCTTCCTTTTCCTCCTTCATCCTCTTTAAAATTGCTGTAAACAATTAATAATAATATAACGTGGCTTCAAGTCCCATCATGTTTAATGGTACCGCTCAAAATTATTTTACACACTGCTTCTATAAATGATCCTTATGTCGTCAGAATAAAGGTTCTGTTAGAGGTAAAATAACTTTAAATACCGGGAATCATTTGTGCCACTTGACATAGATAACGGTTCAACCCCAGTTTGTTAAAAATACATTCCGATAGGAAAATAATGTTCTAGTTTAAAATTGTTATTCAAAGAGTTTAAAATTGTTATTTTACCGTGTTATATAACGTTTTGCTACAATAATTGCTATAACATAATATTATTCATTTCTCTGTCTACCCATCTGCTTATTCTGAAGCTGCTAAACATATTTTGACGAAAGCTGTGCAGATATTTTGAGTCTAAAAAATCCCATAATTTTCATCAATGATAAATTTTTTATCCTAATTAATTATTTTTCGTGCAATCTGATTTTTTCTTATTCTGTGCAACAAAAAAAAAAATACAAACATCAACATGTTGCAAGACTCGCCGTAAACAATTTTTTGTTAAACAAAAAGTTTGGCGAGATTTAAAATATGTATGTAGAGTTTTATGAAAAAGGCAACATTTAAATAGCTAGGTATAAAAAGACCATATTTACTAAGTGTTAAATCCTCATTTCAACAAGTGTAAGCGACAATGCGGTAATCACTTTTGTTTTATTTTCCACTTCGCTCTGTAATTTCAGGAACATTTTGCGGTTCATATAAACTTTTTAAATTAAATTCACTTGGTCACTTGGTAGTGGTCAGTGTGTAGCTAATAGTTTAGAGAAATTAAAATCTTAAAATATCTAGATACTAATAATGATAATGTTGCCATGGGCATACCAAGGTAGGGGCAGGAGATCCCCCCCCTAGAAGATAAAATAAACGTAAATTTTCCTGACAAGTGAGAATTAAAAACGTGTTACCTACTCTGCGCAAAATGAAGTGTTGGAAAGAAAATATATTTTCAGTCAGATTAATAAAAGTCAATTTTCATGATGCATATTTTGTTTTAATACACCAGACCGACCATCTTCTCGAAACTGGTATGCTACCCCCCCTAGCTAAAATCCTGGTTACGCCCATGAATGTTGCTGATATTTAAGGGATATTTGCTTTATGGGATATTGCTTCTTCCAACTACTGAAATAAAATATTAATCTTTTCGAATATAGCGCATTCTAAACTTCCTATAGAGTGTGTTTTCTTTAAATTTTTTACTCAACTTTGTGCTTGTGCTGCCACCTAGGGCACGGTCCCCATTGACTTATCTATGTATGTGACATCAGACATGTGTGTGTTTACATAAACAGGATGTAACAAAACTAAGTGCTAATACTTTAGGGTGTGTATGAGTTCCCTGTATAGAGCCGTCCGTCTGTCTGTCTCCAGGCTGTAACTCAAGAACCGCTATAGCTAGACTTCTGAAATTTTTACAGATTATGTATTTCGGTTGCCGCTATAACAAAAAATACTAAAAATAAAATAAAATTAATATTTAAGGGTGGCTCCCATACAACAAACGTGATTGTTTCGGCATTTTTTGCTCTATATCAGTTATGGCAACAGCTAGGCACATGATATTTTCACGAAGACCTTGATTGTATGTCTACTTCAATAATTAATAATAATATTAAAATAAAATAAAAATTTAAGGAGGGCTCCCATACAAAAAACACAATTTTTGGCCTATTTTTGCTCTATAACGGTACGGAACCCTTCGTGCACGAGTACACCTCGCACTTGGCCGATTTTTCACCTTCGTACAGAAAAATTTATAATGCTGCGCTAGCCCATACAAATCACAAAAAAAATTTGCTCTTTCAGCGCTGTTACTTTTCACTGAACACTATATGAGGAACACGTACACACCCTAAAGTATTATCACTTAGTTTTGTTTTGATTAGTGATTACACACATTTAACGGTCCACGATCATGGAAGTGGACATCCGTTCTGAGTAATCATGACATAATCTACCGCAACAATTATTGATCACGCCTATACACTTTTATTATCAACTCTAAATCCATTGTGTTAGAGTTCAGAATAGATTGACGTGTGGAGGTTGAAGTTCTGTAAAATATTATGTAAACTACAACGCAGCTGAGTCATAATTCATACATAACTCATGGCGTGGGATATAGGTCCTACGGAGATCCATGGCCCAGTGCGGATTCTGTTGATGTTTCACCGCATGATCATTAATTCATCACCACGTCATCGTCATATTTTATGACAGTATGATGATCATCTAAGTTTACTTAAGACTAATGGAGGGCAGGTAGAGTAATAATTTAGGGTGAATGTGTGTCCCTACTGCCCCATATAGAGTTCATTGTGATTTGTGAAAGTAGCAGCGGTGCTAAAAGAGTAACAGAAAAATTACGAAAACCATAAATTTTTAGTTACATCACATAATATATATTTTTTTAATAATTTTAAACTTACTACCCATTTCCTCATAAACGCGTAGAGGTATTAAATTGAAATTCATACCAAATACTCAGGTCTATAATACCTTTAAGCTGTAACAAAATCAAACTTCTATGACGAACTTTGTAAACCTTGCAGGTTTGTACGGAACCCTCGGTGCGCGAGTCCGACTCGCACTTGGCCGGTTTTTTTTTTTCTTTTATAGTCACTCAGTACTAAAATGTTGAGAAATAGCTTCCGAAAGTTATCCTAAAAAATACTACAATTAATGGACACAATGCGTCGGCCGCTCGTGACGTGCCCCCGCGCGCGCGTCTCATACCGCGTCCCCCCCTCTCATTACAACGCGCCGCGAGTGACCGTTCTGCAACGATTTTAAACGGGATAAAATATGTCATTGAAAAAAAATAACACCCAATTTTTTTTTTGGTTAAATGGACTCTATGTACCAAAGCCCTGGAAAAAATTTGGCAGGAAGGTTAACTGCACCCTGTATAAAACTCAAAGGACTGACATGGTGATCTATCAACGCACAGTCCAAACCACTGGACCGATCTGGCTGAAATTTGGCATGCAGGTAGATGTTATGACGTAGGCATCCGCTAAGAAAAGATTTTGATCAATTCTACCTCCAAGGGGTTAAAATAGGGGAGGAAAGTTTGCATATATTAATACTTCTTAACGCGAGCGAAGCTGCGAGCAAAAGGTCGTAAAATATAATCATCGTGTTTAAGGCTAGTAATTAGTTATATAGATTGTTAATTTGATTCTACTTTGATTCAAGTTTATATAATTGCATATTATTGAGTATACGCCATATTAGGTTCAGAAACATTACCACATAAAAACAGCCGTTTCAGTTAAAATTCAGTTGCGTTCGTTCAAAAACTGCATTCATTCCAGAGTCCGGACACAGTTTCGGCCGATGCCATATTGTGTCAAAACGTCAAGACCATTCCACCTCGACATGTGCTGTGTTCGAAAATGTCGATAACCGATACTAAAAGTATCGATATTTTACGCGCCCCTCACTAAATTATCGTTTTAAAAACTGATGTTCAAAGGTTAAAGAAAATCATTTTGTAAGTTTCTTTGTATCTTTGAGTTTCGATACGTCGAAAATAATTTTTTTGTTTGTGATTACGATGTGGATTGTGACACACAGATAGCACACGAATGTCCCCAGCCTAAAAGCTGTATAAGGTTCACGAATTGAACGATGTGATTGGGTTACGTGCTATGTAAAATGAAGACCATTGTATGATGGTGTATGCAAAATATTGGAATAACGTTTAGGTATATTTTAGTAACTCAGTTAGCCCCGTTACCCTAGTAGGAGCCTACTAAGGTTACGGGGCTTACGGCTAAGCGGTACCTACCTATGAAATTGTTAATTTTTTTGAAAAAGGAAACATAAATTATTTTTAACAAAAAATTAAAACCGACTTCCAAGGTAAAAACAATAATAACATTAATATGAACTAAAAAGTATTAAATAATTTTTACTATCTAATGGTGCCTTTTTCCGAATTCGGCTAAAACTCAACTATTTCTGTATTCAATCTTCATTATTTTGAAATCGGTACCAGATAGCTGAATCTTCAGTCCTCTGACAGAATATTTGAAACTTTTGGAACTGGCACCGACTTCAAAATTATGAAGATTGAATACAGAAATAGTTGAGTTTTAGCCGAATTCGGAAAAAGGCACCATTAGATAGTAAAAATTATTTAATACTTTTTAGTTCATATTAATGTTATTATTGTTTTTACCTTGGAAGTCGGTTTTAATTTTTTGTTAAAAATAATAATAATTTCACTCTTTTTAGTTACACTAGTAGGTAAACCTTCGCGTATATTTTACGTATCTTATTACAATTTGTCAAGAGTCACAACTCACACTCACAAAATCATATATTATCAGTGAAGTGAACATATTGTGCTAAGTAATTTAACAATTTTAATGCTTCAAGCCCCAAGCGGTCACCGGCGATTGAGATAACAATAGAAAGGCTATTGTGTCTCGTTTTTCCACGATCGAAGGATCTATCAGATAAAAAATTGTATAAACTTGCATAGGATGTAGCGTAGCTACTCATAATATTTAATATTATCATAATTATTGACAGCTCTGTTCTTGTAAAGCGCTTATTCCACTTATCCTAGCTAGGAAGTCCTAGCTAGGATCCTAGCTTTCTAAATGTCATTCCACTTGACTAAATTTTTTCCGATTTAGGATCCTAGCTAGGATCCTAGCTTCTAAATGTTATTCCACTTGACTAAATTTTTTAGGACCCTAGCTAGGACTTCCTAGCTAGGATAAGTGGAATAAGCGCTTAATCAAGAATTCAAATCGATACTTAGTGCGCCATCTATCGATTAATAAGTATAACTGATTAAAAAGACACTTAATGACTTTGTTTTGTGTAAATGCTCTTTTTAAAATAACTTTATTTTAATTCTATTTGTCTATTTAAATTTTATAAAGTAATTAGTAAAGTATTCGATCAGTTGTCTGCCGCCACGCGTCACGCGGCGCGGCGGCGCGGCGACGCCGTCGCCTCTGCGGCGCCGACCGCCATGTATTAAACAAACAGGTGTTGTTATACAGTACATAATTATTATTATTAGTATATCCATACCTATGCCTTGTACTATTATTAATTCTGTGCCATGAGACATTGGTGACCTTAATGATGATGATGACGATGATGATGATGATGATGATTATGATGATGAATATGAATTGCATAGTAGCATATGCTTTCTGTTCTTAAAACAACGCCGAAACTCCCGAACGTGTATCTATAAGGAGTCAGGAGTTCTCTCAGCATCTTCGAAACCATGGTATACTTTGACCCAATATTTGACTTTTTGGTAGCATATTCTTAGTACACTTCACATAAAACCAAAATCACCATATGTTTCCATATAAATTTCGAGGAGTTCCCTCGATTACTCATGGATCCCATCATCAGGTCACCACTTTTGTGAACATGGTACCAAATTGGAGTGAAACCTAATACAACAAAACAAAAATTTCGAAAATCGGTTCACAAACGGCGGAGTAATCGTTGAACATACAAAAAAAAAAAAAAAAAAAAAAAAAAAAAAAAAAAAAAAAAAAAAATATCCACAGCCGAACATATAACCTCCTCGTTTTTTGGAAGTCGGTTAACAAAATGAAAATAATTAATTTTATGTGCATTCTCTTACACATTACATTAATTATATGGAAAATCATTTAAACAATCCAGAAATCTTTATGACTCAGACCAGCTGGTACCTTCATAATGCATATTTTGCATGCATAACGCAAGCATGCATAATCACGTACTACCAATTTATCTGTCCATATAAACCGACCACCTATGATGGCTAATTATAAATTCTAATGACGCGTATCGAATTAAGATTACTGATATCTTTATTATTTACTTCCTGTTGTCGAAATCCTTATACGTAAAGGGCACTTTGCTCGTTGGAAATGATGGCCACCATGATTCTGATAGCCATGAGCTGTCTTCTTCAGCAAGCACAATCGACGACAATCACGGCAATCATGGACGGATATGCCTACACTACACGTTCGTCATAGTTTGCCAAGCTGTTTTTCCACGTTAGTCCACGATAAAAAAAAATTGATATTATCAAAATAATGATTGTAAACACGGACTTAAAAAAATACGGACGTAACCTTGTCTAATCCCGAGTGAAGCATAGTTATGGCCGCCCGTGGATGGAGAATGTGTGCGTGTCATTGGCGCCGTCACTCAATGTACAATGACAGCGGGTTGTAGTACCTAGTTGCGTGTGTGAGTATCGGTCACGTGTACAATAAACGAAATTGTCGTACCTTGCATGCTTTACAGTTTACCTCTTTATAGTGCCTCCGTCCGTATTTTTTTTACGTCCGTAATTGTAAAGTAAAATGCAACCAGGCCCTTAGACAAAGTAACTTTCGTTAAAAACGATGACGAAATTCGTTATCAAAATGTATGCGGTTTGACATGGATTTGACATAAGTCATCGCTAAATGACATTTCGCTTGCGAAGACTAATGTCAAATCCCATACATTTTGATAACGAATTTCGTCATCGTTTTTAACGAAAGTTACTTTGTCTAAGGGGCCTGTTTTTTGTTCGACTTTTGTCTACGGAGACATTTGAATATCTGAAAACTTTTCACACATTTAACAGCATTCTATTCCAATAAATTACTAAGATGTCTTTATAAATACGGCGGAATCTGTCGGAATTAAAATGTAGGTTGTTTCAGTATTTATAGTGTTGTCTGTTCATAAAACTATGAATGAATTTAACGTTGGCGATTAGAATTAAGAAGATAAAAAGAAAATGTTTACGACTAAATGGCTAAAAGGTGATAAAAATGAGTAATTATATGCGCGAGAGTAGTCATAGATAAATTAAGTATATCTACATCAAAACGTGTCAAATAATGAGTACGATATAAGTTTTGCTATAATACGCGAGGCAGCGAACAGGAAAAAGTTTAAAAAAAACGTCTATCTATTACTGCCGCGCCGAACTCAAAAATCACTTAACTGTAATCAAATGAAGTTTCTGACATAATAATTAGCCTCGTACATTATCTGTAAAATCAGACACTTCATGATTGTCAATCTCGGTTGTTAAAGAAAATGATGCAATATGATAAGTTTTTTGACAGGGGGTCAGTGACCGCTACCACCTCGATTTGCCGAGTACACTATAGAAAACAGAAATATTTATCTGCGTGGATGTCGGCGTTGATTTTTTTTCGGATTTATAATATTTTTGTGTATAAATAAAATATATTTAAAAAAGAATGTGAAGGAAGTATCAAGGATAGGGCATGTAAATAATCAAATTTTTTGGATTAGTGACGACAGTTCGCAGCACTATCATGCACACAAAAAAACAAGACCCTTGCATCCGTTGTGGATGATTTTTACAGTATTTTCAAAGTGAAGTAACTATTCAAATGCTGTAGTGCCTGAGACAACATTTTAAATGACCGTATGGTTGCCTAATATATTAAACAGCCTAATCCAGAGGTATAAACAGGTCAACACGTCTAGGACTCACCATGTGCGGGTTTCCTCACTTAGTTTTCCTTCATCGTACGAGCTCGAGCGTCCGTATTATGCACTTGAGATCTGAAAGACAGAAAGAAAGAAATTGAACACTAATAAAACACACACGAAACCAGTCGTGTAATAAGTTAGAATAATATCTTAATATAGTGGAAAAAGTGCAAGAAAAGTGTGTTTTATATTTCTTCGCTTCATTCTTCGATATATAATTATTAGCCAGTAGTACCTCTGTATCTGCTAGGCAATCGCGTTTTTTCAAAGACGTATGTGGGTAGTTGAAAAATTACCCGCACGCTTTCCGGCATGTCTCATTCTTTGTTAACGCGAGGCAACGCGAGCACGAATACTTAGTAACCATGCCAAAACGCTGCAGTTGGTTATAATTATCATTAAAATGACTGAGTCAGTGTTAGAAGTAACTAAAGTCAGTGTTATTTTATCGTGTAGTAAGAAAATAGATGTAAGTACTATTAAATACTTAAATAAACGGCAGGCACTACCGAGGCCTAGACGAGTCAAGTATATTCAATACTAACCGGCTTGTACTGCGACCACAAGTCAATAAATGTACAATGTGCTGGGACTGCGAGTCTTTATACACGATCTATAATATTATGTATGCTTTATCTGTTCTTTAAATAGAATCATAAAACTGTATTGTATAGACATGAGCCTATTCTTATAATATTCCTTCCAATTTCAAATATCCCGCCAACCGGGCGTATCGCCTCGCGTCCAATCGCTGCGCGGGAACATTCTCAAAAAAAGATGGCTGCTTGAGACATTGTGCGTGCGCGCGTGTGTGGCAAAAAAAAATCTAGAAATAAGAAACTAATAATCTCGCTATTGGTTTGCTGACTGGATTGTGCTCAATCTACCGTGGTGAATTTGTGGTGCTATTGTTTAACGCCACTAAAGATGTCTTCAAAGGCTCTTCGTCTGCCGGCCGGTGACATAGCGACCCCGAGTTGAAGAAGAGAATTTCCTTTAGTCCAAACCTTTCCCAGGTGAGTGTCTTTACTATTCTACTCCTGGGAATTCACCGGGTATTGAAGCACAAGCTTCAGGGAAATGCAGCTGCCTCTCCAGCGAGAATCATACATGTATGATTGCCGGATTGGGGGAAACAACTGCAGGTGATTACTGCAATTATTTTAACTAACCGGCACGTACTGCGACTGTGAGTCAATAAGTACAGTGTGTTTGGACCGTGAGTCCTTTTACACAATCTATATTCTATAATATGCATCGGAATTGATTGCGGATCTCTGACGATGTTTTACCTATTCTATAAATAGAACTATATGTTTGTCCGATTGGGGGAAATAACTGCAAGTTAATTACTGCAAGTTTAATTATATATTAAGTTATTTTATAAACCTCCATAATGTGTGGATTGACTACGGGTCTCTAAGCACAATTTATATGCATCGGAATTGACTGCGAGTCTCTGACGGTGCTTTATCTGTTCTATAAATAGAACTATACGTTGGCCGGTTTGGGGGTTAACAGCGAGTTATTTTATAAACCGCTATAATGTGTGGATTGACTGCGAGTCTCTAAACACAATCCTTATGCATCGGAATTGACCGCGGGTCTCTAACGATGTTTTATCTAAAAATAGAAGTACAATTATTTTATGTTGGCTGGTTTGAGGGGATTAACTGCGAGTTAATTACAATTTAAAATATATGGATATTTTTCAAATCAACATTATGTATGGATTGACTACGAATCTCCGACAATGCTTAAAAATAAAAAAAATTGCAACTACCGCGCTTTTTTCCCGCGCTCTTTGTTCTATAAATATAAATAACTACATAATTATTATTATTATTATATTAATATCTTTGCCGTTTTATAGAGAATAGCTATTTCGAGCTAATAACTAGACAGACTGCGAGTCTCATCAGTTAACAACCAATGCGCGTCTCGCGCGATCCTTTTGTTCTAAATATAGAACTACGATTATGATTTACTATGTCTGCCGGTACATAATTATTATTATTAAATAAATCTTGCACCAATTTTGGGACTCGGGATACACCGCGAGTGTACATAACGAAACTTACTTAATATCTACGTAACATTATAGTTACTACCCTCAATATTTTTTGCAACATATTTTATCGACAAATAAGTCGATTATAACGAGCTATCCCAATATTTATTTTTTTAGGTCACTAAGACCAAGCAATCGGGAAAATATCACTAAAAGTGACCAATATAGGTACGGGACGATCAGGTTACGAATGAACCCGAAGCCTTCCCGAGTACCGGCACTGATAGAACCGGACCAGATCCGGATAGATCCAGGGCTCCTACTGACGTTAGGTGCACCCTCGTTGGATTCGCCAGATTATTGTTTTAAATGATCCCAAAAACGATTAAGTTAAGCTACTGCTTATAAAACATTCCTGATAATAAGTGTTGCAGATCGATTCCATTTCGATCGATTATAATCATTATAGATCTCACCTAACAAAGTCTCGATAAGTCTGAACTTATCAACAGTATCTGATTTATCTCGATATAAATTATTATCAAACTTATCAGATAATATATTATCAGAAAAGACAACTTACGTTACGTAACGGAAACCTATAACACTCAGACTCGATAAGCCTTGTCTCAATATCAGACCGAGATTATTATTGTTTCGTTGGATAGTTCCAATATTTGTTCTCAGAGACAAATTAGTACATCCCATCAATCGGGTACCTTTTGGGCTCTGACAAACCCTTCCCGTTACCCGACAAAAAAAAGGGGGGGGGGGGGGGGGGAGAGTGCTGGTTACCGTCGGCTGGCGCCGCGTAATGCCACAATCAACCTCTTTCTAGTTCGAAGAGCGTTGAGGCGACTAAACGCTCAACACCGCAGCTGCCGTAGTGCTGACAGTTAATTGTACGTATATTTTATAGATGTTACTATTATAATTATTGTGGGCTTTACTCAGCTATCCCCAACCCGCGGCCCGCGGGCCGCATGCGGGCCACCGGGACTTTATTTGTAGCCCGCGTGATGTTAAACCATTTTGAAATTCACGCACACGGGCAAAATATAATACAGTCAACGTGAAAGTTTTTTTTTTCACTTGTAAATCGTTAATTTTAAATTACGTTATTTTTTAAACCTAAAAAAGTTTGTTGCGGCCCGCGACACCAAGACCAAAAATGTTTGCGGCCCGCATGAAAAAAAAAATTAGGGAACTTCGTTCCAAAACAAAACCACCACTGGTTGGGGACCACTTGCTTAATTTAATATACATGGCATCAATAAGCTATTAGAACTATATCTTCGTGTACCCTTATCGAAGGTTACCTTATTTCAAAGATTTTCTCTTCCCCAAACAAAGCGGCGGAAAAGATTGTAAGTATTATATTTTAAATACAATTATTGAATTATTTTAAATATGAAACCACTTCGTAAGTTTATTTCAAAATTACATTTTAATTTGGAAAATTAACTTTTAAGGCTTTCAAGCCAATACCCAAAAGTGGATATCTAGCAAAAATAGATTTAACCCTAGAAAGATAACCTACGTCGCAGAGGCGCCCGCGCGCTGTGCGCTCCGGCCAACTAAGTCGCCGATCTATCCTTTCGCGGAACGGCTGTTACATAGTGGTAAGTAACATAGTTTCTTAGTTATGAGTTTACGTGCGCTCGCGAGGCGTATGGTTATCTTTTGCGTAACTTTTGACGATGTATTTTGTTCTTTTATTTTTTTATGTATAAAGCGTATTATTGTTTTGTTTTAGGCAAAACATAAAGGAAATATCATGACAAGTAGACGGCCTTTAAAACAACGAAATAAGTACATACATAATAAAACATAGAAATAAAAACTATGATTTTTTGTGAAAATTCATAAGATTTGTTCCTTTACACAGAAGACAGTAATTTTTGTGAGGTCTTAATTGAGAATTTTATAATTTCAGTTTAACAATATTACAAATTTTCATATGTATAAAAACAATGCATTTTATTTGTACACATATTATTATATACTTTTTAAATATCTAAATAAATTGTAGATATTTTAACTGTAAAGTTATAAAAACCGCACTGAGAATGTGTGCGCTTCTTAAGCGTATGGTTATCTTTCGTGTAAGGTAAAATATGGTTATCTTTCTAGGGTTAAGAGCCTACTTCTTGTTTTCTATTAACTCACTAGTCAATCGAAATATTTTAATTAACGGATTAAGAGCCTTAAGTCTTGACATACAGACTATCAGATGCGCTTACATTTCATATTTTTTTCACAAAAAATATAAAGAAGGAAACTAGACCAGGCGTAGGCTTTATCTAGACTAGACTTACCACGCTTTAACAATATCAGTATTCTAGGCGACAATTCTTCAGCCTCAGGCGCCCCCTTTTTGTTAACGTTTTATTGTTAATAGTGCCATGGGTGTATTAAACCCACAAAAAATATGTAAATATTTAAGTCTTGACGTTTATAATATATATTATTATAACATAACTAGTTGTCCCGGCAAACGTTGTTTTGCCATATAAAGTATTTCGCCCATAATATTATTATTTTATTGAAGTGACTATACTTACTAAAGAGTATGTCACCATGGCAAAGTTCATGATTGCTATCCCGGCGCACAAACAATAGTCGCCGTCAGTCTCGAGTTGTAACAATTTACTTATTTATTCAACAAATGAATACACTTATTAATATAAAAATAGAAGAGTAGATGTTGCCCGATTCTCAACCCTAGCTTGCTAAGATTCACGAAAGTCGGTCGAGCCGTTTCAGAGGAGTTCAACCACGCACACCGTGACATGAGAATTTTATATATTAGATATATTATATAATAATATATGCCTATTTAAAACGAAATAATATAGAACAGTTAAATCAATGTACTCGTGAGCTATCTCAACTGATAGATATTTTGACACCTTCATATCCTGATTCCTGACCCCCGCCGCGGAATGCAACAAGTTTTAAGCGACTAAAATATTTAATACTAAATAAAATATGCAATGATAAATACGATAACAGAATCACTCTTATTCTTGAATAATAATTGTTAAAATATTTAGCCTGGTGGACCGAGAACACAATATTCTCGACTTTTAATTGTATTAATGTGCAATAATCACATTATCGACGACCACAGAGCTGGACCCAGTTAAAGCAGTAGACTCCTTAAAATTTATTCTAAAATACTTTACTTCGACTTAGATTTTAGATAAATACTCTGTTTAATCTTATTAACTAAATAGACTTATTACAGAGATCTTCGTCCGCTCCATCGGAACCTTAGCCAAACAATTTGACAATGGCTGTAATACGAATCACGATATTATCTTCTACAGCCATCACTGTGCACTGTCATTGTTTATGAACAATGTTGACTTTATTGGTTGGTGACATTGGCATGTTGGCATGGTTGAATGTGTGAAGACTGAAGCGTCTTTAGAAAGAAGCTTTCCGGTAAAAATACCTGTATAATAAATACATACCTGAGTAGTATAGTACCCGGAATCCACTTATAAATTATTTGTTTTTTCTTGCACTCTGTACCAACTGAATACTGGTCATTGACTTAAAACTTTCTGCCTAATAAAACCCGGCAAAATAAAAAATTACGGTTTTAAATTATAGCGGTATCGAAATTTATATTACATAGACATCAACTCCCGGGCGTGATTGGATCGGTGATGTTATTAATTTATGTAATTCCTTTTTATTAAAAAAGAAGTTTCAAGTTATATTTAAGTTATTACGCCGTGCGATGGTTATTCAAGATTATATTAAATAGGATAAAGCAGGTGCTGTGCGAGATCGGCGCAGCGTCGACACGAGCATCGACAAGAGCGTAGACACGGGGACTGAAACTGGACACGATTAATGACGATTAGTAAGACGACAAGTCGAAAGGCAGGACTAGCGACTCCAATACTTTCGATATTTTCCTTAGCCATAATTTTATCGACGAACAAAGTTTCGCTGAATCAGTTATAATATTTTGTTTAATCACCATGATCCCAGTATGTTATCATTTAAATCACAAACTATAGAGGTCTCTTACGTTTCGTTTCTGACTATTATTATTATTTATTGTTAAATTCTTTCTCCAATATAATAATGATTACTATTCATAATGAATATGGTATTTCGTAAAAAAAAACTTTCTTTCGTTCCTCTGAAAATCTACTGGTTAATAATTCAATATCGAAGAATGAAGCGAAGAAATATAATAAATGATCAAACGAACTTACCAAGTGAAGTTCGATCATTATTATATGAGTCGCTTCATTCGAAGATACAATCTCCCTCCCACCCAGTCTGCACGAAACTATGTTTGCTGCAGTACCCAACGAAAGAAAGAAATATTTTTTGCATTACTTCTCTCTAAACATAATGAGACATGCCGGTAAGTCCAGTGAGCGAGCGCGCGGATAATTTTTCAACTACCCACATACGTCTTTGAAAAAACGCGATTGCCTAGCAGATACAGAGGTACTACTGGTTAATAATTATATATCTTCGAATGAAGCGACTCATATAATAATGATCGAATTTCACTTGGTAAGTTCGTTTGATCATTTATTATTAGTGTTCAACATGAATTTCCACCAAGAACCGACAGTTCAATCAATTTTACATACTCATAGAAAGAAACTGTTATTGATGATGATCAATAGATATTATGCCGGTTGGCAGCGGTCGACATGAAGCAACCGCAGACGACGTGTCGTCGCGACACTACTGGTTTCTATGTATTTCTATGAAAAACCCTGTGCAGCTATCAACACGAAGCTACCGACACTTATAGAAATACATAGAAACCAGTAGTGTCGCGGCGACACGTCGTCTGCTGCAACTTTATGTAACCGGCTTCCAACTTGTACCTTAGTCCTTAATGATAATATAGATGACGTTATGTTCGTCACTTTGCAGTAACGGTGATTAATATTACATTTTATATTATAATAACGGTCCGAGCTCTGTCTTGAATATTAATAGCATAATTTATATTCCCCGATAATATTAAGACAAAATATTGACGACGGTTTAAATTTCTTGCTGGAAACTAGCAACTGCCTTTATTATTATGCGGTATAATAAATTATCCCACGGGAACCTTTGGTGCAAAGAATAGTAAAGCTTCGTGCACATTGTAGCGAGGTAGACCGTATTTTTGGAACGAAGTTCCTTATCTCGCGTTCGGCGTGAATTTTGAAGGCTAGATAGAACGACATTTGACCTTGATTTGTACATGGTAGGGACAGAGGGCGTTGATAGTAAGTATTCCTAAGCGTCAACTTGATGGCGTTTTTTTTAAAATAAACAGCGACGCGTTGTTAGTGTTCCTGGGCGTCAATAGATGGCGTTTTTTAAATAATACTTACAGGTTTTTTGAACATAAGAAATAACTTCGCTCCATTCGGGTGTCCTTTGACACCTCTCAAGTTTTGTACTTACAATTTTGTGACCTCTCTCGAAAAACGACACAGGGTTAAGTCAGACCGCAACGTGACGCGTAAATGCATTTCTAAAGTATGGGTTTCAGAGATTTGCAAGACGTCTCACGCAATTCAAATCTGTCAATACAGTAGGTACTTTAGAAATGCATCTACGCGTCGCGTTATGTTACGATAACAGCAAAAATGTGGGGTTCCTGGACGTGCGTTTATACAGGTGATGCTGCAAGTTAAAGCTAAAGTCGAGTCGAGGCCAAAACTTATGTGAATAAATTGTAGAAGATTCTGTGTTAAATTTCGTAATTTTAATTGATATTGTAGTATTGGATATAACATATTACTAATTGCTGTATTTAATTGCTATTTAATACAGTGAAGTATTTATCTAGACAGAATATTAAATTCGATACAGCCTATGCCTCGGGGCTGTGAATATCCAATATTCAATAACAGATGCCCTGCCTGACGGAGTATGAAGTTGCTTAGATGATTTGAATATCTCAAAAGCAGGTATGAGCCTTATCGAGAAGAAATTTGTCCGCAAGTAATTTGCCCCACTTTTTAAGTTTTATGTAAAATATTCATTAACATCCAGATCATATCAGGATAATAAAGATTATGCCAACAATAAAGTAAATTGATTCAATGATTGTGCGATCAAGAACATGTTTATTTTGGGTAGTTTATGTTTGATATTGACTTTTTGTTGATCTTACACCGAGGTAAGGCTTTCATTGTTGAAACCAGAACCACTTTACATGCGCTTTCGTGTCTGTGCATAAAACTACGCAACTTTACGTTATATCTACTTCAAACGTGATTCGCAGACTGCCTGTGGTAAACTACTGCCAGTACAGCAGCAGTTTTCATTATAATACAAGAATCGACATCACTTTATTGTAGAACTCTATCTATACTTTTAGTGTCTAAACACACCATACCGAAGTTTCGCGGCGGAAGTTCAGCATGATTACCTCAGCAATGTCTAACGCATACAATATAACGCGACGTAATTTCGGCATGGTGTGTCATCGGTAATTTAAAATACATTCCGAACTTCCGCCGACTGATGAACAATTTTTCTATCAATACACATCATGGAATCTATCTTTCGTTTTTAAATCATTCATCTTAAGAGATATCAGTGCTTTGTATTTCAAACACGCTATAAATCTGAGCAAATGTGCGACATTCCAATATACTTTGCTTGGAACCAATAACATTAATGTATTATTTTTATTACCAAAAAAAATGATTTTTATTACTTCTATTTCTTGCCTATCCGTTTTACCTCTCGGAAGTCTAAATAAGATTTGGTCTCATAATAAATACCACCAGACGATTCGCCTGCTCGTTTCGATAAAAGACATGATGTTTATTATTATTTCATGGATCGGCTAAATGAAAAATATAAAACCTCTTGGTTCGACTTGGCATCAGATCTGCTTTGCCCCATGATATTGCGTTCTTTGGGAATCCACTGTGCTCTACTGACATATATATTTATTGTGGCTCGTGAATACTGACTGCATTTATTATTATGTCAATTCCTAGAACGTTTATGAGCTAAACACCTAATTGTAACGATTCACGTACTATGTGTTGTGTTGTGAATTGTGATGTAAAAATGTCTGGCATCCATTAGTGATTAGACTGATGCGAATGCGAATATCTGATGTCAAGTATCAAAATTAACCGAATACGAATATTCGGTTTTCTTTAAAAACGCTTGCCACGTAAAGTCGCCGTCGAACTTAAAGTGCGTACCGTTTTTTTTTTTGGTTCTATGAAAATTTTATTGCAAAGATTATTTGCATGTAAATGACTGATATTCAATTAAACAGAGAAGATTGATGATATTATGATTACGAGGTAAATGTTAGTTTTTAAAAATTAGGAAAAAACGGAAAGTAGTTTTCTTATCGATTCTTACATTAAACAATTTTTCACATTCACAGTACCGTTTGCGAATGCGAATGCGAATATTCGTTACAACACTAACGTACATGTTTACATGCAGCTGTGTATACGGATGATTTCATGCCTGACAAACTTTTTATTGTTTCTCAGAAACCAGAATTATTTTATATTCGCGCGGTCGGGTCGGCGAAATCTTATAAATAGTTTTATAAATAGTGCGTTGGGAAACATTCTGATATATTATTTCTGGAGCAATTTGGGCCAAGAAATTATAGACGAAACAAAATGATACGCGAAAAAAACTAATAGGAACATGCGTGTGATGTTTTCTTCGGTTTCGAAAAAACCGACTGATTTTAGCCACACTATTCATATTAATATTACAAATGCGACAGTGTGTCTGTCTGTCTGTTACCACTTCACGCCCAAACCGCTATGGAGATACTTTGAATCACGGGAAAGGACATAGGATACTTTTTATCCCGGAAAAAGGTACGCTTCCCGCGCGATAAACGAATTTTAGTGCAACTAAGTTGTGGGTGTCGACTAGTATGCTTATTATAGTGAGGGAAGCCCTAGGACAATTTTTTTGTGATTACTAATTAACAAGCTAATTTTTTGTGAGTAGCTCAAGAGTCCGTATACGAAATTTTGCCGATGAATACGAAATTGCAAAGGTTCGCTACAGAAATATTATTTGGTTTTTTCCCCTTTATTAGACTTAAAAAAATTATATTAATTATTAGATTTAAAATATATTTAAGCCCGGAAAGCCGACTCGAACCTTGCGGCTAGTAATATAATGTGAGATTTACGTTGTTTTGAATCGTGTTTTTTGGCACGTTTTGTTCAACTAAGTTTTGTTGATTACAGAACCCTTAAACGGAACTCTAACCAGCTGATTTTTTTTTTGTATATTGGTAGGTTAATAGTTATACAATTTAAGAGTTACGTAGTCCTACAAATAGAACAAACCATATTTTAGGACCATCAAATCAAAATATGAAATCCTTTCTATCTCTGTTAGCTACCTACCACTTTTAAGATTTTTCGCAGATTGAAAAGTTGTTTGTCCTATCAAAATTACTCACAAAAATTAGCTTGTTAGTAATCACAAAAAAAAAAATGTTCTAGGGCTTCCTCACTATGTAAGTTATACTCGTGGAATAATAATTATCACTGTCATTAATCCGTCCGTCAAGTCAATCTGTTGACTTGACTGATTTTGCGCAAAACAATAACATTATCATCCAACAAAACAGATAAAGAAACAAGTTATATTGATTTATCTATTATCATATTTTGCCTTGTGTAACTTTAAAATAATGTTAAATTTCAAAGTTCCATGTGGCATGTACATCAATACTTAAAATTTGAGAATTCGAAGGCAACTACCTGCAAATAAAATACTCAAATTCAAAGCAGGCTTATTTCATTAGCTGGAAGTTTCACTTAATTATAACTGAAGCCGAACTCTGGCTGAAGCGTGGAAAGTTGGAAAAACATTCAATAAACTACCCAGTATGATGTACTATCAGAGAAGTTGATTCATAGGGTCTAAAAACATTAGGCTGAATTACGCCGGCGTAAATTCCGCCGCGTTTAAATTGCATACAAAATACGGGCCGAATACTAGGGGTGACACACTATTACGTCGCGTTGGCGGCGGAAATTACGCTGGCATAATTCAGCCTAGTGTGTTTAGACACATAGGCGGATGGCAGACCTACGTATTTTGGTTGCGTTTTGTCAAACCCAGTCGACAGATGACGACTACCGTAGAGTTGACATAATTCAATCGAATGACGTAGGTCCGTCAACTGCCTAGGAATCAATTTCTTTGACGGTACATGTACCATCAAAGAAATTGGATTTAATATAGTCTATACCAGGGGTTAGGTTAGGATAGGATATTACGAAACAGCAGTTCGGCATAATACCCCATTAGGTAGAACGAGTGGGGAATGGCGATCTTACTTTCTACGCTACGCCGCGCCGGCGATTCCTCCGTCTTACGCATTTTCGATCAGGCCACGTAACGCCACGTAACGGTCTAGTGGTATAGAGCGCGGCTCTTGACTCGGAGGTCGTGGGTTCGATTCTCGCGTTGGAAACATGATATTTCCAAGTTTGGTTAGGACAATGCAGGCTGATCACCTGATTATCTGACAAGTAAGATGATCCATGCGTCGGATGGTCATGTAAAAAGTCGGTCCTGCGCCTGATCTCTCGCTGGTCGTGTCGGTCTGCCGTCCCACTGGGTTATGAGAGTAAAGGAATAGAGAGTGCTCTTGTGTACTGCGCACACACTTGGGCATTATAAAATCACTCCTGCGTAGCTGGCTTGGTTTCAATGAAACCGGCCACCGTCACCGAAACCGGTGTGGGAGCTATTATTATTATATTAGGTCACGTGTCCTAAGCTGCTGACGCGAGATCAACATTCTTTCCCATTGCAAAAAAGTGTACAGGAAACTCTATGGGTCTGCTGAATTAATTTCTGCACGTATATAAATAATTGAATAAAAGCGCCCCAGTTTATTTCAAGCCCGATAGAAAAAAGCATAAAAGCGTGCGGGGAGAAATGGAATGGGACCGCCATATTGTTCTATTTAATTTGCTCAGTCGTGAGAAGGCAGTTTCCGATAGATTTGCTACGGCTCCAGAACAATTTGTCGCTAGCTTTGACCACGCTGTGCCTTTTTCTGTTCGTCAAGGGCATGCGTTATAGCGCAGTCAACAGACCTGACTGACAGACTGACCGTATCCAAAACTTTCGCTTTGTTATTTTGTTTCTGGAATTTCTTATGACCAAATGAGCCGCACATAATATTTCACCAGTAAAATGTTCTCGTCGCACATGTTACAAAAAACTGTAAACTGCAACTGAACAAAAATGACAATGTTGGCGTTGCATTCGTTGACGCATTCAATTATTGAATGCGCCAAAACGAAAGTTGAATGAAAGAAGATGACGAAAATTGAAGACGAAAGCGCATAGTGTGGATATAGCTTTTGGCTGTCATCGATCATTTTTCGATTCGTCATAAAAGGAGTGAAATGTAACATTTTAAGCTATTGAATTATGCATAGATTTTATCGCGGTCTTTGAGCGCGACGACCGAATCAAGAAATTCCGTAAAAAAAATCTAACACCTCACCCCTTACTCCGTTCCGTGCGGCGTTGCCAGATTTCGGCACGGTGATTGTGTACGTGCGACTAGACGTATGCGAATTGTAATTGCATAAGTTGATAAAAAATGCTATGCAATAGCTTTACCAATGCCACACGTATTTTTCATTTCTTTTAAGGTTACACGACCATGATGGAAAACCATGACAATATACGTTGATCGTGGGTGAACAAACGAATCTGCAGTGGAAACTACAAACTGAAAGCTTGTTTATATTTCCGTATATTTTTCCGAAATAAAAAGTATCTGATCGTGCAAATGATACAAATGTGGACGCACCGTTATATGCTTATGTCCTTTCCCGGCACTCAAAGAATCGCCATACCAAATTTCAGCAAGATCGGTCCAGCGCGGCGGTTTGGGCGTGAAAAGGTAACAAACATACGGACTTTCGTTTCGGAAGAAAATCGAAAGACTTTTTAAATCGGGATTTGGCCCACCAGGCTATTCATTCCTACCGCTGTATCTTCTGCCAGGATTGGCAACGGTATTCAACCACGAAAACCCTTTGATATGATCTTATGAAGATCTTACGAAGGCTTGAGTTTTTTTAAAACCTCTGGTATCATGATAGCTTAGAACCTAGCAAGGTTTCTCCGTTTCTCATAAGTCATAAGTAAGACATAAAGAATACTGATGATGATGAAAATGACCACTCCACTGACTATTCCAGTTGATGTTTACATCGAATGGGCTTATTGAATTTTTATATATTCGTATTTCGTAATAACTTTTAATACAAATTGAATGCACTTGTAAAGTGAACCAATTTGAATGAAATATTGAAAAAGCTTCTTTCGGTTATTGGAAAATTAATGAATATGAATATTCTAATGTTTTTATTTATTTAAAAGGTCATCAGCATTGTGATTCTATATACGCATATATAATACTTCGTAGTCGGTACAAAGTACTGTTTCTGATATTGTATGCACCGTTGTAAATGCTAAATGGGACATACTATTTTGCCTATGATGCCTCCCGCTTTGCTTGGGGAGGGAAACTGGATATCTCCTACTCCTCCTACATTTCTTCTGATTAATTTCGTTGCGGGTCCCAAGATTTAGCTTTTCCATCGGGCATCCCTGAGATCATATCAAAGGGTTTTCGTGGTTGGTTACCACTGTTGATCCTGGCGACACAGGAGCTGCAGTGGTGGGAATGTGTGGTGGGCCTTTTGCCCATTTAAAAAAAATGTATGGACGCTTCACCAGGTCAGTAATTCAGATGGCCCCGTGCTAAGTACCTGAAGGACTTGTGCGGGTACCAGACAACGGAAATATATTTAATATATTATGATACATATAATACCATGACGCAGAAACTTTTGAAAACTTTTGTTCCGTCGGAGGGATTCGGACCCTCGACCCCCGGCTTGAGCTACCAACGCGCTTATCCACTGAGCCACAGAGGTCGTCAATGTATGACAGCTATGCCACATCTCTATCACAATTTCATACATTCGTCACAGCCTCCTTGTAGGCAACAGCAATGAGGGTATCCAAACTGAACTGTAAATCATGACTGCTAGATAAACAGCCACAAGCCATACAGGGCTCAATTGTGTCAGCCGTGTGACTGATCACTGTGTCATTATGATTGTATCTCTTCTGCGGACGGCGTCTTTGACGGTGACACTAATAACCGTACGATAAACGATGACTCAAAATGATTTATTCCGAGCCCAACGGTCTGCTGCTGCAGTAGGGTTACCAATGTTACCATATTTGTCAGGGATCCCGGAGCAAGCAGCAGGAGTTCTCCTGTAGGCTTAACATAGTCACCATAGATCCAGTTTGATTCTACGGAAGCATAGACAAAGTGACAGCTAGACAAAGGAAATCGCCATTTTTTTACTATTTTGTCCGTTATTTCCTATTTCTAATATTGATATGCTCAGCCTGCTGGTAGAGGCTGCTGACTGGGCCGTTGCAGTTTTCACCTCAAGCGGGTCCAGAGGCCCAAGGATACGCGGAGAGGAGGCACCGTTGGGCTTTAGTGGAGAACCTTGGGTGCTTGTTCCTTGAGAATCCCACATACCCAGGCTGCCGAGAATTCATCAAGTATTTCTTAACGTTAAAAAACGGTGTTACCATTTTGGAATTTGAAATGTCCTGACAATAAGTCTAAAACTGGATTAAAAGTTCGGACTATTTCGAACTATTGAAGACTCGACCACAAACTTAGCAAACAAATTATAGCAGGTAACATCCAACCTAACGCCTGACTCATTTGTAGTTTAATTACTCATATTTCATCGTATCAAATAATCCTGACAAAATATTTGTCCGGATAATTTGTGATTCAAAGCCGGATAAAGTCCGGACGAGAGTGAAAGGACGTGTCCGGACTAATCCGGACGTATGGTAACCCTCAGCTCCAGTGATGTCATCGCGAAATTAGAAAATCATTCGCACGTCAACAATGCGCTTTTGTGCATGCGATTCTGATCCTTGAGTTGATGGCTTTAGGGTTGACAGATGCCCTGAATAGTATTGAGGTTATAAGTCATAAACATTTTCATATTAGCGAGTTCCGTTTCTTGGCATTGTGACATGACTTTAGATTTAGAATAAACGGATTAATCGGTGCTATTAATAAACAATAACGGCCTACTAATGTTTTTTTAAGCACTTATTAGGGCCTGTTTCACCACTTTCTGATTCTTCTGATTCTCTTTTTAATTTGATTGTCAAACAGTTTCCATTTTAGTAACTAGATGGCGTATGGGTAGACAACTATCGGTAATACCAGGGAATACCATCAATAATTGCTACAAAACTGGGAAAGAATGTAAAACTTGATACATTTCATTTTGTAAAACACGCCATAATATTCCAAAATCCAATGACTAGGATAACAAAGTTATTACAACGATTTTTTAGTTAAAACTCACGGAAGACATAGCCCTATTTACCGATATTCACACCAAATGTCACAGGAATTATACATTTTGGTTTTGACAACATCTTACCTGCACTTGTGCAAGATAACGGGTATTTCATGGCTAATATTTTACTAATAATGAACATCAAAGACCCAAATAACACAATTTGGGAAAAAATAATAAAAACCACACCAACAATAAAAAGTAGAAGAAGTTTGAAAGTGACATGCCCGTGACATGCCCGCCAAAACTCTTTCAGTTGTCAGTTTTCAGTTTGACAATTTGCGTGTTCCTAAAGCTAAACTGTTACCAGTATACTGGCCTAATCGCTTAGGCCAACGATCGCTTAGGTTTGAGATATTTTGATTTATGCCACACTTGACAGTACACTGATATTTTTTAGAAACGCAACCAATATGTATCCGTGATTGGCATCACGGATACATATACGGTTGATAATTTCAGATCGGTGGGGAACCAATAGAAAATATATAAGTGTATATCGTCGCGCCATCTGGTGGAGATTAAAAATAAGAAAACCTCTCATTAAAAACCCTCATTGTTAAAGGTGATCGCACATTTGTCACCACGCACGTACCGAGCGTGCCGCATTTCGTGTACGCGCTGCGTTCGACGCGTACAGCGCATACGGTGCTGATCAATAGCTTTGTCCACATTGTGCCTTTTTTGTTTCATCAAGGGCATGCGTTATAGCGCAGTCAACAGCGAACGTGAGGCATGCCCGCGACGCATGCCCTCTGATCGTCCAAAACTTTCGCTTTGTTATTAAAAATGACAGTTGGTGTTGCGTTCTTTGACGCATTCAATTATTGAATGCGCCAATACGAAAGTTGAATGAAAGAAGATGACGAAAATTGAAGATGAAAGCGCATAATGTGGACATAAATATTGTGCGATTAAATTAATTTGCAATTGCTTTAAAGTCCAAAATTGTGACGTTTGTTGACGTTATACATGTGGCAAGCCGTAAGAGTCAAGACCTTTAAATTACACTCTCAACCGTGAGAATTAGTCTCATACAAAAAACTTGTAACACACTTTTATAAATACTGTCAGGCGATCTGTCTGTTTATCTGTCTGTATAATTATATTTATGACCCAGCATCCTTTTACCATCGGAATAGATAAGATGTAACTTAAAATGATACTTCCACTTGAACTAATGGAATGTCCTTATACTATTTTGAAACACATTATAATTAGACGACCTCTGTGGCTCAGTTGGTACTTATTTATTATTATTTTATTTTATATTTATTTTATTACATGTAAATTTCTGTTGTCATGTAATGTTCTGGTTGGTGTTGTACCAATATAATATATTCTGTGGTTCTGGCAAGAGATTGTCTTTAACCCGTTACCGAGTTGTGTAGACTTGGTGGGCTGTCGGTAGCTCAAACCGGGGGTCGCCGTTTCGAATCCCGCCGACGGAACAAAAAGTTCCTGGGTTATGGACGTGTATTAAATATGTGTATCATATAATAAAAATATTAAATATAATTAACTTATAGTATAAAAGTATTAAATATATTTCCGTTGTCTGGTACCCGTAATACAAGTCCTTCCGGTACTTAGCACGGGGCCAGACTGACGTGGTGTGAAGCGTCCATAGATATTATTTGAAACACTTAATAGTCTGTAAGACCAAAGTTTTTCCTTTATATCTTTTTCCGATAATAAGAAAGGAAAATTAAATTATTAATTGGCGAACAATTGACAAGGACGTATTTCTTGTGCTAATTAAGAACTAATTAGGCAATTTAAAAAAGAAATCGGTGGCAATGTGATATAACGGTACATTACGTTGGGTCATGTTGGAAAACTATGATTGCCATTATAATATCCAAGCTGTCCACAGTAAGCACAATCGGCGGAGATTATGGACGATCACGAATATTCCTCTAGTCTCTACACGTTTATAATCGCTTGTACGAGTATCAATCGGGACCAACATGAGTACATCACACAAGTTAAAGAACTATTAATAATAACAGCTCCTTCACCGATTTCGGTGACAGTGGCCAGTTTCATTGATACCAGGCCAGGTACGCAGGAGTAATTTTATAGTGCCCAGGTGTGTGCGTAGTACAAAATATCACTCTCTATTCCTTTACTGTTATAACCCAGTGACAGTGACATGATTGGCGAGAGTTCAGGCGCAGTGCCGACTTTTTACATGCCCAATGCCCATCCGACGCATGGATCATCTTATTTGTCAGACAATCGGATGATCAGCCTGCATTGTCCTAACCAAACTTGGAATAACATGTTTTCAACGCGGGAATCGAACCCATGACCTCCGATTCAAGAGCCACGCTCTAGAGTCTAGACCACTGGACCAAGGTTCCAAGATCCAAGACTGGATAAAGAACTATAAAGACTATTTAAAACCAGAACAGCACAAAATATTTGAATACTTTCTAAAATTCCCCAGAGAAATTCCAAATTGGCTAAAGATTTTGACAAGTCCATAGCTCGTTAAGCCCCCGAGTCGGACAAGAATTACAATTATCCAAGTATTTTGGCCGTTGACCTCACAATAGTCCTTTGTCCGTCTCCGAATTATTTCGGCCTATAAATCGGAGACAGAGCCCTTTGTTTAAATTCCATTAAATGCTGATAAGTCTTGTGTTCAGCGTTGTTTTAGTGGTGATACTAAAAATATTGGTCGTCATATTTTTTTACTGTACTAAGAAAAATAAGAAATGCGCAGTATTTTTATTGATATGTAGAAATATAAATTAACTATACTAATGTTATAAGTGCAAAAGTGTCATTTAAGTACTAAAGTGTAAAAGAGGGAACAGACAGACGGTCTTTCTGTCTGTCTGTTTAACCTCTTCATGCATAAACCGCTTAATCGGTTTTGCTGAAATTTGGTATAAATTTGGCGTGGAGTTAATGAGATAGATACAGTAATCGTGAAAGTAAGATTTTTAGAAAATATTATAGGAACAAACGTGCTCTTTTAGGGTTATCAGCACCATGCAACACCTGCTATCTTGATTTTTGAAAGTAAATGTTTCAATCAGAAAATCCTTACCTGCAATAATCTGAACTGAAGAACAAGGGCCTGCAATAATTTAGATTCTGGAACATTCGGTCGCACGTTTGCACAATAAAACTCCTAATATACCGACGCACTAGAGTCCCATAAATCCCCAGTGTTCGGACTCATATTACCAGCCCTCATACGTGATACCATTGTGAGGAATCAGCCAGGTAAAAGGTTCCAACAAAAGATTTTTGATAAAATATTTATTCGCAGTGACACATAGGTCAGTACTTTTGAGGAAAAATCTCGAATGTTGTGTATTTTCTTTATTTGGGTTCTGCAGTGTTTTGGGATAAGTAAATAAAAATGTTACATTTGCCAATCGCGTCAGGAAATCTATAAAATAGAGCTAATGCAATTTTGTTAAAAGTGATCAGCCATTTTGTAAAGTTTTGCTTCATACATTGCAATTTGGGGTAAAATTTCAGCTGAGCTAGAATTGAATGTACACTAGTTTTCAGCTTGCGTAAAGGTGTGTTACACAACGTCAGTAATTCTTGATGCTTATGTGGGCATAGTGTTGTTTGACGTGAAACATGTGCGATACGGGAATAATGTATGCATTTAGTTGAAGGGTTATTTTGCTGTTTACTAGATATCGGTTTGATATATTTTTGTATCGATGGCGGCAAAATTAAATTTTAATAGTATATAACAAGTGAAGAGCAGATTTTTAAGTTAGGGTCTAGTTTTATTTTGTTGTAAAAATGGAAGACCCTACCTGTACTAATATTATTTTCTTATCATAAATTAACCTCTTTCTCATCTTCAATCTAACAGAATTCAACAAAATTTTACATGGACATTTTTAGATGATACCATCAATTTTAATATGTGTGCATAATACCATTGTTATATCACAAAGAAACTGTTCATGATACCCCTATTAATAAGTAACTTATGCCTAAATCCGTGGCCTGTTTTATAACTGTGCTATTTTTTATATTATGCTTTAGTATTAATATTATCTTTATATTTCTCGCTTTGATTTCTCTATACACAACAATTTCAACAAACACGTGCTGATACCGTTTAAAATAATATTTTTCATGAAATCATTTCAACTCTGACACGATTTTAAAACGTTTGACTCACTGCAGTAAGAATTTCTGAAGGCGCATTATATAAATGCTTCATAAGCTCCGCATATGCATAACTTGTGAAAACCTGCGAAGTTTTCTCACTCATTCCCATGTTTGAAACATATTTAACTTTGTAATATAAGAAGTTTGGGGAAATATTAAAAATGAAACCCATTCTCATTTTTTCACGGATAACGACTTGAGGTTTAGTAGTACTAGGCTTATTTTTCCAGGATAAGCCTGAAAAATAGCGAAGGTTAATGAAAAGATGTTGTTAGTATTCAATTAAGGGATCTTTTTAACGATGAATTAGATTTTAAGATAGAATGTAAACCTATATAGCGTACGGCCTTTGTTATATTAAGTTATAACTAAGGCTAATAATTTATTTGCACGAGTTTTCTCATAGACATAAAACTACGCTACTAAGGATCTGTTTCACCACTTCCTGATATGTGCCAGATAGGCTTACCACAACTTAACTTAACAGATAGAGTATGGAGAATGTGTCAAATAAGTTGTGGATATTTTGCCTATCCGGCACTTTATCAGGAAGTGGTGAAACAGACCCTCACCACTTCCTGATAAGGCTATCCACCACTTAAGGCGCTTTATTGAAAAAACTGTCCCTTTTGACGTAATACTATAGGACCCTCAGAAATGTTACAAATCTGGTAATGAGATATACATATCTTCATAGCCTTATCTAGGTTTGAGAAGAGCCAGAAACACGATTAATGTATTTTGCCTCGATACATTTCTCGATCGAAATGACCTCTTAAAAATATGAAATTTGAAGATTATTTTTAAACGAAAATAGATTTATTGTAGGAAATTAGTCTAATTAATAGACGCCTTTGCAACTCAAAATCGTATACAAGCATTTTGCTTATAGGCTCCTAGTTATTTTTTTAATAATTAAAATTACGTTTTTCGCATGTTTTCCGAGTGAGCCGATAGCTTCTGGCCGCAGCGTATTCACGACTTTATAGTCATACAAATTAAGTATAAAATTGCCCTTGCGGTAAAATTACTTTCAATATAGCGCCTTAACTTGACACATAGAGTATGTAGAATCTGTCAAATAAGCCTATCGGGCACCTTATCAGGAAGTGGTGAAACAGACGTGTTATGTTTGAGTCACATGTAAAGGACAAGCCGCGTGAGTTTGTTCGAAGAGCACGGTCTATATTTTTGCTGTCTTAGTTTGCAGCTCTATTCTATTAAAAGAAACTATTTGATTTTTTTCTGTGCTTGGTTACTCCTGTGAAGTAAAAATATTTTATAATAGACAGTGATTTCAATAGTGAAGTATCCTTACGCTGATGCACTGCAAACAAAACGCGAATAGTCTATAGCCAATAGCCATAACAAAGCATTCACAATTCAGGAGTAAATTTAAATATTTCCACACTATTTTTGAATAACTGTTGTGTAAATCGAGCGAGGGAATTGAAAGTAACAGATGGCATGAAATACGAACTCCTGTATAAAAGCCGATTTTTCATTGTGCCTTTTGATAAATAAACTTTTGGCTCCGTTTATTAATGTATGTTTTGGAAAATCCAAGGATTAAATGTTATTTTCTATTACAAACTCAAATAAAACCTGTATACTTCTGTAAATATTTTTATTCGGGAGGAGGTTAATTAAAGATTATACTGTAATCAGTAGTTCATATAATAATACTCAGTAAGAGAATTCATGTAGAATAAAATATTCTCTTACTAATCAAAGAAGTCACACATTGAATCCATAATTATCTATACTTCATATTATACATGCGAAACTTTGTGTGTTTGTCTGTCTGTCACCTATTCACGCCCAAACCTCTGAGCCAATTTTGCTGAATTTGGTATTCAGGAGATACTTTGAGTCCCGGGAAAGTGTACGGTTTACGGTTGCGGGCGTCATCTAGTACTCCATGATAAACGTTAGACTATGAGATAATGGCTGGTTTACACGTATTAAGTTGCTAAGTAGTTAACTAAATTTTAACTTAATTTTAAATTATTATTTCCATGTAAATACAAAGTCAAGTAGAAAGTTCCAATTTAGTTTAGTTAAGTAAGTATAAAGTCATAACTTAAAAAGTCGACTACTTATCTACTTAATACGTGTAAACCAGTCATAATGGATAGGCTCCTCGAATATTTTGGACATACGTATTTTCCCATTACCCTGAGTGTCCAGGAAACATTTTTAGCGGAACATGGGGCGTATATCATTCATATTTTGACGTACAAAGGCCGTTATCGCAAATGAAACTTTCCAAAGAACATCCGACGGACAAGTTAACTAGAATAACATGTAGCAGACAAACCTTTTATATTTTAATAGTAACTGCTTCCATCTTTAAATATTATATTGAATGGTAAAGACAATAATTCTTTTGATTAATATAAGAAATGTGTCTGAGAGACATTTTAACTAAATCCAAATAAGTAATTATTTTAGGAACATAAGCATAAAAGAAGCGCTTTTTTTCTTTCTTTTTATGAAATAAGGGGGTAAACGAGCAAACGGGTCACCTGATGGTAAGCAACTACCGTCGCCCATGGACACTCGCAGCATCAGAAGAGCTGCAGGTGCGTTGCCGGCCTTTTAAGAGGGAATAGGGGAGGGTAGAGAAGGGAATAGGGGAGGGTAGGGAAGGGAATAGGGGAGGGTAGGGGATTGGGCCTCCGATAAACTCACTCACTCGGCGAAACACAGCGCAAGCGCTGTTTCACGCCGGTTTTCTGTGAGCCCGTGGTATTTCTCCGGTCGAGCCGGCCCATTCGTGCCGAAGCATGGCTCTCCCACGTCAAATATTATGAAATCTTTAATCTTGACCGTCCCACTCCCGCAAACTTTTGAGATAGTGAAAACCCAAAGAAATACCTTTCATCTTATAGAAACAGTCTGGGCACACTTTCTAGTACCAATTGTGCCCAGACTACCTTTATTCTAGCTACTTTACAAAACGACAGGTGTGTACTGCCTACGCAGCCTTAGGGTTCTGCCAAAAATACTTGTACAGTACACACCTGTCGTTTTGTAAAGTAGCTAGAATAAAGGCTGCGTTTTCACCAGAGATGTGTTGCGAAGAATGTGTTTTAAGATTCAATAGCATCGCCGCGTTGAACGATGTCATGGCAAGCTCACGTCAATGAAATTATTCTATTGGATCTCAAAAACAGATTCCTCGCAACATATCCTGGTGGAAACGCAGCCTAAGGACGGACCTCGGAACTCCAGACTAAAATCACTCACTCACTCACTCATGTCCCTATCTCGGCACTCTATCGTCGATCACGCATCGAGTTATTACGAACGTACACAGTCACTGAAAAAACTTGAAGTGCTTTGTGTGGTGACCACGAATTGTTTATTTTAAAGGATTGCTATTCAAGTTGTTTATTTTTTATTGACAGTAGTTTTTTTAAACATTACCAATTGTTTATCGTTGTTTTCTCTAATAATATTTCATAAACTCGTTGTTTTCTATAAGATATATTTTTTAATAATTATAAAACTATTTAGGTTGAATACTTTTATCCACAACAATTTAATGCATAAAATCATGAATATTATCGAACAATACTTATTTATTATGCAATTACATATTTTATAACTCGTTCCAGTAATGTCAAATAATATAAATTACATTTAATTCCGCGCCCAAAAAATGAGAAATCTGCGAGAAACGGGTTCCTAATGGAAGTGGGGCCATTAGCAGCCATATTTTCCGCTTTTCTCGTTATGCCCGTAATTCCCTTCACGATATAATATTTTCTCGTTTATTTCTAATTAACCCTAACGTTTTAGATTCAAATATAATTATCTAACTTCTTGATGATAAAAATATTCGAAATTCGAATTACTAAACAACTAAATTGAAACTCAGCACAATATATAGACGTCGATACTTTAATAGGTTTTTTAGTACCCGAGTATACAGAAACAAACTTGCCAATATCGGCTGGACGAAGTTTGCGACAACTTTCGAACTATCGCAAACTGTCCGCAAACATTGTCGCTTATGGTGCGTCTAGTCTATAACTCACACTATTTCTTACTATTCAATAACCGCTACCCTGGTCCCTGATGCATTCATTTTTAGGGTTCCGTACAAAGGGTAAAATTTGATTTTTTGAGGGATGAAAATTTACGTCAACGTAACGTGAAAATGCACGCCACGACTCACGGTGTCAACATTAAATTTTTAACGTCACCACTCACCATGCCTTGTAAAGCTGCTACATTTTTCACTACTTATCTAGATATGGACCGCACAATACGTATTCTGCTTCTGCTATTGTTAAAGAGACGTTATGAGAGATTTAAGAAAAAAAAAGACAAATTGTTTCTACACCGTGATGTGCATTTGCACGTTACGTTGACGTAAATTTTCACGTCATGTCAACGTACCGTGCCATGTTACCGCACCGTTTCACGTTGACGACGTCGTGTCGTGGAGATGTGGACAGGCCGTCGGACCTCGATGTCTATCCGTATGTCTGTCCGTCTGTCTGTCTGTCTCCAGGCTGTAACTCAGGAACAGTAATAGCTAGAGAGTTGAAATTTTTACAGACTATGTATTTCTGTTGCCGCTATAACAAAAAATACTAAACACAAAATAAATTAAATATTTAAGGGGGGCAATTTTCGCTCGATATCAATGATGGAAACAGGCAGGCACTTAAAATGTTCGTAAAATACTCAATTGTATTTATACTTTAGTAATTATTAATTAAATTTAAATAAAATAATTAATGAAGGGGGGCTCCCATACAAAAATACAATTTTTGCCTATTTTTGCTCTATAATGGTATGGAATCCTTCGTGCGCGCGAGCATTAAAATTTGATTTTATTGAATATTTTTGTACAACTGTGTTGACTACTAGCAAGGCAGCTGAAAGAATATTATTACTTTTTGTTCTCTTTTGAGTCACCTATAATTGTCTATCTTTGCATTTCTATGTTGTAATTCGATTTAAAAGTAGGAGTTTGATTTAAGGGTAGCCGGTTTCCAGTTGGTAGTTTCTTTTGCGCAAAAGAACTTTTGATTTAAGGTTCTTTCACGCAAAAGTTAGCCACAAATAAAACTGTTCTATGCCTTCCCGATTAGTTGACTATACTATATTGAATATACTCGGCGAAACATGGCGGTAGCGGTCATTGACTCCCTGTCAAAAACTTGTCATTTTCTATATAAACCGCGATTGACAATGAAGTGTCAGATGTTGTCAATCTCGGCTTTGTAAAGAAAATTACAAGTTTTTGACAGGGAGTCAATGACCGCTACCGCCATGTGTCGCCGAGTACAGTATAGAACTTATTTCATACCTCCATGGTAGGACTAGTCTAGAGTAGTATAGAATCTAGCCTGGACTAGTATAGAATAATACTATACATAAATTAACACCAGTGATATTTTTTTATTATTTTATTACTATCTAGAACTTAAACTTTAAGAGACTGTAATCTGCTGAGCTATCTTCCTATCTTCTATGTAGTTACTACTTTAATGTAAAATGAAATATCACCTAAGCTGGCTGGGCGCCAGCTCAACTTTTAACAACAAAAGGAATTCTACTATTTTTCCTAATTCGCCTTTGTTGTGTTCGGTAGATTTCTAAAGCGTCGTTAACATGCTATTCTACATACAAATCTTAAGTTAGCTTATCTTATATATAAAATTCTCGTGTCACAACTTTAGTCAGCGAACTCCTCCGAAACGGCTTTACTGATTTTTACCAAATTTTATATGCATATTCAGTAGGTCTGAGAATCGGCTACTGGGTACTTAATATATATTGCAATAAGTGCATTTATTGAATAAATAATAGTAAATTATTACAACCTGAGACTGACGGCGACCATTGTTTGTGCGAAAGGATAGCGATCGACGTTGCCATGGCGACATACTTATTTAGTCACTTCAATAAAATAATATGGGCGAAATACTTTAGATTATGGCAAAGCAACGTTTGCCGGGACAGCTGGTAGTGTTATATTATAAAGGGAATAAAAAGTGTGATATAGAGGGTGTAGGCTCTTATCAAAGTGATAATACTTTAGGGTGTGTAAGTGTAGTCTACTCCCTTGTATAGAGTTTACTGTTAAAGTAGCAGTGCTGAAAAAGTTACTTTTGACTTCTATGTTTCTATGAAAACCCCAACGTTATGATTTTGTCCATACAATATTTAAAAAAAAAACTCTTTCCTTTATCGCTGCTGCTTTTCCAATTTGAACTCTAAGTAACTCTATTTAAGGGGACACATCCACACGCTAAAGTATTTATTGCTTTGTTTTGTTACATCCTGTATTTGAGCATCTACATCGTGTTATAAACATGGAAGCTACTAGTATTAATATAATACCTTTAATGTCTACCAATTTATAACTTCCATATAAGATAGTGCGTTATTTCATGCACTTTAGCAACTAATCTGTATCGAAAATTAACCTTTGTCTACGGTTATATTACTCTATAATTTGTCTTCTACCAACAAGCGATATTGAACTCTACCCTAACGTCTTAAAGGATAAGATCGAATGGCGATGATTGTTATAGGTTTTTGATCAATATTTATTCACAACGGAAATTTGGCCATAGAATATGCCGTTTAAGGATAGTAGTTTAACGTGGGTGCTGGCGACTAGCAAGCTTTTTATGCTAATGGCAAGTCATTATTGGCACGCAAAATTTGGCTCCTAGATAAAAAAGGTAAATAGGTTATTCAAATAAACAGATTTTTGAAAGTCACTACGTTTTCAATAGAGTTTATAAAGTACTAGATGATTCATTTATCGCGCAGGAACCGCACACGCCACAACGTCATCACAACGTACATTTTTCCGATCCTTTGTCCTTTCCTGAGACTCAAAGTATCTCCATAGATCGCTGTGGCAAACCTGACCTCAAAAGAAAAGGCTGGCCGCATATACCCGTTCTTTGCATTACTGTGTGTATATTGATTTGGATATATATATTGATTTGGAATTCCGTCAGACTAGCGCCAACGTTCGTTTTTAGAAAGATTTTTGTATCACATGCGAACTTACCGCCTTGCATTCGAAATGTACACGTGCGGAATTCGTTCCGTACGGAACGTGTGCGCCGCTTAAGACGCTGATAACTGATCTGACTGATGACCTTGAGAATTCACATATCTCGCATCACTCTCGCACCACTGTCGATTTTCATGCGAGAGAGACAGAGATGTGAAATATTCACTAGGTAGCGTGGATACATTTTTCGTTTGTGAGAGGAAATAATAAATATTATGGGAAATCTAGATGTCAGAACCGAAAATTAAATCTTACAAGATTTAGATTTTTGTAAAAGGTATCAAATAAACAAATTTTTAAAGCATAGCTTAGTATAATATTATTTTAGTTAGAACTGTTTTAAGTTCCTGGAAGATGTGACTTTGGTATTTTTTTCATCCAGTAGGAGTACATTATTTTAATATTTAAAATAAAGAAGCTTTTCCAAATATAATCAAAAATCACATATTTAGTTTTTTATTTTTTATTAAGACGTTTTTAGTTAATGTCCATCCCGTGGAAACTTTCATGTCCTTATTGATAAAATTGGTGAAAGTCTCATTTAAACTTCAATTACCCCCCTACTAAACTTATTTTACGGCGTATAAGTTATAACCAAATTTCGGCGTATTTTAGATATCAATAAAATATAAACTATTAGACCTATTCAATTGAGACTTTGTATGTTTAATAAGTCTATTATTAACATCATATCCTGAGAATATAAACTATCTGGCATATCGGAGACCAACTCCATAAGGGTCAACTTCCACCCCCCCAATTTTAGGGGATGGGGGACGAAAATTACAAGTTTATGAATTTTTTTGTTGGTTGTATACTAAACTTAGATTACGTACCAAATTTCAGCTTTCTAGCACTTCAGGAAGTGGCCAAACATTTTGATGACCATCAGTGTGTCAGTGACGAAATCGGCGTATATTAGATCTTAAGTATAAGAGCTATTCAATTGAGACTTGTATGCTTAATAAGTCTATTGATGACCTCATATCTTGAAAATATGAACTATCTGCTACAAAGGAAACCTATTCTATGAAGGTTCAAAAAAACGGCGAAACACTTCGAGAAAAGGTAGGTAGTGCCATTGCGCTTCGCTTGGCTCGTCTCGGCGGGTGCACGACCGTGCACCCAGATGTGGAATTCGTTCCGTTCGGAAAAAAGCGAACGTGTGCACCAGTTAATGTTCTACTGATTCCATGCATTCGGATATCCGAATTCGCGGAAAACGTGTGTATTGCAACCTAAGCATAGTCTCCCTGTGGATTTGTACACAGTAACAATCTGCATCACTATGCAATAATCCAGGTTGATATGACAGGGCGGGATGATTGGACGGGGATGTAATTAATGCTTGATGCTGTGATTGTACAGGGATTGCTGGACGCAGCTCCCTAATGCTTTAATCCGTAGCAATATTAATATGGATGTATGTATGTGTTCTAAGAGGTAACAATCTCTTTTGTCTTAGTTTGCAGTAAATATGAATGAAGTATGAAGAATTCAGAAAGAAAAGATTCAGGAAAGTTAGGAGATTAATTTTGTAGTGCACACATGATACAGGGTGTATCAACTAAGTGATAATACTTTAGGGTGTGTAATGTGTCCCTTATAAAGTTCACTGTGTAAGTTGCAGTGCTAAAAGAGCAAAAGTGTTTTTGTGACTGGCGCTTGCTCTTGCAAAAGCAATTTTTTTTTTAGATTTGTATGGGCAAGAGTTTTGTCATGAGTTTTCAGTGCTGCTACTTTCACAGCGAATCCCATATAAAACCCATATCATAATATATATTCTGTGCACATACACACCCTGAAGTCATTATCACTAAGTTTTGTTGCACCGTGCTTAAGCACTACGCGAAAGCTTTTTTCTTTACTCACTTTCCTTTACAAACTTTAAAGACGGAAAATCGACACGACAATCACGTATTGAGGTCTAAGGCCCGTATTTTTGGTCAGTACTTAAGATGCGACCCGATCTCAAGACGCGGTTCGGCTCTGTGATTGGTCCAAATTTTGACAGCCAACCAATCACAGAGCCTGAACCGTGTCTTGAGACCGAGATGCATCTTGAGTACTGACCAAAAATACGGGCCTATAAGGGATAAGATACCTCTCAAATCTCAATACGACTCTCAGTTAGTAAAGTTAGATACAAAATATTTAAGAAAACATCTTAATTTCATTATCAACATCATGAATCATGTAATAAAACGATTTTAAAACACCATTTCCATCATCCATCACTCGGAATCAGCGTTAACATCCATAACCCAGTTTAAAATAACAACTATGATTCAAACGATGTTTTTAGCACTTGTATAATGTGAAACATCTGTTACTGAAATATATTTTGCAATTTAAATGAATCTTTTTTGATTTTTAAAAAGAAGTTTATTGACCGAACGTAACGATGGCCCACGATGAATTCACAAGCGATTATGAACGTAATTATAAAGTGGAAAGATTTTTATTTTTCTATGTTCGTAGTGAATAAACTCAAAAACTACATCTCATCTCAATAATTCTTTAAATATTGGAAAGCTACATTCACACTGAGGAACATAGGCTATATTTAATGCTAGAAAAAATTAGAGGTCCTTACTAAAATTCAACTAACTTGATCCAACTTATGTCCACCTGTGGGAAGCCGGGACGGACCGCTAGTTCGTGTATAAATGCCAATGATCGTCGTGTGGTCAATCATGGTTACCCATCAGAGTCTAACATCGGCCATCTTGATAATTAGTAATGAACTAATAACATAAAATGTCACCTAAGCAAGCGCCAAAACGTTTGAGAAGTTACGTTACGTTGTTACGTTTATCATAAGATTAAAAATTAAGGAGTTTGGGTCTGTTTCACGACGTCCTGATAAGTGCCGAGCTATCCACCATTTAACTTGACAGATGAAGTATAGAGAATCTGTCAAAAAAGTTATGAATAGCCTATTCGGTGCCTTATTAGAAAGTGGTGAAACAGGCCCTTAATATTATCATTTATTATTTTTATACAAATTTTTGATTACTACCACAACTTGGTTGCGGCAAAATTTGTATATCGTGGGGAAACCATATATTTTTCAGGTATTAAAAGTATCTCCGTACCAAATTTCATCCGTTTCGGCGTAAAGAGGTAACAGACAGTAAGACAGACAGACCCATTTTCACATTTATAATATTAATATGGATCATTAGGAACCAATATTGTTAATACCGCACTGAATTTCCGGGACATAAAATTTTCTCCGCGGGAAAAATTATTTTTCATAATGAATGATAAAAAAAAATCTTTAGAAAAATTCTAAAATTCTTTCTATTTACTGCTAATTCGGGTTTTAATGACTCCTCATAACCCATTTTTCACATGTAGGCTGCCACCAAACAATAGAAACAAAAATAAATCCTCATAAACTAAAAAACGCAGTGAAAACTCTAGAACAAAACCTAATGACACAATTATATAAAGTAGGTGAAGAGCCGGCGT
Organism: Lysandra bellargus; assembly: GCA_905333045.1. NCBI lineage: Eukaryota > Metazoa > Arthropoda > Insecta > Lepidoptera > Lycaenidae > Lysandra > Lysandra bellargus. The sequence continues at coordinate 4,472,178 of HG995354.1, forward strand.
CGAATAAAAGAGCATAAATACGGGTGCTAGTGATGATACAAAGTGAGGAAACTGCTAGTTAGTTTATTTCAAACAGTAAAAAAACTATACAAATCTGTTTTTTTCTAGAAAATATATTTATTTGATACGATAACTGATAAGTTTATAATTGCGCCAAAATTCATTCGTAATGTGGGAACTGTAAATTTTTAAAAATCTAGTTTACTATATTTGACTACATAATATATTTTATATGTACTAGATGACGCCCGCAACTCCGTTGCGCCAAAATTCGTTTATCACGCGGGAATCGTACTTTTTTCCGGGATAAAAAGTATCCTATGTCCTTTCCCGGGACCCAAAGTATCTCCATGCCAAATTTCAGCAAAACCGGTTCAGCGGTTTGAGCGTGAAGAGGTAACAGACAGACAGACAGACACACTTTCGCATTTATAATATTAGTATGGATTAACCAGGTCTATCACTAGGTATGTACATATGTATCACCTTTATATTTGTAGTACAGAATCATTGTAATGATGTCACCAACACTATTATTGGTGCATAGTATGATTCAGTAGCTGCTATTGTTTTGAAAAAGTGTCATATAATTTATAAATATACTAATAAAATAGTTAATTCCAGAGTAATTGTGGTAAACTTATCAACGTGTGATGTAGAGCTTATTTCTGCCAGTGTAGAGTGGTACGCGCTCTGTTATTGTCGTCTTTATGAACGCGTCGAAAATTGACGGACACTCTAATGTTTGACCTATAAAATTAGGAAATAAATACCTGCAAAATTAGGTATGGGATAAAATTTCCTTAAAAAACTGTACTACGATTTACAGTATAAAATATTAATATCTTATTCTAATAAAATAATTTTGTAAGTTTCATTAATGTATTTTTTATTCTATTTCAGGTCCTGATATAGAGAAAAGATGGCGCATTGGAGAATAATCACTTTGCTGTGCATAACGATCATATTCGTTGACGCCCGGAGAATGCACGCGAAACGCGAGACCAAATCACATCTGTGTGATCCCGTTTTCAATAACACAAACAAAATCCAATGCTACTGCTCCAAAGACTCCCGACAGGAAATCATAAAGAGCGCTGAATGCTTTGCTACAATCGATGGAGTTGGAATCGACGATAAAAACTGGGAAGAGTTCAGTGAACTGCAGAATGCGACCAAGCTTATTTTTATGAGAACCAGCGTGACCCTGAAATATATTCCTGAACATGCATTTAAACATACCAAGAGACTACACAAAGTAGAAGTTAAATATGCTAACATAGAGGCTATACAACCGTTCGCTTTCGCTAATCTAAGTGCTGTTAGAGAAATAATACTTAGTGATAACCAGATAAAGACTCTTCAAGTTCATTCTTTCGCTCATCACAAAGAACTAGAAGTTATAAGTTTAGATGCTAACGCCATTACTGAGATTAATAGAGACGTATTTATCGATCTACCTTCACTACAAAAGCTTTATTTAACGAATAATAAACTAATAACGTTACACGATCGTGCGTTCATTCATTTGACGAATCTAAAAGAGCTAGAAATAGACAGGAACAGCCTATTTTCGCTTAACAGCGAAACATTTTCTGGACTGAGCAAGCTAGAGAAGCTGGATTTGAGTGGGAACAGCTTGGAAGTTATAGGCGATAATACATTTTTGCCGCTGAAAAATCTAAAATCCCTAAATCTGGAAGGAAATAAAATACAGCTGCTAGATTCCAAAGCGTTCAAAGGATTGGCGAAACTCGAATCACTTTCCCTGGCTCATAACGCGTTGACGAGTGTTGATAATGAAAAAACATTCGAAGGACTGAAGTCACTAGTTGTTCTGAGTTTGAAAGGAAACAAGTTAGCGAATCTGAAACCCGAAGTCATGGCTCCGATACTTGAGAACTTTTACAACAATGCAAGCAACTTGGATGTTGAAGGTAAAGTTTGAACTTACAATCTATAGAACGTATTTGCTTCTGAATACAAACTTTTAAAAGTATTTTTTTGCAGTAAAAATAACCTTCGATTACTTCGTAGTTTGTATTAAAAATATCTTATTTGGACGTTAGTTGCAAAATACATAGGTTCCTACAATTTTAATTTTAATGAATCGTTACATATTTTTTTTATAAAAATAGCTCTGGAAAAATAAAATGTCTTTCACCCAAATTTTAAACTAAGAAATAAATCATTTCTTAGTTTAAATACGTTTCAATTTGTTAATGTACCTTTAAAAATAACCGAAATCTTTTAGCACCAGTTTTGGTAAATTTGACAACACTTTTTAACAATACTTTTTCTCAATTTCAGATAACAACTTCCCGTGTGCGTGCCAATTGGATTGGTTCCTCGTCCTCCTCAACAAAACCAGAAGCCCCTACCTCAAAGTGGCAACAGAAAACCTCAAGTGTAACCCAACATCAGACATCAGAGAGAAATGGAACAAAGCAGCCGAGTCAGAGAAGAATATTGAAGAAGAAAATGCAGGAAACAACGACTACGAATATTACGACGATACACAACTAAATGGCAAACTTTTCTACGTAGACATGAGGTACTTACTGAACTGTAGCAACATTTATAACAACGAAGTGATAGATGTACAAAGCATTCTGAACCCGCCTACTACAACCACCAAGAAACCAGTAACAGAACTACCCAAAGTCGCATTTACTCGAACCAAACCTGACAAACCAAAGAACGAAGTAACTACGAAGCTACCAAATAAGTATACTGACAATAATGATTTTACGACGACCAAACTAGCAACTGTGTCAGCGAAACCTAATGATAAATACGAAGCTAACAATATGGCAGCGGACGAAGGGCACACGAGAATAAAGGCATACCGTAGTACGCAAGAAGACATTGTCTCGTCCCCTGCAAACGCAGCTAAAGATACCGTATCTTCTGTGTCAATGCTCGCTATAACATTGTATTTAACATATTTAATTAAGTATTAGACACGTAAGCTTATTATTAATAATTTAATCTCAAAGTCATTAAAATAAACGTAATTTAAGGAAGCTGGTCTTTTGATTTTCCTTTTATAACAGCTAGAAGTAGATGTAAATAACTAGTAATGCTTAAGTTCTGTTATTTAGATTTTACGTATTGCCTAAAATAACGAACAGCACTGAGCTATGTGCTTTTAAGGCGCTATATTGAAAAAACGTCCTTTTTGACGTAATACTATAAGACCCTCAGAAATGTTACAAATCTGGTAATGAGATATACATATCTTCATAGCCTTATCTAGGTTTGAGAAGAACTAGAAACACGATTAATGTATTTTGCTTCGATACATTTCTCGATCGAAATAACCTCTTAAAAATACGAAATCTGAAGATTATTTTTAAACGAAAATAGATGTATTGTAGGAAATTAGTCTAATTAATAGACACCTTTGCAACTCAAAATCGTATAGAAGCATTTTGCTTAAATGCTCCTAGTTATTTTTTAAATAATTAAAATTAAGTTTTTCGCATGTTTTCCGAGCGAGCCGATAGCTTCTGGCCGCAGCGTATTCACGACTTTATAGTCATACAAATTAAGTATAAAATTGCCCTTGCGGTAAAATTACTTTCAATATAGCGCCTTAACCTTAGTTGTACCACCTGATAAGAAAAATGCATGATGTCTTACATGTGTAAATTAATTAAAGTTTTAATGGTTTTAATCACGGAAATAAACGGAAATGTACGGTTTCAACGTGAGAAATATGAATTTCAACTAAAATAGCCAATAATTAGAATTTTTAATACAGTAATAATCACAATATTATAGACCTAGAATAATTTAAATTTTAAACTATACAAATAGTTTTTAATTTTTATTATTCGTAGTATGCTATTGCACTTTTATCTAAAAGCGCCATCTAGTAGAAGCATTTGGTATTGCGTAGAAAGCTTGACGGATAACGTAGCGCAGAGTTTCGTAGCTCTGTCTGAGCTTAGAACAGCCGTTGTGTACATAGTTCGATAGTTCACTAATAGAGAGCGCTGCTCTGAAGAAAATATTTTTAAAGCTCTGATTCATACCGAAACACTGGTAGTAAATTATTACTTATATGATGCACATTTTTATGGCTTATCAGTTTTTAAGCATTATAGCAAAAACTTCTTTGATGACATAATATTTTTTAACATATTTATATTTATTTATTTTATTTTCTTTGGGTGGCTTACAGCTAACGATATTGTAATATTATGCATAGAAAAGAAAAGACAATTACAAGCCTCCACATATGAAAACTGTATCCCAATAAAATCGATACTTTTTATGAAAATGGCAAATAATAATATAACACGTAATATAATAAACACGTAAGAACCTTCTTTTTATCATAACCAGAAACTATCAATTGCCAGAATGAAGTTACAAAGGTCTTCAGATAATAATAATATTATATTATGTCGTTTATCAATTAAAAACATCCTTTAAAAAATATTTAAATTAGGTACATCATCTCATTTAATGTTCACAGCCGATTTCATTTAATAAACCACTCACTACAAAAAAGTTAAAAGTAGATAAAAGTAAGCTTTCAATTAGAGCCTTACTTAATCAAGTCCACGGGTTTTCACACCAAGCTGCGTTTTGCAGTGAATCTTGGCTTGCGTTTCTTATGACCGCGACCTATGAGCCTTTTAGTAAACCAAAATATTTTTGTGTATAATGACTACTCGGATCTAATTTGAGATATTGCTCTCGAACAAAAGAAAATACACAATACTTATGTTACCTAAATAACTATTGAACAGCCAATCATTTTCCATGATCTAACTACATTATTAATTTATTATGCTCTATAATTGATATTAAAATTTATCTTATTATATACTAGCGACCCGCCCCGTCGTCGTCGCATGGGTAGATATATATTATAGCCACTGAAAAAATGATTAAAATCGATAGCCTATGATCCTTCACGTGGTCTACTTCTTATCTCATATCTGTGCCAAATAACATTGTAGGAGCGATAGCCCTACGACGGTTGTAGAAAGGATATAATAAAGGAAGATGGACAAAAATGGGTACCTGTCGATGATATATGCTGGCGGCCGGGCTGAGACGAGATGAGCTGATAGTTACACTGTCACTGTGGTCTATTAGTTTATTTCACTGTATTCAATGAGCTGATCGCGACACGGAATATGGCCAGTCGAGAGGAGATTTTCGTATATTTAACGAGCGCGCTCCGTTCACGGTTCAAGGCGGAAAGTCTTGTATGTCACTCGCGTGTCTAGCGTATGACGTCGACAGCACAGAGCAAACTCACGCGCTGCAGTGTTGCCAACGTCGCGCCAGAATTTGGCGCGAACAAACATAAAAATTGCTCCACTAGTTCGCGAGATAAGCCCTTTCAAATAATTTCCCCCGTTTTTCCACATTCTCCTATTAGTCTTAGCGTGATAAAATATAGCCTACAAATCCTCAATAAATGAGCTATCTAACACTGAAAGTTTTTTTTAATCGGACCAGTAGTTCCCGAGATTAGCGCGTTCAAGTTAGCCCTTTCGAATAAATTTCCCCGGTTTTCCCACATTTTCCTCTACTTCTTCGCTCCTGTTAGTCTTAGCGTGATAAAATATAGTCTATAGCCTTCCTCGATAAATGGGCTATCTAACACTGAAAGAATCATCAAAATCCGTTACGTAGTTTTAAAGATTAAAGGGAACAAAGGGACATGAGGGAAAAAAAGCGACTTTGTTTTATAATAAGTTTAGATATAGGTATAGATAATATAGATATAGAAGCAGTCATTATCACACCTATGAAGTACACAAAGGAAAGGGCATTATATTTATTTAAAGTAGATTTTACAACATGCAAATTGACAATCGCAGTCTCCTGCATTTTTCTCACCGAATCGCACTTCGGTGTACAAGTCAATATAGATCGCCTTTAATGTAATTAATAAAAATTAAACAAACTTACCCTCCATTAGTAGCTAATTCCTCGAAACTTTTAATAATTAAATTAAGCTGGCTTTCATTAACTGAGGCTGTACATCTCGGTCCGGAGTCGGGACACTTACAACTAATCCCGTTAAGATGCTTTCACTTGGCGAATTAAAAATACAGGCAAAGTCACTGTGAATACAGTCACCTGGTACTAAGATTCAGCTATGTTACTTCAGATCCATATTAATCCTACTAGTCCTACTAATATATTTTATAAAGGCGAAAGTTTGGATCGATGTTTGTTACTCTTTCACGCAAAAACTACTGAATGGATTTTAATGAAATTTTACAATAATGTAGCTTATACATCAGAATAACACATAGGCTATAATTGTTATGTTCGTTATATTTTTATTTTCGAAGATTACTCCGCTGTTTGTGAACCGATTTTCAAAATTTTTCTTTTGGTGCATATTCCAATTTAGTATCATGTTCACAAAAGTGGTGACCTGATAAAGGGATCCATGAGTAGTCGAGGGAACTCCTCAAAATTTATATGGAACCATGTGGTGACTTCAATTTCGTGTAAAGTATTTTGAGCATATTATGTTACCAACAAGTGCGATCTTGCGCCGAGGTACCTGGTATACCATGGTTCGGAAGGTGCTGAGAGAACTCCTGACTCCTTATAGATACACGTATAGGAGTTTTGGCGTCGTTTTAACCCTCAATTCACTAGGTGAAATTTACTAACGTAAATACCTTCTATGAGTCCCTGGGACTCACATATTTTAAATGTATGTTTTTATGAAATAAAACAAATTTCATCAATATTTTGTTTAACAATATTCTTAAGTACTTTGTAAATTATTAGAATTAATAACAAAACTAACCAAACTTCTGAGATCCTCTTAAAAATTTAAGAAAAAGCACTTATCAGTCTTTTAAAAGCATGATATTTTTAAGCTTCCTCTAAACTATGACTTTTATACGTGGGAGAGCTATGCTTCGGCACGAATGGGCCGGCTAGACCGGAGAAATACCACGTTCTCACAAAAAAACCGGCGTGAAACAGCGCTCGCGCTGTGTTTCGCCGAGTGAGTGAGTTTACCGGAGGCCTAATCCCCTATCCTATTCCCTTCCCTTTCCATCCCTACCCTCCCCTATTACTCTAAGGCCGGCAATGCACCTGCGGCTCTTCTGATGCTGCGAGTGTCCATGGGCGACGGAAGTTGCTTTCCATCAGGTGACCCGTTTGCTCTTTTGCCCCCTTATTTCATAAAAAAAAAAAAAAAAACTAACAAATATTCTAAAAATTAAAAAGAACTTAACGTTTTTAAACCAATAAAGGTACATAAAAGAAAATAAAATAAACATTAATGTATGTGTAAATAATAGCTTAGGTTTTATTCCCCTTTTATTATACACTTTTACATTTGAATAATTTCCTATTAGAATAAGTTATACTGTTGTCTCATTTTTGTGTTATTGCTGTCCCTTTCGCACAGAAATGTAGTGTGTTTCACACAATTGATATTGTTGTCCCTTTCTAGCATAAGTATAGTGTGTCTCACTCTATTGTTGTTGTTGTCTCTTTCGTATTATACATTTATTTACGTTTTTATTGTTAATTAGTCTTATAAGAATGCTTGTTTACTATTGTATTAGCTTATAAGAATATCCTTTGTATAAATCTGTATTTTTTCAATAAACGGACTGCGCATACCTGACAACATCTGATAGAACCTCATAGGTTCTAACAGTACAAAATTCACACAAAAACACGCACTTTCTCAGTGCAAACGCACTCGCAACACGAACACCACAGAAGCAAGTCGAATCCCTGGTGGACCTACCCTCGACCGCGGCTGCAGTACCGAATTTCACCTGGTGTTTCTCTTCTACCTTGTACCCTACCTTCTTCAGGACTGAGCCTCAAAAAGTTACAGTCCACTCAGCCCTACTCCAAATTGACGACATAGGCCCTGCAGAGTTGTCGTGTCGTCAATAATTGGTCCTTCAGAAGCCGAATCACTGCGCCAGCTCCGAAGAAGCTCGCCACTGAAGACAGTCCTGAGAAGCTCGCCTGAAGACTGCAGCCTGTCCAGGGTCAAGAGAGAAGCCTTCAAGAAAGAAACCCAGGTGAAGAGACGAAACCCCTGCAGCCACGGCCAGCGTCTCCATCGGTCAAGAAAGAAAATAGAAACAAGTACGCGCGAGTGTTGGTGGTTGGCTTTGCTTACCTCCACCAATTACTTGGAAGCAATCAGCAGTTACGTGTGTGGCCACCTAGCGGTGCAGTACCAAATTTCACCTGGTGTTTCTCTTCTACCTTGTACCCTACCGTCTTTAGGACTGAACCTCAAAAAGTTACAGTCCACTCAGCTCTACTCCAAATTGACGACAAAGGCCCTGCAGAGTTGTCGTGTCGTCAATAGTATGCTTCTATACAAAGAAAAAAAAAACGTGCAGTGGGTTTCTATCACTATCTAAAAGCTACGTCGGCATATCTTTTTGAGCAAGTAAAACATTCAGACATTTTGTGCACAGATGAGCAGTTTTTGTTCTCTTTTTATAGTGGCATAAGTAGTAATACTTTCCCTCCTAGCTAACTTGTTTCAGTGTGTCTCACATCTTCAGGAATGTCATTTTTTCGTCCAAGCCTTCTTGAAGCCAGGCTTCCAGAATGGAATCTGCTCCATCTTCTCTTAGATTGATAAAGTCATGTTTTTAGAGCCATTTTACAATTGTACAACAAAAAGATAAGGCATACATAATTTAAATTATTATAACGGTGAAAAATCAACATTTCTAAATTTTAATATATAAAAATAATCATAACGTAATTCACTAGTATGAGTCCCTGGGATTCACTTGGCGTAATAACTCACTAAATATGGTGTGTACGCACTCATCCTCTCGGCACCATGTCGCCCGCGTCGCTACATGAAGGTACTGAGACGTGGGGGAAACTAGCTGCTAAAACTTTTGAATTATGTCCGCTTAAAATTTTGATGTGAGTCCCTGGGACTCAGGAAGTGAATTAAGGGTTAAGAACGGAAAGCATAAGCTACTATGCAAATTACATTCATCATCATCATCACTACCATAAACCATTATACTTTCATTAAAACTCGAGAATGACTAACGATTTGGCTAATTTTAGTCTTGAAATAATAAGTTGTGGAAGTCCAGGAAAGGTTAATAATATTAGGAAGGAGGTGATACGAAGTTCACCGGATCATCTAATATTATTATTTATGCGATGTGTCTGTCTGTTGAACGATTTTGATACAATAGGTATATACTAGCTATTTGACCGAGTTTTGCTCGGTATTCTATAAAACACGAATAAAATGACATTTTACAGATATTGTAAGTTCAATTGAAATTATGGATTGTTCTTTACATTATTCATATTTTAATAAATTCAAAGTTGAGTTTTTAAAGCAAGTATCTATTACTTCATGCTAACCTGTCTGTTAGTCTATTTTTTCACGTTTGAAGCACTTCATTAATTTGGATATGTGGGCGAGGCCGCCAATTTTTGCTGATTTTGCAATTATTTTTCTCCGCCCTTTGTATTTTAAGTATTGTGTTTATCTTATGCTCGAAAACTGATTCTAACGAAGAAAACAAAGTGCTCAAGCATGCATTAGAATTATTTGAGTTCCAATAATAGTCTAAAAATATATTTACAATTAAACATAAAAAAAGGTAAGAAAATAGCTTAAAATATACAATCCGCCGTGGAAGAGGTGCACTTTAACTGTCGCTGTAGCAGTAAGTATGATAGATTTGAATATAAGTCGGATATGTTATGAATTCTTATATAAATGGCTATTACCTCATCTAATTTTTATAGTATTTTAAGACAACTTTCTTCATAAACTTTTTCAAATCAAATGAATCATTAGAAACATCAATTCTACCCCACATTTTAAGCGTCATCAATAATACCGATTTATTGTTATCGTTGGGTGTTAGGGAAGGTAAAATCGGGAAGTGGCAACGCTGAGTTTTTACGTATTCTATGGAAAATCTCGTAACATTCGCCATTTCTCGACAGTTCACATTTGAACCTCAGTCGGGCTGTGTACACAGTTTTTTCAAAGGAAGTTTTTTTGTGACACAAATGTAAGTATTACTGTTTCACATAAAACGATCAATGCATCATGTGAGTAGTCAAAAGGGACATGTTTGGGGCTATAATACAAACCGCATTGTGTATTATTTACAGAGATAAGTTTGATTTTCTCTACGCTATGATAGCCTCTACGCTATCATTTTGGTGCTCCAACGGCATATTTGTCAACTCTATAATAGCGTAGAGAAATAAATTCCCTACAATTTAGGTGCTCCAACGTCACAAGAAGCGTAGATTTTCTTTCTCTCGCAAAATTTTTCTGCGTCATATCAGCAAAAATTTGGGGCCTCACCCATATTACGAATCACGGAAGAGGACGGCTTTGATTCCATACACTATACACTAAGAAAGGTTTCTTTAAAATTCAGACACAAAAAGGCTATTATATAAAAGAATCCAGTACTACCTTCCTATATCAAGCGGTTTGATTATTATGTAAGAGGGATAAAAGTTTTTTTAATAAAAGCAAAATAAACTTATGTACTTATTTCTACAAAATAATATTTACTAAACGTAATCAGTAATCACTTAAGGTATTAAAGCAATAAGGAGTACGTTCGTTGTGACTTTAAACTAATTAAAGTTGGGGCACACGCTATACAATTATGGTATATTCCGTAACATGTGTCGCTGAGATTGTGATATAATTTGATAACATAACTAACACAACGCGTTTGCCAATATTTATTACATTCTCACAAATAGGGTCCAACTGCTGTGACCATGATGCGCTAAGTTGAGGACAGTCCTTATTAGCATAAACTAGAATGAGTATATTAAAGGTTTTATGGAAAATCAATTGTAGAAAACTTTACAAATACCGATTTAATATTTAGCTGCATGAAGCTAATAAATAAAGTGATAAATAAAGTTATTTAATATACAATACTAAGTTCATAGTTTTGACAAGCAGGTTTCTTTGTACGGCTTATTAAAGATTTGCTTTTATTGTAAAATGCTGATGTAGATAATAAAAATCAAGAAAAATAGGCTCATAACTCATAACAATATCAACTTTATCTTACGTCGACAATATTGAACGTTCATTTCTATTCTACGTACAAAGTCAGGCATTTTTACTTCCGCGGCCGAGAATGAAATATTTTCCCGCCAATATGAATGGCGACCATTTTGACAGGCGGTATTCGTGACATGGCCGCCGAGGAATCTGCACGTAATCAAACGCGCTATCAGCAATAAAAGCCGCGACACTATGATGGATAGGCCGCAGGTAAAAATCTAATTTTGCCCCAACAAAGACGTAGTTGACGTCAGCTCGCCATTTAATAAATCGGAAACCGAGCATTTACGTAAAGGTCTCTTTATTTTAGTTAATTTATATGTAAACTAGATGATGCCCGCAACTTCGTTGCGCCAAATTTCGCATATCGCGTGGGAACCTTACTTAAAAAGTATCCTATGTCCTTTCCTGGGACTCAAAGTATCTCCATACCAAATTTCAGCAAAATCGGTTCAGCCGTTAGAGCGCGAAGAGGTAACAGACAGACAGACAGACAGACGGACAGACAGACAAACACACTTTCGCATTTATAATATTAAGTATGGATATGGATATAATTTTCAATATTTTAATATTTACTTGGATATTTAGCAGTATAAACTCGTAATAATAAATAATATCGTAATAAACGTACTCATGTATTATCTTATATATAAAATTCTCGTGTCACAATGTTAGTCCACGAACTCCTCCGAAACGGCTTTACTGATTTTTACAAAATTTTATATGCATATTCAGTAGGTCTGAGAATCGGCTACTCGGTACTTTATATATTGATAAGTGCATTTGTTGAATAAATAATAGTAAATTATTATAATTTGAGACTGAGGGCGACCATTGTTTGTGCGACGGGATAGCGATCGACGTTGCCATGGCGACATACATATTTAGTCACTTCAATAAAATATGGGCGAAATCGTCAATCAATTTATATTAATTATTATGATTTATGGCAAAACAACGTTTGCCGGGACAGCTAGTGTAAGATAAAATTTTGACACTCAAATATTTTCGCAAGAAGAAAGTAATTGAATTTGTATAAGTTACTGCTGGGCCAGGTATCACAATAACATTGAAGGTTTTCGATTTCCTGCAGTGACTAAACTGCGTTTGAGGTTTATTCGTGTAGGTAAATCAAAGTATACTCGGTACGCGACAAAATTATGTAAATGAGACAAACAAAGGATATGGGTGACTGGCCCATAGACGACCCTAATTATTGTAATAGTAAAAAAAACAAAGTATTGAAACCGTTCGAGCAGTAACATTAGCATCACAATAACGCGAACATGTAATTCACTTTTAGAGCGTCTTATCAAATATCAAGTAATTATAACTACAATACCAAGTAATTACCATTGTCAAATATCAATATTATTATTATAGTTTTGTTATTCTTTTCTTTTTTTTTTTAAATAAGGGGGCAAACGAGCAAACGGGTCACCTGATGGTAAGCAACTACCGTCGCCCATGGACACTCGCAACATCAGAAGAGCTGCAGGTGCGTTGCCGGCCTTTTAAGAGGGAATACGCCTTTTTCTTGAAGGTTTGCAGGTCGTATAGGTCCGGAAATACTGCTGGTGACAGTTCGTTCCAGAGTTTTACAGTGCGCGGCAGAAAGCTACGGGAAAAACGCACTGTGGAAGACTGCCACTCATCAAGGTGACGAGGATGGTATGTTTTTCGCGTGGGACGATGGCGAAAAGTTGCAGGTGGTATGATTCCGAATAATTCCTCAGAGCACTCCCCGTGATACAACCGATAGAGGATGCAGAGTGATGCTACATCTCGGCGTAATTCCAAGGTGTCTAAGCTGTTTGAAACACTATGGCAGTCAACAATTCGAGCGGCCCTTCGTTGGATACGATCCAGAGGGAGCGGTTGGTATTTTGGCGCCCCTGCCCAGAGATGAGAACAATATTCCATATGAGGCCGAACCTGCGCCTTGTAGAGTTGTAGGCGTTGGTCCGGACTGAAGTACTGTCTCGCTCTGTTAAGAACACCAAGCTTCGTAGATTATAAGCCTATATCCCCACTGCTGGGCAAAGGTCTCCCCCAAAGACTTCCATCTATCTCTCTCCTGCGCCACCGCTGGCCAGCCTGGCTGGTATGCCTCCAGCTCAACAATTACAACAATATCAACAAGTCCCGTTCTATCCCATCAAATCTACAATCATGGTCCCTTGTTTACTGCGCTCGATCTATTCGCAGGCGGGAAATTGAAACCCATCGAACGCGATTTGGGATTTCATAGAACGTCATAAAATATATCGACAACGACACTGGGACCAAATAAAACATTTAGCTGAATCGCGGCTAAACGACGTATTAAACAGATGATTACATCGTAATAGTAGTACAGATTACTAAATAGTTACAACGTAAGTTAATTAAGGTATTAAGTAATGTTATAATTAGAATGGATTACTATCCATACTAATCCTACTACTAATATTATAAATGCGAAAGTCTGATTGTGACCATTTCAAGCCCAAACCGCTGAACCGATTTTGCTAAAAAATTGTATGGAAGATGCCTTGAGTCCCGGGAAAAGACATAGGATACTTTTTATCCTGGAGAAATGCACGGCTTACTCGCGAGATACGAATTTTGGCGCAACTGAGTTGCGGGCGAAAATGTATTTTTTGAAGATGTTTCTAACGGAATACCTAGCTAGAATATAATATTAATCTATTTCTCTCTATTTATTTACATAGTATTTAAAATTCCTTTTCTTATTAATTAAACTTACCAGTAAATGTAAACTAAAAATACGAAGCCAGTGTTAATAGGTTTTAATGTTCTATATTTGAAGTTTTAAATAAGAGCAAAATAATTTTCATTACAGAAAGTTATGAAATTACTTTACTTTGAAAGATGGCGAATTCCTGGAACCTTTCTTTGATACAGTAGTTTCTAAGACAACGTTAAAATACAAAGTGACATATAGATGAAAAAAGTAAAAAATGGAACATCGGAGATTAGGAGGAACTGACTCTTTTTCTCCCTCCGTGTCACTCATTTATCTTTTGATCTTTGTGCGTTTAATTTAAGCTAGTAACTTGCGTACCAGTAACCCTGCCTAAAACCACCTAAAACTTTGAAATAAATCCCCAGATTTTGGCAACCCGTAGTTAAAGTCAACCCTTCAAGGATAATTTTTTTCCCTTCAAGCGCTTCTGTGTTTAATATAATGTTTTTTTCCGTCAATCATCAAGTGATTTTTAACCGACTTCCAAAAAACGAGGAGGTTATATGTTCGGCTGTGGATATTTTTTTTTTTTTTTTTTTTTTATTTTTATTTTTATTTTTGTATGTTCAACGATTACTCCGCCGTTTGTGAACCGATTTTCGAAATTTTTGTTTTGTTGTATTAGGTTTTACTCCAATTTGATACCATGTTCACAAAAGTGGTGACCTGATGATGGGATCCATGAGTAATCGAGGGAACTCCTCGAAATTTATATGGAAACATATGGTGATTTTGGTTTTATGTGAAGTGTACTAAGAATATGCTACCAAAAAGTCAAATATTGGGTCAAAGTATACCATGGTTTCGAAGATGCTGAGAGAACTCCTGACTCCTTATAGATACACGTTCGGGAGTTTCGGCGTTGTTTTAAGAACAGAAAGCATATGCTACTATGCAATTCATATTCATCATCATAATCATCATCATCATCATCATCGTCATCATCATCATTAAGGTCACCAATGTCTCATGGTACAGAATTAATAATAGTACAAGGCATAGGTATGGATATACTAATAATAATAATTATGTACTGTATAACAACACCTGTTTGTTTAATACATGGCAGTCGGCGCCGCAGAGGCGACGGCGTCGCCGCGCCGCCGCGCCGCCGCGCCGCGTGGCGCGTGGCGGCAGACAACAGATCGAATACTTTACTAATTACTTTATAAAATTTAAATAGCCAAATAGAATTAAAATAAAGTTATTTAAAAAAGAGCATTTACACAAAACAAAGTCATGTGTCTTTTTAATCAGTTATACTTATTAATCGATAGATGGCGCACTAAGTATCGATTTGAATTCTTGATTAAGCGCTTATTCCACTTATTCTAGCTAGGAAGTCCTAGCTAGGGTCCTAAAAAATTTAGTCAAGTGGAATAACATTTAGAAGCTAGGATCCTAGCTAGGATCCTAAATCGGAAAAAATTTAGTCAAGTGGAATAACATTTAGAAAGCTAGGATCCTGGCTAGGACTTCCTAGCTAGGATAAGTGGAATAAGCGCTTTACAAGAACAGAGCTGTCAATAATTATGATAATATTAAATATTATGAGTAGCTACGCTACATCCTATGCAAGTTTATACAATTTTTTATCTGATAGATCCTTCGATCGTGGAAAAACGAGACACAATAGCCTTTCTATTGTTATCGCAATCGCCGGTGACCGCTTGGGGCTTGAAGCATTAAAATTGTTAAATTACTTAGCACAATATGTTCACTTCACTGATAATATATGATTTTGTGAGTGTGAGTTGTGACTCTTGACAAATTGTAATAAGATACGTAAAATATACGCGAAGGTTTAACTACTAGTGTAACTAAAAAGAGTGAAATTATTATTATTTTTAACAAAAAATTAAAAACGACTTCCAAGGTAAAAACAATAATAACATTAATATGAACTAAAAAGTATTAAATAATTTTTACTATCTAATGGTGCCTTTTTCCGAATTCGGCTAAACCTCAACTATTTCTGTATTCAATCTTCATAATTTTGAAGTCGGTGCCAGTTCCAAAAGTTTCAAATATTCTGTCAGAGGACTGAAGATTCAGCTATCTGGTACCGACTTCAAAATAATGAAGATTGAATACAGAAATAGTTGAGGTTTAGCCGAATTCGGAAAAAGGCACCATTAGATAGTAAAAATTATTTAATACTTTTTAGTTCATATTAATGTTATTATTGTTTTTACCTTGGAAGTCGGTTTTAATTTTTTGTTAAAAATAATAATAATCCAACATACATTTACGCGAGTAGTAAGTGGATTGTTGAATTTTGTGGCATAATATGCAAAGAAGAATGGCCGTGGCTAAAAACTGATTTTGACCAGGCCAGAATTTACTGAAATCTTGATGTCTTTAGTCACTATTTTGTTAATAAAATTATTATTATTGTAATAATGATGACAGCTTAACTGGATGCCGTTAATCATTCGTGTACTAACCCACAAAAAATGCGTATTGAGTTATGAATGCAAATGTCAGTTATGTTCGTAGATCATTTACGAGACTGCATTAAAAATTCAACAATTTTTTTTTGCAGGTTGGGACACAAATGCTTAACAGCAACCAACTGGCATGCAAGTAACTGGATCGTGCAAGTCACCCTTATCAGATCGGCTTACACCAGAATCCTGCTGGCCCAGTTACGTCGACGAAACGCACAAAATGACAAATATGCAATATTTTATTTGAGTATTTTCGTAAGTGCGTGAGTGGATTTTTTATGTCCTAATTTCAGAAACATTCGCTCCCATTTGAGACAAGTGAGTGATATGAGTGAAAATAAAACCTTTCATAAAAATCCTTTTTTCGCGCGGGAAATGTTAAAATGTATTTGTTTTAGCGAAACAAATTGTATGAACTTGAACGTTGCCTTATTTTAGTTACGAATTGTTATTGTTAAAAATCTTACTCAGTTGAATCACATGGATTAATAGATATGTGAATCGGTGCGAGTGTTCGGCGGATTTACGTTAGAGTAGCAAGCTCTAAGTATATTAATGCCAGCTATACTCATCCGCAATTAACGCAATGCTTATGGGAGAGCCATGCTTCGTGCCACGAAATGGGCCGGCTCGACCGGAGAAATACCACGTTCTCAAAGAAAACCGGCGTGGAACAACGCTTGCGCTGTGTTGCTGCTCAATCCCCTACCTATTCCCTTCCCTACCCTCCCCTATTCCATTCCCTTCCCTACCCTCCCTTGTTACCCTATTCCCTCTTAAAAGGTTGGCAGCGCACTTGCAGATCTTCTGATGCTGCGAGTGTCCATGGGCGATGGAAGTTGCTTTCCATCAGGTGACCCGTTTGCTCGTTTGTCCCCTTATTTCATAAAAAAAAGCAATGCAAAAAAGCTATGTAATAGCTTAATTAAAGTTGAAGGTGTTACGCAGAAATATTTACGAATATAAATTAATAGCAACTTAAAATTCCAATTCACGAGTATCGACGCCAAATCTAAACATCTTTCATGCTTAGATATAATTTGATACTTCAAAAAGCTCGGTTTTAATCTATTTTATGGCATCAGAAGCAATCAAAGTCGAAAGCTCTCCAAATTAATTGTTATTGCTTTCATAGTTTTAGTATCTTTGAAGGGATGCAATAAAGAATTTAATTGGCTTTATTTTTAAGGTTTGATCGTCTTTGGGGATGAAGGTTTTTTGTTATTGGCAAACCGTCGAATATAAAATAATAATTAATAATATATTTGAAGTAATAATCAGGTCCGGTATTATTTCAGTGTGATTTGAGGAGTTTCTAATTTCATAAGGGTTATAATAATTTTTACCTTCTCTTTTTTGGGAATCGGCCAACACTATATAATATACCGGCATTGCTGATTTTCTATTTTTTAAAATAATTTTAGAATAATTACTGTAGAAAACACGCAGATTTAATATTACTGTATTGAAAAGAATATGTTTTCATACCATAATTTATTTACATTACGGCGAAGAAATGGTAAATTCCTACTCCTAGAAAATCAACACCGTCACATTCATAATTAATTAGCAATAATTTATGGTAAAAATATTGGTACTTATCCCATTTTTAAATAAAGTATTGGAAAAAAGTATTTTTAGTTTGTAGACAGAGGATTTTGTTACAAATATGTTCGCAGATGGTACAGGGTTCGCTAAATGTAGAAGGCAATTTGCTAAGGGACGGGACATAAAAATCTGCGCTGGAAGTGTACAATTTTTACTACTGAAATTTTTCACATTAATTGAAACTGGTCTGTCTTAATTTGGAATATTTAAGCCGGTCCCTAGACGATCAATTTTATCGTGCAATATCATGCTTAAACTTTTGAACAGTTTATTTGAAAATTAGATTGAGGGCGGATGTTCAATATCAACCTTAGACGGTCAATAATATTACGCAATACGTGATATTGCGCAATAAAATTGTTCGTCCGGGCCCGCTAAGCCTAGGGCGAATACGGTAACTATAGTAAATTATCGTAGCTACCTGTACGGTTTTCGTAGCTACCTACATAGTTTTCGTAGGCACATGTACAGTATTCGTAGGCACGTGTACAGTTATCGTAGGCACTTGTATAGTTTTCGTAGGCACGTGTACAGTTTTCGTAGGCACGTGTACACTGTACAGTTTTAGTATAGGCACTTGTATAGTTTTCGTATAGGCTACCTGCACAGTATTCGCAGGCACGTGTCTGCATATGTGTACAGTAATTATCGTACCTACCTGAATAGTTTTCGTAGCCGCTTTTTCGTAAGCATTTGTACAGTTTTCGTAATCATCTGAACAGTTTTTGTAGGCACTTGTATAGTTAAGTAGCTACCTGATCATTTTTAGTAGCAACCTGTTCAGTTCAAAATTATCTCAATAAATACTCAACGCTTTAAAGTAACGCATCGTCATAAACCTTGACAATATTATTAACTAGATGACGCCCGCAATTCCGTTGCGCCAAAATATCTCCGGCCCAAATTTCAGCTAAATCGGTTCAGCGGTTGGGGCGTGAAGAGGTAACAGACAGACAGACACGCTTTCGAATTTATAATATTAGTATGGATTATTACTAGATGAATCCCGCAGCTTCGTTGCGCCAAAATTGGTTTATCGCGCGATAGCTGACATTTTTCCGAGATAAAAAATATCTCTCGACTATATTCCCATACTAAATTTCAGCGAAATTGATTCAGCGGTTTGGACTTAAAGAGATAACAGAGACAGATAAGAGACATAGATTTTATGTAGTTAATAGATCATTCGTTTTTAGGGTTCCGTAGTCAACAAGGAACCCTTATATTTTCGGTCTGTCCGTCCGTCTGTCCGTCTGTCCGTCTGTCTGTCTGTCTGTCTGCCTGTCCGCGGTTTTACTCAGAGACTATAGGACCTACAAAGCTGTAATTTAGCATGAATACACATATTAATGATGGCAACAAAATGGTACATGAAATCGTAAAAAAAATATTTTTTTTATGGTACCTCCCCTACACATCAAGCGGGGATGAATATTTTTTTTCTCGCCCACCCCATCGTGTGGAGTGTCGTTGAATATGTTTTTTTAAAAATATTGTGAGTATTCATAGATCATTTTCCGATTTAGGATCCGTTTGTGAAATATTAAGTTTTAAAGTGGAAAAAATCGTTAGAGCCCCCCTTCTACCAGCTAAACGGTTGGTTCTGGAAATGTGAAAAAATTCACAGGAGTAGGAAAGATGCTGAATTTAAAAGAAAAACTATCACGGCTAAGAAGACTTCATAAGTTATTGAGTAATAGTCGATCAACTAAAAAAAATGTATTCGGCGAAGTATAAAGGAACTTTTCGTTCAAATTCCTTTGAAAGTAACTGAGATGATGTTGTTAGTAGTGTAAAACATGCTATAAATGCACGTGCATTGACAAAAACTAGCGATACTACGGAACCCTATATTGCGCGTGGCCCGACACGCACTTGGCCGGTTTTTATTACAGTATGTCATATCCAGCAAACCTATACGTTTGCTAGGGGAGGTGGGGCTTATTGAACCGTCATCTGATGTCGTTAGCATAACTAATGTTCCCCGGTCTACTCTCTAAGCAAACCTTATTTTGCGGACTCAAAAATCCTTAAACGAGCTATTGTTATGCTAAAAATATGTTGTTTATATTTTAAACTCTGTGATTTTTAAACGTTTTCAGAGTGTAGTAGTAGGAAGGAAAGGGAATAGGGGAGGGTAGGGAAGGGAATAGGGTAGGGGATTGGGCCTCCGGTAAACTCACTCATTCGGCGAAACACAGCGCAAGCGCTGTTTCACGCCGGTTTTCTGTGAGAACGTGGTATTTATCCGGTCGAGTCGACCCATTCGCATGCATAGCTCTCCCACGTATAAAAATTATACTGTCTAGATAACGCTCCTACTCCGTTGCGCCGAAATTTTATTGTAAACCGTACATTTTTCCGGGATAAAAAGTATCATTTTTCCTTTCCCGGGACTCAAAGTATCTTCATACCTCAGCAAAATCGATTGAGCGCTTTGGGTGTGAAGAGGTAACAGACAGACACACTTTCCCATTTATAACATTAGCATGGATTAATATTTTAAAAGGAAAATTTTTTATTGTTGTTTAATGCTTTTCGCATTAAACAAGTAGTAGTCTTACATTTATATTTGTTTTATCATAAAAATGCTACTTTACTCCCAATGAAAAATGAAAATATATTAATTTTTACTATCACAGGCAATAATAGTGATGGTACAGGTCAGTTAGTTCGTTATTATTTTCTTTCTACATTATTTTTTCTACTTTCTGTTATTACCATTCGTGCGAGTCAGATTAAAATTAATCCTGCATTGAATATTATGTTATCTTTTTCATTCCTCATACTTATGCAAGAAGAGGCATCTCAGTTAACTTTCACCCGTACTATTTAAGTAGTGGTAAGTAGGCATAAGCTGCATATTATACTACATACATAAATTAATATTAAAAATGCGAAAATGTATCTGTCAGTCTTTTACTTATTCACGCTTTTAAATTTTATACGGAGACACATTAAGTCCTAAGAAAGGACATGTTATGGTAGTTTTTATCCCAAAAAATTTAGAGTAATAATTCGTAATAAACAAATTTCGTTACAACGGAGTTGCGGGCTTCATCTAGTACATTATATTTTATAGAGAATATCCTACAAGTCGCCATTTTAAAGAATAACATCATTTTTCAGACGCTTTCAAGAAAATGTAAAACGTATCATTTTAATCCTTTACACAGTACGCGAGTAACCGTCTAAGAACCCTCAAACCACTCAGCATTGTCATAGTCGCCGCTCTTAGGACACAAGAGTACTCCTGCCCTATACGATGCTTGTACAAAAGACCTATTCCTACAAAATTGGCGTCTGGCGCCTTTGTTCGGGCTACTTACTCTATGTTTATGTTGGAAAATGTAGCCTCTATGCTTGCACTATGTAGCGCCTGTACTAACTCTATGCTATTTTTAGTTTAGATAATATTATACTCTCAGATTACTATACTGGACTCGGAGAAACATGGCGTAACGGTCATTGACTCCCTGTCAAAAAACTTGTCAGTTTCTATACAAAGCCGCGATTGACAACACCTGACACTTCATTGTCAATCGCGGCTTATATAGAAAAATATGACAAGTTTTTGACAGGGAGTCAATGACCGCTACTGCCATGTTTCGCCGAGTACAGTATAGATGACACCCTTCCGTTGTGCCGGAATACGTTTATCGCGCGGGAACCGTACATTTTTCTGGGATAAAATGTATCCTATGTTCCCGGGACTCAAAGTATCTTCATATATTATATCAAACAGCAAAATTGGTTCAGCGATTTGGGCGTGAACAGGCAACAGACATACAGACTGATAGACACTTTCGCATTTTTATATACATACGTAATTCAATAATCCCAATGAAATTACTAAGGTAATTTAAAATATTTCGATAAGGTACATTGTTACAACTTGTGAATTCAAACTTAAGAGGCCGGGCTACCCTCGAAATTCTCATACATACGTAATACCAAAATCATTTTCTCATACGAAAATATTTAATATGTTTGAGTTATTTTTCAGCTTAAAATAGTAATTACCTAGGTTCCTGCACAAAAATTTACTTCAAAATATTTAAACACTAGAAAAATTATTTTTGTGTATATTTTTTTTTAGTAAATTTACTACTAAATATTTAAACACAAGAAAAATAGAGTAAAACACTAAAAATATATAAATAAATAGTAAATTTACTACAAAATATTTTAACTCAAAAAAATATTTTTTCGTATTTAAATATTTTGTAGTAAATTTACTATTTATTTATATATTTTTTAGTGTTTTACTCTATTTTTTAGTGTTTAAATATTTTGAAGTAATTTTTTGTGCAGGAACTTAGGTAATTACTATTTTAAGCTGAAAAATAACTCAAACATGTTAAATATTTTCGTATGACAAAATGATTTTGGTATTACGTATGTATGAGAATTTCGAGGGTAGCCCAGCCCCTTAAGAACGTAATATCTTCAAAGTAAAATATATTTAAAGCAATATTCGTCAAAACTTTAAACGTGAAGAAGTAACACTGGACAGATCTCATTTTCACACTAATAATATTTTATTTACAATTTGGAAACTATAGAAATAATAATAATAATTATTATTATTATCTATGGATGCTTCACACCACGTCAGTCTGACACCGCGGAAAGTACCTAAAGGACTTGTGTTACAGGTACCAGACAACGGAAATATATTTAATACTTTTATACTATACACATATTTAAGATTTTTATTATAATACTAGCTGTCCCGGCAAACGTTGCTTTGCCACAATATATTTGCCATATTATTTTATTGAAGTGACTAAATAACTATGTCACCATGGCAACATCGATCTGTTCTTTCTTTTCTTTTTCTTCTTTTTTTGGCAACTTGACACAGGGATGCGTATGTTGTGCCACAGATAAGGTAATCGATCTGTTATATACTAGGTTAGTATATAATAGTGCCTAGCACTACTCTTTCCATTTTGATATATAATCCCTGCATTCGGCCCGAGACCTCAGTTCCTGTCCATCCTTCTACATCCGCGCGCCGCATTTGCCTGGCTATATTTCAAAATCTATTTCTAATTCTTATAGTGAATTAAACTAAGCGTGTTTAAATAAAATCCTTTTTTAAAAAAGAGGTTTATAATTGACCGTCTAACAGATCGCTATGGTTGCCGTCAGTCTCGGGTTGTAATAATTTACTATTATTTATTCACCAAATGCACTTATCAATATTTAAAGTACCGAGTAGCCGATTCTCAGACCTACTGAATATGCATATAAAATTTAATAAAAATCAGTAAAACCGTTTCCGAGGAGTTCGTGGACTAACATTGTGACACGAGAATTTTATATATAAGATGATACACATATTTAATACACATCCATGACCCAGGAACTTTTGAAACTTTTTGTTTGTCGGCAGGATTCGAACCCACGACCCCCGGTTTGAGCTACCGACGCGCTCACCACTGAGCCACAGAGGTCGTCGAAATCCGATGCAAGTTCTACTTAATATTATATAACTGGAGGTATCTTATTTGAGACATATTTAGAGGAAATCTGAGAGCAGATTACATAGTAATTGAGAGTCCCCCAGCCACGGTACTTTAGTTAAGCGGATTTATAAGGGGATTATGGTTTTCTTTTATTACATTAGAAGGTATCCACAAATGGTACGTAGTTTTAACTGAAACTTTTTGTTAACTACGACATAATACATTTGCAAATAACAATATTTGATGTTTAAAAATTGCAAAGAATTTGGCAGTTAAATAAATAGTATGCAGAATGTTCTTTTTAGGATTCCGTACCCAAAGGGTAAAAACGGGACCCTATTACTGAGACTTCGATGTCTGTCTGTCTGTCTATCTGTCTGTCTCCAGGCTGTAACTCAAGAACCGCTGTAGCTAGACTTCTGAAATTTTCACTGATTATGTATTTTTGGTGCCGCTATAACAGCAAATAGTAAAAAAATAAAGATTTACGGCATTTAAATCTTTTAAAAACAATCTTTATTTTTTGCCCTTTTGGCTCTTAATCCATTAAATGGCTACATGTAGACACTTGAAATGTTTGAAAAATCCTCAATTATATGTGTACCTTAATATTTAGTAACAAAATTAAACTAAAATGAATAATTAAGGGGGGACTCCCATACTAAAACACAATTTTTTCCCTACTTTCTCTCTATAACGGTACGGAACCCTTCGTTCGCGAGTCCGACTCGCACTTAGGCAGTAAGGCATCCATAGAATCGTAATAATGGCCCAGAAGAACAATGCTTATCTCCATAGACAATTTTCTTCCTTCCTACCACCACGACTGATCAGAGAAGTATTCTGATAATGCAGTTTTTTAACCGCCGATGAAAATAGAGGGATGTTATAAGTTTGACATGTCTGTGTGTGAGTCTGTAGTATCGTAGCATCCAAACTGGTGAGAAACGGATTTTGGTCTACTTTGAAAGCTGTTAGCTGACATACGATAATCGCTTGCCGTAAGCCCTACTAGACAAGTGGCAAGCGATTATCGTAAACGCCAACAAAATGTATGCGTCATCACTTCGCTAGCGAATACTAATGTCAAATCCCATACATTTTGTTGGCGTTTACGATAATCGCTTGCCACTTACAGGGTGCAATTAAACCTTCCTGCCAAATTTTGATATATTGAGCCTTGTTTAAAAATAAAAATACACGTATTTTTCTTTTATAGTCACTCAGTACTAAAATGTTGAGAAATAACTTCCGAAAATTATCCTAAAAAACACTACAATTAATGGACACGATGCGTCGGCCGCGCGTGACATGCCCCCGCGCGCGCGCCTCATCCCGCGCACCCCCTCTCATTCTCTCGCACCGCGAGTATCCATTCTGCAACGACTTTAAATGGGATAAAATATGTCATTGAAAAAAAAAATAACATCCAATTTTTTTTTGGTTAAATGGATTCTCCTAATTATACCTATGCCTTGGAAAAAAATTGGCAGGAAGGTTTAATTGCACCCTGTATATCTAGTAGGGATGATCAAAGGTGTCTTGGTACACTTTTTGAACGTGAAACCTATGACGCCTCTCACCGGTTGGAAAACTAGCCCGGCTAGAAGAACCGCCGAAATAAACTGGCTCCTTTGCCAAAAATGTTGGAAAATTATTATTTTTAAAATACATAACAGATCCATACTTATCCATGCTAATATTATAAATGCGAAAGTGTGTCTGTCTGTCTGGCTGTCAGCTGTCTATCTGTTGCCTCTTCACGCTCAAATCGCTGAACCGATTTTGCTGAAATTCGGCATGGAGATACTTTGAGCCACGGGAAAGGACATAGAATACTTTTTGTCCCAGATTTTTTTTTAATTTATTTATTTAAATCAGGCATCTTGGCCCATATTATATATACCTTATAGACTAACATACATAACATTTATACTAAAACTAACACTAAGCACTAAACACTAAGCACGTATTGTCTGCGACGTGTTCGGAAGTCGTCCTCGGAACCTCCTGTAGACGACTCCAATCGGCCAGAACTCCTCCTTCTCGAAGGTCGGTAGATGATGCGTCGGGACCCTCACCACAAAGGAGCTAAATTTGACTTTGTGGCGGGACTCCAAACGCTCGACCCTCAGTGGGTCTTGCTCCTGATGTAGTCCACCTGCTGTACATGTAAATGTACGGTTCCATGCGATAAACGAGTTATAGCGCAACGGAGTTGCGGCCATCATCTAGTACGGTCTACATAATTTATCATTCTCACTCAATGCTAGAAAAATTAGTTTTTAGATTTCCTTATTTATACTCAATTTAACTTTTGAGACATCCTACTAAGCGGAGTTATATCGCTACATTCCAACATAGAGCGTGTGAGCAAATAGTGTAACTTGCTCAATGATTCGAGTTCTGCAACTTCTATGTTTGGATACACAGGATTGCTTCAAGTAATGTAAAATATATTGCATGCTTTAGCGGAAGAGATAAGATTTGTTTTTGAAATGTTTGTTTCAAGCAGATTAAGTTAAGCTACTTTTGCTGAGCGTCTTCGTTTGAGTAGAAACAAAATACTTCCCTTACAAAAACCAGATGAATGTTCGTTACAGATTTTTTATCGCACGGGAGCCGTTAATTTTTCCGGATTACAAAATATGCTACGTTCTTTTCCGAGACTCAAAGTATCTAAATAATAAATTTCAGCAAAATCGGTTCTGTGGTTCGATAGACATTTGGACAGACAGCCAGTAGTAGTATAGATTGTAGTTAGAACCAACTTTGTATATAGCAATAAACATACGTGTGGCACTAGGGGACTGCCGCGGTAAAGCTATTACATAGCATTTTTTATCAACTTATGCAATTATAATTCGCATACGTCTAGTTGCACGCACACAATCTCCGTGCTGAAGTCTGGCAACGCCGCACCGCTGGGTTGGTCAGAATAGGGTGTTAGTTTTTTTTTGTTACGGAATTTCTTGATTCGGTTGCCGCGCTCGAAGCCCGCAATAAAAGCTATGCAATAGTAGTAGTATTGAAGATATGTAAATATTTTAATATTGTTGTCAGTGCACGCTTACTTCAATAAAGAATATTGCTCTCCAAGCAAACGTGATGGATATTTTCAACCGTGAAAGTCTTTGACAGGGAAATAGATTTAATAGATAGGTATTACATCTATATATAGTAATGCTAATAAAACACACTTTTCTTGCACTTTTTCCACTATGTTAAGAGCCCGTCCTCTCTTTTCTACTGCTCTCTTCACACTCACGCTCGTCTTTCATATGTCAGGTGAAAAAGGACGATCGCCAAGTTAGCGGGCAGATAGAGGTTTTTTGTTTTTAAAGGGTTTTTTATATTGAAGTGGTAAAAAGTAATTCCAACATTGTATAGACGACTTTCTCAACAGTACGTTGTATTTTTTTCATACCGTTAAGACGTCAATACAATCCATAAAAAGGTGATATTCTAAACCTTTTACAGCAAAAATCACAAAACTGTCGCGGGTTTGAGTTGGATTATTTAAAGATACTTAAAAAAAAAAACTTGCTCCAACACTATATTATAATTGAAATGATCATACATGTTGTGCATTAAAACTTATAGAAATACTGTATTTTAACTGTTAAATCACGTCTGTTAAATGAGCGAAATCGGCAAAATTTCGTATACCGACTCTTAATATAATGGATTAATATAGTGGAGAAAGTGCAAGAAAAGTGTGTTTTATAAGCATTCAACATGAATTTCCACGAAGAGCCGACAGTACAATCAATTACATATATATCTAGTAATACCTCGGTCGTGGGAATCGCAGACACAATAGATTTTCAATTGCTATGCGACAGCCGGGTACCGCTTGGGGATTGATGGGTTAATTACAAATGTGAAAGTGTATCTTTCTAACTGTATCTCTGTTTCTATGTTAACATGTTTCTTTTTTTTTGAGGCTATTTTTTAACGGATTTTGATAATAAAAAAAAAACATAAAATATGGAAGATAAGTTTGATCCCGGGTGTCCCTTGCAAACCAGACCTTGTGAACTACAAAAAAATATATTTCATGGTGCGTCGTCAGGATTCGAATCAGCTACCCCTAAACACGCTGAACCACTGAGCCACCGAGAATTTTCTAGATACAACTTGATGACGCCGGAACTCCTTTGCACCAACTCCTTAACTCCTCAGTTATCACGCGAGAACCATACATTTTTACGGGATAAAAATTATCCTACGTCCTTTCCCGGACATATATATAAAGTATCTCCATACCAAATTTCAGCAAAATTTGTTGAGCTGTTTGGGCCTGAAGAGGTAACAGACAGACAGACACACTTTCGCATTCATAATATTAGTATGGATATGTCTGTGTTAGTTTTAATCACGGAAATGCCCAGAGGCTAGCAACAATGAAGACTGATTCGCATGCCCCAACTTTTACACGTCATGCCACTGAGAATTTTATGGAGACAAGACAGTTTATTGAAATTTTAAGTCCACTTACGAAAGTGGACTTAAAATTTCAATTCTTTTTTGGACTTAATGTATAGCCAGATATATTAGCCAGACAACGAAGTAGCCAACATAGTTAGTTCAAACTGTAAGGGAAAAAAATGAATAACTGCTATTATGTTACAAAATATTAGTTATCCAATTATGTATTAAATTAATAGTAAACCCTACATAATAATAAACGCGTTATGGCTTCAGGCTTTGTACTGTTCACAGTCATGTTCAACATGCGATATTTTATTGTTTCATAATGAATTTATAACATAAATGATATTTTATAAGGTTTCACACGAAGGACTTGTCAACTTTGTAAGGTTTCCGTCTACTCGTATCATTAGACATCGAAATATAAAAGTTTAAGTGTTTGCGTAACCTCACTTATACATACTAATATCCAATATCCATACTAATATTATAAATACGAAAGTGTGTCTGTCTGTCTATCCGTCTGTCCGTTTGTCTGTCTATCTGTCTGTCTGTTACCTCTTCACGCTCAAACCGCTGAATCGATTTTGCTGAAGTTTGGCATGGAGATACTTTGAGTCCCGGGAAAGGACATAGGATACTATTTATCCCGGAAAAATGTATGGTTCTCGCGTGATAAACTAATTTTGGCGCAACGGAGTTGCGGGCGTCATCTAGTCTAATATATAAAACTAGATAACGCCCGCAACTCCGTTGCGCCAAAATTCGTTTATCGCGCGGAAACCGTACATTTTTCCAGGATAAAAACTATTTTATGTCCTTTCCCGGGACTCAAAGTATCTTCATGCCAAATTTCAGCAAAATCGGTTCAGCGGTTTGAGCGTGAAGAGGTAACAGACAGACAGACAGACACACTTTCGCATTTATAATATAAGTATGGATTCTCGTGTCACAGTGTTTGTATGTTCATTCGTTAGGCCTGAGAATAGGTTTTTATCTACTTTTTATATTGATACTATAAATATTTATATGGCAAAACAACATTTGCCGGGTCAGCTAGTTTATTATTTAATTAAACGTAGTTTAATGAGATACAGTATACAGCAGTATAATAATAATTAAAAACGTATCATATTCAGCTTAAATCAAAACTTGTTTTTCAACTGTTTGTCAAAATTACTGTTTTTCACCTTTTAAATTATTAACATGAACGTAGAAAAAAAGGCGGACGGAGTCTTGTTATATACAAAACTGTGTCTTCACTTTTCTTCGGAGTTGGCCATGCACACATTCTGACGCCTGTCAAATGGTATGGACTAGCGTGTTAATGTGTGCGTGCGGACTGTGTACATACATCCAGCTGGCCGACTCTGAACGACACAGTTTTGTGTATGGTGGGACTCCGTCCGCCTTTTTTTATACGTCCATGATTATAAATTGACTTTGACACTTGTGAGTTGTGATAATTCACAACTCACAAGTTTTAAACTCCAATAGTTTTATTTGCAGTTCAAAAATAGTTTGAAGTGAAGCAATGAAACGAAGCGGGACGAAGTGAGGCTTACTGATCGCGATTTATGAATTATTCCACTTGAAATGCTAACTCTATCATCCTCTGGGAAGAAACATATGGTCGGCAAAGAAATTTTCTCGGTGACATGTTTACGAAAATACTAATTACTTACTACAATCCCAAGAAGCAAAAGTTCTAAAAGTGTTCCTAAAATACGGAGCAGCTCCCCAAAAAAAAAGTCGAGTGGACCCATGGACACTCACAAGTCACAACATCAGAAGATTTGCAGGCGCGTTGCCGGCCTTTTAAGAGTGAATAGGCTCTTTTATTGCAGGTCGTAAGTATTGGTCCGGAAATACTGCTGGCGACAGTTCGTCGCAGACTTGTGCCTAGAAACACACTAGGCCGAAGTTACGCGGCGTAAATTACGTCCACAATGTCAAACGCATACAAAATACGGACGGAACGCGACGGAATAGTGTGTCGTCGGCAATTTAAAATACATTGCGGGCGCAATCGTGCGGAATTTAAGCCGCGTAACTTCGGCCTAGTATGTTTAGACACTTTCTGTGCGTGACAGAAAATTACGCGAAAAACGCCCGATGGAAACTGGTGATAAGGATGGTATACTTTTCACGTGGAATGTATAAAATATTTGTTTTCATTGCTTTGCTATTATTGTAAAAAGTTGTTTAAAACCACTATAACAAAATAATAAATATAAAAATATGCCGTTGATTAAAATATATTTAGCAGACTGTCGATTCGCACTCTAGTCGCTACCGGACTAGAGGCAGTTAAAATTTGTAAACAAAATATTATGATATGGTATAGGTACGTGCTATTATAATTTCGTGAATTGACAAATGACTACTATTTTATACTTCATAGTTTTATATTAAGAATACTATGAAATGAATAAATTCAGACAAAACCACCAAAGGACTTTTTATTTTGAAAAATAACAAATAAAAAAATATTTTGCTTATCTTTTTTGCGGGCACTCCATTTAAGTTAACCGCGACACACAGTCGCTTAGTAACGGACCGAGAGATTGTTTCATACAAGAGATTTTTTATAAGGATAAAAGAGGATTAAAGAGTTCTGTAGACGGTAGTTTATTAAGCTTTATGAAAAGGCTTAAGTTTGTTCATGCATAAACTCTTACAAAGCTAATTTATAAAATAAAATGCATTCTTTATTCAACTTCTCATGGAATTAAGGATAAAACATTATATCATCAACTGTACAGCTTTATTTGTTACTAAAATATTAACATACCTTATTGTATGTTAGTGTCACATTCTTTTAAATTTTGTATTTTTTCCGATACTTTAATGACATCTTTGAAAATTTTACATCGATCGTTTACCTGTAATTTGCTTAATATATTTTTTAATACCAGGTCAAACGAAAGGTTGAGGTGATAAAAGAAAAACTACTTAAAACTCTCTCATACTTAGGCCCATTGAGGCTCAGAATTTTGGTAAAAATACAACTCAACCGAGCTGGAGAAAAGTTAAGTAGTTTCGCTTATAAATTATTCTTAATATGCTCGAAAAAATAAAACGAAATAAAAACGTAACCACTCGAAACAATTTGCGCTCGCACCGCTCACTGAAATTCCCAGATTTAATATTACCAAAGAAAATAAAAAGAAAAATTAGACGAAAAGTATATTGCTTTACATAAAAAGAAAATATTGAAGCTCACCTACAGTTGCTCCTAGAGCAGCTTTAGTCAACCTGCGGCCCGCGGGCCCCATGCGGCCCACCGGGACTTTATCAATAACAAAATTAATTGCCCGCGTGAAGACAAACCATTTAGAAAATCACGCCAATCGGCAAAATACTGCAGTCGTCGTGGAAGTCGTAGCACACTTTTTAATTGATCGCTCATTTTGAAAAATGTATTTTTTAACCTTTAAAAATTTTTATTTGCGACCCGCGACACTAAGACCAAGACGTGTTTGTTATAAAGAAAATATTGAGTACCACTGTCCTAGAGACTTTTTTCCTTGTTGCGAGATAAACCTTTAAGTATATTTCTTAAGTAATTTCTGTCGTGATGTTCTCTATTGTGGTTCCCGCGTAATATTTTCTTGCCCGAGCCTGTATAAAATTTCGACTTAGCACAGACAGTTTTTACTGAAATAAAGATAAAATTCTCCACATTCACTGACAATGGCGCACTTGAAATGTTTTGTTATACTTTATATTAAAAATAACGATTTCGTCTCCTTTTTTCTGTGAAACGTTTCACGAAATGTTTCATATAATTGTATGGTTATTGCTTTTATGAGAAGTAAATGCGTTTATGTGTATATTTTATTTTGGAAAAAATAATAATATTAGGTAGCAAAATATTATAGTTTTTGATGTGACTTCTACAGCGGATTTTTTTTGTTGGGAAGAAAATCTTAAACTGGCGACGAAACATGTGACCTGATTGAAAATTCGTAAGATTAAAGCCAAATATAGTTTTTGATGTGACTTCTTTAGCGATGTTGTGAACTTTGTAGGGACAAAAATGGCGACGACATGTGACCTGATTGAAAATTCGTAAGACGGGACCACCAAGAAAGACAGTAATCCCTCGCTCATTCATGTTTTCTTTCTTATGGCACTCCTAGAGTACAACCCGTTACGGTAGTAATAATAAATCGTAGTAAGTGCGTTCTCATTTGAACCGACTTCCAAAAAACGAGGAGGTTATATGGCTGCTGTTTAGCATTGGTGATCCATTCCACATAAAATCGGGTTTTGAGTTAATGATGCAGTTTTATTCTTTAGAACATAAGGTTTACGACAGTGAAATCCATTTTTTTGAAAACCCACTGTAGCAAATTCTAGAGTACAAAAATGGTTAATGCTTATTCTTCTAAGTGAGGTTTTGTATATAGCATTTATGTAGGTACTATGTTTCTAAAATGATTTGCGCTTAAACTTTCTTTTCTCTCGATTTCCGCTGAACCGATTTTGATAAAATTTTGTATGCAGATACTTTGAATCAATTAAAATGACATTAGATACTTTTTGTCCCGGAAAATGTACGGTTTCCGTGCAGTCAACAAAAATGAATTTGGCTTATGATATCGATATTGAGTACATGTAGATATTACGTAAGGTTTTGGAGAAAGACATTGTATATTTTGTATCATGGGAAATGTTCGGTTTTCACGCAATAAACTTTATTAATATGCGTTTAAGCTGCTGAACCGATTTTGATTAAATTTAGTTAATATAGAAATAATTAGTTTATCACGTGCAGAGTTGGGCAAAAAGTAATTAGTAATTTTAATCAGATTACAAATTAATCAGATTGATGAAGTTATTGTGCATCTTCAAATTACCCGTAACTTGATCAATAATAATATGTATTTATAAAATGTATTCTAATTTTAGTTTGCAATTAGATTAATAATTTAATTAGACTAACGAGTATTTCAATAGGTATGCCCAATGTACAATGCTGTCAATTATAATAAAATATAAAAATACTCCCACACCGGTTTCGGTGGCGGTGGCCGCTTTCAATAAAACCAGGCCGCACGCAGGAGTAATATCATAGTGCCCAAGTGTGTGCGCAATACACAAGAGCACTCTGGATTCGATGAAACCATGGCCAGTTACGTAGGAGTAATTTTATAGTGCCCAAGTGTGTGCGCAATACACAAGAGCACCCTGGTTTCAATAAATACAGGCCAGTTAAGAAGGAGTAATGTTATAATGCCCAAGTGTGTGCGCAATACACAAGAGCACTCTGGTTTCAATAAAAACAGGCCAGTTAAGAAGGAGTAATTTTATAGTGCCTAAGTGTGTGCGCAATACATAAGAGCACTCTGCGGGAACTACGGGAAGGGCAGTAGAAGCAGGAACTCTCTGTCCTTTCCCGAGATAACGTATCTGCATACCAAATATCATCAAAATCCATTGTAGCGGTATAAGCAGAAATCATTTTATTTTACGCCTGGGAACCGTACATTTTTCCGAGATAAAAAGGATCCTTTGGCCTTTTCCGGGACTCAAAGTATCTCCATACTAAGTTTCATCAAAATCTGTTCAACGGTTTTGGCGCAAAATAGGAAATTTTATAACGCGATAACCGTACATTTTTCAAGACAATATTATCTTATGTCCTTTCACGAGAGTCAAATTATGTGCACACCAATTTTCATCAAAATTGGTTCAGTGGCTTAGGCGCAAATCATTTTTGTTTATCATACGGGTACCGTACACCTTTTTCCCGGATGTAAAGTATCCTATGTCCTTTCCCGAGACATAACGTATCTGCATACCAAAATATATTATCTATTGAAATCCACGTAGCGGTATAAGCAGAAATAATTTTTATTTAATGCCTGGGAACCGTACATTTTTTCGGAATAAAAAGGACCCTATGTCCTTTCCCGGGACTCAAATTATCTCCATACCAAATTTTAGAAGAATCGGTTCAGTGGTTTCGGCGTGACGAGGTAATTTTATAACATTTTGTTAAAATAAGCACTTAAATTAATTGTATTGAAAGAACAAATCAAAATATTGCATTTATGTAAAATATAACAAAGGACATTACTGCTATGTAATAAGCCTATAGCAATATTGCATTAACCATTTTTATATGTTTTCTCTTAAAACTGAATGTAAAATTAAAATGTTTTTTCATAATCATAATCTACGCATTTCAACAAAAAAAAGATACCGCACAATAACATTTTTTTGCTTAAAATAAGCAGAAAATAAAGATTATTCCAAAATAACTTAAAACGTCGATTACTCTAAACTAGTCCGATGTGGGATGGTACACGAACGTTTAACAGCATCCATATGTTCGGCTGTGGATTTTTTTTGTATGATCAACGATTACTCCGCCGTTTGTGAACCGATTTTCGAAATTTTTATTTTGTTGTATTAGATTTCACTCCAATTTGGTACCATGTTCACAAAAGTGGTGACCTGATGATGGGATCCATGAGTAATCGAGGGAACTCCTCGAAATTTATATAGAAAAATATGGTGATTTTGGTTTTATGAGAAGCATCCTAAGCATATGCTACCAAAACGAAAGATTTTGCACCGAGGTATACTATGGTTCCGAAGCTACTAAGAGACCTCCGGATTCCTTATAGATACAAGTTTGGGAGTTTAGGCGCTGTTTTAAGAACTGAAAGCATATGCTACTATGCAAATTACATTCATCATCATCATCATCATCATCGTTATTACCACGTCAGGGTCACCAATGTCACCAAATTCAACCTTATCTCCAGAGCATAAGGCACACATTTGACAAGTTGCTTCGATAATGTAACATTCTATTTCACTTCGCCGAGATATTCTGGAAAACAATAATTTTAACCTTTTGCATTGCGTTTAGCGTTCATAGTATAATAACGCATCGCATCGCATATCTGCCAGGGCTGTCAAGCAAGCGGCGCGGCGGCGCGGGCACGGGCCGGGTACTATGCACAGAATACAAATTACTCACGGAGGTACTATGTGCGCTGCGTGTGCGACAAGTCGAGCGAGTGCCAGCCTATTGAAACTAGTCCGGTGACCGGCTACTTAGCACGTCACACGTGTTCACTTCGATTTCTTTTAATGTATTGTTTAAAATTATCTGCAGGCTGCAGCTGATATTATAATATTTTATAAGTGTGACTGTAATAAGATACGTAGAATAATATACAGGTGTATTATTCTACGTACAATAGTACGCGTTTGCTTACTAGGTAACTAAAAAGAGTGAAATTATTATTTTTAACAAAAAATTAAAACCGACTTCCAAGGTAAAACAATAATAACATCCTTATAATATGAACTAAAAAGTATTAAATAATTATTCCTATCTAATAGTGCCTTTTTCCGAATTCGGCTAAAACTCAACTATTTCTGTACTCAATTTTCATAATTTTGAAGTCGGTGCCAGTTCCAAAAGTTTCAAATATTCTGTCAGAGAACAGAAGATTCATCTTTTTATTAACATGCTTTGTTAAGCTTGGGCCGTATGTATGTAACGGAGTCTTTGAGCACGATTTTAAACCTATCTCCAGTATTCTTATTAATTCGAAACTTTGCCTACGTATTATGAGCCAATGACAATGCTTTAA
The DNA here is from genome assembly GCA_905333045.1 of Lysandra bellargus. Taxonomy (NCBI): domain Eukaryota; kingdom Metazoa; phylum Arthropoda; class Insecta; order Lepidoptera; family Lycaenidae; genus Lysandra; species Lysandra bellargus. The sequence continues at coordinate 4,507,592 of HG995354.1, forward strand.
TTTGTGTGTGCTTGTTGTGTGTGTTTTTTTAGTTTATTTTTGGAACGAAGTTCCTTATCTCGCGTTCGGCGTAGATCTTGAAGGCTAGACAGAACGACATTTGACCTTGATTTGACCTCGACACTTTTTTATTAGTACCTGCATGCTACGCCGAGGGCATTGATAGTAAGTATTCCTAAGCGTCAACTAGATAGCGTTTTTTTTAAATAAACAGCAACGCGTTGTTAGTATTCCTGGGCGTCAATAGATGGCGTTTTTTTAATAATACTGACAGGTTTTTTGAACATAAGAAATAACTTCGTTCAATTCGGGTGTCCTTTGACACCTCTCAAGTTTATTAAACTATAGTATTATTTCCTTTTCATTTGTTTTGAAAACCGCTAGCTGTCGCTTCGTGCCAGATGTATACTGTATAGATACGGTGACGGAATTTGCAATTCGGAGCTCCGTCGGCGCTTTGAATATTTCGTGTCGTGGATTTGACTTTAAAATACAACCGCCTATCGGCACAGTTTACATCTGCATTATTATGTTTGAGCCCGTCGTCGTAACGAAATTGAAAGCTCACAAACTTAGCTGTTATAAAATGTTGACTTTCGTGTGTGCGTTGTTGCTAACTCCTACGAAAGGTGTGAACCGATTTTGATTACAATTTTATGTATATCGGGCAAGTCTGAGAATCGGCCAACATCTATTTTATATTATCAAAACATTATACCATCTAAAATGGTTGGTTGGTGGTTGATAAAATGTCAATTGACTTTAACGCACGCAATATCAAAGAGAAGCAAGAAATGGCAAATTATTAAGAATATTATATTTTCCGATTTTATTGCCTTTCTTCAAAATTTAGTCTTCCTAATAGTGGTACCATCATAATGGTCAACGCCTCCGTGGTCCAGTGGTCCAGAGCTTCGCTCTTGACTAGGAGGTCGTGGGTTCGATTCCCGCGTTGGAAACATATTATTTCCAAGTTTGGTTAGGACAATGCAGGCTGATCACCTGATTGTCTGACAAGTACGAGTAAGATGATATTCATGCGTCGGATGGTCATGTAAAAAGTCGGCCCTGCGCCTGATCTCTCGCCGGTCGTGTCGGTCTTCCGTCCCACTGGGTTATGAGAGTAAAGGAATAGAGAGTGCTCTTTTGTACTGCGCACACACTTGGGCACTATAAAATTACTCCTGCGTACTTTGCCTGGTTTCAATGAAACCGGCCACCGTCACTGAAACCGGTGTGGGGAGTGTTATTATTATTAATATAGTTAACCTTATTTGATGAACCACTCTATCCTAGAAAAATTTGTACCCTCTGCATTCTATATCTGAATAAATGATTCAAAGCAGTCTTAAAATAAAACGCGTTTGACCAAATAATATCTAGCCAAATTTATTTATCCGAATTAAGTTAAACAATTCTTAAAGCATCTTATTAGAATCGCAAAGCGGCCGGGCAACGTGGGCCGCATATTTTGTGGATTACGAATTTGCCTTTAAAATGACTCGATAAAATGCTGAACATCTTAAACCATCGATTTTCAATAACCTGTCGGATTATCCCAGGATAATCGTTTTAATATTATGGGCTTGTCAGCGAAATGAGTTTTTGATACGTATCGAAATTAATCAGCATACCAGGAAAATCGGCATAACAGAAAAAAGGTAGTCTGGTAACATGGGATAAAATGTAATAAGTCTATAGCCAATAAACATTTAGCTTGCTTAATACAGCCGATCGGCCATGTCGGCTAAGACTAAGTGATAATACTTTAGGGTGTGTACTGTGTATGGGTCCCTTGTATAAGACAGAGTTCACTGTGAAAGTAGTAGCGCTAAAAGAGCAAATTTTCTTTTGTTAAATGTATGGCGAGCGCGATGCTATGCTATTTTGTTACAACCTGTATTATATTTTATGCCTTTGGAGTATCAAAGTCACCGATGTTATGGAGAGAAAGGAATTGATTACTATAATATAGTAATTATTATGTATGTTTCATTCTTTGTATTGAATACATTTCAAAACAGCGTTGCTGTATTGAGTGTATTGGTATGGCGAAATAACTTTTAAAGTACTTACCTTGTAATAAAAAATAAAAAAAATACTGTCAATAATTACAAAATGTTCAAGATACACAAGAACTTCCGCGACCCCTACAAACATAATACATATTAAAATAAAACCGGCCAAGTGCGTGTCGTGCCACGCGCAATATAGGATTCTGTATTACCGCTAGTTTTTTTTTTTAATTTTTGTGTGGTCAATGAATGTACATTTATAACGTGTTTTACACTATTAATACAACATCATCTCAGTTACTTTCAAAGGAATTTGAACGAAAAGTTCCTTTATACTTCGCCGAATACATATTTTTAGTTGATCGACTATTACTCAATAACTTATGAAGTCTTCTTAGCCGTGATAGTTTTCCCTTTAAATTGAGCATATTTCCTACTCCCGTGAATTTTTTCACATTTCCAGAAGCAACCGTTTAGCTGGTAGAAGGGGGGGACACTGGATTTTTTCCACTTTGAAACTTAATATTTCACAAACGGATCCCTAAATCGTAAAATGATCTATGAATACTCATAATAGTTTTAAAAAACCTATCCAACGACACCCCATATGATGGGTGGACGGGAAAAAAAATTTCATCCCCGCTTGATGTGTATGGAAGGTACCATAATTTTTTTTTAAAGATTTCAATGTTAGTACCATTTTGTTGCTATCATTAATATGTGCACCTTGTAGGTCCTATAGTCTCTGAGCAAAACCGCGGACAGACGGACAGACCGAAACTATCAGGGTTCCTTGTTGACTACGGAACCCTAAAAATATAATTTTGTAAAGTACACATTTCTCCAGGGCATGTTTTATCTTCCCGAAGAACATTAAACCATTTAATATGTTTTCGAACACTGAAACGGAATATTATTTTAGGATCGTGCAATATTACGTTAATCTCAAATTATATTGGTTATATCACTGTATTAATAAATTAATGAGAGTTAAGAGATACTTACCTAAATATATTGTTGGAAAAAAAAAAAAAACTAATCATTGTTGCAATTTTGGGAACCTTGAAGAAAACATTTACCTACTAGATATTGAAAAATAATAGTAAAAATAAGAAAATAAAAATAAAATCGATACAATCCTGTAATTATTAAGTATCATCACATCATTTGTTTTTTTGTTCATAGGTCCTAGGGAAGTTAGATTATAATAGTAACGAATAGCTACAGATCTAGTCATATAGTCACTAAGTTAATGTCTGTTGTCAAAAACAAGGAATCGAAAAGAAAGGTTCAAACAAACATCCAAGCAAAAAGCTTAGCTTAAAAACCTTTTTGGAATCTTTAAGAATACCTTATTTAGATAAAAATATCAATAAAATACGTATTATCACTCCATTTATTTTCTGTTCAAACATCTAGTCATAAAGTCACTAAGTTAATGTCTGTTGTCAAAAATAATGAAAGTTGACACAAACATCAAATTTAACTTAGTTCGTCCTGTCCTTTTTATCTGAATTTTATCTGAAATTGAAAAACATTTGTCTATAGACAGGACCTCTACACAAAACATGTTTCAACAAATATTGATACTTGTTGAGTTGTTGATTGTCAACACTCGATAACTTCGCTTTACATCCGATCAAGACTGTTCATTTTATCATATTATCTAACCATCGAAATTTAATACATTATAGAAAGATTATCCATATAATTTTTTCCCTCTCAAATATGGCTTTATTTACTGTCATAAGCACATAGCTAAATTGTTGTAGCGGGTTTGATCGTTCCTGGAACTTTGCTCTAATCAGGAAGTATCATGAGTAGATACCATGTTTGGGGACTCCCTCCCTCGGCCGAAGATTCCAATCCGCCAGGGATGCGCAAAGGATTGTATTCATCTCTATATTAAGAAAAGGTAACGAAAATAATAGTAATAATAGTACTGAGATGGATAGAAAATTCTATTCTTTCCATTAGGTATTTAGTGTGTTTTAGGAACCACTTTTGACTCATTATTACTCTTCCATAGTATTATTTCGATGATTTTATCATATCTGACGATCAATCGGGCGAACATGTCTATTCCAATTTCAAAATTACAAAGGGACTCCCAAAGTAAGTGCTCGTTCAATTACAATCGCCCCAAAAGATGGGTACTTGAGATTTTTCGGCGCGTAACGATTAAGAAAGGCTGCGCTTGATGGGATTTTAAAGATGGTAGATTGGACTTTTGTCTTTCATGTCAACATAAAATAATGTCGAAAATCTTCTTTTTCCGAAGCGCCTTAAGAAACATTGGTATGCACTCTGGGAGTACCGCAGAAATGAAACAACAGCAGGAGCGTCCAGGCATATTATGCTCAATAGAAAGAGATGGGGAATTTATCTTTCCTACGCCACCCCGGCGATCTATTCTCCCTCCTTATTTTTCGATCACGCGACCTGACGCGAAAATGGAAAACCGATTCCCACAACATAAACTAAATCTGTTTAAACCGTTAAAACCGGGTGAGGCTAAAGTAGTAGTTAATGTCCGGCAGACCATTCCATAGATCCGGCTAAGTGGCCCGTTACTCGCCCGCCAATATCCGGAAAGAGCCGGAAAAAACCGGATTAGAAAAGATCCGGGTAATGGTTCCGCCGTGAAAAGTGATGCAATTACATTAAATTGATTCCCCCTTTTTGTTCTTTCTCTTTGAACTATTGCTTGTACGATGGTTTTTGACCGTTTAAAGAGATTAGCGGTACTTAACCAAATTGCATTCGATTATAACGAAATATATCTAAAGTGACAATGACAATAATTGCCATAGCTATGCGCTTGCGTCATATTAAATTCATAATATAGTACACGTATTCAACGAATAAAGAAAGATAATAATAAAAGTAATTCAAATACAATGTTATTATTTATATTCAAAAATATTTAATATCGCTCTTTCAGACTACAATATGGATTCCTATTCAGTGAGAAAAATAGAATTCTTATGTCATTGGCTTTTCAATTTCTATACAGTCGAATTTATTTAACCGATGGAAACCTTAGTAACAGTCTACATTAATAGGAGTTCAATTTACAACAATTATATTACTATGTATTAGAAAGCATTTTATAAACGGCAAACGCTGCTTAAAAGCAGATGGCCGATTGTCACACGGTCTACCCGATAAGCATAAAAAATTTCAAGAAAATCAGTCCAGCCGTTTCGGACGAGTATGGTATCAAACACTGCGACTAGGAAATTTCACAAATGCGAAGGTATCTTATTATATCTTTAAACGAGCAATAATTCTTGTATATATATATATATATATATATATATATATATATATATATATATATATATATATATATATATATAAAAATTCGCGTCGTGGCTCTGATGAAAACGGCCACGACGCGTTCTGGCAATCACAAAAAGGCCATAACGCGAAATTCGTGTCGTGGCTGATATGCTATTCGTTTTTCTTGATTTAATTAATCATCCATAGGTATGGAAGATTATATTTGAATTACCACGCGTACTACAAAATATATTTTCTTTTACAAAATCACTGCACATCAAGTTTTCATTTTTATTTGTAAAATATCCATAGTTCCATGATATCCGTACTAATATTATTATTGTCTGTCTGTCTGGCGCAAAGTGCTATTGCTTGTTATTGTTTTTTTTAATATAAGGTAATCTGATCTTAATAAATAATAAGTATTTAGTTTTATTTTTATTTATACTTATATAATTTAAATATAATACTACTAGTTGATGCCCGCAACTATGTTGCGCCAGACAGACAGACAGTAATAATAATAGTACGGATAGTATGCAAGTATGGATATTTTATAAATAATAATGATAAACACGTTATGCAGTGAAAAAAAAATATTTTGTACCTAGTACACATGGTAATTCAAATATAATCTTCCATAATACTTCCATAGCTATGGACAATTAATCAATCAAGAACAGATCAAGAAAAACGAAAAGCATATCAGCCACGACGCGAATTTCGCGTCGTGGCTGTTTCACTGTGACCACAACGCGTTGTGAGCCTTTTTTTCGCTCATTAAGCGATTTCGGTCTTTGAGCGTACCATATATACTATAATTGGAATCTCGGAATCGGCTCCAACGATTTTCATGAAATTTAGTATACAGGGTGCAATTAAACCTTCCTGCCAAATTTTGATATATTGATCCTTATGAAAAATAAAAATACACGTATTTTTTCTTTTATAGTCACTCAGTACTATACTTGAGAAATAGCTTCCGCAAGTTATCCTAAAAAACACTACAATTAATGGACACGATGCGCCGGCCGCGCGTGACGTGCCCCCGCGCGCGCGCCTCATCCCGCGTCACCCCCGATCATTCCCCCGCGATTGACCATTCTGCAACGATTTTAAATGGGATAAAATATGTCATTGAAAAAAAAATAACACCCATTTTTTTTTTTGGTTAAATGGACTCTCCTAATGATACCTAAACCCTGGAAAAAATTTAGCAGGAAGGTTTAATTGCACCCTGTATAGGGGGTTTCGGGGGCGATAAATTGACCTAGCTAGGAATCATTTTTAGAAAATGTCATTTTATTCGTGTTTTACCGTATACCGAGCAAAGCTCGGTCAAATAGCTAGTTATGATAAAGACAAAAAGTTGGTTTGATGCTGCAAATAGAAAGTGTTACTTATAAAAAAGAAGTCATTGTTTAATAAAATAAAAAAGCTTTCAGATATTTCATAAAAATTGTCCAATTTTCGAAACTTTGAGATATTTTAGTACTTATCATCTCCTTCACATCGATAAAGAATTATAGATTATTCTGCAAGATGTGATTTTGGCTATACTGGCAAGATTTTAAGGTCAAACTTAGTAATTCCTGTGTTTTTTATATGGAAAACTTCAATAGCGCAAAGTAGGTTTATGGTGCTGCCGAGCAATGCAGCTCAGTTCAGTTTTCCGCGGGGATTATAGGGATTCACACCGCGTTATGTGTTACATTGCTCGATTTACACGGGTGACACCGGGTCGATTTTAGTCGCGCGCGCGGCAAGTCACCAGTCGAATCGCCTGTCCAACCCGAATCGCCACCCCATTTACGCATTCTACAAAAATCGCCTGTGACCTAGTGCCGACAAACTATGTATTTCCAACAAGCGATCGCTTGGGACTGAGCGTTTACACGGTCGATTTTAGTCACCAGCCGCATGCGGCCATTGGCCGCACGACTTTGGGGCTTGCGGCTTTAGCCGCATGCGGCGTAGTCGAACTGCCATTTACACGGTTGATTTTCGCTGTGCGGCGTAAATCGTGCGGCTTTAGTCACCCCGCACCCGTGTAAATCCAGCAATATGACTCGTTGCTTCAAGATTGTAAGTGGACAAGTCCTTTGCCAAAGCTATGGGAACTAACTAAAACGAAGCCAAATGGAAGGCTAATGATTTTGACAGTCTATGTTTTTTTTATGAAATAAGGGGGCAAACAAGCAAACGGGTCACCTGATGGAAAGCAACTTCCGCCGCCCATGGACACTCGCAGCATCAGAAGAGCTGCAAGTGCGTTGCCGGTCTTTTAAGGGGGAATAGGGTAATAGGGGAGGGTAGGGATGGGAAGGGAAGGGTATAGGGGAGGGTAGGGAAGGGAATGGGGTAGAGGATTGGGCCTCCGGTAAACTCACTCACTCGGCGAAACACAGCGCAAGCGCTGCTTCACGCCGGATTTCTGTGAGAACGTGGTATTTCTCCGGTCGAGCCGGCCCATTCGTGCCGAAGCGTGGTTCTCCCACGTATACATATGTATACCTATTGTATGTGTGCACTCGTAGCGGCTAAACTACTGGCCCGATTTTAATGAGAATAGTAGTCATAATGTCATAATGTCAATAGTAATAATGCCACGGGTGAGGCTATATATATATATATTTTTAATTTAGTCATAGGCTGTAAGAATATTTACGTATTTGTAAGTCGGGCCAAGGTTATTTTAACTTGTTACTTGTTTGTCTTAGCTTCTAGTATTAATACATCGATGTGATTTAATAAAGTGAGAACGGTTATCAACAGGTGGCACGGGTGATAAAAACCTGAGGATCAACTAATTAATACTAATAGTAGCTTACGGAAATGGTGCGCTGTGTAGACCGAACTAGATGATAGATATGACTTAAGATAACTATCTAGTCACCTAAAAGTCGGCGTCCGTGGTTCAGTGGTTTTAAGTTCTTGGTTCGGTTAAGGGGCCGGGTGCCATCGAAATTCTCATACATACGTAATACCAAAATTATTTTCTCATACGAAAATATTTAACATGTTTGAGTTATTTTTCAGCTTAAAATAGTAATTACCTAGGTTCCTGCACAAAAATTTACTACAAAATAATTAAACACTAAAAAATATTTTTTAGTATTTAAATATTTCGTAATAAATTTACTATTTATTTATATATTTTTGGTGTTTTACTCAATTTTTAGTGTTTAAATATTTTGTAGTAAATATTTTGTGCAGGAACCTAGGTAATTACTATTTTATGCTGAAAAATAACTCAAACATGTTAAATATTTTCGTATGAGAAAATGATTTTGGTATTACGTATGTATGAGAAATTCGAGGGTACCTCGGCCTCTTAAAATTTCCGCGTTGGAAACGTGTTATTTTTAAGTTAGATTTTGACAATGCGGGTTGAGCACCTGATTATCTGACAAGTAAGATGATCCACGCGTCGGATGGGCATATAAAAAGTTGATCCTGCGCCTGATCTCCCGCCAGTCGTGTCGATCGTCCGTCCCACTGGGTTATAAGAGTAAAAGGAATAGAGAGTGCTTTTGTGTACTGCGCACACACTTGGACATTATAAAATTACTCCTGTGTAACTCGCCTGGTTTCGACGAAACCAGCCATAAACCGGCTATCGTCACCAAAACCGGTGTAGGAGTTATTATTATTATTAGAGTAAAGGAATAGAAAGTGCTCTTGTGTACTGCGCACATACTTCACACTGTCACACTGTCACTTCACAGCTGTCGCTGGTTCTTGGTAATACCTTCTCTGGCTCATATCTTTGGCGTAGCTGTCAGATTCGTGCCAATGATTCAACCGCAGTAATGTGAAATGTGGAAGTTTGTTAAAGCTTCTAAGTTTTAATGATTAGCGGTTGCGGTTTCAATGAAGCCTGGAAAATGCTGCGTTGCGTTTGCTTTTTCTAATTTCTCTTTATGTCTTTAGTTCCATAGCTATATCCATTATACTTTGTATCACTTGACTCTTAAATTTTCTCACCGTATAAACCTTCCTTGGACTTCCTATGCGTTCGCACGGTCGCATAGGAAATAATAATAATATATGTATAAACAAATCGAGCCTATATGTCATTAATCATTATTATTGTAAAAACTAGCTGACCCGGCAAACGTAGTTTTGGCATATAACTTTTCTAGTTATATTAATATAAAAATTAGATAAAGTATCAGGCCTAGCGAGTATACTCTTGATTTATGTCTGTGGAATATACATATAAAATTTCAATAAAATCGGTTAAGCCGTTTTGGAGGAGTTCACACACAAACACTGTGACACGAGAATTTTATAAATTACAGATAAAAACAATAGTACATTACGCACCTAGGGCAGGAAAATAAGAAATGACTCAGATCACATGTCATCTGATCTGAGGCTTTCTTATTTACTGCCCGTGGAGCGTATACTATTTTTCTCATCGACGGAGGCGGAAAACGGCAACATCGGTAAGCGCAGCGGGAAGAAAGTTGACGTTTTCCGCCCGGAGGTAAGAAAAATAAACTTTCACACACAAACAGTTCTATTGCGAAAAAAATTCTAAAATTATATTCTTTAATAACAGTAAAATTCCAGTAACTTATAACCACAAAGATTATTATATTTGCCGTATCTAACGACCTACTATTCTATAGTCATCGGTATGGCATTTAAATTAAGCCGATGCTTAAAATTCACTTTAACGTCCCTGTCTAAATCTCATTTGATGGCTTACGTTTTATTACGTGAGGCTTTTAAGTAGTTTAACCCTAAAGTAATTATTTTGGGGTCCCAGGCCCGAGCCATAACATTCTTTGGGAGTTTTGGTTGATTATATTCAACCCGCTAATGCTATCCGGTCTATGTGACCACGCGTCAAGAAAATTTAGACTGGTATTCAACTTTCCAGTGACAGAAAAAGTCAATTTTCATTTATTTTTCGTTCATTATCTTGTAAATACGTATTGGTAAAATCGGTAGATTTTTGAAAACGAACAAGTAACATTTCGTAACATACGGACAATAACTCATTTTCCCCCTTATTATTTTCATAAAACTTGTAACTTATCTACTTCATAACCTAGCTAATATATCTGGCTACACATAATATAATCCACAGATTTTCTATTACAAATAAATTTTCCGGCCCTTAAGCCTCCATTTAAGCAAAGAAACGGGAAGTTTTTTCATGTTACTTACCTTATTCTTCCACTCACGACTTGAATTAAGGTTCACGTTCTAAATATAGCAATTTTAATTTGGCGCATGTCTACAAAACGCGCCAAATTAAAATGACTAATTTTATTAGCAAAAAAAGGTTTATAAATGACGTTTCTATAAATAAAGTAGCCTTATTATTCTAAACACGTTCAGTTTCAAATCGAAAATTTAAGCTTTTCTTATCTCCACGGGCAGAATAAGGCATAACTCAAACCTTTATTGTTTGTGCGGTCGTAATCTATGCACACACATTCGTTTAAGGCCGTTATTATATTAATAAGGTTTAATAGTGAAGCTCTAAAGGTTAAGTGTTATGTGCTATATTTTGTAAAATTGTAACTAGATGACCCCCGTAACTCCGGAAATGGTAAAAATTTCCGAGACAAAAAGTACTATCGAGGAAATTGATTCCTAGGCAGTTGACGGATGTACGTCAGTTGGTCAGCTTATGTCAATTCAATGTTTGCTGTGATCGGTCGGGTGGGTTTGACCAATTTACTTAGGTCCGCCATCTGCCTAGGTATCAACTTCTGTGATAGTACATTATATCCTTTGTCCTTTCCCGGCGCTCTCCATACTAAATTTCAGCAAAGTCGGTTCAGTTGTTAAGGCGTGAAGAGGTAACAGACAGACAGACACACTTTCGCAATTTATAATATTACGTCTTTTGAGTTATGAGTATGTATTAAGGTTAGGAAAGCTGTAAAGGTTAAGTGTTATGTGCTTTATTTTATAATGTCCGGGAGAAATACAAGATCCATACTAATATTATTAATGAAAAGCGCGTCTGTGTATCTTGAATTAAGATATCGTTTTATCTCAGAAAAATCTACGGCTCCCACTGATAAATAAATTTTGGCGCAACGGAGTTGCGGGCAACATATAATTTATTTTAAGCCACTGTAGTTTGTGAGATTAGTGAGTTCAAATAAACTATTCTGGTCCAAACACATAATCACATCACGTTGCGGCACCGCACTGCCAAAATCGGTGGCTAAATCATTCAAAACTCTTAAGAGGGCGACTAACGTAAAAAATCAAACATCGTCCTTCTCTCTTTACACTCACGCCGTCTTTCATATACCAGGTGAAAAAGGACGATGCGGATTCATCGTCAAATTAGTTTTTTCTCAATAACTCGATAAATATATAACACTAGATTACGCCCGCAACTCCGTTGCGCAAAACTTGGGAACCGTACATTTTTACGATATAAAAAGTATCCTATGTCCTTTCCGTATCTAAGTATATTACTTAAAGTATCTCTATGCCAAATTTCAGCAAAATCGGTTCAGCGGTTTGGGCGTGAAGAGGTAACAGACAGACAGACAGACACACTTTCGCATTTATAATATTAGTATGGAAGTATGGATTTTAAAAATCCGCAAGGTAAGTTTCTCAATGATAGAATTTTATACAGTAAATGCAAGGTTATGACTTATGGCAATAGGTAAGTATATGAAAAATTCGTGAAAATTAGATGCATCTTTGTGATTTTTTTCTATCGAGAAAATTTTAAGATATCGTGTTTTCGCTAGGTCGGATCCTTGGAAATATAATGTAGTATCTATATTTAGAAAATGAAACAATTCGGGGCTTATTTTTAAGTATAAAAATGAAATATAAAATCGATAATTTAGAGTTAGTTGCCCCCTTAATAAAAACTAAAGAATTCCGCCGATTTTAGCGTTGTGGTGCCGCAATGCGGTTATATGTTTCTTAAAGCATATTTTACGTAAGTGTAAAGTAAGTAGCGGAATTTACAGTTTTTCAAGTTTCAACAACGAAATTCGACCGTAGTATGCGCCCGGCCTTACTCTTTATTGCGCGGAGATCAGATCGGGCTATCGAAGGCAATGAATAACCGGGCCTTAATTTTGTACACACGTTATATCCGATTGTATCTAATGAATTGATATGCCACGTTTGCCCAAATACGTGTACATCCTTACCATAACATCATAAAACATGTAAGCTTGTCCGTCTGTCCGCAACCTCTTGACGCTTAACCGTTTAGATGAAATTCAGTATGGAGGTATTTTTAGTCCCAGGAAAGGACATAGGATACTTTTTACGTAAAATGTATGGTTCCCGCTCGATAAACGATTATTGGCGCAACAGACTCGCGGGTATCATCTGTGAGTCCAGGGGTTCCCAATCTTTTCCAACCTGCGGCGCAGTTACACGTAAAATATTTTTTCACGGCGCCCAACTCTACCTAGCTATTAGAAAAAGATACATAAATAAATACCTAGTTAGGTTAAGCAGGTAGTAATAAATAATAATAAACAAATATTTAATCATCTACCTGAATATTATAATTTAATTTTATAACATTTGTGGTTTCGGATACTAAATGGGATCGACTCACGGCGCCCCTCATGGCTTTCCACGGCGCACCAGGACGCCGCGGTGCACATTTTGGGAACCCCTGAAATAGACTATAGGTTTCATTTTTCTCTACGCCATTGTTGCTAAAATCCAGAGCTGGGGATATTTTACGTTCTTCTTACGTCGTGCCAGTGGTCTACTCACCCTTCGCCTTCCCGATCAGGTTGTGTCTTGGCCCGCATTCTATATTCTTCACCCATCCCGAACCGAAAAATGCACAACGCCGCGGCCTCTAACAAGTTATACTTCAACAATGGATTAAGTTATATTCCTAGCATAATTATTAATTATTCGGGTTATATTTTTAGCTTCCAGATTCTAGATAGTCTGTAGTCTGGCCTACTGCCGTTTTAAGTACTGATGACTATTGTACAATGTACAAGCAACTCACGTCTCATTTTTACCTATTAAAATTTTATTAGAAGCATTCTATATAGACAAGTAAGAGTCACATGTGAGTCATGGGTTCTGTCTCTATGGTCAGTGGTTTGATCGTGGCTTTTGACTCAAAGACAAAGGTTTGACTCAAAATCAAATATTTGACTTAAAGGTTGACACTGGCTATTCCTGGAACGCCATTTTTAAAGAAGATTCAAAACTCTGGTTGAGCAATTTGCGAAGAGGAAGGAAAAATAACAGTAAGACGGCACGCACATCTATTACTATACCTAAGCAACCCCCAAATCCTGATCTTCAACATTTCGGGCTACGCGTCTGGGTCACGATAACCGAAAAACTTCTAAAAGAAATGAAGTAAGTTTGTAGTTCCATCCCGTTGGCACCTTTTCTACGGAATCCCAGAAGAATGTTCATGTTTTATTGAGGTCTCATTTGGTTGCACACTTTGAGGCGGCGATAAAATTGTCACAATCGTAAACCCGCCGCGACTTCTTGGTTTAGGACGAAATAAATCATTCATTTGCGTATGTTTGATGATATTGACTTTTTTACTTATTGTATGCTTACAATAAGTAAAAAGTCAATATATTACGTTTTCAGTCATGCTGCTGCATGAATTAAAACGTAATGAAAATATAGCTGTTTTTAGTTTAATTTAAATATCAGATTAAAGCTCGACAAGGCTTTAAAATTTAAATGAACGTGACAAAAGGAACTAACGCTGTTTTCATACAAAAACATCATTTTTGACAGTTCTCCTCTACCAGCAGCGCCCATTGACATATTCATTTAAAGCTTTGGAGCACTTTATATTAGAAGCTAAATTAAAATATTTAAAAATTTTATTATTTAAATTATAACCAGATACAACTAGTTGAAAAAATTACTGACTTCATATTGTAGATTTTTCTAGTCAAAAAGATAAATTCGCTAGCTGCAACTTAGTATAAAACTTAAACTAATCATTGATACTTTGAAAAATTGGTGAATGAAACCACAAACAACATCAAATACAGCAAAACATCCAAAATAATTAAGAATTCGCAAAGAACTTGGTATCGAACAAAAACTTAATAAAAATTTAAATTACACAACTTAAAGAAATTAAACACAATACACGCTGTAAAGTGTAAGTTCCAATTACAAAGCGTATTAAGAAAAAAAAAAAACTCCAAGCGATGTTTAAAATTCCACCGCTAACGTGCCCAGAGGGTACACTGCATTTGACGCCACCAATACACCGGTGGCATCGTGTTTTCTGTGGCCTCACGTGTTCTCTGTGGCATCGTGTTCCCTGTGGCGTCAGACTTGTGGCATGCTCGGATGAAACACAAATACAAATGTTTGCCAGTAAGACTACGGATGCACAAAAATTTAATATTACAAAATGCACGCTCGAACTTTTCGTTTTGGGCGTGGATAGTTTTCTGTCTGCAATTTTACCTTATACACCTCAAATATCTTTGTATCAGCAATGTAATTTGTAAATATTTGCTTAAGCGATGCTCTGTTTCTTTATTTCAGGTAAGAACGCATATTTGTACAATGTGAAAATGGATGCTCTATAATATAACATTGTGTTCTCTATTTTATACTTGAAACAAAATGTCCATTATTATTATTCCCAAACTGAAAAAGATTAGTTTTATGAACAGCAAAGTGAGACCACTATTGTTTTTATGACTGAGTCGAATTACGCTGTTCCACCTTCAGACGACCAAAATATGATCCTTATTTTTTATCCCAGTGACATGGTCATCACCTGACAAATTTATTGACGAAATTAATGATCAATAAGTGAAAATAATCCACAATAAGTTATTAAATGCAAAAGTGTGTTTGTCTGTCTGTCTGTCACCTCTTCACAAATCACGCCCCAACCGCTGAAACGATCGCTGAAATTTGATATGGAGAAACTTTGGTTCCGGGAAAGGACATAGGATACTTTTTACCCCGGAAAATGCACGGATCCCGTGCAATATAAGAATCTTTACGCAACGGAGTTGCAGGCTTCATCTTATTTCTAAATAATTTTCGCCAAATATGCCATAATGTCAGAACTTTCTTCGCGATACCGACAGTCGCCGTGACGCAGATGACAGTAATCTTAAGTGTCAGGATTACTCCTAGAGCTTATCGTGACGCCAGTGCCAGCCCGCACTTAACTGATTTCAGGGCGGGATTTGAACCGCAATTAACATTTTAAAAAAATCTGGAAAGATGAAGGGAAATTTTCAGGAGGGAATTCAGACTGGTGAATTTATGTTTATGTTTATTTGATTAGCACTTAAACTACCAAAGTCAGATAATAAGCTTGTAAATTCGCTTTGAAATTATTAGTTATTATCTCGGCAACATGTATACTTGTATAGGTTCCGCGTTAAGTGATTGTCACTCAAATATTACCTAATGGTCGATTTATACGGATGACTAAAGCGGCAATTCGACTAAATGACAATTCGACTACGCCGTCTTCGACAAAAGTCGTGTGGCCAATGGCCGCATGCGGCTGGTGATTAAAATCGACCTTGCAAATGCTCAGTCGCAAGCGATCGCTTGCTGCAATTTGATAGTTTGTCGGCACTAGTCACAGGCGATTTTTGTAGAACGTGTAAATGGGATGGCGATTCGACTTGGACAGGCGATTCGACTGGTGACTTGCCGGGCGACTAAAATCGACCCGTTAGTTACCCGTGTAAATCGACCATTAGGGCTCAAAAAACCAGAATCATTTTACAAACCTTTAGTACTTTGTCTAAAAAATATTTTACAAACCTTTAGTACTTTGTCTAAAAATGAATTATTTTACATTAGACAACTAAACCGTATCCGTGCCAGAAACTAATCAATGTCCTGTCTCAGAATATTTAACCATTCCATATTTTTCATCTTAATCGTTTCAGCCGTTGAAGTTTGAAGAGGTAGCAAATAGACAGTAGACTTTCGCAAGTGTCCATCCATACTAATATCCATAGTCCATAGTAATATTATAAATACGAAAGTGTGTCTGTCTGTCCGTCTGTCTGTCTGTCTGTATGTCTGTCTGTCTGTCTGTTACCTCTTCACGTCCAAACCCCTGAACCGATTTTGTTGAAATTTGGTATGGGGATATTTTGAGACCCGAGAAAGGACATATGATACTTTTTATCCCGGAGAAATGTACGGTTCCGCCGCGATAAGCGAATTTTGGCGCAACGGAGTTGCGGACGTCATGTAGTCTTATGTAAATAATAAAAATATCTCTATATAAAATTCTCATATCAGTGTTTGTGCGCTAACTCCTCCAAAACGGCTCAACCGATATTAATGGTATGTACATTCGTTAGGCCTGAGAATAGGTTTTTATCTACTTTTTATATTGATACTAGAAATAATTTATATTATAACAAAATAACGTTTGCCGGGTCAGCTAGTAATATTCGTAAAGATTAGTTTTCTAATATTATGCTATCACTCCTACGCCAAAATATATCAGAATATTATCCTGTCTCATTGTTTATGAAAGCTTAAGCGTCCGGAAGTTTGGTTAGTAATGATTGTACTAACCTCTACCCAACAAATTCCTATTCATCAAAACTTCAGACGGACCGAGTTATTAATTTCACGGATTATTTGAACGAATTGTCAAAGTTTTACGATATTTTACGCAGCTTTTTCTTTGTGTTCGTAATTGAGTATTGATGTTCTCAAAAATTTTAAAGCATTTGCAAGCGCGATTACACTACAACAATACTCATAAGATCAGAGAGAGATCCACGCAATTACTAACGCAATTACTTATTACAGAGAAGGTTAGAATGTATAAAATAGATAATAGTACATTATGCACCTAGGGCAGTAAAATAAGAAATGTCTCAGATCACATGTAATTACTTATACTATTTTTCTCATCGACGGAGGCGGAAAACGGCAACATCGGTAAGCGCAGCGGGAAGAAAGTTGACGTTTTCCGCCCGGAGGTGAGAAATAGTCTTTTCTCAGGCATAACAATAGTAATGATGTGTTTTTTTACTCAAAAAACATCTTTTTTTTTTGTTAAAACATAATAACTATATTATGTTTTAACAAAAAAAATTAAATCCATTTCCAAGTCACAAAAAAGTATTACAAAATTATTCTCCTAAAATTAAACGATTTCTCTATTAAATCTTTGTACACTTTTGTCGTTGGTGGCAGCCCTAAAATTGCTGAAATCCTTGATGAACAACTCGTATTCAAGTTGACTGGTGTATGTATCATAAGATATCTTAAATTATTTCTTTTCATTTTCTTCTTAAATATTTTCTTTTTTCTAAAATATTATACAATTCTTATTAAGAAAAAACTCGATCCATGATATACTTACACAATTTGATTTGTTAACTTCTATTAAAATACCACAACTCTGTTCAATTAATAAACCTATTATGCTTAATTCGTAAAATTAAATACCTAGAGAATTTTATTCTCAATACCTTTGTGAAAGTTTTTCATTGTACGAAGTTCGATCAACAATAAACGCCTACTTCGAATTGGTGGTTTTATAATACTCAATAGTGTTTGTTCTAATTGGTAAGGATAATAGAATTCGAATTGTTACGCTGTGGTCCATGGTCATGCTGTGGTATTAAAAATACGAAAATAAATGGTAATTGAACTATTAACTATTTTATCTAATGAACGTCATTTTTATAAGTTAAAAACTTTTTAGACTTCTCAATTTTATTTTCGCTCATGCCGATACTCCTAGTGTCAAGAAATTAATTTTCTTACCATACATAATTCATTCGAAATCTAAATAACATACAAAGTAAAGTACCTGAGACAAACCAATCAGTTATACACATATAACATAGTGCTATGTATCAAAGTCATAATTCCAAAAGCCATCGTTTTCAACAGTAATGACGTCATAGTTCGGATTTTCGCTTCGCTTAAGTTCATGATAATGCGGGTCAAATTCCCAAGGATATTTACAAGACAAATAGAAGATAAAGTATTAGATTTGGTGTAGTCGTAGGCAAGTTTTTTCAAGTGGACCCTGGGAGTCGGAGTTGCGCATACAAATGCAAGCCTCGAGCCCGAGCGGTGTTGATACAGAACCGAGATTTAGGAATTGGAAGATAGGGACGGAAAAAAATAGTATTTTAAAAAGATAAAACCGACTTCAAATTTTTGTACGTAATTAAGAATAAAAATTCCCTATCTCAAAAACTACTGAACCGATTTTGATGAAACTTGCAGTATTCCCTAAGTTGAACAATACCTAGTACAATAAAAAAAGAATCACTAAAATCGGACTTGTGGTTCCGGAGATATGTGTGCACAAACATAAAAACATACATACATACATACACTTTTGAAATTTGGCACATTTGTTCAGAAGCTGTCATAGATTAACATATACAAAAACTGGGCAGTTCTGGAAATATTACTTACATACGCGTCGAATTGATAACCTCCTTTTTTTGAAGTCGGTTAAAATGGCTGCTATCTTTCATCTCTTCTTATTTTCTTTGACAATCTCTGTGGCTTAGTGGTCGAGCATCTCCCCTGGCAGGTGCGTAATGTTAACTAAACAATGTTACCATAACTAAAGCCCAGAATTATTATCAGTTCAACAACAACATGCAACGTGACGAGGCGATGCCAAATGCGAGTTTCTATTTAATTTTGTGATATGCCATTCAAACTGATTTAAACTTTTTTTTGTACACAAGAAGATACACATTGAATTGACAGATTTTTTGATAGCGCCAGCTCTAAGGCTGTCCGTTGCAATTAATGGATCGCCATGAAATGACCATAAAGGGGGTGACATACACGCGAGTAAGTACGCGGACTTATGGCTCGACGATTTAATCGCCTGTGTGTCAGCAAAGCCGCGAGCCTGGGGGCATGGTAATCCCAACTAAGCTATTGCGGCTAAGCGTAGTGACGCAAACTGACAGCCTTTCCAAAATTATCTTCACATTTCTATCACTTTCTTAGATCTACAAGAAACAAACACGGTTGCCGTCAAAGGGTCACTGCGTGTTCGGAATTCCTTTCTGTCTGTATTACGTTTTCTAATATTGTTTTTCGTTTCCACTGTAAATAAACAGACGTGATGAAAGTACCAATTATCGAAGATATAGGTCATAATATTTCCTAATTATTAAGTTAAATTTATATACGTAAAGTGCCTTGATGATCAAGTGACTAAGAACTTTGGCTCTAGACTTATGTGGTTGTAGAGTGTGGATCGTTTGCCACGTTGGAACAACAAAACACTTGCCTCATAAGCAATATTATGATTCTATGATCCTAATTATATTGTTAATTGCGTACACTTAAGAGCACTAAATAGATTCTGGATTAAGAACATGATGACAAAACGGTTTTTATATCATGTTGTCTATTGAGTAAAGTTCAATTTTAAATAGCAATTTAATATCGCTATGGCCAAGTTTTGTCCCGTTTCAGTATTTACTAATCCTAACCCTTATTATCATCGTAATACAGCATGTTAGAAGATCAACTACGATAACATGGCGCGCCCATCCAAATGACTGTTTTAAGGCGACGCCTTGATAATTTGGCTGTAGCGATGCCGATTTTTCTCAGCAATGACTAAAGCTAAGAAACTAAAGTTCATTGTCAGTATTCATCATGTCTTTGTCTTTGAATTGCCCAAAGCATAACACGATTGGACAACTTTTATAACACAGAATTATCAATCGAAAAGACCTCTGTAAAAAAAGGGATTCCTATTTTTCCAACAGAGGAGAGTGATTTAAGGTTCCAAAATTTGTACATAAATTGGTTGAAGCATACACTTTAATATGTGCATAGCTTATATGAAATGTATTTATGGTTTTTAAATTGCGCGACAAAAACCATTTTGTCGCTTACGCCCTTTCCATTTTTTGCTGTTCCATTGCTTGTTTTCTATGAGAGGCCGGTCCGGCCTCTCATAGAAAACAAGCGGTTTCTTACTTTAACGCGGCGTCACCTTAATGTGTGTAGTCACATCCTTATGAAAGAGTTTGTATGTAGTAAGTATTCAACCAATCACAGTACACGTAATATTTCAGTTAATGTCACTTATTACCAAGATTTGCGGGTCAACTAATTATAATTAGCCTACCGCGCAAGACAACGCACTTCAAACGTTTTGAATTTTGGAGGGGCGCGCCATGCTATCGTAGTTGATCTCTACCGTATATTTTTGGAACGTAGAAAAAATCAACCATACTTTACTTTCAAAGGGTCTAAACCCTTTAGGTTTCCCAGCAGCTCTATTATTTATAACAGCCCTTCCGGCACATAAAATCCAAGAACAACCTTTTTACTGCAAAAACAATTTTCGCAAAAATTGCCTGACGTTTACGAAACCCGCTAAAAAAAGGTGCAAGTTTTTTTTTATACAAATACTAGCTGTCCCGGCAAACGTTGCTTTGCCATAATAATATAAGTAAAGTATTTCGCCCTATGATATAATATTATAGAACATCATTGATTTCGCCCATATTATTTTATTGAAGTGACTAAATAAGTATGTCGCCATGGCAACGTCGATCGCTATCTCATCGCACAAACAATGGTCGCCGTCAGTCTCAGGTTGTAATAATTTACTATTATTTATTCAACAAATGCACTTATCAATATAATATAAAGTACCGAGTAGCCGATTCTCAGACCTACTGAATATGCATATAAAATTTGGTAATAATCAGTAAAGCCGTTTCGGAGGAGTTCGCGGACTAACATTGTGACACGAGAATTTTATATATAAGAAGATTTCCTTAGAAAATATTTGTCTCAAGACTACAGGCCATGACACCATGGCAAAGCTAATTGTCACGATGATTGCGAAATTATTGGCAGTCACAATCGCAGTCGATTCTGGGCAATCATAAACTAATATTCTACAAGTGCGTGACCGTTTGTATTGGTCCATCATAAACCAAAATATCGTGAATATAAAAGGAGACGTGAGAGAACACAATAACTAGGTAATAGTAAAAAATTGTTTTTTTTTGCATAAATGGAGGCTTTGGGACCGGAGGAATTATTTGAAATAAAAAATCGGTTGTCTGTAAAGTCGGTTTACTGACGATAGTTGAACGTGACAACGTATGACGTTGTCACGTTCAACTATCCTTAACCCCTTAACCCTCGCTTCCGAATCTCTATAAATAGAAACAAACGTTTTCGAGTGTAACCTAAAGTTATTTCGATGTATTTTTTTTCAAATGATTGTCTAAAAATATTTATAATGAGTAAAATAAACTATTCGCAATACAAAACGCTACTGTATACATTCGTGAAATTCAGTAAAATCTTCGAACAAAGCACAAGAATAGCCGAAATAATACTAATAGCTCACAGATTGTTTATTTATTTTTCATTCAGAGTGTGGTCAATGTATCAAAGGTCATACTAACCAAACTTCTTCACACAAAAGTATTCTCTAAGTCATCGAAATACGTAATATAATCAAAGAGCGCGGCCTACCTGGGCCGCGCTCTTTGTTTCGAGACTGAGAGTCTTATGGTTGTTGAGAGACAACGTGCCTCTTTGTCGCTCGTTCCGCGCTCTCGCTTGCACTTCAAGCCTTAAATGGAACGCCTCAGAGCGAGGTAACGCCGCATGAACTGTCATGTTTTTCGTGCGCGCACCCCATATCGAATTATAAGACGTTATCACGTCAAAAAACTTTGCATTTTATGTGTAGCCAGATATATTAACCAGGTGATAAAGTAGATAAGTTAAAAGGTTTGTTCAAATTATAAGGGAAAAAAATTGTGAATATATGTTACAAAATGTTAGTTAGTTAACGTGTTTTACAACTCATGTCTTATAGTATTATTATGTATAATATATATAGAATATTATTATACTGCGTTATCTCCATACCCATACTGTAACGATAATAACAATTAACATTATTGTTGAGTTTACACAATGTAAAACTGTGCTCAAAAAATTAGCGGATTTCAGCCCGGAAGTGACGGTAGAAGTAAAAACGAAACATCAGCAGCAGGAAAAAGAGATAGGGTCGTATTATTTCCACTCCTACGCCGCGTCGGTTGTTCCAACGCGAGTTTAACATTTTGTATGCGTCCAAAAAGTGCAGAAATGCACAAAAGAAGTTTTCAAGTCTTCAAAAATAAGGACGAAATATTTACGACAAAGCATAAAGTTTACTGCAAGGAATGAAACTTTAGTTTCACTTTTTACATAAAATGTCTGTACCATAAACTTTGTTGTTTATGCTGTATTTTAGTAACAAATCGACTTCATTACTAGTACAAAGATCCACAATGTGTATCCAAACATTTTAGTTATATAGGTTGTAACAAAACTTTTTTTTTTTATGAAATAAGGGGGCAAATGAGCGAACGGGTCACCTGATGGAAAGCGACTTCCGTCGCCCATGGACACTCGCAGCGTCAGAAGAGCTGCAGGTGCGTTGCCGGCCACTTAAGAGAGAATAGAGTAATAGGGGAGGGTAGGGAAGGGAATAGAGGAGAGTAGGGAAGGGAATAAAGGAGGGTAGGGAAGGGAATAGGGTAGGGGATTGGGCATCTGGTAAACTCACTAGTGAGTGAGTAAACCGATGCCCAATCCCCTACCCTATTCCCTATCCTACCTTTTTCGCCGAGTACGGCAAAACACAGCGCAAGTGCTGTTTCACGCCGGTTTTCTGTGAGAACGTGGTATTTTTCCGGTCGAGCCGGCCCATTCGTGCCAAAGCATGGCTCTCCCACTTAGCGATAATACTAATACTTTAAAGTGTGTATATCATGTTCATCATAATTGTTGTTCATCATAGAGTCCACGGTGAAAGTAGCAGTGCTCTTAGAGAGCAATTTATTTATATTTACTTATCAAAATACTTGAATGTGTTGGTTTTCGAGGCTTACCTCTAAGTATCCTAAGGAGGTACCTCAGTGATCGTAAACAGGCAATCAAAATTGATAACATTGTCGGTTCTGAAGAGGATGTAACCTTTGGCGTCCCACAAGGAAGTGTTCTAGGACCGACTCTGTTTTTAATTTACATCAACAGTATGTGTAAAATTTATATCCGAAACGGAAAAATCTTTTGTTACGCAGACGATACGGCTATAGTTTTCTTTGGTACTTCTTGGGAATCGGTGAGGAGAATAGCAGAGGAGGGACTCTCCCTAATTATTGCTAAATGGTTGAAGGAGAGCTTACTGACACTTAATACTAACAAAAGTTATTTTATCTGCTTTACCCCAAGTCCAAGATCACAACCCTCTACTGACTTTAGACTTCAAATTCATTCTTGTGGCGTCACTGGTAACAAAAACTGCAATTGTGATAAAATTAAAAAGATAACATCTACCAGATATCTCGGTATTATTGTGGATCAAAGGCTATCTTGGCACGAGCATATTGATGCAACCATTTCAAGAATCAGAAAATTTACTTGGATATTTAGAAAGTTAAGAACTATTATGAGTAGTAAACTTCTAAATAAAATTTACATATCATTAGTACAATCAGTTATTACATATTGCATACCGATATGGGGTGGTGCGTCAAAAACTAGGTTCCTAGACCTTGAAAAAGCTCAAAGATCCCTAATAAAGGTCATGTATTTTAAGCCTTATAGATTTAGCACCACGGTTAGAAAATTGTATGTGCTGAATTAATTTTAACCCTACATAGAGACCGACCCACGACACCGATTGGTAATAGAAGGCGTGGTACCAATGTTATTCCTGTCTGTCCAGTACGCACCGAATTCGCTAGGCGTCAATACTCGGCTCAATCTTCATATCTCTATAATTTAATAAATCGCAAGTTAAATATCTTTCCGCGAACTTTACATGAATGCTAAGTGCTATTGACCGGATGGATCAAAACTATCACGTATGATGACTTAGAAAATATGCTTAAAAGAATTGTCTAACTGTCAAGGCACAAACACACACACACACACACACACACACACAGAGAGAGAGAGAGAGAGAGAAAGAGAATGAGCTGATTAGTGTTTACCTAAGTATCAATTTTAAAAATAAAAGAACAATATATTGTATTGTATAAGTAATTTAATCAATTATTGAAGTTAATTATTTAAGTTATATGGTTAAATATTTATGTTAATCAAATATAATAATTATTTTTCTGCTTGAAATTTATAAAACTAATTATTGTGCATGGTTGGGTACTTTCTCAATGTTAGTATTTAAGGGAATGAGCGAGATATCCCCAACACAAGTAATTCCTTACTTAACGGGGATGCCTCATCATTGTATTTGTCTATGTAATTTGAGAAATAAAGATTTATTTATTTATTTATTTGTCATTTTTATAATGTATGGGCAAGCGCCCCAGTGTCATGAAGGCGCTATATCGAAAATAATTTTACCGCAAGGGCAATTTTATACTTAATTTGTATGACTATAAAGTCGTGAATATGCTGCGGCCAGAAGCTATCGGCTCGCTCGAAAAACATGCGAAAAAAGTAAAAACGTAATTATAATCATTTAAAAAATAACTAGGACCATTTAAGCAAAATGCTTCTATACGATTTTGAGTTGCAAAGGTGTCTATCAATTAGACTAATTTCCTACAATACATCTATTTTCGTTTAAAAATAATCTTCAAATTTCGTATTTTTAAGAGGCCTCGATACATTTAATTCTCGAAATTAAATGTATCGAGGCAAAATACATTAATCGTGTTTCTAGTTCTTCTCAAACCTAGATAAGGCTATGAAGATATGTATATCTCATTACCAGATTTGTAACATTTCTGAGGGTCCTATAGTATTGTGTCAAAAAGGACAGTTTTTTCAATATAGCGCCTGAATTTAAACTAATAAGAAAAGAATTTACTTTTTCAGCGAACTCTATACAAGGGACAGACGCACATTCTAAATCTCCGTCGCGTATCATCGAATCGTATCAAAATGATACGCCCCGATCGCTATTAACCGCGTATATATAAATACGTGTTTTCAAATAAGTGAATGATCGGCAGAATGATCTAATAGGCGTCCACACTATGATTCGCATACTTGATACGGCGCGATGATCGCGACGGAGATCTGATCGCGCAAATGATACAAATGTGGACGAGCCTTTACACTCTGTATAATGTCTTGCCTTTGTCAGGTATTTCAGAAAGTCGCTTGATAGAAAAAGACAAAATATTGCGTAATAGGTATGTAATAGAATAATAATAGTACTAGAAAGTAGACCAGAAACTTACATTTTACCTAACTCAAAAAGATTATATATTAAGACTTTTAAATGGCATGTAAAGAACAAATAACAACCTTGCCGTCTCTCTATTATTAAATATTAATAACTCATAATTAATAAAAATTTAAATATGTAAATGGAAGTCAAAATTGAGGTATTTCTGAATTAATGATAGGCCCGGAGTTGACAGCAGAAGTTGTGTGGTCATATTGATTTATTATGGACAAGATTACTAGGTAGTGGAAACGAATTATCATCGGTAGTGGAAACGAATTATCATTAGGTATCTTGCTTAGATTTTGGAACAGCATGTAAAATATTGTATATTTTATAAAAACAATGATAATAATGTAAACTGACGCCATTTTTAAAAAACGATAAGATATTGTGTTCGGTAGCCTGGCTATAGAAACCATTTTATTTCAAAACAATTCGTATCAAAATTATATTCCCCATTTTTAATTTGGGTATCTTCTAAAAACACAGATAATGATTACGATAAATATAAAAACAATTGAAACTAAGATCAAAACTAAAAATGTGATGACGCTGAAGGGTTGTAAAATTCTCGGCCACCGCTCGGCCTATCGAATATTTCGATATTAACGTCACACTATATTTTCATATCGTAAATATATTCAGTATCAGGCTTAACGAAGCTTTGTAAGGTTTCCATTATAAGTTATTTATGTTTAAAGAGAAAATTATTTTCATTATCATTTGCTGTGACATATCATGGACTTATATTTTTTTTATAGAATAAGGGAGCAAATGAGCAAACGGATCACCTGATGGAAAGCAACTTCCGTCGCCCATGGACACTCGCAGCATCAGAAGAGCTGCAGGTGCGTTGCCGGCCTTTAAAGAGGGAATAGGGTAATAGGGGAGGGTAGGGATGGGAAGGGAAGGGAATAGGGGAGGGTAGGGAAGGGAATAGGGTAGGGGATTGGGCCTCCGGTAAACTCACTCACTCGGCGAAACACAGCGCAAGTGCTGTTTCACGCCGGTTTTCTGTGAGAACGTGGTATTTCTCCGGTCGAGCCGGCCTATTCGTGCCAAAGCATGGCTCTCCCACGTATCAGAGATAATTGTCGGATATTTGAAGACTTATCATGACTATCAACAGTCATGACTAAAGGAGTGTTCGTTCACATAGTCACAAAGAGTAGGAGAGGAAATGTTAGCGGCTAACCTAACGTTAGGATAATGTAGTCATTAAGAGTCGGTTGCACCAGAGACGTGGTTATAGTTACAGTTATGGTCAAAGCCATGGTTATAGTTAAGGCTTAGTAATTAACTTTAACCTTAACTTTGACCGCGGAATTTGATAAATGTCTGATGAGTTTATTCTTTTTGTTAAAGCTACATTTACAGTATAAAAATGAATTATCCGCAAAAATCGACAAGAAAAACATTTGTTATAACAACGCTGTGATCCATTGTAAATTTTCACGAAAAAAATCGATATAAGTTTGAGCGGTTATGGTTATCGTTAAATATGACACCCTTAACTAAAGATTTGACATTTTGAACTGTACTTATAGTTAAAGTAAGTTGGTACAACCCACCCTAAGGCGCAGTGCAGACGACAGACTATCCGTGACGCACTTTTTAGTCTGTGGGAAACAGAACCTATGCAGTTATATGTAGTAACGCACACGACGCATAAGTCCGCATATAATTGCATAGGTTCTATTTCCACAGACAAAAAGTGCGTCATGGATAATTTGTCGTCTGCGCTGCGCCTAAGTTATCTAACCTAAGCTGAGTGTTTCGTCAGAGTAAGGGAAGCGACTAAAGTGCTTAGCCACCTACCTGTTTTTTTGTGACCGACCGAACTTTCGGTTTCGGTTTCGGTTTCGGCCAGTTTCGGCCAAAAAATCCAGTTTCGGCCTTAGTTTCGGTTTCGGCCAAAATAAAGCTGAAACTTTCGGCCTTGCCGAAACTCTAGTGTTCGTGTGTCGTTCGGTAAACTCGGAGACCCCGGCTCATCTCGCCACCGTCCATATTTTAATCGTGTTTTGAGGTTATGTTTTGCAAATTACTGCCAAATTACTGAGTATTTATTTTGTTTTTCTTAGCACTTCGTTTTATTTTCATAAAATTGTCTAAACTTATTCTTATCGAACATGAGAGATTTGAATTTTATTTCTAAACGACAAACGCACGTGCTATGTTCTTATTTTAACAATGTTTCCCAAATAAAGGATTAAGTAAATAAAATAAATTGATTAAATTGTGTGTGAACTTTGTTTACTAAATAAGTAATTTTGTTTGACTATGAGATAATAGGAGGATAAAGCTTGCGAGATCTCGCCTCATTATTTTCCTTTTACCACGCGTTTTATTTATATTTAAAATAATAAACCTTTATCTATGGACGCGCAGTCTTACAGACCGTTCCTACTCTACTAGAATCGTATCCACCCCACTTCCCCCTAAGCTTCGCACTTGCAGCCCTCATTACACAAGCCGACAAAAATATTTTTTCTGGTGCCTGTTACTTAATGACTATTATTATCCGATTATTTGCATTGAAAATTAACCAGAAACTTAAATTTAGAAAAGAAAGTATGCTTTAATAGTCTAGCTCTAGGCAAAAATAAATAAAAATTTAAGATTTTAAAAATTCTCAGAGACGCTCGTCGTGACCAAGATAAAGGGGTTTGGGGATATCAGAGTTGGAACTGGAAGTTTGCCGCTGGCACTTATTGCGCGTGTTTAATTTTTTAGAGAAATTATGGAGTTTATGTACTTTAAAGCGTAAAAATATCTTAAAAATTGTGTAAAAAGGACGTATAAAGTTTTTGCTGTATTTGCGGAAAATGTATTAAAGTAAGAGCGAAAAAGTTACTTGCACCGATAAATAAAAGGATTTATCAAGCCTTTGAAACTAATTTACAACTTCTAATTAAAAACAAAAATATATATATATCTCACGTATTTACTTATGAAAGAGGCATGCTACAAGCTATCATCTAAATACAAAAATATCAAATTTTAAACATAAATTATACGTTTTTTCCTTCTAATACTGTTTTTAAGTTCTGTTAAATTGCAAGTTTACTTAGTAATTTCGTTTTGAATTTCGACCGCGGTCTGTGAGACTGCATGTCCATTGTCCGTGTTTCCCATACAAAGAATATGACTGAAATAGATTGTTTTTCAATAGTAAATGTCTTGAAATAAATTCTGCTCATGTTTTTAAGGTTATCCTTCGTTCTAATACATTAAAACTTAGAATCGTATAAAAATCGGAATATGATACTGAAAAGTTTCTAGGAAACATATTCGAGTCTAAGATTAATAATATTTGTTTCAACAAATGTCACAACAAGTAAAAAATTACAATTCGGCACTTTTTCTTATGTGTTAACAAATGACACAGAATAGTAAATTTCAGTAAATAATCGTCATTTTAAATGTTTTATCAAGTTTCGGTTTCGGTTTCGGTTTCGACTGAAAAATGAGATTTGGTCGGACACTACTATTTTTAATATTTTGTCAAGAAGACCACGCCTTATTAGCCAGGTAAGCGGCTAAGAAGTGGTCTTTTTTATTATATAGAATATATTATATTAGATAGATTTACAAAGTAATTCTGCATATCGACTAATAATAATCGCTACCATATTAACGATTTATGTGAACTGTGGAGTTGCTAGAATTTAAATTGGAGGATAATTATTGACATGATGACAGTGACACTGGATGATAAGTGATATAATATAGTACTTTATATTATATATAACAATGTACTGTTTTACTGTCAGAGAAGAATTGATTCCTAGGTAGATGGGGGACCTACTTAGTTTGGTCGCGTTATGTCAAATCCAGCCGACACTCAACAGATCACAAATCACAATTAACATTGAATTGACATGATTTGGTCTGTCAACTATGTGGCGTTCGTCTGTCAACTATCTAGGAATCAATTTCCTCGATGGTAGATGATAAATATTAGCAACTAGATGACACCCGCAACTCCGTTGCGCCAAAATTCGTTTATCGCGCAGGAACAGTAAATATTTTCGGGATAAAGACTATCCTATGTCCTTTCTCGGTACTCAAAGTATATCCATGCCAAATTTCAGCAAAATCGGTTAAGCGATTCGAGCATGAAGAGGTAACAGACAGACAGACAGACACACTTTCGTATTTATTATATTACTAGCGACCCGCCCCGGCGTCGCACGGGTATAAAATATATAGTCACTGAAAAAATGTTCAAAATCGATAGCCTATGATATCCTTCACGTGGTCTACTTCTTATCTGTGCCAAATAACATAAGAATCGCTCCAGTAGTTCGCGAGATAAGCCCTTTCAAATAATTTCCCCATTTTTTCCATATTCTCCTTAGCGTGATGAAATATAGCCTATAGCCTTCCTCAGTAAATGGGCTATCTAACACTGAAATAATTTTTCAAATCGGACCAGAGATTAGCGCGTTCAAGTTAGCCCTTTCAAATAATTTTCCCCGTTTTTTCCCACATTTTCCTCTATTTCTTCGCTCCTATTAGTCTTAGCGTGATAAAATATAGCATATAACCATCCTCGATAAATGGGCTATCTAGCACTAAAAGAATCATCAAAATCTGTTGCGTAGTTTTAAAGATTAAAGGGAACAAAGGGACATGAGGGAAAAAAATGACTTTGTTTTATAATAGGTATAGATATAGTATATAGTATGGAAGCATGGATAGTATGGATATGTTATCGTCACTATGTCTGTTACCAATTATGCCTTAGCCGCGTAAATCGATTTGGATGCAATTTGCTATTGAATTTTGAGTGCCTAGAAAAGGCAAATAAGAAAAGTCTTCCTTATTTACTGCCCGTGGTGCGTATACTATTTTTCTCATCGACGGAGGCGGAAAATGGCAATATCGGTAAGCGCAGCGGGAAGAAAGTTGACGTTTTCCGCCCGGAGGTGAGAAAAAAATATTTTTATCCCAATAAAGCATAAACGGTTGCAATGCGATTACTGTGCTGTATGTATGTGTGTGTGGAAATATGCGGTTACAGTGCGAGTGTTGTTTATATGCACAATATGCTTACCTCATTTCCTTTCTCAAGAACCTAAATTAATTTTACAGTCTTCTCCAACATAAAATTTAACGTTTATAGTACAGGAGTTGATAATTGTAGTAATTATTTTTTACGACGTCTGGCGGACGTTCGATTTACTGCAGAAATGCAGTTCTCCACTTTACGACCATTCCAGAGCGTAAAAGATTGTATAATATTATGGAAATTCTTTGATGTTTACTGCAAACTTTATCATCAGTTTCACAATAATGCTAAAAAAATATTAAGAATAATAATAATAGAATGGCGTTTTTAGTTAGTCGTCTTATATTTTTGTAACTGAGTTTTTCGTTATATTCCAATAAGTATTGGATGAATATTTAAACATAGAACGTGAAACGAAAAAAAATACTTTTCTACTTGGAATTAAACACAAGACTTGAGCAACCCATTAAACCTTTCTTTTTAACTTGTAACATGAAAAATTTCAGCGTCAGCTCTTAAGCTATAAAGGATGGTCCAAATATGGAACAATGTCGAGCGTTACAAGCGTCATTGATTAACATTTTAAATCCTTTTTACAAAAAATTTGCTTTTCGATTTTCAAATTTGAATAACAAAGAAACAATGTGGGGTATTTGGGTCGGATTAAATTATAACAGAAAGTTTTAAAGGGTTCCAGGTCAAGTGACTCCACAAACGGAAAAACATGTATTCTGAAATTCAGGTGTGGCAACATTTTTATTTTAAAAGCTCGGGTTGAGATCTATTTTTGTGAATTGTTAACCCGAATGGATTGAAGTATTTATGTCATGGGAGGGAAGGGAACCTTACACTGCGTTTTAATAAGGATTATCATAGGGAGTGGATGCGAAGCACTTGTTAATTAAAAACTTAAGACTTAGTTATAATTTGGGCCACATGAATGACACATGAATGTTGTGTTCGTGATACACCGTCAATATTTAATGTTATTATACAAAAAACTGAAAGTCAAGATGAAAAAATGATGACAGAATTTTTAGTTGTCTAATATATTACATCTACACTTGGAGTACCAAGATCTGATTTTTAATTATGCTATGTTAAATTTATTTCCATTATTGATACGTCATAACATCGTTATTCGCTTACCATCTTGTTACATGTCAAACTGCTAAGCATCCAATTTCCGCCATTATGCTTCAAAATAGGCCAAAGTAAAGGCCCTTCAAATTAAGCCTCGTCTTATGACGTAACTTTTTTTTCAATTTAGGAACTTATAGTACTGGCGAAGTGCCAGTGTTAGGATTTTCTAGGTAAAGTGGCGAGAAGCCTAGTTTTGTTATTTGACTTGGCTACCAGCTAGCTTATAGATTCAGTTGTTCTTGCGAACTCTGATTGCACGTTGTAGCAATTTGGTGCACATTGAGTGAAAATCATACTACCATACTTAGGGTGAAGCCAAACGAGCGTAATTTGTGAGTTGTGAGTCGCAGAATTTCGGCTGGCAGAAATTCTGCTGCATTCAGTTTCATACAAAAGTCCTGTTTGATCCACACGAGTGTAATATTGTGAGTCATGATTTGTATGAAAAGATATTTACGCAACCGAAATTATGCGACTCACAACTCACAAATTACGCTCGTTTGGCTTCACCCTTATAGAAATTATAGGGAGTAAAAGTACTTCTTACCGCAGGAATCTCAATTGGCACGATCGTTACGTCAAAATTCGTTACGTCAAAATTCATTTATCGCGCAGGAACCGTACATTTTTCCGGGATAAAAAGTTTCCTATGTTCTTTCCCGGGACTAAAATCAAGCCAACTTTCAGCAAAATCGGTTCAGTGGTTTGAGCGTAACAGACGAACAGACAGACAGACACATTTTCGTACTTATAATATTAGTATAGATAATCATCTAAGTAAAGGATATACGTAGTATGCTAATGAATGAAAAGTAGAAAATAAAATTAGGTATTATTACTTTCAGTACCAAAATATTTTTACCCGGTTATTTAATTTTATTTTATCTTAATAAGCGACGCATAAAATATAATGTTTATACTATAACAATATATTCTATACTTAAAACAACACAACAACAGCCTTAGATAATAATATGTGTAAGGGATAAAATTGCTTGTCTTTCGTAATAATAATTCGTAATTTTAAGGTGCACGAGTGACAAAACTCTATATTGTCTAAGTATTGCCAAAACTTGTATGTGACTCGCCTCACGACTTGCACCATGGTTTTATTAATATGAACCGGTTGGTCAAACAGGCAGAAAATTGCCCTTGGCGTGGTCAAAAGTAATGGACGCATTTCCTATTTTTCACAGTCCCCTAAATTGTCCGTTGGGAGTCAATGAAAATTGCTTTTCCGCGCAAATTATATTTCATACGTCATATTTTTATATTGATATTCAGCCATTTATCTATAGGAGTAATATCAGTTTCCAGTTTCGTAAGTGAGTATTCAATCAATGGATTCCATACTTATATTTCTGAGGCAAAGTATGTCTGTCTGTAGCTTTTGACGCTTAAACCACTGAACTGATTTTGATCAAAATTACTAAATACTTAACTGGATATACAAAAATTTTGTTGCATGTACCTACAGCAAATTTACAGTTCCAACTTGTCAAATATCGTAGTAATAATTTTGATTATCTTCATCTTTTTCAATAGTCTTCAATAACAAATATACTTACACAGTAGTAAGTACATTAATGGTTTTAATCATCAACACATCCAGTGAACTCTTTGATAATAATATTATTATATCACAATGTAGTGATAACGGTAAATTATAGACTATAGAAATAATATACTACGAAATGTACCGCAAATTCACACTTCACAATTCACCGTCTTAGATATTATTTAAAGCATCAAGCATCATTTAAAATTGTACAAACATTAAATGGCAGCCTAAATTTAAAACACGTGAGCCTTAAAGATATATAAATAAGACTCAGCGCGAGACACTTAGGGTGCGGACACGAATTGCGCGACTAATAGAGCGATAGCGACAGCGGAAAGCGGTGACAAGCAAAAATTAAATTTCATTGTTAATAACTGTATTTTAAAAAGATAAAACCGACTTCAAAATTGTACGTAATTGAGAATTAAAAATACCTATCTCCAAAACTACTGAACCGATTTTGATGAAACTTGCACTATTCCCTAAGTTGAACAGTACCTAGTACAATAAAAAAAGAATCACTAAAATCGGACTTGTGGTTCCGGAGATATGTGTGCACAGTCATAAAAACACACATACATACATACACTTTTAAAATTTGGCACATTTGTTCAGACGCTGATATAGATTAACATATTTGAAAATTGGGCAGTTCTGGAAATATTACATACATACGCGTCGAATTGATAGCCTCCTTTTTTTTGAAGTCGGTTAAAAAATAGATTCTTACAAACAAACGCTTTGAGTTTATAAAATAATAATAATAGATTTTAATGATAATAAAGTGATACTTTTTTAAATAATAATTTAGCTGCAAATATAATAAATTATGTTTAGGTCCTTGTAAGTGGCACATCTGTATAATTAATTGATTTCGTTAGATTCTCTACTAATTATTAATAATTTAAATAATGATTTATAGCTTAAGAACTCCTTTATCGTTTGACCTCAGACAACATTTTTAAGAAGAACGATCGGAAAACATGGCATTTAATGTCTTTAGACAGCCAAGTTTAAGGAAACTTGGCTGTCTAAAGACATTAAATGCCATGTTTCCCGCCATGATTCTTAGGATTTCTTGTGTCTACAGCTTGACAATCGATGGCAATAATGGCCAATCATGGACTTGCATGCTCTCCATATTATGTTCGTTTTGACATACTTAATCATGAGCCTGTGTTGAGGCCATATAATAAAGTATCATAACGCTTCCGCTTCGCTGATCGCTCGCACCGTGTCCTCAATCTTAAACGCAGTCGAGCGGACGTCGGAACGCGAGTGTTCTTATGTGAGCCCAGCCGTGCGCGACGCGGATCGCACATGCATACACTTTTTGAGTTGCGCAACATTCTTAATTTATAGCAACGTAAATGCGAGCTTATTTTCTATATGTCATGCATATGTTCCGGAATGTGGGAGCATATTTACAGAGCGTTTACAGCAATTTTGTTGCATCATTTCTAGTGTTTCTTTGAACTGAAAAAGTTAAATTTACAGCCCTGATAGAAAAAATCAAAAGCTTGCAGGGTTGTATGAATTACAACTTCATATTGAAATATTTTGTACGTTTGAAGAGTTATGTAAGATAATAATATTATAATAAAAGACCACGCAAAACGTTTAAGCAAAATTTGATGACACCTCCTACGAGCATTTTAGTCGTTAAGCCTCTGAACAAAGTTATCCATTAATATTACAAATTATTTCAGTAACTCTGGATAGAGCCACCCTCTAAACTTTCATCAAGTATATTTTTATCGGAGTGATGGTTTGACATTTATTTCGTAAACATCCCGCTATTGTTGGCTTCTTTTATGAAGAAAGATAAAATATTTTCTTGAACGAGTCAAGCGTTGCGTGAGGACTGAGGGCGAGGTGTGGTAGACGGTAGAAGCGATTGTCTACTTCGAGTTTCAACAAGACCTTGCACAGTGATCCACTTCGTTCTTTATTTCTAATTAATTTTCGGAGCTGTAGGTCGTATCTTTATACCAAACATTTAAGTTCGCTTAACGGTTTCGCTTTTAAAATAATAGTATGTATAGATAATGGATATGTTTCCCTAAAACTAAAATTATAATAATAATATTATAACTATTATGCGAGCGTAGAGGTGCTACGAGCGTAGAGATGCTCCGAACGTAGAGGTCCTACGCATCGCTTGAGTTTTGGACCCCAAAGATAAAATAATTTTACTTCTATTTTAACACCTATTATGAGAGTAGCGTCATTATGATTGGTAAAATTCATAACAAGCCGTATACAAATTAATAATTGATTTCGTAAAAAATAAACAAAATCAAATTATTTTAAAATGATTAAATTAGTTTTAAGCATTTAAAAAACGATTATTTTTAGTTCAAAATGGACGCTACGAGCGTAGCAGTGCTACGAATTTTCATCGCTCTAATATTTCAAGTGTATTTGTATCTCGGAATCTGTTAGTGTCTGAAGGTAAATAGATGTTCCTAGCTGGATCTTTTACATGAAAAATAGTATAATATTTTTCATATAAAAGATAGTAATAGTACGGGAGCCCTAGAACAAATTTTTTGTGACTACTAACAAGCAAATTTTTTTTGAGTAGCTAAATTCGAACAAAATTTTTATTTTCGAAAAATCTCGAAAGTGGTAGCTAACAGAGATAGAAAGGATTTCATACTTTGACTTGATGGTCCTAAAATGTGGATTGTTTTATTTGCAGGACAAGGTTACTCTTAGATTATATAACTATTAACCTATCAATATACAAAAAATCAGCTCGGTAGGGTTCCGTTATAGGGTTCTGTAATCAACAAAACTTGGTTGACTACTGTACCCTAAAACGGAACCCTAACCAGCTGATTTTTTGTATATTAGTAGGTTAATAGTTATACAATTTAAGAGTAACCTTGTCCTACAAATAAAACAATCCATATTTTAGCACCGCCAAGTCAAAGTATGAAATGCTTTCCATCTCTGTTAGCTACAACTTTCGAGATGTTTCGAAAATAAAAATGTCGTTTGTCTTATCAAAATGTAGTTACTCACAAAAAATTTGCTTGTTAGTAATCACAAAAAAAAATGTTCTAGAGCTCCCTCACCATAAAGTTTAATAATGGAGTCATTTTAACCTAATAACTCCTTTAGATTATTTATTAAAGGATTTTGTAATTTAAGTCATTTGAATGTACTTTAGTTTTAGCAATAAAATGTTTCTCTATTTTTCTGTATCTATGTATTTTGTTTGTTATTTTATTTTTCATATAACATTCGTGAGTATAATGTTACAATCTATACTGTATAGAAAGCTTTCAATAACATTTAATATTGACTAAAAGCCCAATCCATCGCCTGTTATTTGCAAATGATTTTTTACCACCAATATTTTTATTTACAAAGCAAAAACAAAATTTTTGGCTTTACTTAGAACAACTGGTCAAACATATATTTCTATTTTTAACTTTATTACCTAGTTTCCTAGTTTTTAGGGTTCCGTACACAAAGGATAAAAACGGGACACTATTAATGAGACATCGATGTCTGTCCGTCTGTCTGTCTGTCTGTCTCCAGGCTGTATCTCAAAAACCGCTATAGCAAGACTTCTTCATTTTTCACAGATCGTGTATTTCTGTTACTAATATAACAACAAATACTTACTGAAAAGAAAATAAATAGCTAAGCTAGCTAATTTGTTCCCATACAACAAATGTGATTTTTGGCCTTTTTTGCTCGTAAGCAATAGTAGCAACAAGCAGGCACTTGTTATTCACTACATCTTTAATTATATTTGTACTTTAATTTTAATTAGAAACACTAGGCGCATTTTATTACTACTCACTTAAGCATAAACAAACTATACTTAGTGTGAGCAAATTTATTCAATTTCTATGTGACACCAATTTATCTATTCACGCACATCCTTGAATAAAATTAATTCCAGAAATACACTGAGTCCCGAGAAAAATATGGAATCGATCCATGGTGTCCATCCCTTAAAATGTGCGATTCCTAAATTATAAATTACGTGATACTAGTTAACAAAGCTTAGAAGTATTTTTATCGAAATTATTATATTAATAATTCGTTCTCGCTAGTAAATTCTGCCATGTAAAACGCGTAAATCTTATTACTTAAACTCTCAGCATTCTCAGAACCAACCGCGTGAATTGACGAATATTTATGTTATAAAATTACATTGTACTCAATAGATATTGTTACGGTGTGCACACTGCTAATAATATACGGGAACTCCCCCTGGGTCGGAGCAGACGAGACACCGACTAACTCGTCAGAAACCAATTTGTCTGGTACCTGTAACACAAGTGCTTCGGGTACTTACCATGGGACCAGATTGACGTGGTGTGAAGCGTCTAAAGATAATAATATTTATTAATATAAAACAAAAATCTAAACTTATTAGCCTAGACGAATCAATTTTAGTTGAATTGAATTTTAGTTTAGTTTAATCAATCAAATATTACGTATTGTGCATTTCAATCTCATCTCAATAATGTTTTGAACATCATAATATTATGTTGTTCAAAACATTATTTTGTAGGAATCGCTCGTTTGCGCAGATATAAATTGCGCAGATTGAAATTTCGCTTTTATTCCTGTCATGCCATTTTTCCGGTGAATGACATGACAAGAGGTAAATCTAAACCATTCTCATATACACATGAACATACACACACTTTCATCCAAATCAGCTAAACACAAAATAGATATTATTATTGTTATACTAGATGCCTGTTATGTAACTCCATTGCACTGAATTTCGTTATTATAAATATAATAATAATATCAGTTTATTTCAGACCATAACAGATCCATATAGTGTTAGTATAAGTACAATGTTTCTTATGAGTTATGACTATGTTAGTAAATTACAAGCGATAATTATTATAATTTAATATGTAGATTAGTATATCGGACTTTCAAGCTTGATAGTAATTTCCTTCAGATATCTGTTGGAACTGTCCTGCACTCTTCGCATCATAGACGCCGATCTTTTACGCAGTATTGCTGGGAATCTATCAATACTGGCTGTGGCGAACATTCCAGACGCGCTACAGTACCGGGGCAGTTGCATCAGAAAATTCATGAGAAAATTATGAACCGTACCTTTTGATCGTGGTAACATTTGATAAAATTAGTTACGGATATAATTTTAGAGACAAGAAATGTCATAGAACAGTTTTTATCCCGGCAAAACGGTACGGTTTCCGATGACAGACAGATCGACACATTTCTTAAATAATATTATTAAGTATTACATAAAATTTTGTGACCAGCCTCGTGGTCATAATTCTAGCTACATTTTGCTTGACTTAGCTTGACTTAGCCTGCATTAGTCAAGACAGTAAAGGATATGTAATTATGTACGAGATAAATTATACTCCAGTCACATTTCATATTCACAGACAGAATGTTATGTCTTACTTTTAAGGGAAAATTAAGGTAGGTAAGCATTTTTATTCGTTAATTTGTTGCTAATCCATACTTAATATTATAAATGCGAAAGTGTGTCTGTTTGTCTGTCTGTCTGTCTGTCTGTTACCTCTTCACGCTCGAAACACTAAACTGATTTTGCTGAAATTTGGCATGAAGATACTTTGAGTCCCGAGAAAGGACATAGGATAGTTTTTATCCCGGAAAAATGTACGGTTCCCGCGCGATAAACAAATTTCGGCGCAACGGAGTAGCGGGCGTCATCTAGTTAAGAATAATTGTTGGAATGTTAAATACCCCAAAGATCCATACTAATATTATAAATGCGAAAGTGTGTCTGTCTGTCTGTTACCATTTCACGCCCAAACCGCTGAACAAATTTTACCGAAATTTGGTATGGACATATTTTGAGCCCCGGAAAAGGACATAGGATACTTTTTATCCCGGAAAAATGTACGGTTCTCGCGCGATAAACGATGTTTCGCCCACCGGAGTTGCGGGCGTCATCTAGTTTTGAATAATTTTCTGACTTCTTTCACAATTTTTTAATTTCAAAAATGCTTGATATTAATATTAAAGTGTGTATATCTGTCTTTTAGGTACATCTTTATGCTAAAATCTTTGCACTGATTTTGATGTTTGGCGTGAATATATATATATATATATGTACTTTGAGTTCCCTGCTTCATGGATACATATACTCGTAGCTTCTATCACGAACATAATACTATTAAATTATACTGTAAATATGTTGTCTATCATTAAATAAGATAGATACAAGACAGAAGATAAACGAAATTGAAGGCAATATAAATATAATAAGATATCAATACATGTCCAATTGTAATCCATTATTATAAAATTATTCGAATTACATTGCGTATTTTTCTAGTACGCTCGCAGTATTCGAAACACAATATTTCCAAAGTATTGTACGTGAATTCATAAAATGCAAAAAGCGAAGCATACTCTATTAGTTTTTCATAAAACTTGAGTTCAACAGTTTATTGGCAATAAGTCGTAGAATTTAATTCGAGTTTTCTGCCCCATCGGTTCGAGTTCCGAACATTGTATTTGTGATTGAAAACTAAAGTTTTGTTTCGCAATGCCATAAATCTTTCACGATCAACATCTGGCTTTTTCATTAATTACAAAATAAATAACGACAATATTCTTTAAATAAATTTTGTGTATTTCTAGTTTTTTCTAATTGTTTTAAGCCGAAGAAGTTTTAAGTCTTATTTTGTGATATTAAAGTTAACCTTTTTGGCAACTTAGTTTGTACTGTGTTTATATTATAATACTTATATCGGATCTTCAAAATACACTAAAATAATGTGATATGTACAAAGAGACGCCGTTAATTTTTAAGGTTCGTACCCAAAGGGTAAAAACGGGACCCTATTACTAAGACTTCGTTGTCTGTCCGTCTGTCTGTCTGTCTGTCTGTCTGTCTGTCTGTCCGTCTGTCTCCAGACTGTAACTCAATAACGGTAGCTAGAGAGTTGAAATTTTCAGAGATTATGTATATATGTTGCAGCTATAACAACAAATACTAAAAACAAAAGAAAATTAATATTTAAAAAATATTTAAGGGGGGCTCCCATATAAGAAACGTGATTTTTTTGGCTTTTTTGCTCTATATCAATAATGGCAACAGGTAGGTACTTGATTTTTTCTCGAAGTCCTTAGTTATATGTCTTCTTTAATATTTAATAATAATA
This sequence comes from Lysandra bellargus, assembly GCA_905333045.1. Lineage (NCBI taxonomy): Eukaryota > Metazoa > Arthropoda > Insecta > Lepidoptera > Lycaenidae > Lysandra > Lysandra bellargus. The sequence continues at coordinate 4,547,967 of HG995354.1, forward strand.
TCAAAATAAAATAAAAAATTAAGGGCGGCTCCCATACAAAAAATACAAGTTTTGGCCTGATTTTGCTCTATAATAGTACGGAACCCTTCGCGCGCGAGTCCGACTCACACTTGGCCGATTATTAAATGACATGTTCGAAACTAAACAACAGATATCAGATTAGAATTACTGACAAGGTAATAACGTCTGCGGTGGCCTAAAGTAAACTGACCTAACTGCAAAACTTATGTAACTATACCAGCTCTAACATACACAAACTTGTTACAAAAGAAAATAATTTCAAACAAAAATAATCTAAACTTTGAAATTACTCTAGTGAATTATACCAGTTTTTATCAACGAGCGACGTTGTCATCTGACATTCGATTAGATAAGAGTTAAATCCGATTGGAAGTTTCTTCACGATTCGCCTTGAAAAGATTACAGCCGATCTCCGAAGTTTGTTTATACTTGATTTGCCTTCTGATCAGTTGTTTTGCGTCGACTAATTTGGTTATGACGTGCCCCACATTTATGAAAATCAGTCTATTCTGAGATTATTTTCGTTAGCGCAATGGAATGGATGGAGTAGAATCGCGATTGAAATCTGTCAATTCAGCACAAATTTACAAATGAACGCGTCGCATTGCGGTCTGAAATGACCCTTACAACATTACAAATTTTCAAACAACTTAAATAAGACATGTATATTAATGTTAGTGGAACATATAACATATTTTAGTGTTACCACAGCCGCAAAACTCCGTTCAAAGCCTGACCTTGGAGTCCCAATAAAGATCCTTGTGAACACGACATAAAGACTACATCAGAGGCAAATTAACTCTAAACGGTTTCTGACATCTTTCGCCTCAAGTCTCTACAAAATTGAATCTTATGCTGTCGCAATGAAGGTCATGTAACAGTAAAATAGCAGTAAACGGGATGTAAGTTGTAACTAGGCATCATCAATCACCGAACCTCCGTCGACAAGCCCAGTCAGCGAGTAAGAGCTTACGTTTTACTTCACCATTCAATCAATTCCTGTAATTTTTTAAATCCTTAGTAATAGTATAAAAGATATATGTTAGATAAATACAAGCCAGAATGGCCTATGCTGCTGCCCCACTTCAAAATCTATAGTAAGGGCCTAAAACAAAATATTACAGGAGAGCGCATTCTATATCTATACTTATTATAAAACAAAGTCGCTTTTTTCCCTTATGTCCCTTTGTTCCCTTTAATATTTAAAACTACGCAACGGATTTTGATGATTCTTTCAGTGTTAGATAGCTCATTTATCGAGGAAGGTTATAGGCTATACTTTATCACGCTGAAACTAATAGGAGCGAAGAAATAGAGGAAAATGGGGAAAAAACGGAGAAAATTATTTGAAAGGGCTAACTTGAACTCGCTAATCTCAGAAACTACTAGTCCGATTTGAAAAATTCTTTCATTGTTAGATAGCCCATTTATTGAGGAAGTTTATAGGCAATATTTTATCACGCTAAGACTAATAGGAGAATGTGAAAAAAAACGGGGGAAATTATTTGAAAGGGCTTATCTCACGAACTACTGGAGCAATTTTTATGTTATTTGGCACAGATAAGAAGTAGACCACGTGAAGGATCATAGGCTATCAATTTTAATCATTTCTTCAGTGGCTATATATTTTATACCCGTGCGATGCCGGGGCGGGTCGCTAGTACATGTTATAAAACAAAGTCGCTTTTTTTCCCTCATGTCCCTTTGTTCCCTTTAATCTTTAAAACTACGCAACGGATTTTGATTTTTCCATTTGTCGAGGAAGGCTATAGGCTATATTTTATCACGCTAAGACTAATAGGAGCGAAGAAATAGAGGAAAAAGTGTAAAAAACGGGGAAAATTAAATTAATTCAAACTTATACAAAATACAGACGGAACGCGGGGGACGACACACTATTCCGTCGCGTTCCGTTCGTATTTTGTATGCATTTTTGCGGCGAAATTTATGCCGGCGTAATTCAGCCTAGTGTGTTTAGACACTTAGACTGAGAGTAAGGTTTATCTTTCTACCGAGCGGCGAAAATGTATGCCTGCTTTTTTATTTCAACCATTGTTTTTTATAAGTAAAGGTAATAAATAGGTAAAAAGGAAAAACAGTATTTTCAGAACGTTGTCCTGTTTGTGTTGTGAGATAATAATTAATTAAACTTATATCTCAAGGTTTCCTTGTAGCAGAATGTTAAATAATAATAAGTATTTAAATTATAACACGGACAATGAAGTAAAAAAAACACAAAAATTCTGCGTATTTCACTATTATTTACAAAACTGGATCTCGACACGAAAAATACCGTTCCCTCAGGATATTACGTGTATAATAAAAGTTATTTATATTAAGTTAATGTACCAAATATTTCACAATAAAACTACGCCCAAGTGGAATCGTTATTAAAATATATTTTGTATTATGTGTAAACTGTTACGTAAATCTTTGACAAAGAAATTAAGCGGTGTGAAAAATGTGTGAGTGACATCAAGAGCCTATCTGAATTAGAATTTAACGACTGCAAATCCTAATTTTAAAATTCGTTTATTACTTTTTATTTCATGTAACACATACAAATATTTACCTATATCTTCTACTCTCCTATGATATTGTATCTAAGAGTATTAATCCTTCGATCGCGGATTCTTGGAAATCTATTGTTATTCTATTGTTGTTGCGATCTTATGGGGCTTGATAGGTTAGGTGTATTTAGTTGATGTATAGAGCAGATTTTTAGCTATCACATAACTTTTATATAGGGCTTTGAGCGCGGCAACCGATTCAAGAAATTCTGTAAATAAACCTAACACTCGTCTAACGTCGTTTCTAGTTCGGCAGACTTCGGTACGCTGTTTGTGTGCGTGTAACTAGACGTATGCGTGTAGGATAACTGCAATAGCTTTACCGCGGCAGACCCCTAGTGCCACACGTATTTTTTTAACCCATCAATCCCCAGGCGGCAACCGGCTGCCGCATAAAGATTGAAAATCTATTGCGTCTGCGACACCCACGATGGAGGTGCTACACAGGCAAAAGTAGCATAAGATCATTTGGGATGGTTGAGAAAGATCCAACTTTAGCAGTGGACGGCGATAGGCTGATGATGATGAAGCAAGCGAAGTCACAGGTACACCTTTTACATTAAAAGATTTTCAGAGTTTTCAGATATGACAAGTCAATTTAGAAGTTCCAAAAATGTTATCAGCCTGAATAGAAGTGTTTTTACAAGGCTTTCCACTTTAACGGTCCAAAGTTTTTTAGAAGATATTTGCGATACAATACACGGGAAATCGATATTTGTCTCCTTTTTGTTTTTTTTACGTTTTTTTATATAGATTATATAATATGCAGATAACAATAATATTATAATCCATACTAAATCTCTCACCTCATCACCTTGATAAGTGGCAGTCTTCAATCGTGTGTCTTTCGCGTAACTTTTTGCCGCGCACTGTAAGACTCTGGAATGAACTGTCACCAGCAGTATTTCCGGACCAATACGACCTGCAAACATTCAAGAAGAGAGCGTATGGGACCTAAAATTGCGGTAACCCATTTGCTCGTTTGCCCCCTAATTTTATAAAAAAATTTAGCCAAAGTGCATTCGATAGTGTTAAGAGCTAAGCTAGAAAATAATATGGGATTTGACATTGCTGATAGCGAGCGTCGTGTCACTTAGCGACATATCCTTGGAACCAGTTCTGTCTAGTATTCACGTTCTACTGTATGCTTTATACTGTAAGCATGAACATTCTATTCATATTTAAAGAGGTTTCTTTGTGTGACCCAAGTCACTTACGGAAATAGTGTACAAACCGAAAGTTCCGGGTCACGCGTTATGAACAGACCGGGATAAAGAAGGATTTACGGTTCCGGATATGGATTTGACTGCCGTGATATTACAACTTTTTAAATAAAATAAGGGGGCAAACGAGCAAACGGGTCACCTGATGAAAAGCAACTACCTTCGCCCATGGACATTCGCAACATTAGAAGAGCTGCAGGTGCATTGCCAGCCTTTTAATCCTTCGATAGCGGATTCTTGAAAATCTATTGTTATTCTATTGTTGTCGCGGTCACCGGTGTCCTTATGGGGCTTGATGGGTTAAGAGGGAATACGCTCTCTTCTTGAAGGTTTGCAGGTCGTATAGACTTGTGAAATAAATTAAAAAAAGAAAAATAATCTTAAAAAAGGAAAAGATACAAAGTTGCTTTTTAATAGCAGTTATAAATAGCAGTTTTTTATCAGCTATGGCGAGGTCAATGATTTTTGTACTTCTAATCCCAACTCACGCTGGTATTCACGTTTTCTTTTTGATTAAACTTTGCCAAGCGTTTTAATAAATCCTAGCTGTCTGTATTTCTTCACGTTGAAATTGTTAAACTATATAAAATATAAAAAAATTGTCCCGGAAAAATGTACGGTTATCGCTCGATAATCTATGAAATAATAGTAAGTCAGTAATCGATGAAAGAAAAATAATATTATATTTATTATAATTGAAGACGTGAGTGGAAGAATCGTACAAGTAACATTTCGTAACATACGGACAATAACTCATTTTTTCCCAAATTATTTTTATAAAACTTGTAACTTATCTACTCTATAACCTAGCTAATATATCTGGCTACACATGTAATCCATAGTTTTTCTATTTCAAATAATTTTTCCGGCCCTAAAGCCTCCATTTAAGCGAAAAAACGGGAAGTTTTTTTATGTTACTTACCTTATTCATCCACTCACGTCTTGAATTATTATCCTTAACGGTACACATAATCACTTATCTATTACAATTATATGGCGAGATATCTCGAGAAATTTTTTAATTAGCACCCATTTCGGTATTATTTCGTTGATCATTAAAAGTTTACGGTCGAACAAATGAATTGTGATGTTGTTAGCCATGTTTCATTTTCGACTTTGTGTAAGATTACTGGTTTCCAACTTTCTGTAAAAAGAACGTTTCTATTCTTAGATCGGCTAGCAAATATCACTAACTAAAAGCCGAGCTTTGTGAAGGCTCGCGTCGTCCTTTACTGACTGATGATACCACATCCACATATAAAATATAAATAAAAATTGCTACATAATAATATTATGTTAAAGCACAAATCAGTAGGCGTGATAGTTTTTTCGTAATGTGTACCCCAAAATGTACAGGTTGTGGGATATACTAGGGCTCACTTCACTCGCCCTGATAATATCTGTCTGTTCATGAATCAGTTTTAGGGCCTGTTTCACCACTTCCTGATAAATGCCGAATAGGCTATCCACCACTTAACTTGACAGGTGAAGTATGGAGAATCTGTCAAGAAAGTTGTGAATAACCTATCTGGCTCTTCAGGAAGTGGTGGAACAGGCCCTTAATCCTTCGATCGGGAATTCCAAGAATTGCTATTGTATTCTATTGTTGTCGTGATCACCGGTGCTCGTACGGGCTTGATGGGTTAATAAACAGTAATAAATATATACACTTTTCATGCACCTATTCCACTTCTATACTTATAAAATTGCATAGCCTGACTGACTGACTGATTCATCATCGCTGAGCAAAAACTGTTAAAGTTACAGCCACGAAATTTGGTGAGTAGGGTTGTTTTATTAAGTAGACACACACTAAGGAAGGAATTTTGAAAATTTTACCCCGAAGGGGATGAAATAGGGGTTGAAAGTTTGAATGAAAGTCCGTCATTTCTTAAGTTAGGAACATGAAACCCAACTCCGTTATTATACTATCCTAACGCGGGCGAAGTCGCGGGCAACAGCTAGTTATTCATATATTTTATTACAATTTTATGTTCTACACGACCGGTTTCTATTTTCTTTTCCCTTCCCACAATTTGCATACAATTTTACAAATTAAATAATTTATTTACATACACGACACAAAAAAATATATATAATCATTTTTTTTTCATAACTACCCCCATTCATACATTAGCGGCAGCATTTCTTCGATTGTACTGCTCCGTTTCCGTTTCAAAGGAGAACTTTTCGAACAAAAGTAAAAGAAACATTGATTTATACGGTCCATACATCAATGTTTTGGTTTCCTTAATTCCCTTCGTCCAGGAAAATTTACCGTATTAACGTTGACTTAATATAATACTAGCTTGCCCGGCAAATGTTGTTTTGCTATATACGTTATACGGTATTTAGTAAATCTTCCTCCGCGTAGTTTTAATTATCTTAGCATATAATAATATAGGGAAGACAGCGATTTAAACGTTACTCGGCACACATACCCAGTGTTGGCCGAGTGCATTATCTCGCCTATCTACTCAGTAGCAGTAATCAAGCCATATCAAGCCCTTAGGCTCGTACTTACGAAAAATTTACAAAACGAGCCCGAGAGAGTCGGCCGGCTATCAACCCACCGGAACAATCGGCCACCGCATACGTGACTCTTATAACTCGATTTATTTGCGTCCGCGTGAACGAGCGGCTTAGCTGCTACATCGCAAGATCACGAGATCACAATCGTTATGTACAATATTGCTCGTGATCTAGTGATGCAGCGGCCAAACCGCTCGTTCAAGCAGACGCCAATATTATAGGAAATATAACTTCGTTTCGCCGTACATTTTTCCGGAACTAAAAGTCCTATGTCCTTTCCCGGGACTCAAAGTATCTCCATACCAAATTTCAACAAAATCGGTTCAGCGGTAAGGGCGTGAAGAGGTAACAGACAGACAGAGTGACGGACGGACAGACAGACAGTCAGACACGCTTTCACATTTATAATATTAGTATGGATACTTATAAGTAAGTGCCGTTTGTGGGATCGTAGGCTGACATGGGGCCACGGAAGATCAGGCGCCACGGCTTGCCGCGGTCGATGCCTGAGTGGCTTGAGCTTGAGCTGGCTGCGGCGTGTGCATTGCACAGCCATAACCGAGTACTTTTTAGTTTAATTTTAAGTAGTTAAATGTCATAATGTAATATGTATGTTGTCATGTCAATTCACTTGTTATTCCTTATGTTGTTATTAACTCTAGCTGTATTCTGTCCCTTGCGTGTATAATAAAGTTGGTTTTATTTTATAAATCGCGCATTACGAAAATTCACGAAACGATTCCTAACAAGTCAGTCTGCGATCAGTTCGACTGAATCGTTTGGCCTCAGCGTATATGAGGGCCTTTACGGTTTATCCTGCAACCAGGTACGTGTAATCGACGTAACACTGTAACGGTACAGCGCTTGCATCTCATTTGCCTTCATTACCCAAGCCATGTATCACTGTCATAAGCATTTCGAGATATGGCCAAATTGAATATTAGGTAGATTACCCACTATTATGACAATCGCGGCCATTTGTAATCGGTCTATTAGGCGGTACATATCAGATTTGCATGTGCAACCGTTGTAAAGGAGTGCTTTCGACCGTATAAATAGGTAGTACGGTTTCACAGAAATGTGATTAATGTTGACTAGATGACGCCTGCATCTCCGTTGCGTCTAAATTCGTTTATCGCGCGGGAACCGTAGATTTTTTGTGAAAAAAGTGTCCTATGTCCTTTTTTCTCGGAACACAAAATATCTTTATACCGAATTTCATGAGAATCGGTTTAACGCTTAAACAAGCGCGTTAAGACTGACAGACAGACTCTCAAATTTATAATATTAGTAGATACGGATGTTGCTTTCAATATTTTTATTCATAGAGAGGAGAGACGTTATGCTCGTCGCCCATACATTCACCCGTTTACGCAGCATATTTAACGCAGCATATTTTAATTACTAGTAATGGGCCGTTGTCTTTGTGCGCCATGTGACTGTTACAGATGTACAAGCAGACCTTAATAAGTATAATATCATTCGCTGTATTAACACAAATTATAATATGAATTTTATAAAAGAGAGGAATAATGATCAAAATAGTACGGAATGCCTATTTTATGACAGCATTCTTTAAGGTTCAAAACAGCCGTCAAAGGGAAAATTAAAAAGTATTAAGGACTTCCGAAATACGAAATCAAAGTTGTAACAAAAGCCCGAATGTACTGAACACGGTATTCGTTTTAAAATTTCACCGGGATCTCGTAATCTGAGGAGGTCTTGTACAAAAGTACCCTCTTAGGCCTCCTTAAAGCCGAAATTTACAAGACTCGAAGAAAATTAAATTCCAAACGTTGGATTCTCTTCCGAATCTTTGTTGGCGTATGAATATTATCTTTAAGTTAATTACATTGTTCTGCATGTCTGAATTTGTGTGGATTTGACAGACTTCAATTGGATGAGACGACTTGATTGAGATGACTTCTTACGTCATGCAATGTCAATTCAATACAAATTTTGAAATGCATCTAAATGTTGCGTTGTAGTCTGAATTGACCCTTAGGGTCAATTAAGACCGCTGCGCGACGAGGCAAGGCGAGGCGCGGGGTGGCATAAATCTGTATGGATTTGACAGATTTCAATTGCGTGAGACTTGCGTGAGACGTCTTGCGAATCTGTCAAATCCATATAAATTTAGAAATGCATCTACGTGTCTCGTTGCGGTCTGAATCAACCCTTAGTACCTACTCTTGACTTGAAATATGTCGAAATATGTCGAAATGTATTTTTATGTCTATATTTTTTTATATTTAATCACGTAGGTACTATACTCGTAAATCTATGGTATCTAAAATATTACATTTAAGTAAGTAAATAATTTAATTATGTGTTAAAAGTAGAGCTTAAAATCATTTCATTACTAATGAAGTCTTCTATAAATGTAAATTATTCATTTTGTATATTTAATTAAAAGCGTTATTAAAAATTAAAAATATATTTAATACTTAGTTAATTTAGTCTAATAATTATTTAAATCTATTCTAATCTATTTTCCTAGTGCTTTCGAAGTACTTTTTTGTTTATTCATATTATTTTGCTTTCATTTGCATGTTTGAACTTTTTATTTCATGTTTTCTAATATTTTATTCTAAGAAATATTGTAATCACCAGCGTTTATACAGAAAACAATAAAGTATTTGTAGGGCTTAAATAGCCGTTATTACTTTGTAAATGTAAATCGAAGTAATTAAGAAAACAAAAGATAATTAAACCGTAATCATTAATTGTATAAATAATAGCAATTCCTTAAGCCTGCGACTACACCACGACCTCCACACAAACAACCACAAATCTCCCTTAGAAACGGGTGCGTTAGATCCTTGAAATGCGAACAGTGCCAAGTCATTGATATACCGAAAACTGACCGCTTACGTAGTCTTTGTCAATCTTAAACCTGGTAACCCAAAAAGGGGTCTAGGGCATTCAATAACATTAATGTAATTTTTTTTGAGCCTATATTTCGAATGTTGAGCGTCAGATTTTGGGACTTTTTTGATGTGCTGGCCCTGTTTTTCAGTTTTCAAGCGTCCTTAGGATGAGAAGTGACAAAACATCTGATGTAGCGCACCGATCGATATACCATTTGTTTGCTATACTTTTACTATTAAAGAGAAATGAAATAAAAGAGGAGAATCCATACTAATATTATAAATGCGTAAGTGTGTCTGTCTGTCTGTTACCTTTCACAGACAAACTGCTGAACTGATTTTACTAAAATTTGGTATTGAGGTATTTTAATTTCAGGGAAAAGACAAAGGATACCTTTTATCCCGGAAAAATGTGCGGTTCCCACGCGATAAACGAATTTTGGCGCAACAGAGATGCGGACGTCATCTAGTATACTTTTAACATTTTAGACTTTCGCTTTGCATTATAATTAAAACTTATTAATCGGGACTTAACGCGACTTATTCAAATAGTAATGCTAATACGAGTACATACTTTTTCTCGACGTTTCGGCCGTGTTGCAGCGGCCGTGGTAGGATCAAGAAAAAGTATGTATTCGTTGTAGCATTACTATTTAAATAAGTCGCGTTAAGTCCCGATTAATAAGTTTTAATCATACTTTTAGTACACTATGTAAAAAGTAAGAGCGAGAATTCTCAGCTTCTCGGCAGAGTCTAAACATGCCTTAAATCTCCAACAATACAATAAAGACGTCATTAGTGGCGAAATCAAAAGAATGTTTGTTACCGACATCATAATATCCTGAAGCGATAATAACAAAACAAATTGGGTCCTCAAGATTGCTTTTGTTTGGATTAAAAGATTTTCGTGCAAACTAGGGCCCGCTTGAGCTAGTCTGGGTTATTGTAAAAATAATTTGCCTTCTCTTTCCATGGACGTATAACAAAAGGCGGACGGAGTCCCACCATACACAAAACTGTATCCTTCAGAGTCGGCCAGCTGACTGTATATTGTACACGGTCCGCACGCACACATTCTTACGCTAGTCCATACCATTTGACAGGCGTAAGAATGTGTGCGTGGCCGACTCTGAATACACAGTTCTGTGTATAATAAGACTCCGTCCGCCTTTTTTTCTACGTTCATGTCTCTTTCATAATATAATATTTGAGGGAAGAGGGAGATATTTTATTGTATTTCTCGATTAACTGCACGTAGACAGTTTCACTGCCTGCGTTAAACGATGTTCGTTTAACAAAAATCAGGCCCATTCAGCCAATTAGCGACCTGACTCTGTTGTGCCAAAATTAATATAGAGGAACGGTACATTTTTACAGGACTACTACTGTCTACTATTCTGCTACAGTAAGGGCCTGTTTCACCGCTTTCTGATAAGGTGCCCGATAGGCTTATTTAACAGATTCTCCATACTCTATTGTGTCAAGTTAAGTGGTGGATAGCCTTATCAGGAAGCGGTGAAACAGGCCCTAACTATCCTATGTCCTTTCTCAGGGCTGCATATTTCATCAAAGTTGGTTAGCCGTTAAAGCGTGAAGAGGTAACAGACAGACAGACACACTTTCGCATTTATAATATTATTAGTAAGGATTTATATGTACATTGTACATACCTAGCTAACGATACCTGGTCTCCTAGATTTATTGACAAGAGCTTATCTTTTCAAGAGCGTTGTTGATTGGTTAATTTTCTTGACGCTAGCCTAAAATAACCAATCAACTCCTCTTTATACACCTCAAAAACCAGGCATGACTAAGAAACAAATATTAATTACCACCAAACACTGCACGTGTTTTGTATACGACGTGAAATTGTCTAACCCAAACGCCGCGGTCGACGGGTATATGAGACGTCGGGGTGAGTAATCTCTGACCCTTAATTCCCAGTATCCATCTGTTTAATATCCGACTCGTATAAGCTATCGGTAAACCGCCGTCCTATCTAATGACTGCTGAGCTCTGTCAACATTATCATGATCATCATGATAATTATTTCTTCTATTTTGAGAACAAAAATAACCTTTTGGATAGTAGCTGTTCTTTAATGATAACGATGAAACTTGAAAACCACAGACATATTTCAAGATATATTATACCGCATGTCGCTCCATTTGTATGAAAACGAGCGTGTCACTTTTTTCCTACCACTGTGACGTACCGATGATAAGAAACGTGTCCATTATCAAGGCCAACGTTTTTTTTTATTTGAATTTCTACAGCTCAATACGGCATTTTTATGACGTCCGATTCCGATAGCAGACTAAAGAACAGACTTTCGAAAGACGAGCATTGCTCGTCGTTTGGGAACGCGACATGGCACGCGAAGTACATACACATGCGGTATCTATCTTGATCTATGTCTGTGTTGAAAAATAGTGAATACTATGCAAAGGTTGGAGCAGAGAGCGCTACTAGCACATACAGTTAATAATACGATCAAAATATTGCACATATCATATCAGAATATTGACAAAGACGTCAAAAGTCGAACAAAACTTTTACTGTCTGTGCTGGTGCTGCCTCTAGCGTGAAAACATTTCAGTAATATTATATACTACTTGCCGCCTCGGCAACCGTTGTTTTGCCATATAAAGTATTTCGTCCATATTATTTTACTGAAGCGACTAAATAAGTATGGCACTATGGCAACGTCCATCGCTATCCCATGCACGAAAGAGTGGTCGCCATCAGTCTCAAGTTGTAACAATTATTAACTATTATTTATTCAACAATTAATGCAACTTATCAATATAAAAAGTAGCCAGTAGCCGATTCTCAGACCTACTGAATATGCATATAAAATTTGGTAAAAATCAGTAAAGCCGTTTCGGAGGAGTACGGTAACTAGCATTGTGACACGAAAATTTAATATATAATATAAGATTACATAGTGCTTAAAAAGTCATGGTTACAATCCTACGAGACTTTTGATAAGTGTCACTTGGAGAGATAATTAAGCTTAAAACAAACCTTAGCGTCAGTGACAGGGACGCGGTACGCGATACGGGAGCGTCTGCAACGCGAAACTGGCCGTGCACACCTGCGCGACTACGGTGCGAACCATCAAACGTTACTATCATGTATCAAAACGTATGTATCAAACGACACAATGTATCAAAACGTATACAAATCAAAAAATCATAAACTAAAGAGTTGTAGAAAATAATATAAAAAAGGTTTTAAAAAAGAAGTCTAGTTATGTACACTTCTAAACACGCGTCTGACAACTTGACGCGCACGTTTCGCTTGCCGACGCGAACATCCCGCGTCGTGGCCGTGAAGGTGTGCACGGCGCTATAAGATTACATGGGCAGCGTCCGCCGCGCGGTAGACGCTATCGCTTCGCAGTCACTTTGGTCGCGTAGGTTTGTGCAATCCTTTACTGTTTTCAAACTGTCGTCGGTGTGGGTGTGGATATGGCCTTTTGTCGATGTTTATCAAAGTTCATTGATATCATTTTGAATTAGAGATAAACTACGATAACATGGCGCACCCCTCCAAAATTCAAAACGTTTGAAGTGCGTTGTCTTGCGCGGTCGGCTAGTTATGATTAGTTTACCAACAAATCTTGGTAATAAGTGACATTAAGTGAAATATTACGAGTACTTGTTGATTGGTTGAATACTTACTACATACAAACTCTTTCATAAGGATATGACTACACACATTGAAACAGTAATTAATTGGAGGGGCGCGCCATGTTATCGTAGTTTATCTCTACTTCTGATTTTAACTTCAGTGACAGTTTAAATCCATTATTATTCAAGCCATTACAATGTCATCCACCATCCATCCATCTCTCAAGCATCCTTGTAGGCCTGTAAGCAATATCACCATACATGTCACAGATTTGTTTAAAAACTTTTCCGGCTTTCGTATTCTTTACATAGTATTAAACTTTACAAGTTCGTCAAGCGCGACCTTTTGTGTACTTAAAAACAATCCCAGGATCGAACCTGCGCCCTTTTTCGAGGCTTATGATTAGCATAATATAATAACACGTGTGTAATTTGAATAAAATTCGTTACATTTTAAATACGACCCCTGTCAACCTAATTTTAAACCACAAATTAACATAGGTAGCATTAACATATGACAACTTCTGACAAAAGTTTTATCTAATTATGTACTTTGGACCCGACTAATTTAAAAATTACGTGACTCGTTCGATAATAATATGAATATGTTCGCACGAAATAATATAATATTACATATTTAAATAAATATAATTACTAATTAGTAAATAAAATGTTCAGTAAATAAATTAAATTTGTAGCACAATAAAACACAAAGTTTATTTTATTATAACTACAAAATTAAATACATTTCTCAAAAAAGATTTTCTACAGTAAAAATTACTCTTTGCTGTCATTCCCAGACAAAGTGTGTCTCAAAAGGCGCGGGTCAAAGCCTGTTCAAAGGAAGACAACACTGCATTAATCCAAAGTTTCATTATTATAACAATTTATGAACTTCCTAGCTGTCCCGGCAAACGTTGTATTACCATATAAATTATCTCTAGCATCAATATAAAAAATAGATAAAACCTATTCTCATGCCTAACGAATGTAATACAAATAATTCATAAGGTAGGTATTTTATGAAGATTAAGATTTTAATATTAGGAAATGAACGATGTTTGAAATTATTTTATCACACAAAAAAAGGTAACGCAGAAAAAAAAAACAAGTAACGTAAGTTACAACGCAAGGATACCAACTAATTTTACGCCTGAACTTTAAACATTAATTTTGACCAAAATCTTAAATCAAGATTTGACGGACCTTCAGGGAAATCAGGAGCGTAATTCTCGTACCCTATTTTTCAGTTCGCACGGTGTCGCATTCGCACCTGCGGCAATTCGTGTGTGAGCAAGCGAGATAGCACGCGAACCGATTTAATAGATCAATTTGTCTTCAGGAAATCATGCGCGGTCGCAGTCTAAATTTTTCACATCACGGATCGTAAGGCCGGCCATAGACGGACCACATCTTGTAGTCGGTCACGATTGCCGAATGTAGTTTCTATACTAAATTCATATCCGCAATAGACAGCCCGTTCGAGCATTTCTTAAGTCGTTCAACCACAGATATAGATCAAGATAGATACTGCATGTCCCTCCATTTGTGTGAAAACGAGCGTGCCACTTTTTCCCACCTACTGTGACGTACCGATGATAAGAAACGTGTCCATTATCTAAGACAACGTTTCCATTCGAATCTCTACAGCTCAATACGGCCTAATTAGGCATTTAGGCATTTTTAAAATTGTGATTGACGTCTGATTCCGATAGCAGACTAAGAAACAGACTTTCGAAAGACGAGCATTGCTCGTCGTTTGAGAACGCGATATGGCACGCGAAGTACAAACACTCTGGTATCTATCTTGATCTATATATTATGTACGTTCAACGCAACCGCTCTAGAAAAGTCAGTCCCGACTGCAACTACCGTCTATGGCCAGTCTAATAGGCGCAATACCTATTTTAACATAAAATAATCTCATAGTAATAATCTAGATTTTTGGGTCTTCCCCTCAGTGATTTCACTACAATATGTAGACCAGAAACTAACTTCGGTGTCTGAATATGTGCTCGCAAAAATAGTCTGCGATTGACATTCGAGTTTAAAAATCAGTCTCACACTATTACAGATTCATACCCCTAACACAGTTCGTGATAATACTCAATCAAACTTGTATTAGCTCAATTGAGTTCAGACTATGGGCCGATTCGATCGAACTCAATTTATTGAGTTGAGTTGAGCGATCAAATACTGGGACTCAATGAATATGACGTCGTTAAATACTGGGTCTCGAAAGTGATTATATAAATGTATTGGGTTGTAGGAATGTGTATTGAAAACTAAGTTTATGAAGTGGGATCGAACAATGAGCGATATATTTTATGTCTTAGGCATATTCAGTCTGAGATGGGTCTTACAGAAGGTGCAGCACCAATCATAATAAAATTACTGATACACCATAATATTTGTTGCTTGACAAAATAAATAAAAAATCGGCCAAGTGCAAGTTGGGGTCGCGCACAAAGGGTTCCGCACCATTATAGAACAAAAATCGTAAAAAATGTGTTTTTGTATGGGAGCGCCCCTTGATTATTTATTTTATTTAAATGTCATTATTAATCATTAAACTATAAATACAGCTGAGCATTTTGTGTACATTTCAATTGCCTACCTGTTGTCAAAAAATGTTTGAAAAATCATGTTTATTGTATAGGAGCCCCCCTTAAATATTTAATTTATTTTGTTTTTAGTATTCGTTGTTATAGCGGTAAGAGAAATACATAATCTGTGAAAATTTAAACTTTCTAGCTATTACCGTTCTTGAGTTATAGCCTGGAGACAGACGGATAGACGGACAGATATCGAAGTCTCAGTAATAGGGTCCCGTTTTTTAGGGTCCCGTTCCGTGCCCTTTGGGTACGGAACCCTAAAAACATTTATTCCCGATAGCCTCTGATTCGATAGCTCACCGCGCAGTTATTGTTCAATATTAAGTGTGACGCGCGTCAATTTGCTGTCGCATAAGTAAGATAATTGGTTAGAACTAGAATTCGATAACTTAAGTAAGTAGTCGAATTCTTGTAGACAACTTAGGGTGGGTTGCAACTTGCACCAGAGGCGTGGTTAAAGTTACAGTTATGGTGAAAGTTATGGTTATAGCTAAGGCTAACATAACTTTAACCTTTAAGTACACGCGTTCTTTTGGGTAACGTTCCGTCACGCGTGGGGTCTAGAGGTACCCCAATATAAATATACGGATAAATTCAGAGTAGTTTTATAATTTTTAAAACCCGTTTTATATTTTAAGAATAGATATTATTTTATTTATATTAAAAATATTTTTTTATTATTTAAATATTTTGTAGTAAATTTACTGTTTATTTATATATTTTTTAGTGTTTTACTCTATTTTTTAGTGTTTAAATATTTAGTAGTAAATTAAGTAAAAAAAAAATTATACACAAAAATTTTTTTTTAGTGTTTAAATATTTTGAAGTTAATTTTTGTTCAGGAACCTAGGTAATTACTATTTTAAGCTGAAAAATAACTCAAACATGTTAAATATTTTCGTATGACAAAATTATTTTGGTATTACGTATGTATGAGAATTTCGAGGGTAACCCGTGCTCTTAAGCTTTTAACATACTGGTATCATTTTATTATAATGTTTAATTATGTAGGTTTTATTTAATAATAATAATATAATAATATCTATGGACGCTTCACACCACGTCAGTCTGGCCCCGTACTAAGTACCTGAAGGACTTGTGTTACAGGTACCAGACAACGGAAATATTTTTAATACTTTTATACTATACATATATTTCAGATTTTTATTATTCATACACATATTTAATACACATCCAGACCCGGGAACATTGAAAACTTTTTGTTCCGTCGGCGGGATTCGAACCCGCGACCTCCGGCTTGAGCTGCCACACACTCAGCCAATTGAGCCACAGTGGTCGCCATCTTCCGAACTTCACAATTATTCTTTGGAATCATACATCTCCTGCAACTTATCGCCCTCGAACCATGCGAAGAATATACCATCCTCATTACCACGATGAGTGGCAGTCTTCCACCGTGGGTTTTTCGCGTAACTTTCTGTAAAACTCTGGAACGAACTGTCACCAGCTGTACTTCCGGACCAATACGACCTGCAAACCTTCAATAAGAGAGCGTATTCCCCATTAAAAGGCCGGCAACGCACCTGCAGCTCCTCCTAATGTTGCGAGTGTCTATAGTGACCCGTTTGCTCGTTTGCCCCCTTATTTTATATAAAAAAGCGACTATTTAGTCCTCCGTGTGCACGCAATATTTTTGACATGCCCGTGTGGACAAGTTATGAAGTTACTTGTTAAAAGTTTGGGCGAGCCACGAAGTACGCGAAACCACTTAATATAATTAGCAAAGTTTCTTCTTTTGATACACGTCCAAAATTTTTCACTTCACGATTTACACTACAGGTGGATTTATTAAAATTTCTTTGCCTTGCACGTGTAAGTTTTTTTTCTTTCTTTTTATAAACCTTGTTAAGGCGAGAAGCAAATGCAATAACTTAAGTGCGCGCTACATTTTTATAATTTATGCTCAACTCGTGAGAACATGTACCGCTACTAATAATATTTTCATCAAAATAATAAATATACGTAAAACAACTCTTCTACCAAAATTGGCTAGAGATTTTTATGCAATATGGTTTCTCCACGATCGTGTAAAGGAGCAAATCGTCTAAGATCGCCCACGGTTGTCGTCGATTGTACATGCTGTAGAAGGCTACGCAATTAAATCATCATGGTTTTTTGTCATTGTTTAACGTCCAATCTAAGAAACGAAACATAATTTAAAACATGTAGCTCCATCATGTGAAACCGACGTCAAAGGCGTGTCTAGACAATATCAAAACAAGGGGTTTATAAATCAGTAATTTGAATAGATAAATCTGTGATGTTGTCCCTGTCACCCAACATAAATAATTAACTGATAACAATTAAGCAACACGTTCAAAGCGTAGTAAAAACTTGTTAACTCTCCCGCAAAAGTACCAGACTATTATAGAGAGCAATATTATTAATTCATGTACACTACCCGACATTTACAGTAAGATTGGATCCTGATTTGGAATGGCTCTCCAAACTCCGGGTAATTCCGTTCCGTCCCACATCTGACCCTCATCAAACGGGAATTGTCATTGCGTTGTACTGGATGGTGTTTATCAATTGACAAAATATAAATACGTTTTATATGAATTTTCGGATTAAGGTGGAGGGGATTAAAAATTGGTAAGGATTGCTTAAAAAGATGTGAATATGCACCCATAATATTATGATCTTAATTGGTTCGTCAAAATCATGAGCTTACAATCTTATACTTTACATTACTTATACAGGGTGTAAGAAAACAAAGTGATAATACTGTAGGCTGTCATATAGAGTTCGCTATGAAAGTAGCAACGCTGAAAAAGTAACCTTTTTCACCTTTGTGTGGCCTTTGCCCAGCAGTGGGACAGCAAAATATGCTCTTTAAAAAAATTGAAAAATTTATAACGCAATAATTTCAAAAAATTGCGAAAATTTTCTTGTACTTTGTAAAACAATGCGAACAAAAATTTTGCTCTTTCAGCGCTGCTACTTTCACAATCAACTTTATTTAAGGGATACATACAAAGCCTAAAGTCTTATCACTTAGTTTTGTTACACTTTATAGTAAAGTAACGAACAGCAATATAATATTTAAATTGTATAATATTTATTCGAAAATTTTAATTCTAATGTACTCTTTAAGTCTAACACAACTTTAACTACAGCTATATTTTTTAGTATATAACAATTTTTCAGAAATTATGTGTGCATGTAACGCAAAGAAATAAAAGCACACAACAAAAACATTGTCATGAAAACAGCGCCAATGACACGATGACGTCACGATGATGTTAAAATCAAAGGCTTGATTAAAAAAATCAGCAACAAAGAAACAGTGCGGGACAAAGTGAAAAGATTTTCTCATTATGGCGTGTGTCGGTTAACAGGTTGGAAAACAATGATATTGCGAACAAATGATTCATCATCAGCAGTTAAAAGTTAAGCCAAAATAAAAAATAAAGTAAGTTTTATTTCTGAATAAATAATCAAATGTTTCCAGAACGTCGTACGTGTTGCCAGCTACCACCGGTTCAACTAAACCAGCGAGAAGAACCGATGAAAGAAGCTCGCACGGGCCATTTTTTACCAAAATAGTTGAATAATTTGTGGTTTTAAAAAATAAAAGTTTAAACAAAGTTTGTAATAAGGCAGAGATCTGCACCATCAATAAAGTGTAATAATATAAAGTATAAAGTATAGTAGTAAAGTATTATCTTCGCTTCAAACAGATCTTAACTACTTTCACACATCAGATCAATTGTTTTCTGAGGAGTTATAATATAATATCCGTATTCGTATGGCTAGGCCATAACATTGTTCGATAGCGTTGTGGTAGACGCCAAGCAACACTGCTTGATTTTATTTTATGGCATTATGTTGCATTGACGCATTGCGTTGTCGAATCTTTTGACGAAATGACGAACACAAAATTAAATGGGAGGCGAAATGACTCGCAGACTTGCGCTATCTTGACGTGCGTCAATGCAACGCATGTATATAAAGGGGGTGACAGACACGCCACGACACGACACGAGTAAGTACGTAAACTTATGGCTCGACGATCTTAATCGCCTGTGTGTCAGCAAAGAGCCGCTAGCCGCGAGCGGCGCGCCGTGAGCCGCGAGCCTCGGGGCATGGCAATCTAGTGTGAGCGATTCTCGAATCTCGTGTGTAGTGTCACCGATGCGAGCCGAGTAAGTTCGCGAACTTAAAAACCGCGTAGGTACTTTAAGTTCGTACGTCTATCACCCCTTTAATGCGTCGTTCAGTTCCGACGACTCAATGCACAAGCAATGCAACAGCACTATACAGCTTCACTCCTGCTCATATGACCATGTATCAAATGCACACAGGATGCGGTTTCAGTCTGCAGCTAATGTTGATACTCAACTTGACGCATCTTCAGAGCATACTCGAGAGACTAGCTACCACACCAGTGCATTAGTATCAATAATGTATGTCAAGGATTTTATCAACAGCATTATCAATTTCTCAGGTCATACTACTCGAAGGTGCCTTCATCAAAATATGGTGACGATGGAAGCAACATAGAAGTAAGCAATTTACAACAATAAAAAAAATATTTAAATCATCTAACTTTTTAAAATATTACGCGTGGTTTTTACGTACACAAAATAAACATTATAATACGAATTGACTCAAGAACTCTACCTGGTTTTTTCAACGATAAAAATTATGAATTATACTAACGTTATGAAAATCTTATATATAAAATTCTCGTGTCACAATGTTAGTTACCGTACTCTTCCGAAACGGCTTTACTGATTTTTACCAAATTTTATACGCATATTTAGTAGGTCTGAGAATCATCTACTGGGTACTTTTTGATAAGTGCATTTGTTGAATGAATAATAGTAAATTATTACAACTCGAGACTGACGGTGACCATTCTTTGTGCGAACTGCGACGGGATAGCGATGGACTTTGCCATGGTAACATACTTATTTAGTCACTCCAATAAAATAATATGGGCGAAATCATAGACTTATAATATATGGCGAAATAGTCTTTAATCTTTATATTATGGCAAAGCAACGTTTGCTAGGACAGCTAGTTGTAGTATAAAATAATACGATTATTATAAATATCACAATCAGTTAATTTTATTCAGATACCAGCTGTCCCGGTGAACTCCATGTCACTTTAAAACCTTCCCTGGACTTCTACGAATATTTTAAGACTAAAATCAGCCCAATCCGTTCAGCCGTTTTCGAATTTTAGCGCGACTAACACATTTGAAAATCCATTTTTATATATAAGAGATACAGCTTTTAAATATTGTATATATTTTTCGTTATCATATTATGGACCACGAGCCCGCGAGGGCCAGACCTTCCTTCGTTTCGTAAAGCTGAAAGTTTACCTGTTTGTGACCTTTATAGAGGTAAGAACGACCAGGAACTATGGAGTTTCGGTCGGTGGTTACTTTAGGAGGTATCCAGTCCTGAAGGTCTACCTGACCTTCGAGAAGGAGTAAAAATCAACTTTATAAGCTTATATTCTTCGCGGTAAGTGGAGGAATCTCGTCTTCCAGTGCCGGACATTTTTGACAGTTGCTTCCCACCCTTAACTTTAAAATTTGCCGATTTCGCTGATTTTACAGACGTGATTTAACAGTTAAAATACAGTATTTCTATAAGTTTTAATGCACAACATGTAAGATCATTCCAATTATAATCTAATGTTGGAGCTAGATTTTTTATTTTTTTAAGTATCTTTAAATAATCCAACTCAAACCCGCGACAGTTTTGTGATTTTTGCTGTAAGAGGTTTAAAATATCACCTGTTTATGGATTGTATTGACGTCTTAACGGTATGAAAAAAATACAATGTACTGTTGAGAAAGTCGTTTATAAAATATTGGAATTACTTTTTACCACTTTAATATGAAATAGTTGAGTAAAAAAATATGTAACTCGGCAAAATTTTAGAGGAAATGGGCAAAGAATTGCTGTTAATTTCGGCAACTTGGAGCTGTAATTCATAAAAAGAAAACGACAGAAATAATCTATAGATAAAATTCTATCCAATTCGAGAAAAAAAAATATTGTGCCAAAAAAACACGATTCAAAACAACCTAAATCTCACATTATATTTCTCGCCGCAAGTTCGAGTCGGCTTTCAAATATATTTTAAATCTAATAATTAATATATATATATTTTTAGTCTAATAAGGGGAAAAACCTAATAATATTTCTGTAGCGAACCTTTGCAATTTCGGAAAAATTGGCAAAATTTCGTATACGGACTCTTAAACTTTATTAAAGTACTGTGGACTTTGAGGGTGTCAAGCAGTAAGTTTACTCTAATAGGCTCATTGAAAAAAAAACATAAACGGGATATCCTTGGATATAGATACCGTGATATCTCTATTTCTTGATACCTAAAACTATTCTATTTGTATATTATCTCTAATATACAAATACAATATATAACAGAGCGAGACAGTACTTCAGTCCGGACCAACGCCTACAACTCTACAAGGCGCAGGTTCGGCCTCATATGGAATATTGTATCATCTCTGGGCAGGGGCGCCAAAATACCAACTGCTTCCTCTGGATCGCATCCAACGAAGGGCCGCTCGAATTGTTGACTGCCATAGTGTTTCAAACAGCTTGGACCCCTTGGAATTACGCCGAGATGTAGCATCACTCTGCATCCTCTATCGGTTGTATCACGGGGAGTGCTCTGAGGAATTGTTCGGAATCATACCACCTGCAACTTTTCGCCATCGTCCCACGCGGAAAAACATACCATCCTCATCACCTTGACGAGTGACAGTCTTCCACAGTGCGTTTTTCGCGTAACTTTCTGCCGCGCACTGTAAAACTCTGGAACGAACTGTCACCAGCAGTATTTCCGGACCTATACGACTTGCAAACCTTCAAGAAAAGAGCGTATTCCCTCTTAAAAGGCAGGCAACGCACCTGCAGCTCTTCAGATGTTGCGAGTGTCCATGGGCGACGGTAGTTGCTTACCATCAGGTGACCCGTTTGCTCGTTTGCCCCCTTATTTAATAAAAAAAAAACAATAGTTTTAGGCATCAATATAACCAGTTGCTTTTGATAGGGTCTGATACATTAGGAACATGTGTTTTTTATGCTTTAAGGACCTATTTCACCACTTCCTGATAAGTGCTATCCACGACTGATCTGACAGATAGGGTATGAAGTACATGTCAGATAAGTTGTAGATTGTCTATCCAACACTTATCTGCCGGGCTAGCACGGCCACCAGTAAAAATGCGAAAGTATAGACAAACTGTGGAGACATTCCGATCTTTAATCGTTCCGAAAAATTCAATTATAATGCCACTTTATGACAGACTATAGTCCCAAAAATTCAAATAATATCATATTCAATGACATATTATATATTATAGTCTGTTAAAGTGGCATTTTAATTGAATTTTTGTCGGTCGCGATTAGCCGCGGTAAAGATCGGAACGGACCTTATAAGTTCATGTCCACAGTTTGTCCATACTTTCGCATTTCTACTGGTGGCCGTGTTAGCCCGGCAGGAAGTGGTGAAAAAGCCCCTTAAACTTTTTTCTTAATTTTACTTTAGGTGATGATGATAAACAAGGTTTTTGATTGGAACCGTCTGACGCCCCCAGGTTTGTGTGCTATTAAAGATTAATATAGCACTGTGTGGCCTACTATTTATGTAAGTGTGTACACTGTAGATTGATTAAACCAGACTCCGGTAAATCTGGAGCGAGCGCAGTGTTGCCAGCTCATTTCCGAAATTTTGTAAGCAAATTTTAGCATATTTTTACAATTTCAAAAATAAAATTACTGCTAATAATTGAGGAAAGCATGCATTGATGTCTACGAATAATAAAAACTAAGGAGGTTGATGTTGATTTTTATTAGTCATTTATTATCATAATTTGCTTAAATTTTTTTACGTATAATAACATAGATCAAAAGTAGCCTCATTAATAATAATATTAGTGCTAAGTAGAAATTAAATACTTCAATGTTTAAAGAAAATACATTTCAAAATTTAATAACTTACAACATTGCATTAATAATCATCTATTACTTTAAAATAACATTTCAAATATTATTTTTAAATTTTCTAGCGAAATATAATTTGATATCTGGCAATACAGCGCGTTAATTATTTCCCACATTTCAGTATGAGCGCAGTGTAAATTGCAATTTGGTACATGTTAGATTTACATACAATATTGAGTGACTTTATTAAAATGCGGAAAAACTTTTATTTTTTTGCCTCCGGTTATAATTTCGCGAATTTTATATTCAAACTGACCGCGGTGTAAAATATTTTTTATGTAAACGACAATATTTTACAGTCGATCTGAATGTTTGTTTTCAGGGTTCCGCGTTAAAAATAATACTTTTACATACATTCCGTATTGATTTGCCAGTATTAAATCGAGTGATAAAAACAGAAACTTTAACAAAGAAGTGTGAGTAGGTGTTTAGCAACAAACACCGAGGCTCAAGATATTTTTTTGTATAAGATAAGATTACAGGTTAAATTACTTGGTGTTCCGATGAACGTCGTATAAATTTTCACTTAATATTACCTTCCTGAACTTCCACGCACATTTCAAGACGAAAATTTGCCAAATCGTTTCAGCTGTTTTCAAGTTTTAGCGAGACTATGACAAAATTTTAAATCAATTATTGTTAATCAGGGCGAGTGAAACGAGCCCTAATATATCCTACGACCTGTACATTTCATGGTACACTTTACGGAAAAACTATTGATTTGTGCTTTAACATAGTAATTTTTATTTATATTATGTAGATGCGTTATCATCAGTTAGTCAAGGTGTGACCACGTGAGCCCTCACAAAGCTCGGCTTTTAGCTAGTATCTAGATGACTTTAAATATTATCCTCTAGAGCTATGACTAAAAATAACAATCTACTACGATTATGCTATTTTACATCAGCAGCTAACGAACTAATCAGCCAATAATCGCTTAACTCCAAAGCAATTTATAAAGCTGATATAAGCCTGTGAGTCTTTTACTCGTAGGAAGCCACTCTAAACGTCTGCAGTCGATAGTTGAGTTGAGTGCAGTTATATTGGATGTTGGTTTAAATTGAGTTTTTCAATCCTTTTGCGAGTTGCAATTTATCACAAGTGGTGATATATCACCATATTTATATATACTATAATTGTTATTGTCCTCGTCTCCTAAGGCATTTTGCTTATGTATCAGACACGAACAAAACACTCAATATTAATGATTAGTGTACGATATAGATATACATAGCGGCTTATGCTAGAAATACGTCTTCACGGGACTTAAAAAAAAATCTGATCATCATAATATTATACCTTGTATCATCCTTTATTATTTTACATCGTTAAATTTATATTACAGTTTGTGTCGTTAGATTTACAAATTAGTGACATTAATATAAGCTATATTTCTACAATGTAAGAAAAAAAAAGACGGTTTGCACTCCGGGAGTGCCGGCAGAAGTGAAAACTTAAACTCATTTTTTATGAAAATCGATTTAAAAAAAAATAATTCAAAAAAACGATCGTTTTAATCAATTAATCGAAACCCTTACTGTCGATTAAAAAATATCGACAATCGAAAAAAAGCTGCTGTCAGACAGACTGTCAGACACTTCTCGCGACAGTTATCTTGCAGGTGGAAAACGCAGCCTTAATCAGCGCGTCTGCTAAAGAACTCATTTCCCCGACTGTACATTTCTGCTAAACAACTCATTTCCCCGACTGTACATTTCTGCTAAGCACAATTTTCCCCGACTGTACATTTCTGCTAAACAACTCATTTCCCCGACTGTACATTTCGTTCGAGTTCGAGTTCGACACAAAACACTACTCTCCAACCGTCTTACGCTTTTTCTATGGTTTTTCGATCAACACGAAAATCTGACGTGAGTTTCACAGTTTTTACCCATCCCACAAAAGTGCTCAACGCTGCTAAAGAAGTTTTCACTTCAAAAAACTTTATTTGTAGAACTTTAAACAAAAGTTAAAAACACAATACAGAAAAAATATGCACAAAATATCGGTCTTACTGTTCACAGTAGTTTTTTTCAGACAACCTTTAGGCCGCCTACCTATTTGCTATTTGTATTTTATATAAAAACTAGCTGTCCCGGCAAACGTTGCTTTGCCATAATATTAAGTATTTCGCCCATATTATTTTATTGAACTGAGTAAATAAGTATATCGCCATGGCAACGTCGATCGCTATTCCGTCGCACAAACAATGGTCGCCGTCAGTCTCAGGTTGTAATTATTTACTATTATTTATTCAACAAATGCACTTATCAATATACAAATTACCCAGTAGCCGATTCTCAGACCCACTGAATATGCATATAAAATTTGGTTAAAATCATTAAAGCCTTTTCGGAGGAGTTCGCAGACTAACATTGTGACACGAGAATTTTATACAGAGCGTAACAAAAATAAGTGACAATACTTTAGGGTGTGTACGTGTTCCTTGTAGAGAGTTCACTGTGAAAGTAGTAGCGCTGAAAGACCAATTTTTTTTTTCACTTTTGTATGGGAAAACTCGTGACGCTCGTGCACTTGCCCATACAAAAGTAAAAGAAAAATCGTCTTTCAGCGCTGCTACTTTCACAGTGAACTCTCTACAAGGAACACGTACACACCCTAAAGTATTATCACTTATTTTTATTACACGCTGTATATAAGAAAGATATACAACGAGCATTTTGAAAAATGTTAAACTGCGGACACGGTAATTCGAACCTGTGGCTATTCTGTGAATCCAAACGTAAAAGTATAATAAAACCGTAATTCTGTGTTGATGTGCAGATAACGTTGAAAACAGCATCATTAAAATCTGGTGCATATGCAATTTCATAACGAATTCCCAACGCTGTGACTACGGATGCGTCAAATGTATCAAAGTACACAACTTTTATTAATATTCTGTTACATTTGTGTATGTTTTTAATGTAATTTTTACTTATATTTTTAAATTACTTGTGATATATTTACATTTTACATTATATTTAATCCATACTAATATTATAAATGCGAAAGTGTGTCTGTCTGTCTGTCCGTCTGTCTGCCTGTCTGTCTGTTACCTCTTCACGCTCAATCCGCTCAACCGATTTCGCTGAAATTTGGCATGGAGATACTTTGAGTCCCGGGAATGGACATAGGATACTTTTTATCCAAAAAAATGTACGGTTCCCGCGCGATAAACGAGTTTTGGCGCAACGAAGTTGCGGGCGTCATCTACTATCTAGTATGTACTAAATGTTACACACAAATTAATTCCTTCATGTATCCCGGAAACTGTAATATTTTCAGGATAAAAACTATATCTTATCCATACTCCTTTGGTATTAGAATGAAATATATTGCTTGCAACTTTGAAGAGTTCCTCAATAACAACTATATCCTATGGAAGGATCTCAAATCAACGCCCACCAAACATCCAAATCGATTTATTGTTATTGAAGGAAAGAGATAGACTAATGCACTTTTGTGCAGCAATAATTCTTGTTTACTCTGTTTTTCGGGTTGACTGCATTTTACACAGACACTGTTGACAAAATAATTCAAAGAACACGAGTTTTTCCCCAACAATAATTTCCTTGGTGCGAATGAAATGACGTCATGTCGTATGCGAGACAAAGAACTAGGTAGATAGGTAGGTAAGTGTAGGTACTAGCTGGTAGAGTACAGACGAGACCTCGAGTACCCTCATTGTCAACCAACCAGTACTTTAATGTGGGGTCTAAGTGGATATTTTAATAAATTGAAGTTGGTATTTTATGCGCAAATATTATCCAAAGTGGAGTTGTTGTAAATAAAATAAAACACATCTTAAATAAAAAAATATATTTCATAATACACACGAGAATTTGTAGATTACGAATTTTCTTATCTCTACTTAATCGTGATTTTTATGTATGTTTTGACTTTCTTTTATATTCGAGCAAATCTGTCAGACATATAACTTTTAAACACTACAGTTTAATGAAGTTATTGAAAGTTGTTTTGACTTTCTTTTATATTCGAGCAAATCTGTCAGACATATAACTTTTAAACACTACAGTTTAATGAAGTTATTGAAAGTATGGTTACAATAATTTACATGCGCAACATTCTCTTCTATTTTTTTTAGCACTAACTTAATAAATCAGATTTAATCCTTAATAAAATTAATTAGGTAAGTAACAAGTTGTTAACGATTACTAATTCCTATCTCGGTGATATTATATTACGGACAATATTATTATGTTATCTCGATGATATCTGCATGTACCATCGAGGAAATTGATTCCTAGGCAGTTGACAGACTAACGTCATTTGGTCGGATCATGTCAATTCAATGTTAATTGTGATCTGTCGACTGGATTTCACGTAACGCGACCAAATTACGTAGTTCCCCTATCTGCCTAGGTATCAACTTCTCTGATAGTAGGTACATTGTACAGTACTATCACAGAAGTTGATTCATAGGCAGACAGGGGGTCTACTTAATTTGGTAGCGTTATGTCAAACTCAGCTGACAGATCACGACTAATGATATTAAATGATCTGACCAAAATATGACGTAAATGAATCAATTTCTTCGACAGTACATGAAAGTCAGGATAGTTCCATTTTCAGCTATGTGGCAACATCCTTATATTTAGTTATACGTTAAAGAAATTTATTCGTAGCTAAATGGCGGACTTACCTAATTTTATCGGGTTATATCAAACCCAGCTAATTGATACTAACATGATTGAATTGCAAAGTGTCGAGAGCAAAACGTCAAATAAAAAAAAAGTGTGTCAGCTCCGACGCACGACTGGAGTTTACATCAATTTTTTTTTCTCAATTCTAAGGCCAGAATCGAATAGAGGAGAAAAATCCAGGAAGATCAAGCCGAAGAAACTCATATCCAGGACAAATAGTTGCCGAGTTACAAGCATTCAAACTTTGACATTGACAGCTCGGCAACTGTCAAACGTCGAACAAAAGCGGCCATAACTCCGCTCCCACTAGGCCTAGAGGAATGGGGTTTCTTCTAACATCAAAGGCAACACCTCGGCTACCCCCTCCCCGAATTTGAACTAATCTACTACTCTACTACTTTTTTATCTGAATAATGTGTACATTCTATATGTATATCTAATATTTACCCGGGAATATCCACTCTTTAAACTTTAAAGGATTGTGCATTCAAATCTTGTTAAAACAAATTAGAAAGTTGCGCACTAAAGGTGCGCACCAAAAACGTGACACATTTTCGTTACTTATTAGTAGGTTTTACCCCTCGGATTTTTCTCATACCGGGCGCCTTATGTATGAAAATCGATTGTTAAGGTGTAAACTCCAATAAACTCCAAAAATAAAAAATTGTAGTCTATCAGGTACATCTGTCATTCTGTGTCTATGCTATATTCCTAAAAATTTTCCGTTATGCACATTTTGTTAAACCGAGTATAGTTGTTTATTCGATCCACGTTGTAATTATTTGCTCACCTCTCATCAAACATAATGCAACCAAATTATGTAGGTCTAGGCTACAAAATTATAAGAGTTTGAATGCATCACTCGCTATAGCTTGTCACTTAGTCCTGTTTCAGTACTGAGTACCTAGATCTTGAAACTTGTTCGAAGTTGCAGTGATTACTATAATGACACGGTTTGTGCTAACTACAGTTTATTTCAACAGCTAATATTGCAAGTGATATGTAATACAAGTTATGACTTAGGATCCTGGATAAACTTTTCTTATTTGTATTCGCGGGAAATGCAAAAGCGGAAAACTAACTTTTCACTTTGTTATTCATATCAAATATCAAGCCTTTAAAATTTTATTATTTTCTATACATCTAATAACGGAGATTTTCTTGCTGCTTAATGTAACGAGAATATAAAAAATTTTACCCATCCAAAAACGCACCAAATGCCGCTTAAAAACAATTCACCAAAATAATATTGGTTTGGTATAAGTACACACTTTTTTGGCAGGTTACCTCTCATTTTTTAATATTTTTAAATTATTTTTGATTGCTTACCTTTAGTTACCTAATTAATTTTGTGGCGAAAACAACGTTTCGTTTTGTAAATACTCGGCACAAACAACCCCGTGATTGACGGCTTGTGTACGAATCAGTAATCAACCCTTTTATACTATTTAGGGTGGTTTACCATCAGAGTACCCTGTAACTTTTGTACACTTCGCTATAATATTTTACTTATTTATTACGCCCGCATTGGTCCTTCTTGCCGGGTACAATCATGATTGTAAGCATCGTATTAAAGAGATTCAGAAAATAATTACTAAAACTTTATTCTGAAAAAAATCAGATTGATTTTGTATTAAAATTTTGAATACAGAAAGGAAATATTATTTATTTCATTATATGCATTCTTTAGGCGGTTGAATAGCCTATTTCATTTTGATAACATTTGATACAATTATAGACAGTTTCATCCACATATCCTACTAATATTATAAAGGCGACAGTATGTGACTTTGTGAGTTTGTGAGCTTGTATGTTTGTTACTTCTTCACGCTTAAACGGCTGAAGCGATTTCGACAAAACTTTACAAGGAGGTAGCTGATATCCTGGATTAACACATAGGCTACATTTTTAACCGACTTCCGTAACGGAGGAGGTGTTATGTTCATAGGCTACATTTTTAACCGACTTCCGTAACGGAGGAGGTGTTATGTTCATTTTTTTAATTACTTATGTTCAACGACGACTCCGCCGTTTTTGAATCAATTTTCAAATTTTTGCCGTCTCCTACTTACTAAACCCCCTCCACTCTCTTCCTGAAAGTGTTGTTTTTCACAAAACAGTGTCGCGTCCTTAGTGCTGAGTTTTAATTCTCCTTCTTAGAAACAAACTAAGTTATTATTTATAAAAGTGAATTTATTCTAACCTAAACTAAACATACAGATAATATCGAGTGTCATTTGATTCATAGGCTTTCGTCCCGTCTCCTATTTGGGGGGGCTGTGCCTCCAAGCCCCCTCTCCTAGAAGTGTTACATAAAACAAAATTTGATTTTCAAAATTTTGCCGTCTCCTACTTGGGGGGTCTGCGCCCCCCCAAACCCCCCCATCCCCATATTGATAGCGTTGCTTTTAACGAAACAGTTTAGCGTCATTAGTACTCAGTCTTAATTCTCCTTTTTAGAAACAAACTAAGTTATTTATTATAAAAGTGAATTTATTCGACCCTAAACATATAGATTTCGAGTGTCATTTGATTAATTTTCGTCCCATCTTCTACCAAATCCTAGGAGTGCTGCTTATCACAAAATAGTGTCTTCTATCAAACTTCCATCTCTCAATCATTAAAATGGAAGTTTCCGATGATCAAACTCAATTTATTTTGTCTTTAATACTATTACAACACAATTTAGTTGCAGGTGGTATGATTCCGAACAACTCCTCAGAGCACTCCCCGTGATACAACCGATAGAGGATGCAGAGTGAAGCTACATCTCGGCGTAATTCCAAGGGGTCCAAGCTGTTTGAAACACTATGGCAGTCAACAATTCGAGCGGCCCTTCGTTGGATACGATCCAGATGGAGCAGTTGGTATTTTGGCGCCCCTGCCCAGAGATGAGAACAATATTCCATATGAGGCCGAACCTGCGCCTTGTAGAGTTGTAGGCGTTGGTCCGGACTGAAGTACTGTCTCGCTCTGTTAAGAACACCAAGCTTCTTCGAGGCTAATTTGGCCTTACCCTCTAGATGATATCGGAACTGGACTTCGCTCGATATGTTGACGCCAAGTATCTCAATGCTAGGGGAGATGGTTAAAGATGTGCCCTCGAAACGAGGATATACGACCATTGGTGACTTTTTACTGGTGAACGCGCAGACTTGTCTTGTGTTTAGAAGTATTATGGATCAGGCTGTTGATGAAGATGATTATGATTGGTGAAGTGAATCTGAACATGGCATTGGATTAGATTTCAGTTCTTTTTTTAGGCAAAAATTTAGCCTATATAGGAACTAGGCCCTATTTTAACAGATATGTTTTTGGTGGGATTAAATATTATACAAGCAAGGTGTAACGCCACGCATCAACTGCTACGCGTCCCTTTGCTGCACTCAGGGTGGAACTGGGAATATTAATTACTGAAATGTAATTAATTAAAAATTTTGACATAAGCCCCATGCATTATCTGTCAAACTCTTCATTTAATTGAAGGGCGTTTTTCAATAATTAATTAATGTCTCTGAGTACGTCGGTATGAATTCTAAGAGTCGATACTGCAAATTATATTATTTTTTTATTTTCCATTTGAATCTAGACTAACTATTTTTTATAACATAATATATTGCTTAGTGTGCACTAAGCACATTCATTTTCGTTGGTGAAATCACACCTTAGTGCTTTTTGCAGCTAGAGATCAACTACGATAACTTGGCGCGCCCCTCCAAATTTCAAAACTTTTGAAGTGCGTTGTCAAAACGTTTGAAGTGCGTTGTCTTGCGCGGTAGGCTAGTTATGATTAGTAATTGACCTACAAATCTTGGTAATGAGTGACATTAACTGAAATATTACGTGTACTGTGATTGGTTGAATACTTAATACATACAAACTCTTTCATAAGGATGTGACTACACACATTGAAACAGTAATTTGGAGGGGCGCGCCAAGTTGTCGTTGTTGATCTCTACCTTTTATTATTTTTAAATAGTAAACACTTTTTACGGCGCGTTTTCTGTTGTAGCGTTTGGAAAAACGCGCGTGCTAAATGGCGCGCGCAGAAAACGCACACGTCTGAACGTGCCATTACTAGTTGATCCTCTATGAACGTGACTGTACTTGACTTTAAAATATTCAGTTAGAGCTGGTTTTGAATGGCCAATAATATTGAATATAATAATTATTCCTGCCGTCATATTTTATAATAATTAATAAACTTAATATTTGCGGTGTGACTCGCTAATTATGTTAGCTGGCTTTAGTAAGATCAATTCACACTGCACCGCGGTACGCATTTTTTTTAAGACAGACATTATTTTCTGTTAAAAACATGACGAATCTATTAGGGTTCCGTTTTTTGCCATTTGGCTATGGAACCCTAAAACAAACTTTTCTGCTACAAAAGAGGTTACATTTCATTACGTTTCTTTGAAAAATCTCGTATTTTGATCTGAGCTATATAGTGGCAAATGGATTACGCAAGATAAAAGTGTGCTCATTTTTTGCGCAGTAAAAAAACTATTTTTTAAACGCGAAACCGCGAGAATCATGTCACAAAATAACTGTGTGAAGAGACACTAAACCAAAACAATTGGTATAATTATTGGATTGTTTGCATGAAATTTGATTCGGAATATTAATTTTAAAGTGTAAGTTGACCCCGGCTTAAAGGGTTCCGTACACCATACATAATGCTGTAAGCTGAGGAGGCTGCGCGGAAATCTGCGTTAACAAGTACGTTAATTTGTAAAGCTCCGCTCATTCAAAATGTATCATCATCTTATATATCTCGTGTCACAATGTTAGTTACCGTCGGTAGTCCTCCAAAACGGCTTTACTGATTTTTACTAAATTTTATGTGCATATTCAATAGGTCTGAGAATCGGTTACTGGCTACTTTTAATATTGATACTTGTGCATTATATTTTAATAAATAAGAGTAAATTATTACGACCTGAGACTAACGGCGACCATTGTTTGTGCGACGGGATAGCGATCGGCGTTGCCATGGCGACATACTTATTTATTTATTTATTTATTTTACACTCTATGTACAATGTACAATGGCGGACTTAATGCCATAGGGCATTTTCTATCATTCAACCATTGGGTGGTAGCAGAGACAATACTAAAAGGACAAACACAGATGCTTTCTGTTTAGAGAAAAATACACATTCAAGAAAGAAATAATGGAATTTAAACAATAAATACTGATAAAGATACTAATATAGTATACATATCAAGTTACACATATATTTACATAATAATACTACTATAGCGATTGATATAATACATAACTTATACATATTATAATATATAACCTATACAATATATACACATTATACATAATATATACATAAGTTTATACATACATCCATATAAAACACTGAGTAACGTATACTGTATTAAACGTCTTATGATTCTGCCAATTTATTTAGATAGAGCAGTCGGACTCTACGTTTAAACGTTTCTCTGGTTGGGCTTAACCTGATTTCCGGAGGTAGGGCGTTCTACAGTAAAATAGCCTGCACGTGGAAGTAAGAATGGACTAGACTGGAGCGATGAGATGGGTAACCGTGCCGAGCATTATATGAGGAGCGGAGGGTTCTTTCGTTATTATCGCAAAGGTATTGAAAATGTGACTTTAGGTAAGCAGGAGAATTAGGGGAGTTCAGGAGTGTATAGAGCATGCACAGGGCTCGCACTGAACGACGTTGTCGTACAGGCAACCAGTGCAGCTCAGTACGATAGGAAGATACGTGGTCATATTTCCGGAGATTGTATATAAACCTAATACAGTTGTTAATTTAGTCACTTCAATAAAATAATAATGAGCGAAATACTTTATAATATTATTATGGCAAAGCTACGTTTGCCAGAAGCCCAGGACATCTAGTTTACTGTAAATTTCAGTAGCGCGCCCTGTAGTAATATTCCAATTAACAAAATTTCATTTTAATTTGTCAGTATAATAAGTAACATGTTTTAGGGCCTGTTTCACCGCTTCCTGATAAGGTGCCGGATAGGCTTATTTGACAGATTCTCCATACTGTAAGTGTCAAGTTAAGTGGTGGATAGCCTTATCAGGAAGCGGTGAAACAGGCCCTTAATGGTTTTAATATAATAATAAGAAAAAAAAAGGTTAACATTTATTTGCAAAAATGTGGTACAACATAAAATAGCACTTATACTTTGTCGGATATATTATATCGACATGCAAATATTATAAAAAACAGTATTTAGTATTGAGAACTTGCCAATGGATCAAGTAAAATAACCCTTAACCTCGTAATAATAAAAACTACCCTTAACATTTAAACACACAGATCCAACCTACACAGTGCAATAAATCCTTAAATGCGATTACATTTGCCTATTAGCATTCAGTAAAAGAAACACCAGAATCAAAAGCACATTCAAAGTCTGTAAAATTTTACCTAACAAAGTATTTCAAACACATTTTAAAATTAAACGCAGGAACATTTCAGCTGTAGTTTCACCATACGTCAGGTTTTGTGCGGACAATTTTGAACCTTTTTATTATTATAACTGAGTATTTTTGCCACATAATACATGATTATTATCAGACGTACGTAGAGGTGACAGAAACGTATAAGGGTCAACCCACACGTACCACAACCACACGACAACCACAACCACACCACGTGGTCGGGCGTATATTTCGTATTGTAAATAAACTGGACCATTCACACGTACCACATTTTGCAGTCGTTGTCGACCATTTATCAGATGACTTGTCAGACGCAACCACGGCCGACCACATCGCAATCACGTCGCAACCACATCGCAACCACTACGTTGCGTCGATGCACCACCCGCGCTCTTCCCCCCCTCCGTTTCATTGACTTTCGTACGTAACTATATCGCAACGACATCGCAACTACTGGCGACAATGCAACCACGTCGGCATTTTATCGGTACCACAACGAAACTACAAAAAGCTGCAGCGATGCCATTTACACGTAACTACAGCTCGACGACATTTTGTCGTTGCGATTTCGTGTGGTTGTGGTATTTGTGGGTTGGCCCTAGAACGTACTATGGTACTCTCAACATTTTGTGGTATATCTGTACTGTATAAACTTTTATATCAATCAATTATCAAGAAGCAGATATACCAACATTTATTTAGTATCCAAGATTTTATAAATTCAAATCGTATGATGTTTATTTCATTAAGTACCCCGCAAACGTTCAAATTTGTTTGACGAACATGTTCGATGTAATTTACGTTTTCATCAAACAGCAGCGTAGACGATCAAACAAGTTTGTCAAACGATTAGCTAGAATCGGTTTGAGATCATGATCTTGAGATCATGATCATGATCTCATGAGATCTTGTTTGAAAAATACAGCGGAACACGTTCAAACACGTTTGTCAAACACTACGCAAATCCAAATTTTCTTCAAACAGGTCAAACACATAGTTTGTCGGGCAAACGCTTCAAACAAAGCTGTTCAAACTGTTTGACAAATACGTAAAATTTGACAAAAAACTTGATCGTTTGCGGGGTACTTTAGGCGTTCAAAATAGATTAATTCTTATGATTAAGTAGCCGTTTGCCTGCCACCGCCGTCACTGTATGACATGTCACGTCACCAGAACGTTATCGAAACCGAGATGACGGCACCGATAGATATACCGATAGATAGATACATTTACTATGGCCACCACTTTGCTTGGATGACTGTGCCGGTGGCCAAACAACCTTATGGCACAGAATACCTATTAGTAACAACTGATGGCCGGTATTAATTGAATCCAGCGCTGGATTGCTACTGAAATAATGTAAACGTTTACTGAAATGCACTGGAATGGACTAAATTGCATTCCAGTGCCAGTTAATATTATCCAATAGTATCCATCCAGCCTTGGATTGGATTACTGGATTGGAATAATGTAAACCAGTTTGTCCTTACTTCAGCAGCACGTGTGGCCACCCCGCTAGCACCTTCATTCCCCGAATACTTCTCACTTAATAGGAGTTTTTTCGCATTTGGATTAAAATAACCCGGACGCGTCAGCGTAGTGTTGGTGTCGCAAACTCGGTATTAATATGATTACATGAAACAAGCTTTGTTCTTCTCGTTACTCATTGCCGGTTTTTAGATGCGGAATACATAACGATGTTCTTTTGCATGGTCGAAGTTTTAAAATTATTTATTTACAAGCATTTTTCCTTTATCTTGTACAAATAAATGAGAACTTCTTATATCAAACGTTGGTTCCCTAGATTCAGGATAATTTTTTAAAATCCTTTCTTAGGGCGTTTTCCCTGTGACATGTCTTCGATATGAAAGTCACACGCATGCTATCATTTCATAGATGTTTTTCCTATCTCGCGTATTGCCCACGCGTGGCCAGTTATATTGTCACCCGCATGCGGACCAGATCCGCACGCGGATTACAACACGCATGAAAGGAAAAGCGCCCTAACCTTCTATGCTCCGTCAGCTTCCCTCCCACTGCCTACGAATTTTCGCTTCAAAAAGATAACTTCTCCGATGACCAAATTAACCTTTGACGGTATAACGTCTAAAACCCACTTCGATGGAACTATTTCGGTAAATTTTAAAATTATTTAAAGTTTGAGAAACTTTTCCAGCGGTAATTATGTAGTGCAAACTTTGGCAGCTAAATGCGATGGACATGTAAAATCACTTTGCCCGATGGCCGTTTTTGCTTTAGATTAGTTGATACTTTTCTTTTACTCGTTATACTCGCTATAAATATATCTTGTTATTCTTGTTTGTTGCGGTGGTTTTGATGTTGGCGATTTTATAGCTGTAAGTTGAGGGCGACTAATGCAAAAATCAAACATCGTTCTTCTCTCTTCACACTCACGCCCGTCTTTCATATTTTATGCCAGGTAAAAAGAACGACGCGGATTTATCGCCAAATTAATTTTTTCTCAATCTATCTTGATAAATATACCACATTTAAAAAATCCGCCAAGTCAGTTTCTTAATGATAGAATTTTATACAATGTGTTAAAATATTAACTTAGTTTAATGCACAGTTACTGCAATATATGAAAAATTGGTGAAAATTAGATGCACCTTTGTAATTTTTTCAATCAAGAAAATTTTAAGATATCGTGTTTTCGCTAAGTTGGATCTTTGGAAATATAATGTAGTATCTATGTTTAGAAAATAAAAGAATTCGGGGCTTATTTTCAAGTATAAAAATGAATTATAAAATCTTTAGAGTTAGTCGCTCCCTTAAGATAAAAATTAACTGCATATCAGTTAAAAACATTTATTTAAGGGATTATAAATACTTATGTAACGTACATAACGATTTAATTTTTCTTTTAAGTAAGGTCTTTTTGCCACAGTGGATACTAAAAACACATAAGATTTGCTCCGAACAGGCTCCAAAATAACTTGGCCGATTATGGTTGAATTTGGCGGAGACATAGAATAAAATGCGAAGAAGAACCTATGTTCTTCTTCGCATTTTATTCTATGTATGTGTGTCTAAGAAGCCTATGCTTCTTTCGTCGTATAAAACACAGAATGAATAATAATCATCTTTCGCAGGTAGTCGCGAGAAAACTTGAGCATACTTTAAAATATTTCAATGAAATTTTTGACTCCTTTCGCGAACAATTTCATAACAGAAGTCGTGTTTGTCTGTAATTATACATATGACTTCTATTTGACCTCAATAACATACAACCACGCACGTATAACTCATTTTTATTTGGCGTGGGGTCCAGCCCCGTTTTTGCCCCGGTTAATGTAATAAACAGAATATGGCGCGAGCTTAACAGTACTTAATCCGAGAATCTATAGCAATAAATGAGGTTTCATTATATTATTGAATAAGTTATTATTCTTATAAATACAACTACATTCTTGTATTTAAGTGCATGAAAGTGGTAGTGGATATTATTATTTTACTACCCGACTACGGCGAAGCAAAAAGGAGGGTTATCATTTTGACCTGTATGTATGTATGTGGGTATGGATGTTTGTCTGTTACCTAGTAACTTTAAAACTACTTGACCTATTTAAACAGATGAGGTGTTATTAGAAGCGTCTTGATTGTCCGCTGGTCATAGGCCACATGACTTTACGTAAAATTGACTATAGCGCCATCTAGGGAACTTAAAGTATAGAACAAAAAAATATTTTTTTACCTGACTAATAAAAATTACTCATCACTCTCACTGATATGAGAATCGTCCGGAACTTGCGGGGCCCAGCCCAACCCCAACCCCCCTCCTGAGAATGTAGTAGCGTCGTAAGTGTAGAGTTTTAATTCTCCTGTCTTAAAAACAAAGTTATAAATTTAAAGTGAAATTATTGTACCCTAAAATAAACACATACTTTTTGAGTATCATTTGATTATAGTCCGTGCAATCCACGAAGATGCGCCCCACCACTTTTTGGGTGAACATCTTTAACTTTGATCGTGACGCTTTTTCTTAAATGGTCTATTTATTGTAGTCTGAGCGAGTACTGATAGATAATTAGTGCGTACCGACAACACTCAAACATTGCTGAAAGCTTGCACTACTATAAACAATTTGGAGGAATAGTGGGGCGCGTCTTCGTGGATTGCACGGACTATAACAAGTGGTACCTGCACTCTCGGCTGGACCCCCCCCCCCCCTCCTGATAATCGAAATCGCGTCGTTAGTGTTGAGTTTTAATTCGCCTGTTTTAGGAACAAAGTTATAAATTGAAAGTGAAATTATTGTACCCTAAACTAAACATATACTTTTTGAGTATCATTTGATTACCATGTGGTACCTGCACTCTCGCCTGGAACGGACAGGCTGATATTTTATTTATCTTTGTGATCGGGTCCCGTTTTTACCCTTTGAGTAAGGGACCATAAAAAGGAGAAAATTAACCATCTCCGTTATTATGCTATGCTAACGCGGACGAAATCGCGGGCAACAGCTAGTGAAACAATAAATAACTATTCATTTGCTCACTAGAATCAAATAAATTGTAAAAAATCCTTATGGTCGTCGATCATTTGAGGAATTTATTGAGCGAATCTTAGCCCCAAAATAATTGAAATAAAATTAAAGTTTAAAAAACTAAAACCCGACTACTAAAACGCGCTCTAAAAAGTACGAAACAAGAAAACAGTTTATAGGGATATGGAATTAATGTTTAAAGGATAGCCGTGGTCGTATGTATGCCCATTTATTATCTATAATGAATCTATTTTGCTTTAATAGTAGGTGGCATACGACCACGGCTATCCTTTAAACATTAATTCCATATCCCTATAAACTGTTTTCTTGTTTCGTACTTTTTAGAGCGCGTTTTAGTAGTCGGGTTTTAGTTTCTTAAACTTTATTAAAAAAAAAATCGTCCAAATTTTGAAGTGAAAACTTCTTTAGCGGCGTTGAGCACTTGTGGGATGGGTAAAAACTGTGAAACTCGCGATAGATTTTCGTGTTGATCGAAAAACCATACAAAACGCATAAGACGGTTGGAGAGTAGTGTTTTGTGTCGAACTCAAACTCGAACTCAATTTGAAACTTGATCGAAACTTGATCGAAACTTAATCGAAACTTGATCGAAACTTGATCGAACTTGATCGAAACTTGATCGAAACTTGATCGAAACTTGATCGAAACTTTATCGAAACTTGATCGAAACTTGAT
Source organism: Lysandra bellargus (assembly GCA_905333045.1). Taxonomy (NCBI): domain Eukaryota; kingdom Metazoa; phylum Arthropoda; class Insecta; order Lepidoptera; family Lycaenidae; genus Lysandra; species Lysandra bellargus. The sequence goes on from HG995354.1 coordinate 4,587,760, forward strand.
CGAAATTTGATCGAAACTTGATCGAAACTTGATCGAAACTTGATCGAAACTTGATCGAAACTTGATCGAAACCTTGATCGAAACTTGATCGAAACTTGATCGAAACTTGATCGAAACCTTGATCAAAACCTTGAAAGAAACTTAATCGAAATTTGATCGAAACTTGATCGAAACTTGATCGAAACCTTGATCGAAACCTGATCGAAACTTGATCGAAACTTGATCGAAACCTTGACCGAAACCTTGATAGAAACTTGATCGAAACTTGATCGAAACTTGATTGAAACTTGATCGAAACTTGATCGAAATTTGATCGAAACCTTGATCGAAACTTGATCGAAACTTGATCGAAACTTGTACGAAATTTGATCGAAACTTGATCGAAACTTGATCGAAACTTGATCGAAACTTGATCGAAACTTGATCGAAACCTTGATCGAAACCTTGATCGAAACTTGATCGAAACTTGTTCAAAACTTGATCGAAACTTGATCGAAACTTGATCAAAACCTTGATCGAAACCTTGATCGAAACTTGATCGAAACAATTTGATTGACGATTTTTTAAAAATCGATTTTCATAAAAAATGGGTTAAAAAAATGCACAACGTTAATAATCAAGTTTTCACTTCTGCCGGCACTCCCGGAGTGCAACCAGTCTTTTTTTTACATACACGCTAGTGCTTGAATCAAAATCGATATGCTTATCGGTACTTTAACATTATCATAAAACTAATCTAAAAATGTAATGGGGGCGTAAGAGTATTATTCAGATAGGTATTTAATATAAGAATAATTAATAATAATTATACTATGAGTGTCGTTTACTTTCAACATTATACATATTTGCTTTTTTATTAATGTAAGGGCTGATTTGTCAGAAAGCTTTTACCTGAGTAATAAATAAGTAACTTTATAATGTGTATATTATTTACCCTTATAAGAACCTCATATCATAACATATCCGATGATTGAAAAATCACCCCAAACCAAAATGTGTATCTACTTTCCAATCGTCACATTTTTCTGCCAAATAAAATATGTGATACCTAATTTGAAATACAAACCTGACAAAGTTGCATATTATTTATTTCTCGTAGGAACTCAGGTAAAATAACTCGAACGGACTATACTATCGATAGTACAAGATACATCACTGTCACACGCACATATTGACAGATCGAAAATCGTCACGCATTTTCGGGTTGTCAGGTGGTCTATACGACAGTATATTATAAGTCTATGGGTTCAAGCATATACTTTGATTTGCCCATAGCTTATACAGTGCAGCACGAGTCGGCGCATGAGTACCGGAAACTATTCCACCTCAATTTTTTTATGCGATCCTCTTCAAATTGCCCTCCTGATGATATAAATACATGTTGCCATGGCGCAATCCGATGCAATATTGTTTAAACGAACATTGCTTAAACAATTTCAAGGAATTGTTATTTTTCAACCAGACAATTTTTTTTATATTCCTTATTAAAATACCAATAAAAAAGGTTCTATGACTTTTCACGATAAAGTTAATATTTTTAAAGATATGAATTTTTAAAGGTTTGAAAAATCTCTTTGGGTACCTACTTTTGACCCAACAAAAATATATTTAAAAAAATAATAATGTCTAAGAAATATATTTTTTTAAATTCTCTATACAATATTTAATAATATTATTAATAGAGATTTAAATTTTTTTTATTGTTTATATCTTTTTTTTTATCTTAGCAAAAGTAGACAAAAAATTGTGTTTTTTGTATGGGAGCCCCTCTTAAGCATTTACTTTATTTTAATTTTATTATTAATTATTAAAGTACAAATATAATTAAGGATTTTGTGAAAATTTCAAGTGCCTAACTGTTACTATTATTGATTACGAGCCCAAAAGGCCAAAAAAACACGTTTCTTTTATGGGAGCCCCCCTTAAATAATATACTTTATTTTATTTTTAGTGTTTGTTGTTATAGCGGCAACAGATATACACAATCTGTTAAAATTTCAGCCGTTTTAGGGTTCTGTAATCAACAAAACTTGGTTGACTTGCTTGTTAGTAATCACAAAAAAATATTTTGTTCTAGGACTTCGGTCTACGAATAATAAAAACTAAGGAAGAGAAACTCCGCCAAAAAACATGCTCCAAAATACTTCTCAAAAAGTGTATTCAATACATTTGCAATATTTAGGTGGCCTTGAGCGGTATAAAGGCTGACATTACATGACAGTTCGAATGGAACCAAATTTAAAACGGTAATAGTATGGGAGTTACGTTTCCTTAGTTCGTACTAGTCATAGGCTTTCGGTACTATAAATAACGTCATACAAGTAATGGGAATACTTCAGAATAAATTTTTCATTTTATTTTATGGGCTTTATAGCCTTTACGAGGATTCTCAATTACTGGCATTCAAACGTAAAGAAAAACTGCAGCTCGCTTTCCTTATTTAAAACTGGAAATTACTTTTATGTAATAATATAAAGAGTGCATAACACTATCATATTGTATTGCATACTTTTACAATATTTTTATGTTTCTTTTTTGGTCATGATTTTCTGTAATTTTTAAGTTAATTATTAAGTAGGACTTACAGCTACAAAACAACAGTTTGTCATGTGACGAAACGAAGAGATACAAATACGAAATTAAAATTCTAAATAGTTGAATTATTTCACATAATATTTTGTACTAATCATCGTCGCGTCGCCTCTCGATACAACTAAACTGACCCTAACGCTCTAGAGAGAACCTTTACAAATATTTTTGCAATCACAGGCACTATGAATATAATTTGGACGACTATTGTGAGCGGGCCTCGAATCGTAAATGGAAATAATGTATCGAGTGGCGTCCGCCAACCACAATTTACCGCGAACGAAGTGAGATTCAAACGATGTTTCGACAGTAAAGATGAGCCCTTACAAACGTCATGATTGGAGACCAACATAATGGAGTACGAACAAAATCGACCGTAAATACCGCAGTGAAAAAGGAAATGATTTTAAAATAACTCTTGCCTTTTTTTGATAAACTATTTGCTTATTTGTTATAGGATCATTTGAAACAAAAAAAAAAAAAAAAACTTGTGGCCTGCTACATTTACTTGTCTCGTGTCCATGAGACTTATTAATGCTATTATCGTAACATATTATCACATTCCAAAGTGGATAATAAGTTGCTTTGAACCTATAGGTCAGTTGCGATAAATAACGATGCAATGCAAACATAGCCATTTAACACTAAATTGTATTAACACCCGAGAAGATACATATTAAATTTACAGACTTAGCTTTGCTAGCCTGCCTGTTATATGTTTATACCTATTATGCACATATACTTATTTAGCCATACCAACTACACTTTTATTTTTTTGTATTATAAATTTATTGTATTTTAAAGTTGTCTCGTAGAAACTGCTATAAGCTTTAGAACCGCCTTTTCTGTACACTATATAGTTTTCCCCTATTATGTTTTAAATTTTTAGTTTCAAGTTGTACAAATAATAGTAGAGGATATTGGGGAGAATAAGAGGGGATTTTGGGAGTAGCTCGAGCGTGTCAGATTAAGCTTGTATAAGCTTCCGACATGTGTCTAGTTATCATGGTATAGAAATCAGATTTCTCACGTGGTGGGTTAATTTTTTTTTTGAATATTGAAATGTCATCCGATCTGTCAGATTAAGATAGGGGATGTTAAGAAGAAGAAGCTTCCATGAAAAGCACTGACGATTCAAAGATAAGGTAAGCCTGTAGGAACATTTTAAAATATAAAAAAATAAACCTTCATATTTTCCTAACTAAATTTCGCAGATATTTTATTTTGCGCTAAACTTAATGATTTAGTCCTTGTTATCTAAAATATAATAATAACTGACCGAAATAAGCAATTTTCTGAATATATTTTCTTTTTCAAAGCAGTTTCTGAATTCACCGCTTAAATATAAAACGCTCTTATTATTTTATTATCAGTTTTACCTAATGTAAAAAACCTACTAGGTCTCCATGACGCTCGAGTGACTACAAAATTAGCACCTTCGCCTCCCCTACTGTAAAGAATTTTCTGATCTATTCTGCGTAGATTCCAATTTCTAATCACGTCATGTTGCGAAGTAAGCTGACGTTATAGGGCACGTTTTTAACTCTACGGACGGATAGGCGGACGCTCAGCGCAGCGATTCTATTGGATCTTAAAAACACATTCCTCGCAACACATCTCTGGTGGAAACGCAGCCTTACGCTGAGACAGGTCCTGTCCTTACGACAGTATAAGAGTCAATGAATCCATCGGAAGACTTGTATCGATGTAATTCGTTTAAAACAGACAGCGTGTAACTTATTTACAGCGTATCCGTTAACGTACATTAAAATGCATATAATGCATATTTCCACCGTGGAGTAAGACCCATTTTGTGTCAATCAATTATGTTACGCGTATGTAATACGATATTATTCACTATTTTCCGCTTTCAAGAAGTAATATTCGATAGTATTTAATGAGCATAGTATCAGGTATAAGCCAAAGAGAATGGATGCTGAAAATAAGGTTGAATTTTGTACATTTGTGGCATAAAATTAATAAATGGTGTAAAGGTTATTATAGTTAATTTTTTTTATATCACAAAATATAAAGCTGCCTGTATATACGTCTCTAACGTCCCGCTGAAATCACTAAAGTAATTAATTGAGTAATTATTTCAATAAATTAAAAAAAAAATGAATCAAGACAGTTTTTAGGGTTCCGTAGTCCGTCCGTCTGTCTGTCCGCGGTTTTACCGTGGCCTACAAAGCCGTAACTGAGATGATGTTGTTAGTATAGTGTAAAACCAGAGAAGTTGATTCCTAGGCAGATGGGGGATCTACGTAATTTGGACGTAGTACATCAAACCCAGCCGACAGATCACAATTAACATTGAATTGACATGACCCGATCAAATTACGTTAGTCTGTCAACTGCCTAGGATCAATTTCCTCGATGGTACATTCAGTAACCATACAAAAATTATCAAAAACTAGCGGTACTACGGAACCCTATATTGCGCGTGGCCCGATACGCACTTGGCTTTTTTTTAAATCAAAAAATCAGATGACCCCCCCAAGAATTACTTTGAACGAAGTAGCGAGTACTCGTATAATATTTCGTATCATACATCTCAGTACTGCGCATGGCTGACGTAGTTCCACGATACTTCACGACAGTCACCAACCAGCCGTCAGCGAATACGGGCGTGTGTTACTTATCCGGTGTGCCAAGTTTGTCGGATGTGATAACGGATTTGCTGGAGGTAAGTTAGTGTGAAGATTCTTTTTTTGAATTTATATTTTTTAAGAACGCGTTAAAAGTTTTTTTTTTTTTTTGGTAGGGAATATGTTTGGAAATTGGAATGTTGTTTATACATTAAAGTGCGTTACAATTATCTGGAAAAAATAAAATAACTTTTGTTTAACAATTAAATAGAGTTTACTAGAGTGTGACTTTAGAAACTAAAGTTACTTTAAAACCTTAATTTAGACACTGTTTATTTAAATCAAAACGAATATTTATCGTGTAGTAAATAGTGTATAATTTAGATGTTGAAAAAAAAGCGCAATCATTATGAAAAGAAAAAAATGAAATTTACAGAAATACAATTTTAATATTACATCAAAAAATTTTGGATGTATGTACAGAAGTAAAATATTAAGAAACTGTTTTATAATTAAATTGAATTATAAAGGTCACACCTTATTTGTTAATATTAACATTAGAACCGGTGCAACGATAAATCATAATATATTGATTTTTTAAATCATGAAATTTAAAATAATATTATATCAAAATTGGTTACGGTGAAAATTGAAAGAAATTATACACAACTACTTTTATAGTGCCTAAGTTGTGCGTAGTTCCCACAAGAACTAGATTTTTTTACTGTCGTAACCTAGCAGGTCAGACGACCGATACGACGGTCAGAGGTCATCTAAATACCTATCCAGTGCATAAGTTATCTTAATTCTTAAACAGTTATTATCAGTCTGCATTATTCTTACAAAACAACATTTCTGTGGTTCCGGCAAATCAAACCCAGGATTCCAGTCGATGGCTAATTTTAGCTACTGGAATAAGTAAGCCTTATATTTGCTACTCCTTTAGGGCAACAACTGTCTTCTATAATATGTACTATTTGAAAATATTTAGTATAAAAAACGAGGCCTTTGCATCCATTGTGGATGATTTATACAGTACTAGATACGGGCGCAACGGAATGGGCCCCTAACTCCGTTGCGCCAAAATGAGTTTATCGCGCAAGAACCGTACATTTTTCCGGGATGAAAAGTATCCTGTGTCCTTTCCCGGGACTCAAAATATCTCCATACAAAATTTCAGTAAAATCCGTTAAGTGGTTTGGGCGTTAAGAGTTAACAGACAGACATACACACTTTCGTATTTATAATATTAGCAAAGTAAAGGATATTAGTAATATGGATTTTCAGAGCGAAGGAGCCACTCTTCAAATCATGCCTGGGACAAGATATTAAATGCCCGTTAATATAGTTTGCTGAAAAATTGGCATAACATATTCAGATTCAGTTCGTGGGCTGAAGTTTGCCAATTCAAATCAGGCCGAAGCGCAGTGATGTAAAGTTTTAGGTCAGTTGCACACGAACGACTCCTAATTTGATTTCCGAGATTTTGTGAGGCGCAGTTGAACCGAATATAAATGTTGACGGACTTACATAAATGTTGATGGACTTACATAAAATATGTTGACGGACTTACATAAATTTTCGACTATATATATAATTATGCGGCAAACATAATCTACTCTTATGTACCATCGAGGAAATTGATTCCTAGGCAGTTGATGGACCTACGTCATGTGGTCGGCTTATATCAATTCAATGTTAGCTATAATCGGTCGGATATGGGTTTGTCATAACGCGACAAAATTACTTAGGTCCGCCATCTGCCAAGGAATCAATTTCTCTGATAGTACTTGTCAAATTAAGGTAAAATGCCACTCACTGATAACGCACAAAATTTTCGAAACCCTAAAACTTGGAAACTTGAAATTTGAATAATAGATTGCAGGATATAGTGACTTTCTAATAATCTAGATCGAAACTTGTAGCTACTATTAAGGAAGCACATTATGAAACTTCTAAGAAACTTAATATTTTTCGTGGATATACGATTAGATCTCTTCACATTTAAAGCACTGAATCAAATGTACTGTTACGGATACGGGCAGTTGTTTACCTGCGCGCGACAGTTGCGCGTACCCAATACTTTTGAGATTCTTCGTTTTTTTAGACGCATACAATACCTATATTATACTATGTTGTTACAATTTGAATTTTAATTTTAGGCGATATAATAGAGAAATAGTAGGTAGACAATATAAAATGGAGTAAAAATATTTTAGAAATACCAACTCAACAAAACGTTTTAGCAATATTTCAAGTACAAATTGGAATACATTTCAACATTCTGAATATCTAACCAGGACGTGGCTTAATCTCGAACGAATTTCGGGAATCCGAGACTAAATTTCGAGAACTCGAGACTAAATTTCCAGAACATACTTAAACGAAACGGAAAATTTAAATATCGAACGTAATGGCGTAGTTTCTTAAATGACAGAGTTTCAAACGCTCGACTTCTCTGAATTCCTCAACGTATTTCAAATAAATAGGCGTATCGAAGCAACTGAAAATGCTGCATAAAATATTATCTCCATTTTCCTAGTCAATATTTGCCATTATATACATCACTAGCGACCCGCCCCAGCGTCGCACGGGTATAAAATTTATAGCCACTGAAAAAATGACTAAAATCGATAGCCTATGATCTTTCACGTGGCCTATTTCTTATCTGTGCCAAATAACATAAAAATTGCTCCAGTAGTTCGCGAGATAAGCCCTTTCAAATAATTTCCCCTGTTTTTTCCACATTCTCCTATTAGTCTTAGCGTGATAAAATATATCCTTCCTCAATAAATGGGCTATCTAACATTGAAAGAATTTTTCAAATCGGACGAGTAGTTCCTGTGATTAGCGCGTTCAAGTTAGCCTTTTCAAATAATTTTCCCCGTTTTTTCCACATTTTCCTCTATTTCTTCGCTCCTATTAGTCTTAGCGTGATAAAATATAGCCTATAGCCATCCTCGATAAATGGGCTATCTAACACTGAAAGAATCATCAAAATCCGTTGCGTAGTTTTAAAGATTAAAGGGAACAAAGGGACATGAGGGAAAAAAGCGACTTTGTTTTATAATAAGTATAGATACATGCACCACCAGAAAGACGAACTTCTTTCGCTTTCGATCCGTTTGTCTTTTGTATATTTATGTTTAATCTTATTGGGAACGGCAAATAGTTGCTTTTATAGAATGTGCTTTACGTTTTTTATTAAAATTGTTTTACTTAATCCATATTAAGAGACATTACAATTTTTTAAAACTATTTACTAGTTTTTATTGTAGTTTAGTGTTTGTTGTATTAGTTTATTGCAGTAAAAGCAATATGTTTTACTACTTAAACTCCGACCTAAACTTAGTCTAGAATAGTAAGAGTGTATTTCACATATTTTCTCATTCGTTACAATCACTGTCAACATAATAAGTGGGCTTACTTACTACATTACAAACTTTAGTATATTACTCAAACTTTTACGGCTTAAAGTCAGAACCGAAATGACGAATAGCAGCGTGGATATCACTTTATAACAGATGATCTCTACCTCGATTCTATCATGTTAATGCAACACCAATGCAGCTGCATTCTTAGTTTAATCCAGTATTTACATAACTATCCAGACTATAAATAATGTACGGAATTGCTATATCATGAAAAATATCAATCTTACGTCAAACGAGGTAGGGTATAAAAGTTTGAATTTTCCCATTTGATATCATAATATTTTAACGTACCTAAGAATTTTATTTTGTTGTTTGATAAGAAAGAGCTGCATCAAACTTTGCTCGATCCAGGGCCCTGATTCATGATGTGCAATTCGATTCGGATGCGGACCAATGACCGCACAGTAAAGTTTCTGAATCCAAGACAAACAGAAATCGTGAATCACTCTGCTAATATTGTTTGATTTTTCATATTTTCTTAGAAATGTCATAGTCAGGGAGCCCTAGAACAAATTTTATTTAATTACTAACAAGCAAATTTTTTGTGAGTAGCTTCATTTTGATAAGACATACAACTTTTTTTTATCTGCGGAAAATCTTGAAAGTGATAGCTAACAGAGATATAAAGGACTTAATACTTTGATTTGATGGTCCTAAAATATGGATTGTTCTATTTGTAGGACAATGTTACTTTTAAATTATATAACTATTAATCTACCAATATACAAAAAAATCTGCTGATTAGGATTCCGTTTTAGGGTACCGTAGTCAACCAAATTTTGTTGATTAAAGATCCCTAAAACGGAAACCTAACCAGCTGATTTTACTTCTTCTTTTTGCTGATTCACTATGATTTCCGTAGTTCATAGAAGCTGAAAACGGCCAGTCCGTTTCCTTTGAAGAAACGAAGCTGCACTGATATTGCGTTGAACAGATTCAGGGTCCCGGCTGTCTCGTTGCAGCATTAATCTAGCTGTATCATTTTCACCGCAACTCTCGCGAGCCTGGGATTAATCTCGACTTAACTTCGCAACAAATTTAATCAAAGTATAAGAACGAAAATAATAAATCAAACAATTTTGGGCGTTTTTAAGTTGGCGCGTACATATTACTGTAAACAACATCTTACCTTACTTACTAGGGCCTTATTTATAATTTTTAACAGACCGAGATGGTGTCCGCAACTTTATAGTATGTTATGAAAGTCTTTTGTCGCGCGATAACAATAATATTTTTCTCTTCGTCCCCCTATCAGAGTCAGGACTTGTTATTTTCTTTTTACCTTTTTTTTCTCTCTTAGCAACCGTACATTATTTCAACACAAAAACGATTGATACTGTTTTTTGTGTTTTAAAGTGTATCTTAACCGACTAAAATTAAATGACCGGTTAGAGCTACAAATGGAATAGACAGATAGACTTCCGCATTTTAATGTCTGTATGGATGAAAAAAACCAACTTTAGATATAACTTTAGTGTTAAGGACAGGACTTTTGAAATATCAGAACGGTTGCTTATACTTTTTACGGTACGGAACGGTACACGTATGACATTCTTGCAATATAATCGGCCTAGTCTAGTGAAATGATAGGTCAATACGTCTGGGACCATCCATGAGTGGCTTTCTTTACGATGTTTTCCTTCACCGTTAATACTTTCGTACAATACTCTATGATTTTTTATAGGTTGATGATAAAAACGTATGTTATTTGTTACAATTATAAATATGTCGTGATCTGTTGATTTTGCTTGACAAAATCCAAACAAAGTACGTATGGTCTAATAATATATTATACAAACCCATTGTTCTAATAGTCCCTATATTTACCTGATCTTACAAAAAAATCACACTCACTAGAGAAAGTATCCTGAAAATCGAACCCGTTCTGAGCTTTTAAAAGCTCCAACCACTAATCCACTGACGCTTAAAGATCAAAATGCTGTTCGTGCCCTTTGTAATTTTAAGGTTCCAAGGCTAAAATATTAAAAATCAGCTCGTTTAAACATCCATACTTCCATATCCATACTAATATTATAAATGCGAAAGTGTGTCTGTCTGTCTGTCCGTCCGTGTGTCTGTCTGCTGTCTGTCTGTTACCTCTTCACGCTCGAACCGTTGAACCAATTTTTCAGAAATTTAGCATGGATATACTTTGAGTCCCGGCAAAGGACATAGGATAGTTTTTATCCCGAAAAAATGTACAGTTCCCGCGTGATTAACGAATTTTGGCGCAACGGAGTTGCGGGCGTCATCTAGTATTTAATAGGTAGGGCCTATCGAATTATAAATCTGACGTATGACGTACCTTTGCCCTCATCAGCTCAATCAGGTAATGTATTCAATTAATTTATGTTCGGTAATTGTGTAGGCCAACCCTCGTAACCTTCTTGCCCTTTGAATTAACTTGCAGTATCATTTTTCGCTAATTTAATAATCCCTTATTTACCTTAATCTGATAAAGGAAGTATCGTATATCTATTTTCATTAAATGCAGTGGTGCACGATAATTGGTTTTGGTGAAACGTTTATTTCACTTAATTTATTTTGTGAAAAATATCCTTTGTGTCGTCTTTTCATGTTAATTGTAGCAAAATGTTTCATGTGTACAATAAAGTGTTAAATTAAATAAATAAATATAACGTAAAGTTGTTTAATAGATCTATGTTAGTACATAAACTCCGAAATCTAGAAACTTAAAATTTCACTGACTCGTTCCTCTTATGATGAACCAACTAAGAAAAAGTTTGTCATAATTTCATATTTCAAAGAATATAATAGTATCTAAGCAACTAGAGTGTTTTCGGTTTCCACGACATTTTATATGCAGGTAGTTTTAGGGAACGAAAAGCGATATGTGCATGATACTACTGCGTATCGACTCACATTACCTATGTCATTTTTCATAAATTTTCTTCCTGTACCATTCAGAAACTAATATTTGTATAACTGTGTTAAGCACAATTCATTTTATTAAGACTTCAAAACATTTGATTAAAAACCTTTTACAGTAAAGCATTTTAAATATAAGCCAAGTATTAATTATGTGAAACCTCAATTTATAATTTGATAGCGGGACATTGTTTCTACACAATTAGAAGTAATTTATTAAAGGCCCGAAAGCCTTTCCGTAACCCTGCTTGGAACCTTATTTAGATAGGACTGTAAAAGTTTATAGGCAATGGCTTCTCACGTACTCGTCAGGTAATACTGTGAATAATATATCGACGGGTTTATGGCACAAGTATACGAGTTCCGTGATGGTCACCGTTCGATACTTAATTAAAAATGAAAAAATGTGTTATCAAATTTAAAATACGTGATAAATGAAGACGTAAGTGGGTCAAGTATGTAATGGTTAACTAACATTATTTAAATGTTCGTTTTTTGCTTAAATGGAGGCTTTAGGATCTGAAAAATGATTTGCAATAAAAAATATATGGATGTCACTAAATTAGACGTAAAATCCATAATTTTTCATATTTCCGGTCCTAAGCGTTCATTTTGCGGTTTTAATTGAAATATCTCGAGCGTTGTAATGAGATTATTATTTAGGGTCGGTTGCAACAACTTACTTTAACTATAGCTTTAACTTTAATTATAAATACAGTGCAAAATGTCAAATCTATGAATAAGGACGCCATATTTAACGGTAACCATAACCGCTCATACTTATATTCTCGAAAGTTTTTCTTGAAAATTGACTATGTTTCACAGTGTTGCTATAACAAATATTTTTCCTGACGATTTTTACAGATAATTCAATTTTTTATACTCTCAATCCTATTAATTGTAGCTGTAATAAAAAAAAATAAACGCAACAGACATATTCTGTCAAATTCTGTGGTTAAAGTTAAGTTAGCCTTTATAGTAGGGGAGGGGAGGGTGCTATTTGTGTAGTCACTCGAGCGTCATGGAGACCTAGTAGATTTTTTATATTAGGTAAAACTGATAAAAAAATAATAAGAGCGTTTTTTTATTTTAGCGGTGGGTTCAGAAACTGCAACCATTTTAAAGTTTTGAAAAAGAAAATATATTCAGAAAATCGCTTATTTAGGTAAATTACAAATACATTTTAGACAACAAGGACTAAAACATTTAGTTTAGTGCAAAATAAAATATCTGCGAAGCTTAGTTAGGAAAATATGAAGCTTTATTTTTTTATATTTCAAAATGTCCCTACAGGCTCATCTAACCTTCGAATCGTCAGTGCTTTATATGGAGGCTCCTTTGGGGTATACTAAACTTAATCTGACAGACCCGATGACATTTCAATATTTAAAAAAATATATATTTTAAGGCGCTATATTGAAAGTAATTTTACCGCAAGGGCAATTTTATACTTAATTTGTATGACTATAAAGTCGTGAATACGCTGCGGCTAGAAACTATCGGCTCGCTCGGAAAACATGCGAAAAAACATAATTATAATCATTTAAAAAATAACTAGGAGCATTTAAGCAAAACGCTTCTATACGATTTTGAATTGCAAAGGTTTACTTATTAATTAGACTAATTTCCTACAATACATCTATTTTTGTTTAAAAATAATCTTCAAATTTCGTATTTTTAAGAGGTCATTTCGAAAATTAAATGTATCGAGGCAAAATACATTAATCGTGTTTCTAGTTCTTCTCAAACCGCTATGAAGATATGTATATCTCATTACCAGATTCGTAACAATTCTGAGGGTCCTATAATATTACGTCAAAAAGGACAGTTTTTTCAATATAGCGCCTTAACCCACCACGGGAGAAATCTAATTTCTATACCATGATGACTAGACACAGTCATGTTGGAAGCCTATACAAGTTTAATCTGACACGCTCAAGCTACTCCAGAAATCCCCTCTTCCCCTCCCCAACTATTACTATAAGTTATAACCATAACTGTAATAATAACTTTAACCACGCCTCTGGTGCAACCCACCCTTACCATACATAAAACTAACTACTAATAATACCTGCGAAGTTATAACTCTCTCGCCCGAGGCCTCAGTCCTCACCCACGTGAATACAGTATCCAACGGAAGTTGTTTATTTTCAGGATTTGATTTTAAAAATTTTTTTAGTATCAGGATTGTTTAAATATTCAATATCTTTATTTGCACAAAACATGATAAAAAGATGTTATAAATCAGTAAAACAGTATATGTTTTGCCGTTTTAATGGCATGTGTTAAAAAAAAGGGGAGTAAGATTGAAAAATAAAAATACTATATGAAACTAAAACACCAGTAAATTATACAATTAATTCACTTGAAAATATATGTTCAACTTATTAACTTCTATTTACTTTATAAATAGCAAAAGCTTTAAAACAGTTATAATTTCCACCTTACTATTTAAACAAATGTAAAACTAGTCAAATACTTATCTTGTAGAATTATATTTATCTAGGAGTACTCAGAGCCAGATCACACTGACGGGAGGAGGCAGAGTAACAGTGTTCACGAGAATGCTCCAACCAGAAAAAGTTCGTTACTACCCGGAAGTCCGCCTTTTATAATATCCAAAGCATCTCCACTCATCACTCTACCCCACCTCTGACTACTAAAAATATTTCTACATAAAAGAAAAAAAGCACTTTGACAGTTAATTATAAATTATTTACTGAATTATTGCATTGCAATATGTAATTTATCTATTAGTTATACTTTTTTTTAATAAAAATAACAAAACCGGAAGATCCGTTTAAACTTTAAAGTAAAATATTGTCATTATTCACATTCTAAGCAACATAAAAATTCGTTATTAAATATTTACTAAATTATTAAGCCACAATCTCAAATTAATCCATTAAACTTACTTTTTATAATAAAATATCAGAATACCGGAAGATCATTTTTTTTTACTGGAAAATAAATTAACATTATTTTCATTTAGAGGCATTAGCAAATTCATGTTTAAATATTTACCAAATTATTACACAACAATCTCTCATTAATGTATTTAATAGCCTTTTATAATAAAAGATATATAAGAGCACCGGAAGATCAATTTTAACACGAAAGTAAATTGACAGAATTTTCAATTAAAAGCGATTAGTAAATTCATGTTTAAATATTTACTAAATTATGACATAACAATTCAATATAATTTTGTAATAATAAAAAATATTATTAAACCGGAAGACTTATTTCCTTTTTACTTAAAAGTCAATCGACTGAATACAATGTTTAAAAATAAACATTACAATAATAATTATGTTTTGTAATCCTAAAATCAAAAATGATTAATTAATAGTTCGACCTCCAATACAAATTTTGATCTTTGTACTTATAAACCTAAAATTAGGTGTTCATTTGCAAACAATCTGATAGAATTAGAAATAATGTAACAAACTAATCAATCATTACCACTTCAAATAATAAATTAGTTAAATAACCCTTACATCTTCATGAATAATTTAAATATTTTAACCAAGATCTCACACATGCAAATATTACAATAAAACCTCTAAACTCTAAAGTAACAGCCAAAATATAATTTAAATATAATTATATACATTGATTCTCAAACAAATTGATATTAACACACAAATGCACATTATTAATGGAATTGAACATTAAAGGACAATACTTTATTCATTATGAATGAACTTTATTATTAGTTCTCAAACTATTTCATTTAAATATTCTTTAACTGTGTATAAAACTTTTCTCGATTAGGAATGATTTTAATTTCATATTAAGTTTATTTAAATCGTCAATTTCTATGATTTCATTTAAATATTCAAATCAATTTAATACATAAGTAATTTATAATAATAATAATTAAACGTGTCATGAAAATAATGAGAAATCTATATATCTGGGGGCACGGCAGTGCCCCAGCCAAGCTTTTTAGGAAAGGCACGGCCGTACCATACTTTTCTCGAAGCGGCTCGCGGCTATTTCACACCCCTTTTATCTTCGATATTAACAAAGCTAGGAATTTCAAATTTTGGTCACTAGGAGCAAGTATTAAATCTAGCTTAACCTCCAAATTACATGAAATTTCGATAAATAGTTTAATAGTTACGGATGGTCAAAGTTACTACATTTTGTCACTCACTGACATATCTATCAAATATATATCATTGATGATCTATCAAAATTCTAAGGTACTTCTAGCAGACTTAGAACCTTGAAATTTGGTACCCGGATAGGTCTTTATTCACAATGAAAGGAAAAATTATGAAACCGGCCAAGTGCGAGTCGGACTGGCGTACATAGGGTTCCGTACCGTAAATTTCTATGGGAGCCCCCCTTTAATAATAAGTTTATTTATTTTTTATTATTAATTATTAAATTTAACATAAAATTGAGGGTTTCCTGAAATTTTCAAAAACCTTAGTCTTACCATTATGGACATAGAGCAGAAATAGGGAAAAAAATCGTGATTGTTGTACGAGTACACCCTTTAATAATTTATTTTATTTTTATTAGACTATTAGCTTTTATAACGACACCAGAAATACATAAATTGTGAAAATCGCAACTATCTAGCTATTGCGGTTCTCGAGATGCAGCCTAGTGACATACGGATGTACGACGCACAGACAGCGAAGAATAATAGGGCCCCGTTTTAATCCTTTGGGCAGGGAAACCTAAAAACTGAATTTGAAAAAGAATAGTATAATACTGTAAGTATTATATAAAATAAAATATTTTTATGTTTGTAACTTTGCAAGAACAGTATGAGTTTCGACTGCATATTTATTTGACGTACAAAAGGCTTTAAGTTAGTTATGAACTTAATGAAATGGTATTAATTAATCAAAAAATAATATTAACAACGTTAATAATGAAACAATAATTAAATTCGATTTAAATATTATGAATGTAATCATTAATCAGTACTGAGGTATACACTCCTTACTTGCTCGATATAATATGGGAGTTTTAAGTTATCGCATGAAATAAGTGTGCTCCTTTCTGCGAAAAACGTCAAGACGCTTACAACAGTGCTGCTATGTATTCAACGGTAATGCTAAAAATGACCACCTTCAAGTATTAGCTTAAGAGTCAATTACATTATGAACTCAGAACTCAGAAGTATTTACATTACGTTGTCCACCTATAGAACTAACGAAGCCTCAAAGAAAAAATATAAAGGAGATAGGGAATGGGTGCTAAGCTAAGTACAGAAAAGTTATATAACGTGACCTGAAAAGAAAAGAAAAAAAACCTTAAAAAAAGAAATGAAATCCCACCAAAACATGAAATGTAAAAGGAGCCAAGCAAAATATTGCATAGCTATTCAATTCAATACTTCTGTCGTAAAAAGTTTTCAGATCACATTCAAGACAAGTCTTCAACTTATTTTGTAATTTAAATCAACATTCAGTAAATGTATCAATAGATTTCTTTATTTTATAATTATTATAGTGGCTTGGCAATGAGCACAATGGAAAGAAATATAAAACTGCATATTGGGAGGAGTTCATACTTACACAGACGGCAAGCGTAAAGTGTTTTAATATGAAACGACGCATGTGGCTGATGGTACCCAATAAATCCAATTAGTAGCTGATTATTTCTCTAGTGCTACAGAGAAAAAGTAAAAAAAAACGGTTAAAATTATTTGAAAGGGCTAATATCTCACATACTACTGGAGCAATTTTTATATTATTTGACACGAATATATAGTAGACTACGTGAAATATGGGTTATTAATTTGTGAAAAATATACGGTTTCCGTGAAATTTCAGATTTACGCGGACGAAGCCGCGCGGAACGTCTAGTATTTTTAATATGTTTATATTCATCACCTTGGCATGCAGAATAATGCGGCTATCAGCCTCCTTATATTAATTAAGCCCTGTCAACAGCGTTTTCGTTGGTTGAAAATCATATATTCTAAATTTTTTATTTTATTTTATTTTTACTATCTTTTATCTAAATATTATTCCAAAATTGGCATTTAAACATTCGATTCAATCGACAATGATACCAAACTCGACTATACACCTAAATCCCACGCAGTTATTTGAATATTAATAATTATAAATTGAAATATTTAGGTGGCTCCACATCGTAAACCCATCTAAGGGATATAAAGATCAATCCTACCAAAGGAAATCTTTGGTTCAGCAATAGCCGTATTCTTCGTTTTTTTGTCTTGTACGCACACGACTATAAAGATATATTTGAAAAATAAACAATTAAGAGGGCGTCTCAAGCAAAATTGACGATTTTATAATTCACGAGCTTTTGCCCGTGGCTTCACTCGCGTTAAGAAGTATTATTATATACAAACTTTCATCCCCTATTATAACCCCTTGGGGTTAGAATTTATCAAAATCCTTTCTAAGCGGATGCCTACGTTATAACATCTACCTGCATGCAAAATTTCAGCCCGATCCATCCAGTGGTTTGGGTTGTGCGTTGATAGATTACCATGTCAGTCAGTCACCTTTGAGTTTTATATATATAGATTTTTGTACTTTATGATATCATTTTTTTTAACATAGACACAACACAATATATTCGAAAGTCTGTACTGGCGAAAACACGATATAATCTTGAAATTTCTATAAAAAAATCACAAAGATGCATCGAATTTTCCCGTTTTTTCAATTGATTTCCAGAACGGTAAAATTAAGTGAGTCAATATTTTAATACAAAATGTAAAATTATATTACCGAGGGACTGGACTGGGATTTTCAAAATTTTGTATATTTATCGAGTTAAATTTACGAAAAAAGTGTTTTGGCGCCGATTCCGTGTCGCTCTTATTCACCTGGCATAATATGAATGACGGACCGGGCGTAAGGGCCTTATCACACTGGCGATTAGCGAGCGATTTGAAAGCGACGCGACTGCGCAGCGCACATGCAGCGTTGTCGCGGCGTGGCGTGTACACCATTTTGTACACTCGTCTAGGGATGTGACGTCAGAATCCATTTTGCTACTGAGTGTCCAAGAGTGTGGAAGGCAAGCTGCGTGCACGCCGCGCAATCGCGTTGTCATCGCGGCGTGAGCGCTGCGCAGTCATGTCGCTTTCAAATCGCTCGCTTATCGCCAGTGTGATAAGGCCCTAAGAGTGGAGAGATAATTATAGTGAGGGAGCCCTAGAACAATTTTTTTTGTGATTACTAACAAGCGAATTTTTTGTGAGTAGCTACATTTTGATAAGACAAACAACTTTTTATTTTCGAAAAATCTCGAAAGTGGTAGCTAACAGAGATAGAAAGGATTTCATACTTTGACATGATGGTCCTAAAATATGGATTGTTTTATTTGTAGGACAAGGTTACTCTTAAATTATATAACTATAAACCTACAAATATACAAAAAATCTGCTGGTTAGGGTTCCGTTTTAGGGTTCTGTAATCAACAAAACTTTGGTTGACTACTGTACCCTAAAACGGAATCCTAATCAGCAGATTTTTTGTATATTTGTAGGTATTAAAGTTATATAATTTAAATAACTATTAAAGTTATATAATTTAAAAGTAACCCTGTCCTACAAATAAAACAATCCATATTTTAGGACCATCAAGTCAAAGTATGAAATTCTTTCTATCTCAGTTAGCTACCACTTTCGAGATTTTTCGAAAATAAAAAAGTTGTTTGTCTTATCAAAATGTAGCTACTCACAAAAAATTAGCTTGTTAGTAATCACAAAAAATTTGCTCTAGGGCTCACAAGGAGGAATGTTTAATTTTTGCTTTATTCGCCCTCTTAAACAATTTTCAATAGAGAGCTATGTCTACAAGCGACCAATTCAGTGTCTATTAAGAAAAAAGTCTAATGCACATCGTTTAATATTGTTACCACTTTTAGGGCCTGTTTCACCACTTCCTTCCTGATAGGTGCCGGATAGGCTATCCACTACGTAACTTGACTGATAGAGTATGGAGAATCTGTCAGAAAAAATGTGGATAGCCTATCCATCACTTAATCAGGAAGTCGAGAAACAGTATAATATTAGTTGTAATTACCTGAAGGAATTTATGTATGAGAATTACAAAATTAATATTGTTAGGCTTCCAGCTAATTACATATTGCCCCTAGGGGCAGGGGGTCAAGTTGGAATAAGGTAAGAAATAAATCAGAAAGAAATAATTAATGCGTACTCTTACCAGTACACTTCAGGGAATAAAAGGAAATACCGTATAAGCTTTGGTAGTGGTTATAGGCTTAGTGTACATTGTCACAGATAAGTGAAGGTTGGTACTTACTTCCGCACTCATACACGAATATATTATTTCTATTATATTATAATTTCTTAATTAAATTTTGACATGCCCAAAAGGGCATTATCTGTCAAACTCTTCATTAAATTGAAGTTTAACCGTATAATATATTATTGTCTCTGAGTACGATCGTTAGAAAAGGTTTTCCTAGTACGCTATTTTCAATTTCTCCAATAAATTTAAAACACGGTGTTGTAAATGATTGTGCTACCTAGAACTACCACCACAATCCTGAATCGCGCTATCAAATTTTTTTAAGTGTGTCGGTACATATTATACGACTGCTGAAATTAATCACGTGGGCCTGACCGATAATTTTATTTAGCATGGTCAAAAGATCTTTCTTTCGGTTCGCCGTCCATATTAACACATATCTACTTTTTAGAATGTTTTGTAATATCGCAAATAACTCAAAATAATAAAATTTACAAGACGAGATAAATAAATTTACTTCCTATTTCTTTAGTTATTTTCTACGACTTTTTTTCTTTTTAATTTCATTCAATATAAATCTTGTAATTTACCTGCTACATTATCAGGCTAATATATCTGTCTATATTAACCATTTTTTCTGTCCTAAAGCCTTCATTTATGCAAAAAAAAAATACTATTTTAAAATTGTTAGTTACTCATGTCTTCAATGTAATTTATGTCTTCAATTGAGAAATACCCTGTAAGAAGAAGAAATACCCTCAAACAAACCATAACCACATTTCGCTAAACAAAACCAACTTAATGAATATTATCAGAATAAGACATTATTATTTAAGTAGCAAGCCTATACCTAGCCTTAAATACCTTAAGGGACCGAAGCGGCGCAGATTCTCGGAAGATATTATATTAATATAATATTTGATTACATTACATTAAAATAAAATTAATTTTTATTATCTTTTCTTATTACTACCGCCATTTTTGCTCATTATTTTGGTAATATTTGAAATCATTAGGTATTTGAGTGAATTTTTCTTATAACATATTTTATAAACGAAGTTAGAATAACAAATTATAAATTATTGTTATTCTAACTTCTCATATTTTGTTAAATATATAGTAAATTAAAGTAGATAGTATAGTAAATATTTATATTGATGAATTCATTAATTACACTTTTTACCTAATACTCCTAATACACTTAATTCACTGGATTATAGAAAATATTTCAAGATGAAAATTATCTAAATAAGTTCAGCCGTTCTCGAGCTTTATTCAGACAAACAACGTCTAAAATATTTTGTTATTTATATTATTACTTCTTATACAATAGTATATCAGATTGAACAATGAACACACAAGTGCTGCATTTAAATAAGAGGACAAAAATAAAGTTTCAGAATAATATTATTTTAACCTTATATTTGTCGATAAATCAATATTCGACATATTAAAAACTCATCTATAACCAAAATGGCCGTTAAGGAATTTTATGTGGAAAAAATTACGGCGCGAAACTTTTGGATTATAATTAAGAAAGTCAGCATGAAAAATGTCATTTGTTCACCGCAGTTACATTTTACAAATTCATAACTTAGTATAACTTCATCATTATAATGTATGCACTTACCTGAGGTATGCCTGTGCAATCTAGAACAATACAATAACATTAATTAATAAGAATTTTTATATCATTATTACTTTACATTAATACTATTGTAAGCTTTATGTATAGATATAATAATTTACGTTAAACCTTATTTAATATTTATATATTTAATCATCTCGGTATCGATAAATATTTCGTGATTACAAAATGTAAAATGACGGTAGATGTTGTGATTTTCGGGAGATTGGTTCTAGTGATACAATTGTATAGAAGACATCCGGTCGGGGAAAATGAAGGCAGGTGCCGTTGATGTACGGAAAAGATAACAGGCTAAAATCAATCTTCAAGAAACACAAAAGTCTTATGGTGCATCCACATTTGTATCATTTGCGCGATCAGATCTCCGATCAGATCTATGTCACGTATCATCGAAGCGTGTCAAAATGATACGTGTATCATGATACGCCCCGATCGCTATTAACCGCGTATCTGATACGTGTCGTATCAAATACGCGCATGATTGGCAGAATGATCTAATAGGCGTCCACACTATGACACGCATACTTGATACGGCGCGATGATCGCGACGGTGATCTGATCGCGCAAATGATACAAATCTGGACGCACCGTTAAATGCATGAATATGGAATATTAAGAGCATTTTGTACGTAACATGGAATAATAAATACTTTAAATCATAAGTATTGATTTCTTTGATTATACTATACTGTACTTGGCGAAACATGGCGGTAGCGGTCATTGACTCCCTGTCAAAAACTTGTCATTTTATTTACAAAGCCGCGATTGACAACATCTGACACTTTATTGTTAGTCGCGGTTTATATAGAAAAATGACAAGTTTTTGACAATGTCAATGATCGCTACGGCCATGTTTCGCCGAGTACAGTATAGATGTATCTCGCTACTCCGTTGCATCAAAATTCGTTTATCACGTAGGAACCGTACATTTTCCAGGAATAAAAAGGATCCTAGGTTCTTTCCCGGGACTAAAAGTATCTCCATACATCACCGGTTCGGTTCACACCCAAATCGGTTCAGCAGTTTGGGTGTGAAGAGGTAACAGACATACACACATTCGCATTTATAATATTAGTACGGATACACAACAGTGTACAGTTTAACAAAACTGTGCTTGTTTTGGACTATTCAACTAGTCCAAAACAAGCAGATTTTTATTAAGAAAATACTATTCCTAAATAAATCATCAAAAAAAGCAATAAGTAAAAGTATAAAGTTTATTTTTTCTCCGCATCTGTTAAGCTTCATTTTTCCAGTCTTTTCTATTAAAAAACTTCTTAGACTTTCATTTATTTTCAAGCTAGTTTTCTTCGTATTTAAATATTTTTCTTTCTGTAAAAGTACTGTAATTAATACTTTGGAACACTGTTTTAGGGTTCTGTACCGAACTTTTGAGACTTATCCGTAGTTTACGCTATTACCTTTAAAAAAGTCTAGCATCCACTCCCGTAACTCATAAAAATCTTAATGCAAAAAAAAAAGGCTGACGGATTTGCATAAATAAAATCCATAATAATATTATGAATGCGAAAGTGTGTCTGTCTGTCTGCCCGTCTGTCTATCTATCTATCAGTCTGTCTGTCTGTCTTTTACCTCTTCACGCTCAAACCGCCGAAACGATTCTCCTAAAATTTGGCATGGGGATACTTTGAGTTCCGTGAAAGGACATAGGATACTTTTTATCCCGGAAACCATACTAATATTATAATTGCGAAAGTGTGTCTGTCTGTCTGCCCGTCTGTCTATCTATATGTCTGTCTGTCTGTCTGTCTGTTACCTCTTCACGCTCAAACCGCTGAAACGATTCTGCTGAAATTTGGCATGGGGATACTTTGAGTCCCGGGAAAGGACATAATATTACTTTTTATCCCGGAAAAATGTACGGCGATAAACAAATTTTGGCGCAACGGAGTTGCGGGCGTCATCTAGTATATTATATAAAGTTATTTTCCTAATAAGGTCATATTTTACATCATTTAAGTTTAACAATATTATTTTGCACTAGAGCCGTTCTCCAAAACTATTTCTCTCGTGCTTAGGATGTAAACTTTGTTGAGCGTGGAGTAAGGAACATACCACATACTCATATTATGTGGTATAATTATTATTACCATGCATACTTAACAAAATTAATGTGTGTTGTAATATATCGTTCAGACTTTTCGCAAGTATTTTTACATATTATACAATGTATCCCAATACCAGCGGTGCTCAATCTTGCAATGTTATTAAAAATTGCATTTTTATCGACGAAATGGTCCTTTGTTTCCTCTGTCTCAGTTGCAAAATGGTAGATTTTTGAACTAGATAAACGCCCGCAAGTCCATTGTGCCAAAATTCGTTTATCACGCATACGGGAACCACACATTTTTCCGAAATAAAAAGTATCCTATGACCTTTCTTGAGATTCAAAATATTTCCATGCCAAATTTCAGCAAAATCGGTTTAACGGTTTGAAGAGGTAACAGAGAGACAACACACTTGGATCTTTAAAAATTTTTTTCAGGGACAATATTACTGTCCCATCTGCGACAGCCAACTTTTTTTAGCTATTACTTCAATTTATCTACAAAAATATTATAATATTATACACAATTAAAATAAAGGTAGCACTTTTCAATTGTCACGTCTCGGCTTAACAATTAAGTGGGAAAATGGATAAAGTTTATGGCTTACAGAAGTATTATTAAGTCTTAAATATTTTATTTGATGCGCGTTCTTTTGGGAAAGGCGATTACACATTGGAAAAGGCACTTACACATTCATTATGCAATTATTGTGTTTTGTTTAAAATATTAATGTTCCAGTACAAAATAATAAGGATATATATTTTTAAGTAAATTACGTTACTCTTAGGGACCAAAAATAAATGTGCTAAAACCATAAATTTGTTAGTTTCGCTAAGACCTGAATAAAGAGAATGGCTGAATTGATATGTAACTGCTATGCCATGTATTTGCTATGAAATTGCTACGCCGAAGATGTGCTACGCCGTAGATGTGCTACGTCATAGATGTGCTACGTCGTAAATGTGCTACGCCGTGTGCTACAGGACGCTACGCCGTAGACGTTTTACGCACCGCTACGCTGTAGACGTTCTACGGGGCGCTGCAATTTTCACAACGAATCTTTTTATCACTTTGCAATGATTAAAAGAAGTTGATGTATTTTCCCATAGCTATACACGAAATAATAAAAATCCTATATACTATGTACGAAAACACTGTTATAGTAGACTGTTATTTAAACAATTAATGAGTTTAAGCCGACTGTTATTGAAAACTGTCGCACTTAGAAATATATTTACGCTCTTAGATAATATAAAAGTATCATATTATATCCTTTCCCGGGACTCAATGTATCTCCATACCAAATTCCAGCAAAATCGGTTCAGCAGTTTTGGCGTGAAGAGGTAACAGATAGACATTTATAGTACTGATATGGAACTTATTCAGACACATCACTCCAGCAATTTTTAATTTTAATGTAAATAAAACAATTAAGGGAGCGTCTAGTGTGAAGGTGGCTTGGGAACGCTTAGTACATTCCCCCACGCAACGACATCGCCGACATGCGACGGAATTATTAGCCGCCATTATCAAACGGAAAATTGTATTTAATTGTGCCCGAATTTTTCGTTATACAAGGCTGTAATCATCACGATTTTAATCCACCATACAAATGAGACACCCTAAAATATTATCACTTAGTTTCGTTGCAACCTGTTTTGTACTTCGACGTTTGCAAAACGATTTTCATGTTTTTTTGTGTTAGAAAAAGGATACTACAGTACTCCAAAAGTGATAATGCGCATAGAAGTTTTCTAAATTTGTCGGCAACGGTCGTATTTCCCGAGCGACGGTAGACGATATTGCATTTTCTATTTGCATTGCGTTTAAGATACATGTATCAGTCAAAGTTCGTCGTGATATTCCTGTAGCTTTTGTAACACGGTCATTATTCACGGTCACTCATGCGCATTATTAATTTTGGAGTACTGTAATTCATAGGTGGTTCCATGGTAAAAAAATCTGTTCGGAGCTGTTGTTTGTTCTTAAAATTATTGTATATCACCTAATTAGTAAAAGGAACGATTTAAGACCACATTTGAATACATCAATTTAATTAATAATTTAAATAAAATGTAAAACGGATATAACGTCAAAATCTTTATTGAATTCAAAGTAAGCAATCGTTAAAATATTTTTCTAAGTGGGATAGTTAGACTTAAAGTCATTAATTGTTTTAAATAACACAAACATATAGATTATAGACATCTTATAATTATTTCAAAGTGATAAGAAGCCTTGTGAAAATTGCAGCGGTCCTGTAGAACAGCGTAGTGGTTGCGTAACACATCTACGGCGTAGTGTCTCGTAGTTCACCTACATCGTAGAGTTTGCGTAGTACAGCTACGGCGTAGCACATGTGCGGCGTAGCACATCTACGACATAGCACATCTGCGGTGTAGCACATCTACGGCGTAGCACATCTACGACGTAGCACATCTACGATGTAGCACATCTACGGCGTAGCAATTTCATAGCAAATACACGGCGTAGTAGCATATCAGACCACATAATATTGGCAATTGAATGCATAATATTGGCAAAAAATTGAACACATAATATTGGCCTCCTAATGGTACTACTACGTCATAGATGCATTAGGAGGCAGGAGGATTCTACGACGTAGCATTCACGTGACTTGTTACTCGTTCATAGTCGTCTTTTAGGGGAAGTGCCGGCTATATTCAAATATCATTTGTTTAAATATATATGATTTATTGTAAGATGTTTATGTAAAAAACCTGATTAAGATACAACCATGTGAGCTCAAATTTTTTATCAAAAAACTCATAAATTATGTATCTCCTACTTTTGTGACTTTTTGTTCTACTTGAACTATTTTATTGAACAGAAAACCTGAAAAGACATTAAAATAGAGTAAAAACGAAATATTCTAATTAACATTGCTAAAAAGGACTTACATTTTTCGATTAATAAGTTGTCACAGTAGCACGTACAGTTACTGCGGTATGTATTATAAATTCCTTTGAAGGTGAAAAAGCTACCAGTTGGGTTCTAGATTTATTGCATATTGCCACAATTATGTTTCGTGTACACCAATTATTTTTATTGCCCTTTTTTATGCCGCTATAACTGGACTAAATTATATACACTTAAAACTGTGTTTGGTTTTCAAGGAGTAAACGGCTAGTTTTGCAGTTTTATAGTTTAATTCTCGTTAAAGTTTGTTGATTATTTTTAATAGTCTATAAATTATTTTTTTCAATTTCTCCTCTATAAACCCATGACATGCGCAATGACAAAACGAACCGCATACGTTTTTTTACTTGTTACTGAGGGTTAGATTCTTAAAATCGATGTTTGCACTTGTTAAGGTTAGGTCACATGCAATATTTCGAGGCTATACAATGCAATGCAGAATTTACAAGTAATTCAAAGCTGAACATCAACTGCTGCGCTAAACCATCAGAGTTAAATTAACAAACTGGTCGTCCTGTGTATCAGCCTGACACGACCTTTTTCAATATTTTTTTTTAAATAAGGGGGCAAACGAACAAACGGGTCAACTTCCGTCGCCCATGGACACTCGCAACATCAGAAGAGCTGCAGGTGCGTTGCTGGCCTTTTAAGAGGGAATACGCTCTTTTCTTGAAGGTTTGCAGGTCGTATAGGTCCGGAAAAACTGCTGGTGACAGTTCATTCCAGAGTTTTACAGTGCGCGGCAGAAAGTTACGCGAAAAACGCACTGTGGAAGACTGCCACTCAATGTGTCGCATTGCATTGCAGTAATAACTGAGCCACTAGCTAAGATGTTTTCATTATCGTTTCTTTATAGAATCGCCGAACAAAATAATATATGGAAATGACATAAGTATTTAATACCATAAAGTCGACATTCGACAGTTATGTCAATTCCATATGTTCATTTTGATCGGAAATTCTATAAATAAGTGACAAAGAAAACGTCTTGTCTAGAAATTTTGACCCTCGCAACACTTTATTTTATAATTTACCTATACCTTTAAAAACCCTGGCCCGATTAAGCGACAAAGTTTACTCAGTTTATCATAGTCCAGAAGCCCGCTTTGTTCTTTAATCTTGAGGGTAATTTGGAAAGGCTGACTCCGGGAGTAAGTTTGAAAGACCAATTACTTACTTAATAGTCCATATTTACATACAAATGCTGGCGACGGCGTTTGTTTACGGGTTTCATTACTGCAACTTAATTAAAAGTTATGATTAGGAGTGCTGATGTCATTTTGTGACGTCTTGATACTTTTGAAACTCTTGATTTGCATATGATACTTAAAGTTTATTTGAAATACTGCGACAGGCAAATATGCTTTTTTATCTAACTTCTAGTTAGTATAAAAAGATTTAGTTTTCCTGCATGGAAAAAGTTCTAAAAGGAATAAACTGATTTTGATTAAATTTCACACAGATTTACAAGTGATCAAAGAGAACAACAAGAGCTACTTTTTATTGCTGGAAAACGAATATTTTTTGTAAGATACTCGATAGTCGATATGCTCGAAAGAATTCACACAAGCAAAACCTGATTATTTTTAATGGAAGTATGTAGTTAAAGTTTTTGCAATTTAAAATAAATATGAGTGTAGATACTCATATATGAGTATCTACAGTAAAATATCGTTTCAGAATACTTTTTACTCTGTTATTCAAGAACAACAAAAAGAACAACCTGAATCAAACTTTCAAACGGAATAAAACTGCGACGTCACATCCTAACATTTGTCATACGTAGCAGTTCTTCCCCGTGCTAAAGTTTAAAACACTTCTCCCGATAAACGCGATCCTTACAATTGAGTTAAACGACCTGCGAGACTGTCGCCAACTTTTTAAAACGCGGTCACTTTTTGTTATAAAATTCCCCTTTATTCTAATTTCTTGTGGTAAGATAGATGGGAAAATTCTAAATTGAAAATAATTACTGACTTAGCCTCAGGGTTTTGTCTAATGATTTAAATTTAAAACCTATTTTTGAGACTTTGCTTTCTGTCTGTTTATAGATGAATGTTCTTTGGCGTTATAACTAGGCAGTTGTCATCAATGATCGACTATTTCAATGCAACATTGTTACACCAGCAGCAGTTTCTCGTTTAATCCAGTCAGTTTCTTTCTTACTCAGAATTGAAGAATATTTTGTTCCTTGTTCGATCTTTGCATTAATAGTATTATCAGCTGTTCATAAACTCAACTTGTGAGCTTCTTAGAATCTTAAGGGATATTACAGACGAGTATTTTATGATAGTCAAGCGTAGATAGTCAAGCCTGTTTCTCAGCTCCCGATTCCTCTAAACTCGCACGCACAATATAAAATTACTAAAAACGAAACGAAAAGTTTCTTTGTAATATTTACTGGGAGTATTAATTTTATTTATATTATAATATATTATCTGTTAGTAAAACCAGTTGTGGTTTTATTTCTATTTTGATATTGACTATATAATGGCAAATAAACAATCAACAAACGGCAATATATTATACGCTACAAAAAACTGAGGATTTATAAAGTCAGTTGAAATTTTGTACGCTCAAAACTTTCACATCAAATCCACAAAAAGCAAGCAACAAATTTCAGGTTTCTTGCTCTGACATTTTATACAACAAAATATTCTTCATTTTATACATAAATACATAAATATATTATAAATATATACATAAATATAAACGTGTTTTAATTGCCTTAATGTTTTGCATATTTCTGATATTTTGTTGTTATATGTACGAGTATTTTCTACAGCCACTTTGTAATAAGTAATAATACTCTCGTTGTTGTATTTTACAGTTAGAACATTTATATCTAGAAATGTATATTAATTAAAACTTTATAAGTTAATTAAACCATATTATAATGTTACAATTTATGCGAATCTGTCTGAATGTTCACGCTTAAATCACTGAATTGATTTTGATGAAATGGAACTACTTTCAGTCCAGAAATGACATGTTATAGGAATTTCAATTTTATAGTAATAAAGGTGTGGAAAGCAAAAAAGTATCATTATTAGTTTAGTAAGCTTTTGTCCCCTTATTCATTACGATACAGTCTTATAACTCATCCAAATAAAAAGTAAATAATTTAATTTTCTGCCGTGTTAAATTCGCCACCACGAAAACAATTGTCACCGCTTTTAAACAATTGTTAACACTATAAACAATAACTATCCTAAACAAAGAATTTCCTGATTTACAACAGGAAGGAGAGAGAGAATGTAACAATTACTTTAGATTAATGTTGGGATACAGGGAATTTTATGCAAGGCGAGACTTTGTGAAGATTTATACTTGACCTCAGCTCAGTCCATGTCATCTTTATTGTTTAAAATTTAACCAGGGTTTTATTGCCTGGTTTTTCTTGATTATAAGGCTCCCTTGAATCCTTTTTATAACCAAGAGTTATGTTGTCCGGGTAGATTTAAGCGCTCCCTAGACAGTAATTCAGCATGTCATGCATTTACGTGACAGTATTAATTGTTGCATGACATGCCGATCGCGAAATGATCATGCGTGCATGTTATGCACATTTTGCAGGACGAAAAATTAAACGACTTGTCAATCAATGTACAGAATGTAGTTTGCATGTCATTCGCTTCAATAAATACAATAAACGATCATGCGTAACAACAACAACACGTAACGCATGTCATGCTGCATGATCGTCTAGGGTTCTATTTATGTGTATGATGTTCTATGATGTTCTATTTAAATAATGGGCTTATTTGCGTTGGCCGGCACTTTTAAAATTAGCCCAATTTGGACCTTGTCCTTTATTGGCGCCCAAACATCGAATAACTTGTGAATATTTTGAAGTGTGTATACTGCAACTTGGAATCTACTGCTCTAGCATGCTAGAAATACAGTTATGTTTTTGAAATGTTGCACTGCTTTTTTAACTCATAATCTTAGCAACATTTTTGTTTTCTTAAGAATGAGATGTATAATTTTGTCTCATTATTAAGAGTTATTTTTATTTCAGGATTCAAGTATTAAGTACTAGGTAGGTACTAGAAATCTGCCCCCTTGGACAAAGTATCTTTCGTTAAAAATAATGACGAAATTCGTTATCAAAATGTATGCGGTTTCATATAAGTCATCGCTAAATGACATTTTGCTTGCGAAGACTAATGTCAAATCCCATACATTTTGATAATGAATTGCGTCCTCGTTTTTAACGAAAGGTACTTAACGGCCTCTGTACTGTTTTTTATAAGCGAAAAACTCCTGGCCAACACGTTCTTAACATAAAAATCAGTCGTCAAAATATGACCTAAGAATATTCGGCAGTGTTAATCTAGATCTGTGAGCCTATTTTGTAGATCCTATATATAGTAAGTGGTATTGGGTGCCATGTTTTCAATATGGCAGACTAAGCGGTGATCACAGATCCCAGAGTAAGGGATACACTTAGAATCTACCTTTATTCCTTATAAGATTTAAAAACTGTCGAGTCTTGCATAAGAATAAGATTATGTTGAGATTTTGAGTGGTTAAAATTTATTAAACCAAGGTTTCCTGCTAAATTTATCATCACCATCTACAGGAAACCTTGGTTATAGTAAAATGCAGTTGTATTTTGGTTTTAATCATGGTATATTTTTTTTCAAATTGTACATAAAAATTACTTAGAACTTTTTGTAGCGGTAAATCATGTTCTTGTTTATTCTACCTTTTGATTATCATTTACAAAATGTTGAGAGTATTACAACATAAAAAAATAAATATTGGAAAAAAAATATTTTACCTATTTTAGCTTTTATTTATTTTAGTATATCAATAATTAAAAAAATATATAAACAAGACCAAAAGAAAAATATTATTTACTAGATGATGCCCGCAACTCCGTTGTGCCAAAATTCGTTTATCGCGCGGGAACCGTACATTTTTACGGGACAAAAAGTATCCTATGTCCTTTCCCGGGACTCAAAGTGTCTCCATGCCAAATTTCAGCGAAATTGGTTTAGGGGTTTGGGCGTGAAGAGGTAACAGACAGACAGAAATACAGACGATAGACAGACACACTTTCGCATTTATAATATTATAGTATAGTATATAGTATAGTAAGTATATAGTATAGTATATATAGTATAATATAGTATATAGTATGAATAGCATCTATGCAAATTGCAGGGCTAAAATGGTCGCATTGGACAATCATATTATTATGAATCGTAATATGACTCATTTTTAGGGTTCCGTAGCCAAAATGGCAAAAAACGGAACCCTTATAGATTCGTCATGTCTGTCTGTCTGTCTGTCTGTCCGTCTGTTTGTCCGTCTGTCCGTCCGTATGTCACAGCCACTTTTCTCCGAAACTATAAGAGCTATACTATTGAAACTTGGTGAGTAGATGTAGTCTGTAAACCGCATTAAGATTTTGATACAAAAATGGAAAAATTATTAAAAACTTTAGGGGTTCCCATAGGTACAACTGAAACAAAAATTTTTTTTTTCGTCTTACCTATTCGTATAGGGTATTTATGGATAGGTCTTCAAAAATCATATTGAGGTTTCTAATATCATTTTTTTTCTAATCTGAATTGTTTGCGAGAGAGACTCTTCCAAAGTGGTAAAATGTGTGTCCCCCCTCTAACTTCTAAAGTAGGGGCCTGATAATTCTAAAAAAACAATATATGATGTACATTATTATAAAAACTACCAACGAAAATTGGTTTGAACGAGATCTAACAAGTAGTTTTTTTATACGTCATAAATGGTAAACCTTAATTTAACTTTCATTAAATCAACTAAAGTATAAAAATAAATCAAAAACCTTTGAGTAATTCGTACTAATTTGAAATTCGTCAGTTTGACAGTTTTAAGAATTCATTTGCTGAATTGATTGAGAGTAATTATTGCTAAATGTGACAATATTTTTAGCCCCGCTGGACACAATGATATTGATATTGATATGATGACGATGATAATGATGATAATTACAACAATGAAGCATCACAAGAAGCGCAATATTTACACGCCGCGAATATAATTACAATATTGTCAAAGGCTAAAAAGTAATTTCCGAAAAGTTAGGTTAATGAGCCCTCAGATGGTTGAGGTGTATTGTTTTATGAACTTAGAGACCTTACACACTCGCTGCGACGTCGCTGATTGTATTATAACTTTGTAACTTATTCACACATAGCTGGACCCGTACAATTCAATTTGTTTAACAACAGTAACAAAAATGCATCATCATCCATTAAAATTTAAGGTATGTAAGATAAAGAAATACTTGTGTTATAGAAAAAAACATACTAAACGTACAAACCATACAAAATGACTGCATAGTCAAATAATTAGTAGGATCAGGCTTTATTTTGCGGAAATTCATGTCTTAAAATGTAGTGTATTATTATTTTTAGCAATATTTCGCGGAACACACTTTATATACTTTATAATATTAGTAAGTATGGATAGTCAAACATAAGCCCTCGCAACCTGCACCTGCCGCAACGCAATATATTGTGAAGGCGCCCTTAATTTGCTTATTAGGCGTATTTAATAACTTCTAAAGCTTGTACAAGTGAAATTTCAATATTAGCGAAGTCAAGGACCACATAATTTCTTTTTGAGGGGATTTCGTAGAATACGTTCTTTGTGTGATGGAATGGAAATCTCGGATGTTTTAATATACTGAGAAATTCTGTTCAACATAATACGAAAAGTTATTTTAAGATATCTAATTTCCGCGAACCTTAACTGAAGGTTTTCTGTAACAATCTCATGTATAGTAATACCTCGGGATGGTCATATTGAATTAATTTTATGTTAACGTATCATTTCCTGCTCGTGAATAAAGAAATATTTGCCTCGAGAATTGAATGTAAAATTTGTGAAAGTATATATTTCATTTTTATTTAAGCAAAAAGCTACGCTTTGACATAGACGGGCCAAATTGAGCTATTGATCCGACTCGGACCATGGCCACGGCCTAGCAGAAAACCGGTGAGAATCAACACATAATTATTTTTGACTAGATGACGCACGCAACTCCGTTGCACCAAAATTTGTTTATCGCGCAGGAACCATACATATTCCGGGTTAAAAAGTATCCTATATCCTTTCCCGGGACAAAGTACATCTATACCAAATTTCAGTCAAATCAGGTCAGCCGTTTGGGCGTGAAGAGGTAACAGACAGACAGACACACATACACACTTTCGCATTTTAAATATTAGTATGGATTATGGTGTTCTATGAGTGAGTGAGGCACCGGAGAACGAAGCTAGTTAGAGATTTTAAGGACCAGGAACTACTTTCAAGTCACAATACTAAGAAGTTAACTAAACAAATTAGTTGTACGGAACTTTATACCATTTAAGAAGTTGGTACGTAACTTTTCTAGCATTAGACATGGACACTATATCCTGTCATCTAATCAGATGATTTTATTACAAAATATATTCAATTTATTTTCCCACGGGTCAAACCTAGGTCCTATTTCTCGGACTTAGGCGTACTAAGTGCCTGTCTGCGCTAGACTTAAGATTTATAGACACTACATTCGTTTAAATTTCATCACGTCTAAGACCATTTAGCATGCGCTTAGTACAGTTAGCAAAAGGAAATGACAAGTTTTAGTAAAAGAAATAGAAAAATGTATATAATACTAAATGACGCCCGCAACTTCGTTGCGCCAAAATTCGTTTCGCGCGGGAACCATACATTTTTTCGGGATAAAAAGTATCCTATGTCTTTTCCCGGGACTCGGTATCTCCAAATTTCAGCGAAATCGGTTCAGCGGTTTGAGCGTGAAGAGGTAACAGACAGACAGACAGACGCACTTTCGAATTTATAATATTAGTACGGAAGTATGGATATGGATGTACCCGTGTTTGTTCTTATCTTTTCAATTTTTTTAATCCATTCATATAAATGTGTATCTGTCTGTATATCAGTCTGTCTGACAATCTGTTACCTCTTCATGCCCAAACCACCGAACGGATTTTCCTGAAATTTGTTAGGGAGATACTTTGAGTCCCGGGAAAGGACATAGAATATTTTTATCTCTGAAAAATGTACGGTTCCCTCACGATTAATTTTGGCGCAGCGGAGTTGCCAGCGTCATCTAGTTTAAAAATTTTACTCAAAAATCGCGGTCAAGTCTTTTCTGCTGACTACACTCGGTATTTTATAAGATGTCAGTGGAGACGGCGGGACCTATGAATAAATTGAGCGTCTCCTTTAACACAAGGACCTGCTATTAGTCGTCACTTGATATTTTCTCCTTTTTTAAATCTATGCAAAATGTTTCACAGGTTTCCATATTTTTTTTCGATGACAGTAAAATTATAAAAAATGCGTGTGGCACTGGGGGACTGCCGCCGTAAAGCTATTGTATAACATTTTTATCAACTTATGCAATTATAATTATATATTATATAACATTTTTATCAACTTATGCAATTATAATTCCCATACGTCTAGTCTGAGTAAAAGATAATGCAGGGCAACGCCGCACCGCTGTGCCGGGTGTTAGATTTTTCATTACGGAATTTCTTGATTTGGTTGCCATACTAAAAGCCCGCAATAATAGGTTAATTAATAATAAGTTTAACTTAAAACAATTGCTTGTGTCACCCGTGTCTTTATTATTATCTATTGACAGCTTATTTACTAAAATTAAATCAGTAGTTTAGCCTGAACGAAAGCCTTCGCCGTAGTTCGATATCGAATGAATTTGAACTAAAAAATATTATAATAAAGCTACTTTATAGTACTTAATTTGAGTTTAGCGAATATAATATCATGATTCTTAGTATACACTTGTTTTTATTTTTAGCATCGCTAGTCAGGTGTTGTATGACAATTTTTTTTTTCTTTTTTTACACCGCTCGCCTAAAGAAAAGGCTTTTAATCCGACCCCGCGGCTTTCACGCAATTAATGAGAAGCATCCTCTACACCCTCGCGTCTGTCAGTCTGCCACTCTTTTGTCTAAAAAGTGACAGACAGAAAATATTTTTTGCATAAATCACAGACGCTTTCATGTATTCATTGTACATGTGTAGCATTGTCTATAGACTGCAAGACACATTCTTATGCCAACTCATAGTCAAAACCACCAATATTTTATAAGCATTTTGATTTTTCACATTCATTTAATCATACTTAACCTTTAAATTTAAATTTAATAGAATGAAGAAATAAAATGTTTAACTGGTTAATATTGCTTGATAAGGGGTCATTAAGAAAATTATTAGGAAAAATATTTTTTTAGTACTTTATTTTAGAAAATAATTTAAGAAGCCATTAATGGCTTCGTATGCATAACAAGTATATACTTTGGCTTTGTAAAAGTATTTGAAGCAGGTCCTTTTCTCGTTTAGGCATAAGAAAACGTAACAATTTTTACATTTTATATGCGATCGAAGCATTATTATTGATTTTGATGAAGTAGGAGTATTTTTAGGGTTCCGTACCTCAAAAGGAAAAAACGGAACCCTTATAGGATCACTTTGTTGTCCGTCTGTCCGTCCGTCCGTCTGTCCGTCCGTCCGTCTGTCAAGACCCTTTTTCTCAGGAACGCGTGGAGGTATGAAGCTGAAATTTATATCAATTACTCAGGTCTACTGTCCCTTGAAGCTGTGAAAAAATCAAACTTCTAAGCCAACGCAATCAAAAGATACAGCCGTTTATGCCGCAATTTTTCGACACTTGCAAGGGAATCAAAACCTACAGGGTGCTTCCCGTGAACTCAGAATCTTGAAATTTGGTACGAAGCAACGTCTTATAGCATAGATAAAGGAAAAATTACGAAAACCATAAATTTTTAGTTACATCACATAATATATTTTTTTTTAATTATTTTAAACTTACTACCCATTTCCTCATAAACGCGTAGAGGTATTAAATTGAAATTCATACCAAATACTCAGGTCTATAATACCTTTAAGCTGTAACAAAATCAAACTTCTATGACGAACTTTGTAAACCTTGCAGGTTTGTACGGAACCCTCGGTGCGCGAGTCCGACTCGCACTTGGCCGGGTTTTCGAGGGTTACCAATGTGGTAATATGGTGGAGGCCGCAAAGAAAGACCTTCCGACTGGGCTAGGGTGTTTTTTCAGTCAGGCCGAAGTGGTATAAGTAATTAAGAAAAAATAATATATTATTATCTGACAAGTTTAGTAAACTTCGATAGTCCGATGTAGAATTGTAGCGCTAGTTGATCCTCTACGTATCGCCACAGTAAACACGCTTTTTTTTTGATAAAATGAAGTTACAAAACCGTAATTTATCATCATTGGAGTCAGATCCTGACTTATCACAAATGAAATCATCACCAGGGGTAGTTCTTGTAGGCTTATTGGTACCATAAAAGCATGCAAGTAAGATCAGTGAATGCGTACGAAACCAGAAGTGGCTCCCGCGGAAAATCGAGAAAATGTAGCAGAAAAACCAAACCTATAGTAAAACAAATATTATGGGAAGTAAAACGAACCTTCGAAAATTATAATCAGTTTTCTTAACATACGAATATCTTACTTTTTTTCAAATCATCCTCAAAGTCACATAAAATTTTACTTCGTCTGTTTCATGCGCCCGCACCGCTAAAAAATGAAATTACATTCGCAGATGACCATTTGCCATCAGTAAAAAATGCGTTTTGATCCACGGAGAAGTAGTTCATATAGGAGTGAAATTTTTTAATCCATGCTTATTACAATAAAGGCAGAAAAAAATGTTTAATCTGAAGAGCCATAAATGGCTTCGTATGCAGTAAAGGGGTTGACTTAATATTTACAAGTAAAACTAAGAAGTTTAATTTATAACCTTCAACTGGCAAGACTCTGCTCACAACGTAGAAAAATTGAAAAGTTCGCTTCCAATTTGAAAATTTCTCCCGCCAATATTTACTTTGGCCATATTTCATCTATACGGGAGACTGTGGGATTGTTTATGCAAACACGTGCTGAATATAGATTATAGAATCAACTGTATAGAAAAAGAAAGGTTTTGGTAATTTTCGTGAAGCTACTAAAAACTATCTATGTATATTGTATACATGTATATAAATTAAAATATATATGTATATTATATCTTGAAAATTAATTTTAATTTATATATGTATATAAATTAAAATTAATTTTCAAGATAAAACTCGGGAACGACTGAACCAATTTGGTTAAGTTTAGTCTTGAAATATTGGTAGAAGTCCAGGGAAGTTTTTATGAAGCAAAGCCTCGACATTGATACATATCTTTGTTGGAGATCTGTTTCAATGAGGCTTAATAAAATCTTGTTAAAAATAAGGTTTTATAACTCAACAAAAGGTTAAGTAAAGCTCAAATACCTACCTATTTCTAAAAGCTACTCAAACAAAAATCTTAAATATGACGTCCAGTTTTTTCTATACAATCTTCGCTCAATCTTAAAAAGCGTAAAGATAAATAAGAAGTTAAAAGATTTTTCTACAATATCTTACGCTAAAGTTCTTGTCTATAACAGAAAATTTTCCTCTTTTCTGCATCATGAAAAAGCGTAACGATGCTTAAGTAAAATATCGGAGCTCCATTATAACGACTACTTAAAAGACAATGAACATCGTTCACAGAACCAAGATGATATCGAAAGTATTCTCTAGAAAGTTAGCCTATAAAAAACGGGTATTATAAGTTTGATATGTCTTTATGTCTGGGACGTCGTAGCTGTCAGACGCATAAATGGTTTTCTTTTAAAAAATAATTGAGAGAGAAAGATTACGTTTATTCAGCCCAAAAATAATTTATCATCAATTTACTTGCTGCTAAGCAATCCGCTGTCAGATATTTAGGGGTTTGCAACTGTTTGTTTTTCTTTTATTTTTGGTTCGAG
Organism: Lysandra bellargus; assembly: GCA_905333045.1. Taxonomy (NCBI): domain Eukaryota; kingdom Metazoa; phylum Arthropoda; class Insecta; order Lepidoptera; family Lycaenidae; genus Lysandra; species Lysandra bellargus. Next base: position 4,626,001 of record HG995354.1, read on the forward strand.
GAGGCGAACCCCTAAATATGTCTCAACTTTTAAAATCCACACTAATCTTATAAATGCGAAGGTGTGTCTGTCTGTTGCATTTTCACGCAAAAACCGCTATACCAATGTTGAGAAATTTGGTATGGAGATACTTTGAGTTCCGGTAAAGGACATAAGAATTTTTTATTCCTGAAAAATATGTATCTTCCCGTGCGATAAACGAATTTTGGCGCAACGGAGTTGCGAGCGTCACCTAGTTTGCTACAATTTCGTTAATTTGACGGAAGAAAGCTACCATGTTTCTAAAAATTTCGGATATCGTAGTTTTATACGTCTGCAATTTTATACGAAAACTGAGTTCAAGCTTAGCATTTCATAGGAAAACTGAGATCAAGCAAATTTCACATAGCTGAAACGTGATTGTGGTACGCCGTACGTAGCTTTTTGAACTCTTTCAAAAGATTTGTACGTCAAGTTGTCATGCCAGCATTCAGGCTTTGTAACTGGATATCAGTTGCGTCAGATTCAACCCAGTTACACCTACAGCTCGAAATTGTTTCGTAGAATTCTGGATTTGAAATAGGCGAATCTAAATTGAACATGCCTATGTGATTTTAACTTTAATAAGTTGTTTCGTTAAAATAAGATATAGATTTATTACCAGCTGAGGTAATAATAACCAAAGATCAAAAAAGAAAGTTTTCCACCTGATAATAAAAATAATATCGATTATTTTATCGATAATATCGATTTGTAAAAAGTAATGCAACCAATATCTCATACAGCTACATTGTTTTTTCCAGTTGCTTAAACAATAAACACTATAATTTTTAAAAACATCCATCTACCATAGGAATAGCTATTCATTCAAGGAAATGCTAACAATTTATATTCACAATTTTTTAATAATTGAAATGTGAATATTCTCCATATAACTTCCAGTAGGTTGAGTCTCGGGCAACCCTCGTATTATCTTTCATTATATTTACCGCGGTAATATGAAAAGGAAGCATCATATTTACATATAAAGGAGACAGAAAACGTCTTCCATTTCTGGACCCGTATGAAGATATATAACCCGAAACCGCTCCACCCGAATATAGTTTATAGTACATGGAAATATGATTTAAAATCACGTAGCAATAACTCTTAATTCTGTGCAGTATTTGTTGATAGAAGGGAAATTAAATTTTAGTTTTCGTTAAACATTTCTTGGATATTTTTTAAATTTTACCCAATTACTACGATGAACCTAAAATAATTTTACTTTACTTTTACATTTCACTTTGCCGTAGCCCCCAAACTTCTGACCCGAGTAAGGCGTCGTCAGATAGTAAGCACCCAACCCATTATTTCCGTTTTTTAGAGTTCCGTAGTCAACAAGGAACCCTTATAGTTTCGGTCTGTCCATCCGTCTGTCCGTGGTTTTGCTCAGAGACTATAGGACCTACAAAGCTGTAATTTGGCATGAATGCACATATTAATGATGGCAACAAAATGGTACATGAAATGTTAATTTTTTTTTATGGTACCTTCCATACACATCAAGCGGGGATGATAATTTTTTTTTCACGTCCACCTCATCGTGTGGGGATCGTTGGATAGGTTTTTCAAAACTATTATGAGTATTCATATATCATTTTCCGATTTAGGGATCCGTTTGTGAAATATTAAGTACTAAAGTGGAAAAAATCGTTAGAGTCCAGTGTCCAGTCCCTTCTACCAGCGTAAGGTTGCTTCTGGAAATGTGAAAAAAAATTGCGGGAGTAGGAAATATGCTGAATTTAAAAGGAAAACTATCACGGCTAAGAAGACTTCATAAGTTATTGAGAAATAGTCGATCAACTAAAAAAAATGTATTCGGCGAAGTATAAAGGAACTTTTCGTTCAAATTAATTTGAAAGTAACTGAGATGATGTTTTTAGTAGTGTAAAACACGTTATAAATGTACATACATTGACCATACAAAAATTTAAAAAAAAACTAGCGGTATTACGGAACCCTATATTGCGCGTGGCCCGACACGCACTTGGCCGGTTTTTTTTTTACTTTTATAGCTGATAGTTATCTATAACATCTAAAAGCAAAAAAGGCAGTAAGTTTATTGTCTTGTTTCTGAGTTTAGCTAAACAAACACGTTAAGCACGCTATAAGCTGTACGCACAAACTTCTATGCGTAGCGTCAACGAAATAATAATATTAAAACTCTTCCTCCGTCTTACGAATTTTCGATAAGATCACGTGTTATTGTAAGATAGGACAACGCTTTAAAGGTTTTTACGTTCAGAAACCCAGAAACCGGGTATAAGTTAACATGGATAGAACATTTTCGTGGTGCATATCTAGTTCAATATGCTAGTTTAAAATGCTAACGAATACGAAATGGCTTTACATGAAGTACAATGTGGGATAATAAGACACGTGCACCGCTCGTGACATAGACATAAAAATGTTAAGTATACTAGAGCAAAGAACGTAATGTGGTATCTAGGATTAACGTGTGAGGATCAGCATTTTAGTTGGAAAAACGACGTTTCGTACGAATACGATTATTTGGTTAGGAATAGTACGGGATGGGACTGAAGCGTATGTATTACTAATACTCTGATATTGAGGAATCGGTTTTGTTTGTGTAGTTGAATTGAATAGGACTTAAAATCACTTGAACAAAATGAGTGAGAAAGCCCGATGATGCCGATGCGGAGTCGCCCAGGCCGCGGTACATTGCGGCTAGTGGACGATGTACCCGATGAGGCGATGCTGGCTGGCGTGGTGCGGAGGGGCGGGGAGTGATGATGATGAAGGAGGCGTGTTCTGTCGAGGGTCACCAATGTGGGGATAATGCGTGAAGGCCAAAGGAAGATCTTCCGACCGAGCGAGGTGGTATACCCGGTCAGGCCGAAGCCCACGTGATACATTTCAGCTGTCGTATATATACCGACGCGCTTAGAAAACTTCGATAGCGCGATCAGGAATGTTAGGCGAATTGTGGGTACCGCCACAGATGGATAGTTTGTACTATTCATCTGTGGCGTATATTGCCACAAATACAGAAAAAGAACGCGCCAGGGCCACATATAAAGCCATTGTTTAGAACACGGCTCTTGACTCGGAGGTCGTGGGTTCGATTCCCGCGTTGGAAACATGTTATTTCCAAGTTTGGTTAGGACAATGCAGGCTGATCATCTGATTGTCTGACAAGTAAGATGATCCATGCGTCGGATGGGCATGTCGGTCCTACGCCTGATATCTCGCCATTCGCGTCGGTCTTCCGTCCCACTGGGTTATGAGAGTAAAGGAATAGAGAGTGTTCTTGTGTACTGCGCACACACTTTGGCAATATAAAATGACTCTTGCGTAACTGGCCTGGTTTCAATGAAACCGGCCACCGTCACCAAAATCGCTGTGGGAGCTATTGTAGAAAGGCTCCTTTGGCAAGAAGAAGTGTAATTTATGAGACTCCTCATATAGATAATATTAAAGCCTTGATGATTGTAACGATGAAGACTTAACACATAGAAATCACTTAATCCTTTTAAAGTACAGAGTTCCCCTGAACACTTTTAGCGGCTTAAATATATTCAATAGCTTAAAATATTCAGCTTGGGTTGCTTAATTATTAACTCACAACCCCATTAAGCATTTTGCTTACTCGATACGCTGATGAGGCGTGCTTTTATCATGTTTACCTGCTGATGCTGTAGGTTCATGGTACAAAATGATTTATTGTAGAAGTTTTATAAAAAAATGGTAAAGTGAAATAATACGCCTATGAGGACATTGTGGGAGTAGCAGACAAAAAAAATTTCAATTGTTACGCGACAGCCGCGTGCTGCTTGGGGATAGATGAGTTAAATGAGACATTTTAATTTAGAATCCATACTAATATTATAAATGCGAAAGTGACACACTGTTGACAGACACTGACAAAATATTATACACCTTTGCATGAAGCGTGAAGAGGTAACAAATTCTTAACGCTTAAGCCGATTTTTCTGAAATTTGGTATGGAGATACTTTGAGTCCCAGAAAAGGACATAGGATAGATTTTATCCCAAAAAACTCTACAATTTCCGCGTGAATAACTAATTTTGGTGCAAGAAGTTGCGGGCGTCATTTAGTAGATTATAAAAGTTGAAAGGCGTATACAGTAAAAATAATAAGTATGGAAATAAATAAACAAATAATACCATAGTTATAATAAACAACAAAATATGCGAGGCGAAAAGTATTTCGACCGTAAGCGCACGGTACTCATTTACTCAACTACCGTAAAAATCCATAGTATTATGAGCCGTGCTTATTGTTAGGTTCAAGCCATAAAAGGAGAAACAAAATAATAATATCAAGTGTATTTATTATTTAATACCAAGTGAAAATTCAGTGGAATTTCACAAATATTTCAAGACTAAAATTAGCCAAATCAGTTCAGCCGTTCACGAGTTTTGGCAAGACTAACAAAATTTAAAATTAATTTTTATTTATATACGATGCTAGATGACGCCCGCAACTGCGTTGCGCCAAAGTCCATTTATCACGCAGGAACCGTACATTTTTCCGGGATAAAAAGTATTCTACGTCTTTTACCGGGACTTAATTCATGCCAAATTTCAGCAAAATTGGTTCAGTGGTTTGGGCGTGAAGATGACGTATCAAACAGACAGACAGACACACTTTCGCATTTATAAAATTAGTATGGAAGTATGAATTCCGGGATAAAAAGTATTATATGTCCTTTCCCGGGACTAAAAGTATCTTGATGCCAAATTTCAGCAAAATCGACTCACCGGCTTAGGCATGAAGAGGTAACAGACAGACAGATAGACAGACACACTTTCGCGTTTATAATATTAGTATGGATAATGGATATGGATATGGATTCTGATACCTCTCGTGTCTTGAAATGAGATTAGTCATAGGCTCTTTTTGTTGCCAATAAAATTTTTGTCCTTATTTTTAATGGAAATAAGATAAAAAAACCAGACGTTAGTCACTTTAGTTAATATACCACAAGTTATAATATTACCAATATAATTGCCATAATACACCGAATAAGGGGTTGTAACAAATTCAATTTTAATGATGTATTGACGCCGGAAGTTGATAAGGAAAAGTGACGTAATCATTTAAGTAGGTTAGTGAGACCAACCGGAAGTCAAAAACATGTTTGTTGCTACGGAAAACTGTGGACGAACTTAACTAATTTTAATGTATTTTTAATATTATCTATAATACTTCAGTCTGTAGTTCATACATAAATTGCCTGTTCGATATCCGTAATGCTTCAGTCGCTTAACCTATTTTGATAAGGCATTAAGAAATTTAAGGTCCCAAGAAAAAAGTTTAGTGATATGAAGTTCACGGGTCATCTAATCAATACTTCAATACTAATATTATAAATGCGAAAGTGTGTCTGTCTGTCCGTCTGTCTGTCTGTCTGTATGTCTATTACCTCTTCACTCAAACCGCTCAACCGATTTTTCGTATGGAGAATGGAGATATTTTAATTGAGTCCCGGGAAAGGACACAGGATACCTACTTTTTATCCTAGATTTGCGGTAATCATCTAGTATATATAATAATAAAGACTTCTTTGTCTTGCGTTCGCATCTTCCATAACGTAAACATTTAAAAAAACTCTCCATGGGTGTTACCTAGATAAAAGAAGTAATCTATATAGCATAAAGTTGGTCAAGCCATTAATTAAGCCAATAAAGGTAGCACTGGATCGAGTTCCATTCCACGTTACATTGATTAAGTATGCGAGTTTGTTACCTTCAGGAAGCGTAAGCTGGAATTCGCTGGCCAGCCATTAGTTTGGGTGTGATTAGGGCGTTGTAGTGTAGTAGAACATGCAATTAGGGGGAAGAAAATAGTACTTACTTCCTTACTAATATTATAAACCAAGTATATTTATACCAAATTTCAGCAAAATCGGTACAGCGCGTTGGGCGTGAAGAGGTAACAGACAAACAAACTTTCGCATTTATAATATTAGTATGGATGAGAAAGTGTATTTGTCCGTCTTTCTATCTGTATATTGGTTACCTTTTTACGCTTAAACCGCGGATAAATGAAGCGCAACGGAATTGCGGGTAACAATTAATTAATTAATATTATGTGCGTTGACTTAAAATTGATTCGTTTTCGTCAGCTATGTGTGTTAATGAGCTAGTGACGATGTTAATGACCTTTAAGGGTCAATTCAGACGGCAACGCGACGCATAGAGATAATCTACGATAACATGGCGCGCCCCTCCAAAATTCAAAACGTTTGAAGTGCGTTGTCTTGCGCGGTCGGCTAGTTATGATTAGTTGACAATGACATAAGGAACAGTCAAATATTACGAGTACTGGTTGATTGGTTGAATACTTACAAACAAACTCTTTCATAAGGATATGTGACTACACACATTGAAACAGTAATTTGGAGGGGCGCGCCATGTTATCGTAGTTTATCTCTAAATGCATTTCTAGAGTATTTAATTGACAGACTTCAATTGCGTAAGACGTCATTCAAGTCTGTCAATTCAATACAAATTTAGAAATGGTCTGAATTGACCCTAAGATATACTATGATTGATAACCATAATTACCACGCGATGGGCAACCAGATTCATAGGCAGATTCATAGACGAATATTTCTACCATTACTTAATTAAAAACAAAATGTCATCGAAATCGTTTGTAGTTAATCCGTGGGGCTGGCAAACGTTACTATATTCGTAAACTTCACCGTTTTAGGCTGGCGGCCTACACACGTTTTCCGCATACGATTTCTGAATTCGACGCAGACGCAGCGCGCAACGCACACATGAAGGAACCCAGCAGGCCTGCAGCCCCCGAGACGAAGCGGGAGGGGTTTCGTAATAACGCTGCGATGGCGCAGCGCCCATGTTGTCGGCTATATGCGTCAAACGGCAACGCTGCGTCGACGCAACGCTGACACAACGCGCCGTGTGGACTGGCTCTCAAGTGACAGCTGGCGCGTTCGCGCGTGAATAAAACGAGCGTTAGAGCTTGTTTCACGTAATTCCGAATACGGAAAACGAATTCGGAAATCCAATACGGAAAACATAATATTGTGTATGCGGCCAGCCTTAAAAGTATAATGGTGGATACCCGATATACCAAAACCGTCAAATAACGGGGCTTCTACATTTTCCAGTGCACATCGACGTCGCTTATTAGAGTTACATCACAGTGGACTAGTTTCGAACTCGCGAGCCAGCACGTGATACCAATTACTAGCGCCACAACCATGCATAGATTACAAGGCAAAAAGTGCCAGTAACATGATTCAAGCAGTGTAAGGGTCAATTCAGCAACGCAACGAGATGCATTTCTAAAGTATTGAATTGCATGACGCTTCACGCAATTAAAGTCTGTCAAACACATACAAAAGAAATTCATCTACGCGCCTTGCCCTCTGAATTGACCTAAGGCTCAACTCACACTAGAGCAGAGTCGAAGCGACGAGATGCGTCATGTTGGTTTATTATTTTAGTACAATTTTCTGCTATAAAATCGCTTTAAAACCTGCTAACCTTTAAGAAGAGAGCATATTCCCTCTTAAAAGGCCGACAACGCACCTGCAATTCTTCTGATGTCGCAAGTGCCCATGGGCGACGGTAGTTGCTTTCCATCAGGTGACCCGTTTGGTCATATTTCCCCTAATTTTATTTAAAAAAAAAATAGGGCGCGCTTTGACGCTCCTATTTGCTCTTTGACGCTTCAATATTTTCATAGCAGAAAGTATTTAAATAATAGAATAATTAACATTTTGCTTTGTTGAAAAACATGACGCGTCACTCCGACTCAATGTGAGTTGAGCCTTATACTTGACTTTTGACGTGACAACGTCTTATAATTCGATGGAGCCGGCTGCACGCACGAAAAAACATGACTCATGCGGCGTTACCTCGCTCTGAGGCGTTCTATTTAAGGCTAGATGACGTTGTCACGTTCAACTATCGTCTGTAAACCGATTTTACAGACAACCGATTTTTTTGATGAGACTATCACATAGCTTGTAATGCGGGGAATTTGCAGCAAAATATTGAAATATCTTTACTTGCTTTGAATTGATTATTTTGTTTTGTGTGAAACATCAAACGACTGACATGGTCCATAGCAAGAAGTAACTAACGGAAGTTGTTAGTCAATCTTAATGATTTTTTAAAAAATTTCTTAGTCTCGCTAAAACTCGGGAATGGCAGAACCGATTTGCCTAACTTTATCGGTTATTAAGATTTTCTTCTCTGATTTTTTCTCTTCTGATTTTCCCCTCGTGACCACGGCCGTTGCAACACTGCCGAAACATCGAGAAAAAGTATGTACTCGTATTAGCATTACTATTTAAACAAGTCGCGTTAAGTCCCGATTAATAAGTTTTAATGCTTAGCTTTAAAATATTTATAGAAGTACTGGGAAGATTTGTATTAGGAGGAAAGTGATACGAAGTTCACCGGGTCATCTTTACTGTACTCGGCGAAACATGGCGGTAGCGGTCATTAACTCCCTGTCAAAAACTTGTCATTTTCTATACAAAGCCGCGATTGACAACATCTGACACTTCATTGTCAATCGCGGTTTATATATGATAATGATAATGAAAAGTTTTTGACAGGGAGTCAATGGCCGCTACCGCCATGTTTTGCCGAGTACAGTATAGTACATAATATTATAAACCTTTCTTCTCTTGAATAAATCTATCTGTAAAAAAACGCATGAAAATGTGGTGTTTAGTTTTAACGAACTTACTAATATATACATGACAAATAGTAAGAAGCGACTTACTTACTTACTTACTACGATGGCTCAGCGACTATTTGCTATAAACTTCGTAGCAATAAAACAAAATTGTATTGGCCATACAAAACGTTTCACTATGTAGATTTCTAATGATAATTTTGCAAATATACGATATTCATATTTGCAACAATATATTTCTAATTCCTGCATTGTTTTGTTTGTGAATGCTTTGAGCCAAATTTTGTATTTCTGTTTGTCGAATGCACGGCAATATAATTTCATTGTGCCACCAAACATTTGCCAATTGAGATTCACAACAACACAACAACAACAAAACAACATAAGAACAACAAGACGACTCGAGGGAGATGAGGTGTTGAAATTAAACTTTTTGTGTATTTATTGGTTAACGCATACATAATAATTGGAATCTTATGTGTATATAGATGTAGTTGTAAAAGTTTTGAATTTTTCTGTCAAGCCAATATCAACTAACGATAACTACGAATAACTTTGCCTAGTTTCTGTTTTTTTTTTTTTTTAGTGTTGTTCATTTTCCCATCTTTTTGGTAAAAGGTGCGAGTTTCTTAAGCCGGTTCTTCTTGACGGGTTAGTTATTCGTGTAAAGGTTCTAAAAGTGTTCATTTTAACCGATTTACAATATTTTCATTTCGTTTCATTTTCCTTTCATAACGGTTTAACCAGACACCAGTCAAGAACTCCACTAAAAAGAAAACTGTTGCAAAAACACGTAAATAAGGAAAGAAAAATAACAACTTAACAAAACCTTATGACGTAAATCTAGGATTTTGTTACCCATCATATAAGTACTTGCCGAAAATCGTTTTGCATCTCATCACTTCGACATATTGCTATGCGAACTGGTCCTTATGTGTCACGTCAGGTCACGTGTACCCGATTCAGCGTGAAAACAGACTGTTTCCACGCTCTGACTCTACTGTATATATTTCTACTGTGGTTATGCTCCGGAAAAATCAAACATTTTTGTTATTACAAAACACGTATTGTATTGTAGGCTATTATGTTAAAAGCGCTTGAGAGCTTTACGTATTTTTGAGAGGAAACATTTAGCCCATACAAATTCTTTCCCGTTTTGTCTCGGTACAGAGAGTACTAAGTGGTTTCATTTGGGCTTAAAGCTTGTTGCCTTTCAACTTTTAACGTTTTTGGTACCATCATTGCATCAGAGAAATTATAAGGCCTATCTACTTTATTTTGTTGGACTTATGTCAACGTATAGACCAAAAAGGGTCTACTAGCTAACTTTTTGGAATTTGCTTATTGGTCACAATTTTGGTTAAAGTTGTAGGCGACCAATTACCAGTTATTTGTACAAAAAATATCTCAAAATGAGAAAACGATTATCTCATGCAGGCACTTCACATGGCTATTTGTATTTGCTATTGGCTATATTTTGTTGTATTTGCCGGCATTATTGACGAATACGCCAACAAGCAAATACGACCTTCCACACATGGACGTCAAATACCCAACTTTTACTTGAATTTGTTTACTTGCCTACTTGATTCCTTTGATGTGCGTCAAAAACCGACAAAGGTCCGGATACGTGTATTTGGTATTGGTCATATTTATCAAATAGGCAAATAAGGCCAATATTTGTCAAACATACCGTCTACACATGGTGATTGTTTGGCAAATACATCAAATACGCAAATATAAATAGCCATGTGGAGTGCCTCCATCATAGGAAGCAATGAGTCGTTAAAGTTGCAAGTGAATTGTCAGCCGATTTAAGGATATTTGGGTTACGAAAACAAAGGAAGAGAACTCTTGAGTATTAAACCTACACAGTGCACCCGCACACACGACGGCAGTCGCGCGACAGCGCATCGTCAGACTCGCTGTCTAAAATATAATTGGAATCTCGGAATAGGCTCCAACGATTTTCATCGAATGTCATTTTATTCGTGTTTTATCGAATACCGAGCAAAGCTCGGTCAAATAGCTAGTGTATGGCTTAAATTACCAACATCGATCTCAGTGAAGATTATTTTCTAAAGCGCTTCACACAGATCAGCTATAATAATTTTAAGAGCGGGCTGCCTTTTGCTGCGTTTTCTAATAAGTCGATCCCGGAAGACGATTGACTTAAATGAAATTGAGATTTATTTAATCATTGTATATTTATCTGATATTTGCCTAAAACACGGTTCACTTATTTTGACTCGACAGTAATATTCTATCGAAATTATGAATATTTCTGGGCTTTTCAACAAATATCTGTTGCACTTATCGAGTTACTACTTACAATCATTAAATACATGTACTACTACAATCACACACTTTATAAAATAATGGCTAAAGGAAATATTAGTATTGTATTTCATTTTTAAGTAATCATCAAAAACATTTTTGGGACTTACGATCTTTGCTTTCGTGCTATAATGTGGAAACCGTTGTGACGCGATATTGTTCACTATTAGCTGCAGCGCAAACCACAATTCATGCGGGCACGATTCATGGATTCATTATATCACGATTGGAGGATAGCAGGGTGTGTAGGTGGGGCTAGCGTGCTTTGATATTTTTGGCAGCCCGGTCTTAACAAAAATCCAACTTCAAACAGCATTTCCTGATTGTCGCACTACCTGTAAAGTATCCTCTTTCAAACAAAGAAGGAATTGTCAAAATCGGTTCACAAACGACGAATTTATCTGCGAACAAACATAAAAAGTCAATTCGAGGAACTCCTTTTTGGAGTCGGTTAAAAATGCTTACGTCATTCAAACAACAACACGTCTCTAACAATGCAATATACACGGTATACGGAATTTTACCACGTACCTCGCTGCCATGAACTTTCCTCAATTTTCAACCCTATGTCGTTATAATAAAGGTCATGTTAGGTAAAATATTTCAACTGGCCATTGACGCTGCACCATCAATTACGAGAACTGCCCATAACAGTTCTCGCCATGTGCGGCTCAGGATGTATACCGTTTAGAGCTATTTTGCATCTGATACCACCTTAATGCCAAAGATATAAGGCTCATTTTACAGAAATTCAGTCGTAAAATAACATAGTCGTAACTTTAAGAAGATAGTCTATAAAGTGTATAGGGTGTAAGAGAACCAATTGCGGATATTTTAGGTACATACAGCGTACTACATAATCTACTAGAAGTAATTTGTCATACTAGAGAAAAATCTTTATTTATAGAGGTAAGGCCGAGTCTCTTTTCAAAAGGAGGTCCATTTTCTCTTTTACACCCTGTTTATAAGGAAAAATAAAATGAAAACCGACAAATCGTTAAACGAATGGCGAGAGATCAGGCACAGGACTGAATTTTCATATGCCCATGTGATGCGATACATATGGGTAATTTTTTCTGTAATAATATTAATTTAATGCTTGCGCTGATCTAACACCAAACCTTCGTCTAAATCTCCAACGCCACTTGGACAATCAAAACACTCGATACTATACGACCGAAATATCAAAATATACCATAATTCAATAATAACACTCATATTATTTATTACATTTCGGTTGATTTATATGTTTATAAACTCACATCCAATATACTCGTGCCGGATCCCGAATCGAGTGATTCTAATTTATCACGCATCGCCGCCCTAAGGGCTCTTATTTTGTGGCGTGGCTACAAACTCGTGCGACTTCGGTGCATAAAATCACAAGTGGTAAAGCCTGACCAGAAAAATAAAAAACCTGCGCTGAGGGCGCAAAATGAACTAGGATTATGGCAACATCTAGTACAGTCATACACTTACGAATTGGCTAGTGTACAATTTTAGCAATTGTTTAATTTAATAATATTATAGACTAATAATTATGAAATAATTTTACAAAAGCATAGCATTTATGTATAGTTTTAAATTATCACGAAATAAACCCCCATTATAGTAAAACTATAGGCATTAGGCAGTTTAAAAAAATACAACTTTATAATTTCATTATTAGCTTTTATTTAAGTTACTCATCAAACTCAAAATCTAAATATTCAACAAATTCATATAATACTTCATGATCTTCAGATTGTAGTCGTTCAATGTCTTATCAGCTCATCTCTGACTCATTCTTCTTTCATTATTCTTAGGTGTAGAAAATAAAACTGAAGTATGACCTTCTCTTAGTATTTTCATTACAGACGATCAATATAAACCTAAAAACAGAAATTTTAAACTAAATTAGTCACAAATTACCCAATTCAAATTGCACACACTATATGAGGTACCTACCAGCCATGTTGACAACAAAGTCCGTGATGTTATTTAGAGAAATAGTCGATCCCTTCAGACCTTCTTTCCAACAAGTGATTATTCATATTAGAAATAACTTTTTATAATTACTGGCTTTTAATAATTTTCGGCATTTTAATGCTTAAAAAACTCACTTGCCCAAGAAATATATCACGCACAATCGAGAACATACTTTGACAGATGATTATTATGACATCTCTTATAGATTGTTGCCAATTGAAGAAATTAGTACCAATAGATTTCCGCAATATGGCGGGGTTTTTTATTGGTCGGGCTTTAGATGTGTCTAAAAACGACGGTATAACCAGAGCTATTTTAGTGATCGTTTTAGCAAAAATGGATTTTCTACACATTTACAAAGAAGAATCTTAATTATGCACGCGGCTGCTACATACGACTAAAACGACGTTATAACCAGAGTAATGAAAGTGTCATTTTTAAGCAAAAGAGAATTTGTACACAACTGTAAAGAAAAATCATAATTCTTTCAGGAAACATGCTACTACTGCCCAATTTCTTTTTTTTATGAAAGGCTCATCAATTTTGAATACAAACGCAAACCGCATTTACTTGATTTTCATAGAAAAATACTTTAGTTTTTCATTCATTACCGTCGTCACATTACGCAGAATTGATTTCTTGATTTTGTTCGATTGGGTAGATTGAAATACCGATTCAAGGCGATCCATTCTGTATAGATGCTCACACCGCTGACGCTCGACTTCGTGGCCACGCATGCTATGACATGAAATAGTAATATAGTTATGTAAACAAGTTCTCGGTGAGTTACATTTCATAGAGTTTCGGGAAATAAAATACAGTTTTATGAAATACTCATCTAATAAAATCATGTTGAATTAGTACTGGAATAAAATTATTTATATTTTTAATTTATTTTTGCTCTATTTCCATGATAAATTTATATTTTTGCCACCCACATAAATAGCCAACAGCTTTATATTAAACTTTGGATTCAAGTCATGTCCAGCCTTGGGCAGTGTGCTTAAACAAGACGTCTAGGTACTTGCTCGTATAATAATAACTAGCTAATTGACCGAGCTTCGCTCGGTATTCAAAAAATTAAAAAAACGCACATAAAATTAAATTTTATGAAAATGATTCCTAGCTAGATCGATTTATCGCCCGCGAAAACCCCAATATACTAAATTTCAGAGCAATTCTTGTATATATATATAAGAATTGCTCGTTTAAAGATATAAGATATTAATAATCATTGCAAAATTTAAACACAGTAGATATTAATCATTGGATTTTGCTGAAATTTCATATCGATATACTTGGAGTCCCGGAAAAGGACATAGGATACTTTTATACCGAAAACTACGATTCCCGCATGATAAACCAATTTCGGTAAAACAAAGTTAGACTAACATCTATACTGTACTCGGCGAAACATGGCGGTAGCGGTCATTACTCATTTTCTATAATATACTTAAACCGCGATTAACAATGAAGTGTCAGATGTTGTCAATCGCGGCTTTGTATAGAAAATGACAAGTTTTTGACTGGGAGTCAATGACCGCTACCGCCATGTTTCGCCGAGTACAGTATAGTTATATAAAAAAATCGGTCATACAGCTTTTTATGTTTTTTACGCGTCTCCACCAATATTATAATATTCGTAATTGCTTACGATTGCGAATATGTAGACGGGCATATTAGACTACTAGATGACGCTCGCAACTCCATCGCACCAAAATTCGTTTATCGCGCGGAAACCGTACATTTTTTCGAGATAAAGTATCTTGTGTCTTTTCCCGGGACTCCAAGTATCTCCATACCAAATTTAAGTAAAAAAAGAGGTAGACAGACAGACATAATTTCAGATTTATAATAATATTAGTATGGAGGATTGCTCATCATCAACGCTGATATATAATGCAATATGCATGTTATAACATTCACAATCATGTTTATCCATAATGTGAAGAGTTACTTTAACGAGTGCCAAATAAAATGGCGAGTCTTTTGTTATGAAATGATACGAAACGTTAAATTGTTGCATTACGCAGCGAGCAAACATTTCCCAACAATAGATTTAGCGACAAAGCCGCGGCCCTGTGAAAATTCTCCAGTTTTTATTGCGTTTCATACAGTTTAGTTATCAGAACGGCGATAGAGAGTTGTGTAAATAAATGCATTTCAAATATCTGTGTGTGCTTATTGTATACCTGGCACACAAATTTTGCTTCACTTTTTTGAGAGACGAAAAAGAGGGGAGTTATAAAATGGAAGTGCCTATGTGTTTGTCTGTCCGAGGAATCGTAGCATCCAAACGGGTAGATTTTTTCGATTTCAATTTAGATTTCAATCTAGTTTTTTTTTTTTAATTTAAGAGCTGACGTAATCGAATGTATTCAAAAGAATAGGTAAGCAAAGTGTGTTTGTTACTGGAATATTTGGATTTATCTATTTCATAAAAAAAAGTTGTAATCATCTTCTAGTGACTCTATCCTGATTTCTCACACTAAGAGTTTTCAATCAGGAGTTGTTTTTTCATTACATTTTACATTTTATTAATAAACAAGATGACGCCCGCAACTTCATGGCGCCCAAATTCGTTTATCGCGCGGGAAAAAGGAATTTTTCCGGGATAAAAAGCTATCTATGTCTTTTCTCGGGACTCAAGTCTCAAAGTAACTCCATACCAAATTTCAGCAAAATTAGTTCAGTGGATTGCGCATGAAGAGGTAACAGACAAACAGACAGACGGACAGGCAGACATTTTCGCATTTATAATATTAGTATGGAAATGTATTGTAGCGGATAACTTCTTTAAAAATCCAAGCACATAAAGTTAAAAAAAACTTTAATTACAAAATACATATGTTGTAATAGGAGTAATATAACAGCCGTTTTATTGCTAAGCGTCATAGACACATACTTGCTCAACTAACCAACATGCTAAATAGTGAAAATTCGCCCAAAACAAGTAAACTAGCAAAGTTCTCAAACGAAATAACCTTTGGACGGCACCAAAGTGAGCTCCTGAAGCCACCTCGAGTAATACAACTTAGCTAAAGTTATTATACCCGGATCGATGAAACTCAACCCGGACTAAACTTAAACAAAAACACGTAGTGGCTTAAGATAGCCTGAATATTCATCAAGTAATCGATTTTACTATCTATCGATGACAGTGTACCAGGTAAAATTTAATTGCAAAATCGATTTTAACAATGATAATTCGATTCGATTTTTATAATGATATTGAAATTGATAATTACAAGTACATTTCTCTTGTATTTTGTGACCTATTACATAAATGTTGGTCCTATCGGTACAAGAAACAAGAGTTGTGTGACAAAATATGCTACGTTTATAAACAGCAAAAAGTATTAAACCTGAATAGTTATTCCAAAAGAAATGGCTCCAACTGGTAGCGAAATAGCGATATTTTCCTTTTCTCATAATACCTAATTACTGAAAAATGGTGATAATTTTTGGTCGTATGTCTTTGTATATCAATCTAACATACATTGTAATTTATGTAAAAGCCTTCAATATAATCTAATTATGTACCTACCAAGAATAAACTAGTCTACTTACCCAATATACACCATAAATAGTAAATGTTGGTCAACTATTAGTACGGGAGCCCTAGAACAAATTTTTTGTGAGTAGCTACATTTTGATAAGACGAACAACATTTTTATTTTCGAAAAATCTCGAAAGTGGTAGCTAACAGAGATAGAAAGAATTTCATACTTGGACTTGATGGTCCTAAAATATGGATCGTTTTATTTGTAGGACAAGGTTACTCTTAAATTATATAACTATTAACCTACCAATATACAAAAAATCAGCTGGTTAGAGTTCCGTTTTAGGGTACAGTAGTCAACCAAGTTTTGTTGATTCGAGATTTTTCGAAGATAGATATTATGTTGTTCGTCTTATCAAAATGTAGCTACTCACAAAAAATTTGCTTGTTAGTAATCACAAAAAAAATTGTTCTAGGGCTCCCTCACTATATCCTAATTTCAAAAAAAAAAACTATTAGGCGCTATAATTATACCGGAAAGGATAGTTTCATACAAATTTAATGTCATTTGATATAATGTTTGTTTGACCTCCTAAATGGTTATAAAGTTCGTGTGTGAAAGTAGAAAAGTTGTATGTCACTGATAATGTATTTTATTGGCCAAAATATTATGTATATCAAAAATTGAGTTGAGATAATTGAACCTTTATAAACTCTAAGAATATAATATTATCTTAACATTCAAAAAGCTATCTTTCATAAAAACAGCCCATATCACAAAATATAGTTTTAAGCTATAATTTTATTATAATCTATACTAATATTATAATTGGGAAGAGTTTGTTTGTTTGTTTGTTTGTTTGAACGCGCTAATCTCAGTAACTGCTGATTTGAAATCCGATTTGAAAAATTATTTCAGGGTTAGATAGCCCATTTATCGAGGAAGGCTATAGGCTATATTTTATCACCCTAAGACTAATAGTAGCGAAGAAATAGAGGAAAATGTGGAAAAACGGGGGAAATTATCTGAAAGGGCTTATTTGAACGCACTTATCTCAGGAACCACTGGTCCGTTTTGAAAAATTCTTTCAGTGTTAGATAGCTCATTTATCAAGGAAGGCTATAGGCTATATTTTATCACGCTAAAACTAATAGGAGCGAAGAAATAGAGGAAAATGTGGAAAAAACAGGGGAAATTATTTGAAAAATTATTTCAGTATTAGATAGCCCATTTATTGAGGAAGGCTATATTTAGGCTATATTTTATTACGCTAAGACTAATAGGAGAATGTGGAAAAAACGGGGGAAATTATTTTAAAGGGCTTATCTCACGAACTACTGGAGCAATTTTTCTGTTATTTGGCAAAGATAAGAAGTAGACCACGTAAAGGATCATAGGTTATTTTTTGTAGACTAATTTGTCTGTGAAATATCTTATTTACGCGAGCCAAGCCGCGCGGAACATCTAGTTAGATTATAAAATTATGAGTTTTTACTATTGCTAAAAATACCTTAGTACCTTAGTAAAAATCTTTGCAAAGACATTCCTCGATAAAAGATGCATACTTATTATTATGTATCGCCTATATTATATACAATAGATGCAATCGTTTTTTGGCTTTATACTTCCAAAGCAAGGTTAAATGTTTATTAGCATTTTCATTCGGAAAGCATAATATATTTAAATATCAAACGTTTAATAAAGGCAACATCGAAAAATGTCGCATTTTAAAAACCTCCGCATCGGGTGGCATTAACTGAGATGAAAATTGGCCTTTCTAAAATATGGAGATTGTTACCGAATATGTGAAAATGGGGGTTTTAGCGATGAAACACGACGCAACGCAAAAGAAAAATATTCAAAATTGAACTTTATATAGAGATCAACTACGATAACATGGCGCGCCCCTCCAACATTCAAAACGTTTGAAGTGCGTTGTCAAAACGTTTGAAGTGCGTTGTCTTGCGCGGTAGGCTAGTTATGATTAGTTGACCAACAAATCTTGGTAATACGTGACATTAACAGAAATATTACGTGATTGGTTGAATACTTACTACATACAAACTCTTTCATAAGGATGTGAAGTTACACACATTGAAACAGTCATTTGGAGGGGCGCGCCAAGTTATCGTAGTTGATCTCTACCACTAGATGACGCCCGCAGCTCGGTTGCGCCAAAATTCGTTTATTGCGCGGGATAAAAGGTATCATAATATTTCTTTCCGGCCAGGACTCAAAGTATCTCCATAGCATATTTCAGCAAAATCGGTTCAGCGGTTTGTGAGTGAAAAGGTAACAGACGGACAGACATACACATTTGGATTTATACTATTAAGAATGGATGCTCATAATAATTATCAACGCTGATTGATGAATAACTATGGATACGGATGGAAAAGTATACTTTCATATTTCACTGCGACAGGATCTCTAACTGCTCGCCACTGCGCAGCGCTGCTCCTGCAATGAACGAAGGTTTTTAGTAGCGAAACTATGACGTGACGAAACGTAGTGTTTGTAAGCAAATTGTACTACATTTTATTAACAGCCTACAGTGTTTCTCTAGGACAACGGCCTCCCCTCTTTTTCTTCTACACTTCACGATTTTGGGATATGTTTTGACGAACGCGTTGTTCGTATGACCACAATTTTTTTGTATCGGCCTCGGTTACGCTGACCAATCGGTAGCCACTCCGTAGTTTGTAAGATAAAGATTCAAAATTGAACTTTATTAACGCTTAAAAAGGTACGTATTTCAAAATTTAAAGAATACGATCTCCAAGCCTTCAAGATCGTATTCCTTTAAAGGCCGGCAACGCACCTGCAATTCTTCTGATGTTGTGAGTGTCTATGGGCGACGGTAGTTGCTTTGCATCAGGTGACTCGTCTGCTCGTTGGCCCTGTAATTTGATAAAAAAGTATCAGCTTTAATATTCTTGTGGTGTGAACAAAGTTTGAAATTGCTTCTAAAATTACTGCGTCTCGTCGCTTCTCATTGTGACTGTTTAGGGCTTTAAAACCAAGGTCACGTCAGGGCCGAACGAATTAGCCTGGCTTAAATGAACTTAAGTAAGGGTATTAAAGGGCTAAACATTTTTCCAGATCATAATTTCGTTATGTCACAATTTAAAGTATACAAAACACGTTTTGAACCCACCGGCAGTTAAGGCTGCCTTCACATTAAGTCGCGAGTAGTGCGGCAGCCGCGAGGCAGCAGCGCGACTTCTATACTAATACGAGCCGTGCGGCAGCCGCGTGACTCTCTTTTGTATAGAAGTCGCGCGGCTGCAGCGCTGCTGCCGCACTGCTTGCGACGTAATGTGAAGGCTCTCTAAGGCTTTAAAGCGTATTGTCTAGTATAATATTATAATAATATGTATATTTCATTCTTTCTTAAATTATTTGCTTTAGGACTATGACATCTGTATACAAGGTGTAACAAAAGTAAGTGATAATACTTTATCCAGGACAACCCTCCGTGTTCGGCTGAAGGCAAACCGCAGGTGGTTTTAGTGGGTAAGAGTCCCACATACCCCCGGGGTGCTTTAGCTTAACTGAGGCACATCCCCAACCCGGGAGACCATGACGGGTTTCCCTTGCGCATCAAAAAAGGGTGTGCTAAGTAGCAGCGCTGAAAGAGCAAAAATTTTTTTTTGTTATTTGTATAGGCAAGCGCCCGTGCGTCATGAGTTTTTCAATATAAAGGTGAAAAAAAACTCTTTCGTCGCTGGTACGTTCACAGAAACCCTTTAACATAGACACATACACACCCTAAAGTATTATCACTTAGTTTTTTTACACCCTGTATTGTATAGTATAAATAGTTTAGACTTGAATTTCACTTTGTTGTTCGAAAACCTCTTCAGCAATTATTATACAAATGAATGTTACCTCACAGTTGGTGATCACTAAGGTGAGCGGTAAATAGTAAACTGAATTAACAATAGTAATTATTGAAAACTGGCACTAAAACATAACTGAACTTTATGAAAATACGTATAGTCTTTGGTTGTGTGCAAGGTTATCGTTTTGGATTGAGATTAATCCCCGGCTTAAAGCACAGACTGAAATATTACAAATTACGATACTTATAAAGTCAGTTCCTGTGACGCATGTCATCGAGTAATGAGTAAAACGCTAAAGCTCCGTGCTGTGATAAAAAAATTGTAAGATGACGGGAGAGCGGATCTTTAGCGCACCGTAGGAGAGGAAGAAAAATCTTCTACCGTTTTAAGAAAATGCGCGCAGCCTGCATCTGTTTTTTGTTTTCAATCCGACCGGTGGTCCCGGAGTAAAACCCGAGTTTATTTATTGGTAAACGGCTATAATTAAAGACTATCAGTGTAAATTATTCTACTTATTTTATATATTGCTAGCTGTCCCGGCAAACGTTGCTTTGCCATAATATATTCGCAATATTATTTTATTGAAGTGACTAAATAAATATGTCACCATGGCAACATCGATCGCTATCCCGTCGCACAAACAATGGTCGCCGTCAGTCTCAGGTTGTAATAATTTACTATTATTTATTCAACAAATGCACTTATCAATATATAGAATACCGAGTAGCCGATTCTCAGACCTACTGAATATGCATATAAAATTTGGTAAAAATCAGTAAAGCCGTTTCGGAGGAGTTCGTGGACTAACATTGTGACACGAGAATTTTATATATAAGACATTGAGATGTATGGAGTTGCTATTGCCAACAAAAAACATGTCGCATTTGAAGAATGAGCGGGGTGAGAGGCGGGGCGGTGATGGCTATAGATTAGTACCGCAGAAGTGACAAAGTTTTGTGCCTACACTCGAATGAACGCAAACTTTAAATGAGTAAGTGGATAAAATAAAAAAAAAGATGTTTACTAAACATTATTAAACGCTTAAAAGCTTTTATTTAACTTGCTCTGTATATTATTATTTACATATTATTAAATATACATACACCCGAACTTACATAATATTATTATGTAAGTTCGGGTGGAATTTTTGAACTCAATTTCGAAGTATGTATGTACATATTATAATATTTTAACCGATTGAGCTGAAATTTCGTATACACGTTTGGTTTGAATGACAATGCACGATACAGTATGTGACATCAATATAAATATCCGTATTTTGGCGCACCATATGAGGCCGAACCTGCGCCTTGTATAGTTGTTGGCGTTGGTCCGGGCGAAATACTTTATATTATGGCAAAGCAACGTTTGCCGGGACAGCTAGTTATATTATAATAAGTATGGATCCAAAGTCCACTACATACTTACCTTATTTAAATTACTTAAATATTTATAAATACAATTATAATGTTCGCATGTATAATGTACACGTTTGTATTTTGGTAATATAAATACGGTATTCCGTATTTATATTACCAAAATACAAACTCGTCTACGTGAATACTTCATTCATCGTCGTCTCATCATAGATATCTGTATTCTGCCTACATTCCCCTCTGAATCTACTACTCTATGACAATGCGAAATGGCGCCCGTCTTCGCCTAGTAATTAAATGTTCGTATTTTAATTGAAAATAATGAAATAAGGATACTAACCGATGAAATTATATGCCGTCGCATTTGGAAGTGTTTTTGGAATTATTTTTAAAATATCTTAAGACACGCCAAGGCATTTTTGTGACTTTTATTTTGTTTTTTTATAATTGTCATACGTCAAGTGCGCAGAAGAGCTCGCGGCCGACTAAGTGCGCTGCGTAGCCTAAGCCGGCGGGCCGACTAAGTATCTTGAATGTGACCAAGCATTGCGTTGCGGTGTCAACTCCATACATCTTAATGATATAAGATTATTATTTATATAATTACTAATCTATACAATTATAACTAAGTGATAATACTTCGGGGTGTGTATGAGTCCCGTGTATAGAATTCACTGTAAAAGTAGCAGCGCTGAAAGAACAAAATTTTTTTCACTTTTGTATGGGGAAACTCGTGATGCTTTGGCGCTTGCCCATACAAATCACAAAAAATTGGTCCTTCAGCGCTGCTACTTTCACAGTGAACTCTCTACAAGGAACACTTAGTTTTGTTACAACCTGTATTTATCTTTACCCTAAATAACAGTAGGCACATGTTTCTTACTATAATTTAACCTTACGTTATTAAGGTGAAGTTTCCCTCAAATATCAATAATCACCGATACAACTGTTACGTTCGTTTTAATTGTATATCGCCATAGCAACCTACCACATAAACCTAATACAGCTTGCGGTTGGCTCAGCTCTTCGCATGGACGGTAATGCTCTTGTAATCCTCTGTACACCCTTTATGTAGCTAAAATGCTGAAATAATGGTAGACGAGGCACAACTTAATGTAGTAGAGTGTAGACTATCTTCATATTGGACGACCCAAATCGGGCTCAAGCACACTTGCATATTTGTTTTACTATAACGTGAAGTAACAAAACTGTGCCCGTTGGAGTGAGGGGTGTTAGGTTAGGTTAGTTTATTTTCTTTATACGACACAGATCAAGCAGACGCGCACATAAGCGTGATTTCAGGTAAAAAAGAATCTCGGATCGAAGGATTAAATAAACAAATCAGTATCCAGTTACAAATATAAATTTTTATATTGGCCGAGTATGATTTCAAGAACACGGTTTTTTTACATTACTTCCATACTAATATTATAAATGTGAAAGTGTGTCTGTCTGTCTGTTCTCTTCACGCCCAAACCGCTGAACCGATTTCGCTGAAATTTGGTATGGAGATACTTTGAGTCCCGGGAAAGGACATAGGATACTTTTTATCCCAGAAAATGTACGGTTCCTGCGCGATAATCGAATCTTTGCGCAACGAAGTTGCGGGCGTCATCTAGTAATATTATATATCTTTATCAAGGGAAATGCTGTCTGAGATTTCTTGTGGTGGCAGCACTAACACTGGCTATGTCATACGGCATACCTATAGTACGCCAAAACACACCATATATATATGACACCATAATTTGTTTAATTGGCGCTTAAATTGTTATAAGTGGCGCTTTCAATAACCATAGAATATTTTCGTTGTCCAACTAGCAATTATTAAATCAAATATACTATATATAATATACTATAATACCTGGTAACAATCTATCGAACATTGAAGGTAAAACGGTTTTTGTGAACCACAAAATGTTTGTGTTTAATGCTTCAAGCCCCAAGCGGTCTCACCACGATTGCGTAGCTGTCGGCATACAAAGTCGACATCGATCATAAGCATATTTGCCTATTGGGCAATTATACATGAATTTTGCATATTTGTTATTGTCGAAGCTCCATTATATATGAAAATTCAATATTCCACGTTCATAATAAGTGAATTGAAATTCGTACTACGATTGTCGAGCATTTTCCGACGCCAATAAAAAGTCGTTGAAGATTCTGAACGAATTGAGTGCAATTTATAGGCAATTTGTTGCTGGTTTGATTTGTGTACTGTAATTGTTTGCTTTATTGGATGCTTTCAATTGATCCTGATTGACTTTTGATTGGCTAAAGTAAAGAATCTTTTAGACACTATTTGGGATGCTTCCTGCATATTTTTTTTATTGGAGATACGAAAGCAAAAATCGTTTTTAATGTACTGCAAAAAAAGGCATTTTTGCATAATAAGCAAGCTATTTGGCTTGCAACAGCTTGTACTCTATGTAAAATTTTATGGTATTTTATCGTATGTTGCAGGGTACCTTCAGTATGTAAATTATATTAAAATAAACTCTCTTAAACAACATCTGAAAGTAAGATGATTATCATTGTTACACCCTGTATACAGCCGAATATTATGTTATTAGTACTACACGTCGCATCAATGTGAGCTGACCTGCTGACCCAACTCAAAATCGCCTGAGTCGCCGTTTTAATATAAAGTTACTTTAAATAATTATATCAAATTATTTGTTGCGGCAAAAACTGAACAAGAACATTCTACAACTTTCTATCATAATGTAACCTACAAATAAATAAAACTTTCTGGCGACATGCACTGTATTTTTGTCGTTTAAAATGTAGTTTTAACAAAGCGAACCCCAACTTTTAATCCGGGTGTTAACTTTACTAACAAGTTTAGTTTAAAATCCCCAAAGCTCCTGAAATATATTTGTTTGTCACGACACAACAGGAATTAGAATTTTAATTAGGTTAATTAAATAATGATGATTTGAATGAATTGCGTGATAATTAATAATAACGGAGCCGGGATATTGTCAATAGTCATGAATAAATAGTGAGTTTGACGGTTCAAATTAAAATATAACTGTGAAACTCGGTGACTCAGTTATGTATTTCAATTTAAACCACATCGCGTCGTCGATATTAATAAACTTTGCCATTTTTGATGCAATGTATAATATTTTATTTTGAATTAAATTTATAGCTTTTTAAAAATTTTACCTCCACATAAAAAAGAATAGCCTAAATATAGTTAGTGATGGTAAAAACTTGACATATTTTTGTATTGTTTCAGACCAATCATGAGAAAGATAACGAAGTACGTAATCATCATGGCGTCGCTGATGACTGTCGAGCTCACGGTGACGGAGAGCAAGAACGACACGAAACTCCTGATCGACAGGCACCACTACCCCATGCCACTCTTCATTAACGTGTGCGACATCGTCGACAGACGGTCCAAAGTTCACTGCTACTGCGACAGTAACAAAGTCAAAATGGCCACTCGGGCCGACTGCTGGATATTCGGAGGCGGCCTCACTGAAGACGATCCGATCTGGCCCAGCTTCACCTCCCAATCCGAACTAGAACACGTAATGTTCAACGTCCGAACTGACGACGCGCTATCCTTCATCCCGGCGAAAGCGATCGTACGATTGGACAAATTAAAACATCTGTCGATCCATTTCGGCACAATAAAAAGAATCATTCCGTACGCGTTCACGAACTCGTCCACGATAAAACAAATCATCCTGAAATCGAATAAGATAACGCATTTGGAGAAACACGCGTTCTCGCAAATGATGATGCTATCGAATCTAAGCATCGAGGATAATCAAATATCGGAGCTGAGACGTGATGTTTTCTTCAATCTCCCGAACTTACACGTGCTAATACTGTCTAATAATAATCTAAGTTTGCTCCACGAAGGTTGCTTCAAACATCTCAACAATCTCATCGAATTGAAACTCGATTACAATTACATAACCGTCGTGACAAAAGAAATGCTGGAAGGTTTGGAGAATCTATCGAGATTGAATCTGAGAAATAACAAAATGTCGATGATCGGAAACTTGGCTTTCAGCGAATTGTGGGGCTTGAAGGAGTTGCTTTTGGACAACAATGCGATAGAGTACATATCGGACCGAGCGTTCGGGGGGCTCACACAACTGAGAAAATTAACGCTCTCCGGGAATAAGCTGACGAATTTTTATGAGGACATCCTCGAGGACACGAGAAGTCTGACCGTCCTGGATCTGAGAGACAATCTCCTCACGACGATATCGTACGAGACGATCCGCCCCGTCGCTGACAATGACAAGTCTCTGTCGTCGGTAGTGTACCTCGAAGGTAAGTGAAATATTACAAGCGTATATTATGTAGATCTCGCTCTACTTAGCAACCTAGATAATAATTTAACTCAAGTTATGGCAGCGAAGTTAGACAGAATGTTATATAAGGTAAGCAAATTCTCGAGTAATATGTATCGCTGGTAACTTAAGAGCAAAATCAATATTTCACTAAGATATTTGAGTTGAAAACTTTCAAGATAAAGATGGGGAATTTTGTTGAAGTGTTTAGATCGAGTATCACCATCACTATAATGTTATTTTTACAACCAAAAGGTAAATGAAATTTATCAGGTGCTTTCCGTCTCTTTAATTTAAAAAATAACTTGCTCATAAGCTTTCCTGAAATTAGCTGTATTTGTGTGTGTTCTTCCAATTAAATATGGTCTCTGTGGATACGAAAGGTCAAACTCCTAACAAGAACTGAATGTTAAACTAACCATTAATATTTAATTACATAGTTTAACAGTCTATATTTGGGCTCACCTGACTTCAAAAACTTTTGTCAGAAGCAATCAGACGAAAGTCGCAGAAAACATTGACAAGGGCTATTTTATTTATAAAAGAACATACATTCAAAAAGAGAGTTTATGTGAAAGAAAATAAAATCTCCCACGCCGACATCATAACCTTTAAGATACAGAATACAGACATGATTTAAAGATTCAAAAGCATAATACTCACGTCAAACAATAATAGCTACAACGTTTTCGCTCGCAGAAAAATAAATATAAATGTTTTTCTAGATTTTATAAGGCTCGGTTCAGATTAGCTAAAAATAATCGCACTTATCGCCTTCGCTAACAATTATTATTGTTACTTTAACTTGTTCAACCACTTCCACGTGTAAGTGCTTATAAACTAGACCTATAATTTTGTAATCATCCTTTGGATTCCTTATTATTATTTTAATTGGTTTCTACGTAAAGTATTTTTTAATTTGGGGTTAAAGTATATTAGACATAAAATATATTATTAATTTAAGCGAACTACTGCTAATTTGTAACGCAAAAATGAAATGTGTTTGTAATAAAAAGTTTGTACTTCCATAAAATTGATTTCATTGAGTAGGCTAGCTTGGTATAAGCCGATCGAGGAACGCAGATCCGCTAACTGCTTCTGAATTAATTTATTTGATAGTACCTAAAACTGAAACATATTTGTAATCTTTTGTAAACATTTGGTCGCATCCCGATCGCTTGTCTGTACCTATCCTTAATTCGTCACCTGTATAAAGTTTTGATGTGAGCGTTCGAAGAAAACACTTCAGCATTTAACTTAATACAGTGTTACCATACGCATAAGTATAAGTAAAGGGATTTAGAGAAAGCGGAATTTGATACCGCGACTCAATGTAAGACGCTTTAAAGTTGTTACTGAAGCACTTCTCAGAAAGTTTTCTTTGACATAACTAAAAGTACAGTACAGTTATCTTAAAATGTATAAACATCTTTATAGTCTTTCTTTTAGCTATAATTTTTACCCTTTGAGTACAGCATATTACAAAAACGCTTTTCCTTTAATCTTGTAGCCAAAAGTTTCGACATTGTTACACAATCACAATACCATGCTGCCATGCATCAACCTAACCAAACTTAAAACTCTCTCGCTTTTGAACAACAAAAAAATGGTGTCCCAATGAAAATATCGGGCGATTCTCAGGTCTGCCTAGGTCTATATGTGGCAAAATAGCGTTTTCCGGGTCATAATATTGTAAATTATTCGAATAACTAAGTATACGACGCAGTGCGGCAGCGTTAGCACAATCATGAATTTTCATGTCATACGTCTAGCTTTAGAAAATAACTACAATAATCCTAATATAATATACTTAAATGGGCAACTAACCCAAAAAATCAAACGTCATCATTCTCTCCTCACACTCACGCCCGTCTTTCAATATGCCAGGTGAAAAAGGACGACGCGGATTCATCACCAAATTAGTTTTAAAAAGTTACAACATTTTAAAAATACGCTAGGTCGGCTTCTTAATGATAGAATTTTATACAATGTGCTAAAATATTAACTTAGTTCAATGCACGGTCACGACAAAAATTGAAAAATTTGTGAAAATTAGATGCATCTTTGTGGTTTTTTTCTATCGAGAAAATTTTAAGATATCGTGTTTTTGCTCAGATATAATTCTTGGAAATATATTATGTAATATGTAGTATCTAATTTTAGAAAATGAGACAATTCGAGGCTTATTTTCAAGTATAAAAATGAGTTATAAAATCGAAAAGATAGTATCCATAACTTCGTCAACGCAAAAAGAAAATCTCACAAGAACACATTTTGGAGCGATAAAAAGAAGTCTTCATTTTTCACGTTCTCTTTTCGGTTCGGCTGTTTTTGCGCTTGTCTAAACATTTCTAGGTAACATTGAAGAAAAATGTTATGTTCATTTTAATATTGTCTTGTTTCCGACATAACCGCGAAATCTCTGTAGCTATTTAAATTAAAAACGTTACTCAAAGGTACAGGAAAATATATCCAAGTTTTAAAAAGGAGCTGAGTTTGACGTGCCTTTATATAACTCAGTCGAAATTTAGCGCTCGCTTAGAATTCCGAAGACAAAACGTCTGAGATAAAACCTACAGCTTGCTCGAACACTGTATTTTCCTTTGGAGATCCGAACAAATTGTATATTCACGTTAGTAATGTGTGCTTAGTCCATAATTATGCAAGGTAAAATGATTTCAAAGGCAAAATACCTAAATTCTCACCGAATAACAAAGTAGATTGGTATAGACCACAGACATAGACCAAGATAGATACCGCATGTGTATGTACTATCAGAGAAGTTGATTCCTATGCAGATGGCGGACCTAAGTAATTTGGTCGTGTTACGTCAAACCCAGCCGACCGATCACAGCTGACTATGAATTGACATAAGCCGACCACATGACTTAGGTCCGCCATCTGCATAGGAATCAACTTCCCTGATAGTACTTCGCGTGCCATATCGCGTTCTTAAACGACGAGCAATGCTTGTCTTTCGAAAGTCTGTTCTTTAGTCTGCTATCGGAATCGAATCGGAATTTTAAAAATGCCTGAATGCCTAAATGTGCCGTATTGAGCTGTAGAAATTCAAATAGAAACGTTGGCCTAGTTAATGGACACGTTTCTTAATTCTTATCATCGGTACGTCACAGTAGGCAGGAAAAAAGTGCCACGCTCGGTTTCATACAAATGGAGCGACATTTATATATCTATATTGATATATGCCTGCGGTCGTGGCACAGAAAATCATAGACATTGTGTGTGTATAGAGTTTCGTGTCTTGTTGCACAATTAACTAGTATAGGTTCTGCTATTGTAATCCAATATACAGCTTCTCCGTAACCATACGTTGAGTGGAACAAGTTATCCTGTATACAAAATAATATTTCAAAGTCGAATACGTCAAAAAGATTTTGCGCCATAACCAACCTAAAATGCCCTTTTTCTACCCCACCGATATCACGACACCGGAACTGTTTTATCCAGTCGATGTAACTTGAGTAGAATGCGTAATGTATTCGTATAAAGGTAACACCACACTAGACGTAACTACGCTGCCGCGGAGCGACGCAACACGGCCAAATATTATTTGTATGAATTCGTATCAGCTTAGCTGCATTACGCGGCGGCGGTGGAAAAACGTGATTCGAAAAGTCGTTACTATGAAACGTGAAGTGACACGATGCTTTGCTGCAGCGTAATGTCGCATAGTGTGTGTGTGTGTGTGTGCACATTGCACAGTGCTCTTGTGCATTGTGGTACGATGCGTCGTTGCAGAACGGAATAACTCATCTGCTATAGGAAACGCAACGATTACCAATCCGAAACATAGAATTGATGGTTTTCATAATATTATTCTACAGTTCCTTCATGGTCCTATGCGAGTGATAATAATATATTATACTCGGAAGTGTCGCCGCTGCAGCGACGCACCGCAACGGGGCGATGTGGCCTCGCTCTTAACAAAAACCACGACTAGGATTTTTGCAAACAAAGCTGTCGTATTGTTTACTGTTTGAACGCATAGAAAGAGTGTTTTGATGCCGTTTTAGGTTATATCGGTAGGGAAAATGTCTCGATTTTTGTCTTTGATTTCATCACAATCGGTCCAGGCGTTTCAAAGAAATAACACATCGTGAAAGCTTTCTATAATTTATATAAGTTTTGCTATAACCAAACTGACGAGAAGGCGCATTTTAATAGGCGCAATAGACGCCTAAGAGCTGGCGCGCACTACGACTTTTTGTCGCGCGATTATTTTACCGACCGATCAAAATTCAAACAAAATGTCACTTTATGAAATAGGCTATAGGTTTCATTTTCTACCGACACTTGTCTAGCGACCCATGCCGCCGCTGCTTGTCAATGGCGTAGAGCAAAATGAAATCTATAGCTTATGTCATAAAATGGCGTTTTATTTGAATTTTTACAGGTCGGTAAAATAATCGCGCGACATAAAGTCGTAGTGCGCGCCAGCTCTAAAGCTTCTTTTTATTTTTTATAGTATGAAATTCGGTGCTTCGATACGCCGCTTATGCTTTAACTTTAATACAGCAGCGCAAGTACAAAAGCGATACAAAAATCATTAATTTTGTGCAAGTAAACGAGGGGAACGTGATTAAAAAGATAAAAGAGATTTTTTGATCGCGAAAACCGAAGTGATTTCGGTACAAGTGAAGTTTATTAAATCGTCGAATTAATTTATAATGGCCATTAAAAGCGCGTGGTTTTGAGCCCGGTGAGTTTGACCCCCCGACCTGGAGGTGGGCTTGACCCCCTGACTGTGGGTGTGGGTTTGACCCCGTGACCCCCGTGGGTTGACCCCAACACATACTCCAGCACGTAATGAGACGCGTATATTAAGAGCAATGAACGACCCTTCATTACAGGAGATAACGAGCACTGAAATGAGTCAAGTGCTTTATGCTTCACTTTGTGGCCATGTTTATATATAGAGGGGTCATGTAGGAACTATAGGTGCAGCGGAGCGGGACATCCCGATTTCAGCAGCACGATTTTTAAATCAAAATTAAATGTCCCGCGCGGGACAGGCTCAGTCTTGCTTGCTGGGGTTAACTCGAACATACACGCAGTGTGCTGAAAAAGAATGAAGATAAAAATCAAAAATTATAATTATTATTATTATGTCAATTAAATCATATTTGTGACGCCAGTAGGCAGCACTTTAAACAAACTAGCAGAAACTGTAGGAGGCATAATATTATATATTAATTAATTGTAAATTACAGAAAACAAGTTTCGTGTTGACAACTCCAGTTCATAACACTAATTTTGTTGCACACACTTCTATTGTAGTTAAGTACGATAACAGAAAACATAAGAGGCCGGGGTATCCTCGACATTCTCATACATACGTAATACCAAAATCATTTTGTCATACGAAAATATTTAACATGTTTGAGTTATTTTTTAGCTTAAAATAGTAATTGCCTAGGTTTCTACACAAAATTTTTCTACAAAATGTTTAAACACTAAAAAATTGAGTAAAACACTAAAAATATATAAATAAAATATAGTAAATTTACTACAAAATATTTAAACTCTTAAAAATATTTTTTAATATTTAAATATTTTGTAGTAAATTTACTATTTATTTATATATTTTTTAGTGTTTTACTCTATGTTTTAGTGTTTAAATATTTAGTAGTAAATTTACGACAAAATATTTAACCCATTTACCGCCGCTGTATCCAATTGGGTACACCTACAAAATTAAGGATAGTTTTTTTTTTTAATTTATTATGTGGTATCACATCTCAGTTTTTTATTTTATATATTTAATTAAAGACAAAGCTTTAACTTTTTTCAGCAAATTTATACTGGAAACCAATATTTTTGGTCGTAAGGTAGGTTTGAAACTAACAGTTTTGCGACCTGCAGGAGTAAGCTCATAAATTCTCCTTTATTTTAATCGCATAATATTCAACCACTTTGTGTTAGTTTTTTTATTCAACACATTGTTATCTATATAATAAATAACATGTTAGTGGTAGATTATTGAAATAGACGAAAAAATTGTGATTCAAACACTACTGTACCTATTTGGGTACAATGGCCGAATCCACTAGCAAAATTTTCCTTTTTTCAGAATTTTTTGATATTGAGTTTGATTAATTTTAACATCTTATATCGTTATGAATATTAAGGGAAAGCTATTTTATGCTTCTTTTGTAAATACAAATTATCATATACATTCAGAAAACTCATAACATAGTGAAAATATCCGCTCTCTTATACATTTCTGTGTCCTGAAATTATAGACGTTGTAGACAGAAAAACGCAGGTAAAATAGCAGCTTAAAGATTTGACAGTAGCTGAACCTTGTATGAGGAATTTATCTTGTCAGTAAAAATGAAGCTAGTATCAACTAGAATAGA
Organism: Lysandra bellargus; assembly: GCA_905333045.1. Taxonomy (NCBI): domain Eukaryota; kingdom Metazoa; phylum Arthropoda; class Insecta; order Lepidoptera; family Lycaenidae; genus Lysandra; species Lysandra bellargus. The sequence goes on from HG995354.1 coordinate 4,658,423, forward strand.
TATATAGACACTCCTTCGTAAGTAAGAAATATGACTCTTAAAATCACCATGTATACTTTTTACTTCTTATACCTATTAGTGGATATCAAGAAGGAAAGTTTACCAGCTTCAGCTACAGATACCACTACTAATTATGAGAAAAGACGGAACGCAAATCACCTCATTGGGTAAAGATGATAATGGATTTTATTTACTTATTTGAATTATGTTATTTCTTTTGTGATTGTTAATGATTAAGCGTTTGCAGTGACCACTTACGACTCTTGATGATAGCATGGTTTATATTGTCTTTCGACGAAACATCGTAACATTTTACTTGTGTCATAAAATATAATGAAAAACGAGGTTACCCTCCTCGTGAGTCTCTAGTTTGCTTCAAAATAGTATCGATTACTACCCCAAAAATATTTCTAAATAGTTTCAAAATATAAAACATCATGCAGGAGTTCGTTGTCAGTGCAAAACCTGTAATAAAAAACGTATGTATCAAAAAAGTTAGTTAAACCTTATCACACACACCTAAGTACCACATAACACGCCGTTGTGCCTATCTGGGTAGGGTCCTTATTAAGGGTTAATCCTAAAGGGGAGGATTTTAATTTTTTTTTAATTTTTCTTTAATTTTTCATTTATTTAACATATAAACTGCAGATAAATTCAGGTTTTTTTTTTTTTTTAAATACTATTGGTTTCATTTTGGCGGTTAATGGGTTAAACACAAAAAAATTTTTAGTATTTAAATATTTTGTAAAAAAAATTGTGCAGGAACCTAGGCAATTACTATTTTAAGCTGAAAAATAACTCAAACATGTTAAATATTTTCGTATGACAAAATGATTTTGGTTATTACGTATGTATGAGAATTCCGAGGGTAGTCCGGCCCCTTAAATAGTGCGATTCAAAACTGTGGCGATGATCATTTATTTGATATGCAACAATTATTTTCTATTAGCACAGCTTTGGATTCGAGAGCAGGCGGGTTCGATACCCGATTTGGGACAGTCAATAAATGTTTCATATTTTGCAGAATACGAATAACTATTTAGTTATTCGCTGCATATCTTTATCAGAAAAAGGCTGTTTTTGAAGCTAACCTGATAATATGCCTAAGTGGAGAGAATGCAGCTCTGTAATAATTCGCCGAGCAAACTATATTATGTATAATGTAGTACGGTAATAGATTTTGCATTAGATAATTGAGACTAAGAAAGTAATACGATACAGTAATATTATTAACTAGTATTACATAACGTTTAATGAATAATTTAAATTATTTCCCGTGGGAGCTATTCTGCACGCTAATGCTATAATAGCTATACTACTAATTTATTTTTCCTTATGGAAAAGTTAGTAGGTACTTTTACTTATGTAACTTTTTATTCAAACGAAGTTTTAACTAAGATATTTTCAATACAGACTATTAAATCAGTATCAAAATATCTAATCCCTATTACAAAATCACTAAATCTCGAGAACATTTCTTCAATTTAAAATAACTCTTCATTTCTAACTCCCAACGACAGAAAATAATGGAGTGTAATATTCTAAATCGATAATTTACCGCCGGGACAAACCGGGTAAAAACCCCAATTCCGGATAAGGAGACTAATGGTAACGTATGACGTATCAGGCGTGCGATAGGACGTGGAAAAATTCCGTGGAATAACGGCAGCACGTGCGCCCGCTCCCAACTATCCATTCCGTGTTGGCAACTTCGCGAGATAATTTCGAAACGTTTTCGGAATGTAAATTGACCGGTATACCATATATCCCCTTTATGGCCCAATGTAACCTACGGAGCTTAGCGTAAGACAAATCGTCTGGTGTAATGTGGATTAAGCTGAGCACTTATAAATGGGAGCTTTTTAGAGAGAGAATTTACTGAGTAATTAGAAATAAGAAGTAGGAATATATTTATACAGGATATCTTCGAGTATGGTATAAAAATAATACGAAAAAGGTCAAGTTATAACCGAAACAAGAGGCAACAGACATCCTATTTTTATGTACAAAATCTTATTATATTAAATTAAGAAAATATTCGAGTCTTAGCCACTGGCATCATTACCATTAATCTGGAATAATTTTATCTCCAGATTTTCATATTCATGGCGTCCTTACATTATGCCAAGTCGACCGGGAAATCTTAGGATGAGAATTTTTAGCAAAACTTAACCAACATTTGCATTAAAACACTTAAGTCAAACGATACCCTCAGGCGTAATGACCGTCTGAATATGGAGGAAATGCATTTACGACCCATAAAACGGAGCACAAAAATTTAATTACCTGCATTTGTAATATATGCAAAGCGAAGTGAATTAGAAAGTCTATTAAAATTCTCTAAAGGCATTAGCTCAGTGGGGACCGTAATTGAAATAGTTATAATGTTAATGATACAAAGCGTTCTAAATGGGAACGTCGCTGCAATTAGAAATTTTGGCTCAGCTCGCAAGTAATCTGTTATTTTGTTCCAGGTAACCCACTCAGCTGTAATTGCCGCTTGTCCTGGATTTATGTGCTACGAAACGAGACCCAAGACAATACGATGAAAAAAGCGCTCGAAAAAGTCTCGTGTGTCGCCGAAACTACGAACGAGAGACACACCAGCGAACTCAAAGAGGACGAGGAAGATAACCACAACGTACTCTCCGACGATACATACGAATATTACGATAAAACCGACGATTACAATACAGATAAGGAGAAACCCAAAGTAAATAAATCTATAAAACTAACAGACATTCCGCTAGAGTCGCTCCCTTGTCCGAAAGAAATAATGCAATCGATAGAGGAAACGTACGGCCATCCAGTTCAAAATGAAATAAGATTAAAAGCGTTCTCCAGAGTTCGCCGACTCTCCCCAATGGGAGTGTTGCTTCTGATGATGTTGGCTGTACTATAAAACGTTTTAATCTTTTTAATACAAACATGTTTGTGATATTAGACGTTAAATTTGCATATTATCTAGTCGATATTAACGTTATTTGTAAATGTTAGCGGATTGAACTTAAGTCTTCACATAGTTTTAGAAAAATGTAAGAATTCATCGAAATTATTTTGTAAATATAGATAAAAAAGATAGTTAAACTTGTATACTTTTAAAAACTGTAAGCAGATTTAGTCAATATTTTGTTTGATGAAATCGGCCTATTATTATGAGAGAATAGATAAATAAATAGAAACATGTCACTAATATTTTACTAAATACGATATAGTAATTATTAGAATTATTATAAAAATAAGAAGCAATTCATTTGTGCAATCAGCAAGAAATTTTAAGATAACTGAATTGAATAAAATAGTATTTAAAGCCAAATTTCATTGTTATGAACATACTATGTTACTTTATTTTTAATGTAGCTAGTTCAAGATAATTATTAGATATTATAATAATACGGTCTTATCTTGTCGTGGAATTTTTTGCTGATTTTGATTAATTAATTATCATAGTTTAATGAATGCTTACCAATTTTTTAAAGACTCACTTTAAATCTGTAATTTATACAATTAGTTAAATTAATGTACCTAGTTTTTTGAAAACAGAATAAATATTATATTATAACAATGTTTAATAACCCAAAAATGTTCAGTAACTTCTACTATTTGTAAATAATATTATGATGGTAATATTTTATACATATTTTTGTTTACTTCTTTATCAATTTTTATTAGTATCAAAATATTATTGTTAAAATTGGTAGTTTAATTGAAATTTTAAACTTTATTTTCTAAAGCTTGATGTGCATTTTAAAAGTGTAAATATTTGTGAAAGGATTGAATTATGGATGTTACCTTTTTATGAATAAAGAGTTCTTGATTTGAAATTGAAATTTTTTAATTTGAATAGCTTCAAAGGTTTTTGCCGGAATTATTACTTTTGTAAAGTATTCAATCGGCCTTTACATGGGTTTCTTTAATTGAAATATATGTTCAATATATATATTCAATCGGCCTTTACATGGGTTTCTTTAATTTGTATATGTATACATGATGATTATGCAATCATTTATAGAATGGACTTTTCAGGTATAAAATCATGCGTGATTACCTAATTATCAGTAAATACTGTATTTCGAACTAAATTATTTAATTTTCATCGTCTAACCACTAAAATAGACAAAATACGCCTACTCCTTTAACTCTATCTAACACAGATGTTTTCACGTATAAAATGTTAAAGATCTCAAGTCGGGATAAAACAGTAAAAAGTGTATAGCGCTAGTTTTTGTAAGGCAAGTTTCGAGCCCATATAACTTGAATACAGGCTAAATAATAAATGAAATGGGAAAAGTTTTCGTGAAGCCACACCTTAGCGAAAATATAAACTCGGCGAGGTAATATTTTTAATAAAATAAACTTGGATTTTGCGCCGTAGTCGTCAGGAAGGCGTGAACTATGGAACTTCAGTTCGCTAATTTAATAGTAAAAGTGGAGACTTTCTTTGAATGGAATTTAAATTATCGCAAGTTCTTTTTCTTTCTTAAGAGATACTAATTGATATTGTTAGTCCTTTAATTGTAATCATTGTAAGATAACTGTATTTTAAAAAAAGATAAAACCGACTTCAAAACTGTACGTAATTGAGAATTAAAATTCCCTATCTCAAAAACTACTGAACCGATTTTGATGAAACTTGCAGTATTCCCTAAGTTGAACAACACCTGGTACAATAAAAAATGAAACATTTAGATCGGACTTGTAGTTCCGGAGATACGCGTGCACAAACATAAAAACATATATACATAATACATACATACATACATACATACATACATACAGTTTTGAAATTTGGCATATTTGTTCAGAAGCTGTTATAGATTAACATATACAAAAACTGGACAGTTCTAGAAATATTACATACATACGCGTCGAATTGATAACCTCATTTTTTGAAGTCGGTTAAAAATAAGAGTCGTTAAAGTCCTAGTTAGATTAGTGCAATTTATTAATATAATACACTTCAGAAAATGATCATTGTAACAAGAAAATATTTACAAGTAAAGTGTAACAAAATGGTTTCACGCAAAACCTGGCTTCGAAAACTCTTTAATAATACATGAAACTTGATACACAAGCAAAAACTTTAAACTCTGAGAATAGGAGCGTCACCGAAAATATTTTTGCATTCACGTAACTCGACGTCAGGTGCAATAGAGTTCTTTTATCTTTTATGAGGTAAGTCGGTATTCCTAGCTTGAATATTCCGATTTGCTAATAATATTTTTCCCTCTGGGGATAGGAAAATAGGGAAAATGAGGGGATGCTTACAAGAACCCTTGTGCTGTAACAGGCGTGTAAGCTATAGATTTAAGACTTAAGTTTTGCTATTTTTAGAGATACTCGTTTTATATTTAGCTTTCAATAATCAAAAGGGGGCGCTTTCGAGACAAGTGGATAGCATATTTGTAAGTATAAATACCAAAGGAATAAGGGTCACTTGACACCGATACGTAACGATACGCGACAAACGATCTATAATGTCAAGCGGCGTCACGGACTGACATTTTCATTTTTGGTATGTATTGATTTTATCCATCGCTTAATACCTTTTTTTGATGTAAGCTGAAGATAATGAGATAATTTTGAACCCCCGACAAAAATAGAGCTAAGTGGGCTAAACCGTACCTACATTTAAGGGGTGTTACAAGTTTGACGAATCTGTCTGTCTGTCTGTCATTTGTCTGTCTGTCTGTTCGTCTATCTGTATATGCGTGTGTCTGTCCGTGGCATCGTAGTATCCAAACAGATGGAACGATTTTAAACTAGTTTTTTGTTTGAAAGCTGAGATTATCGAGCGTGTTCTTAGTTATATTTTATCATCATTATCCCGCTTGTGCTGAAACAATTTAAGTTTGATCTACTGAAACTTTTTTGAATCGGGGTTGTTTTTAAATCTCTTAATTTAACGTTATAAATTTCATTGCAAATACATGCTCAGTTAAGTTATACACTAGCCATATGACTAAGTATTCAAAAAATTAAAAAAACACACATAAAATGACATTTTATGAAAATGATTCCTAGCTAGATCGATTTATCGCCCCCGAAACCCCCTATATACTAAATTCAATTTCATGAAAATCGTTGGAGCCGATTCCGAGATTCCAATTATATATTTATATATATACAAGAATTGCTCGTTTAAAGATATAAGATATAAGATAATTATATATAAGATAATAAGTTTACCAACCTAAACTGTTTACGAATTAAAAAACTCGATGCCAAAATGCCAAACATAATAACTAAATAAGAATCTTTTCGGAGCAACTCATAGCACCAAGTTATTGCCAATAATAAAAAATGGCAATAAAAATATTTAAATGATATTCAAGCACGCATATGTGAAATATATGTGTAACATGCATACAATACGCATAATATACGCACGCATACACATTACACGCACGCATCCATACTAATATTATAAATGCGAAAGTGTGTCTGTCTGTTACCTCTTCACGCCGAAACTGCAGAACCGATTTTTCTGAAATTTGGTATGGAGATACTTTAGGCCCTAGGAAAGGACATAGGCTACTTTTTATCCTGGGAAAATGTGCGGTTTCCGCACGATAAGCGAATTTACACGCAACGAAGTTGCGGACGTTATTTAGTAGACGCATAAATCCACACACACATTCACTACATGCAGAGAAAGATCTCAATATATTTTGCGAGCTAAGTTCACGTTTTAACAAAACAATAACGATACATCAAAGTAAGAATATGATGACGGAGCAGTAAAATATATTAATAGGATCCTTTGAAAGCGTTAAATGGTACGAACTTTTTTGTGTAGGTAATGCATACTTTTTAGGGTTCCGTACCCAAAGGGTAAAAACGGGACCCTATTACTGAGACTTCGATGTCTGTCTGTCTGTCTCCAGGCTGTATCTCAAGAACCGCTATAGCTAGAGTTCTGAAATTTTCACAGATTGTGTATTTCCGGTGCCGCTATAACAACAAATACTAAAATAAAAATAAAATTAATATTTAAGGGGGGCTCCCATACAACAAACGTGATTTTTTTGGCCTTTTTTTGCTCGTAATCAATAATGATAAGAGGTAGGCACTTGAAACTTTCACGAAGGCCTTAAATATATGTGTTATTTAATAATTCATAATAATATTTAAATATAATAAAAAAATAAGGGAGGCTCCCATACAAAAAATACAATTTTAGTCTATGTTTGCTCTATAACGGTACGGTGCGCGAGTCCGATTCACACTTGGCCGATTTTATTTAAATTCCACGCATTGAACTGGCTTTAATTGTACTGTACCGATTGTGATAAAAAGCTGGACGCGAGGTAAAAGGTAAAATATTATGTTCGTCTTGTAATTTCATTTTTTTTTGGATTATCTCTTATATATAAAAATGGAATTTCAAATGTGTTAGTCGCGCTAAAACTCGAAAACGGCTGAACGGATTGGGCTGATTTTAGTCTTAAAATATTCGTAGTGTCCGTAAGGTTTTAAAGTGACACGAAGTTCACCGGGACAGCTAGTGTACAGTAAAAAAATTATGATTTTTCTTATTTATTCCTTTTTTTAAATATGGAATCAACTTTAGAAGAAATATAATTATTATCTAGCCTACTACTATTACAAAATGAATGATTTCATTGTATTTTGTGCGCATACAATCGTGGCTAGATTTCTACGACAGAATAAAAGTTATATCAAAAGTTTTTATAAGCTAGCAATCATCCAAAAAGCTTTCAATAAATCAAAACTGAAAATACAAAAAATATTCGTACACATTTTTGTTTAAAAAATATAAAAATCCAGAGAGGCTGTAAAGGTTAAGGGTCCTCAAACTGAGCTCTGTAGTTTTAAGCAAACTGCATGTGAAAAGCGAAATCAAATAAAGAAGCACTTGAGTATTGTTTGACGAGCTATATTTGCCGGCCAAATACTACAGAACACTGCGTTTGTGCAGTCATCTCCGGAACCATACCCGTGAATATTGTAAAAGGTAATATTAAGCTTAAAATACTATAAGAGAGCTCACTGTAAATATTAACAGCCGAGTGAAAACTGATATTCATGTAATGCGACTATGGTATCTATACTAATATTACACATGCACAAGCGTGTATGTCTGTTTGTTACCTCTTCACTCCCAAGCCGCTGAACCGATTTTGCTGAAATTTGGTATGGAGATACTTTGAATCCCATAAAAGAACTTAGGGTACTTTTATCCCGTAAAAATGTATGGTTCCTGCGTGACTAACGAATTTAGGCGCAACTGAGTCGTAGGCCGCGTCGTTTAGTAGACTGTCTTAATATAGATTATAGCGTGCCATTAGTTTTTTAGGCTTCCGTAGTGACTATACAATGAACTTTTATGATTTTAATTCATCCGTCTGTCTGTCCCTTTATGATAACTTGGGTAGTAAAGATATTGATTACTGATCGATTTACTTTGGGCTAACGTAAGTCAAATCACAGCTTTTAATGATGAAGTTGTTCTATCAAGATCCAGGGATAATTCACATTGCAACGTTACGAGGCGATGCGATGCATTTTTAGGGTTCCGTAATCAACAAGAAACCCTTATAGTTTCGGTCTGTCCGTCCGTCTGTCTGTCCGTCTGTCTGTCCGCGGTTTTTCCCAGAGACTATAGGACCTACAAAGCTGTAATTTGGCATGAATGCACATATAAATGATGGCAACAAAATGGTACATTCAGAAATCTTAAAACGATATTTTTTTATGGTACCTTCCATACACATCAAGCGGGGATGAAAATTTATTTTCGCGTCCACCCCATCGCGTGGGGTGTCGTTGGATAGGTTTTTTTAAAACTATTATTAGTGTTCTTAGATCATTTTCCGATTTAGGGATCCGTTTGTGAAATATTAAGTTTTAAAGTGGAAAAAATCGTTAGAGTCCAGTGTCCCCCCCCCTCCCTTCTACCTGCAAACGGTTGCTTCTGGAAAACTGAAAAAATTCACGGGAGTAGGAAATATGCTGAATTTAAAAGGAAAACTATCACGGCTAAGAACACTTCATAAGTTATTGAGTAACAGTCGATCAACTAAAAAAATGTATTCGGCGAAGTATAAAGGAACTTTTCGTTTAAATTTCTTCGAAAGTAACTAAGATGATTTTGTTAGTAGTACACGTTATAAATGTACATTCATTGATCACACAAAAATTGAAAAAAAAACTAGCGGTATTACGGAACCCTATATTGCGCGTAGCCCGACACGCACTTGGTCGGTTTTAATATAACCTATTCAAAACTGAACTTTATTTAGTACAGAAGAAGATTCACAACGAAAGACTAGCCGCTAGCGCTTTCGGACTGCACTCGCTCATTTAATACATGCTTTTTTTTTTAAACAAATTATTGCATTCTCATTGGCTCTTAACATGTATGCAAAGTTTCGAATTAATTAGGCTCAAAGATTCCTTTACATACATACAGCCCAAGGTAATAAAAGTGTATTAAAAAGCGTCGCAACGCTTCTTACCATTGTGGATTTATCCTAACACCGTCTTCAATAGAGCCGTTACAATGCAATAATAAACAATAATCTGTGCTAACACCACAACAAATTAATAGTGACTGTCGTGTTTTGGACTGTCTCCAAGTTGGCTCGTCCGGGCGATTTGCAATGGATATCGGGGTTTTTATCAAGTAATATCAGGATTAGAGCAGTTTTATGCTGAGCTTAAACCAAGTTTACACTTTTAGGGCATTCATGCAATTATTTGGAGTAATAATGCTTTGCGGAGTTTTTTTTTTTTTGTAAGATAAAAGGAAAGGTAATGGAAAGTACATTTTGTTTGAGACGAAATTACTAGAAAAAGTAGATAAGTAACAATTTGGAACCTTTTGTAACCAAATTTATATAAATTGGATTATTAGATTTTGCAATACGGTAGAATAAATAAACATGAACCAAATAACATAGGTCCGCGTACCTTATAATAATTATCTGAACCAAAATTTGTTGAACCAATAGAGTTACGTTAAAAATCGTTTCTCGCGCGAGAACCGTGCGTTTTTCCGGAATAAAAGTATCCTATGTCCTTTTCTGGGACTCAAAATATCTCCTTACCAAATTTCAGCAAAATCAGTTCAGTGGTTTCGCCGTGAAGAGGTAACACAAAGACTGACCGTCAGACAAACTTTCGCAACTATATAATATAAAGTCGTGTTAGTTACACTATTTATAACTCAAGAACGGCTTTACCGATATGGCTGAAAATTGGTGAGGAGGTAGCTTAGAGCCAGGAAACGCACATAGGATACATTTTGTCCCGGAAAAATGTACGGTTATTACGCAATATAATTTTATGATTTGCTCGTAAGCTATTCAATTTTGATGAATTTTGGTATGGAGATACTTTGAGTCTCGGAAAAAGACAAGGGATGATTTTCGCTTAAACTATTCAGTCTATTTTTATGAAATTTGGTGTGGAGATATTTTGAGTCTCGGGAAAGGAACAGGGATACTTTTTGTCCCGGAAAATGTACGGTTCCGGCACAATAAACTTTTATGATTTTCGCTAAAACTATTTAATCTATTTTGATGAAATTTAGCATGGAGATACTAATTTTAATCTATTGTTTTCTTAAATATACCAATTCGAATTAAATAATCATCGTTAAGACACGACACCGTCTATCGGGTCAGCAAGTTTATAATATTTAATAAGTAGGGATTCATTTCAGTGTAGCTATAGCTGCTAGATTTTAATAAAAGGCCAATAATTTCGTTACATTGTTAATACTGGCCAGTAGTTTCGTTGCATTGGTTAATACTGGTTATTAGTTTTGCAAAGAAGTGGTTTATTCTACTTTTTGTCCTATCAAAGTTTTTTTCGCAGATTCAAAAAAATTCTTTAGCTCATACAAATTTTAGTAAAAAAGCTAGAATCAGTATTAAATAGAAAAGTTTTTCGCCCGTTGTAATATGAGTTTCAGTGACTTTTGGCTTTGTTTCAGCTTGAGAGTTTATAGCGAGTTGAAGCAAAACTTTTTCGTAGCATATTCATGACAGGGCACAAAAACTTGTATTTGGTGAATCTGAGTATTTTTCACATTACACAAGTTTAAAAAGTTCTATCTCACTTATATGAATAAATAAAAATAATAAATAGTTTTCTTAAACCAGTTTTATGATTATTACTTTATTACTGCCTGTATGTTTAATTCATAAACGAATTAGTGTGTGTATACAATTTATCATGAAAATGCAAGCGAGCAACAGCCTTATTCATTTCAGACAAAGGACAAGGTCCAAATTGTGCTAATTTTAAAAGTGCCGCCCAACGCAAATAAACCCATTATTTAAATAGAACATAATCTTAGGAATAATTTTTATTATTACTTACACCAATGTTCTATGTCAAGTCTCCGAGTTATTATTCAAGGTCAAACTTTTTTTATAACATGTAATAAAACTTTTTTTATTAATTAAAAGTAATAAGTTATCGATCCCAACGTCCCTATTCGAGTCAAAGAATAGATTAGAGGCCAATTACCTACACATGATTTGGAAAAATTGACGGATGGAACGGACGGAGACTTGACTTAGAACTTTGGTATAATAATAAAATTTATTCCTTAGATTATGTTCTATTTAAATAATGGGTTTATTTGCGTTGGCCGGCACTTTTAAAATTAGCCCAAAAATGTATGGACGTTGGATCTTGTCCTTTTATAAATGAGAAAGAGTATGTGGCTGTTACCTCTACTGGATGAAAATGATTTATCTTATGTAATATAAAATTCTCGTGTCACAATGTTAGTTACCGTACTCCTCCAAAACGGCTTAAGTGATTTTTACCAAATATTATATGCATATTCAGTTGGTCTGAGAATCGGCTACTGGCTACTTTTTATATTGATAAGTGCATTTGTTGAATAAATAATAGTAAATTATTACAACTCGAGACTGACGGCGACCATTGTTTACGCGACGGGATAGCGATGTACGTTGCCATGGTGCCATAGTTATTTAATATTAAGTCACTTCAATAAAATAATATGGGCGAAATACTTTATATGGCAAAACAATGTTTGCCGGGACAGTTAGTATAGCTTTATAAAGGGGTTGAATTTTGACTATGGCTTCTGCATGAACCGACCCCTACAATCACAATCATACACCCATAATAATATTACAAATGCGAAAGTGTGCCTGTCTGTCTGTAACCTCTTCACACACAAACCGCTGAACCGATTTTGCTGCAGGGGAGATAGCTAAGTCCCGGGAAGTACATAGGATACTTCTTATCCTGGAAAATGCACAGTTTCCACGCGATAAATATTTTCGGCGCACCGGAGTAGCAGGCATTATCTAGTTAATAAATAAAAAAGACGCAATTGGAAACTAAACTATCTGGATAACTTGACAGTTAAACCTACAGAGCACACAAATAAAACGAACTTGTGAGATACAGGGTAACTCCACTTTTCCGTACATACTGTCGTAAGTACAAAGTTTACCTAAGTCCTTCCCGTAAGGACTCTCGCCTGACAAAAGATCTTCAACTATATAATCCAAGAGCCAACGACAGCCAGATTTTCGTCGCCTTCCACTGTCAAACATCCCAAAAATGTAGATTTTTAGACCTTGAGCACTGGGAAGCAACTGTCAAAAAAGTCCGGCAGTGGACCGACGGTGGATGGTGGAAGACGAGATTCCTACTGGTCTAAGATCCCAGATGGTTAATGGATGAAATAGTACATTACGCACCTAGGACATGAAAATAAGAAATGTCTCAGATCACATGTAATTGTTGGCCGAGACGAAGCCGAGGTCAACAAACATGTGATCTGAGGCTTTCTTATTTACTACCCATGGTGCATATACTATTTTAGAGAAAGTATTTTTCTCACCTCCGGGCGGAAAACGTCAACTTTTTTCCCGCTGCGCTTACCGATGTTGCCGTTTTCCGCCTCCGTCGATGAGAAAAATAGTATACGCACCATGGGCAGTAAATAAAAAAGCCTCAGATCATTTCTTATTTTCCTGCCCTAGGTGCGTAATGTACTATAATATATTCAATTACGTATGTCAATAAATTTATTGCTAGTGGGTTGCCTATTTTTTTTTTATTGTTTTTTTTAATTCTGGACTGAATTTTTTTAGGCAACCCACGTCTTGCAATAAATTTTTTGATATACGTAATTAAAAAAGTGTATCAGCTCCGACGCACGACTGGAGTTTACTCCTTAAGTACGAGTATCTAACCATACGCAAAAAGACTTTATTCAACTGAAATAATATTAATATAATATGAAATCAGATGTTCCGGCAATATTATCTACACCCCTTTCTGCAATAGTTATTTCAAAATACTTTTAGTTCACTTCAGCCAGTATAATGATAAAAATTATAACTTCACAATAACAATATTAATTATTGATATTTATAACAAAAATAGCAATATAAATACATCGACAGTGATAGAAACAAACAAGCCCAATAACATATAGTATATAGATATAGTCGCCTATACAGCATACCATATGTACGTCTTAGTCATAAAGTTAATATACCTATCGGAATATAATATTATATAATAATATAATATAATATTCCGATAGGTATATTACCTTTATGGTCTTAATACACTCACAGCCAAATTAGAAAGTTGCGGACTAAAGGTGCGCACCAAAAACGTGACACAGGTTTTACCCCTCGGATTTTTCTCATACCGGGCGCCTTATATATGAAAATCGATTCTTAAGAAGTAAACTCTAATAAACTCCAATATAAAATACTTTTTATCCATTAACCAGCTCGGTGAAGGTCGTTCTATGGTGGGATCCTATACCAACAGTTATCCCGAAGCTAAGGAAATAAAAAAAAGAGTTTTATACTTTATCGAAGGTTTGGTAGACCTTTAGAACTGGATACCTCCTAATATACGTTAATAACAACTTGCTGGTCGTTCTTACCTCTACAGGAAAACTTTCAGCTGTATAAAATGACGAAAATCTGGCTGTTGCTGACTTTTGGGTTAGTAGGTACAGTGTACGCTGTACAGAAATAAATGCTATTACTATCAATTTTAAAGTACTTTTACGTCGCATGCTGTAATTTAATTTACTAAAATGTTTCGTGCTGCGTTTTTGCTGATATACGACCTCAGAGGTAATTTTAAACTAAGCGATGTTTTAATTAAGTCTTTGCGATTATGCATGTTGATAAGTGAATTGCCTAAACTATGCACTTTTTAGATATTACGTTTTGGTTCAACAAAATGTTAAAGATAAAAGCTATTTTAAAAAGCAGAGAAGCGAAGATGTTTTTTTTTTTTAAGTTTTCCCAGTTTTGGAGTCAAAACTGATAATGCTACCAATTTGAATGGTAGCTTACCTACTTTTAATGGAATTTAATCGTAATTCTAACGTCGTAAAATTGGACTCCAAGTCCATACCCGAAAATGCAATAGGTATTTAGTGCCCTGTACCTCGGTCATCCTTGGTACACTTCAAATCATCCTTACTCTAAAGATATTCTTTTCATATAAGCGAATTGCACTTTTTGTGTTTTTTGATATTAAGCAAAAATTACCAAACCATGACCAAAATTCCAAGCAAAATATACATTGGACGGAATCAAATATAAATATTATACAAACAATCTTCGTATTCACGAAATATTGGTATAACCTCGAACAGGTAAAATATTATACACCTGTATTTTAAAAAATGAGACGACGGAATGTTTAATAAAATATATTCCTGCTTCTGAACTCTGCCAAATGGATTTTAATTTTTAATGTGCCCTCAGCGAAGACATAAACTTTTTCTTCACTTATAGGTTTCATGGGCGATTGCTTGAGTATTTTTCCTGTGATTTTACTTTTGATTTGAATGAATATTCAATTTTATCTTTAATACTACATTAGAGTGATTAAGATCCATACTAAGGGCGAATTTTCATTAGTCGTTAACTCGTGTCACCCCGCATGCGGGCCCTATCGACCAGTGAAAATGCGCCATAATATTATGCCATACTAAACTGCGCAACGCTACGCAAATCCAAATTTTCTTCAAACAGGTCAAACCATAAAGTTAATATACGATAGGTATATTAACTTTATGGGTCAAACACGTAGTTTGTTTGACAAACGCTTCAAACAAAGCTGTACACTATCAAACTGTTTGACAAACACGTAAAATTTGACAAACGTGTTTGGACGTGTTCGGGACTTTGCTAGCCGGCTAGCAAAACTCTTCACACTGCACTAAGATAGATTGACCACAATTTATAATACACTTCACTAAATCTTCCACAAGCTTAATAGATTTATAGTTTAAAATGTTTCTTTCAGATACGAACACACAGCGAGCGAGGCGCTTCAGACCGCCATTTTGTTTCTTATGCGCCCGCGCGCGCGCCGTGATTGGCCAACGAGCGGCTGCATGCGAAGACGTGAATATTTGAATTTGGAATGTTATTTATTACAAGTAAATTTTGTAATAATTGGAAATTTTTAATCAGCAGTATGGAATTATAGCTATATTATATATAAGTACTTTGCGACTCTGATAGCATACATTGAAACCATTGACAACATGACAGAAACCATTTAGGGTCTAGCATTGCATTTTAACTGCAATCCAACTGAAAATTGCAGTTCAAGTGCAGTTTGAATACAGTTGACACGACTGCAATACGACTGCAATAGAACTGCAACTGCAAACAGTTCACACGACTGCACGCCGACTGCAACTGAACTGCAATCCGACTGCACGTTTCGTTTGCAGTTCTATTGCAGTCGAATTGCAGTCGTGTCAACTGCATTCAAACTGCACTTGAACTGCAATTTGCAGTCGGATTGCAGTTTAAATGCAGTCCGTCTGTCTAGACCCTTACACGTCCCCCTACTGACTTTTCATAAAAACAGATATCCAAACATAACCTTTTTCCGAAACATAAAACTCAAACAAAAGCGCGATTATGTATGCGAGTACCACCCATGAGACCGCCCTCGTAACATTATCAAAGCGGGTTACTTGTTTATTACATCATTCCTGTTGAAAAAAAAACAACAGTGATAATACGTAGGTATAACCTAATCCCAGCTCTTATAAGTTATCTATATATTATATTTTTTGGTTCTTACACCGTAAATTCCCACAAAAAGCCTGTTTAGACGTTGAAATCACGTGGGCCGTAAAAGCCTCTGTTTTGCGAATTGACAAAAGTTATATACTTACACCAATCGATAGAGCGGAAAATTTTAAGTAAGACTGCATTCATAACTCATTTTCGCCAAAATGGCTTTTACCTTTCTTTCCCAAGGTGGCGATATAGCAGGTCCCATTATTCCAATCCATCGCTGGATTGCTATTAGAATAATGGAATGCACTGGAGACACTCAATTGTATTCCAGTATATTTCAGTGTCCGTTTATATTCCAGTAGCAATCCAGCGCCAGATTGCGTCACTGTTATCTCGTCTGGCATATTGGAAATGTTATAAAAACGTCAGGTAAGACAGCGGATCCATAATATTTATGCGCAGCCTAATTATTATTCAACAGTTACTTAAAATATTTTTGAAGTGCATAACGGCGATACAAGGTTTGCTATTTTTGTCTGTCATGAGTTCATGACTCATGAGACTTTTCTAATGGGCCAGAAAGAAAAATAGACAATAATATGCTTTTACTATCATTCGTCTTATGTAACACAATTCCAGTGGAAAACATTTCCGAAAGTGCCGGAATCAATTGCGCAACTCTTAAAGCTCTTTCTTATCAGCCGATGAAGTAAATAGCCAATATAAGGTTCAATTTCACGATGCACCCGGTTTAACATTCGGCCACTGGCAGCCAGCCAGGCTCAAGCCTAGATGAGCGCTGTAACTATAGTTACGCCAAAAATATATTGCTGTGTAAAATTAAATGGCCGAAAATATTTTTATTGCTGCATAACTGAAAACGTAACTACGATATGACATGAATGCCGTTTTACCTGTGCAAGCAAAATATACATGCGTTCGGATTTTCCAACTATTGAATATAATAGTAGAGGAGGGGAAGAGGGGATTTCGGAAGTACCTTGAGCGTGTCAGATTAAGCTTGTATAGGCTTCCGACATGTGTCTAGTTATCGTGGTATAGAAATCAGATTTCTCACGTGGTGGGTATTTTTTTTTTTTATATTGAAATGTCGTCGGATCTGTCAGATTAAGATAGGGGATGTTTAGCATACCCCAAAGAAGCTTCCATATAAAGCACTGACGACTCAAAGGTTAGGTAAGCCTGTAGGGACATTTTAAAATATAAAAAAATAAAGCTTCATATTTTCTTAACTAACCTTCGCAGATATTTTATTTTGCCCTAAACTAAATGATTTAGTCCTTGTTGTCTAAAATAAGTAAGTTGTCTTATAATTTACCTAATTAAGCAATTTTCTGAATATATTTTCTTTTTCAAAACTTTAAAATGGCTGCAGTTTCTGAACCCACCGCTAAAATAAAAAAAAAAACGCTCTTATTATTTTTTTATCAGCTTTACCTAATGTACAAAACCTACTAGGTCTCCATGACGCTCGAGTGACTACAAAAATAGCACCCTCCCCTCCTCTACTATAACAGCGGTTTTTAACACGCTTTTATTAGCTTCACTTGTAACTATGTATGTAAGAAAACCTTGGGATCTTAATTTGACCCATTTCCCGTTCTTCGATTAGGACGAAATTTTGCACAAGCTCTAAGACTTTCTGATGACAATGCTAGCTCAGAAACGTTATTACAAATCCAATATGGCGGCATTCCCAAGATGGCGGACAGGCTATTTGAAATGCCCCCCATGATATGGGTATCTAATGCAAGGGTTTGCTGTCAGGAATACGAAAAAAGTATTCACGTGACTTAAATCCAACACGGTGGACATCCAAGATGGCGGATTGGCTTAGTGCGTGCTAAAAGCGTGTTTTTTAGTTTTTTAAAAGGCACACAATTTGACATTACTTCTGAGAAGTAAGCTGCTTCGATAATACAAGTAACACGCCTATCTCACAACAACACATGAAAACAACCTAATTTCAACCTTTTGCATTGTGTTTAGCGTTCATAGTACAATAACTGTGTGCGGTCTCGCTTGCTACAATCTGCTAGGGTTGTCAAGCGAGCGGCGCGGCGGCGCAGCCGGGTACCTACCAGACCGGGCGGCGTATTTACAAAGGCTATACCGTTTGAGTCACGAGCCAGACTCTAATAGATGAGCTTTTGTTTATGCATATTACTCTACAATTATACCTATTCTATCTCAGTAAAAAATTGACTTAAATGGATTAGCTTTTTGCCTTGAAATTTTCAAATAAAATGCACTTACAAAACCTAGTCGAGTAGAGGCTCACCACCATAATATTTGTTTATCGCGAGCGTGCATACAGCATACTTTTTATAAATTAATAAGACTGACTGTTACCAACTACGTTTAAATTGTAAAAATACTAAACTAATCGTGATAAAAATGATTATCTGCGTTTTGTATTTTACATTAGAGGTACCTAACTACGCTAGAAAAAATATTATAGTTTTCTTAGCTATAAATGATCAGTCAGATCAAAAACCAATCATTTATCTAAGATATTATTTTATTTTATTTATATATATTTAGCTGCTTAATATCAATCAATATTTAAAAATAAATTAATCATTAAGAGGTAATACATCAAATACGTTAAAAAATACATTAACTACTTTATAAATAAGTAAGTAAATAATTTTTATATCAATTATTACAGGGAATAATAATAAAAAAAAAAGAAAGACTATATATAAAAAACTAAATCTAAGTCGGAGGCTGCGGGCAATGTACCCAAGAGGCTGGCAGCATTACCTCGCTGTATCGCAAGACTGATACGTTGGCCGAGGTAAGCGCCAGCTCTGGGATCGTTAGTTTTCTCAACCAGTCTTTGGGATAACTCCTTGAATAGTAGTTTGGCACCAGGGCCCCACGGGCCCAGGGTCTCAACCCCGAAAGGTACAAAAAAGTAATCACTCCCCAGTGCTTCATACTTTCTTCTTTTGTTTGTCTCCGCTTGTGCTGCCGCAGCTCCCGCCTCTCTCGTTGTGGCCGTCACGTGCGACGCCGCCAGCGTATCCACGCAGGTGGCGTCCCATACGAGAGGCCTCCCACGGCTCCACGGAACGAGCGTCATTCCGTCGGGCCTTTTGCCGTCGTCACGTGCGATACCGTTCGGCTCAAGAGTGGCCGGCACGTTGACGGAGACAAGGGCCCTGCGGATCACGTCGTTCAAGGAAGCATGGCGGGACTGGCAGCCGGCACTGCGTCGACAAGACAGGCCGTGATGACCCTGGCGGTCTACTGCGGCGCCGCAGTGGCAGCGATGGGGTTCGCTGATATTGGCTCCTATCTAAGATAGTTTTATAATTATTTGTACTCTCAACAAGTGTGTAGTTATGTACCTGTTTCTTACCTATTAATTAAAGTTCGTTAGTTAATACTTAATTAGTATTTTATGTCACATAAATACAGAATAGAAACGAGTAAGTAATTTCATTACTGTAATATTAAAATAATAAAAATTTTCATGTAACTATCCACCTACATATTTTTAAAGCTAACGATGACGATGTATTTACCATATCGGTATCAAATTGAATAGCATTTGTTGCTGCAATGTTAAAAACAATTATTTAGCTAACAAAGTCTAGGCGATTTCGGTCATTTTCTGTACTAAAATAGATTAGGGTTTTGTCAAGTTTTTGTCTAACAAAAACTTGACAAAACCCTAAACCCCAGTTCAGTATCCTTCGATCGTGGATTCTTGGAAATCTATTGTTATTCTATTGTGTCTCGCTCACCGGTGAGCTTGTAATAAGATACGTAGAATAATATTATACAGGTGTATTATTCTACGTAAATAGTACGCGAAAAAACTAAAAAGAGTGAAATTATTATTTTTAACAAAAAATTAAAACCGACTTCCAAGGTAAAACAATAATAACATCCTTATAATATGAACTAAAAAATATGAAATAATTATTCCTATCTAATAGTGCCTTTTTTCGAATTCGGCTAAAACTCAACTATTTCTGTACTCAATCTTCATAATTTTGAAGTCGGTGCCAGTTACAAAAGTTTCAAATATTTTTGCAGACTGAAGATTCAGCTATATCTGGTACTGACTTCAAAATTATGAAGATTGAGTACAGAAATAGTTGAGTTTTAGCCGAATACGGAAAAAGGCACTATTAGATAGGAATAATTATTTAATACTTTTTAGTTCATATTATAAGGATGTTATATTATACCTTGGAGGTCGGTTTTAATTTTTTGTTAAAAATAATTTAATTATATTTTCTTCGGAAGGTATATCTTCGGGTAGGAATCTCTTCTCCCACTGCCGGACACTTTTATGACAGTTTATTCTCAGTGCCAGACCTCTTCGAAGTCTAATACTTTAGGGGGCTTGTACTCCTAGAATAATAAGATTAATTACCGTTAGTGCCACGTCTTCCCATTTGGACTATATATGAAATCATTCCGTAAGGTAAATGACAAGGTATCGAAATGGAATAAAAAAATACTAGAATAGTAAAGTCAATGACACGTATCCTCATTTTGTCTGTAGATGAATTAAAATTCTTGCAAAATATTGAAACTTAATAAATTACGGTACATATAACATTCTCTGTTTACGGAATAATCTCCTTTATATTAGCTTCCATCAGTGCGATGAGACACTCACACGGTCAATATGCTGCACAAAGGACGAGCCACTCGCGCACGTATTAGGTAATTGTTTACATGCAGATAGTTCATTTACCTAATAGGCGGTACGGCCAAAGTACTTGCATTAAGCTATAGCTAGTTCGTTGCTCTATTATGTATAAATACTGATTTAGGATATCAAAAAGGCTTCAATAACTGCTTATATTTAGCAGTTTTTATTAATAAAGACTAGGAAAAAGAAATTCTCTAAATAGAGGTTTCCTTAAAGGTGCTGTAAGTAATTTTCTATCGTTATTACTACGTCTTTATATTTACTATACAGAAATTATTCTATTTACAAAACAATAACTTTTTTACGACATAATTTATACAAATATTATTTTCTATAATCACAATAATAAATTTCGCAAACGCAAACTTTGTAAACAAGATTGTGCAGAACGTATGTAACTTCAGGAATATCAACATAAATTTGTAAAGACAAAAAGAAATCCAAACTAAGTGGATGTAAGACAGCTATACTCAACCTGCGACCTGTGGGCCGCATGCGGCCTGCAGGGACTAGTTGCCCATGTGAAATTAAAGATTGTTTAACCATCTTTAATTTCACGCGTTTTGAATTTCACGGTAAAATAGTGCAAAGTTGTCGTAAAAGTCTTGAAAATTATGAAATCGCAAATTTTGAAGTACACGGTCAAATTAACTAGACGCACGGTTTGATCACGTTGAATAATTATGGAGCTCGCATGTTATAGATAATTATATTATATTTCGATGCGTCAAGTTAATGTGACCATGTTGTAAGTTATTTTTTAGCCCCAGATGATTTTGGTTGCGGCCCGGGACACCAAGACCAAAACGTGTTTGTGGCCCCTATAAAAAAGGTTGAGTAATACTGATGTGAGGTAAAATTTTGGCAAGAATGGTTTGTAGGTTTCCCTTTGTTCTTTACACTTGCGAGATTGAAGAAAAACCGATAATTGACATATCGCATTTTTGTTAAACGTGAATGGAATCTTTTGTTCAATTTGTTACTTTATAGGAGTGAAAACATTTCGAATAAGTTAAGAAGTATTGGGTAACAACCACAGACATAGATCAAGATAGATACCGTATGTCGCTCCATTTTAATGAAAACGAGCGTGCCATTTTTTCCTACCTACTGTGACGTACCATTAATGATAAGAAATGTGTCCATTATCAAGGCAAACGTTTCGATTTGAATTTCCACAGCTCAATACGGCACTTTTAGGCATTTAGGCATTTTTAAAATTCTGATTGGCGTCCGATTCCGATAGCGGACTAAAGAACTTCGAAAGTCGAGCATTGCTCGTCGTTTGGAAACGCGATATGGCACGTGAAGTACATACACAAGCGGTATCTATCTTGATCTATGTCTGTGGTAACAACTGTGTTCTTATTGTAACAAGAGGTATTCACGCTAATATTAACATTTTTTCGAATTCTATATTTTTCCTCTACTATAAAAATTGGCGGCCTCACCCACACACACACACACACACACGCACACGCGCACACACACACCACTTAATAAAATACAGGCTATGCCTAGCTTAGGCACCAGTCTCCCACAAAATAGTTAATGGTACTTTATCATTTACTTGTAATAGTACTATGTGTTTGTGGTGAGAACAATAAATATATTTCATTTTCATTTTTTCATTTTCATATTAAATACATTGATTTATAGGCAGATTGTGGACCTACGTGATTTGGTAGCGTAAGGTACCAAATCACATAGGTCTCTGCCGACAGGTCCGCCATCTGCCTGAATCAATTTCTTCGATTTAACAAGCGCCAAGTATGTTGATTATCATAGATAACAAAACAGATAATTTGCTACAAAGTATAATTTTATTGCATCTATCTTTATCTGACAAAAGCAAGAAAATTTTAAAGATCTAAAGAAATACATTTCCGCATCATCTATTTCTATAAAAGAAACTAACATAATATACCAATGCAAGGGACTCTCCGGGCTATGTGTTAAATATTTGAACACATTTTGCCGTCTACAGCGAACGTTACTTTGCGCCGGTCAGTCCGGGTACAATACCCAGAAAAATCATTAATTATGTTACCCATGAGCACGGACTTAAAAAAAATACGGACGTAACCTTGTCTAATCCCGAGTGAAACATAGTTATGGCCGCCAGTGTAGGATATGTGCGTGTCATTGGCGCCGTCACTCAATGTACAATGACAGCGGGTTGTAGTACCTTGTTGCGTGTGTGAGTGTCGGTCACGTGTACAATAAACGAAATTGTTGTACCTTGCATGCTTCACCTCTTTATAGTGTAATGCTCCATCCGTATTTTTTTACATCCGTGCCCAGGTGTGGTATTTTTAGTTTGGTCAGAATCATCATCTTCATCTTATTAAGCGCTATGAACTCCTGCATAGCTGGCCTAGTTTTAATCCATCAAGCCCTTAAGCTCACCGGTGAGCGAGACACAATAGAATAACAATAGATTTCCAAGAATCCACGATCGAAAGATTAATATGGGTTCCTACACATAACTGCGAATTCGCATCGCATCGCATCGTAATGGCTGACATACACGCTACGGTCTACCGGAGAGGTCCACTGTGCAAGTATGCCTGCGCAAGTGTCACTCGAAGTCGAAAGAATTGATTTTCGATTTTGCTCCGATCGCCTGCGCCGGGGCCTTACTCCCCAATCTGATATCGATTTCGATTTTCGATTTCATCGGCTTTTGACACTTTAGACATCTAAATAGCGCACGATCGTGCTGCGGATCGATTTGAAACTAATTCAACCTCAATGGATTTTACTATTCCTGACAGCTATGCTAGCGCACGATCGAGCTGCGACTCAATTTGGAACTAATCAGAATGGAAACATTCGCCAAATCAAAATCTTAGGTGCTCGCGACAGACAAAATTGTCTGAGAATCGATTTACAGATCGTTTAAAAACGTCAAATTTCACGGTAGCAACAGAGGCATCGACATCGATTGAGATCGATAGTTGCCGAGTTAGGTATTGTAAACGTTTTTTAGGGTCCTAGGGTATCGATTGGTGTGGTGTAGTTTCATTTTTTGTTGATAATAATATTTATTTCATTATTATTTTAACATAATAATATTATGGCTCGTCTGCAAGCATTTTTAATGTGATTGATGGCACCTCCAATGGAGTTAAGCTCTATAGCTATACGGTCCCATTTAAGTTTGGTATCGTGCTTAGCTTGGCTCGCCCGCATGTACCCTTTTGCGATTACTGGAATCCAGGAATCTCAACAACATCTCGATTTGTAGGTGCATCGGATGAACCACTATTTTCCAAATAAAAACTATTTTTTAATGTCGGCATGCAGGGATACAAATTTTACAAATACTAGAATATGTATGACAAAGTTAAGTGTAACTACAAAAGAGAATTTACATATTTGTTTAATGTCAAGATGTTCCTTAACGAAAATAATTATTTTAAGCCCACTTTAAAGTAGAAAATGGGCACATCCATCTAAAGTTTCTAAAGATATGTTGTATTTTTATGGTATGACGAAAAAACACAAACATTATTTTATATTTTTCGTTATTTTTCGATATAACCTTCTGCTACTTTATAACAATCGACGTTGCTATAACGACGTTGACAAGACGCCATGGCAACATCTCGATTTTGATACGATTTTGTTCCGGAATTCCTACGCATTACAATGACATCAAAAACGAAATCGAAATCAGACTCGTATCAAGTTGATATCAGTTTCGGGAGTAAGGCAGCAGGTCCATAAAATTGCACAGGTCTATTCCCACACACATTTCGGACAACCTGCGCAGGTATACCAGCACAGGTGGACCTCTTCGGTAGACCGTAGCGTGTATGGCAGCCATTTTTTTTTTATTATGATTTATGAATCTTGTCGCATTGCGATGCGATGCGAATTCGCAGTTATGTGTGGGAGCCCTAAAACGGATCATTATTTCCAAAAGCAGAGATATTATAATTACTTCCATACAACAATGCTTACCAGAATCTTACTTTGCCAAAATTAAATAAGTCTGCTATCTTTAAGTGTCTCTGAAGAGACAACTGCTTCTCAAGAACTCTTATCAAAATGTGTGTTTCCCAGAAAAAGGCCTAAGGCCGTGTTTCCACCTGCAAGAAAACTCGCGGAGGTCTTGCCGCGTGAGTTTCTTGCAATATTGTTTACATTTCATACTAATTCCTGCAATTTATTGCTGCAATCAATGTCGTGCGAGAAGCTCGCGGATAAATGCCATACGAAACTAGACCGTATATCTGCGATGACCCGCAGCGAGATCTGTCGCGAGTCCTCGCAGACATGTTTAGACATGCTGTCGCAACTACCCGCAGGAAGCGCTTGACAAATTATTATTGTCGTGACAGCAGTTGCTACGGGGTTTACACTTGCAAGCTGCTGTCTGTCAGACAGACTGTCAGACATTTCTCGCGACAGTTGTCTTGCAGGTGGAAAGACGGCCTAAGGCAAAAAGATTGTGACGCAATCAAGAACAGAACCGCTATCCTTATTTAAACATTTCACAACAAACATAGAGTAAATAAATATGCAAAAGTTTAATCAAAACGGACACAGTAAGTAGTTTCGAGTTGGCTCCCCCAAGAATTTCCACCGAATTCTGATTCAGGTATTGACAGTAAGCGTAACTGTTGGCTAAAACTGAAAGTGTAACTTGCGCAGTCCTCAAGGGGAAATAGTTATAATGTCGGTGCATAAAGTTGCATAAGTTTTAAAGTAAATAGTGAATTTAATACAGTAATACCCAGGCATACGCTACTCCTTTTTACGCGAATTCGGAGATAGACGGTGTTTCATTTCCATCATTCAAGGCAAATGAGTGTCGGATCCTAAACAAATCGATAGTATAATACAAAAATTAGTGTTGAATTTCGTCAAACAAATAAAGAGGTCAATGACGATAATATATTTTAATCTAGAATTTCTAGATTTACAAAATCAAGAGCTAACAATTGACAAACTTGTAGAAATACGTAAGCATGAGCAAGACATTGAACAAACTGTTCAAGCAACATTGTTAGAATATATAAAGGCTTCGACAACAAAATAAATTCGGTTTAAGTTACTTTAAATTCATAAGAATTAGTGCAGTCGCCAGAGGTTTTAACCTCCAAAAATTGTTATGTTGGTATAGTGAATGGATTTTTGTTTTTTAGGTGTCATTTTCTTTTTTACACTATAACTTGCAAAGTTTACCAAAAAATTTTCTGTGCTTTTAATTTTTTAGTTGCATTTAACTAAAAATTAATATTTCACTATATAAAACAGGTCTAGAGAAAAAAATTTCTTGTTCCTGTTATTTAATGACTCTTATCCGATTGTTTACGTTGAAAATTAACCAAATACACAATTTTTTAAAAAGAAAGTTTGCTTTGCTAAGCTAAATATAACTATAAGGTTTTTGCAAAGTTTTTAGAGATTAACGCTCGTCGTAACCAAGATAAAAGGGTTTGGGTGGATTTAAGGGTTGTAACGACAAGTGTGTTAAACTTACTTGTTGTGGGTATTTAATTTTTAGAGAAATGATAACTTTTAAGTACTTAAAAACGTTTAAATATCTCCAAAAATGTGTAAAATAGACCGAAAATATTTTTCTACATTTGTTGAGAATTTATTTAAGTGAGAGCTAAAACATTAAATGCATCGACAAAGGAAATACTTTTTCTAGTCTTTGAAATATATTTAAACTACCTACTCAAAGCCAGAAAAAAAATTGGGTGCTACAAATCTCACGTACATACTAAAGACACAGGCTGCGACCTATGTTTGGAAAATGCTTACCTGAATACAAAAAATATCAGTTCTTAACCTAATTTGTTTTTTTTTTTCTATAAGTATGTTTTAGCAAATATAATGAATGAAAAAAAAAATTCTGTAAAAACCTAAACAAAAGAAATAAAATACAGATTTTCTTCGAAATATCCGTGAAAAGTTTGTGCTACATTTTCAGAAAATTTAATAAAGTAAGAGCTAAAAAGTTATACACATTAAGAAATAGAAGGCTTTGTTAAGCCTAACAAATAATTTTAAACTTCCCATTTAACACCAAAGAAAAATAGGAACGCCATTTACCTGGCGAGGCACACAACAAGCACATTTGGAGGTATGCTCATCTACATACAAAAATATTAATTTTAAATCTAAATTATATATTTGTTCAACTTATTTTCTTTCTTTGGAATATAAGCAACGATACAAATCAAAAAATAATTATATATTTTATTATTTTGCTATATATTTAAAAGAAATAAATATGCAAATTTTCTTCAAAATTTTACAATTTATGAGTTTACTTGAAGTGGAAGAGAATAATTTAAAAATCAAAAGCACAACTTTTCAATAGGTAAACTTTATTATTTATGTTATCAGCTACACATTCCTTTTTTCTTTTCAATTTTCATCCACTATTGCAAAAATCGGAGGTTTGCACGATTTTACCGCTCTGGGACCTCCACTAAATGTAAATTGTTTCATTTTACAACATTTTTCATTTGACTTTTTTTTTAATGATTGTTTTCTGTAGCATCTGGTGCCTATTAAACATAATATTTTATATTGTATTTATATGCAAAGTTGAATCCAGACTTACGCGAAATCGACTTACGCGCAATCGCTCGGTCACAACTCCCAACTCCCACCTATCGCGTAAGTTCGGGATATTACTTTAATCTAAACAATTTATTTTAAAGTTTATATTTTTGCATTGCAGAAACCGTTTACATTTTTCCAACCCAGTGCTGGATTGGATCGCTGGCCATAAAGGCAGATTTACATTGATACAGTAGCTGGCGCCAGCATCACTAGATTCCGTCGCTGGATCAGCACTGTATCAATGTAAACATGTTTCAATCCAGTGCTGCACTGGATTGAAACATGTTTACAGTGTTTTTGGAAAAAACAGCAATTTTTTTTAAGTAAGATAGTTACAGATATTATAATTAAAGTTACTTTCGGCTGCACTCAGAAATATTAAGACTTTGACAGCTAACTTATGGGGTTTGTGTCAAAATCTTCATTTAATTACAGTTAAGTAATTAATACTCGATTCTAAATGCGCCAGTTAAATTATAATTCATTTTGCAAAGTCTCCAAACGGCAATAATAATAGCTCCCACACCGGTTTCGGTGACGGTGTCCGGTTTCATTGAAACCAGGCGAGCTACGCAGGAGTAATTTTATAGTGCCGAAGTGTGTGCGTAGTACACAAGAGCACTCTCTATTCCTTTACTCTCATAATCCAGTGGGACGGAAGACCGACACGACCGGCGAGAGATCAGGCGCAGGACCGACTTTTTACATGCCCATGACGCATGGATCATCTCACTTGTCAGACAATCAGGTGATCAGCCTGCATTGTCCTAACCAAACTTGGAAATAACATGTGTCCAACGCAGGAATCGAACCCACGACCTCCGAGTCAAGAGCCGCGCTCTATACCACTAGACCACGGAGGCGTTTGCGGCAATATTCACCGTGTATAGCATGTGGTACATTGCTGGAACAATATAATTGTGTAATTTAACGTGGCTCGATATGCTCCACGAAGTTGTGTCGTTGATGCTGCATAATTGATTTATATTGTGATATATAAGGCTCGTTTCGGACTCTGCGACAATCTATATATCTATTATACATCTATCTATCTATATATTTATCTATCTATTCTATACATATAATAAAATCGTAGAGATAACATTTTTGTACAAAGAAAATAAACTTTAAAAAACGAGTCAGGGGCATGTTAGAAGTGTAAAAACAGTCAAGATATTGTATTCTACGCACATCTTGACTGTTTTTAATGTTTCTTTATCTGTTTGTCTGTTTGTACAGGCTAATCTCTGAATCCGCTGAACCGATTTCAATGAAATTTGGCATGGTGATACCCTAGCTTACATCGCCGGGCAACATCTTAGATACTTTTTTTAGCCGCCGTCTAAAAAAGGAGGTGCTTATGTTTACTTTGCTGTTTGTGGTCCGATTGTCAAAATTCTTTTTCGTCGTTTAGGTTACAAGCCCGAATTTGATACCACGTTTACAAAAGCGGTGACTTGATAATGATGCTCTCGGGATTCTCAAAGTATCGAGGGAACTCCCTCAAAATTTATATGGAAACACAAACCTTGTAATCGCTGTGTATCTTTAATAAGGGGACTTCAATTTAATATTATTAGTGGAAGTCGCTATGTCCGAAGAGGGCCTTATTGTCTGATAATGTATACCGAGGCGTCACGCGAATTATACGTGGCCGGTATATGAGGCTGCTGGGAGAAATTTGTGTTTCAGGACTGATTTAGTTAACGTCATACACTCGCGTACATCATCATTATCAGCCCACGTATTGTAATTTTCATATGGTCCAATCGCGGGAAAATTAAGTAGATGTAGATAACAGTAATATATATAATATAATATAATATAATATAATATAATATAATATAATATAATATAATATAATATAATATAATATAATATAATATAATATAATATAATATAATATAATATAATATAATATAATATAATATAATATAATATAATATAATATAATATAATATAATATAATAATAATAATTTTGTAACGTAAAATTTTCGAATTTGGACGCGGTTAGGATATAGTGTAAGTTTTATGAAGTTTTAGAACACCGCGTACCTAAGTAAAAAATAGCAACTTTTCAGGAGAGAGAACCAAATATTGCATATTATTTTTTATGGATACCATACTAAAGCGGGCACTGCAAGCTCGATAAGCACCTTAACAAAATAGGTGTTAGTAGCTTAAGGACTTGCAGATTCTGCGAGGAGGAGGACGAGACACCTATACACCTTCTCCTTGACTTTCCTGCTCTACTACAGAGCAGGAACAGGCACCTTGGTTGCTACGAATACTCATCCACAGAGGAAATTCATGGCACCAACCCCAACCACATCGTTCAATTTATGAGCAGCATTGGGTTGGGGACGGTACTCTAATGCGAAGGAGTCACAATAGATCCTCAAGGGTCGCAGTGACATCAGGGCTAATTGACCTGCCTTCAGCAAAAAAAAAAATACTAAAGCGGTTTACTATTTAATATTATAGGATTTTTTGCTCAGCGACACGTGTTTCTGATTGGCTAATACGGTGCGTATTCCGATTTTGAATGACATTAAAAATTTTAAAATAGACAAAAGGTGAACTTAAAGGCTTGCTCTGAAATGATTTTTTATATTTGTATTATTGCTTAATGCATTTATACTGTACTCGGCGAAACATGGCGGTAGCGGTCATTGACTCCCTGTCAAAAACTTGACATTTTCTGTACAAAGCCGCGATTGACAACATCGACATTTCATTGCCAATCGCGGTTTAGAAAATGACAAGTTTTTGACAGGGAGTCAATAACCGCCATGTTTCGCCGAGTACAGGCAATTATATATTATATAAAAAACTCAGTACAGGTATAGAATTTATAATTTAACTATTTTAAGGACCTACATTTTTGCTCCTATCATACTTCTATTTTATTTAGTAACAGATACATGTAACTCAAATATATAAAGAGAGGGGATATAACCTGTTTCATCTCGTAAACACTAATAAGACGTAATGACATTACACAGTGCGTCACCCTGATGGGACGTTCCGGCCATATAACCTCTCACCACCTAATGTGAACACGGATTTCATTAGCTCAGGCCAATTTGTCATTATATTCAAGAGTTCTTGAAAAATAATGTTTATTATTCCGCCCAAACTAATATTATAACATATGGGCGTGTCTGTCTGTCTGTCAGTTACCTCTTTACGCCTATATCGCTTAACCGATTTTGCTGAAATCATGGAAATACTTTCAGTCCCGGGAAAGGACATAGGATAATTTTTATACCGGAAAAATGTACGGTTTGCACGATAAACGCATTTTGGCGCCACAAGTCGCAGGTATCATCTAGTCATTTTATAAATAATAAAATATCAGTGTCCCTAGCATACCGTCAGTGGACAAACGAAAGAAACTAAATTTTGACAGTTTTACCGGAAAAACACTGGAGAAAAAGTTTCTTTCATATCTCGATTTCTTCCGCTTCTGAAAATCTATATTTCAAGCATGACGACCATTTTTATCCGCTTCTGACATTTAGTTTCTTGATTCTTGTTTCTTTTTTTCCATAATAAAAAAAAAGAATCAAGAAACTAAATGTCAAAAAAAATTGCAGTTGCTATAATGGTTGCTATGGAAAGAGTTTCTTGTCTGTCCACTGAAACTCGAATCGATGGATAGCGCCATGCTCGGGAAAAAGATATGTAGGCATGGGAAAGAAACTGCCATTACTTTCTTCCGAAGAATCGACTGGGCAACGCCGTGCTAGCTATGTTGGTGTTTATTGATAAACTCCCCCAAAACCCAAGGAATTGAAATTTTGCATACTTGTGTACCTGTAATGAACATTTGCAAGATAATATTATAGTATAAGTTAAGAGTTAAGTTACTTATAGAATTAGTTGGCGGTAGAAAATTAGTTCTTAAGCGTTTACCGAAGCTTCTCTAAATAAGCTTGTTTACATAATTAGCAGTGAACATGCACTTAAGCAAGCATTATCGTCTCAAACCACAAAATAATTATGTATAGTACACCATCTTCTTGCTAAGCCACCTAAATGTAGCATACGCATATTTCCGTGATTTCTATAAATTTACACAGCAAAATAATACCACATCGCTCGCTCCTAAGACACATCTCTGTGTTGAGCGAGTTTGTTACCAAGAGCACGTCTGTTACTATACTGTTTGGTTATTATACTATGTTCAAACCGTTGGATCGTGTACCTGACATAAAAGATTGATAGGCCTACAACACGGACTCAAGAATCGTTAGATGAGGCATCTAATTAAAATAAATTTCCTGTTCAGTATTTTCAAATTTCTGAATTCTGTTCGCAGCGGTCATTGACCCTATGTACCAAACTTTCATATTTTTTTATACAAATCACGATTGACAATGAAGTGACAGATGTTTCTAGTCCAGGGGTTCCCAAACTGTGCGCCGCGGCGCCCTGGTGCACCGTGGAAAGGCAACAGGGGCGCCGCGAGTCATTCCTCCATCATTATCCATAACCATAAAATTTTTATATGAATTATACAAAGTAGGCAGATGACTAAATAATAATTATTTACTTGCTTAACCTAACTATAATCATTAAAGGTGTTTATTTATGTATCTTTTTGTAATAGCTAGGTAGAGTAGGGCGCCGTGGCAAAATATTGACTTGTAAGTGCGTCGCAGACTGAAAAAGATTGGTACCCCTATTCTATATGTAGTCTAAGGGCGATATCGTATTTTGCATATGTGAACTGATTTTAAAGTATAACTAGCTATATGACCGAGCTTCGCTCGGTATTCAAAAAATTAAAAAAACACACATAAAATGTCATTTTATGAAAATGATTCCTAGCTAGATCGATTTATCGCCTCCGAAACCCCCTATATACTAAATTTCATGAAAATCGTTGGAGCCGATTCCGAGATTCCAATTATATATATATACAAGAATTGCTCGTTTAAAGATATAAGATATTATCACTTTGAACTTATTGTTCCTATATTATTATTTAACACTTATAAATAATTGAAGATTATCATGCTGGTAATTACTCTTTACCAAGAGATTTTCCGATGAAATATTTTATATTACTTAATTTCATATTACTTAATTTTAAAAGACTTTAATTTTTTCTTAAGTTAACAGAATACAGTGCGAGCATTTTTCACATCGCTCTTAGACTAGAAAGGTCAATGACCTGGTGCCACCTCAAAAATTTTTACTATAAAAATTCAAGATACGCTGCCTTTATCCATCGTGTGAGCTTTCTAATGCTGACACAGATAAGACGTAGATGTTGGTATAGATATTATAGATTGATATAGATATTCGCTGTATAAATATTTTTGTTTATTAATTATTATTAGGTGACCAGATGAAATTTGTGTCACTTTCCTTCTAATGTAAACCTTCCCTAGACCTCCGCAAACATTTCAAGACCAAAATTAGTCAAATCATTTGAGCCCTTCTTAAGTTTTAGCGAGACTAACAAATTGAAAATTATTTTTTATTTACATAAGTACAATACTTTTTCACCCAAAAATATAATTTTTACGCACCGAAATTGCGGGTAGTAACTGATAATAATAATAATACTCCCCACACCGGTTTCGGTGACGGTGGCCGGTTTCTATGAAACCAGGCCAGCTCAAGAGTAATTTTATAGTGCCCAGGTGTGTGCGCAGTACACAAGAGCACTCTCTATTCCTTTACTCTCATAGCTCAGTGGGACGGAAGACCGACACGACTGGCGAGAGATCAGGCGCAGGACCGACTATTTACGTGCCCATCCGACGCTTGGATCATCTTACTTGTCAGACAATCAGGTGATCAGCCTGCATTGTCCTAACCAAACTTGAAAATAACATGTTTACAACCCACGACCTCCGAGTCAAGAGCGACGCTCTATACCACTGGACCACGGAGCCGTGTAACTAATAGTAATATTACATTTTTTTCCATTTGGCACCTAAATTATACGAAAATTTATAGAAACGTAGGCTTAAAAGCTTTTACGCTTGTAAAGGTTAATCTATTTTCCGTAAATTATTTTATGAATCTCTACAATATTCTTTGATGGAAGTATTTAATGCTATTTCATTTGAACTTACCTATTACGAAGATATATTATATATAACGTGTAATATTCAGAAATAGGTATATACTAACCTATTTCTGAATATTATACTATATTAGACGCTAACTTTAAAAAAATAAGTCTAATGCACGTACATAATCTAGTTTAAGTTTACCGCCAGCACAACTTCTTCAAATCTTTAATTGTTATAATCTTGTATTATTACAAGATTACAATTTTTATCAAAATCAATTTAACGGTTTAGGCGAGAAGAGATGGATAGACAGAGAGACACGTACTTCGCATTTATAACATAAGAATAAATTAATATTTAATCGAAAAATCATAAGGCGCAGCAATGTTTGCTTATCTAATCTAATTACAAATTCATTATTAGTTTTCTTCAGTTATTTACTAGCACAATACAACAAAGTGACTTTCGTGTAATAAAATAACAGGGAAATCGCAACAAAATGGATTTAACTAACACAAACAACACTTAGTAGCTCACTGTGTATTCATTTACAACAAAATGACTTGCACATAGTAAAATGACAAGGAAATTACAACAAAATGGATTTAACATAGCATAAACAAACCGCACATATCCATTGTTAATAAACGGGGTATCATTTTCATCCGATATCCTTTATATCTTTTGTATCCGGGAAATTTATGACCTTATCCCGGGTAAGGTCGCCGGTATTTGTACTAGTGACAAGACGGAACCTTCGAGGTGTCTTGGGACGGTAGAATATTACACCCACATTTTATAAAGGTGCTAGCTTGTCCGCGACTTAACACTTGTGAAAAGATGACAACGACGTTTTTTTGGTTGAAAAGTAGCTTGTATCTAATGCCTATACTTACTAAAAGTAAATCTTTAATATGTTTTTGAGTGAGAAAGTTAGAAAAAATCGGCCCGCACTTGGCCGATTTTTTTAGAAAATTAAGGATTTTGTTATTTCAAGTGCCTACCTGTTGTCATTATTGATATCGAGCTAATAAGGCGTTTGTTGTATGGGAGACCCCATTAAATATTAATTTTATTTTGATTTTTAGTATTTGTTCTTATAGCGGCAACAGATAATATTATACACAATCTGTGAAAATGTCTAGCTATAGCGATTCTTAAGACACAGCCTGGAGACAGACAGACAGACGGACTGACAGACGGACAGACATCGAAGCCTCAGTAATAGAGTCCTGTTTTTACCCTTTGGGTACGGAACCCTAAAACTCAGGTAAATCCCTATTTAGGGTAGAGTAATAGTTGAGTACACTTAATGATACCATTTAGAGTAAGAGCCAGCGACAACCAGACTTTCGTCATTTTATAAATGCTGAAAGTTTACCTGTTTATGACCCCTATAGAGGTAATAACAACCAACAACCATGGAGTTTCGGTCGCGGTTACTTCAGGAGTTTCCAGTGCTAAAGATATATCCTACCATCGATAAAGTAAAAGTTCAATATTTTATCTTATTTTCTTCGAGTTCATTGTAGGAATCTCGTCTTCCATTGCCGGTCATTTTGACAGTTGTTTTTGCACTACCAAACATTACATTCAATTATAACATAAACAGAGAAGTATATTTCTATCTACTTTCCTGTCTATCTAGATTCTAGTGGTTATATCTAGTATTTAATAGTTATCTAGTAAGATAACTTTGTCCAGTTTATCGAACTGCACCAAACTAAAGGCACTGTGCAGATTAATAGCAAATCTCTAGCAAGCATATTCCAAAAGCCGCAACTTATAAACTTCATAGAAATCAAAATTACGTAATCTATACAAGTTGAATCCAATGGAGTTTCCAGTGGCCAAGAGCTTAATGTAAAGCACGGGTAGCTTGTCATAATGTTTTGTTCTTTAGTAATAAATTAATCTTAACGTGTATGCACACTGATTGAAGAAAGGCTGCGTAATATTCTGAATGCCCATGCCAACATTTTGGAGAGTTCATTAAAACTCACATAATTTTTTTGGTAGAGCGACGCTTATTTTGCACGGGAACTGCGGGGCTAAAATGGTCGCTTTGGAGAATCATATTGTGAATCATAATATGATTCATTTTTAAAATATCGCAATCATTTTTAAAAAAGGAATGTGACTATTTTAGCCCCGCTGTAATTTTTTAAAGGAGAACTGCCCTATATCCTTATTCGATTTCTAAGTATCAAAATACGATCCGTTCTGGGACAGCTACGTTTTTGTAACATAAGAGAGAAGAAAATTGTATGGAACCGAAAGCAATCAGATGAATACCTACATTTCACATTAGAACGATACGATAAAATTCCTGACCTTTACTTTAAAGCCAGGAATTTTTTGACGCGTCGATGTTATTATCATGGAGGCGTCAATGGTGCGTTATTTGGCCTACACGCAAAATACATAGATGATATTGAGAGAAGAACGTGCACGAAAAAGAGTTGTCTCTCAAGTGCCATTATTAATGATGACGTTTCAAAACAGCCTTGTGAGAATGAGTTTCCACCGGAAGAATGTGATTTTCAGAACCAAAAGAATCGCTTAATTTCCTCACCTCGCTAAGCAATATTGAATAAAAACACATTCCTCGCAACGCAGCTCCGATAAAAACGCAGCCTGTAGCGATTTCGCATTACGTGCATAAGCAACCACCCTTACAAATTCGCGTGACCAGCTAGTTTATGTGAGCGACCTATTAATTGGTTCTTGTTTTCAGTCACGGTCGCTTAAGTTGAAAAGCCACCTGGATACCCGCATTACACCAAACGGCTCGGACTAAAATTCGTACAGTCACAGCATAAATTGTATACAGTAGACAAATATATTAATATTTTATTCATTAACAATGATACTCGTATATCATTACATAATAATATACATATTAATTCAACATTTTTTTTTCTCTGGTGGTCCAGTGGGATGGATGACCGACACGATTAGCAAAAGACCAGGCATTATAGGATCGACTTTATCTTATTCCACACATGGATCATCTTTAAACAATCTGATGCGAAGCCCGCATTGTTATAACAAAACTTGAAAACATCAACTTTTCAATGCGGAAATTGAACACCGACCTCCGAGCAAAGAGCGGCGCTCTAAATTACTAGACAGCGGAGGCGTTTACGCACATATAATATTATGCATTTTTTCAAATAACTTTAGACAGCTCAATGGAGTATCCCGGGACGTAAAACTTGTCTCTGTGCTGCACTAATTTGATTTCTAAAACACGTCTGAGTTACGCTACTGTATATATTTACTGTATTATTGTACAATGTAGGTCCACTTACATTACATGCTTAAAACTATACCGTCATAATATTATTAACCCGCGAGCACTCGCGCTATGAGCATTTAGCTCACAATAAATTTAAAACACGTGCCATTTTGTCAAAATTGTGTTTCTGGCCATCGTTTCTTCAGTAGCTGAGTTTTGTTTCGTTCCCCACCCCTGGATACAGATAACTTCTCGCCAGGATGCACTATTCGCTCGTATGAGGAGGTTTCTTGCGCCGTATATCATCATGCGGCATTTTGCTCATCGCGCGGGTATCGGCGTAAGTACAAGTTTTTCCTTATGAATAAATTATTTTGCATCATATCGACAGTTTCACTGCTACTTTTATGTAATATAATGGTTTTAAATGTCTGTTACGGAAAACTATTACGTATTCCTATTATAGATGGATCGGGATCGAAAAGATGAATGCATTTTGGTGTGGTCATATCCAAAGTAGAGCTTGCAATCCTTGTATATCCTCTACAGAAACATCGTATTTTAACGTGATGAAATGTTTATTACTAGAATCTGAGTTACCAGGACAAGAAAAACCAAATAGAATCTGAGTGGTTTGCCCAAAACGCAAAAACCGGAAGACCAAAAAAGGCCTGCATTTACTGCCAAAATTTTTTATGTACCGAGCAAAGTCATACATTCTGTGATATGTGTAAAGTTAGGAAATATAATGAAGATTAATACTTCCCACATATCTAAGTTTTCTTTTTGAAAAAAATTTTATTTGTGAATTTTTTTCTTTCATACCGCCTTAGGCGACTGAAAAAATTCTTGTCATGAATGTTAATGAGAATTTAAAAGATAAATGTTGATAAAGTTTTAAATATATACTTTCTATAAGAAATAAAGTGTACTTTATTTAATAGAATGATAAAAAGTAAAAATTTTACTATGTAAGACCTATATTTAATGACATTTATAAACGTGAGCAAAATGATCTACGCGCGAGTGCTCGTGTAATTTTTAGGGGCGCGAGTGCTGGCGGGTTAGCATAATTTGACATTAAAGCAAAGTATTTATAAGCTTGTAATTAGTAGAACTTTTTCCACGTTAAGCTATGAATATAACTATGATTATCATTGAATGCGAACCTGTTTCAAAATATGTTTCAACAACCAATAAGTCATGATCAATCAAGTCTAGATGCATACGTCTAGTCGCACGCACACAAACGCCGTGTCGAAGTCTGCTGAACTGAAACGATGTAGGATGATGTGATAAGTTTATTTTCGTTACAGAATTTCTTGAGTCAAAGAAGGTGATAAAATCTATGCAATCGCTTGAAACCTCAAGAATATGTTATTAGTGGAAGTAGACACGTATAAAAATTTGTGGTTGCAAAGCAATAATATTAATATGTTGTAGTTTCATATATACTGAATCTTAATTTTAAATGTTTAAATTCGTCGAAACTGTACTAATACTGTACTCATGACAATGTATCCGATAATCGCTCCTAAAGTGGCTGAATAAAGTGTAAATATCCGAACTGCGGAACACTGTTGACCGGCTCAATACACTCACAGCCATGTCTTCAGCGTTACTGCCACCTGGGGAAACCTTATTGCTATCGACTTGCTGCAATTTATATCGACGACATCCTCACCAAAATAACCTCTAACTTTAGGGGTATAAAGTGGGAATTTGCCTGCAGGAAAACGGTATAAGTTACCTTTTGCGGTTGCCGATAATTTGTACACGTTAGTTTCTTCTTATCCTTTATTTATGAGATCTGTTGTGTGTATATCTCTGTTAGGGGACAATACGTTATTGTTGTTTAGTTTAACCGTTCTCTTAATTAAATAAACTGATACGTTTTATTGGGGACTCGGGATTTATATGATGAAGGAAATTTATCGTTATCTTTGTTACTTTGATGATTATTTATCACGAGATAAACGTTATTTGGAGATGAAAGCTGGGTGCTACCTTCTTTTAAACGGTTTAGGCAGTATAGGCAAATGAACTGGTAAGAACTGGTTTATAATGAAGCCTACCTTTGAAATTTCAATTCGTACAAATCGCAGAAAAGTATAATTTTGCGATCGATTAAAACGATGGATTGCAAATGAATGACCATAATGATTATTCACTAGAAGATTACTAGTTAACCGCGCAGGAACTAGGAAAAATGTATTTCCTCAACAAACACTATCCTTTGTCCTTTTTAGGATCTCAATATCAATCAAAAATCAAAAATCAGTTTAGTGGTTGTAGCGTGAAGAGGTTACAGACAGACAGACACACTTAGGCATTTATATGTAAGTATAGATTTTATTCGCAAATTTCTTCCATATTTAATATATTTATTATTATTTATTACTTTTCGTGATCTACTATTAAATATGAAATAGGTTTCTCAGCGCAAACAAACTTCCAAATTTTCTCGGTAAACTTTTAGTATAGATTTTGATAATTTTAATTTAAAGCACATCCACTGATTGTAAATCATAGCTGATACTCGAAACTGGAGAGGAAATTAATCTTCGTACGAATTAAGACAATAGGGGACTATTAGCGAGGCTGTTCAATGATATTTTTTTTACATTTTAAATTAATTACCAAAATCCATGGGTGAATAAATTAAACGTATATTTATGACTAGATTTTACAAACGAATTTTACAACGGAGTTGTGCCAAAATTAATCGCGCGTAGGACATGGGACATACTTTTTATCCCAAAATAATGTATTTTTTCGGGATAAAATGTATAAAAATTGTCATTTCCTGGGACTCAAAGTATCTTATTACTAAATTTGAGCAAAATCAGTTCAGCGGTTTGGGCGTTAAGAGGTTACAAACAGATCTATACACTTTTGCATTTATTATATTAAGGCAAGGCGCTGGGTGGATTTGAGTATGCAAATATGAGTAATGTATTCTGTGAATGGCATTTAACTCAAAAGCATGAAGATTATGATTCGGAACCTTGCCAGGAATCATATTGGTCCATTTTTACACTAAGGTGGGATGAAACCTTGCGAGCGCGAGTCCAACTCGCACTTGGCTGATTTTTTTAACTAAGCTGTATTACCCTATCCAGTGTAAAAGAATGGACAAATATTATAACTACTAGCATGATTCAGAATCATGATAATCTGCATGCTTTTTTGAGTTAAACTTAAACCCCATTCCCAGAATGTATCACTCATATTGCATACTCAATTCCACCCAGCGCCTACTTTATATTATTGTATCGCAGTAGTTTCTCAATATCATCATGTCTACACATCATAACGACTATTGGAATGATCGTTTTATGATTAAGGGTCCGTATACGAAATTTGCCGATTTCGCTGATTTAACAGACGTGATTTAACAGTTAAAATACAGTATTTCTATAAGTTTTAATGCACAACATGTAAGATCATTTCAATTATAATCTAATGGAGCTAGATCTTTTTTTAAGTATTTTTAAACAATCCAACTCAAACCCGCGACAGTTTTGTGATTTTTGCTGTAAAAGGTTTAGAATATCACCCGTTTATGGATTGTATTGACGTCTTAACGGTATGAAAAAAATACAATGTACTGTTGAGAAAGTCGTCTATAAAATATTGGAATTACTTTTTACCACTATAATATGAAATAGTTGAGTAAAAAAATATGTAACTCGGCAAAATTTTAGAGAAAACGGGCAAAGAATTGCTGTTAATTTCGGCAACTTGGAGCTGTAATTCATATAAAGAAAACGACAGAAATAATCTATAGATAAAATTATATCCGATTCGAGAATAAAAAAAAAAACAAATTGTGCCAAAAAAACACGATTCGAAATAACCTAAATCTCACATTATATTACTAGCCGCAAGGCTCGATTCGGCTTTTCGCGCCTAAATCTAATAATTAATATATATATTTTTTAAGTCTAATAAGGGGAAAAAACCTAATAATATTTCTGTAGCGAACCTTTGCAATTTCGTATTCATCGGCAAAATTTCGTATACGGACTCTTAAGTAGTTAAAAATTTACAATCCAATTAACAGAAGGCATTGTAATATTCATTCTTTTGCTTATCTGACTTTTTATAGCATCGACATTAAGTCGAACGCCTAACGACACCAACTTATCTCTAAATGTCCGTCGAAACGATGCCGAACTTAACTTGAGTAGTTCTTAAGTAAGCCTCGGTTTTATATTTGGATTTTTATTCCATTGCTTTTATTGGCTTCCTTATGTTAGTGTCATGATTTGATACGATCGTTTGAATAACATCGCTATGAGTATTAATAATACGTAAATTACGATAAAATTAGATTATTAATTTTATCGTAATTTACGAATCAATACTTAATCAATAGAAATTAGAAGGTAAATTGGATATTAAAAATCTATAGTATTCATCATACACTAATTAAAAAGGCAAATTCTGGACATGTTACAATAATAATTTATCTTCTTCTTCTATACTTATTATAAAACAAAGTCACTTTTTTTCCCTCATGTCCCTTTGTTCCCTTTAATCTTTAAAACTACGCAACAGACTTTGATGATTCCTTCAGTGTTAGATAGCCCATTTATCGAGGATGGTTATAGGCTATATTTTATCACGCTAAGAATAATAGGAGCGAAGAAATAGAGGAAAATGTGGAAAAAACTGCTGAAGCAATTTTTATGTTATTTGGCATAGATAATCGATTTTGATCATTTTTTCGATGGCTATATGTATATTTTATACCCGTGCGATGCCGGGGCGGGTCGGGGATAGTCTTATATATAAAAATGGATTTTCAAATGTGTTAGCCGCGCTAAAACTCGACAATGACTGAACGGATTGGGCTGATCTTAGTCTTAAAATATTCGTAGAAGTCCAGGGAAGGTTTTAAAGTGACACGAAGTTCACCGGGACAGCTAGTCTACAGATAAAATTATTTGAACTGTTTTACAACTGAAGAACTAAGCTGATAGGCGATAGCACTATTGCGTTGCGATTGCGTCGTCGGACCGCATTGTATCATGTATGTCACAATTCATAACTGCGTTGCAACGACGCGCTAAAACACAAACTAGAAGACAGTGACAGCGGAATACGTTTTGACGTGGGAGAGCCATGCTTCGGCACGAATGGGTCGGCTCGACCGGAGAAATACCACGTCCTCACAGAAAACCGGCGTGAAACAGCGCTTGCGCTGTGTTTCGTCGAGTGAGTGAGTTTACCGGAGGCCCAATCCCCTACCCTTTTCCCTTCCCTACCCTTCCCTATTTCCTTCCCTACCCTCCCCTATTACCCCTTAAAAGGCCGGCAACGCACCTGCAGCTCTTCTGATGCTGCGAGTGTCCATGGGCGACGGAAGTTGCTTTCCATCAGGTGACCCGTTTGCTCGTTTGCCCCCTTATTGCATAAAAAATTATAAAAAAAAAAAATTCGTCGCCCTCTTCTTTCATCCTCTCCGTCTGTATACTAAATTTCATTACGTGTCGCCGCATACGGGCCACACGCGACAGCCACAAACGCCGCCACAGCTCACAAGAAGCAAGACGATCGGTCGATTGTAGCGTGTGGGGCGTCAACCGAGTGCGGCGAGTCCATATAAAATGTATTAAAACTACAGGAAATACAGGGTGCAATTAAACCTTCCTGCCAATTTTTTTCCAGGGCTTAAGTATCATTAGGAGAGTCCATTTAACCAAAAAAAAAATTGGGTTTTATTTTTTTTTCAATGACATATTTTATCCCATTTAAAATCGTTGCAGAATGGTCACTCGCGGCGCGGGGGAATAAGAGGGGGTGCGCGGGATGAGGCGCGCGCGCGCGGGGGCATGTCACGCGCGGCCGACGCATCGTGATCATTAATAATAATTGTATTGATTTAAAGGATAACTTTCGGAAGCTATTTCTCAAGATTTTAGTACTGAGTGACTATATCAATCAATCAATATCTCAAAATTTGGCAGGAAAGTTTAATTGCACCCTGTATGCCGGTAGCGGCGTTTTGTGGTTGTGGCCGGTGGCTCATGTGCGGGAGCCCTAAAGCTGAAGTTTCGAAACCAGCGAGCAGTGAGGCGGGAGCGGCGCAGCGAGTGATATTTTTACATTGTCATGCGCCGCTCCGCTCCCGCCCCGCTTCCCGCTGGTTTCGAGACTTCAGAGTTCAGTCTCAAAAAGGTTCAGCGGTTTAAGGCGACGCCTTGATAATTTGGCTGTAGCGATATCGATTTTTCTCAGCAATGACTAAAGCTAAGAAATTAAAGTTCATTGTCAGTATTCATCATGTCTTTGTCTTTGAATTACCCATAGCAAAACACGATTGATCAACTTTTATAACACAGAATAATCAATCAAAAAAACCTGTGTAAAAAAGGGATTCCTATTTTTCCAACACAGGAGACTGATTTAAGGTTCCAAAATTTGTACATCAATTGGTTCAAGCATACACTTTAATTTGCCCATAGCTTATATGAAATGTATTCATGATTTTTTAATTACGCCTTTTCTATTTTTTGCTGTTTCCTTGCTTCTTTTCTATGAGTGGCCGGGCTGGCCTCTCATAGAAAAAAAGAAATCTATAACATATCCAATACGGTTTTTTACTTTAACGCGGAGTCACCTAACGGTGCGTCCACATTTGTATCATTTGCGCGATCAGATCACCGATCAGATCTCCGTCGCGATCATCGCGCCGTATCAAGTATGCGTATCATAGTGTGGACGCCTATTAGATCATTCTGCCGATCATGCGTGTATTTGATACGACACGTATCAGATGCGCGGTTAATAGCGATCGGGGCGTATCATGATACGCGTATCATTTTGACACGCTTCGATGATACGCGACGGAGATCTGATCGGGGATCTGATCGCGCAAATGATACAAATGTGGACGCACCGTTAAGCGTGAGGAGGTTCCAGACAGACGTGCAGTGAAACACTGCAACGCAACGGAATAATGTGACATGGAGGGCAAGTGACCAAACAAAAGGCAATTTGATAATAACATAATATTGATAATTTTATCAATAAAATGCTAAAAATAGTTCAGTTCTCCTTTTTAACCACTTGTTCTATCGGCTCCCTTTATAGATATAATCTCTCTTGTGACACAATTTAAATGCGAAGGATCAAAGCACGACCTTTTCAAGGCCTCTTAGCTTGTGAGTGCCACAAAAACGTTGGCCACAATTTTGACATCATTTGAAAAGTTTAATGTATTTTTGGTTTTCGAGGATTCTGCATATTTACAAGGCTTTTTGACGCATGGCCATAATCAGAACGCTATCGTATTGTGAAAATATGTCAGGTGATAGACAATAGTTACGCCCCCGTGGTCCAGTGGTTTAGAGCTCTTGACACGGAGGTCGTGGGTTCAATTCTGACGTTGGAAACATATTATTTTCAAGCTTGGTTAGGACAAACAGGCTGATCGCCTGATTGTCTGACAAATAAGACGATCCATGCGTCGAATGGGCAAGTAGAAAGTCGGTCCTGTGCCTAATTTTTCGCCAGTAGTGTCGGTCATACGTCCCGCGGACGATATAATTTTAACTGCCTTTTTTATTTATTGTTTTAGAGGTAAACAGGAGTTTTTTCATAATGGAAAATATAACCCCCAAAGTACAAAAACAAAACAAAACCAATATAACAACACAAAGAAAGAAAAAA
Organism: Lysandra bellargus; assembly: GCA_905333045.1. Taxonomy (NCBI): domain Eukaryota; kingdom Metazoa; phylum Arthropoda; class Insecta; order Lepidoptera; family Lycaenidae; genus Lysandra; species Lysandra bellargus. The sequence goes on from HG995354.1 coordinate 4,702,716, forward strand.
AACAATAGTACATGCTAACGCCGACTAACACAACATAAGCGATTTTTAACCCTAGAAGTGAAATCCTCATAGGTATACTAAATGGCCCAAAACACGGTAAGATTTATCTGTACGATCCGTCGCGCCAAACCGATCGAAACGACGAATCGATGGTGTATGTCAAAATTGTTATCGATTTACTTTAATCGAAGACGATGTCGGACATCGCAACCAAAACCCATGCAATAGTAAATGATCGATCGTTACGACCAATCGTTTCATGTATGAGCGACATTTTTGATGCGATCAATCGTCACGATTTTCATCAGATCGATCGTATATACGAATCGTACCGTATATGGGGCGCTTTACAAACTCTCTACGTCATATTACATAGCAACGTTAATAGGGTGGCCATGTATTACGTCAATTGAACTATTTTATTGCACGAATGAGTTATGTATCGCTGTTTCTGAAAGGATCTAATATAATAGCCGTTAATATCGGCCTACATAAATTACGGCCTATTGAAATTGCTTATTAGAAGGGTTTCTATTGGAAATCCGGTCCGAACTAGTTCGGACTGGTTTCGATTGGTTTTGAATTTTCAGTTTCAAACGCTTTGTTCGATGGATGATGAAATACTATAATTTTAAATTGGATACTAATAGAAATCGGTCTTACTACAAAAGATTTAAACACCTGTTGAACAGTTGATTAGAGAAAAATTCGGTACAAAATGGTCTCAAAATAACTGTTCAACAGATGTTTAATCTTTTGTGGCAAGACCGAATACTTTTAATTGCAGGAAAACGCAGGAAGTTATTTTAACTTAAAGTTCATTCAAATTATTTGCCTTCGTCTAGACGAGGGGCTTAATCCCATCATCACATAGAAATGGGTATAGTGTAAGTATTAAATGAAATTTATTAGTACTTTTCTTTTATTATAAACATACAATTAAAGATGACCAATGTATGGATACAAAATTAATTGATAGGTATAATTACACTAAGAAAGGATAAGGTCCAAATAATTGGGCTACTTTTAAAAGTGCCGGCCAACGAAAATAAACCTGTTATTTAAATAGAACATAATCTTAGGAATAATTTATATTATTACACCAAAGTTCTAAGTCAAGTCTCCGAGTTGTTATTCAAGGTCAAACTTATTTTTATAATGTATGTAATAAAACTTATTTTATTAATTAAAAGCAATAAATCGATCACAATGTCCCTATCCGAGTCATAGAACAGATTAGAGGCCAAATACCTACAAATGATTTGGAAAAATTCAAAGGAAGAGGGAACCTCTACAAGACGAAAAGACTCTCGAATTCTAATAAATTCCTCATAATCTGGGCGGTGTCTTTGACGTGAAGGACAGCAGATCTTCGGGATAATCTTAACAATCAAAAGAATTTCGAAAACGATTATCATCCGCCTAGCAATCTCGATCCTCGTCGCTTGAGTATCGAAATCCCAGAAATCCGAACGCGATTATGATTTAAGCTGGATTATGTGGTATTTATATCTTATATATAAAATGCTCGTGTCACAATGTTAGTCAGCGAACTCCTCCGAAACGGCTTTACTGATTTTTACCAAATGTTATATGCATATTCAGTAGGTCTGAGAATCGGCTACTCGGTACTTTATATATTGATAAGTGCATTTGTTGAATAAATAATAGTAAATTATTACAACCTGAGACTGACGGCGACGATTGTTTGTGCGACGAGATAGCGATCGACGTTGCCATGGTGACATACTTATTTAGTCACTTCAATAAAATAATATGGCAAATATATTATGGCAAAGCAACATTTGCCGGGACAGCTAGTAGCGTTATAAAATAAATAATAAAACGTAAAAGTGTGTAGCTTTTCACGGGTAACTCGCCAAATAACTTATTTTAATATTTTCTTATACTTTTTTTATTTAATTTTCTTTTACTTAATTTACTGGTGGTCATAAATATTTTGTTATCCTAAACATCTACTTTAGGAATATATAATGTAATATTACCTTTACATGTTTTGCTAAAATATTTTCTCATGAATATAAACGGAGAACGAGTGACGAATGGGGTGAAAAATCCTAGCATATTTTCATGCCAATAATGGGATGACTGCCAAAAATATGACGTTTATGATATTTAACCAAGGATTAACTAAACCTAGAAGTGCTAAGTAATAGTTTCGCTGAGGTAATCGCTGAGATCAAGAGGGCGAGATGAACATCAGCGGTGTGAAGGTTGGCCGCCCGCCAGATGTAAAGCCTTCTTAAACGTTTAAACCCGGCTTAATGTTATGTAATCAGTTGAAGTATATAAGGACAGTTCGATGCCATGTATCGACACTCGACAGAGTAGCGTTAAGTTATTTAGGTCAGTTTATGTATATTTTATAGAGATATTTGATATTTAAACTAACATGTACTCATGAAACTTTTGCCGACACTGCAATGGCAAAGGATTAGTTACGTTGTAATAATATAACTGGGCCATCACTCATAATCTTTTTAATTTTCGCAAAATTAACTAATATAAGCAAGCAATATGATGAGGCAATCTCTCATGATCTTTTCAATTCGTTGCAAAATTAACTGATATAAGATAGTATTTTAAACCCCCATTAGAAATCGAGTAGCCATTGACTACTTGGGCATTTTTGAGATGTAAAAAAATACCAATTTTTTCTATAAAATTTTAAAGAGATTTGATTTAATGATTATATATATTTTAATACCTCCGGTTTGGCGCGCGACGATGGCAAGAGACCCGATGGAATGACTCTGGTCCCCTGGAACGTGGGACGGGCCCTTGTGTGGGACGCTACTTGTGTTGACACACTCGCCTCGTCCCATGTTCAGGGCACCTCGAGCTATGCGGGCGCAGCCGCAAACCAAGCAGAAAACCTCAAGAGGCACACATATGAGAACCTCAGCGGAGATCTCATATTTGAACCGTTTGGGGTGGAAACCTAGGCGCATGGGGGCTGGGTTCACATATGCTTTTTAGACAGATATCTAAGAAGCTTATTGAAGCCACCCGAGACCCTAGAGCCGGGAGCTACCTGGCACAGCGGATAGCAATTGCCATCCAACGTGGCAATGATAGCATAGCTTGCTAGGCACCCTGCCAGATGGGAATGACCTGGGGAAGTTTATCTTTTTATAGTTTTTATATTTTAAGTTTGTATATATTTGTATATTTTAGATTGTATTTTTAGTGTTTGAATTGTTAAAAGATGTTAATAATATTATTTAATTATTATTTAATGTGATTTTATGTAATATATTTTTTTCAATATGTCGTTCATATATAAAATGAAGAGTGTTTTTAATACCTTAAAAGACAACCAAAATAAAAAGTAATAAAATATATAATGGACGGTTAACAAAACAAAAATACAATAATAACTACAAATTACATTTACAATACGAGGAAATTCTTGATACAGTCATAATTAAGTTTGCACTTGTCAACAAGGCTACTTTTTCTTTGGCAAAATTAAATAAAGCAGTACAAGCCAACTCGCTGAAGGCAATACGAAATGTAATTAAATTACAACTTGCCCTTCGGATAAATGTCCCGACAACATTCTTGATACTTTATTACGAAGTATCTCCATTATGAACTAGAATTATGACGCAACTTCCTAACTTTCAGTGGGTTACTTATCTAATGCAATTGAAGTTAATTTGTGATAGAAGATAAACTAACATAACTTTGAACATTCGTAATTCTAGATGCGAAGACTCGAGATCGAAGTAGTGTATAGTTTTAAGATGGACTAAAATTTGCATGTGCTTGAATTTTTAACCGACTTCCAAAAAAAGGAGGAGGTTATATGTTCGGCTATGGATATATTTTTTTTTTGTGTATGTTCAACGATTACTCCGCCGTTTGTGAACCGATTTCCAAATTTTTTCTTTTGTTGTATAGGGTTCAACTCCAATTTGGTACCATATTCACAAAAGTGGTGACCTGATAATGGGATCCATGAGTAATCGAGGGAACTCCTCAAATTTTGTGATTTGTGATTTTGATTTTATGGGAAGGATCCTAGGCATATGCTACCAAAAAGTAAGATTTTACACCAAGGCATGCCATGGTTCCGAAGATGCTAAGAGAACTCCGGATTCCTTATAGATACAAGTTTGGGACTTTCGGCGATGTTTTAAAAACTGAAAGCATATGCTACTATGCAAATTACATTCATCATCATCATCATAATAATTGTCAGTACCATCACACGATGCATCGTTATGTATTACGACCCTATTATTGGTACTTTTCATAGTATTTTCGATCGAGACTCGAGTTTGTCGAGTGATTTTGAAAATTGTATCAATGTTGTTACAAAGTAAATGATATAAACTTGTTGTTGTGGTTACCAAGTTGGTAGTTTGATCTAGGAAACTCCTTGATGTGGACAAAATATATAGTTATATTGTTGTAGTTTAAAGTAGTTAAAGCATAATATTTTATTATGTTGAATTACGCTGGCGTAGTTTCCGCCGCAAATCTCAAACGCATACAAAATACGACATAATAGTGTGTCACCCCTCGCGTTCGGCCCGTATTTTTTACGCCGGCGTAATTCAGCCTAGTGTGTTTAGACCCATACAACGAAAGTCACTGAACCAGAACTCTAGAGCCTTCAGAGATAGGCGTTTGAACATTTCAGCATTGCTTGATGAACTCGTGTAAGTACTCACATACGGTTTTGCTGGATCGAGCAATCACGTAGAGTAAAAACCACGGCTCGGGCTTTCGACACATTCAGCATTGCTCGATAGTTTTACTCCAGTTCGAAGGAAATTAGGCTCTACGAATAATAAAAACTAGTGTCAAAAAATTTGTCAAGCTGGCTCGATTCGAGCCTTCAAACTGGCTCGATGCGAGCCTTCGAGCTGTGAGTTTTGCGGTCCACACAGTGGTTTTTGCTCGACGTCGAGTAAAACTAAACTGTATGTGAGTACTTAGCACAGGGATATATGCTTGGAGTTCTTTAAGAAATTCTAAAGTGGTAGTGAACTCAGATAATAAGTTTTCATATGAAAGTTTGGGGGTTTCATCGTTGTTTTAAGAACTGAAAGTATGATATTATGCTAATTCTATTCATGATAATTCATTAATAATATTATAGTAAATAAGTAATAAATAACGACGTATTATAGTAGCCATTTCATGACAGGTCTGTATATTTATAGTAGGGTATGGCTCATGGCTTTTGAGACATAGCATAAAACTTTTTGAAAACTGCCTGAGTATAGTAGTTGTGATAGTTTCATACCTAAATCCTACATATCTACAACTGACAGCTTATGTTTACCGATAAATAACTAAAAAGAGTGAAATTATTATTTTTAACACAAAATTAAAACCGACTTCCAAGGTAAAAACAATAAGTATTAATATGAAATAAAAAGTATTAAATAATTCTACCAGTCCCAAAAGTATCATATATTCTGACATTGACTGATTAACTCACGATTAAATTAGCTGGTACCGACTTCAAAATAATGAAGCTATAGTATGTGCAGAAGTAGTTGAGATTTAGACGAATCTGAAAGAGGCACTATTAAAGAGTAACAATTATTTGATACTTTTTAGTTCATATTAATACTTATAAATATAAATTTTAAAAATGTACGTAATAATATATATGATTTCAAAAAATAAAAAAAAAAGATCTACTTCTATATCTATACATATTATAAAACAAAGTCGCCTTTTTTTCCCTCATGTCCCTTTGTCCCTTTAATCTTTAAAACTACGCAACGGATTTTGATGATTCTTTCAGTGTTAGATAGTCCATTTATCGAGGATGGCTATAGGCTATATTTTATCATGCTAAGACCAATAGGAGCGAAGAAATAGAGGAAAATGTGGAAAAAACGGGTGAAATTATTTGAATGGGCTAACTTGAACGCGCTAATCCCAGGAAGTCCGACTTAAAAATTTCTTTCAGTGTTAGCCCATTTATTGAGGAAGGCTATAGGCTATATTTTATCACGCTAAGACTAATAGGAGAATGTGAAAAAAATGGGGGAAGATATTTAAAAGGGCATACGCCCTTTCAAATATTTTCTCCCGTTTTTTTACCCCCGTTTAGTAGCTCGCGAACTACTGGAGCAATTTTTATGTTATTTGGCACAGATAAGAAGTAGACCACGTGAAGGATCATAGTCTATCGATTTTAATCATTTTTTCAGTGGCTATATATTTTATACCCGTGCGATGCCGGGGCAGATCGCTAGTACAGAATAAAGTGAATATTTTTCAATAAAATTTTAACGTCTTTATTTTGTAGACCTGCTACAATTTCGTAGACCTGCTACAATTATTATTGATTAGCCGCAATTTCGTAAGCATAGTTCGTAGACGTGCTAACATTTTCGAAGATCTTAAAGATTTTGTTTTGTAGCTGGTCTTGAGTACTATTTTGCAAACATTCAACAATTTTGTTTAATTTTTATTTTTGGTACCTGCAAGAATTTTATAGGCACAGAATTTTATAAACATTGGTTTTTAACATAATATTTTTTTAATAGCGTATTATATATATAATTATATCTCAATATTTCACGACAAACGCACGTCGCACGTCGCACCTGCAATTGGCCACGAGCGGGCGTGCTCTGTAATTAATTCGTGACGTCACACTTGTCACATAAATTCCTCAAGTTCATGCGTACTAGTGACCGAGTTGCCGTTTTAAATTCACTCGTTTTTGTATATTTTTGCATTGAAATGTTGTTTAAATTATATATGCTTATTATTAAATCGTATTGTCTATCACACTGGCTTACGACTTACGAGAGTTAAAATTGAGAGAGTGCTCCTGTGAACTGCGCTCGTACTTCGGCACTATAAAATTACTCCTGTTTAGCTGACCTTTTAATAAAACCGGCAATCATTTAATTTTTTATTTTTATTTATTAAAATTTAATAAAACCTTAATCGGTGTAGAAGGCATTAAATAATAATACGCATACGCATAAAAATATGCACGCGATTGCCAAAATCACAAATCTTTTTGTCTTCTTCGTAATCGATTAAAAATATTTACACAAAAGTGTTACAATCTGCGTCACTTTATTTACAAAATAAGTGTATTTTCAGCGAACTCACCGCGGCAAAAGCATTCTTGTTTGGAGCCAGGCCGCCGTAAAAGACGCTGTCAAAAGCAATTTAGGTCGTTTGAAATACCGAACTTAAGACGCTTTCAGAGATAAAATTATGTTGCTTCTTTTTGCAGACCTCAGGCGTTTTTATTTTAAAAATGAAAATACTGTTGAGGTACTTTTATATGTAAGGATCGTTACAAACAAAACTCAATAAGTTTTTAAATTTCTATTATATTGCTTAAGCCTAAAGGTGATGTATTTCTTATATTACCAGATAATTTTTTGGGGCTTAAAGAGTAACATAATTTTTCATAAGTTTTCAATGAGGAAACAATCAATAAATTGTTCTCCTCATTATATTTTACAAAGTAGTTGTTAGTTGTCAAGTTTTCTTGTAATTATACAAATCGGCAGAAGCAAATTGCAGCTATGCAATTATTGTTAATTAATGTGAAAATGTTGAGTTCCTTGCGACATCAAAGCGATAGAATTCAATTTGTAAGCATTGTATTCCGAACAATTTTTAGTCTGTCATAAACTTGGGGTAGTATTTATTTTCTTCTCTTAGGGTCAAAGTGCCGAATAGGCTATTCACAACTTTTCTGACAGATTCTCCATACTTGATCTGTCAAGTTAAGTGGTGAATAGCCTATTCGGCACGTATCAGGAAGTGGTGAAACAGGCCCTAAAATGTTTCTGTTACCAGGTTATTTCTCATTTCATTTGATTCTATCTCCTAAAACATAAATATAGACAAAAATATATTTCCTTCTTGAAGCGTAAATAATTATAGTTTTTTTTTTTTTTTTAACAAAGAAAGTTGGTTTAGGTAATGATTTGCCAAACGGTATATAACCATGTCGTATTCCTTTTGACAAGTTATGTACCTCTTTGAAATTATATTTGGAGCCTTGTGATAAATTTTAATTAGCTAAAAAAATATTATTCTGATAAAAAAGTCTGTGTTTCTTTTCATTTTAATAGCCACCTAATCGTCTACGTTCCACTTTATTCTGAATTATTTAAAATATGCAACCTCGTTCTTCGTATATAAGTAATAAGAATTTACATAATAATATTATTAATACAATATGTAACTGGTTTGTTTTATTCCACCATAAATGTATCATTCTTTTAGTCAGTTATATTGGCTTTTTTAGATCCATACTAATATTATAAAATATGTGAAAGTGCGTCTGAGTCTGTTACCTCTCCACGCTCAAACCGCTGAACCAATTTTTCTGAAGTTTGATATGGAAGATACTTTAAGTCCCGGAAAAGATAGAGGATACTTTCATCCCGAAAAAATGTACGGTTCCCGCGTGGTAAACGAATTTTGACGCAACGGAATCGCAGGCGTCCCTAGTCTTTCATATATTTTTCTCTGCGTCCGAAGTCTGGTCTACAGCTCTCCAAAGTCACTGTAATCTAAATGGATTATTATTTGTGACTCTTTCTCATAAGTGAAACTTCCCTCATTACATATCACACCTAACAGCTGTAGTAAGTGTAATCATTCAATTTCCCCGACTGTGCCGGAGCACGCGGTTAACAAAACATGCAATTTCCGTCAGCTCAAAGGACTCATTATCTACGAAATTAGTCCCGTATTCATATCTTATCACGGAAACATAATATGTCACCGCCATGTAAGAGCACTAACATGGGTACGCGAATTTGTGAATAAATGTAACCGACAATAAAACTTTTCAGACAGTTAATATTGAATTAATGTGGGATCGTTGTATTATTAATTATTATTCAGAATCCAAAATAGATGCGCTTCCATTCTGATGCTGGAAGCTGGTGTCAGATACGACCTTAAAATTTCATTCAAAACGCGCCTTTGTCATAATTGTTTACAGTTTAGGTTACCATGACCGTGACCGATAACTAAGCGGGCCCCCTAAACTTACAATAATATTGAACAATTTGACAATAAGACCAAAAGACGGGCTCGTTCAGTACCAACCCTAGACAATCAATAAAATTTTACAGTATTGTATTGGGCAATAATATTGATCGTCTAGGGGCCCGCTAACATGTGAATGGACATGAAGATTCACGATAAGAGTGTTCACAACTACTGACATTTAAATTATTACTGCCGCATTCAGAGACATCTAAGCTTCGATTTAATAAAAAGTTTGACTTATAATATATAGGGGCTCATGTTAAAATCTTCATTTAATTTAAAATTTCTTAATTAATATTTGTCTCTGAATGCGGCACTTAGTCGTATCTTTCAAGTCATATTTTAATATATTCTGAAGACGTCAACCCTTTCATAAATGGTAAAATAAAACAGTATCATAAAATATCCTAAAATTCTAAAAGCAGCGGGAATATTGAGCATAAATTAAATTGCATACATCGTTTCGCATGAAACGTGTAGAAAAATAGAAATAAGATGGAGCGCTTATGAGGCATTAGAGCGGTGCATAACGCTCCAAAAAGCATCGCCTACGGACGGATGGGCAGATAATACATTGTGTTTACCTACAGCGTCCTTGATAACATTATTTATAGCAATCTATTGTTAATATACTCGTTGATGGAGATATATTCGTATGCTTTGGAAGCAGACTCATTATTCGCAACGAATTGGCAACATACATGACAGAAAATATACTAAATAAAGTGTACCCGTAAAACGGAAATAAATTCAAAATAAAATGGCTGACTTCAATTTGTTTAAACTTACAATTTTTAAGATATTGTATGTCTTGTCTATCTTTTAGATCTTCAACCCTTGACTCCCAAGGCAACTACTGAATTTCTTGAAAATTATGGTAGTATTTCCAAAATTCCAATTATTATTAATTAAACAGCAGTTATACGAGAATAATATTTGCTCATTCACTGTATTATTTATACTAAAACTGCAAAACGATTGGAGTTCATGAAGTTAAAGTTTTTACATTATTACCCGGGTAACAGTCAAAACTAAGAAACCAGCAAAAACAAAAATGAAGTTTATAAGACTTTGTTTATCTTGAAAAACAGTAACTGGATCTTAAGTATTTTCAAATATTAGGTTTAACTTTTTGTTACAGTTTGGGCCGAGTAACTTATTTTAGCTAAATTAGACGTTTTGATTTGAATACATTGAAGGTAAAACTTAGTAAATTATTCGTAGTTCTTAGCTGGTTTTGACTATTCAAGTTTTAGTTACAGAATTTTTTTATTACAATTTAATAATATTATTACAATAAATAAATGTTGTTTAAAATAAAAGATTTTTTAAATATAGGATCCAGACTTTAAAGATTGAATTAATATACTTAATAATGTAACTTTAATAACAACTTTGAAATAAAACTATTTTCTAAATCAAGGTATGTCACACGTATACGTAATATAGCAGTATTACACTATTCCGATATTTCCTCCCAAATATAACCAGTACAATTATTCTAATTTGCATCACTATAACTCGATTAACATAGTATGTTGGATGTTGGTTTATTTACAGTTTCCCGGCAGAAACACAATTTCAAATGAAGCCGAAACGAAGATATACCGCGCCGTGTTTTAACGATGATTTAAAACCTTTTTATTGTTTCATTTTTATTTACTCCAAGTGCAAAGGAGAATGCCCAGGGTCGGTACAATTCTCATGCGCTTTGATGAAAATAATACAGTAATTATTTTTAGATTTTTTTAATTACACGCCCGGAATCCAATTTTTAAACCCGGGATTTAAATTAAAGAATAAAAGTTACTAAATAACTCTCTCCACATTCGATTAGTGATGTAGTGCATTATTAGAAATACATCAAACAATAAATTGTAACAATATCGATTCATTCGACTCAAGCAGTGATTGCAATCGTTATTCCAATTTTTATAAATATTACTTGCTTTAATAACAATTTCCGAATGATAATATTATTTATTGATATCATGTATTAGCTTCTCTATATTATGTATGTTAAATAATAGTAAATGAAGCTAATCCATTACACTTAATCGATTCTGTGCTGCTATTAAATATAAAATCGATTTTTTCATAGACTTCGATTTAAGGACGTTTACTGGTACCTTTATGTATGAAACTGGTTTTAGTGTCACCCGACCATTGGTACGGATCGCTCCGCTTAAAGGAACCTAAAGGAACAGTTATATACTCAATTATTAATTCTATGTTCCACCATGTTGTATGATTTAGATGAGTTTTTGCAGGAGTATGATGAATGATTTAAGTAGGTATTTTTCTTTTATATAAATAAAAATTAATCTTATTTAAATGTTTGTGTGATCATGTTCACATTTTGCAGTACTTACATAATAATTATGTTCCATAATATGTACTGCAATATGTGAATTACATACTGAATTATATGTATTAATTCATACACTACACGCTTAATTTACATGTAATATTAGAGTAAGTAAGAGTAGAATAATTAAGCTCTTTGTATTTGCCTTTTTTTTTTTCTTTAGTTTATAAATTATAATACAACTCTGTTCTTTGTTAATGAAATGAAATAGTTTATTGAATCAAGTTAATGTTCATGTTTTAAATGAAACCGAGCCGCTGGAAGTTTGTTGTATATAATATTTGTTATTGTTGTGACACTGTTTGGATAAAATAAAAATATTTTACATTGTTTTATTTTTGACTTCAGTCAACAGCATGAGCATAGCGCACTAGCGGCCAGGTCGCGGCGGCCATCGACATAGATAGTATGCATGTGATGTGCGTGTGCGAGTGTGTGCGATGTGCGGGTGCGTGTGATGTGGCCTGTGGGTGTGCGTATGATGTGCGTATGCGGGTGCGTGTGATGTGCGTGTGCGTCGCGTGTGCATGTCTCGGGAAAACTATTCGACTTAAAGTTAAACTGAGCGTCGTCGCTGGCTCGGCCTTACCGCGCGAGGCAGCTTCGAAGCTGCCTCGCGCGGCATGCGTACCGCGGCAAATGTCCGAGGCTGCCTCGCAAGGCGGCTCGCTTGGTCAGTACACGGCTATTGGGTTAATGTGTCCATTGTGAAAAGTGTTGTGACTAAAATGTTACTTACATTTTTGTTTAAATTGCATAAGAGAATGTATTCAATAATAATAAATGCCCCTAGAATTATAATAAACCCCTAATATTACTAATTTATAAGCGCCTTACTCTGTTTTTAGAGCAATAACGTTCGCTCGTCTATGACTTGTCAATAAAATAGGTGCTTTGAAGATTTTGAGGTTATTTTAGATTTTATCAAATTACTCTAAAGCCCCGGTTTTGTTTACAAATAAATTTTTATAGGAGCTAAAATGATAATCATAGACTTTAAAAAACCAAGTTTCGTAATGACGCAAGATGGTACAGAGTACCATAGAGTTATGATCATTCTCCTTTATCTTCTGAAATTGACTTTATTATTGCTATGAGTATTATACAGGGTGTAACAAAACTAAGTAATAATACTTCAGAATGTGTACGATTATACGTGTTCCTTGTCGAATGTTCACTGTGAAAGTAGCAGCGCTTTTTTTTAACTTTTGTATGGGGAAACTCGTGCCGCTAAGGCGCTTGCCCATACAAATTACAAAGTTGGTCATTCAGCACTACTTTCACAGAGAATTCCATATCCATACCAATGTTATAAATGCGAAAGTGAGTCTGTCTGTCTGTCTGTCTGTTACATCTTCACGCTCAAACCGCTGAACCGATTTTGCTGTAATTTGGCATGGAGATACTTTGAGTACCGTGAAAGGACATAGAATAGTTTTTATCCCGAAAAAATATACGGTTTCCGCGCGATAAACTTTTGGCGCAACGGAGTTGCGGGCGTCATCTAGTATTCTATATTGTACTCAGCGAAACATGGTGGTAGCGGTCATTGACTCCCTGTCAAAAACTTGTCATTTTCTATATAAGCCGCGATTGACAATGAAGTGTCAGATGTTGTCACGTGGCTTTGTGCAGTGTAGTGATAATGTTATTTCTAGGTGTTTTCTGCGACTTAGTTGGGCTGAAATGAGTTTAGAATAAGAATAAGATCGTATAGAGTTTGCGTGAGAACCGCACATTTTTTTGTCCTGGTGTTTCGTTTACTGAAAGCATTAATCCAACAGCAACAAGATTTTTGGTCTTTAAAACAAAAACGTCTTTTTTGAGTTGTATCAGTTTAGGTCTAGGTGTGCGATATGATAATAATTTTAGTTTTATTGTTATCATATTTTACTTTACAAACTCTCGAGTAATGACCCGTTGTGACTAACACTAAAATATGGACGATATTCTGAAATAAATAATTTGAATTTGAATAAATATTCTAAGATTATCGCATAATCTAAAGTATTCTAAAGACTTATCGCATAAAAAATAATGGACATGAGTACTTGGGTATATACAGTATACCACTAAATGGCATATATATACAAATGGTACGTTCACACTGTGGTGCGCCAGGAACAATGGCTGATACATGTTCAGTAGCGTGTAAACACGGCATAACTCGTACACACAAGGCGACGGAGAAGTGTTCTTAATGATTGAATGACGAAATTCTCAATCAATATTTATATTCAGACGAGACCAGCTGCTGCAGGTGTTACCTAGTTTCTCTCCTCACTTCTGTCATTTAGCTGTCTCTGAGTCGCGTACTACAGAGTTGACAGAATTATACGTACTACGTACCTCGCTTGCTCGTACTGTTTCGCTTGCCCGCACATCTCTATATTACGACACTTATCTACTTTGATAACATCATTTCACTACTTTCGCATCACATCCCTCTTATGTCACTTCTGTCTTTTAACTCTCTGTCGCGTAGTACGTACCTCACCGTTTCGCTTGCCCGCCCAACCCGATCGCATACGTTCCTGTCACCCCCGCTGTTTAGACGATTCTAATATTTATTACAGACGCAGACATTCGCATACCGGTTGAGGCTCGAATAAACCGGGTGTTTTTGTGTAATGGGGTAGAAGGCAAATACAGAAATGTTTATGTGATAAAAAGAAAGATTACCTTTCTTTATTTTTATGATTTGATTACCTTTCGAACGGCACTATGTATCAGTAAGCCTAATAATATAATGTTCGGTCGACTGCAGTGAATTTGATTTGAATCACAAATTAGTTAACTACACATTGTAATATATATCTGTCGTGGAAGTAACTATGCCATTGATCATATTTTAGTTTCATTAGATTCGTAATAATGACTCATGTAAAAAGCTGTATTATAATTCACTTATTCGAGTAAACATAGTTTATAAGAATTGATTGCTTATTGTTACCATTACGAAAAAGTAGCATGTGATTGGCTAAGTGCCAATTCCATCAACGTCTGTTTAAGTTAATTGTCGATTTATTATCATGTCAATTCTCTCGTTTTTCGTATTAATGAAAGAAAAAACATGGTTTTTAACAAGCAATTAAAACTAAACGACGTTTTCTCTCTCGAGAACTTATCAATGACAATCTACGATTTTTCAAAGGCTTTTTAATTCAGTTTTCTACTTTTTTGTTGCAGTGACTAATTTTATTCGTCCTACGCTCCGATACTGATGGCAAAACATTTTATATTATAATGTATCGCCAATACTAAATAACATTATTATTTTAAATAATTATTTTGTTCCACTTTTCACTTGTCATGTATCATTTCGAACTGTAATTCGTGAAATATTATTAAAATATTAATTACAATAAATTACAAAAAATACCTTCAAATTAAAATATATACTGACATTTTGTTATGAAATTTTATTGCGATATTGTGGATTGATTGGTTATTTTAATTTTTGTTCATTAATGAACGCAGAATTGAAATATTAAATGTACGAGTTTACTTAGCATAGGGAATATTACTTACTCAAACGCCATTACTACTACATACAGTAAAATATAATCTAAACAAAATCTGACATGTTTGCACGCGCCATATTATAATAAATATTATTATATAGCGCAGAATATTGACAGAAACGTTGTCAAACGTGCTGCCTCTAGCGTGAAAATATTGCAGTTAATATTTAAAACATGTTTGTCTATTCGACGTACAGTAGAACATTAATCTATATATTAATACGTGAGAGAAAAACTTTGTAACCCTTTTTACGAAAAATGGGGAAACGTAGGTGCATGAAATTTCGCACAGTTATAGTTTATATGGAGAAGGAGTGCATCGAGCCAATATTATTTTAAAATTATGCTTTTATCATATATTTTTTTACCAAATAAAACGTTACACACACTACAGCACTACTACTAGGAAAGATGACATAATATTTTTGAGTTACAAGCCTATACATACGAATTATACTCTTTTATTTATGGTTGAAGTCTGTTGACAACAAGTTGATAAATTAAAAATGGATTATAGTTTTTTTTTATTTCATTTTAGATACTATAAAACAATGCTTAAAAAATGGCCAGTCTGAGATCAGCCGAGTCCCAGAGACAAGAATTGAAAAAAACTATGATAAGGTCAATATTTTTTTACAAATCCTAATGTCGTTGCAAGTAAGGTCGAATTTCGAGTACTCGGGCTATTGGACCCAAAAAATTGGACCCATTAGGTCCAATGACTAGATATGAATGTTTAACATATTTTCATCTAGCGATTGGACCCACTTTTATGATCCATTGTTTTCTGGCAAGAAATTTTGAAGTAGGGTTGGCACAAAAACAATCAGTTATAACCATATTATTTTGTATATTTACAACTTAGAACACTCTCATTAACTTATATTATATAGTTATACGTGGGAGAGCCATGCTTCGGCACGAATGGGCCAGCTCGACCGGAGAATACCACGTTCTCACAGAAAACCGGCGTGAAACAGCGCTTGCGCTGTGTTTCGCCGAGTGAGTGAGTTTACCGGAGGCCCAATCCCCTACCCTATTCCCTTCCCTTCCCTACCCTCCCTTATTACCCTATTCCCTCTTAAAAGGCCGGCAATGCACTTGCAGCTCTTCTGATGCTGCGAGTGTCCATGGGTGACGGAAGTTGCTTTCCATCAGGTGACCCGTTTGCTCGTTTGCCCCCTTATTTCATAAAAAAAATATTACTATTAAGTATCTAAATCTACTCAAATCGTATACTTAAGTCGAAATATGTTTTAAAAAAATATCTTTAATATTTTAATAAAACAGTGTCTCTATCTAATATATAAAATTCTCATGTCACGGTGTGCGTAATTGAACTGCTCTGAAACGGCTCGACCGATTTTCGTGAATCTTAGCGAGCATATCGGCTAGGGTTGAGAATCGGACAACATCTACTTTTTATATTGATAAGTGCATTTGTTGAATAAATAATAGTAAATTATTACAACTCGAGACTGACGGTGACTATTGTTTGTGCGACGGGATAGTGTTTCCATGGTGCAAAATAATATGGGCGAAATACTTTACATGGCAAAACAACTTTTGCCGGAACAGCTAGTATAACTATAAAAAATAATCCATGAAAAGTATTACTCATACTTTAATAAATTATAATATTACATACTTAATAATATTATTTGAGTGACCTACTGGCAATTCTAATGTTTTTCAACCTTTTTTTTTTAGGAGGGGAAATGCATTACGCATCCCCCGCCCCCTCGGGGGAAAGGGCAGGGGTATGTCGGACACCCTCCGCAGAGGTCTACCGACTAAAACCCCCCCATGCCCTCGTCAACGCTACACGCGAAAGGAGCGGGAACGCAAGCATTCAACCTCGTCCTCCGCAGCGCTTGCCGCTTGCGGCACCACATCATTGCAGCAGCCTATGCCACCGCCTGTCTTCACCGAGAGGCTCCCCGGGCATCGAGGGAGCCTTTCTCCGAATGTTTTTAAACCTAGTCAATTATATTAATATTTTATATTATAAGTATAACTAATTCACAATTACAAGGTACACCTAAGAAGTTATTTTATAATAAAACCTGTGATTTTATTTGATAGAAAAAAAATTACCTACTTTAGTTAATTTTTTCAATGTTTTTAAACAAAAGAAGTACGAAGAATCTTAAGTTATTAGTTTTAAAATACTTTATATTAATATTATTGGCCAAATATGGATTTATTTTCTATTCTTTTTACTAATTGTTTGAAATTTTAATTTGTCTTGAGCCTTGACCGATCTCAATAAATATTTTCATACAAAGTAATTATCTTGTATTTTATTCTAATCTACAACTTTTTTGCTGGCCCTACGGACATAAACCCGATAGTCATAAAAAATAATTACTTAGGCCCAATCGCTAGATGAAAAAATGTTAAAAATTCATATCTAGTCATTGGACCCACTGGGTCCAATTTTTATGGCTCCAATAGCCCGAGTACCCCGAATTTCGACCATTGGGCGATCTCTAGTTATTATTATTATCCGAACGTTAGTTAACCGAACAACCACTAAAATAATAAAAAATTAAGGCATTACTCGTCTCGCCCGTAGCAAAACATTAGGATTACACCGTACGCACTAGCATTTACAAATGTTTTTAAAAGACTTTTGGAGATGCTATGCACACGAACAAGTCAACACAAAGCAACGAAATGGTGACGTTTCATAATCTAAAATTCCGATGCGTTAGACGCGCAACCTAAAACCAATCTTATGTTATACGAATGGTTTTATGGTAAACTAGATGACGCCCGCAACTCCGTTGCGCCAAAATTAGTTTATCTTTTTCTATATCCTTGCCCGGCACTCAAAGTATACCAAAATTCAGAAAAACCAATTCAGCGGTTTGGGCGTGAAGATTAAACAGACAGACAGGCAGACAGACAAACAGACAAATTTTCGCATATATAATATTTGTTTATATGCTATACGAATGGTTTCAAAGTAAATCAACTTATACAATGGTCAGTAAAAAACCCTAAACACATACACCAAGGTAATCACTACAAACGATTTCTTGTAGTATGATTCTTGTGCACACAAAAACTGTCCCTAACTAAGGGCAAACACATGAAAGGGCCTTCCATGTCATTACACAAAGCAAACTTTGTCATACATTTGTACTGACACATAGGGGCTTAGACGTAGAGATAAGAAAATGACAGATGTGGTGACTGTACCCGAGCCATAGATATAGATAACCTCGTCTGCGTAAAGGTCTCTAAATAATATTTCATTTTTAAGTTGGATGAAGAGAATATAAGGCCAGAAATAGATAAATAAAGACAATAAGGAGGTCGACGATTGCATCGCTACAAAAAGTCGCCGTATACTATCTTAGATGTCAGTGAAAGAGGAATCGCAGCGTAGACACGAGGTGGAGTCACTCGACCCTCGGAGGAGGCCAAAGCGTAGGCAAAGGGCCAGTCATGGCCCCGACGTCCCGACCTAGCTGGGGAGCTCGAGGTGACGGCGAGGGGCGGCTGTCGCCCAACATCACCGAGACACTGAGTTGGCCGCGATGCACTAAGTGTTCCGCGTATCGCGTCGTAGTGACAGTGTCCAGCCTAACAGCCATGTATGAAGCCTTTAGGGGCATCCGCTGGCAAGGTCGGGGTTGTGTATTCCGCGTATCCCGTGGCTTTGAGCAGGAACACCGTTGGGGTTTTAATGGGTATGCCCGGGCGCGGCCTTCCGCCCCCAGGGAGTCCCACATACCCCGGTAGCTCTCCCCAGACTGCCGGGGATGCGTAAACGCATTTCCCTAACGCAAAAAAAGGGCCCTAATATCAAAATCAGTCGTGTAATGTTTTTTCCTCCTATAATATTATGAGAAAATTATTATAATTAAAAAATAACTGGATTAAAAAAAGAATTACTGTGTTTTAATGTTGGATTAGAATGGAATCGATGTTTGTAGATTTGTTGAAATTTTAGATTTTAATTTTTTTGATCTTTATTTAGGACTTGGTTCACAGATTTTAATTTAACAAACCCTCAATATAAGAAGCGTTTGAGAATTTGGCCGTAAGCGCCATTAATGTAAATAATCATGGAACTTTTTGAGTAAATCACCGACTTCGCTAAATGATTGCTTAGTTAATTAGTTTGAGTTCAAAACACAGCAGATTTGTTAATAATTTCAATTTAAATTGTATTTTTATAAGTTCTTCTGTGATTCTGATTTTGGAAAGTGACTATTAGGCTAGCGACATCATAAGAAGTGTAATTCAGAAAAAAAGGCAGCAGTTTTTGCGCAAAGAGGTAACAAATAAACACACTCAGAAATTTCCACTATGATGAATTTTCGGTATTTGAATGTACCCTTTTTTCAAACACTCAAATACACTAAAAAATACTAATACATACATATATACAATATAATATACAATCAATCCGTGGTCCAGTAGTTTAGAGAGTGACTCTTGACTCGGAGGTCGTGGGTTCGATTCCCGCGTTGGAAACATGCCCAAGTAGCATTTTACTCCATTTAAGAGTTCACATTTAGTTTACGCGTGTACTTTTAGCATTAATGTAGTGTTATTGTAGATTATCCGTGACGTTTATGCTGCATTATTGCGATAAATTCACCTAAACCTGTATAAAGGCCTTATATAAGTGTAAATTTGATACATTTAAACTACTATTGGAAATATAATACACTACAAATACTCCATTAGTCAGCTGGCAGATTAAGAGCATTATAGGGGGGTAGTTATACGGCAATTGTTTTTTAGCGTTCCATTTGTTCTAGTATATAGAGCTAGCAGTTTAACTAGACACGAGTGGACATTTGTAAAGCCAAAAGATGTAATGTTTACTTGCTGTAGATAGTAATATAGGTAATGTCTATGATAAGTCCTTTTAAACAGTTTTTTTCTGCTAGATAATGTCAATTTGCAGTGCATTAAATTAATATATCTTAATAGCGTGTAAAATTAATTTTGTTCTTTACATAAAGTTATTTCAATTTACGGTCTGTGTTAATAATTGTGTAAATGGATAAAAGATCTTGCTGGAAATTGAGAGCGAGATCCGGTGGAATAAGAAAAAAAATTGCAAAAGAATATTTGAAGATCGTAAAACAAAACAGTGAAAAATACAGTTCAAAAATTTTTATAGTTCAGCCGTGCTAGCATACGCCAACGAGAAAATTTTGTCTACACGTTTTCTCGATGTTAACTGGTTTATCTCTTCATCTCTATTAACCCTAACATGACATACATGTTTTCTCGTGTAGATCTATCGTCAAAATCTATCGACATAATTTAAAAAAATGATTTTGACATTATGACGTTATCGACAATATAACTACACACGAGAGTGAGATATCCACGAGATATCTCGTTGGCGTATGCTAGGGGGGCAGGCCTTTGGTTCATGCTATGTCACAAGCAACATTCTCAACTTACAACACTTACTAGCTGATGAAGTTGAAGTGTTTGGGCATCTGATTACGTTTAACGCATATTCCTTTTGAAAATATTATGCTATTTATAGTCAAGCATATGCTGAGATCAGGAAAGAAACCAAACACACACACAGCCAAACGAATGGTTAAAAAACAAATGAGAATTAATTTTCAAATGCATAAAGGCAATTATTATTTTTAACAAAAAAATTAAAACCTACTTCCAAGGTAAAAACAATAGTAATATGAACTAAAAAGTATTAAATAACTCTTACTCTTTAATAGTGCCTTTTTCAGTATTCGTCTAAATCTCAACTATTTCTGTACATACTACAGTCTTTATTATTTTAAAGTCGGTACCAGCTAATTTTATCGTGAGTTCAGTAATGTCAGAATATCTGAAACTTTTAGGACTGGTACCGACTTGAAAGTAATGAAGACTGTAGTATGTACAGAAATAGTTGAGATTTAGACGAATTCTGAAAAAGGCACTATTAAAGAGTAAGAGTTATTTAATACTTTTTAGTTCATATTACTATTGTTTTTACCTTGGAAGTCGGTTTTAATTTTTTTGTTAAAAATAATATTTTCACTCTTTTTAGTTATCGACAAAATAAGGGTTTATGTGTCAATAACCAATACGAATGTTAACTATTCACATTATGTTATTGTAAACGAAGTTGTGGGAAATGCTTGCAGTTATCTAAGCGATGCTGCAATTTCCAAACTTTTATCTTTAAAGGTTCAGGAGTTCTGTTCAGTGCCTTTGGACCAAGAGACACATTCGTATGAAATTTCTTTTATTCGTAACATATTATGTTTAGCTTACTAGAAACAACATTTTAACCACTATGAGTGTTTTGATAAATTTCAAGGATTTCCCATAGATTGCTCGTAGATCCCATCATCAGCTCACCACTTTCGTCATTTTTATACAAAATTGAGATTATGTCCTATACAACGACACGAGAATTTTGTAAATCGGTCCACAAACAGCGAAATCATCATCGAAGACATCTACTTCGATGCAAAATATCACGAAAAGTACCAATAATTGGGTCATAGTGTGATGACCCATGGTATAATTGTGGTTGTGATGATGATGACCAATCAAATTGATGTATTGCTTATGCTTTCAGTTGTTTAAACAACGCTGAAATCCCCGAACCTGTACCTATAAGCATTCAAAAGTTCTGTTCGGTACCTTCGGATCCAGAGTATAACCTGGTGCGAAGTCTTACTTTTTGGTAGCATTTACCTTAAATGCTTCAGAAAAAATCAAAATCACTATATGTTTCTATACAAATTTCAAGGAGTCCCCTCGATTCAAAATTGGTAGAATTAGGTAGATGTTAGACCCAAAAGTTGGTAGATCTACCACCCTCATATCAGCAAATTTTTTAGAATAAAAAATGCTAGTTTATCCATAGAGAGAGTTTTATTGATAGTGTTTATACATATTTTTATTGAATAACTAGATGTTCTGCGCGTTCGCCCGCCTAATATTCCTATATGTAACGGAAACCGTACATTTTTCCGCAAAAAAAGAAACCTATGTCCTTTCACGTGGTCTATTCTTCATGTGTGCCAAATAACATGAAAATTATTCCAGTAGTTTCTTAAGATAATAATTTCCTCCGTTTTTTTCAATTTTTCCTCGATTTCTTCGCTCCTATTAGTTTTAGCGTTATATAATATAACCTATAACCTTCCTCGATAAATGGTCTATCTAATACTGAAAGAATTTTTCAAATCAGACCAGTAGTTCCTGAGATTAGCGCGTTCAAATAATCCCTTTCAAATAATTTCCCCCCTTTTTTTCAATCTTTTCTCTATTTCTTTGCTCCTATTAGTATGTATAAGCGTCATAAAATATAGCCAGCCTTCTTCGATAAATGGGCTATCTAACACTGAAAGATTTTTTCAAATCGGACCAGTAGTTCCTGAGATTAGCGCGTTCAAACAAACTAACAAACTCTTCCGCTTTATAATATTAGTCGGACCAGTAATTCCAGAGATTAGCGCGTTCAAAAAAACAAACTGTCTACGCGCAACGCGAGACACCACTAGCGTGGCTATCCCAACACTAGCGCAGCGCCGCGCCGCGCCGCCATCTTCTCAACTCAATTGTCAACAATAAAGGAAAAATACGTCTATCGAAAACCTCGAGAATAAATAGATACTATTTCAATACCTGTAAACTTACATATGAATAAAAGTTATGATTTTTACTTGTAGACTGGTTTCTGTGTGCAAATAGTATTGCTACCTAATTCACGCTTCCTGAGAATAAACATCATCAACATCATCAACACAAACTAACTAACTAACTCTTCCGCTTTATAATATTAGTATAGATTTTAAATGTTCAGCACTCGGCTGATGAAGCAAACCTTCCAGTGTTGACTGCTGAGTGAGTTTCTCTGACATGTCTTTAAATTGTTGACAGAGGAGAACAGTTTCTCAACATTTTCACTGCTATGTGGAAGTGCAAGTACTTGTCTCACAAAGCAGGGGAAACATTGGGGACTGGTCTCTTTTTTTTATTGTTGCAACATGTTTCCAAAAGACTTCGGGCTCAGGATCAATCTTTTAAATTTTTTGTTACCACTCTTGTAACATTTCGGACCGTTCACAGACTAATCTGCGTTTTGAAAGTGAGTGAACGGCTCAGAACAGCTGCAGCTCGTTAAATGCTGAAGGAAATGTTGTACCAAGACGACTCAATATACTGTTACGGATACGGGCAGTTGTTTACCTGCGCGCGACAGTTGCGCGTACCTTCTAGAAAAGTCCGACCCTTGTTTATGTGAATTGCGTGTTTACGTAAACAATCCAGAATAGAACGTTCCAGAAGGCGACGCGGGCCATATAAAAGGTAAACAAGCCGGCAGTCAAGGCAGTTCGATCCGAGCGATCATCAAGGCGACTTCAAAGTGAAAACAAGTGATCAATAGTGAGTGATTGTGATAGTGAACTAACGACTCGGATACGACCTAGGACAGTGATAGTGCTCAGTGATTTGGATCTAGTGCTTAGTGTTTGGACTTAGTGATTTGTGTGAGCTAGTGTTTGCGAATAAAGTCTTCAAGAGAGTCACCAGGTCTTTCTCTCCGAATCCTCGAACCCTAGCACGTAACAATACCAAAATGCTACCCGAGAACCCTTTAACTTTTATAATTAATTCAAGTACGTGAACAATGATAATATGTCGAAAAATAGGTAGATTTGATACCGAAGTTGGTAGATAGGTAGAAGGGAGGTAAAATTGGTAGATATACCATAAAGTTGGTAGATGTGACAACACTGCCAACCCCAGAAAACCAAAAAACCGCAACCGTAAATACCGCTATTTTCATAATGGTAAATGGTAGCCAGATATTATCGTTTTTTTAACGATATCTAGTAACTTAACGTTTAAATATAAGAAGTTATATTTACTTAAATATATATTATATCGTTATTTCTTCCTTCCGTTCATGTTCGTAGATGCACGAAATCTCACTCGTAGCCCAACTTTTGAGCACCATAGTTATTTCGCGAGATTTGTACTTACCTACTTTTTAGGGTTTCGTAGTCAGCAAGGAGCCCTTATAGTTTCAGTCTGTAGGTCCGCCCGCGGTTTTGGTCGGAGACTATAGGGCCTACAAAGCCCTTATTTGGCATGAATGCACATTATTAGTGACATCCATAACTGAACGTAAACCTCCTCCTTTTTGGAAGTTGGTTAAAAAGCAAAATACTGTTAATAGATACTTCGATTTAATTCACCATAACATGGGTTGTTGTTGTAACGTTAATAAAGAACATATAAATCCTATTTACCGCTATAACATATTTTATCGTAGTAACTAGTAGTCCATTGAAATGTTACAATTTCAGGACCGTATATTGCATTTATTAGAGGACACAATTTTATTTTTGGGATATTATGTTGTGGGGGGGGGGTCAATATAAACTTAACCTCAAGTGTGTGGGGTCACCGCTCTTGTACCCGGCCGCCATCTTGAAAAAAGGGGTGACAACACTATTTTCGTGATATCTCGGAAACTATAAGTCTTAGAAAAATTTATAAGAACATAATTTGTTGCAAATTATTTTGCCCGCAAATAATTATGTTCTTATACATCTTTTTATCCTAAACTTTTTAAATGTTTAACTTAGGGTAAAAATAAAAGGAACATAATATTTGTAGGCAGAATAAATTGCAACAAATAACATAACAAAAAAAATTACGTCCACTAATAAATGCAAAGCAAATGTAATATTTCAATGGGCTTTAATTAATTTCAACTTTTCACGTTATTTCTAGTATCGGGTAAATTTTCGTACCGTTATCAATTCTCTTGAAGCAGTAACGTTACAAAAAAAATCGGTTGTTTGTAAAGTCGGCTTACTGACGATAGTTGAACGTGACAACTACCTTTGTTGAGTTGAACTTCATAATATTTTAAGTAAATTTAGTTCCACGATTTGATAACAGATGTCGCTGTTACGACTCTAGATCGCGCTATCGCTTACCCGACAAAACTTTCGCTTCGATTTTCGCTGACACTCACTGGTTGTTTTATTTATTATTACGCCAGCGGGATTTGCGTCCCAGGGCAACCCTACAGAACGGATCGGACCAGTATTAGGCGTATGACGTCACTCAAGTAGGACTTAGGAGAGAGACGGATGTCGAACGCTGCCGATCGCAAAGGCCGATTGTGCTTCCTTGTCGCTCGTTCCGCGCTCTCGCTTGCACTTCAAGCCTTAAATGGAACGCCTCAGAGCTGTCAGCGAGGTAACGCCGCATGAACTGTCATGTTTTTCGAGCGCGCAGCCCTTACCAAATTAAAAGACGTTATCACGTCAAATTATCGGAAGAATATTGGAAGCCCTGCTTGTCGGTACCCACTGTATATGCTTGGAATTCATCAAGTAATGCTGAAATGTTCAAACGTCCATTTCTAAAGGCTGTTTAGTGACTTTCGACGTCATGATGCATGGAGTGAATTCAGCGTTGCCAGACGTCCCGATTTTGGCGGGACGTCCCGATTTTTAAATCAAAATTAAACATCCCGCTCGAGACAGGCTCAGTCTCGCTTTTCGAGGGTAACTCGAACACTTATGTGAACATGGTACCAAATTGGAGTAAAACTCTAAACAACAAAAGATATATTTTTTTAAACCGGTTCATAAACGGCAGAGTAATCGTTGATTTCAACTTTTAATGTTCTTTCTAGTATCGGGTAAATTTTCATATCATTATGAATGCCCTTGAAGCAGTAACGTTACGAAAAAATAACGATATTTGAAGCCCTGCTTAATATAAAACTAAAATCTATAAAATAGTAGGTTGGCAACACTGATCTTCACTGTCTTTTTATTATATGTGCTCATGTGCATTCTAGTAGGTATATAGCTGTATAAAGTATAAAATACAAATACCTTTATACCACCTTTATACAGATTACTACCTTATAATGAAGTTACAATGGCTACGTAGCAGTATTACATTATTACATTTCCACCATATTTTTTTCTACATATTATACTAATTTATAGGTTATAATTTATTTTTATAAAAAAAACTATAGGCAGACACTGAGGTAGTAAGTACTACGTACTAGAGCAGCTATTGCAAACAAAAAACATGTCGCACTTGAGGCATGAGCGGGGTGGGAGGCGGGGCGGTGATTGCTATAGATCAGTACCGCAGAAGTGACACAGTTTTGTGCCTACACTCGAATGAATGCAGAATCTATTTGAGTAAGTGTATAAAATAAAAATAAAAATTCACTTTTTTATAAAAAATTTAATTAAGTATGGATCCATAGTCCACTATAGCTAATTACCTTATTTAAATTACTTAAATATTTTCCAATGTGTACCATAATAAAATTATTATAATGTACGCATGTATAATGTACGTAATATTCTAAATATTACCAAAATACAAACTCGTCTACGTGAGTAAGTACTTCATCCATCGTCGTCTTATCATAGATCTGTATTCTGCCTACATTCCACTCTGAATCTATTACTCTATGACAATGCAAATGGCGCGCGTCTTCGCCTAGTAATTAAATGTTCGTATTTTAATTGAAAATAATTAAATAAGAATGCTAATACCGATCAAATGTTATTCCGTTGCATTTGGAAGTGTTAATGGAATAATTTTTGCAGTATATTAACCCACAACTAGGCATTTTTGCGACTTTTTTTCTCGCGCTCGCGGGCGACTTAGTGCACTGCTGCTATATAGATTACGTTGAATGTGATGTGACCAAGCATTGCGTTGCGTTGTCGAGTCTAGTACGTAGTACATACTATGTCAGTGTAGGCAGATTGCGTTTTTGTTACATTTTATATTGAATTGCCATACTTTTGGTACTATTTACATGCCTAAAAATATAAAAATGTCAAATGGTTTATTGAGTCTCATAACTATTTAAAATATTTTAGATGAATTTTACGTTTTTACCGAGGCGCGTGAATATTTTAGCAGTAAATATGTATATATTTCACAGTAAAGTTGCATTCCCCATACACTTACTATCAATTAAGTAAAACTACTTACCGATCAATTAATAGTACAATTAATAAATCTAAAATATTTACAAAACATGTCCGCCCAGAGATTATACGATGACAGCTGAGTAAAAGTATAAAGCATAAATTTTAATGACGTAAAATGAACTAAAATAAGCAATAATTTATGGTACGCGTGATGTAATAGCAAGTTTAAAGGTACTTTTTAAACTATTTGTAACTGCAAAAGCTGTACAATAAGCCACATGTAACCATTTATTACACTCCTTTTGTATATTAGACTCACTACAGTGCCTCCTTTAATGTTGATAGTCAGCCTTAAGTCCGGTGTTCCTACTTACAACGCTACTTTAATACTAATATGCTACTATTGTGATATGCAATAACATTAATAACTTGAGCTCATCTACCGCGATAACTCGTACGCAGCTAGTTTGTGCTACCGCGCGCGAGCAGCCTCACTCGTCAGAGTGTGAGTAAGGGGTCGGACCCCTTAAGAGCAGGGGGGATCCATGTCCCCACGTCAGATGAAAACAGCTTATTTTCGTAGCTCTCCCCAATATTGCCCGATTAGAATGTCACACGTGTGACTTTAGGGGAGGAGGCCAGGCCCCCTCATTGTTTATCTCCAAACCAACTAGCAACAGACTAGTTATAGCCACGATTAAACTACCATGGTCTTAACCAGACCAGTAGCTTAGACCCTTTCGAAAAAAAAAAAAAAAAAAGCTGCTATTGTATGGCCAGGGTAAACTTAGAGCTGTCTAATTTGTGCCCAAACTAGTAGTTTAAGAGCATTATATCCGGATATAATGCTATTGTATGGAATGGTTATACCGCTTGTGGAATACACGTGAACCATTTGAACATACGATATACAACTTAAAATGCTACTTGGGTGTTATTTCCATGTTTGGCTAGGACAATGCAGGCTGATCACCTGATTGTCTGACAAGTAAGAGCTACCGCACACCTGAGACACGACTGTCTTAAGACAGACTATCGCATAATAAAATGCACTAGATGCGCACATTTGAGACAAAACGTCTATTAAACAAAGTTGTCTAACGGTGCGTCCACATTTGTATCATTTGCGCGATCATATCTCCGATCAGATCTCCGTCGCGATCATCGCGCCGTATCATGATCGCTAGTGTGGACGCAAAATGATACGCGTATCATGATACAAAGTATCATGATACGCGTATCATTTTGATACGGCGCGATGATCGCGACGGAGATCTGATCGGAGATCTGATCGCGCAAATGATACAAATGTGGACGCACGCTAATGCGCCCGCGACAAGTCTGACTAACGACACTCGGCTTCCCTTTGAAGTGTATGCAAGCGCGCACATCTACGACAAAACTGTCTAGCCACAATAGACATAACTACCAGTAGTTCGACTCAGGGCTCGGAAACCTGGTTAATCTTCGCGATCCTGTTCGTTAGAAACGCCATACATTTCCAAAAGAGCGTCTTCATTTCGATTTCGCTCTGAATGGACCGAAATTATTTCTGGTTTTGTTCTAAGAGCAAAATTAAATTGCTCACTGCTCAAAATACCGGTTAGAACCGTTCGCGGTTATGTTTGCCCCGCCCACTCACACACACCACAACCATCGCCCACTGTCCACACATAAACAAGTTATGGCCTATTAGATGGTGCACTAGAAAGGGATAGAAGATATCACTCCACTAGTTACTTTCCGCGAGAAATTAACCAGGTAATTTCAAAAGCAATACCGCTCGCATGTCTATTTCGCTCCGAACGAACACTTATCCAAAAACCTGGTTATAGAGCGTATTAACCTGGTTAAAATAATGCCGGTTCCGAGAGTTACTTTCCGCGAGTAATTAACCAGGTTAATTTCAGAAGTAATACCGCTCGCATCTCTATTTCGCTCTGAACGAACACTTCTCCAAAAACATGGTTATAGAGCGTTTTAACCTGTTTAAAAAAATACCGGTTCCAAGAGTAAAGCTGACAACTTGACGCAATTTGACGCTCCGTCGCTGACGCGTAGGTTTGTTCTAAGCTTTACTTTCCGCGAGAAATTAACCAGGTTAATTTCAGAAGCAATACCGCTCGCATCTCTATTTCGATCTGAACGAGCACTTATCCGAAAACCTGGTTATAGAGCGTTTTAACCTGGTTAAAAAAGTACCGGTTCCGAGCTCTGGACTTCGACTGCAAAGAGACGGACGGGTTTCAATATATTATGTCAAATTCGTCGGGTTTCACTAAGATGAATGGAATGTGCCTCGCGCTGGCTGATATAATTAAATTTTAAATACTTATAGATTTCAAAATTAGATTCTGACAATTTAATCACATGTGCCAAAACATAAACAATAATACGACCAAAAAGAGAAACACGTCCAGCGATCCAAGTAATATTTCCCGTCGAGTCTTTCCCGTTTGTTTTTGAAGTTATATCTGAATGAGAAATGTTCTATCTATATCTATAAAATGTTTCAGAACTGCTCGCAATAGACGCAAAATGCACTCGGTTTTAATTTTATTAATATACAACTTGTTATTTGAAATACCTAAGTTGTTTAAAACATAAATTATTTCAAATTGACGTGTTTCACAACCCGTTTTTAACGTGTTTAACATGTTTAACATCCCAGAGAAATACAGTAATAGGAAACCCTTAATACCCGTATTATGTCATAGTTTTAAGTTCGTAGTGACAAGTTGACAACCGTAGCGATTTTCGTCATATACGTCAAATTTAAAAATTTCTAACTTCTAAGTCAGCATACTCTATAATAATTCTGACTACTCTGTCCGGGCGTTCTCTACTGTTTAATATTATACAATTGTATGCGTTATGTCATCGTAGTCAAGACAGTTTTGACTTGGTGTGCGCCACATGATAGACACAACTGTTTTAATTGTGTCGTAAGACTGACTTGACTATGTGAAACAAGACTGTCTAACTACAGTCGTGTCTCCGATGTGCGGTCGCACTAAGATGATCCATGCGTCGGATGGGTATGTATGGGTATCGTATCGTTCCTGCGCCTGATCTCTCGCCAGTCGTGTCGGTCTTCCGTCCCACTGGGTTATGAGAGTAAAGGAATAGAGAGTACTCTGGTGCACTGCACAAACACTTGGGCACGTGTTACATGAAACCGTCCACTGTCACCGAAATCGGTGTGGGAGTTATTATATTGTTTGTGTCGTAGTACATTTATTAATCTTTATTAATTTAACAGTTCCATCAATCATATTATAACTTAATTACTGCGAGAAAATGACACACACCATTAATGTCACTGATTTATTTACCGATATCGAAACTGGATTCTGTGGAAATCGCCGGATTCGGAATTCATTTTGATTTAACAAATAGCTTTTGTCGTCCAGATGATCAGAGTCAGACGTCAGTATGCTTTTAGCCGTGGGTAACTATTTCTTGTTCGCTAGCTTTGTTCCCTACTTTAATGTATCTACATAGAACTTTACTATTAATGAAGTACTACATGACACTTGCTATTTAATAATTATTTCATCGAGAAAAGTATTTCATTTTTTAATTAGATCAGCAGGGTACAGACAGTGGATATAGTATATGAGAATATCCGCTGTTTGTCAGAATTGTACGGGAGGTAGCAACGTTTGAAAAAAATGTATTTCAGGACGGCTGATTTTGTGACATATCGTCATTCTTGCTCTTCTGGTTACAGTCTGGCTGCTAGTAGTAGTTGTCTTCATTAGTGCTTAATACTTTCTCGAAAACGTTGCTACCTTCTATACTAGAAGTTTTTTTTTCATATTTTTTTTCACACACACTAAACTGCACTGAGCACTGAGCCCCCGTCACTCCGAGCGAGGCCCACGCCGCACTATGGAAAATGGTAGAACTAGAGCATATCATAAATGGTTTTTAAAAATATCACAATTTGAATGAAATATTTATTGCATTCGATACTCTCATAACCAAATAATCCTAATCAGACATTTTTTTGTACTAAAACTGCATAAATATTTTTTTTCATAGGTTGAAGTAAGTTGAAGTAGCGGATGGCTCATTCAAATGTTTGCATACACATAATTCAAATGAATATTGTGAAAAAAGTATTTAGCACATGCATGCGGTTTTATACATTTTTAAAAAGGATATTTTATGTACTTATTAATGAGCTATTAACTTTTTTTAATATGCTTTTTATTTTTGAGTAAGTACTTAAAAATTGACATACCCTATTTTTCACTTTCTTTTTTTTTCGTCGAAGGTTTTCATATTTACCCACGGCTCCCCACGCGCAACTTTATGTGTTATTTGATAGCCTTACTATTCATAAATGAAAAATTAAAAAAATCTGCTGCGGAAGTTTGCGGTCCTGGAAGTTATGGGAAAAAAATGTGATAGAGGTCGGAGTAGATAATTCGGTATCTTTTGCGGTTACTGCTGACATACTTTACAAAAACAATATTAACCACAATATTTTGATAGCAATAGATTATTATCTATTTTGCACTCGTCCTGCGTGAGTAAATATGCATAACATTGACATTAGTACGTATTTAATATCTGAAAAACCAGTATATAAGGGGAAGCAAATATCTTCAAATTGCACACTTCAGCGTGTATTTCATATTAAGTGACACTTATTTAAATTGGTTATTTCCATTAAAATGTCAACTTTCAACTGTACTAAGGGTGATTTCATCATTCCCTATATCGAGCGTGGCAGAACCTTGGAATCGTTGTCCATAGTTCTACAGCAAACATTAAATGTTTCTGAAAACAACTTGTGTTTTGTAATTGGTGACATTCAAAGACATATTCTGCCTTCTTTCAATAAGCGCTGGGCTAAAGCATCACGGAAAAAGGACCAATTTATTCTGAATAATACAAGCTGGCTGGAGTCAGGATATTCAGTACAGTTTCCGGAGTCTGAAGCACATTCACTGCCATCAACTTCTGGTGAACAAGGAAGACCGTGCATTGCTTATGGAGACTCCTCAGAATCAACAAAGAAAAGGAAAAACACTTTTACTAGAATTTATGAATTTATAAATTTACTAGAATTTATAAATGTATGCCTTAGAAACTGCGCGAATTTATGTTAGTAACTATGATTGGTACTACATGCCATCCTCCGTGCACAAATTACTTTTACACGGAGAAAACGTGATCCAACATTTTTCTGTTCTTCCTGTTAGGCAACTGTCGGAAGATGCACAAGAGTCGCGCAATAAAGACTACAGAAATATGCGCCTGCACCATGCCAGAAAATGTTCCCGTATAGCTACAAATGAAGACGTATTTAAAACGCTTCTATATACTTCAGATTCATTCATTTCAAGTTTAAGAAAACCTTATGTGAGAAATGCGAAGGATCTTGATGAAGAGGCACTAAGTCTTTTGAAGGTGGTACCTGAAGGTGATCCTACATTTACACCGGAAGTAATTTTAGTTAGGAATAGCGAGGATAATAACAATTAGATATAACATTATCAGTAACTAAAACCTAGTTTTAAAAAACCAATAATATTATAAGATTTGACTAATTTGAGATCAATTAGTTTGGTGTGAGTTATAAATAGGTACTTTACGATTTTAAAATTTTATGTATTTTATTATGCTTGTGTGATAAGTAATTATTTAAGTTTTCTTAATTTTACTCATATTAGTACTTATTTATAAAAAATAAACATATAACTACTCGTAATATTACTTTTTTTCTCTTTTCTTTTTTTTTACCTAAAATAAATATGTATACATTGAAAAAAATTACAAAAATTGATTATTTTTAAAATCTTTGTATATCACTGTATACATGTGCCAAATCTCAATACAATACGATGAAAAACCTTGAAGTTACAGATTTTTGATCCGATACGGACCCAAATTTTCCACTGTGCGCCGGTGTGAGGCCAGCGGGCGGCGCGCGCGCCTGTATAGTCCGCCGTAGGTGTTTACCGCCAGTCTGGCGCCGCACCCCCTCGCACCCTCCTCGCCCTCGCCCTCGCCCGCCACCCTTTGTTATTTTACCGGTGAAGCCAAAATATAAATTATGTATTACTATTATACTTAATCGGCCACTCGATATTATATTGTTTTATTTACATAAATATATTTTTTATTTATTTATATTGAACACTTTCGTATATATACTTATTACTTACACTAAATCTCAATGTTATTTTATTCAATTCATTATTTATTACAATTATTTTGCGCATTATTTTATTTAATTATTGTAAGTATGTATTTATTTACTTATTTATTTCTGATGGGTACTGCTTGTCGTCTGTCAGTCGCTTGACAACTGCTCAGGATCCACAGAATACCAGGGTTCACGGCACAGGATAACCTATACCGTGATCATAGCCTGAGTGGAATCCTTTTCGACGGTATATTCGCATCGCACTGCCTTACACTACTACGACCTAGTGTTGCTACACTTGTTCATTTTAAGTTCTTTATGTCCTTATTATTATTATCATTTTTTTTTTGCCTTTTATTGTTTGTAGAACTTTACTTTGTTTGTTTTTAATGTTTCATATATATTGTGTATTTCAGTGTAGTGTGGTGTGAATGTGTGTTGAATAAATGTTTTATTATTATTATTATTATTATTATTATTATTATTATTATTATTATTATTATTATTATTATTAAACTACTACTAAAAACTTATGCCACCACTAATTATACGAAATTTTTGTGCAAGGCCAACGAATAATAATGTTGATGTCAGATAACGTGCAATTTTCGCCTTCTGCATTGCTGTCGTGCTTCGCCGGTCTGGATGGAAGTTTTATCAATGTAGTATTAAGGAAGTAGAATAGGGATGATGACAAGGTCCAACATTAGCGAATTTTGTTAATAAAATGAAGAAATCACGGTAAAAAATAAGTGTTCCCAAAATTTCAGCTTGATAGCATTTCTATTTTTTTGTTATGCGCCTTCAAAGTTGGATAATCAAGTCGATTTTTTTTTAAATTAAATTTCTTAATATTTGTATACCATTCGATAACTTATGCAATTAAAAGCAACTTTTGTTTTAAAACTACTTTCATAAACGCAATATTTAATATATCTACCGAACAAAATTCTCTCCCGATCCATACAAACTACGAAAGAGTGACGTCAGTCTTTCGTAGCACTTTGTATGGAGCGTTTCGGGCAGGTCTATTTTATAAGATATTTGAAATTGTCATATTTTGGTGAATTTTTAAGCTATCAGAGTCATTCTTTCAACGATGTTTTTAATTTTTAAGGGTCTTTCAATTACCGATAAGAAAAAAAATAGTCATCATGCCACATAGACACGCAGAAATTCACTGACATCATAAAATATAATCCAAATTTAGCCCAGCCGCACATTATCCGAAATTTCTGATCAGAAAAAATCGGACGCGCGCTGGAACGCACGCTGTTCATATATTTTGATGTAGACCTCGCATACTATCAGAATTCTGACGTGTCAAAATGTATGAGTAGAGCGGAGTGTCCGAATTTTTCTGATCAGAAATTCGGATAATGTGCGGCCGGGCTTAAGAGCACGAATTTAAGTAATAAACTGTGCTGACTGTCCATGACCGCACCGCGGAATCCCCTTATCGGAAAGATTGATCTATTTCCGACTCTATCGTGACAATTAAAAATGATATTCAGAGCCGTTATCTAGAGTTCTTGTACTCATTACACTTTTGTGGAATAATCTTCTAAGGGTTGATTCAGAAGGCAACGCGACGCGTAGGCTGGTATAAATAGTCAGTACTTAAGCTCTACTTAAGATGCGACCCGGTCTCAAGACGCGGTTCGGCTCTGTGATTGGTCCAAATTTTGACAGCCAACCAATCACAGAGCCTGAACCGTGTCTTGAGACCGAGATGCATCTTGAGTACTGACTATTTATACCAGCCATAGATGCATTTCTAAATTTATATGGATTTGATAGATTCGCAAGACGTCTCACGCATTTGAAATTGAATTGAATTGAACCCTTAGGGTCAATTCAGACCACAACGCGGCGAGGCGAGGCGAAGCACGGTGCGGCATTTTGTATTAGTCCATTGAAATGTTAAATTTGCTTTGCATTTATTAGAGGACGCAATTTTTTTTTTTGGGATATGTTGGGGGGGTCAATAAAAGCTTAACCTCAAGTTTGTGGGGTCGCCGCTCTTGTCCCCCGGCCGCCATCTTGAAAAAAGAGGTGACAACACTATTTTCGTGATATCTCGGAAACTATAAGTCTTACAAAAAATTTGTAAGAACATAATTTGTTGCAAATTATTCATTAGTAGATACATATTACAGTAGATTTCAATTTCAATTGCGTGAGACGTCTTGCGAATCTGTCAAATCCAAATAAATTTAGAAATGCATCTACGCGTCGCGTTACGGTCTGAATCAGCCCTTAAAGGACATATCATTGAAATATTTTTACGCTAGAGGCAGCACCTGCAGCATATGCAGTAAACAAAAAGTTTTGTTTGACGTTTAACAACATTTCTATCAGTATTTTGATACGACATGTGCAAAAATGACGGATTTTGGTCATACTATTACACTGACCTCCATCATTACAAGTACGCTGGACATAAGATACCCAGCTGTTTTTTGTGCCTATTTGAAGCGGAATCAGCGCCCCCAATGCGGGGGAAGAGAACTAAATCTGACGTAACTTGACGTAAAATGGCCGCTCAATCGCTATTGGTTGAAGAAACCAAAGAGAGTATAATCTCTACGGTGGTAGAAACTAGTATTAGTTCCAAGTACTCCCACTACTGCTATCAGCGCCAATATGGCGACTTTTAAACATCATGTTTACGTCAGATTTAGTTCTCTTCCCCCGCGTTGGGACGCTGATTCCGCTTCAAATAGGCACGAAAACAGCTGTCATTTCAAAGGGTATCATAGGTCCAGCGTACTTGTATAATGGAGGTCAGTGTACTATTATGTACAGTATAAGCTAGTAGGGCCCTCCGCTTCAACCCTTGCGTTCCTGTTCACTAAAATACGTGTTAAACGTATGGCAGTCTATAACTCCACTAAAAGACATTTCACATTGTAACGTGACAAGTAGATACGATGCAATTCATTTTGAAACGAACCATTTAAAACTGAACTCTATTTGCCATACAAAAAGATTAGACATGATTACTGCCCACGGCGTTGGGATGCCTCGTTCAATTAGCACCATTTTATTGTATACTAGATGACTCCCGCAACTCCGTTGCGCTAAAACTCGTTTATCGCGCTGGAACCGTACCTTTTTCGGGACAAAAAGTATCCTATGTCCTTTCTCGGGACTCAAAGTATCTCCGTACCAAATTTCAGCGAAATCGATTCAGCGGTTTGGGCGTGAAGAGGTAACAG
Source organism: Lysandra bellargus (assembly GCA_905333045.1). Lineage (NCBI taxonomy): Eukaryota > Metazoa > Arthropoda > Insecta > Lepidoptera > Lycaenidae > Lysandra > Lysandra bellargus. Next base: position 4,738,967 of record HG995354.1, read on the forward strand.
ACAGACAGATAGACAGACACACTTTTGCATTTATAATATTAGTATGGATTAGTATGGATAATATCACATCGCCTCATCGTGTTGCAATATTGAATATTGAGGCTCTGTATAAAAAATCAATTAAAAATATTTAAATAAGACTTTTCCGAATAACTGTGCATCAGACACAGTGAATATGTGATCAGTGACTCAGTGACAAAAAAATCAAATATAAAATACTAAATTTCTAGCTGTAGTGATAAAAACAAAAATCAGCTGTAAGACATTTCAAACAATTTCAATTAAAACTATTTTGTGCACCAGATATCTCACTAAAATAAATCCGTTATACTTGGAACGCATATAAGTTATAATTATATTTTAATAAAACCAATAATAAAGTGAGAAACACAAAAATTAAATAATTTGAAAAACCAGAAGAAATTTGAAAATATATAAACGGATCTAAAGTGACACTGACATCTACTGAATATTTTGTACAACTTCAAGAATCAAGAGTGATCTGATATATTTTTTTAAATATTATAAAGATTTTCAAAATGGACACATCCCAGAATGAATTTATTACGCTGAGGAGAAATAAAAGATCCAATTCCTTGACCAACATTGGCGACTCGTTTATATTAGACGCCTCCATGAATAGCCTGCCTAATACATCACTGAATGGCTTGAGTGCCGAATGCCTGGAACACACTAATCAAATAGAAAAACTATCAAATGAATTGCTCGTAGCCAATAACGAAATTGAAAATTTAACACTGGAAATTACACATTTAAAAAATGAATTGGAGAAAAAAGACAAAATCATCAATATATACAAAAAAATCGATAACAATGTGTACATTACACCGAACGCTAGAAGGAAAAGTCGAAACAAAATCTATGACCTAAATCGATGTCAAAGTTTGGACACAACACCACAAAAAAGTAAAAAAACCGAATTTGGAAAATCACATCACACCGGCACCGAACATACAATAAGAAATGAATTGACATTGACAGATAAGTCAACACAAACAACAGCAATAGACAACACCATAATGAACGAATTTGCACCACAGACTAAAGTCATCGACACGAACATAGAAACGTCAATCATCAACAACAAGAAGATGAAGAAGAACTATAAACAAAAGGACTTACATAAATTATGCATAATTAGTACTAAGCCTAGTGATAAGTTTCTAAAAACTGCACTTAATACGTTTGGAAATGATTTTAATGTAATCCATTACAGTTATCCTCATCCTAATACAGAAAGAATTATTGAGTCTTTAAGTAACAAGCTAGAAAATTATACCATGAATGATTATTGCATAGTCTTTATCAGTGAAAATGATTTTACTGTAACAAAAAATTATTTCAATTTAGTCATAAATATAAGAAACATGTTATGTAATATCAGAAATACAAACATAATCCTATGTTTTCCAACATATAGATTAGGGTATGATGTGTTCAATTGGAGAATTGAACATTTTAATGACCTACTATACTTAGATGTTATAACTCATGAACAACATGTACTTATTAGACAGTAATAAGAATATTAAATATAATTACTCCATGTTTAACAAAGAAAATGGAAGACTAAACAACTTAGGATATAATATATTTTTTTCTGACTTGTTAAATGACATTAAAGACATCTCAAATTACTGCAAAACTTCTAATACTATTTCCAACAATAATGAATTCAATGAACAATATCAAGACGACATGATGAATGTTTCTATCCATAATTCAACAAATTATACACTTTTATATTTTAATAAGTAATGTGTGATTTTGACATGATTTTAATATGTGACCTATTTTGTGATGTGATGAGATAAGACCTAATTTTATCAGCCTATTTAGATTTACATAATATGCATGTTACTTATTTAATATGACTGCCATAAAAAACATTTGCATGCCATAAACAGGCAAAACATGTAGCGTATCAATGTTTGTAACATCTAATTTCACCATGTTTTGTGCAAATAAAGAATTTTGAATTTGAATTTGAACTATGAACTGACCTTTACGCGCGAGCGCAAAAAATTCGGACGTAGTTGCTTTACGCAATGTATGGTCATGAAATTTTGTCAGTCTGAGCTAATTTTATCATAAACCATACGAAAATAATCATATCAAATCATACTTTAGCTAGGCATTTCCACCTGTGGGAGTGTACTCATTCCCTTATCAAATCTACGGTACCATATTATCAACACCTATTCAAATCAAATTTCGAATTCAAAGTTTAGGCTTCGTATGTAGTACAGGATAATTTTCATACTGTTCCAAGACTTTTCAGTATGAAATATGAATAGAGTCCAGCCTGCCTAGCATACGCCAACGAGATATCTCACTCTCGAGATAATTAAAAACTACTCGTCTCATAATGTCAAGATCTCGACATTATCTCGAAAAAACTCTATAAAAATGTGTTATTTCGATGAAAGATCTACGCGAGAAAATATGTTTGTCATGCTAGGGTCAATAGAGATGAAGATACAAACTATTAAACATCGAGAAACATGTAGTGTGAGATATCTCGTTGGCGTATGCTAGGCAGGCTGGATATGGTTAGCTAGCTACCTTTTCATTGGCTTTATTTCTACTTCGTATTTGAAAGAAGAAAATCTGCCTTTTCATCCAAATTTGTAGTAACTATTTATAGCCCAGTAGGGCTAGTTCAGCCTTGTATGGAAATCTGAAATTAATTATAGTCAGAAATTTTTTTGCACTTATGCTTAGGGGGGGTCATGAATAGCTTAAATTCAAAAACTCGACCAAATCCGACGAGTGCTTTAGCCGCCATATTGGTTTGAAGATCTAATATTTTTTTAGACATATCTCCTTTATATATATTTTTTTATGAAAATGGCAAGACTAAATTTGTTGTAAATTTTATTTTCTATAAGTATTTTGAGTACTTATAATTTTCATTGTAAAATTAATATTTACGGAAATAAATGCAAAAAATCAAGTCAAAATATAATTTCAACCCGTTCGACCTGTATCGCGATTATTGTCAAATACAGAAAAAAATACAGAAATAAACCACAATTATAACAAAAAATTAAAACCGACTTCCAAGGTAAAAACAATAATAACATCCTTATAATATGAACTAAAAAGTATTAAATAATTTTTCCTATCTCATGGTGCCTTTTTCCGAATTCGGCTAAAACTCAACTATTTCTGTACTCAATCTTCATAATTTTGAAGTCGGTCCCAGATATAGCTGAATCCAGATGCCAGAATATTTGAAACATTTGTAACTGGCACCGACTTCAAAATTATGAAGATTGAGTACAGAAATAGTTGAGTTTTAGCCGAATTCGGAAAAAGGCACTATTCGATAGGAAAAATTATTTAATACTTTTTAGTTCATATTATATATAAGGATGTTATTATTGTTTTTATCTTGGAAGTCGGTTTTAATTTTTTGTTAAAAATAATAATTTCACTCTTTTTAGTTACCTAGTAAAATCATCGCGTACTATATGTAAATTAGGGCCGATTCACACCGGAATGGCAGAAGCGAGGCGAGCCGCGAGCAGTTTCAGTGTCATAATATGATTTTAAACTTTATCTTCATTATTGTACATAGTAGTTGAGAAATCGACGCCGCCGGCGGCCGCAAGAGGCCACGAGCGTCCACGGGCGGCCGTAGATTTCTCAAGCGACACTATGTATTACAACAATGAAGATAAAGTTTAAAATCATATGACACTGAAACTGCTCACCTCGCCTCCGCCATTCCGGTGTGAATCGGCCCTAATACATATATTATTCTACGTATCTTATTACAATTTGTTAACAGTCACACTTACAAAATATAATATCAGGTGCAGATAATTTTAATAAACAATACATTTTAAAAAAATCGAAGCGGACACGTGCTAGGGCCGCACCAAACCGGAATTTTAGCATCGGCGAGGCTTTCAGTGTCATATGATTTTAAACTTTATCTTTATTATTGTAATACATAGTATCGCTTGAGAAGTCTACGGCCGCCCGTGGCCGCGATTGGTAAGTGTGACAGCGCACTAGGATGTTACTTGTATTATCGAAGCAACTTACTTCTCAGAAATAATGTCAAATGTGTGCCTTACGCTCTGAAGATAAGGTTGAATATTTTGTTATGTTCAATTTTGGTGACATTGGTGACCCTGACGTGGTAATGATGATGATGATGATGAATGTAATTTGTATAGTAGCATATGCTTTCAGTTCTTAAAACAGCGCCTAAACCCCCAAACTTGTATCTATAAGGAATCCGGAGTTCTCTTAGTATCTTCGGAACCATAGTATACCTTGGTGCAAAATCTTGCGTTTTGGCAGCATATGCTTAGGATGCTTCTCGTAAAACCAAAATCACCATATATTTCCATATAAATTTCGAGGAGTTCCCTCGATTACTCATGGATCCCATCATCAGGTCACCACTTTTGTGAACATGGTACCAAATTGGAGTGAAACCTAATACAACAAAATAAAAATTTCGAAAATCGGTTCACAAACGGCGGAGTAATCGTTGAACATACAAAAAAAAATAAAAAAATATCCACAGCCCAACATATAACCTCCTCGTTTTTTGTAAGTCGGTTAAAAAGTAAGACTTCGCTGTCTGTCCGTCTGTCTGTCTCCAGGCTTCAAGAACGATGATAGGTAGAGACTTGAAATTTTCAGATATTATGTATTTTGTTTACCTCTATAATACTAAAAACATATTATCTAAACACTGGTGCAAAAAAAAATCTGACTATAATTAATTTCAAATAAAATCTAACTCTACCGGGGCATTAGTAATCTGTGACTGTGCTAAGATGATGAGAATTAAATACGCAATTGTCGATTTATTTATGCGATCATACAAAATTAATTTATCCTAATTTACTAATTACTAATTTCCTTCTTTCTAACATAATTAATTTAAATTAAGTAAAAGATAGCCTGTATTCTACTAGTATTCTGCTTTAATTTTAGAAAACATGTCTTACTGGCCGTTTACATTATTCCAATCCAAAAATCTAATCCAGTGCCGGATTACTATGGAAATAATATTAATGGCCACTGAAATTCACTTGAGTACAATTTTACAATAAAAAAATCAGCCAAGTACGAGTTGTACTCGCGCACGAAGGGTTCCGTACCACTACAGAGCAAAAATAGGCTAAAAATTGTATTTTTATATGGGAGCCCCCCAAGGCGATTGATTGTATTACTGTATTAGTAAACCGGCCATATTTGTTCTGAGTTGAATTTTCCAACAGAATCAGTGTTGTCACCATAAAAAAGGCACCGTATTTAAACTGTCAGATTTCATAAACATCTCCCGCTAAGTAGAGTAAAAGCAATAAAAGTACACTCGTAATTTGTCAATGTCTCAACGATTTATACGGTCTTTTCACGAGCGTATTCCTTCTTGTAATTAATTGATGTTTTGATTAATCGAGGCCACATACGTCAGTATATTTGTTGTATATAAATCAAACACAATATTCGCGTTATGAAGAATGTGTTGTTAATAAGCCTATTGTTGTGTTTCTATTAATTTTTTAGTATTTTCCACCTCGATAGACGCTATAATAGCAGCCACTTAGGTATAATGAGGTTAAATATTTGAATATATTGAACAGTGTGGAAATGATGGATGAAATTAGAAGGCCCTAAATACTATCAATAAGTACAAACAACAAATCGTTCCAGTAGTATGCTCGCTATAGTCTAAAAAATCTCGTCCTAGTAGGACGAGTTATGTAAGCCATACATGCTACGGTCTACCGTAGTGGTCACCTGTGCAGTTATGCCTGCGCAGGTGTTACTCGAAAGAATTGATTTTCGATTTCGCGCCGTTTGCCTGCTCAGGCTCAAAGAACTGCACAGGTCTATATTCTCACACACATTCCAGTCTACCTGCGCAGGCATACTTGCACAGATATACCTCTCCGGTACACCGTAGCGTGTATGGCAGCCATTATAAGGCTCACTGTCTACTAACATCACTAAAATTTTTTGAGCTTACGGATGAAAATTTTATTATAGAAACGTCAACAAAAAGTGTCTAGGAAAGCAGCTAATAACTATGTTCACATTATGCGCTTTCGTCTTCAATTTTCGTCATTTTCTTTCATTCAACTTGAATGCGTCAACGAACGCAACGCCAACATTGCCATTTTTGAAGTTTTGGATACGGTCAGAGGGCATACGTCGTGGGCATGCCTCACGTTCGCTGTTGACTGCGCTATAACGCATGCCTTTGAGGCACAGTGTGGACAAAGCTAATGGCTGCCATACATGCTACGGTCTACCGGAAAGTTCTACCTGTGCAGGTATGCCTGCGCTGGCAGACAGGAGTATATGTGGGAATAGACCTGTGCAGTTTTTGACGTGATAACGTCTTATAATTCGATATGGGGTGCGCGCACGAAAAACATGACAGTTCATGCGGCGTTACCTCGCTCTGAGGCGTTCCATTTAAGGCTTGAAGTGCAAGCGAGAGCGTGGAACGAGCGACAAAGAGGCACGTCGTCTCTCAACAACCGTAAGACTCTAGTCTCGAAACAAATTCGATTCGATTCGAATTTCGATGATTATATTACGTATTTCGATGACTTAGAGAATACTTTTGTATGAAGAAGTTTGGTTAGTTATGACCTTTAATACATTGACCACACTCTGAATGAAAAATAAATAAACAATCTGTGAGCTATTAGTATTATTTCGGCTATTCAAAATTGTGCTCTATTTCCTACGTGTCAAGGTATGACTTGTGCTTTGTTCGAAGATTTTACTGGATTTCACGAATGTATACAGTAGCGTTTTGTATTGCGAATAGTTTATTTTACTCATTATAAATATTTTTAGACAATCATTTGAAAGAAATACATCGAAATAACTTTAGGTTACACTCGAAAAAGTTTGTTTCTATTTATAGAGATTCGGAAACGAGGGTCAGTAAACCGACTTTACAGACTACCGATTTTTTTACCTGCGCAGGCAACCAGCGCAAAATCGAAAATCAATTCATTCTAGTGACAGGCATATCTGCACAGGTGGACCTCTCCACTGGATCGTAGCGTGTATGGCTTACATTAGACAAGATTTTTTTCTCACCTCCTGGCGGAAAACGTCAACTTTCTTCCCGCTGCGCTTACCGATGTTGCCGTTTTCCGCCTCCGTCGATGAGAAAAATAGTATACGCATTGCGCACCATGGGCAGTAAATAAGAAAGCCTAAATAATTACATGTCATCTAAGACATTTCTTATTTTCTTGCCCTAAGTGCGTAATGTACTATTGAACACGGGTACTGACACAATATTGTCACTCCTTCTTGCATTACAGTAGTAAGCACTTTGTCACAAATACAGCAGTAAAAATTCGTAATAGTTGAGTGAGTGCACAATTTGACGAATCGTTTCAAAGAGCTCCCAAGTGCAACAACGGTATAACAAAAACTATCCGTACATAACATAAAATGGAATAAACTAGCACTTACTACTTCAACAGACAGGGGCCCCGCGGGCATTCTCTATTCCGCTTCCATTTGTTAACTCACAAACAAATAGTAAGACAATTTTTGAACTATGATATTATAGGTATTTCAAATTGGGAACTTCTTTTTTACATGAGTGTCGACTCACAATTAAATAAAATAAAACTTAATATATTTCTTAAACCATTTTTCATATAATTTTCCAAATTATTGATTTACACCTGTTCGGGAACTAGGTCGGCAAGACCGATGTAAGAAAATCGTCACTTCTTGGCAAAATAGTAAAAAATAAGAAAATTACAATGCTATTGAAAGAAAAAAACGACACTGTTATTTAAAAAATACGCATAACAAATAAAATCATATTGACGCGACAATTATTATTCTTAGATCTCTTTCTTTTGTTTCCTTATATTAATGATGAAATAAAATATAACAAGTTCAATTCAGAAAAACGCGTTAACTGCATACAGAATAAAATTATAAACGAATTATACACTTAAAACTATTCCAGCTTTGTTAAAATAGTTATAAATAAAACAAATATTGTTACAAAACGCACAGATTGACCTATATCGGGCATGGTTACAAATGTAAATATGCACTGAATTTGAATAAACATGATTTTATTAAATCCGATTTCTATGTAAAACTTGGTCAACGTTTTAATTTTTATTACTTTAATAATGTCTCAGTGATGTCTGTAATGCCTAATAATGGCTTGGAGGCACTTGACTCGGAGGATGTGGATTCGATTCCTTAGAAAAGTTTTGTTTTCAAGTTTGGTTACAATAAGCTCCCATAGCAATATTGGTGAGGAGAGCCGGTTTCACGACACGATTAGTCAGAGATCAAAGACAGGACTTTTGTCCAACTGACGCATTGATCATTCGACAAGAAATATAACGGAACTAAATTTAGTAATGCAATGTAACTAGAAATATAACGAAACTAAACAAAGTAATACGAAGTAATGATAACCAGTATGCGTTTTACTTTATTATTTATTTATTTTATAATAAATTATGTACACATAACCAGTTAACATAGAAAACTTAAAACTAGAGATACATTTTAGTACAAAGGACCTGTTGCAGGAAACATTAAAAAAAGTCATGAAGAAGATAAACGTGTATTTATTGATGACCTCTTCTCAAAATTTAATGGTTAGAGCTTCATACTGATCAAGAGCTAAACTATCGGCCGATTAAAAGTCTACAGTCTGCGGGGGCTTCAATATTACTTACATCACATCGATTTTCTGTTAGGCTGTGGTATTTTTTCAGTTGATACGTGACAATGATTGACTGAATAAAATTCAACTGTCCTAATTCTAGATAATTATAAGGATTACAAACCTCAGGGATATATACTTAGGAAAAGCGACCTTATTGGCGAAACTCCGAAATTTTAACATAAATAGTCAAACACGCGAAATCAATATTACAACTTTGGAAAGAAAAAGGAAACGGGCCGAAATTTATTCGCGGAGTATATCAAATCTGAAGAAATTGTCGATATAGAAAAAGTTTTCGGTACTTACTCCGAAAAGTTACACGGCCCGACCATTTGGGAATTAGAAATTATTTGTGGAATGGACCGTCCGAAGATACGTCTTCTTGGCAGACGTTCCGATATACGTTACGATAATTAAATAAATAACTTTTTAAGGCAATATATCGAAAATAAATTACACCGCAAGGGCAATTTTATACTTAATTTGTATGACTATAAAGTCGTGAATACGCTGCGGCCAGAAGCTATCGGCTCGCTCGGAAAACATGCGACAAAACGTAATTATAATTATTTAAAAATACAAAAAAAAATAACTAGAAGCATGTATGCAAAATGCTTCTATACGATTTTGAGTTGCAAAGGTGTCTATTAATTAGACTAATTTCCTACAATACATCTATTTTCGTTTAAAAATAATCTTTAAATTTCGTATTTTTAAGAGGTCATTTCGAAAATTAAATGTATCGAGGTGAAATACAATAATCGTGTTTCTAGTTCTTCTCAAACCTAGATAAGGCTATGAAGATATGTATATCTCATTACCAGATTTGTAACATTTCTGAGGGTCCTATAGTATTACGTCAAAAAGGACAGTTTAGTTTTAAGGGCTTAAAACATTACACTAAGAACTATCATTAATCGATTCATAGGCGAATGGCTGACTTATGTTATTTTGTCGTTTTTGTCAAATCCAGTCGACAAATCGCGATTAACATTAACTTAACATACCTTTTGTCCGCAATCTGCTTAAATCGATTTATCTGATGGTACAAACACATAAAAAATATACATGTAATACAAAAACATACACATTTGAATATCTTTCGATTTCCTCGAAAAAATCGCTCCATGAAACATTATGAATTATAATGATGTATCCGAAGTTTGTGAACAAATCGCCGATACCAAAAAGTTAGGAACATTCACAAAAAAAGGAATTAAAAATTGTTTATAATTCATCATAACTCTCATATTCCATGGAAATCTTAATGCATGGGATGATAATATAATTTTATTTAGGATTTTTTTTAATATTATGCCGTAAACGCGCAGTTTATCACTCATAGTATTGTCACACTGTTTGATCTCACAACGTATCACGGGCTATTTAAACAAAAACAGACCAATTAAATAATTCAAAAGGAAATTCAAAGCTGAGTATAACTGGAATGAATATCAACAAAACTGTTAAGACAAACTGAGGTTAGAAGTCAAAGTTACGCCTCCAATAGCCAAGTAACTCATTTATCTATTATACACTGCGAAACTTCGAAACTCAATCTAATAAGTAGGTACTCAGTTTTACGCGCGGGTTCGTATCAATTACTAGGAAATGCCCGCAACATCGTTTCAAGTGCTGAAATATTATGTATAACATTAGGGTAATCTGTAAAAAAATCTAAGAATGCTTAAAAATATTTGTATTGTGTTAAAGCAGCCTTTCCCAAAGTGGGCGATAGAACCCCCTTGTGGGCGCTGAAGGTCTGAAAGGGGGTGTTTCGGACGCAGAAAAAATGGGGGCCTTGTGTACAGGCTCTGGGGGGGGGTGATTTATTTCATCAGGATTCATTTTAAATTGAAACAATGGTGGCGCTAAAATATAATTTGTTCTTAAAGTGGGCGGTAGACAAAATAAGTTGGGAATTTAAAGGTTATGGAAATCATATAATATAATTAACGTGCAAGAAAATAAGCCTCAGTTCTTATTGAAACAAGTTTATGAGCATGAACTTTGCGATGCATAAAAGCAACTCTTTATTGAATTGTCAGATGCGTCATGCGTGACGCTAGTATGTTCGATGTAGTTAAACAGCGTACTTAGGTCTAATCCCGTTAAGAGCATGTTATAATAATAATAGCCCCCCCACCGGTTACGGTGACGGACGACGGTGGCCGGTTTCATTAAAACCAGGCCAGTTGCGTAGGAGTAATTTTTTAGTGCCCAAGTGTGTGCGCAGTACACAAGACCACTCACTATTCCTTTACTTTCATAACCCAGTGGGACGGACGACCGACACGACCGGCGAGAGATCTGGCGCAGGACCGACTTTCTACATGCCCATCCGACGCATGGATCATCTTTAACTTGTCGGACAATCAGGTGATCAGTTACCAACGCGGGAATCGAACCCACGACCAGCCGCTCTCTAAGCCAGTGGACCACGTTACGGGCTTGTGGGAATAAATGCGTGGAGGCGAAAGGAAGATCTTCCGACCGAGCGAGGTGGTATGCCCGGTCAGGCCGAAGCCCACGTGATACATTTCAGCTGTCGTATATATACCGACGCGCTTAGAAAACTTCGATAGCGCGATGCAGGAATGTTAGGCGAATTGTGGGTACCGCCACATCACTCCCCCCCGAAGACCGGAGGTCGAATCTTGAAGTCTTGTCGCTTGAGTCGCCAGTGCCAGTGAGTTCCAGTGAGTCGGAACTATTGCAGTGAGTCCCAGTGAGTCGGAACTGTAAGCTGCTGCACGGGATCCAGTGAGTCGGATAAGCTGCCGTGCGGGGCCGATGCTACGTGCTGACCAGGAGAGATGTGCTCTGCTTGCTGACCGGTCGGTGTAGTGAGAAAGCCCGATGATGCCGATGCGGAGTCGCCCAGGCCGCGGTACATTGCGGCTAGTGGACGATGTACCCGATGAGGCGGTGCTGGCTGGCGCGGTGCGGAGGGGCGGGGAGTGATGATGATGAAGGAGGCATGTTCTGTCGAGGGTCACCAATGTGGGAATAAATGCGTGGAGGCGAAAGGAAGATCTTCCGACCGAGCGAGGTGGTATGCCCGGTCAGGCCGAAGCCCACGTGATACATTTCAGCTGTCGTATATATACCGACGCGCTTAGAAAACTTCGATAGCGCGATGCAGGAATGTTAGGCGAATTGTGGGTACCGCCACAGGCTTTACAAAAAATCTCGTTACTTTATCATGCGCAGTGTTATTATTGGCCAAACAAATACACATAATATTCTGTACGACATAATTGGCAGGTAAATTACAAAATGTGGAAAAAATTGAATTTTTTAAAAGTTGATTCTACGCTGGATTCAAGTGTCTAAAACTAAGCCACAGATTCGCTGGCGAGTCTTTATTATTTTTCTGGACGATAAAACTCGATGATAATGATTAAGGCGCACTTGATACTGTAAATTAAGGAGTTCTAACCAGCTTTACGAGGTTGTATAATTTTACGATCCAGGGCTCGTATTTCATAATGCTTTCTCGGTTTGAACGCAAACATAAGTACGATTAGTCAACTTACATAAAGGCCTGTATTCACTTTGATTAGTGCAAGTGCAAGTGACTAGTAATTGAGGCAGTGGAGTGCAGGTGTGTAGTGCAAGTAGTGTCCAATTCTTGTTTAGTGGCTCTTTAGTAATTTAATTTAGTAAATTCAGTAGTAGCTGTCAACACGAGCGTCCAAGTTTCAAAAATAAAACTGCCATTTTGACATGTCCTTCATTTTTAATATTGGTTTTATTAAAAACGAGCTTTTGCCCGCGGCTTCACTCGCGTTAAGAAGTATTATTATGTATACAAACTTTGATCCCTTATTTTCACCCCTTGGAGGTAGAATTGATCAAAATCCTTTCTTGGCGGATGCTTACGTCATAACATCTACCTGCCAAATTTCAGCCCGATCGGTCCAGTGGTTTGGGCTGTGCGTTGATAGATCAACATGTCAGTCAGTCACCTTTGAGTTTTTTGTGAGACCATGAAGTATTTTATATGTCCTTTCCCAGGACTCAAAGTATCTCCATGCCAAATTTCAGCAAAATCGGTTCTGACTTCTGAGGTATAAACGTGAAGAGGTAACAGACAGACAGACACACATTCGCATTTATAATATTATTAGTATATTAGTAAGTTATAAGTATGGATTAGTATGGAAGTAATTGAAAGGGTGTCCTTTTGTACTTTTAATAGGTACATATAATAATGATATACTATATCTATGGACGCTTCACACAGCACACCACGTCATTCTGGCCCATAAAGTTAATATACCTAGCGGAATAATAGTCACAATATCGAGCTGTCAAACGAAACCAAAATTGGTTTTCATCTGTCACGCACTTGCACTCGCAAAAAATAGAACACGCTTTTAATCACGTTACTACGCAGCCGACTAGTCACTTGCACTAATCAGTCGCTGTCCACACTTACTTTCTACTAATCACTCATCACCTGTACTAGTCACCTGCACTTTATCACTAATCAAAGTGAATACAGAACTAATCACGTTACTACGCAGCCGGCTAATCACTTGCACTAAACAGTCGCTGTCCACACTTACTTTTTCCTAATAACTAATCACCTGCCCTAATCACTTGCACTTATTACTAATGAAAGTGAATACGGGCCTTAAATGGCGTTTCAGTAGTTACATATCAGTCAATAGCTGAACTGTAAACGCTATTTCATAATTTGTGGGTTATTTTAACCTTTTATGAGTTTTATATTTAGTTCACCTCTTGCCTCTCTCCCCTTTACAGTAATCTTAATAATAAAGTATATTTTCAATCAGCTGTTATTAATGTGACTTTTGCAAAAAATTACAATAATACCTCTATGACATCCATTACACGGTAGGTTTTGCTGTCAGTTTTATCACAATCATGGCCGTGAATGATGGATAACCTACCGTGTAAGAGCGTGACAGACGGTTGCATGAAGCTGATTGACGAAAATCTGGATATTTTGATTATTGCTTCATGCAATCATCAGTCGAAACGTATACGTTTCTAATTTTTTTCCAATTTCGTCAGATGTGACAAGACTCACTCAAAATTCATGACATACTTTTGAAAATTTTGGCTTTGCCTGACAAAACTGAAGAGAATTGAGTGACCGTCTAATATACTATTCGTCAGTCCATCAGTCACCATCAATCAAACATAATTCATGATTGACGGAATTGACTGTAGCTTGCATGAGCGTGTAATGGATCCTCTAGGTGATCGCACATATTTTATCAGCACCGTACGCGCCGCATTTTAGAATTCGTTGTTTCGACGACGTCACAAAATACGGCACGTACGGCGCTGACAAATGTGCGATCACCTTATGATTGCGGCCATTTAAAATGTACAAGCAGTCAAATTAATATGTAAAATGGAATAATAGCACGTCTAAAATATTTATCGCACACCCGTAACAGACATGGCTACTGGAACTGTCTGCTCTTGACGTTTTAATAGCTTGGCCACTTCAATTATATGAAACATGTTTAAAGTTAAAAATAATTTATGTAAAAGTTTGTGATGTTATATTTCGTTTTCACAAAAACGACTGAACTGAATAATTTTTCATTTAATATGTAGAAGTTTGGTTTTTAGATACGTAGGCTACGTTTTATTAACAAAACTTAGTGTTTAGGCTACTTTTAACTCATACTGCAATGCGCGCACAATACGACGTATTTGGCGCCTCTTCACAATCGGCGTCGCCGATTCGGCGATCATAGGCGATTACGAGCGAGCACGATTGTGTAGAGGGCTACTCGCCTGTAGTCGGCGATGATCGTGCTTAGACGCCGTTGTGATCGCCGCGATCGGTGACTTGTCGGTTTTTTGGACACGCATCAAAGGGAATCGCGTGTAGTCGGCTGCACGTGCCCACACGATCGCCGATCATTCATTCACCGGAGGACAGCGGAGCAGTGCGTACGTCCGTCGCGTCGGCTTTTGTTTATAAAATAAAATACCTAGATACCTATAACTGGACAATAGGATCACCTATTAAATTGTTTAGGTAGGGGAGACTGGGTATATAATATGTATACTATGAACTACTGTACAGTAGAAGTGTTTCTTATGAAAGCTTTGGCCGTAAATGTAAATCAGAATTAATTTCCTAGGTAAAAAACAGTTTGGTGGTAATTAGTTGTTTCAATCGTGCCCAGTCTACCCTATAGGTATTTACAATTTATTATAATATAATAATAATTGCTTTGTTCTATTGCGATTTGCGATGAATGCTCAAACACCACCATCTTCTCTTCTTCCATTTTCTTTTCACAACTTTTCGTTGAACTATATTGCTAAAATGATTGTAAATTGAAATTAAACTAATTGTAGCTGCAGCTATGACCTCCACGTCCATCGATGGCTTGCCGCTCAATGAATGAACATTGAACGCGGACGATCGTGTGGATGCTTGCACGATGATCGTGGCGATTACCTTGCCGATCACAGGCGATCAACGAGTGCCGATCATCGCCGATTGTGAAGAGGAGCCATTAAACCAATAAAACCCTTACTAATAAAAATATTGACTCTGTTTTGTTCTTATCTAACACATTAGGCATCTACCTTGAAGGACAAGAACAGAACATTGTCTAACAACCTGAATGCACAGTGTAGATCTTTTATTAGTAAGGGACTTATTGTCCTAGTGGCCTGGTTTCCTTAGAACCGTGAAACATGTTCTATATTTCGGCATAAGTCATGTGCTAGAAATGGGACGGCCCTTAGTAAATGTTTCCGGGCATTTAATATACGCCAGATAAAATCTATAGCGTATGTGGACTGGAAGCACAGTATAAATAATATTCAGTATTATGAATTCAAATTATGGGATCAGACATGTTAGTATATAGCGACTTAACTATTACGTAAGCTTGGTCACAACAACCAAGCCAATGTCACAACATCTAAAGGCAAAGGGTGGAGCAGCATAATATCTAAGGAAATCGGAAAATGTCGGATCTACTGGCCGCTACAATGGGACCACACCGTTAAAAACACTAACATTTTAATTAATAATTATGTAATTTATAAAACAATAAATATATATTTATTTATCATATGTATATATTATAATCTATTCCATTATTTTAAAAAAACGTCCATGGCTTGATGGACTACAATTAATTAAACTTAATAATATTATTTCAATTATCCTTGGTGCGAAAAATCTATATAATAAGATAACAAAAAAGGATATGTGTGAACAGCACATAGACGGCCCCAAATTTTATAAAAAAGAAACTATTACGTAAGCAGCCAATAATAAGTCGGAGAATTAGTGACATATTGTGAGTGACAAATAACATAATAATCACTGTCGTCTAAATGGTCAGTTCACAATGCATTGTGAGGAAGTAAGGCCATATTGTGACTGACTGATCGGGTGGCAACTCTGAAAATTCAATGTGTATCTTCTTGGGGTAATGTTGTTCAGTTTTGAATGACTTACTTAAAAATATATTCCACCGCATCGTCTTGTCGCATCTCGGAATTTACCGATTCCAAATGGTCTTAGGCCCTAATAGAATTTTAAACTCAGAATGCACAATTTTTGTACTTGTAATAATAACTTGAAATACGGAACAATTAAATATAGCGTCACACGCAGTAAAACTTGTGTTTGTACAGAGATAGTTTGATTTCAGGATCAGGACTAATGTTATTGTACTGTTTGTTATTTATACTGTGCTTGAGGGCAGTTTTTTAGTGCCACACAGGAGATGGATTTCATTATTATTCATTATGAAGAAATTCATACATGACCTAAATATTTTTACTTACTAGTTACTATTAAAGAAATCAGTGACACTTTAATAATATACTATGGGGTTACTCCCACTATTACTAGTGGACTACATTTAAAAATACGTCAATGTACTGGCAGCAGAGGCGGCGTAAGGCATGGGCGGTGTGGGCGACCGCCCACGGCCTCGTGGTCCTAAGGGGCTTCGCGCCCCTTGGACCACGAGGTTTTTTTAAAGGATTTACAAGTTTTGATACTCATATATTTATAAAAAGTTTAATAAAGAAATAAGTATGAGTACTTATCAAAAATTATTTCTTTCCAATTAAATCCGTCTGTTTACGTCACTCATCAAAATCCTCGGGCTCGCAAAATATATTTTAGGGGGCCTCGCAAAATAATATATCTTGCCCACATTAAATTTAGGTCTTGCCCCGCCTGGCAGTTCGGAATTTCGGAACGAATCAACAATATTATAGTGTAATTCTAGATGTCTTAAGCTAGCAGAGCAGCAAGAAGACCGTTGGTTCGCACTCGGGAGGATACAGGTTCGATCCCGGGTGAAGGCGTGTATCAATGAGACATTTTCAGTTTTCAAGTACCTACATAATACGAACACTCGTACGGTGACGGAAAACATCGTGAGGAAATCCGCACATGGTTGGTCCCAGAATGGTCCCAGACGTATTGACCTGCTCATTCCTCTGATCTTGGCCGATTATTTTGCGAGAAATATTGTATTAATCATCCACAATGGAACAAACGCAATATTACACGCTGCCATTATTTCCATCCTTTTCAAATTCTCCGCAGTTAAAATCCAAATCATCCAAATTATGAACTGAAAACTCAATAATTGAGTGTTTTCGGATATCGTGGGCTATGGGGAAGGTATCTGATGGCATACCGTCGGCCAGAATGACTAATGAAATTCCCCGCAACGCTCCTAATGCGCTGGGCTGTGTGTACATTGTTTTGTCATCTTCATCATCATTACCTCTGTAGTCCAGTGGGAAACACACTAGGCCGAAAAAACGCGGCCGAAGTTCAGCATAATTACGCCTGTAATATATTTTAAATTACTGATGACATACCACGCCGAAATTACGTCGCGTTATATTGTATGCGTAGCGCATTGCTATCATGCTGAACTTCGGCCACGTATTTTCGGCCTAGTCTCTTTACACACTTAGAGTGTGTTTTCGACTCTCGCGTTGGAAAAAGTATATCCATCGTTTGGTTAGGACGTCATCAGCTGATTGTCTGACAAGAAAGATGATCCATTTGTCGGATAGGCAGATAAAATGTTGCCAATCCCGCCGGGTTATGTAAGTACAGGAAGAAAGATTCCTCTTGTGTACAGTGCACACACTCCGGCACTATAAAACTACTCCTGCTAAGCTGGACTGGTTTCAATGAAACCGGCTACCGACACCGAAAATTGTGAGTGGCATAATTATTATTATTTAAACAAGAAAATATATTATAATACTTACCATACATTTTCACTCATTAGTAAAAATAGCATAAATGATTAAATTTCAGCCTAATCGGGGTCAGAAAACATTCTAAATTCACTTTCAAAATATAGTAAGAAAGACGGCCTTTAATAAAATATACTATCCTTGTGATGAAAATATATTAACCTCCATCACGCCAAACAACGGCCCTGTCTAATTTCGTTAGCAATTACATGAGCCAAAGGTTGTCAATATATTCTATTGCCGTATTGCCTGAGACGTGAGAAGATTTCAGAGCGAAGCCATTACTCCGTTGTGTTGCGGTGCGTTGCCACAACGTCGGTGTATCGCTGTATACACAAAATTATTTTGTTTTGTCGTTGGACGCGATGTTACAACGGATTGACCTAACGTTTTTACTACGACAATCCATTGATCGTCCCTTTGTCAAGCTGGAGAAAGGATGACAATAATATTATTATGTTCTTTACCGATATTTTCATCGCCGAGTAAAATTGGTGTGGTAATAATATTCCAGCAACGTGTTTTGATTTCATCGCGTCACCGCAGCGATGAGGCAACGCAGATGCGTTGTTATTTTTCCGACATTGCAACGTACCGCGGCGCTACGGAACGTGGCCTCGCTCTAATGCGGGAAAATAGAAATAATCAACATTTTTGCATTCGGCGAGGGTCAATAAAAACGATTTATTTTTGTTAATTATTACGGACGGGGGAACAATATTTGTTATTTATGGAGGGGCTACGTTGTTAATGAGTTTAGTCTGCGTCAGAAGTATTTTAACCGACTCTAAAAAGCGGATTAATTTGTTGTGTATTTTTCGGATAATTATTTACTTCTATCAGTGCAATATTCTATTTGCTATGGTATACAAGTAACTGCAAAAGTAGTTGTACTGTTGACTGGGTCTTTATCTAGATTTTTATAACATATAGTCACAGGCCAAAGCCTGTAATTATAATAAACAATGAACATGTTTTATTATTTCTTTCAACATCTGTACCTTGCCTTACATCCAACTATGAAGCGTCTAAGAAATATTTTTAGGCCATTGTAAGTCACGAAACGAATAAAAGTAATATATTTTAAGAGATATGTTCGTACATATTAAAAATACTTTTGCTTTTCACTACATATTATACGAACTGTAATTTTAGAATGTTCTACGATATGAACGTATTTAATATGCATGCCGTACGCGTAGAACATTTTATGTCTTCATTTATTAAGCTTGACTAAACTAATGCATTTGCTATTCGTACCGACTTTCAAAATGGGGAAGGTTATTTATAAATGTAAAAAAAATTCCATAACAATATTTTTAATCTATTGCAAAGTAATTATCGCGGGTTTTGAGCGCGGAGACCGAATCAAGAAATTCCGTAACGAAAAAAACCCTAACAGAACGTCGTTTCAGTTCGGCAGACTTCAGCACGGTGTTTGTGTGCGTGCGACTAGGCGTCTAGACTAAGTGTAGACTAGCTATTGCTCTGCTGTAGCTTTACCGCGGCAGTCCCCGAGTGCCACACGAATTATTTGTTGCTATAATAATTCGTCTCATTTGAATCCTTATGCACTATTCCTCAGTTATTGAAGTTTGCTTTGTCTTGAATAACTTCTCTTACTTTTATTAATTTTATGGTTCGGTCCGGTTTAAAAGTTTGTTTAGAGCTTGCCTACTTGGAAGTCGTGGGCTCGACTTTAGAGTAAAAATCAGTAAAAAGGTGATACAATGATTGAACATAATGATTGAATCTAAAATAGGTTTCTGAAATTAACTCAATATTATAGTGAAATGGGTTTAAAATATTCCGTAACAATTAATTCACAAAATTTAAAATAAAATGATTCATACATACCTATCATGTAATTTTATTAGAAAAGTCAGCGACCTCTAAGTAATCGAGAATAAACACTTAAATAGAGGAATAGACAGACAGACAAGCCGACAGCGTAACCTCGTTAGGATTATTTTTTTGTCTTTACACACTTTTTTTTCTGAGTATTATCTGCAATCAATCCACGGATTATAAGCAGATGTGGTGAACTGAAACACACTAAAACAGTTTACAATCCCACCAACCAGTAGGCTATAGCGGCAACCATACCACCCGATAATATATAACCACCCCCCCATTGAGACCCCTATAATGGGGTCGTTAACTGTTAATGATGATGAATGTAGTGAGCTCACTAAGTTCAGCATCAAGTTATTAATTTTAATTAGAAATTAATTAATTTTGTCACATTAACACAGAGAGATTAAAATCAAATTAGTGTTAGATTCAAATCAGTTTGGAACTAAGTACATAAAGGATTTTGGGGTAAGCATTCAAGACCTTTCCCTTACCTTATACAAACAGTTTTATTAGACTTAGTGAATACATGATTAAAGTAATTACTAAATAAATAGAAATAAACAAAGTAAGTAGGTACAAAATAATGTAGCAGTAATAAATTGTTATTATTTGAAAGTGATGATGCCCGCAACTCTGTTACGCCAAAATTCGTTTATCACGCGGAAACCGTACTATTTTCCGGGATCAATAGTATCATAATATTTTATGTCCTTTTCCGGGACACAAAGTATCTCCATACCAAATTTCAGCTATATCTGTTCAGCGGTTTGGGCATAAAGATGTAACAGACAGATACACTTTTGCACTTAATGTAATACTGTGTGGATAATAATATACCAAAACGCTCGCGTGGTTTTGTGGTTTAAGAGTGGATTTTGACTTGGAGGTCGTAGGATTGTTCCTCCTTTCCTTCCTCGCGTTCGAAAAATGAGTTTGGTAAGCAATTCAGGCTGATCACAGCTGATTATCTGAATTCTGACGAGTACGATGATACATAATATTACATGCGTCAGATCACTCAAGGGAATGTTATTATTCGAATATATTCGAATATTTCTTAAAAGATATTCGAAAATATTCGAATAATAACATTCCCACTCAGATGGGCAGGAAAACATTTGGTTTTGTGCCTGACTCGTCTCGTCTCGTCAGTCGTGTTGGTTGGTACTACTGGAGTCCAGCCATTTTTTTATTCCAATAAAGGTTCAGAGGTAAAATATTTATGGGTAACGTAACTAGTCTCAAAGGAATAAGATATTTAAGAAATACCTACGAAGTGCAGTGGGCTAACTTGTAAGTTCTTAAACTGTTTAAACTTCAAATCCGCTCTCGTAATACTTAGACATCGATGTAACGTACATAGAGACAATACATCTATGTATAATAATAATATTATTAAATGTACAATTTATACATTCTCGTTGGAGGAGTAAATTAAACACAAAATACTGTATCACTCGACACTCCCACTCGACTGCTCGTGGATGATAGAAGAAGTCTCTCGACATTCCTATAATATCATCCCCACTATAATTGCAGCTAGTGGGCGTGTCTGACTTTATTTATCAATACACTACATTAAACAAGTACTGAGTTTAATTATTTGTTTGCATCAAACAGACTTCGATACCACTGTATTGATTGATATGTATGGTGCGAATAGAGCACGGCAATTTTTTGTAGAAGTTATATTTTGAGGGGTCGAGTAACACATACCTTTATTTACATACATACCTTTATTACAATTTACTATATTATTATGAAGTGTGCCTCTGTCTCTACTATTTTTTGTCTCTTTCTTTTGGAAACTTCACGACGCATTTGTCAATTTTTCTGCTATGCTCACTGAACTCACGAGTCATGACGAATATAGCGTTATGGTCTTTTTGTGATTTCCAGAACGCGTCGCGTCGTGGCCGTTATCATTAGAGCCACAACGCAAATTTCGCGTCGTGGCTGTTTCACTGTGACCACAACGCGTTATGAGCCATTTTTCCGCGTTTTTGGCCTTTGAGCGTAACATATAAACATTTTACACGAAATGCGAGATCCTGCGATATGGTACGTCAATGAACCTAGTTGATTATGCAACGTACCAACACTTTCAATTTTAGTTTACGAATATGCGCTACGTGCATTCAATTTAGTCGAAACTTTCTGCATATTTTAAGAGCTTATGAAGCATAAATTACCGCTTTATACCTTTGAATATGCCCACGCAAACACACTCTACATAATATCTATATTTATAAAATTACATGTCCTGACTGACTGACTGACTGATTCATCATCGCTGAGCAAAAACTGTTAAAGTTACAGCCACGAATTTTAGTGAGTAGGGTTATTTTATTAAGTAGACACCCAATAAGGAAGGTATTTTGAAAATTTTACCCCGAAGGGGGTGAAATAGGGGTTGAAAGTTTGAATGAAAGTCCGTCATATCTTAAGTTAGGAACATCAAATCCATTTCCGTTATTATACTATGCTAACGCGGACGAAGTCGCAGGCAACAGCTAGTTACATTATATATTGATAAATATTACAGTAGACACACGAACTATGTGCAATACGATGTAACCTAGAGTTTGGCAACTCTTTTTGGTGAAGGGTTGAAAATTATAAACTACGAGCTATTGCCCGCGGCTTCGCTCGCGTTAAGAAGTATTATTATATACAAACTTTCATCCCCTATTTTAACCCCTTGGAGGTTGAATTGGTCATAATCCTTTCTTAGCCGATGCCTACGAGTTACGACCTGCATGCCAAATTTCAGCCCGATCCGTCCAGTGGTTTGGGCTGTGCGTTGATAGATCACCATGTCAGTCAATCACCTTTGAGTTTTATATATTTAGATTGCAGAGCTTTTATCACGGGCTTTTAGCGCGGCGACCGAATCAAGAAATTCCGTAACTAAAATAACCTAACACTTCCCACAACACCAACCGAGACGTTGTCGCACCGATGTGCCGGTCGGTACGGCGCTGCCGTACATCATCTAACATCGTTTCAGTTCGGCAGACTTCGGCACGGTGTTTGTGTGTGTGCGATTAGACGTATATGAATCATTGCATAAGTTGATAAAAAATGCTATGCAATAGCATTACAGACCTATATCTATTTTACCGACTCTTAGCAAAATATTTGAAAAGATAATTTTAAAACAGCTATTGGTACATTTTAATTTAAATAATTTATTACACGGAAATCAATACGGTTTTACTAAGGGTCGTTCCACAACGGATGCTGGTATAGGTCTTCTATGTAGTATATTTGAAGCTTGGGAGGAATCGCAGGATGCCTTAGGTGTCTTCTGTGACCTCTCTAAGGCCTTCGACTGTGTCGAACACGCTACATCAATCAGGAAATTGCACCACTATGGCATAAGAGACTCAGCACTCAACCTTTTGACATCTTACCTCAAAAATAGGACTCAAAGGGTTGAAATTAATAATAAGAGATCTAATGGAACCAAAATAGAATTAGGTGTCCCACAGGGATCTATTTTGGGCCCATTTCTTTTTCTCATCTACATAAATGACCTACCTTATCTAGTTAAGGACAATGATAATGAAATAGTACTTTTTGCTAATGACACTTCACTTATTTTTAAAGTGAAGAGACAACAGTCTAATTACGACGAGGTAAACAGTACTCTTTCAAAAGTAGTACATTGGTTTAATGTTAATAATTTACTTTTGAATTCTACTAAAACTAAATGTTTAAAGTTTACTTTGCCCAATGTACGGCAAGCTCAAACCAATGTACTATTAAATGATGAGAAAATGAATTTGGTGGACACTACTGTGTTTTTAGGTATTACACTAGATAGCAAATTACAGTGGGGTCCTCATATTGCTAAACTCGCAGATAGACTCAGTTCTGCAGCATATGCAGTCAGAAAGATTAGGGAAATTTCTGACGAAGACACTGCACGATTAGTTTATTTTAGCTATTTTCACAGTAGAATGGCATATGGTATCCTATTATGGGGAAACGCTGCCGATTTAAATACTATTTTTGTGCTGCAGAAGCGAGCTATACGTTCGATTTACAAAATGTCTACATTTGAATCTTTGAGAGAAAAGTTTAAAGAAATTGGTATTATGACAGTAGCTTCTCAATACATTTTGGATAATGTATTATATGTTAGAAAAAATATTTGTAAATTTAAAGTCAAAGGTGACATTCATTGTAGAAACACCAGAAATAAGCACAAGCTAGATTTGCCAGTGATCAGACTTAGTAAAGTCAGTAAATCTTTTAAAGGTCAATGTATACGCCTTTTCAATAAAATCCCAGAAAACGTTCAAAATCTTTCCATTAATAAATTTAAAAAAGTAGTCAAAGAGCGTTTGTGTGCCAAAGCCTATTATAAGGTCAATGATTTCATAAACGATGGCACATCTTGGGAGTAGGATGGCTGCTTGCAAGGCTACTTCTACATTATTATATGACTTACAATAATTATGTAATTTAATTATTAATTGACATTGTATATTTTTAAGTTACAAATTTTGTAAATTTTATTTTAAAAAGATTAATTTTTTTCTCACTTTTTTGGTAAAAAGTGGGACCCCGTGCGAGTTTCTTACGCCGGTTCTTCTCGCCGGGTTAGTTCCCGAACCGGTGGTAGGCACCAGTAGTATCAACGTTCTGAAAGTATTTTTTTAAAATCTATTCAGAAATAAAACAATTTTTATTTTTATTTATTTATTTATTTTTTCACTACCGCGGCAGTCCTCGAGTGCCACACATATTTTTTTAATTTGGTTTTCTGGCTTGGATGATGAATAGAGACGCGTTCACGATTTGTATAACGTTTCTTATTTTTATTCGTTCTGTGGGGTGTACTTTAAATAAATACGTGTGGCACTCTGGGACTGCCGCGGTAAAGCTATTGCATAGAATTTTTTACCAACTTATGCAATAATTCGGTTACGTCTAATCGCATCTAGTCGCACGCACACAAACACCGTGCAGAAGTCTGGCAACGCCGCACGTTTCGTTAACGGAATTGATTCGGTTGCCGCTCTCAAATCGCGTAAAGCTATACAATAGCTTAAAAAATATTTTATAGCTGTATATAACACCCACAAACATATTAGTGGTTGTGCAATAGAATCTAACAGCTGGACCACCTTTGAAATAATTTGCGTCTGGCCGTAATTGGTTTTGGCGGTGAAACCGTCAATATAGATTCTCCGCATAATTTACTGCGATTTAAACTGTTAGATAATGACTGTGCTAATGTGATTTAATAGATATTTAATTTTGATGCATTCTTATTATTATTATCGACATAATATTT
Source organism: Lysandra bellargus (assembly GCA_905333045.1). Taxonomy (NCBI): domain Eukaryota; kingdom Metazoa; phylum Arthropoda; class Insecta; order Lepidoptera; family Lycaenidae; genus Lysandra; species Lysandra bellargus. Next base: position 4,764,118 of record HG995354.1, read on the forward strand.
GATATATTTCTATACGCAACGCATAATATATTTTATGATGTTATTACTTAATTTGGACTTTTTCATTGATAGTGCATATTATAATATTTGTTTCTGACGTGGTGACAGAAGACACGGACGCTTTCTTTAGTGCCTTCTGCACGTCGAAAAAGTATGATAATTTAATCCTTCAGGCCCCGCGCGAACACCGGTGATCGCGACAACAATAGAATACAATAGCAATTCCTGGAAATTCCGACTGAAGTATTAAAAGACATTTCAGCAGTATATTTTACAGTCAGTACAATTATTATTGACAAACAAGTTTGTTTGCATATTTTTGCCATTTAAAGTGCATATTTGGGCACTTTGATGATGCGTATTATAATCTAAATAATATGATTTAACAGTGCTACGCAACGTTGTAGTTATAAAATCGAAAAAATTGTAAAGTTCCTGCTGCTTTTATTCTAACCAACTTTTATTTTTAGTAAGGGAGCCCAAGAGAGGATTTCGCGACTTGCTCGTCGTCGCGTGTCAGATTAAGCTTGCATAGGCTTCCGATATGTATCTACTTATCGTAGTATAGAAATAAGATTTCTCACGTGGTGGGTTAAAAAAACGTTATTTTCGAGTACTGAAATAATATCGGATCTATCATATTAAGATAGGGAATGTTTTGTTAATACCCCAGAGAAGCTTCCACATAAAGCACTGACGATTTAAAGGTTAGGCGAACCTGTACGGACATTTAAAAATAAAAAATAAAAAAAGTGTGTCAACTCCGACGCACGACTGGAGTTTACTCCTTAAGTACGAGTATCTAACCATACGCAAAAAGAGTTTATTCAACTGAAAAAAGATTAATATAATATGAAATCAGATGTTCCGGCAATATTATCTACACCCCTTTCTGCCATAGTTATTTCAAAATATTTTTTTCTCAATTCTAAGGCCAGAATCGAATAGAGGAGAAAAATCCAGGAAGATCAAGCCGAAGAAACTCATATCCAAGACAAATAGTTGCCGAGTTACAAGCATTCAAACTTTGACATTGACAGCTCGGCAACTGTCAAACGTCTTACTAAAGTAGCCATAACTCCGCTTCCAATAGGCCTAGAGGAGTTATTTTTCAGCTTAAAATAGTAATTACCTAGGTTCCTGTACAAAAATTAACTTCAAAATATTAAAACACTAAAAAATATATACATAAACATTAAATTTACTACAAAATATTTCAACTCTAAAAAATATTTTTTAGTATTTAAATATTTTGTAATAAATTGACTATTCATATATATATTTTTTAGTATTTTACTCTATTTTTTAGTGTTTAAATATTTTGTAGTAAATTTAGTAAAAAAAATTTATACACAAAAAAATTGCGCACCTTGCGCCGCTCGGAGTGGGCTGTGTTATGTGTTTTTAGTTACGGAATTTCTTGATTCGATCGCCGCGCTCTAAGCCCACGATAAGAGCTATGCAATAGTTTTAAAATGTATCATGCAGCAGTAACTTTGGTAACTATAGCTCTACATAACATTGAGGTGTTTTGTTACTTTAACATGCTATAGTCAAAAAGCAAGACAAAGATTAAAGACATGAAACATGTGCTATAGATCACAGGCTTTGCGTTCCGAATGTTTTATTCGTCGCAATATAATATTCGTCATTGACTAAAAAAATCAAATATATTGACAATAAATAATAATAATAATAATAATTCGTAAAGCAACGAAATGCCATGTTTTCATATTAAATAGTTTTGGTAAATATTTAGAGCTGATGTTGCCTGCTAATCCTAATTTGACTCGAGAAAAATCTTATCTTCCGGGACTCGATATATTTTATCTCTATACCAAATTTTATCAAAATCTGCAGGCAGTTTTAAAGTGAAGGTTGAATAGGATTTAACATGTATCATATTAATTGCAAATAAACAAAAATATCACCCTTCAAACCATGAAAAAATATTTTTTTCATTAAGTACCTACTTCTCTTTACGAGAAAAAATATATTTCCATGTTATTTTAAATATAAAAACTTTTCGTGGAAACTTCGGGAAATAAAACAACCCTCTTCCGAAAAGCCGCGGATCCTTATCAGAAGACCCTATCTATAACTTTACGCTTAAAAATATTATATACAAGGTTGTACCTTTATCATTTTGCCGAATATTTTAGGTATAATATTATTTTCACAGTTTGTAATGTTTTTTATTTATAAAGAATATTGGTTACTCTAATAAGGATTTTGTTTAATCTAACCGCTAAAATAAACTCTCTTTTTACCAATTTTTACAAACATAATTTACAAATTAATACTACCTACCTACAAACTTAAAATATAAAACAATAATCTAACAATAATTATTATTATTATAATATTTTGTAAATGGTCATAGCGTAGCTTAGCTAACAATACCGCGTAAGTCGAAAATTGGTCATTTTGACTTTTATACTTCATTGGATAGATTTTGTCGGCGCGCATCCAATGATGTTAGAATTTTGTTTAAATTGTCCAATCACAGCGCGTTATTCAAGTAGTTCTGGCACCGCGCAACTCGTTTGTTGTGTCACAACCGCGTAAGTCGTCAGTCCACCATACTATCTTGTGTTGATGTGTGACCACGCAGCAAATTTATTGTATGTTTTTGTCTATTACAGTATTATCAGAGAGACAGACACTTCTGATGGACCAAAAAGGAAATCCAACTCGATTATTTATTATTTTGTAGTTTAATAGAGTGTAATTACTGCTATTTTAGATGTATTCTAAACTTTAATTATAGATCGGCGGTTTTTCAATGTAACGTTCATTGACTTCGGCGATATTGTTAACTATTTTATGGGGGGCACATGACATCTTTCTTCTAAAAAGCCCTAATAATTTAGTTGCAATAGCTCGTACTGCTACCCATTACACTAATTGAGGCTTCCAAACCGTTTTTCACTGACCTTATAAAAGTTATGATGAACTCCTGAGGTATACCGCCCTACTCTTCTTGTATAGCCCACCCGGAGGTTTTGAAGGGTATCTGCGGCAGGAGTCCTGGCCCTGACCCTCCTTTGGTGTTCGCCTCATGGCTTTTCTATAGGATTATGGTCTGGGCTTCTTGCTGGTCCAATGCGTAATCGAAATACCGACCCCGGAGAGATATTGACGAACTATCGCAGCAACGTGCGGTCGACCATTGTCCTGCATCAATATGAAACCTTTACCAACTAACGTCGTATGGCACCGCATGATATCCTAGCACGCCCTGAATGTAGCGATGGGCATTCAAAGTGCCAAGGCACGGCCCGGTTTCGAACTCAAGATTGGTTTTTGCACCAAAAGAAATACCGCCCCAAACAGTCCCGGAATCCCCGCCAAATGGAACCATTTCGTCAATGCACACCCCCGCAAATCGTTCTCATTTTCTAAGGTATACTTTCCTGCGACCATTGCTACCATAATGATTGATTTTATACTGATCAGAGAAGAGTACGACCCGCTATTACTCCAACGACCAATCAACGCAAGAACGGGCGAAATTAAGCTGGGCTTGACGGTGTGCTGGGGCTAATTTTGGGCCGTTAGCGATTTTTGTGAAGTTAAACAACTGTCTGCAAGTATTCGTTGTAAAGTCCACTCACTTACTGTAACCCATCCTGTTAGATTTAGCCCGATGTCATTCTGAATCTGGTCGCCTGGTAAAGTTTAGAGTTAATAAATAAAAAGAAGCTATGGATACGAAAATGGACGAGAATGTCTGAAAGTTGAATAATTTTGGCGGTAGGTAACTAATCCCTCGATCGTGGAAAAAACGAGACACATCACACAATAGATTTGTATTATCGCGGTCGCGTCACGCGTGCGACCGCTTGGGGCTTGAAGCACTAATGAACTCGACTAATTCGACTGGGTCGGACTTGTTTAGCTGGCGCGCCAGTAGCGCGGACGCGTGGTGGGAGGTGCTACTCGCCCGCGAAAAATAGAATAAAATGGATTGACTCGACTAAATTACTTACCAATCTACTTGACTAATTTACTAAAAAAAAATAGTGTTCAGACACGCTTAGCTACTAAAATACTCGCTACTTAACTAAAATACTGGCCTAGTGCGAACTAGTCTTAAGCGACGATAGGCGAAATCAAAAAGAGACTTTCATATGCCAGGTGAAAAAGGACGACGCGGATTCATCGCCAAATTAGTTTTTTCTCAATAACTCGATAAATATACAACATTTTAAAAATCTGCTAAGTCGGTTTCTCAATAATTCTATCATTTTTGAATACAAAGTGTTAAAATATTAACTTTGTGTAATGCACGGTTATATAACCGTGCATTATCATAAAAAATTCGTGAAAATTAGATGCATCTTTGTGATTTTTTTCTATCGAGAAAATTTCAAGATATCGTGTTTCCGCTAGGTCGGATCCTCGGAAATATAATGTAGTATCTATGTTTAAAAAATAAAACAATTCGGGGCTTATTTTCAAGTATAAAAATCTTATGTTATATATAAAATTCTCGTGTCACAATGTTAGTCAGCGAACTCCTCCGAAACGGCTTTACTGATTTTTACCAAATTTTATATGCATATTCAGTAGGTCTGAGAATCGGCTACTAGGTACTTTATATATTGATAAGTGCATTTGTTGAATAAATAATAGTAAATTACTACAACCTGAGACTGACAGCGACCATTGTTTGTGCGACGGGATAGCGATCGACGTTGCCATGGCGACACACTTATTTAGTCACTTCAATAAAATAATACGGGCGAAATACTTTATATTATGGCAAAGCAGCGTTTGCCGGGACAGCTAGTCTTATCTTATATATAAAATTCTCGTGTCACAATATTAGTCAGCGAACTCCTCCGAAACTGCTTTACTGATTTTTACCAAATTTTATGTGCATATTCAGTAGGTCTGAGAATCGGCTACTGGGTACTTTATATTATATTGATAAGTGCATTTGTTGAATAAATAATAGTAAATTATTACAACCTGAGACTGACGACGACCATTGTTTGTGCGACGGGATAGCGATCGACGTTGCCATGGCGACACACTTACTTAGTCACTTCAATAAAATAATACGGGCGAAACACTTTATATTATGGCAAAGCAACGTTGGCCGGGACAGCTAGTAAATTATAAAATCGTCAATTTTGGGTTAGTCGCCCGCTTTGTTATTAAGAAGAAATATGAAAGTGCTATATTAATACAAACCTCAGCGAGGCTCCACTACTGAGTGCGAGAACAGAATTTAATTTTGAATTAAGATTTAAGTGCCGCCTGCAAGTTCTGAATAAACTCTACTCATTTGCATTTGAAGATTTTCTAATAAGTCGGCTAAAGTTATGGCCGATTAGTCCCGGCCAAAGGCGTCTTAAATTTAAACACAAATCCTCAATTTTCTTCAAGTTAATTAGTTTTTGCTTTGTTGAAACGAAATTAGCTTATTTGGTTAATCAGGTGGAACGTAATGCCGAAGTTGATAATTTTAACGTTTAGCTCGCGGTTTCCTCTTTAATCGTAGGGTCAGTACAAAACAACACGACTAGGCGATGCGATCAATGTTTAAATGAGACATTCATAACTGAACTTTATTACCTACACAAGAAGACACACATTGAATTATTGGCATCCCGACACACTACGTCGTGTTTCGGGATGCCTATTCTAAAGAATCGAATCGCAACTTAATTTTGAATGTTAAAATTGCGAAGGTGAGTCGGCCTGTCTAAATGTTGGTTCTTCAGACTCAAACACCTAAACCAATATTGATGAAATTTGGTATTGTGGTTTCTACGGAAAAATACAAGGAAATTCCAAAAAAAAAACAGTAAATTTGATTTAGTCGCTAGCAACATACACGTAGTATGTACATTACGTATGTACATTCATAACTATTTATAGATTTGTAACACAAAACTATATACTTACTAAGTTTATGTGTTGCTCCATTGATACTAAAATAAACATTTCCTACATAGAGAATACCGCTCAAAGCGAACGTTTAGGCATTTCAAAGAGAACTAAAGTAGAGAATTCCAAAATTATCAACATAAAGCAAGCAAATATACGAGTTTATACAGCAATAGATTTGAATATTGTCGCTTATGTACTACCCATTATATTGTATTTAATTAATATCCATACTAATATTACAAATGCGAAAGTGTGTGTGTCTGTCTGTCAGTTTGTTACCTCTTCACACCCAAACCGCTGAAACGATTTTGCTGAAATTCGGTATGGAAATACGAGTTCTTTGAAAAAACATAGGATACTTTTTATCACAGAAAATGTACGGTTCCCACGCAATAAACTGATTTGCGGGCATTATCTAGTTGTAATTATAATTTACATATCGGGTATAAATACATTAGACATATTTTGGTGCTTATCCTTACTAATAATATAAAAGTTGAAATTGTGTCTATTTGCCTGTTACCTCTTCACGCTTAAATACCTAAACGTTTAATATTATTAAATTTAATAATAATATTAAAAAGCAAATAATCAGTAATCTTGCGTTTTTCCGTTATAAAATCACTCTGTGCTATTGCTCTAAAAGGCTTCATAAGGGCGCCCTTTTCTAAGGCCCTGAAGGTGTATAAAATAACCCAAACCACAATATAAATACCGAACCAGTAGGCCGACTTTAAACAAAGAGACGAATCGGCGCGGGTACCGCTGTAAGCTTGCTATGAATGTCTGAGCAACACTGTGTCACGGCGCGCGCCTGCCGAGTGCCGATATGACATATTCGTCAAACGTATAAATTTCAAGAACACTTCTATAACCTGCACGGTGCGAGCTGACATGCAAGTTGGCCTAGTCATGTTACTGAGGTGCAGCTATTTACACCGTGTTTCCGCGTCATACGAGTTACTTTCATGTGCGGGAGGATCTGTTGCTCGCATGCGAATTACTACAAGATTTTTTGTTTTTACTCGCTACTCGCTTGCCCACACCACAGATACAACTCGATTGATTTCACTGGGACATAACCTATCTACTCCGGCGTCCGCAGCGTGCATGGTGTGACCCAGATTGGCGAGTCAAGATGCTCTCGTGTGAGTACACAAGCACAGTAGCTGTCTACAGCTGTCACTTCAGCTTCTCGCATTGTCCAACCTATCCCTATGTCGGTCTACTGGTTCGTTGTGTGTATTGTGCCCAAACCCTCGGCCGCTGAGGCGATAGTAATGAAATACCAATATGCGGCCAGTCATCCCTAAACCATTGTATTTCCTTAACATTTCGCATGAGGTTGCAAACGCTTTCACTTTAAGCTTGAGATGGTAATATACAAGGTGTAACAAAACTAATTGATAATACTTTAGGGTGTATATTATGTGTCTTTCTATCTTCTCTTCTTCTTCTTATATATAAAAATGGGTTTTCAAATGCGTTAGTCGCGCTAAAACTCGAAAACGGCTGAACCGATTGAGCTGATTTTAGTCTTAAAATATTTGTAGTAGTTCAGGGAAGGTTTTAAAGTGACACGAAGGTCACCGGGACAGCTAGTACATATTATAAAACAAAGTCGCTTTTTTCCCTCATGTCCCTTTGTTCCCTTAAGGGCGGCCACATACATCAGTTTTCCTGATCCGATTTCCTGATTCTGTATTCCGAAACCGGGCCTACGAACGCAGTAAATTCATACAAAAGCAATTGCATGTCACACACATTCGATCAGTTTCCGTACGATTTTCTTTCGTGATACGGTTCCTGAATCTGGAAAAGTGATGTATGTGGCCGCCTTTCGGAGGCCCATTTCGGAAAACGGATCAGGAAATCGGATCAGGAAAACTGATGTATGTGGCCGCCCTTAATCTTTAAAACTACGCAACGGATTTTAATGATTCTTTGAGTGTTAGATAGCCCATTCATTGAGGAAGGCTATAGGCTATATTTTATCATACTAAGACTAATAGAAGCGAAGAAATAGAGGAAAATGTGGAAAAAACGGGGAAAATTATTTTAAAGGGCTAACTTGAACACGATAATCTCAGGAACTACTCCGATTTGAAAAATTATTTCAGTGTTAGATAGCCCATTTACTGAGGAAGGCTATAGGCTATATTTTATCACGCTAAGACTAATAGGAGAATGTGGAAAAAACGGGGGAAATTATTTGAAAGGGCTTATCTCACGAACTACTGGAGCAATTTTTATGTTATGTGGCTCAGATAAGAAGTAGATCACGTGAAGGATCATAGGCTATCGATTTTATTATTTTTTTTCTTTTTACATAAAGTTTTATTTACATAAAATTTAGTTATACATAAAATAGAGTTTGCTCTTAAAGTAGCAGCGCTGAAAGAGCAATTTTTTTGTGATTTGTATGGACAAGCGCCCCAGCGTCATGAGTTTGCCCATACAAAAGTAAAAAAAAATCTTTCAGCACTGCAACTTTCACAGCGTATATTATAAGGAACCCACCCTAAAGTGACTTAGTTTTGCTATTACTTTGCTATATTTATATAATATTTCCGTTGTCTGGTACTCGTATTGCAAGAGCAGTATTCCTATGAAGCCTGTTTTTTTTTTTCTACAATATCAAGATTCCCTAAAACCAAGTCTCAGAAAGGAAAAAAAAAACATCAAAACCAAATCTAGCGCACATTGTAAACACGATATTCACCATACCGTGTCAAATTGACAAAATGGCGGCCTCACCCTTAATATTCGTAATTTGTCCAGAATTCCACCGTAAGGCTTTATAGTTAATATACGGTAATAGTATGGTAATGGCGCCGACTGGCGACCGATCAGTCGAGTCATTATTCAAATCTGCGGACGTTTGCGATATGAGCCTTAATATTAATAATGATTTACAAAATAATGTTCACAGCTATTATTGTAAGCGCAATATCTTTGTACGATGCGTCGTTGGAAAGGCCAGGCTACAACATTGCGTTGCATCGTATCGCAAAAGCAACATCGCACAGAAATGCGATATCGCAACGCAAAAATTGTGGCCGCAACACATCGTAATGTAATGGCCTGGCCCGATCGTATGCAATCTGGGTTGCGATCTGGTTTGCGATGCGCGACAACACAACCAAAGATGGTGACAGCTCAACGGGTCAGTTCTTCCGTCAACTACGTAGTCGTGATGTGGGAGCCTTGCTACTTGCTGCATTGTCTTTAAAAACAATACTAAAATACGTCTGGCACTCGGAGACTGTCGTGGCAAAGCTATTGCATAGCATTTTTTACCAACTTATGTAATGATAATTCGCATACGCCTAGCACACACACAAACACCGTGCCGAAATGCGGAAACGCCGCACTAATCGGAGTATTGGTTTTACTTTCGTTACGGAATTTCAGGATTCGGTCGTCGTGAATCGCAATCAATGCGCGCGATATGTAATAGCTTAAAATTATTATTTGAAAAATAATTATGCAAACAAATTTTTAGATGATCAGAGACTCTTCAGAGATTATTGAAAAAATATTATTTATCTCAAATGGAATTTTAATTTCTGCTTGGTAACTGCTGTCTTGCTAGAATAAATCGTTGATATAAGCTTCAAATACCATGTAAAATAAGTTTCTATAAAAGGAACATCAAAGAAAAATATATTATTTTGATGATCAAACTAAACACAAAATATCATTTTAATGGCACACTTTATATTATATTTTTGTTTATTCTCAGGAGTAAAATTATTTATGAAAAATGTTACTAAAAGCATTTATTTGTTCCTGAATCATATCAAGAGCCTTGATATTACAAAAACTTTTAAATGATACACGTGTAGGATAAAGGGTCGATTACATTGTTACGATATTCAGAGGGATGATGATGAAATGCGGCTTTTAAGATGCGATGTCTTGCGATGCGAAAAATCTGACCGTTGACCGGTTCAATCGGCGTCCCAATACACAGGGGCCGTTTATAATTGAAGACACGAGTGGAAGAAGTTGGTAATTGATACTTAACCCTCAATTCACTAGGTGAAATTTACTTACGTAATTACCTTCTATGAGTCCCTGGGACTCACATATTTTAAACGTATGTTTTTATGAAATGAAACAAATTTCATCAACATTTTGTTTTACAATCTTCTTAAGTACTTAGTAAATTATAAGAATAAATAACAAAATTAACCAAACTTCTGTGATCCTCTTAAAAATTGAAGAAAAGACACTTATCAATCTTTTAAACCCATGATATTTTTAAGGTTTCTCTAAACTAACAAATATTCTAAAAATTAAATAGGACTGAACGTTTTTAAACCAATAAAGGTACACAAAGTAAAATAAAATAAACATTAATAATTATATGCTTCTATACAAAGAAAAAAAAATCGGTTGTTTGTAAAGTCGGTTTACTGACGATAGTTGAACGTGACAACGTACGACGTTGTCACGTTCAACTATCCTTAACCCCTTATCCCTCGCTTCCGAATCTCTATAAATAGAAACAAACATTTTCGAGTGTAACCTAAAGTTATTTCGATGTATTTATTTCAAATGATTGTCTAAAAATATATATAATGAGTAAAATAAACTATTCGCAATACAAAACGCTACATACATTCGTGAAATCCAGCAAAATCTTCGAGCAAAGCACAAGTCATACCTTGACACGTAGGAAATAGAGCACAATTTTGAATAGCTGAAATAATACTAATAGCTCACAGATTGTTTATTTATTTTTCATTCAGAGTGTGGTCAATGTATCAAAGGTCATAACTAACTAAACTTCTTCATACAAAAGTATTCTCTAAGTCATTGAAATACGTAATATAATCGAAACAAAGAGCGCGGCCCAGGTGGGCCTTAGTCTTACGGTTGTTGAGAGACAACGTGCCTCTTTGTCGCTCGTTCCGCGCTCTCGCTTGCACTTCAAGCCTTAAATGGAACGCCTCAGAACGAGGTAACGCCACATGAACTGACATGTTTTTCGTGCGCGCACCCCACATCGAATTATAAGACGTTATCACGTCAAAAACATGCCGTGGGTTTCTACCACTAAGACTACGACATCTATAAGCTACGTCGGCATATCTTTTTTGAGCAAGTAAAACATATCGACTTCAGACATTTTGTGCACAGATGAGCTGTTTTTGTTCTCTTTTTGTAGTGGCATACATAGTTATACTTTCCCTCCTAGCAAACTTGTTTCAGGGTGGCTCACATCTTCAGGAATATCATTTTTTCGTCAAAATCTTCTTGAAGCCAAGCTTCCAGAATGAAATCTGCTCCATCTTCTCTTAGATTGATAAAGTCATGTTATTTAGAGCCATTTTACAATTGTACAACAGAAAAATAAAGCATACATAATTTAAATTATAATAACGGTGAAAAATCAACATTTCAAAACTTTCATGTACAAAAATAATTATAACTTAATTCACTAGTATGAGTCCCTGGGACTCACTCGGCGTAATAACTCACCAAATATGGTGTGTACGCACTCATCCTCTCGGCACCATGTCGCCCGCGTCACTCCATGAAGGTACTGAGACGTGGGGGAAACTAGCTGCTAAAACTTTTGAATTATGGCATATAAATAAAAAAATGTGGATTTTATGTATAGCCAGATATATTAGCCATCTGATGAAGTAGGTAAGTTACAAGGCTTGGTTTTTACCAAGCCTTGTAAATTATGGGAAAAAAATTGTAATTATCCTTATGTTCTAAAATATAAGTTTATCTGGTTCTTCCGTAATTAACATTAATTATCATAATTAACGTCTTCAATAATTATGAGCATTAATTTTTTATTACACAATAGGTTATGCCGGCGATATAAGCGTCGTTCGTTTTTGAAGCAAAAACTTTTAGGTGGGTAGTGTGCTTTTTTTGGCTTGTTATTTAAAATGTTGAACTCACGTCATGACACCTATCGTGATCGAAAATTACGTAACCGTAACTGTAAGGCCGGCACGACTTCAAAATACGGTCGCTGTACAACGATCTGGTCCCGAACGCAATTTGCGGTCCCTCTATGGCCAGTCTAAGACGGAAGGAACCGCCGCGCCGGCGTGACGTAGGAGAAGTAATTTCACCCTCAATTCTGTTTCATGCTGTTGATTTATTTAATCGCCACCTCTATTGGCATGTAAATTATGATTATAAATATCTTAGGCCCATAACCCATTGCGCATTTGCCTGATTAACCTTGTGTGTGATGAACCTGAGGTTGCGGGAGCAATCACTTGTAATCTACCGTTACAGAGTCGAGCATTACATCAGTGAGGGAGGAGAACCGAGCATTATAATACGCATTACGCACCTTGTAATGATACAATATGTAATATCTTTATACAACCTGTAACATCAATGCTACGTGACAGTGAAGTCAAGCTTTTTCAAAACACTTGTCTATAGCAGCAGCCATTTGCATACAAAATGCCTTCTCTGACAATTAAGCCTACAACTACATTAAAAAGGTTTTGTCATGACCATTTAGCTTCACATTAGTAACTTTCCACGATACATTCTCAACCTCATTGTTAATGACCTAAGACTGAAATTACTGTAAACCAGAACTAAGTTATTTTTTACTCAGTATAAATAATATTATGTATTGTTTCCATCAACGGCTACAAGTATTCCTTCAAATAAAAATGAAACATGGGGCACACTAAAAGTTTTGCACTTCTATCTAATTTGAACTATTTGAGTTTTGATTGTTATATTTTTTTAAACGTTGTAACCTTCTTAGCAATATAGAAAATCATTTGTCAATTGGACGGCGTTATGTAATAACGGATCAAGCGACAAAATTTAAAAAAATGAGTTATGAATGCAGATCGATTCCAGGCATCATTAGCAATGAATACATTGTGTTAATTTTGTGTTCAAAAATCAATCCTAGTGCCTTATAATAAGGGGTGAATTAAGCGACATGTTAAAATGTGTTAGAAGTTTTGCAAAATTTAGTTACGTATTAAAGAATTATGCGCCTAAGTTACTGTTACAAAATACAGAAACAGGAATTCAAAGTGCATAAACGAATTATATCCACAAAAGTTGAAGATAATCCGTTTCAATTTATTCTTTAAAAACGCAATAACGAACTAACCGCCTAAAATGGCAGAAGATTTTGATAAAGAAGATGAAGATTAGAAAAATAAAAAATTGATTACATTCATTTTTTATCATTGAGCGTTAATTTTTTTGTTTTTTTTTTTTTTATGTTGAAAAAGTTCCATTTTAATTATTAAAAGACTAGATGACGCCCGTAACATAAATAATGAGCTCACAGCGACAATTTGAAGTTTAAAATCTTTGAACCTTATTTTCTCGAATTCTCTCAAGTGTCGCTTAATCTGTTATTACATAACGCCGTCCAATTATTTTTTATCACACATCAAAGTTCTATGTACGCAACGAAATCGGAATTAAGTCGAAAAGATTTTAGAGCGAAGATTTTTTATGATTTTAAAAGTTCTCTCTCTCCACAAGACTGTGCTGCTCGTCTTCAAAATGCTTTTGGGAGAGAAGCACCTTGTTTGAGCACCGTGAGGAGATGGTATGCTGAACTTGAAAGAGGTCTAGTTTCTTTACATGACGAATTTCGTGAACGGCGGGCTTCAACTGCCGTTAACGAAAATAATATGGCTACTGTTAAGCGGCTAATTGAAGAAAACCCGCCGATTACCTATGAGACTATTATATTATAGAGAACTATTGGGGATTGGTATGAGTCAAATTAAAAAAAAATATACGAAGAATTGCGAGGTCGGAGACTTTGTTGTCGTTGGATCCCTCATGAACTGACAGCGGAGCAGAAGCAGGCTCGCATTGAATGGTACTCACATATGCTACTGAAGCACGACCACGGACATTCTAATGCTGTTTATGATATTGTCACAGGAGACGAAACGTGGATTTGTTGTTTTGAACCCGATAAAAAACAGCAATCTTGTGAGTGGGTGTTTGAAAATGACAACAGGCCAACAAAAGTGTGGCAGGCGAGAAAACGTTGGTAAGAAAATGATCGCGTTTTTTTTCTGAGCTATGGATCCCATCTGTACAATTACACTTGGAGATTAAAAGAGTATTAATGCTGAGTGGTATTACACCATTTGTTTACCCAGGATATTAGAAAAAGTTCGCGAAAGACGACCATGAAGCCGCATTCTCCTACATCATAACAACGCCTTTTCACACACGGTCAACGAAACAAAGTCATTTTTAGCTTCCGAAAAAGCACAACTCGTCCTTCATCCTGCGTTTAGCCTTGACTAGCACCTTGTGATTTCTGTATTTTCCCCAAAATTAAAGATTTAATGAGAGGTTCACTTTTATCACCTCCGAAGAGGCAGTGGTAGCATTCAATCAGCGCGTAGAAAACATACCTTCAGATCTGTGATCCTCCTGTTTTAAAAAAATGGTTCGATAACATAAAATAATGTTAAGAATGTAAAGGAGAGTATTTTGAAAAGCAAAAAACATAATATTTTGGTTATAACATGTCGGTTTTTTAAGTTACGCAAAACTTACAGTGTGACCTACGTATAACCGCCATATCAAATATACTCGTGTATCAAATATACGTCATAGTAACAAAAAACACTTAAGGGCATAATTTATAAGCTGAAAGTTCCATTAAACTCCCCTGTGTTCTGAGATCCTTAAAATAAAAAGTAACGTATTAAAATAAAAAATAATATAATATTCGTATATTTTCATATTTTACTATATAGAATGAAAGTCATTTGGGAGGTCCACTTTACCTTATCATATTTAGGGTTACAGTCCCTAGAGGAACCTTTTTATAGAGGTCAATTATTCTACCCGTTTTATCTTAATTTTTTGATTATTATGACGAGTAAATAATCGTTTCATTAAATGTTACAACGGTACATTATGACGTACGTTACTTACATATGACTTTACAGTAATGGTATCTATTAGCTTTGTAGGTGGATAATATGCATTTTCTGTTGAAATCGATTTATCTTTCGTTTTTATTGAGACAAATAATAAATACTTGGTAATAATTGATTAAAATATTTGCTATATACTCGTTGTTTAAAACAAACTAGCTTACGCTGTCTATCTCTATTACACTTCACTTATCTTTAAAACTACGCAATGGTGTTTACGCAATGCAATATTTGTGTACACAATACATTTTATAATTTGATATAATAAAGGCCTGATAGACGTACGAACTAAAAGCACGCGGGTTTTAAGTTCGCGAACTTACTCGGCTCGACGTCGGTGATAGACGTACGAACTTTAAGTACGTGGGTTTTAAGTTCGCGAATTTACTCGGCTCGACGTCTGTTTACGGGTTGCGGCTGACTTAGAGCTGGCAACCATTTATACCTTATTTTGTTACGTCATTTTCTTAAAAAAAATATACATGCAAATTAATGCATTTATCTCATGAACATTAAACTTAATTAGAGTTACTTGCGGCTACTTTTAACAAGGCAACCCAACATTAATCCATTCCATACGTTCTAAAGATTATTTTAAAATAATATATTTGATCGAAAAAAACGATTCATGCAGGATTTTACGGTGGGATCTTAGGATATAAAGATCGTCCAGCCATAAGTCCGCGTGCTTACTTGCACGTCTATCACCCCTTTATTAATTATAGTGCATCCTATGTCAAAACAAGTTTTCCGGGTCAGTTAGTATAAATTAAATTGAAAATACAATTTGCTGTAGATAAAATCTTAGTTCAAGGAAAAGCAAATTACTTATTTATGTATTGAGGCGGAAAACCACACTCCTCCGAGCTCTATCAAGAAATAGTTTACGGTCGAAGTCATTACATGGAGTAACTAAAAATAGAAGTTTAGTTCAACTTCAAATAAATAAAGTTGTTACTTAGTTAAGTTGAGGACGCTTTGTCGGCCCACGTGTATGAGTTTAAATGTGGATTAAAATAAATTATCTGGCTCATTTTATATTTGAAAGTTTGAAGCTGTGTGTGTATGTTTTTAAATTAAAAAAAATGTTTAGGATTTTATACACCAAGATTATATTATGCTGCTTGCAATGCTTTACATCAAATTCTTAGTTATTTATTTTATATTATTTTATTTTTTATTATTTTATTTATTTAAGGAACTCTAACAGCAAAAGTACATTAAAATATTAGTTTACGGCCAAGTATTGGCATAAGGCCACTTAAAATTTTCACAGATAGCATATAATATCTTACATTTGGTCTTGAAACTTCCCTGTTTTTATATGAAATGCATAAATGACTTACCGCCCTTGAATTATTCGTTATTTAATGAAATCACATAATATTATGTCCCCAAAATATGAAATACCCCAAATACAATCAGTGGTTTCAGCGTGAAGAAATAACAGACAGACACACTTTTGCATTATTTATATTAGTATTGAAATATGGATTATGTTAATCCAGCTCTGGGAGTCCCAAGTGTTTATTGAAGCAAAACTAATAAGCCGGTAGTTTGGATTCAACATTTTTCAATTACGTAATACTAAAAGCTTAAACAGCTTAACTTATTAAACTCCCCAGAACCAATTAACAGCAGCTTATAAACGCTCATAACTATGAATGCATTAAAATGTAATGGTTGATTAATATTTAATTAGTAATTTATTTAATAATTTAATCGGAAAATTCTAAAAACACTTGTTATGCTAATTTCAATTATAAAATAGCGTAATTAAAAAAAACATTCAATGGAAAACTTCGTTGCGTATAATTCAATTAGCGAATGGTACTTTAATAATTTCTGGATTAATAACTACTACAATAGGACAGAAATTTTTAACCCCTAAAATTAGAGAATCTGTCATTTAAGCAGGTTTGATAGTTTCGTAGTATTTTGTTTGTATTGCAAGAGCATAATATTCCTTATATTTGATACCATATGGAAAGCATACGGCAATATATTATAGTATGTAAAAATAAGCTTAATATTATATAACGTCCCATTCTGTCTTTTTCAGGGACTCAACGTACCTATATCCATTACCTTTCAGCTTCGATTCAGTTGTTTGGACGTAAACAACTGACAGACAGACAGGCAGATACAATTTTGCATTAATAACATTTATTATAGATCACTGACATATATGTATACTTAATATTATAATTGCAAAAGTGTTTCTATCTGTCTGCTACCTCTTCATGTCTAAGCCGTGAACCAATTTTGCTGATTATAGAGATACTGTGAGTCCCGAGAAATGATATAGGATGATGAAAAATGCACGGTTCGGATTCGGAATTTCGCTTACGGAGTTACGGGCGTCATCTAGTTTCAAAATAAACACGCTCGATAAATACTAATAGTACGGAAGCCCTAGATTTTTTTTTTTTGTGATTACTAACAAGCAAATTTTTTGTGAGTAGCTACATTTTGATCAAACGAACAACATTTTTATTTTCGAAAAATCTCGAAAGTGGTAACTAACAGAGTTAGAAAGGATTTCATACTTTGACTCGATGATCCTAAAATATGGATATATGGATTGCTTTATTTGTAGGACAATGTTACTCTTAAATGATATAACTATTAAACTACCAATATACAAAAAATCAGCTGGTCAGGGTTCCGTTTTCGGGTACAGTAGTGAACCAAGTTTTGTTGATTACAGAACCCTAAAATGGAACCCTAACCAGCTGATTTTTTGTATATTTGTAGGATAATAGTTATATTATTTAAGAGTAACCTTGTCCTACAAATAAAACAATCCATATTTTAGGACCATCAAGTCAAAGTATGAAATGCTTTCTATCTCTGTTAGTAATCACAACAATTTGTTCTAGGGCTCCCTCACTATAAACATTTTACAAAGCCAAAGATCTCAATAGGGATCTAACACTCGAAGTACCAATTACGTGGCCCTCAACTGCAGACAGCGAGCAAAAACTGCTAATATGCAAGTGCTTGTTAATGGCAAAAACCAGAGACCTCCGCTCCAATTAATGCCAATCATGAAGATCGGTTCAATCAATCGAAAATATAGTTATTTAATTATGTATTACTTATACTTCTATACTTATTATAAAACAAGGTTGCTTTTTTTTCCCTCATGTCCCTTTGTTCCTTTAATCTTTAAAACTACGCAACAGATTTTGATGATTCCTTCAGTGTTAGATAGCCCATTTATCGAGGATGGCTATAGGCTATATTTTATCCGGCTAAGACTAATAAGAGCGAAGAAATAGAGGAAAATGTGGAAAAAACGGGGAAAATTATTTGAAAGTGAAAATGAAAAACTACTGGTCCGATTTGAAAAATTGTTTCAGTGTTAGATAGCCCATTTATTGAGGAAGGCTATAGGCTATATTTTATTACGCTGACTAATAGGAGAATGTGGAAAAAACGGGGGAAAATATTTGAAAGGGCTTATCTCGCGAACTACTGGTGCAATTTTTATGTTATTTGGCACAGATAAGAAGTAGACCACGTGAAGGATCATAGGCTATCAATTTTGTTCATTTTTTCAGTGGCTATATATTTTATACCCGTGCGACGCCGGGGCGGGTCGCTAGTATAATATAATGCATACAATATAGTATAAAGTGTAATGTAAGACAATTAGTTGATTAATTGATTTATTTATTTGTAGGCAAATGAGGGACGTACGTACTTTGGTCGCATTTAGTTATACCCAGCCAATACATCAACAATTATTATGTCAATATAACTAACATTAAATCGACGTGTTTTTTAAAACTATACAATGGATTTTGATTTAATAGACAGAGCCAAGACGGAGCGATAAAAAAGCAAGGTAATTTTTAATATTTATTCAAATTTACAGTTAACATAAAGTTTTACATAAAACGTGGGTGGGTCCACTAGTATAAATATATAGTAGACTTACAAAATTACACCTAAAAGGGAGAAGTAGAAGAAGAGGAAAGTCCTCATTCACGCAGGTGAAACCGCCGCATAAATATTTATATAACTCCCACACCGGTTTCGGTGACGGTGGCCGGTTTCATTGAAACCAGGCCAGTTACGCAGGAGTCATTTTATAATACCCAAGTGTGTGCGTAGTACACAAGAGCACTCTCTATTCCTTTTACTCCCATAACCCAGTAGGAGGGAAGACCGCTACGACTGGCGAGAGATCAGGCGCAGGACCGCCCATTCGCTCTTTTTACGTGCCCATCCGAGGCATAGATCATCTTGTCAGACAATCAGGTGATCAGCCTGTATCGTCCTAACCAAACTTGGAAATAACATGTTTCAGCCACGCTCGTAACCACTGGACCACGGAGACGGATAAATATTAAATAGATCCTTATACAGATATAAAACTGATTATTATATTAATAAACACAGAGGATATTCTTAATAAAAGAGTTTATACAAAGATATCGCCTGCAAGCTATTTCTACAGCTCTATAATAAAGTGAGGTTTTAATACCAATATTATATTATGATATCATATTTTCATGCTCGTTATGAATTTTTAATATGTTATGCGGTAATGGTAGTTATTTTGTTATAAACTAATATAATGACAATAAACTGTGTGGCACCGGATAAAATAAACATCCTACTAACGATGATCGCACCTTTGTCAGCAACGTACGCGCCGCATTATAAAATTCGTTGTATACAACGTATTAACCTCGCACAAACATCCGCACGATACGCGCTGCGATGTGCGATCACCTTTATCGTAAGATCGCTATACAGCTTCACGGTAGGTGATCTACGAGACTGCCACGTCATAGACGTGCTACGAGACTGCTACACTCTAGGAGCACTGATTATGCTACGCCGTAGACGTGCTACGAGACTGCTACGCCGTAAACGTGTTACGAGACTGCCACACCGTAAACGTGCTACGAGACTGCCACACCGTAGACGTGCTCAGATACTGCTACACCGTAGACTTTAATAATAATAATATCTATGGACGCTTCATACCACGTCAGTCTGGCCCCGTGCTAAGTACCTCAAGGACTTGTGTTACAGGTACCAGACAACGGAAATATATTTAATACTTGTATACTATACATATATTTAAGATTTTTATTATATCATACACATCCAGACCCGGGAACATTGAAAACTTTTTGTTCCGTCGGCGGGATCCGAACCCGCGACCCCCGGCTTGAGCTACCAACGCGCTCACCACTGAGCCACAGAGGTCGTCAAAGACTTGCTACGAGACTGCTACAGCGTAGACGTGCTACAAAACTACTATGCCGTAGACGTGCTACGAGACTGATACACCTTAGGGCAACCGCACATTAGAGGCACGACAGTTTTTAGACAATCTTGTTTCACATAGACGACTCAGCTTTGCGATTAAAGACAAACAGATGTGTCTACCACGCGGCGCACACCAAGACGAAACTGTTTTGCCTACGACGATGCAACGCATACATCAGAGTTCAGACTAGGTATACCGTTAGACAGTTTTATCGTTGATGTGCGCGCTCGCATACACTTCAAAGGGAAGCCGACAGTCGTTAGTCAGACTTATCGCAAGACAGTCTTGTACGCATTAGACAACTTTGTCTATGAGACGTTTTGTTTCAAATGTGCGCGTCTAGTGCTTTTTATTATGCGATAGTCTGTCTAAAAACTGTCGTATCTCTAATGTGTTCTCTCTTACAAAACTGCTACGCTGCGCTGTAGACGTTCTACGAGACTGATACACGTTAGACTGATATACTCTAGAGTCTAGAAGCACTGATCATGCTACGCCGTAGACGTTTAATAAAAATAATAATATATATGGACGTGATGAAATATGATATACTTGCTACAATATATCACATTAAAAGGGCCTTATTCTCTGATTTTAAGTAACGACAATTCTATTTCCAGCCTCTAAAGTCCTAGAATGGAAACAAAACGACGACGATGACCTCCGTGGCGCAGTGGTTAGCGCATCGGTAGCTCAAGCCGGAGGTCGCGGGTTCGAGTCCCGCCGACGGAACAAAAAAGTTTATGAAATTCCTGGGCCATGGATGTGTATTAAATGTGTGTATCATATAATAAAAATCTTAAATATATGTATAGTATAAAAGTATTAAATATATTTCCGTTGTCTGGTACCTGTAACACAAGTCCTTAGGGTACTTACCACGGGGCCAGACTGACGTGGTGTGAAGCATCCATAGATATTTAAAAAAAAAAAACATTTTACTCTACGCAAAAGGTATCAGATATTTTTACAAAGTTCAATCATTAAAAGAGCAGCGTTTTATCTTCTACTTGGGGGAACGTTATTTACACAAGCACTTGATAAAACCTGGTCGGATTTTATCTAGGAGCTGGTCGAGCTAAAATACCCTTTACTTTAGCTTATCTTGGTCTTCAGGGCATTCAAATTACACTTTTGTAATTTTTGCTCTGCCGTCTGTTTTTCTACAAGTCTCTTTGGGACGAGAGAAGTATATTAGAATGCTTCATTCGGATAAATTTTGCCTCTTAGTTTGTATAAGATCTATATTATTATATCGTTTGTGTAAAAGTCTTAATACCTTAATAGTGGGAATCGCAGACACAATAGATTTTCAATTGTTATACGGCAGGATGCCGCTTAAGGATTGATAGGTTAAAAACGAAAGTAACAGAACTATATGCTATTCAAAAATGTTTACTAGGTTTAAGGTATGTTCTGCCTTTAGTACCTAAGGGGGACCGTCAGGTCGAAGGCCTTTGAGTTATCACCATGATTGCCACTATGATTACGAAGCTGTCTATAGAATGTACAATGACTTCGATTGCTTTATATCTACTAGTAATGGTTTATCATGGGGCCAATAGTTATCACTGTTTTGTAAACCAATATTAGCAGACACCGCCTAGATGTAGGGTGGAACTGTCATGAAATTATTCAATGCCTACACTATAGTCAGAGTTTAAGCTTCATATTAGAGACGATTAAAGTATAAAGCCGTGTTTCCACCAGCAAGACAACTGTCGCGAGAAGTGTCTGACAGTCTGTCTGACAGCAGCTTGCAAGTGCAAGCCCCGTAGCAAGTGCTATCGCGACAATTTGTCAAGCGCTTCCTGCGAGTAGTTGCGAAAGCATGTCTAAACACGTCTGCACGGACTCGCGAGAGATCTCGCTGCTATATCTCGTAGCAAGTTATCGCAAGGCTTGTTTTTGTTTAAAATAATGATATAGTTCCTATCGCGACATTCGTAAGCTCTCGTGTGTAAATACCTCCGCGATAAGTTGCGATAGTATTATCCGCGAGCTTCTCGCAAGACATTTATTACAGCAATAAATTGCAGGAATTAGTACCAAATGTAAATAATATTGCAAGAAACTCACTCAAGACTTCCGCGAGTTTGCTTGCAGGTGGAAACACGGCCTAAAACAACTTTTATTAGTTAAAATACTGCCGTTTGGATATAAATATAAAAGATTTATATCCAAACGGCAGATCGCGGTTAACATCCTTCACATGATCCCACAAAATAAAGTAGGTCTATCATTAAGGAATCAATTTATCTGATACATTTAATTTAATTTTAATTCTTAATTACGGTAAAATGACATAATCTGCAGGCTTATGTGTAATCTGCAGGCGAGGGTACGTGATTATTACAGGTATTAAGCGTGAGTCGCGCATAATAAGTCTAAATGGGGCTTAAAACTTTATGTGTTATGAAATATACCACTATATACCTCCTTATTTATAATAATTGTCGGGTTTTATTAACATAAAATGGTTTTTAATACTATGTGTGCCGCAATTATCCTGAATTATGCAGTAAAATGGACTTATTGAAATCTAGTACTACGAGTATAATACTTTCTTAAAATAATCATCTAAATATCTGTAAGATTTTTTTGAATACAGTGATAAAAGATTGGCCTTACTTTTTTAATTGAAAATCTTAAAACAAACTTTAATACTTCAGTCGGAATTTCCAGGAATTGCTATTGTATTCTATTGTTGTCGCGATCACCGGTGCTCGCGCGGGGCCTGAAGGATTAATTAATAAATGGAAATATTCACACAATATGTGAAAAACTGTCTAATAAACCGCAAAATATATTTCGTTCATAATAATAAAAACAAGTTTGATTCAAAGCCTATGTCGACAAAAAACAACTTAAAGTCAATCAAATAAAGCCGTATAAAATATATACTTAGAATTATGTCAACTTCCACTCTAAGCCGCGTTTTAAAGGCATTAAAATTCTTTATTGTGTATTCTCCGAGGAAGCAATCTAAAAGTCTCTTTGACTGTATTAACATTTTAAAAGAAACAACGTTTTATTATGATACGTTTGAAATTCTTCGCGTGTCAAGGAGAGACAATTGCAGTGGAAGTGAAAACTTGAAATTCACTTTAAAGTTGAAGACCTGAGTGGTTGAAGTGGGTAAATATAATATATAATAATATAATATCTATGGACGATTCACACCAAGTCAGTCTGGCCCCGTGCTAAGTACCTGAAGGACTTGTGTTACAGGTACCAGACAACGCAAATATATTTAATAATTTTTATACTATACATATATTTAAGATTTTTATTATAATATGATACACATATTGAATACACATCCAGACCCGGGAACATTGAAAACTTTTTGTTCCGTCGGCGGGATTCGAACCTGCGACCCCCGGCTTGAGCTGCCACACACTTTACCCATTGAGCCACAGAGGTCATCAAAATAAATACGTGTGGCACTCGGGGATTGCCGCATTACATAGCATTTTATCGACTTGTGCAATTGTAATTCGCATACGTCTAGTCGCATGCACACAAACACCGTGCCGAAATCTGGCAACCTAACAGCTCCCACTCCGACCACAACGCCGGTTTATGTGGCGTTGTGGTCGGGGTGGGCGCTGTTAGGTTTATTCGTTACGAAATTTCTTGTTTCAGTCTCTGCGATAAAAAGCTTTGCAATAGCTTAGTAAAATTTTATAACATTAAGGAAAATTACTCATTTTTCCCTTTGTCTTTTAACAAACCATGTAACGGACCAACTTCATCATTTGTCTAATATATCTAGCTATATATATCAAATTCACATTTTTGATTTCAAATGATTTTCTTGGTCCTAATTCCTAAACCTTCTATTTATGGAAAAAAACGACAATTTCCAAATTCTTTGTTACCCACTTCTTCTCATATCTTCAGTTCTAAATAGAATAGGAGTTAGACATTAGACATGTACAATTAGCATTTTGACGTCCATCTGCTTATAATTTACAACCGAGTATCATTAAAATTTATTGTTTTCGAGTAGGAATTGGTATACTATTTTCCGCTTGTAAAAGTACTAGAAAAATTCTTAAAAATAAGAATCTGAAAAAATGAGAAATTTAAAGATCTTCTAAATATTAACTCAAAAGTGAACGACTGACTGACTTAGTGATCTATCAAGGCACAGCCCAAACTACTTGACAGATCGGGCTAAGATTTGGCATGCAGGTAGATGATATGACGTAGGCATCCGCTAAGAAAAGATTTTGATAAATTCCATCCCTGAGGGGGTATAATAGGGATGAAAGATTGTACATAATAATTATACTTCTTAACGCGAGCGAAGCCGCGGGCAAAAACTAGTTGAGATATAAAGTTTTAAAGTTATTAGCCTTAAAATATCTTTGTATTTAAAAATTCCCTGTGGAAAATTTATATGCCTAAATTATTTCAAGACTCATATTATTGTAATACGCTCAATTCATAGTCCTGAATAAAATAAACTTCGCGATTCTACGCTTTGAAAAATTAAGTATACACGATAAACTTATAATATACTGTCGTATAGACCACCTGACAACCCGAAAATGCGTGACCATTTTTGATCTGTCCATGTGTGCGTGTGCTAGTGATCTATATTTTATTATCGATAGTTTAGTATTTTGCTATCGATAGTATAGTCCGTTCGAGTTATTTTACCTGAGTTTCTATAAGAAATAAATAATATGCAACTTTGACAGATTTTGTATTTCAAATTAGGTACTAAACATTTTAATTGGCAAAAAAAGGTGACGATTGAAAAGTAGATACACATTTTCGTTTGGAATGATTTTTCAATCGTCGGATATATTATGACATGAGGTTCATATAGGGGTAAATAATATACACATAACACGTTATAAAGTTACTTATTTATTTCTCAGGTAAAATCTATCTGGTAAATCAGCCCTTACATTGAAAGTTTACGTTGAAGTAAGCAACACACATAGTATATTATATTTTATTCTTAAATTAAATACATATCATAAAATATCATAATTTTTTTTATTACAATTATTTTAACCGACTTCCAAAAAGGAGGAGGTTAGACGTTCTGCTGTGGATATATTTTTTATGTATGTTCAACGATTACTACGCCGTTTGTGAACCGATTTTCAAAATTTTTCTTTTGTTGTACATTGTATTGTTCCGAGTAGGTACCATGTTCACAAAAGTGGTGGTCTGATGATGGAAACCATGAGAAATCGAGGTGACTCCTTGATATTCAAATGGGAACATATGGTTAATTTGGATTTATATGATGTATTTTGATTATATGCTACCAAAAAGTAAGGTTTTTCCCCATGGTATACCACGGTTCTCCCGATTCCTTATACATACATGTTTAGACTCCTAATCCTTCAGCGTTGCTTAAAGAACCAAAAGCATAAGCTACTATGCTAATTACATTAATCATCATCATCATCGCTACACCATGCATCATAACATTATGACCCTATTATTGGTACATCTAGTAAGTAAATAAAGTTAGTCAGTAAATCTTTTAAAGGTCAATGTATACGCCTTTACAATAGAATCCCAGAAAACGTTCAAAATCTTTCGTTTATAAATTAAAAAAAGTAGTCAAAGAACGTTTTGTGCCAAAGCCTATTATAAGGTCAATAATTTCCTAAACGATGGCACATCTTGGGAGTAGAATGCTGAATGACTGCTTGCAAGGCTACTTCTACATGACTCACAATAATTAGTATGTACCTATCTATGTTTACATTGTATAATTTTTAGTTACAGCATTGTAAATTTTATTTTAAAAGATTAATTTTTTTCTCACTTTTTTTGGTAAGTGTTTCGAGTGCGAGTTTCTTACGCCGGTTCCTCTCGTCGGGTTAGTTCCCGAACCGGTGGTAGGCACAATGCATTCTGAAAATATATTTTATTTTAGATTTATTCAGAAATAAAGCAACTTTGATTTTGATTTTTTAAAACACCAACTGTAAGTTTAGATAAACTTAAGGACAGCTAAAAAGAGCAAAATTATTATTTTTAAACAAAAAATTAAAACCGACTTCCAAGGTAAAGACAATAGTAATATTATACTTAAATGAACTAAAAAGTATTAAATAATCCTTATTCTGTACTCAGTATTTCTGTTCTCAATCTTCATAATTTTGAAGTCGGAGTCCTATTAATAAGTAGTTGCAGTATAAGTTGCAGTTATACCTATTCTGTCAGAGAACTGTCTTTTATATTATTGAAAGCTGCATTCAATGGGTGTTTGCACACTGCACGATAACGACACGACACGATACCACAGAATAGAGGGCCACCGCACATATTATACAATTTCAAGTTGGCCGACTATCGTACTAATTCTAATATTCTGTCACTTAGTATTGAATGCACCCAAAATATTCTCCTTTCTTTTCGCCTTCGTTTTATTAGTGCCACAATAAAAGCGTGCTTTTTACGCATTTTAACACGCACGTCGCTAGGCTAGCAACACCGTTACCAAATAAATCTAAAAGTCTGCGGCTGGCAGCGTACACGATGAAGTTGTCCAATTAAATTGTGACACTACGCAATTTAGTTTGTACGATAGTCGGCCAACTTGAAATTGTATTATATGTGCGGTGGCCCTTATCTATTCTGTGGTATCGTGTCATGTTGTTACCGTCGCAGTGTGAAAACACCCAATGAGTATCAGATACAAGTGACTGATCTGTGAAACCTTGATTTTATACTAGGTATGTCAAAAGATTATTATTATTTAAAAATAATCGTTAAAATAAGATAATATGTCCTTTTTAAGGTGATAAATATATAAAGGTAAATGATTTTTATTTTAGTTTTATGTTATTGTAAAATATCGATAAGCATATCGATAAATTTGATTCAAACACTAGCGTATATGTAAAAAAATTTGGTAAAAATTTTTCTTCAAAATTTGTGTAATATAAGAACAATAATACCTTTAGTTACGCAAAATATGAAAGTAAAAGGGAGGATTCACAACATTTTATTTGAAATAGGGAACTAAAGACAGAATATAGCAGAAATAAACACATCGTAGCAATTAGGACATGAAGATTAATTACCTGCGAAATGTATATTTTTCAGGATTATTCTTATGATTTACACTGCAATCACTCACAGAACAAGTTATTATTTTTATATGTAATAGTATTTGATGAAAATAATAAAGGATTTAAACAATAAATTGCAAATACCGAAAGGGCATAAAAACGATTGACGACTTTTGACGACCTGTCAAATGAAAGTGGTTACAATTTACATTAGACTGCCGCTCTCTTTTCATCTTGTTATAATTCCATAAAGGATTTTCTTCTCTCTCGCACTCTTTGTTGGTCTTTAGCATTATAAGTTTATGGTATATACGGTGTAACAAAAATAAGTGATAATACTTTAGGGTGTGTATGTGTTTCTTGTAGAGAGTTCACTGTGAAAGTAGCAGCGCCGAAAGACCAAATTTTTTTTTTCACTTTTGTATGGGAAATCTCGTGATGCTGGGCCCTGGGGCGCTTCCCCATACAAAAGGGAAAAAAATTTGGTCTTTCAGCACTGCTACTTTCACAATTGAACTCTCTACAAGGAACACATACACATTCTGACGACCTCTATGGTTCAATGGGTAGAGTGTGTGGCAGCTCAAGCCGGGGGTCGCGGGTTCGAATTCCGCCGACGGAACAAAAAGTTTTTCAATGTTCCTGGGTCATGGGTGTGTATTCAATATGTGTATCATATTATAATAAAAATCTTAAATATATGTATAGTATAAAAATTATTTAATATATTTCCGTTGTCTGGTACCCGTAACACAAGTTCTTCAGATACTTAGAGCACGGGGCCAGATCGACGTGGTGTGAAGCGTCCATTGATATTGATATTATATCATTATACACACCCTAAAGTATTATCACTTATAATTGTCACACCCTATATACAGTCAGTTACGTTTTCTTTTAAGTATAACGAGAATATAAATTAACTTCTCTTTATAGTTTGAAAAAGGGTTCATAATTATTATATTTTTGGTCTGTTTTTTCTATGAGTCACAGATTGAAAATAAGAATACCCAATGGCCTTAATACGGTCCGTAGGTAACTAATATTATATGGGTTAATGTTCAAAATGACTTACTGCACATCTTCATCCACGTGATAAAAAAATGTATCATAATTCATAAACAAATACACAGAGAAAATTTTGATGAAAATGTATGTAACGCTTGCACAAAATTATAACTTGTATTAGATGACGTCCGCAACTCCGTTGCACCATAACCCGATTATCGCACGGAAACCGTCCATTTCTCCGGGATAAAAAGTATACTATGTCCTTTTCCGGGACTCAAAGCATCTTCATATCAAATTGCAGCAAAATCGGTTGAGCGGTAAGGGTGTGAAGAGGTAACAGATAGATATACAGACACACTTTCGCATTATAATATATTAGTACTAGATGACACCCGCAACTTCGTTGCGCCAAAATTATTTTATCGCACGGGTACCGTACATTTTTTCGGGATAAAAACTATCCTATGTCCTTTCTCGGGGCCCAAAGTATCTCCATGCCAAATTTCAGCAAAATCGGTTCAGGCGTTCGATCGTGAAGATGTAACAGACAGACAGACAGACAGACACACTTTCACATTTATAATATTAGTATGGATGGATGAATAAACAGTCAAATCCCAAAGAGTCATCTTCAAGTTACAATTAACTTATCAAGCCCCGTAAGGCCCATATGGGCCGCGATAACAAAAGATTTCCAGGAATTGGCGATCGACGGATTAATACATAGATGCATATGTGGTTCTCTTCGATAATAACCCAGTCTATGACTATATGTGTGGAAATTTCAGCTCCTCGAATCACGAGCAAATCCGTCCAGGGTTACGTAACCTGTATCTAGGTTAGAGAGCGTGTAATCTCAGAGCTGTACACGAAATATCAAATGTCTATGGGTCTAAACGCACTAGGCTGAATTACGCCGGCGTGATTTACGTGGCCGAAATTACGTTCAGCCGCTTACGTCTGATGCGACACACTATAAATTACGCGTAAAGCCGAAATTTCGCGTCGTAATTTCCGTTGCGGAACGCGCGCGTGAGTATTTAAAATTCTCAGATGTAATGTGCGCGTTAACGCTTTGGAGTTAAGGTTGGATTTGCTATGTTCGGTTTTTATAATTCCGTCGCGTATAGTGTGTTGCTATACAAAACATTACCGCCGAATCACTGCCGAACTTTACGCTCGACTTGGCTTGGCGGAAATTCGGCTCGCGGACGAAATTTCGGCATAGCGAGTAGTCTGTCGCGTTCCGTCCGTATTTTGTATGAGTTTGATACGCGGCGTAAACGCGGCGGAATTTACGTCGGCGTAATTCAGCCTAGTGTGTTTAGACACTATTTTATTATGTATTTCACAATATTCCTTCCTGAAGAAGCATCAGTGACATTTAAATTTTTGCTTTAAGTACTTATTATTATTACTAAGTAATAACTATAATTCGTTGTTAATTAGTACTTGCAGTAATTGTTGCTGTATCTTCTTAATACTGTATTGATTTGGAGATTTATTAATTTACCCACTACAATATTACTTAGTATTATGTAACTACTAACCCATCCATCATTAATATTACAAATTAGAATTTAAGTGTTTACTAACCTTGCTTTTTTGTTATTTTATCTTACATTAACGAGCTACCTGTGGAGGCTTGTAATTGGCTTTTCGTATTCTATAATTTATGGTAAATTTAATATAGTTAGCTGTAAAAATAAAATAAAATAAAATATTTGATCGCTGTAAAGCATTCGTGTACTAACCCACATTTTTTCGAGTAATGAATGCAGTTATGTTCTTTAGATGATTTAAAACAAGACTGCAAGAATAACTCAATACGTATTTTTTGTGGGATGATACACAAATGTTTAACAGCGACCATTTGAGACTATGGTCTATTCACGTAACAATAAACGTTTAAAGCACATAAGCGTATGTAAATGTTAGTTACTATGATAATATTATGCCATTGGTAGATTTTTAAATTGTTTTTCAAACCGAACAAAGTTTATTATATATATTAAATATTTTGGTGGATTAATATTTAGTACGAGGTGAAGCCCGCAACTCCCTTGCGCCAAAATTCTTTTAACGCGCACGAACCGTACATTTTTTTCGGGATAAAAAGTGTCCTATGGCCTTTCCCGGGACTCAAAGTATCTCCATACAATTTCAGCAAAACCTGAAGACCAAAAAAGTAAAGACTGAAGACAAAAAGACAAAGAGAAAGACAGACAGACACTCTATCGCATTTATAATATTATTATGGATGCTAGAAAAGCTATATTTTAAAGCTGACAACGCACTTTAAACTCCGGGGTAATCGAGAAGCAAAAGTAATCAATAGTCAATACTTTAATTCGTTGTCTGTTTGCTTTGTTGCCTCCAATTTCTATAAAAATAATAATAATAATAATAATATCTATGGACGGTTCACACCACGTCAGTCTGGCCCCGTGCTAAGTACCTGAAGGACTTGTGTTACAGGTACCAGACAACGGAAATATATTTAATACATTTATACTATACATATATTTAAGATTTTTATTATATCATACACATATTTAATACACATCCAGACCCAGGAACATTGAAAAAACTTTTTGTTCCGTCGGCGGGATTCGAACCCGCGACCCCCGGCTTGAGCTGCCACACACTCAACCAATTGAGCCACAGAGGTCGTCAGAATATTCTGCGATGACCTTTGTTCAGAGTAAACTTATTTTAATCTAACGAAAATTATACACTTTATTGGTATTTAAGCCAAGTTGCATAGCAAAATTTTCTACCACCACTCGAACAACAAATATTATGTTTATAAGAAATAAAAAATATTATGTTACATTAGAATGGCTAGGTCACTTATCGATAGATAAGCTATCGATAAGTGACCTAGCCATTCTAATGTAACATAGATTTGTAGTCCGATAAAAATCAATCAAAGGACATTTAATGACGATTAAACGTTAATTTAATGAAGAGTTTGACAAATAATAAATGCGGCGTATGTCAAAATCTTCATTAATTAATTACATTTAAGTAATTAACATACGTCTCTAAATGCGACAGTTAGTTTTTTTTTATTGATTTATTATATCGCTCAAACATCAACAGTTAGTTTATTAAAACGGCTTCCATATTTATCCTAGACTAGCTGTTGCCCGCGACTTCGTCCGCGTGGTCTTCAGTTTATAGCGCGCGGTGTCAACAAAATTGGTGTTAAATTAAAACACTGGTACCCCTTAAATCAAAATACATACCCAAAAACAGCTGTGCAGTGTGCACATAATATTTCATTTTTAATTTAAACTTTATTTATACCAAATTTAAAGCTTATTTAGTCCCCCATTACACAACTTTATCGTTATCCATAAACTATTTATCATTGGTAGGTTTAAGGTTACGTCACTACATAGATAAAGTACCTACTGAATAGTAAGTTATTTAATAACGTGTATAACAATCGAAAAAATCGGAGAATTCGGCTTAGCGTAGTACCACCTCTTATAGAAAGACGTAGGAGCAAGCGATAGCGCGATGTAGGAGACTCTTGACGCCATCTGTTATGAATTTTTGGAACTAACTTATTTTGGACAAATTTACGCATTTTCACCCCCTTACAACCCTTTTTTCCAGTTAAAAAGTAGCCTATGTCATTTCTCAGACTTTAGACTATCTGTGTACAAAATTTCATTACAATCGGTTCAGTACTTTTGGCGTGAAAGCGAGACAGACAGACAGAGATACTTTCGCATTTATAATATTAGTATAGATTTATAAACTTGTAATTTATATTTTTGTTCACTGTTCATTTGTCATAAATAGCATTCCATATTTCATTTTAAGCCGTCTGTTTTATTTCAGTCATGTCATGTTCAATGATATCCGATTTTCATATTTCAAAAGTTTTTATGGATCAAAATATCACTTGTCATAATGCCCACATAGGATTCGGTAACGGTAGCCGGTTTGTCTGAGGCAAAACAGCTACGCAGAAGTAATTTCATATTGCCGTAGTATATGTGCAGTACAGCACTCGTGATCCAGTAGTGATTGCCCGACACTATGGACGGATAATCAGGCGCAGGACCGACTTTTTAGATGCCCATCCGACGCTTTCTTTATCAGGCTATAAGCATTATTCTAACTAAACTTGGAAACCATATTTTTATAACACGAGAATTAAACCCGAGATCAAAAATATTATTAGAGGACGCCCAAACTCCATTGCGTAGAAATTGGTTTATCTCGCGGGAACCGTACATTTTTGGGGACAAAAATTATTAAGTGTAATATTATCATGTCATTTCCCGAGACTCAAGAAATCTCCATATCAAATTTGATCAAAATCGGTTCAGCGGTTTAAGCGTGAAGAGTTAACGGACAGACAGACACTTTCGCTTTTATAATATTAGTATGGATGTGATAAAAGTTGTGAAAATACATAGCGGTCCATTATCAGAAGTATTTCGCTTTTAAATTGCACATCTCGTCAGCTAATATTATAAAGTTTGCAGACGACAGTTTTAAACTAACAACATTTGTGTGGATGCACGTTCGTCGACCGCGGAGTGCCGCGGACCAAGTCTGTGATGACAGATAAGTGTAACTCCCGTGACAGAATATTATAAACAGCAATTAATTATTGTCAGCAATATCTTAACAACCGATTTCATGAGTACTTAAATTACCAAAGGAATCAATATAAACTTCATTGCTTCTGGGCCCCAATTATTCTAGTAATTCTATCGCGTCTGATACCTATTTTGTAACTATCAATCGAGGTTCACGAAGTTGTTCGCGATTGGTGGAACGCCTGAGAAGCGAACCAACATTTAATGTAATAACATTTGTGACCAAAACTTGTATATTATGTACATAATGTTACATAAAAATGTGTTAACTTAATTCGATTAATGTAAGATCGGCTTTTTACCTTATGTTGATAGCTTAATAATTATGCAATGAAACCTAAAAAAAAAAAATCTGTAGACTGAGCATTGAAATATATTTTTATCTTTTGAGTTGTAACTGATAGCTAATGTATCCTAGTGAAATTCACTTTGAAAGCATTTCAACAAACAGTAGAGGGGACCTGTCCTTAGACAAATATTTAAATGCACTACAATACCTTATATCAAAGCAAACGAAAATGAAAAGCAAAGCTTATAGAATCGCACAAAGGTAAAAACAACTGTCATATAAAAGCAAAAATAAAAAACCGTCTATAAAGTGGAAAATAAAATTATGAGTACGAGTCGTGGCCGCACAGAATTAATTTATGAGTTTGTTGTGTGCTACCAATCAAAAGTTTTGTTTCGAATAAACAAGCCGATGTAGCGAAAAATCATCATCATGGACACAATTTTTAGTAGGGAAAAACCAAACGAAATAATTTTTAAAAGAATTGACCAATTCTTTTAAAATTATTTCGTTCGTGGAATGTATCATATCGCCTAAATTACTGATTTAATTTGAAACTTAAACTCCGTGAAATTCATTTATCGCGAGGAGACAGTACATTTTTCGAGCATGTAAAGTATCCTATGTCCTTTTACGGGTCTCAAAATACCTTCATACCAAACGCCTCCGTGGTCCAGTGGTTAAGAGCGTGGCTCTTGACTCGGAGGTCGTGGGTTCGTTTCCCGCGTTGGAAACATATTGTTATTTCCAAGTTTGATTAGGCCAATGCAGGCTGATCACCTGATTGTCTGACAAGTAAGATGATCCATGCGTCGGATGGGCATGTAAAAAGTCGGTCCTGCGCCTGATCTCTCGCCAGTCGGGTCGGTCTTCCGTCCCACTTGAATATGAGAGTAAAAGGAATAGAGAGTGCTTTTGTGTACTGCGCACACACTTGGGCACTATAAAATTACTCCTGCGTAACTAGCCTGGATTTCAATGAAACCGGCCACTGTCACCAAAACCGGTGTGGGAGTTATTATTATTATATCAAACAGCAAAATCAGTTCATCGTTTTGGGCGTGAAGAGGTAACAGACAGACACACAGATACATTTTCGTATACAAAATATCCTAAAACTATATTTTAGATCCTGTATGCCAAAACAACTGTAGTGACTAGTGTACATTATCTAAACTTCTTTTATAAAAAGTCCTTTTTCATATTATTTTGTAGTCTTTAGTTCATGATTTTATGACTTGTTTACTTATTGATAGATTTTGTCAAGAGATTAAAATAATTCAACTTGATTAATATCGAGTTCTTAATTTACTCCTTTGCACCATGGACGTATAAAAAAGGCGGACGGAATCCCACCATGCACAAAACTGTGTCCTCAGAGTCGGCCAGCTGACTGCATGTACACGGTCCGCACGCACACATTCTTACGCTAGTCCGTACCATTTGACAGGCGTAAGAATGTGTGCGTGGCCGACTCTGAAAATACAGTTCTGTGTACAACAAGACTCCGTCCGCCTTTTTTTCTACGTTCATGCTTTGCACCTTCAAATAAAAAGTCGGGCAGCCCTCGCAACTGGGAAGACCTTGACCGCTTCACAACCATTTAAGTATAGATGAAATCAAATAAGAATATAAACGACTTTTGGGCTTCACCCTAGTCGAGATAAATTATGAATATTGACTTTTATAAGGCCACTAGACAATGAACAAAAAGGCTATGGTCATCTAATGTAGTTTTTAACAATGGCCTGCCTGGACATAACGACCGACAACAATGAAATTAGGCGGCTCTTCCCACCATTAAAGAGACGTATAGTGTTTTGAATTATTTAAATTGCCTTTGTGTTATATAATTCAAGAGCTAGATTATAATTTCGTCATATTACAAAGATAAGTAGATCGAAGTTTGAATTTGGTTGCGATTCGTTTAAATAAGTCAATTTTGTTGTAGTACGTATTTTTTTTTAATTTTTCGTTGAATAAAGTTTCGCAGATAGACAATAAGACACACTTTTCTATTTATAATATTAAGTCATCAAGCCCCGTAAGGCCCATTGCACCAAAATTCGTTTATTGTACATACATTTTTCCAGGATAAAAAGTATCATAATATGTCCTTTCCCGAGACTCTTAAGTATCTAATATACCAAATTTCAATAAAATCGGTTCAGTGATTTGGACGGGAAGAGGTAACAAACAGACAGACAAACACACTTTCGATTTTATAACATTAGTATGGATGTATAAACTAAAAATTTTAGTAAATTATTACAATTGTTATAATAATAATTAATATGTACCAAGTTTAGACACGCCAAGTCACAAAGGATTTTACTCAATATCGCTTATCGTACGGGAGCCCTAGAACATTTTTTTTTTTTATTACTATCAAGCAAATTTTTTGTGAGTAGCTTCATTTTGATAAGACGAACAACATTTTTATTTGCGAAAAATCTCGAAAGTGGTAGCTAACAGAGATAGAAAGGATTTCATACTTTGATTTGATGGTCCTAAAATATTATGGGTTGTTCCATTTGTAAGATAATGTTACTCTTAAATTATATAACTATTAACCTATCAATATACAAAAAATCGGCGTGTTAGGGTTCCTTTTTAGGGTTCAGTAGTCAACCAAGTTTTGTTGATTGAACGGCTCCCGTGCTATTATTTAACACTGAATCAAAAACATTTCAACACCTCACGACACGATGTTTATTTAAGATGGAACTTAGGCATAGGTTACACAGTGCGAGCAGCTGTTATGACAGTAGACAGCTACTGTGCCTGTGCACTCTTATGACGGTAGCTCGACTCGCCTCGCTCGGTCACACTATGCGAACGCAGGTATGACGGTAGCTCGACTCGCCTCGCTCGGTCACACTATGCGAACTGCTGGCGTCGCAGGTATGACGGTAGCTCGACTCGCCTCGCTCGGTCACACTATGCGATCTGCTGGCGTCGCAGGTATGACGGTAGCTCGACTCGCCTCGCTCGGTCACACTATGCGAACTGCTGGCGTCGCAGGAAGACAGCTACTGCACCAGTGTACTCGGATAGTTCGTCTGTATCATGTCTCGTGCAATGTTGTCACAAAATACACGTTTAGTCACAGTGCATACCACTATAAAAGCAGTTACGAAAATAATTTGTATTGAAATTGAAAGAGCTATAAAGCGGTTATAAGAGTGACAACACTGCGCCGGCGGCGTGGGCCCGCCCGAGCGTACGAGCTACTGTCATTTCGGAAAATCATGCGAGCTGACAACCGACCGGCGTGCGAGTGGCGTGGTGGGGGAAGGCCAGTTGAGAGTAAAAACAAAAAATGTTGCAGTAACTCGCTTGCGAGCAACTCGCCCACTCGCACATAACAGTTAACACTTACTCGTATGATGCGGTCACACGGTGCAAGTAGATGCACCTCAGTAGTTGACTAGGGCAGCTCGCATGTCAGCTCGCA
Source organism: Lysandra bellargus (assembly GCA_905333045.1). Classification (NCBI taxonomy): domain Eukaryota; kingdom Metazoa; phylum Arthropoda; class Insecta; order Lepidoptera; family Lycaenidae; genus Lysandra; species Lysandra bellargus. The sequence goes on from HG995354.1 coordinate 4,800,685, forward strand.
CCGTGTAACCCAGGCATTACGGTCACAATTGATTTCCGTTTCCGTAACATAAACATGCCATAACGTTTTAATAAAGCTGTAATAATCGTCGCTGTGTCTGTCTGTTTGTTCTGTCAACACGCGCAGGCATGGTGTTTACTCTGTGGGCCGTTTGACAGGTGTCTTTTCGAACAAATATGGCGGATTTCGTAGAATTATTTATTGCTGTGGCTGTTTAGTGTTTACATAGTAACTCCATAATATTATGGGTACAATTAATAAGAAATGAAACTTATAAGAAAGAATACCTAAATAACCGTCAGTCGATTACGTAAGTAACAAAACATAACATAATATTATATTTAGTTAAGAGCTCACAACGTTTACAAATATAATTTAGATGCTTTTTCACATCGCCAAGTCGTTCAGGCCGTGCCTTAATGTTTATATTAATGTTTCGGTATGAACTTATTTATGTAACAAACCTAGTACTTGTGATTTTGTGAGTATTCTTAATTCTTAACTAAAAAAATCAAAAGACTTCCTTTGTAAAATTGCCTACAGATCTACCGTTCACTACCAAACAATAACTATACTCTCCAAATTACTGTTTCAATGTGTGTAGTCACATCCTTATGAAAGAGTTTGTATGTAGTAAGTATTCAATCAATCACAGTATACGTAATATTTCAGTTAATGTCACCTATTACCAAGATTTTTTGATTAACTAATCATAACTAGCCTACCGCACAAGACAACGCACTTCAAACGTTATGAATTTTGGAGGGGCGCGCCATGTTATCGTAGTTGATCTCTAATAGAGTAGTTTTTAATAAAGAACCACAAATCAAATATTGCACTTTATATTGCAATTTTGCTATTTCAACAGAGTATACTTTTTAATACAGGACCACATAAAACGTTTTAAAAGCCACATCTATAATTAAAATCTTTGATAACACACTTAGATTTTGTATGTGAAACTTAATTGACGTAGTTTCTAGGAACGAAACAACGTATCGTGTAATAAAATGCGCTAGATGTTTCACGCGTCTTTACCCGTGGAAATACCATGATGACCGTACATTTTCACTTAATGCTCAGTAAAATTATTAATGAGAAATATTTGGGCTAAAAATATAATATATATGTCGTACGCAAAGTAATTTTCTTTTCGTGATATATTATTTTGCTTTAATTTTAACGATTTTTTCTACTTTAAAACTTAATATTTCACAAGTGGGTCCCTCGATCGGAAAATGATGTGTACGAGTATTTATGCCAAATTACAGCTTCGGAGGTCTTATAGTCTCTGAGCAAAACCGCGGACAGACAGACGGTCAGACCGAAACTATAAGGGTTCCTTGTTGACTACGGAACCCTAAAAATAAAGTTGTCGACGAGAATAAGGGACAAAACAAACATACAAGCGCCACGTAAGCTCATAAGGCTTAATCTTTGAATTGCGCAACCCTACTTCCCCCCTTCCCTGTACTTTCAAGTTATAATGTGACACTTGTACACTTGGCTTCAAAAATGCCATGCGTTTTAAAAGATACATTAATTATTACATTAGACTAGCCCGGCTCCGGCCGTGGTACATACTCGTACATAGCTTATAGCATTAATATACATATTATAACGCCTCCGTGGTCTAGTGGTTTAGAGCGTGGCTATTGACTCGGAGGTCGTGGGTTTGATTCCCGCGTTGGAAACATATTATTTCCAAGTTTGGTTAGGATGATGCAGGCTGATCACCTGATTGTCTGACAAGTAAGATGATCCATGCGTGGGATGGGCATGTAAAAAGTCGGTCCTGCGCCTGATCTCTCGCCAGTCGTGTCGGTCGTCCGTCCCATTGGTTATGAGAGTAAAGGAATAGAGAGTGCTCTTGTGTACTGTGTACATACTTGGGCACAGTAAAATTACTCCGGTTTCAATGAAACTGGCCACCGTCACCGAAACCGGTGCGGGGAGTATTATTATTATTATAGCATTCAGGGACATCTTAGCTAATACAATGGTAAACAAATTTTTAAATCGGTCCAGTAGTTCCTGAGATTATTCAAACAAACTAACAAACAAACTCTTCATAATATTAGTATAGATAATGCCCGCAACTCCGTTGCGGCAAAATTCGTTTATCGCGCGGGAACGGTAAATTTTACGAGATACAAAGAATTGTATGTCCTTTCTTAATATGTCTCCATACCAAATTTCACCAAAATCGGTTCAACGGCTTGGGCGTGAAAAGGTAACAGACAGATAGACAGATACATTTGTACGCATTTATAATGTTATAGTACCTAAGTGAAGTATGGATCTCTAGTGTGGGAGGCGTTATTATATTTCAGGAGGAGGAGATATAATGTGGTGATGATGACAGCTTTCCGAGTATATACACATACGATAGCTTTACAAGTATATACACACACACAGGAGCACACACACACACACACAGGCACACGTGAGTTTTATCAGCATATTTATAACCTAAAGAGTAACAACTAGTAGTTCTACATTCATTCACTCTTGTAAGTCATAATCTTTCTCTTGAATAAGATATGAAATAAATTATGAATATGCTACGAATAATAAAAACTATGAAAATGTAAATGACTGTACGTCGCCTTTGAAAATTACTGGGATAATCTAGTAGATTAAAGAAACATAGCATTTGTTTCAATTATGAACTTTCCATATAGGATAACTTTAACCTATTAACATAATTATTATGAGTGTTGCGCCAACAATCGTTTATCGCGCGGGAACCGTTCTTTTTTCCGTGATAAAAAGTATCCTATGTCCTTTCCTGGGACTCAAAGTATCTCATTGCCACAGCAAAATCGGTTCATCGGTTCGCGCGTGAAGAGGTCACAGACAGACAGACAGACTGATACACTTTCGCACTAATAATAATATTAAGTATAATTAAGTATACTTTTACAATACTTAGAAGTTACATCTTAATCATTTCAATATTATATGGTTAAACCAATTATTATTGGCTTCTTTTTAGCTATCGTTAATCTCTTGTTTATTTAATTATTACCTAAGCTAAAATATATAAAGCTTGTGTTACAGAAAAAGTCATTTTTCTCTATTGTTTTATATTTTCTCCCAGCGTACTACAGGAGTTACTCTGAGAAGTCTGTAAGAGGATCACGGCTACCTTTATTCTACAAATAATAGCCTACAAAAATACAAGGCAGGCTGGCTATTATAGACTACTTTTATAGAAACCTACTTATGAAAATTCTTTGTACTTTTTTCTTCTCGTTAACGGATAAGGTTTTAATTTTTTTAATGGCTGTTTATTTACTAAGAAAGATACCCAGCTATAAATATTTAAAATACTGTAAAACGTTTTAACACTCCTCTTGATAATATATTTTATTATTTACCTATTTTTGTTAATATGTAACTCGAATAACTATTGTGTGAAATGAATAAAATTTAAAAGAAATTCCGACTTGGGTGATGATATTGAATGTAAGATGAAAAGGACATCTAGCAAAAAACAAAACTTTCTCGCAGCGTGCAACTTTTAGTTTTTAATTTTTGTAAGTCTGTGTAGTTTTTTTTTTTTAATCATGAACCTTTGCAAACGTCCACGGCAAAGGATTCTGTCATTATGTCCAAGTTTACAAAGACTTTTCATAAGACAATTAAAGCTTGGATTTAAACTGCATAAATGGGTCGTTTTAATTTAAATGAACTTTCACATTCTTCTTATATATAAAATTCTCGTGTCACAATGTTAGGCCGCGTACTCCTCCGAAACGGCTTTACTGATTTTAACCAAATTTTGTATGCGTATTCAGTGGGTCTGAGAATCGGCTACTGGGTACTTTTTATATTGATAAGTGCATTTGTTGAATAAATAATAGTAAATTATTACAACTCGAGACTGACGGCGACCATTGTTTGTGCGACGGTACGGGACGGGACGTTACCATGGTAACATACTTATTTAGTCACTTCAATAAAATAATAATAATATCCTTGAAATACTTTATAATAAATTATTATGGCAAAGCAACGTTTGCCGGGACAGGTAGTATTGTATAAAATCGTATATGTTATTGATATACTTAAATCCTATACAAATATTTTTAATACGTCTCAATATTTAGCGATTTCTTAAGGCCACACTGGCTGTCTGTCTGTCTGTCTGTCTGTCTCGCTTTCACGCCAAAAGTACCGAACCGATTGCAATGAAATTTTGTACACAGATAGTGTAGAGCCTGAGAAAGGACATAGGCTACATTTTGACGAGGGAAAATATCTTATTTCTATGAAAATAACGATAAAATGAATTCCTACTTCAGTTTTAAAATATGACAACAGATGGCGTTTTAAAGGAGTAGTACTGTTGGAGCCTATGGGCAATGAACATTTTAGTTCTAATACATGACAACAGATGGCGTTTAATTTTTTACTTGTTAATTGTAACATAGAACCATAGATAGAATTAATCATACTTATTATGTTTTTAATTATAATTTTTAATACGTTAGATATATTTTGTTTAATAATATTATCACTTAGTATAATCAATCTATCTTATCTTATAAGTTATCTATATAAATTGAATTCCTACTGCACAACAGATGGCGCTTTAAAATAAAGGAGTGTACCGTGTTGGCCTATAATATTCCATCCAGAAATATATCAATACAATGAAGATTTTAGCTCTAATATATAAAAACAGATGGCGTTTACTTTTTTACTTCACATCAGAACTAATCAATAATCATACTTTATGTTTTTATTCATAGTTGGTGTCAAATTTAAAAACTTTTAAAAACCCTGGTAAGTGGAACCCCTCAAATCAATATACACAAAAACAGCTGTGCTGTATATGTGCATACATATTTAAGTTTTTTAAATTAAACTTTATATTTTGTGCCAAATTTTAAAGCTTATTATTAAATATTGTGGTGCTTAAAATTTTTAGATGTAAAATTGCTGAGACGTCACACTAGATCCCCCCTCCCCCACAAAATAATAATATGTGACCACCTGAGACAAGGACAAGTTACTTTAACTATGTATTTACCCATATCAATATTTACCCAACATTTTTACCCATAAACTATTTATCATTGAGTTACGTCACTGCATAGATAATTAAGTACTGAGTATCAAGTTATATCGAAAGAATTGGCCCCGTGCGAGTTTCTTACGCCGGTTCAGGTTAGTTCCCGAACCGGTGGTAGGCACCGTAGATTCAACGTTCTTCTGATTTTCAAAAAGTGTATTCATGATACCTATTTTGAATAAAAAGATAATATTTTATTTTATTTTATTTTATCCCGGCTGTTTAATAATATATCATCCGATGGTTGATAACGCCATCTAGCGAAAGAGTGGCGTAACGGAAGCAGTGACGTGAACACCGCGCAGTTTGCAGCAGCGTGACGTTGACACCCCGCATCGTCGCGCCGCACCGGGGGAAACTTCACTCCCCTTCGCCGCTGAACGCGTAATGGTCGCTATTGTCTTCACGTTAATAAAATCTATTTAATTTTGTAATTTTTCGTACAATAAACGTAGTAATCAACAAGTCAATAAAGAACTTCATTGAAGAGTTCCTCCTGCTTCCGAACAAGTATTGGTCCTTCGAGCCGGATACAAGATACAAAGAGCCAGGCGGCAACGTGGAGCGTTACTTTGGAGAAGAGGATTATCCAGTCCAGGATTGTCGTCAAGTCGCATCCCGTCAGGTTACAAAACCCTTTTCCCCCATCCTTATCCAATATTTGCGTTAATATTGTTATTTTTTCGTCTTAGTTGCGGTATTGCGCGGCGCCGGTACCTCGTCAAGGCGTGGCCGAGCGGGAAACTGTAAGTACTTTTGCTTCCTATAACTTTTCAAAATGAGTGACGATGAATTTAATGCGTTAGAACCTCCCCAAGGGCCTATGAAAACAAATGAAAGGGCTAAATCTCCTCGATTAGGTATTAGCACAACCTCAAATAAACGCCTCGCTGATTTAAAAAAGCAGCGAGGTACGCTAAAAGGCAGGCTTACGTATGTCACCTCATCTACTAAAAACGTTTGTACAAAATAGAGTCGTCGAAATTAATGAATTGACCGGTGATACCATCTGGCGTCATGTTAAGGGCACGGAAAATTCTGCTGATATTATAACGAGAGGTTCTACATTAGACACATTAAAGTATGATAATAATAATAAATGGTGGTGTGGCCCTACGTTTTTACGAGAACCTGTGACTAAGTGGCCAATTTTTAATAATAATATTGAATCGTCTTCTATCGATTTAGCCGAAACTAAACCTGATACAATTAATTTACATTCCATTCAAGTTACTTCATTGATTGATTTTGAACGGTTTTCGTCATTTATTCGTTTGCAAACTTGGTAACTCACCTACTGAGCGTCTAGAGCCCAGCTTCCCATTCATCCAGTGTGGAGTCGACTATGGGGGCCCACTGCTCATACTGGATCGCAAAGGCAGAGGTGCTAAACTAATTAAAGCATATATTTGTTTATTCATATGTTTTACGACTAGAGCAATACATTTAGAATTAGTAGGTAGCTTGAGCACGCAGGATTATATTTTAGCATTAAATCGTTTTATTGCACGACGCGGGAAGCCATACCAAATATTTTCAGACAACGGAAAAAATTTTGTGGGTGCTGAAAAAGAATTGGCAGCAATTTTTAATAAGACTAAAGATATTTCTGATTTTCTTACTAATAACCAAATTCGTTTAACATTCATACCGCCCTACAGTCCTCATTTTGGTGGGTTATGGGAGGCAGGAGTCAAGTCCTGCAAGTACCATTTGAGACGCGTACTCGGTAATGCTAAATTAACACGCGAGGAGTTTGAAACAGTATTAACGCAAATAGAAGCTGTTCTGAACTCCCGCCCTTTATCCCCTCTGTCCTCAGATTCTGACGATTTCCTCCCACTTACTCCAGCACACTTTCTGATCGGTCGACCGCTGACTGCGCCTGTCTGCGAGAACCTCACGACGATCGAGCCTACGAGACTGGGACGCTACGACCGTGTGGAGCATATTAGACAACACTTTTGGCAACGATGGTTTAAAGAATATGTTTCAGAGCTCCAGCAACGAACAAAATGGAAGGACAACAATGAGGACATCACGCCTAATATCTTGGTCCTTATCAAAGAAGATAATACTCCACCAGTCAACTGGAAATTGGGCCGAGTAACAAAAGTATTCCCTGGGACTGATGGAGTATCCCGTGTAGCTGAAATTCATACAGCGCACGGTATTATACGACGATCTTTCTCGAAGATCTGCCCGCTGCCTGTACAATTGTGAAGACGAATATGTTGGAAGATCCTGGTTCTTCCAAGGCGGCCGGTATGTTCAATAATATATCATCCGATGGTTGATAACGCCATCTAGCGAAAGAGTGGCGTAACGGAAGCAGTGACGTGAACACCGCGCAGTTTGCAGCAGCGTGACGTCGACACCCCGCATCGTCGCGCCGCATCGGGGGCAACTTCACTCCCCTTCGCCGCTGAACGCGTAATGGTCGCTATTGTCTTCACGTTAATAAAATCTATTTAATTTTGTAATTTTTCGTACAATAAACGTAGTAATCAACAAGTCAATAAAGAACTTCATTGAAGAGTTCCTCCTGCTCCCGAACACCGGCATTCCCGCGGAAACGGGAACCGCCGCGTGCTGTAAAATGAAATCCACGCGGACGGAGTCGCGGGCAACAGCTAGTAACTATTTAACTGTATACAATGAAGATTTCGATATAAGCTCCTTACGTCTTCAAAATCTTCAATCAAATTGCAGTTTTATCATCATTAAATGTCTCTGAATGCGGCCGTAGAAGATTTAAATGACGTATACCCGGTTGTATTGTGCCGCAACGCTAAGGGCCAACTCACATGTACCACAACCACACGAGTCACGACATCGCAACGACAAAATGTCGTCGAGCAGTGGTTACGTGTGAATGGTGTCGCTGCAGCTTTTTGTAGTTGCGTTGTGGTACCGACAAAATGCCGACTTGGTTGCGTTGTCGTCAGTGGTTGCGATGTGGTTACGAAAGTCAATGAAACAGAGGGGGAAGAGCGCGGGCTGTGTGCGCGCACTGTCATTGTATCGACGCAACGTTCTGGTTGCGATGTGGTCGGCCGTCGTCGCGATGTGGTCGGTATCACACAAGTGGTCGACAACGACTGCAAAATGTGGTACGTGTGAGTGGTCCAGCTGCCTGATTCACGATCGTTGGAAAGTTTTCACGTGAAAAGATCTCATATTCTGTCAGTATTACAGCGATTCACAAAATCCGCCGCGGGAATGAATCCGAAACCAAAGAGAATAATTGACACTAGTTTTTTTTTTTGACAATAAGTGCTACGGCATATATATAGCTACTCATTAAAAAAAATACAAAACACTACTTACATTCGTGAAATCCAGTTAAAAAAACTTTGAAAAAGTACAGGTTATAGCAACACACACTAAATAACGCACAATAGCCGAAAAGATACTAATCGCCCATAGTCTATATTGTAGTATTTTTCATTCAGAATGTAGCCAATATATCAAGGATCGTACGTCTAATGAAACTTCTTTATTCTCAATATATATACTGTATTATCTATGTTCTTTATTCCGTCAAGCCCCTTAAGGACACAGATGACCGCGACAACAATAGTATACAATAGCATTTCCAAGAATCCCCGTTGGAAGGATTATACAAAAGTAGTCTGTAAGTCAGCGAAATATATTACATAATTGAATAAAAGAGCGCGGTAACCGGCTGCCGCTTGGGGCTTGAGTCTTGAGTGAATGGCGTACCGCGCACTGCGCAGTACTTGGTACAACTAATATATATTCTGTAGCAGTACAAAGTACAAATAGCGCGGCTGCCGACTGCCGCTTGGGGCTTGAGTGGAATTAAAATAAAAAATATTGTTTATGTGCCGACTGCCGAGTGACAATGACAGTCTGTCAAATCTGTAAATCGTGTGTTGAGCTCCGATAAATCACAGAGTACTTTAATAAATTAATAAATCGGTAAATCTTGTTGTGTGAGAATACCTTTATTTATGTGTAAAACAAACTTATTGATTTACTTTAAATTTTATATAAGTTTCTTTTGTTTTAAATTTGTTTTTCATTTATTATTAGTTTTTATTAGATATACTATGGAAGTTCCAGTGTGGTGAGTATGACCTTGGAATTATAATGATATTATATACTTAAATAACTATTTAAAATTATTGTAAAAGCACAATAATGGCTTAACATAATACATAAGTATTAATCCTTCAAGCCCCCATAAGGACACCGGTGACCGTGACAACAATTTAATACAATATCATTTCCAAGAATCCCCGATTGAAGGATTAATACAAAATTTAAAAATTATCATACTTATTTCTAAATCTTTAAGTACCGAATATTATTACATATACCTACTGCATTTATGAATAAAAATATTTATTGTTCAATGAACACTTCCTAAAGATTTAACACATAATTATTACAGTACGACATTTATTTAATATTTTAAACAAGACACGACTAACTAAGTATTAATAATTGCTTTGTTTTATTCTTATCATTAAATAATTTCATCTAACAATATCCGCCATGACACGGTTCTCGAAGTGAAAAGATTTCACGAGTCTCGGAGGCGGCGGGAACATTCCGCGAAAACGACTCTAATCCTCGGATAATTTCCCGCCGTCGAATGTCAAACTCCCATCGGCGGTGAGATCTTTTCGAATCCGTGGCGGAAACTATTTCACTCATACAAAAGAAATGTCACTACTATCAAAATGACAGCAAAATCGGAAAGTATTCACTTGTCATTTGCTTGAAAGTGAAATAGTTTCCGCCAGCGGGAAGGTTCCACGCGGAATCGCTTAGTGAATCACCCCGCAGTTCATTTACAATACGAAATATACGCCCGACCACGTGGTGTGGCTGTGGTTGTCGTGTGGTTGTGGTACGTGTGTGTTGGCCCCTAAGGGCTTCTCAATTAAGGGCTTCTCATCTTAGCAGACCGACACTAATGTCGGTCTGCTAAGATCCGTTCACATTGCATCGTAACATGGAGTGGCGGCGCATATTTAAATGAGCCATTTCTAATAGTCCACTCGACACTGCATTGCGAGCGTCAAATCTGTCAAATCAAAGTGTACCTCCCTGTGTCATATATAAAATTCAGTTTTGGACTTATAACGTTGCAAATTTACGAATTCTTAGGGTCAATGCTACGTATAATAAAAACTAAGGAAACGTAACTCCCACACTATTACCGTTTTAAATTCGGTTCCTTTTGAACTGTCATGTAACGTCAGCTTGATACCGCTGAAGGCCACATATTGCAAATGTATTGAAAATGTGTACCTACTACCTAGGACACTGACTTCCATGAAGAATGAAGATGATGAAGATGAAGATTTTGATACAAGCCCCGCACATTGTTGTCATTACATCGTTGTAACTCTTCATTTAATTACAGTTAATTAATTAATATTCGTCTCTGCGGAAATAATTCCTAACCACTCTGTTGCGTTGATTTAGTTGACGTGTGTAGCATGCCCTTACAATAATTGTCCAGTTAAGCCCAATGAGTTTCTAAAATACTAAAGTAGCAACGTCTTACAAACGATTCTCAGAAAAGCGTATAACCACTTGATAGTTCAAAATACAATGTCAATTGATAATGTTATTATGTCATTATGTAGGTGAGATATGCCTGCAGGCACCTTCAAAGTGGCAACGCGTTGCTGCCGTAAACTGCCAATCTAGTTAGTAACATGGAATATCATTAGTTTAACCATTTAAACCAGTTGAACAATTTTTCAGGACTAAAAAGGTGAGCTCCTTATATGTCACGTAATGTTTATAATTTTCAAAATATTAACACTGACTTTTTATGACTTCAAAATGGCCAAACTGAAAAGGGAGTAACAAACGCCAGGGTTACCTACTAATTAGTTAAACCGAATCCGTATAGTTTTCATGCCATTTCACTTAGTATATGTGTCTAAACACACTAGGCTGAATTACGCCGGCGTAATTTACGTGGCCGAAATTACGTTCAACCGCTTACGTCTGATGCGACACACTATAAATTACGCGAAGAGCCGAAATTTCGCGGCGTAATTTCCGTTGCCGAACGCGCGCGTAAGTGAGTATTTAAAACTCTCAGATGTAATGCATGCGTTAACGCTTTGGAGATAAGGTTGGATTTGCTATATTCGGTTTTGATAATTCCGTCTCGTATAGTGTGTTGCTATACAAAACCCATTAATTTTTTAAACCTAACTTCGCTTTTGAAAGTATAGTAAGCGATTGCGATATGACTAAGCTTACTGTTTTCACTAACCTTTAGGGACATTAGGTGTTCCTTAGGGGCCATTAAATGTTTCTATCTCATAGATTTCACTAACGCTTATACTATGGCACCTAAGTCCTGAGGAATTAAGTGACATATTTAAACGTTAAAAGTTAAAACGTTTTTGTCGAAGATGTGATATTATAGACATTGACCCTACGAATAATAAAAACTAAGGAAAAGTAACTCCGTTAAAAAACTTGTTCTACAATACTTGTCAAAAATGTGTACTAGGTCACTGACCTCCATTATACAAGTACGCTGGACAGAATATGATACCCAGCTTTTTTTGTACCTATTTGAAGCGGAATCAGCGCCCCCAAAATCGGGGGAAGAGAACTAAATCTGATGTAACTTGCAAATGGCCGCTCAATCGCTATTGGTTGTAGAAACCAAAGAGAATATAATCACTACGGTGGTAGAAACTAGTATTAGTTCCAAGTACTCCCACTACTGCTATCAGCGCCAATGTGGCGACTTTTAAAGTCATGTTTACGTCAGATTTAGTTCTCTTCACAAAAAACAGCTGTCATTTCAAAGGGTTAGGTCCAGCGTACTTGTATAATTACTGTAAGGGTCTACACAGACGGACCGCATTTCAACTGCAATCCAACTGCAAATTGCGGTTCAAGTGCAGTTTGAATGCAGTTGACACGACTGCAATACGACTGCAATAGAACTGCAAACCAAACACGCAGTCGGATTGCAGTTCAGTTGCAGTCAGCGTGCAGTCGTGTGAACTGTTTAGTTTGCAGTCGTATTGCAGTCGTGTCAACTGCATTCAAACTGCACTTGAACTGCAATTTGCGGTTGGATTGCAGTTGAAATGCAGTCCGTCTGTGTAGACCCTAAGTTATTAGTATTCCTCTCTGAGTGCGGCAGTTAGAGAATAAGATAAATCCTTTTTTTTTCTACACTTGAGCTTTATTTACTACACGAGAAACACGTTGAATTGAATAATTTTCCTCAAATTCTTAAGTAGTTGAAATTAGATGGTATAAATCTGTCGTTATACGTCTTCTTCTGCCCTTTATTAACGCAGTTATTTATAACAGTAGTGTGGCTACACCTTAACACTAATGAAATTAGCACCCCCATAAGCCGAGGCTGAAAATTAAAATTATATATTTATAGGGACATTCCGCACCCCGAAATCTTGTTAATTCTGTTTGTTGACCAAAATGGGGCGAAAAGAAAAATTTCGTTCGCCAAATTACAAAAAAACCTGCACCTAATCAGGTGGTAATCTGGCGGAATTTCACAAAACAGGGAAATTCTGAATTTAAAACTTTAGCAACAATATTTTCTCTCGTCTTTAATTCTTACGTAGACTATCTTTATATATATAAATCTGTACGTGTGTTAGTCATTGAACTCCTAAATCGCTGTATCGATTGCGGTGAATTTTTTGTGTGTGTTTAAATAGATTCGAAAAAAAAAGCCGTGGATAATTGGAAGAATTCCTTACCACCGCATAGAATTAGCTATTGACAAAACTTCATAAACATGACGGGACATCGTCTGTCGGGCCCGCTATAGTATACTATAATATTATAAAAGCGAAAGTATGTCTGCCTGTCTGTTACCTCTTCAAGCTTAAACCGTTAAGCCGATTTTGATGAAAGTTGGTAGACAAAGGGCATAGTATCTTATGTCCTTTGTCGGTTCTCAAAGTTTATCCATACCCAACAAAATTGGTTCAGCGGTTTGGGCGCGAAAGGTATCAGACATACAGACATTCGCATATTTTATACTATAAGTATTAGTACGGAAACCCTAGAACAATTTTTTTTTTTTGTGATTACTAACAAGCCAATTTTTTCTGAGTAGCTTCATTTTGATAAGACAACCAAGTTTTGTTGATTACAGAACCCTAAAAGGGAACCCTAACCAGCTGATTTTTTGTATATTTGTAGGTTAATAGTTATATTATTGAAGAGTAACCTTGTCCTACAAATAAAATAATTCATATTTTAGGACCCTCAAGTCAAAGTATGAAATCCTTTCTATCTCTGTTAGCTACAACTTCAAAGTTTTTGCGAAAATAAAAATGTCGTTTGTCTTATCAAAATGTTGAGCTACTTACAAAAAATTTGCTTGTTAGGGTTTACACAGACGGACTGCATTTCAACTGCATTCCAACCGCAAACCAAACGCGCAGTCGGATTGCAGTTCAGTTGCAGTCGTGTGAACTGTTTGGTTTGCAGTTCTATTGCAGTCGTGTCAACTGCATTCAAACTGCACTTGAACTGCAATTTGCAGTTGGATTGCAGTTGAAATGGGGTCCGTCTGTGTAGACCCTTAATTAGTAATCACAAAAAATTATTCTAGGGCTCCCTCACTATATTATGGATAAATACGTCATACAGACATATCCGCAATATTAGTAAGGATGTAATGAGAGCCATAATCACCGGCACTTATTTGAACAGCCAGCTCATAATGTTCAAACATCATCTCACTTCAGTTCCAACCTCATTCCAAGCTTTTATGTTCCTCGATTATTTAATGAACTCCAACTACTCGGGCCCAACGGATGTCCTCCCGTCATATGTATGAGGTTTAAATTGTTAAAAGAAAATAATCTTAAATTCCCAGGTAATTCACCTCTTCGTTAGAGATCAACTACGATACCATGGCGCGCTCCTCCAAAATTCAAAATGTTTGAAGTGCGTTGTTAAAACGTTTGAAGTGCGTTGTCTTGCGTGGTAGGCTAGTTATGACTTATGATTAGTTGACCAACAAATCTTGGTAATAAGTGACATTAACTGAAATATTACGTATACTGTGATTGGTTGAATACTTACTACATACAAACTCTTTCATAAGGATGTGACTACACACATTGAAACAGTTATTTGGAGGGGCGCGCTATGTTATCGTAGTTGATCTCTAAAACCTTCCTCCGCCATTAATAAACACAATATTAAAAAAGAATGAGCGAAATCGGTTAAGCCGTTTTCGGGCCCTTCCACGGACATAATATTTAAGGGATTTATTTTATAATATAGAAGATATTCAGAACACCATAGATGTCGTCCTCAACTTCCTTTTTTCAAATGATTATTGCGCGGGAACCATGTATTTTTTCGGGTTAAAACTATTGTATACTCTGTCCTTTTTGGCAAAAAAAGTATAGAGCAAAATATGTCAAAACCTTCATAAAAAAGTAATTATCAAAATTTGTCTATGACTGCGGCTCTCTTTTAAAAATTGCAATAATAATTTCTAATTCTAATTTTGAGTTAATTGCTATTGTGGTTAACTCAACTAAATTCTCTTAATTTTAAATTAATGTCATTTCTAAATTTCTATTAGCTTGCTCTTTCGTTTTTTATCGCTTTCGTCGAGTTTATAAGCATTTAGAAAACAAATTAATGAGGAAGAAATGAATTTGGGGCTTAAGGAGAGACGAGGTAATTTGGTAATTTATTTTTGAGAATGGCGTCTTGTAACGAATATAGGATCATGAGAAATGTAAAATAAATTAGGCCACAGAATGGTTCTGGAGTCTACTTTACAGACTCTGCAATGGCGCGACGTGGCCAAACTGTTTAGGAGTATTTTTTACTAAATTCATTAAATGACAATAATAAAGATTTAATGACGACCAATCAAATGATACTTTGTTTATATTATACAACTAGATGAAGCCCATAATTTCGTTGCGCCAAAAATCTGCATGCCAAATTTCAGGAAAATCGGTTCAGTGGTTTGGGCGAAGAGGTAACAGATATACAGACAGACACACTTTCGCATTTATAATATTAGTAAGTACGTAAGTATGGAAGTATGGATAAGTCATGTAGGTTTTTTCTCTAGAGTCTATAACAGCGTGCTAAAGAAATATTAAAATTAAATCCCACCAAAAATCATTTTCATGTAAAAATGCTGCCAAGATGAGAACATAATAGTTCGTGGTGTCAAAAAGTAGTGAGATCTCATGTAGAGCCAAGTTTCAAACCTGACACACTCAGCCCTAAATCTAAAAACCATAATTTTACACATAAATCGCGGCAAAATACTTGATATAATGTGTCAGCCGCACGAGAAGAATCTAAAAACTCTACACATTAGTCAAAATCGGTGGCTTGGCCATTTTGTTGCGCTCTACGAATAACAAAACTACAGGAAACGTAAGTCCCATACTTCAACCGTTTTAAATTTGGCTCCTTTTCGAACACTAAAATATGACAATTCAGATTCTCGCACAGGTCGTTTCCCAGGTAACGTATCATAATATTGCGCGCTGGACGACAGCCTGCGCGGTTATTGTCACTGTCACAGTTATGAAACAAAGCCGTGGACAGTAATTGTCAAAAGCGGATGGCATTATGCAGTATATACCAAACATATCTACTATCACGAAGATTTATTATTTTAAAATCAAACATTTTCCTCTGATCCTTAAAGCGGGGAATTGACTACCGGGCCGCCCGTCACGGGCAGGTCTGTTGCATGTCTGCTCGTCAATTCCTAGGTACGGGCACAGACATGCCCGTTGGCCCGTGCCCGCAGCCTGCCCGCGAGATCGCATTTTTCCCGCGTGGGCACGGGCAAGTCTGTACATGAATGGTCGCGACGGGCGGCCCTTCGTCATTCGCGCCTTGGAGAGTGACCGGAGTACACTTAAAATATTATTTTAAAACATTTATTATTTTAAACAATATGAACACTAAACTTAGGAATGAAGGAATAAAAACAATTTTGACATTCGTTTATTTCCATTTACCGGTCGTATCCTTGTTTGTAGAAAGTTAAAAGCAAGGATTACATGAACACCGATCTACGTAATGTCGCTAATACAGCGAACTTATTGAAAAATCCAAAGAAATCAATGCCGATGCTGATCTATCATTTATTACAAAGAAGATTGAGTCCATGAGTCCACGACAGAGCTGCAGCTCTCTATCTATTCGACTGACTTGCCTGTTCTGTGTGTGTTCAATAGGGGCAAGCGGCAGACTTGTGCCAGACCGGGCGGCCCGCGGGCAGCCCGGTAGTGAATTCCCCGCTTAAGTCATCGATAATAATAATATATAAAAATTTTGAACAAACCTTGTACGACTCGGACGAATTTAAAACTATCCAGAGCACCTAGACAAGACGTTTTCAGATTACAAAAATCTATGTACTAAATTATTACAGAATTGAAATAAAAAACTTACGGTGCAAATGCAGATTTTCGTAATCTCTTTAATTTTCGGTCATTACTCATACAAAATATATCATGACTATTAAAGTGTATGCTACATAAACGAGTAATCTGGCTCGGCATCCAATTCGGTTCGTTTCTTACTAAACGAAGTACGAACGGCATTATAAAAATAAGATACTCCATACTGATGTTAGTCAGACCCTCGTTTGTGAATTATGATTAAATTGTTACATCTTGCATAACACTGTCCATGGCGACTTTGTGAAAATTTTGTAATTATATTATTTTTTGATTATTGCATTTTTACAATAACATGTAAACTTAATAAGACAAACACAAAGAGACCAGCTTAATTTTACGCAAATACCCTGACATCCAACTTAAATAAACCATCTTTTTGGGCATGTTTTTGGGTCGGAAAAAATACAAGACCTTTACCTAAGCATAATTTAAAAAAATTCACTTACTGATGAAACTTGAAAGGTTATTCCTGTATTAAAAGTCGTATCTGTATGACTTCTACACCATTTCACAGGGCATTTAGGCATTTTAACAACGAAAATTTTGTAAAAAGCTACGTAAAAAGTAAGTAAACAAATTGTAAAATGAGTTTGACAATAATTATCATGTCAACCTGGTTGAATGTCACTCGTGTGATACACGAAAAATGTGTACCGAACACATGCATAAAGTATACATGTATTCGGGTCACATTTTGTAGCCTTTTGGTGCACTTTTTTTGACGGAGTTACTCTTCCTGTAGTTTAAAGTTCACTGGTTGCGCTTAATATAAAAGTTATTAGGTAATAACAACAGAAGAGTAGTTCAAAGCTCATAAGCATGACCAATAACAAAATGGCCAAGCCACCCATTTTGACTAATGTGTAGAGTTTTTAGATTTTCTCGCGCGGCTGACACATTATATCAAGTATTTTGCCACGATTTATGTGTAAAATTAAGATTTTTAGATTTAGGGCTGAGTGTGCAAGGTTTGAAACTTGGCTCTACATGAGATCTCACTACTTTTTGACACCACGAACTATTATGTTCTCATCTTGGCAGCATTTTTACATGAAAATGTTTTTGGTGGGATTTCATTTCTTTTTGTAAGATTTACCACACACGTTTTTATGAAATTAAGGGGCATAGGAGCATGTGCACTCGCATTATTAGAAAAGTTGCAAGTGCTTTGCCAGCCTTTAAGAGGGGATCGGTTATATATAAAATTAGGGGACAAACGAGCAAACAGATCACCTGGTGGAAAGTACTACCGTCGCCGAGTTGCCATTCTTTCATAAAGAAAAGGCTTAATTAAGGGAATAGGGAAAAGGGGTATCCCTGTTCCCCCGTTCTCTTTCCCTTTTTTATGAAATTAGGGGGCAAACAAGCAGACGAGTCACCTGACGGAATGCAATTGCCATCGCCCATGGACACTGTAACATTAGAAGAGTAGCAAGTGCGTTTTCGGCCTTTTTAATTTTTATGAAGGAATAGGCTAAGGGAATAAGCAGAAGAGAATTATAGGGATAAGAAATAATGTATTGGTATAGACTATAGAGTGCAGTTGGGCCTCCGCTAAACTCACTCACTAGACGAAACACAGCGCAATCGCTGTTTCACGCCGGTTTTCTGTGAGTCTGTGGTCTCTCAAGGATAACACGTATTTTTAGGGTTCCGTAACCATAGGGTAAAAACGGGAACCTATTACTAAGACTTCGTTGTCTTTCCATCTGTCCGTCCTTCTGTCTGTCTGTCTCCAGTCTATAACTCAAGAACAATAGCTAGAGATTTGAAATTTTCACAGATTATGTATATTTGTTGCCGCTATAACAACAAATACTAAAAACAAAATAAAATTAATATTTAAAGGGGGCTCCCATATAATAAACGTGATTTTTTGACCTATTTTGTTCTATATAAATAATGGCAACAGGTAGGTACTTGATTTTTTCTCAAAGTCCTTAGTAATAAGTCTACTTTAATATTTAATAATAATATTAAAATAAAATAAAAAAATAAGGGGGGCTCCCACACAAAAAACACAATTTTTGGCCTAATTTTCCTCTATAAGTGTACGGATATAGATTAGGTTGGGTTTGATAATTTTTTTGTTGTTTCTGTACTAATGGTATGTTACATACCAAATTTCAGCTTTCTCAGACTTCAGAAAGTACCCTAACAGTTTTGATGATAGGTATAAATTGTGCCAAAATTGTGGGTTTTTGGACACCTATAAAATCTAAAGTATAATAGCCACGATATTCAAACTTTGCGCATTTCATTATTTCACTCATGTCATTATATCCTAAAAATTTTAAGTATCTGGCATTATCCAAACTAAAGTTACGAGGGTTCAAAAATACGACGAAACGTTTCGAGAAAAGGTAGGTAGTGCCCTTGCGCGCTTCCCTTGGCTCATCTTGGCGGTCACAGCAGCAGGCGATCTTTTGCAATTAGGTAAACTTACATAATAGTTGGGGAGTGGAAGAGGGAATATCGGGATTAGCTCGAGTTTTATAGGCTTCCGACATGTGTCTAGTTATCATGGTATAGAAATCAGATTTCTCACGTGGTGGGTTATTTTTTTTTTTATTTTTTTTTTTTAATATTCAAATGTCATCGGATCTGTCAGATTAAGATAGGGGATGTTTAGTATATCCTAAAGAAGCTTCCATGTAAAGCACTGACAATTTAAAGGTCAGGTAAGCCTGTAGGGACATTTTATACACTTCATATTTCAGACAGCTTCATATTTTCCGAACTAAGCTTCGCAGATATTTTATTTTGCACTAAACTAAATGATTTAGTCCTTGTTGTCTTAAATATATTTATAATCTACCTAAGCAATTTTGTGAATATATTTTCTTTTTCAAAACTTTCAAATGACTGCAGTTTCTGAACCCACCGCTTAAATAAAAAACGCTCTTACGAGGGCGGCACTGAAAATTTCGGGAATCAAGGAGGTGACACAACAGTACTATTTAAAAATGTGTTTATTGCTTTTCGAAGTATTCTCCGCGAAATTTGACACATTTTTCCATACGATGGAACCAATCATTGAAGCAACCATTCCATTCGGAAGTTGGGGTCTCCAAAATGGCCGTTTTGTAGGCGTCCACAGCTTCTTCAGGTGATGAAAATCTCTGACCACGCAATTTATTCTTTATTTTAGGGAAAGTATAGAAATCATTAGGACTTAAGTCGGGGCTGTACGGCGGATGGTCTAATAATTCTATGTTTTCTTGCTCTAAAAACTTTTTTGTTCTGTGCGCGGTGTGAGAACTCGCATTGTCGTGATGGAGGATGATGCGGCGGTTGCAGTTCTCTTTACGGAGTTCAGATACGACCTGTGGCAAACAAATGCTAGCATACCATTCTGCATTAACCGTTCTTTGTCCCTCAAGAGGAATAGTCGCAATATGGCCGGTTTTGGAGACAAACGTGGCCACCATTTTTTTTGCAACACTCTGTGAACGAACAATTTTTGTTGGCTTTAACTCATTTTCGAACACCCAAACTCGTGACGGGTTTTTAGTTTCGGGTTCGTACGCGTATATCCAGGATTCGTCACCTGATACGATATTGTATACAGCATTTGAGGATCCTGCGTGGAATCTTTCGAGAGTTCTGACGCACCAAGTAACGCGAGCCTCGAATTTTTGCTCTTCACAGAGCAAATGCGGTATCCATCAGGAAAACAACTTTTTTAAATCTAATTGTTCATGCAATATTATTTGTATTTAACTCATGCCAATGTCTAAAGTTGCCTGAATTTCGCGGTATGTCACATGTCGATCTTCCTCAACCAGCTTACGCACAGCATCAAAGTCTTCTTGGGTGACTGCAGTTTTTGGACGACCTTGACGGGGATCATCACTGAGCCTGACACGTCCACGTTGAAATTCAGCAAACCAGCGATAAGCGATAAATTGTGGTTTTGGATGGGGCTTCATCACCAAATGCAGAAATCATCCGATCAACACACCGTTTTTGTGTTAAACCACTTCGAAAGTCATAATAAATCATCGCTCTAGAATTTTCTCGAGTCAATTCCATTTTCTCAACGACTAAACAAGTTTGACAAGACCTTGTGACAAGACCGAGAATCTTTTTTTAAATAAATAAATGGTATTCGATTTTTAAAACCAAGGAGTTTACAATTAAAAAGATTTTAATATGACAGGAATAGTGGAAGTATTCCATTCCCGATATTTTAGTGCAGCCTATGTATTATTTTTTTATCAGTTTTACCTAATGTATAAAGCCTACTAGGTCTCCATGACGCTCGAGTGACTACAAAATTAGCACCTGCGCCTCCCCTACTATAAGCTGTAATCTGGTGCCTATAATCCCTATACATATTTCTGTGAATCACTATGTTTTTGGAAAATAGATTAAGTTTCTCAATTTCAAAGTAAATTTAATTTAAAATCTATCCTAGTACAACCAACAACTGGATTAGTCTGTCTAAATTTTGCCTCACGCTCTTATTAAATTTCAACTTTCTATTTTCTATATGAGTTTGTTGATTAATTTTTGTAATAAGTTTAGGGGTATAATAATAAAGTATAAGCCCACGTATAATAAAATATAAAGTATTCCTCTTTGACAAGTAACTGCAATAAGACTCAAACTTAAAATTCAGATGAAATAATAAATTATCACATTTCTCCAGTAGTACTGTAATAGCAGAAGAGAGCACAACACAAAATGTGTACTTAAACAGAATTTAAGTTATTTACGTGTATCATAGACTAAGTAAATGTATGTCTGGTCTCTGCGTGTATGTACTACTAGATATCACACTCAAATAACGCGGAAACCATACATTTTTTCGAGATAAATATCATCCAACATCCTCGGGACTCAAAGTGTACCTTTCACCAAAATCGGTTAAGCGGTAACGTAAACAGATATACACAATCTCTATAATAGGGAATATTATGCAAAGATCAGAGCAGAGGGCGTTACTAGCACATACAATGAATAATCCAACCAAAATCCGACATGAAACAGAATATTGATAGAAACATTGTCAAACGTCGAACAAAACTATTTGTTTACTGTCTATGCTGGTGCTGCCTCTAGCGTGAAAACATTGCAGTAATTTAAACCCGTAGTCCCCAACCTTTTTTTCATACGGGCCACAAACATGTCTTGGTGTTGGTGTCACGGGCCGCAACAAAAAAATTTTAGGGTTAAAAATAACGTTCCAAAATTAACGATTTAAAAGTGGAAAAAAATTCACGTCTTTCGCGATGACATTACATTATTTTGCCGGTGGGCGTAAATTTCAAAATGGTTTAACATCACGCCGGCCACAGATAAAGTCTCGGCGGGTTGGGGATAGCTATTCTCAAGATTTTAACTGTATCTACGTGTAACCAAACTTGACAGGTACCAGGAAATACATGCTGAACTGATGTGTAACGCATCAAATTATCCATTAGACGATACCTAATACGTGCTTCAGAGAACCATGTTATTAACACATTAGCTAAGGGAAATTGCTTTGCTGTAGCCACTATAATATGTAATTTGACATTAGCAGACAAGACAGTCGAAGTACGAGAGAATACTGACAGACTTTTGTAACAAAAGGTTAGGTTTTCTTTATAGAGTCTGTCATATTGTTGATTTTTCCGTGGAAGACTCTGGACGCTTTTCCTGATGCATGCGCTTGCGCGTGGATCTGGTCCGCATGAAAGTTGCTCGCATCCTATCATTTCATAGAGTTTTTTCCTAACATGGTGATTTTCATTAAAGTGGGATTCATTCGATATAGCAATAATATTTTTATGTGTCTAAACACACCATGCCGAAGTTCCGCGGCGGAAGTACGACATGATTCCGCCTGCAATGTATTTTAATAAATTACCTATAACACACTACTACACTAGGCCGAAATTCCGTCGCTTTATTTTTTTATTTTATTAGGTTCACAAAACAAGATACAATTCACAATACAAGTAATTCCAAATAATGGAGAATAAAATGACTATTTACTCGGGAATGTATCTGTCTAGGAAGTGAATATAACATGCACATAACAAAATAAAAGAGTTGTGTCAACTAACTACTAAATTAAATACAGTTACCTACGACAGTTACAAAAAGAAAGAAAAGAATTTTATTGTACTAGCTGGCCCGGCAAATGTTTTGCCATATAAATTATTAGATGACGCCCGCAACTCCGTTGCGTCAAAATTCGTTTATCGCGCGGGAACCGTATATTTTTCCGGGATAAAAAGTGTCCTATGTCCTTTCTCGGGACTCAAAGTATCACCATGCCAAATTTCAGCAAAATCGGTTTAGCGGTTTGAGCGTGAAGAGGTAACAGACAGACACACTTTCGAATTTATAATATTAAAGTATAATAATATAAGTTTATGTTAATATGGATGCGTTTGACATTTCTGACGTAATCATGCCGAATTTCCGCCGCGGAACTTCGGCATGATATGGACACTAACCTAATATTGCATCCTTGTGATCCTTACTAATATAACAAATGCGAAAGCGAAAGTCTGCTATCAGACCTGTCAGTCTGGCTGAGATATTTTAAGATGGTGATTGGGGAAAGGACAGGATAGTTTTCGTCTTGAAAAAGTGTACAATTCTACATTATTTACTACCATAATAAGACGTCTACATTTTTATTGAGTTATAAATGTAAATTGTAGGTGTCATCTATACAAGGTGTAAAAACTAAGTGATCTAAAGTATTATCACTTAGTTTTGTTACACCTACAATTTACATTTATGCACGTGTGCACGTGTTTCTTGTAAAGAATTCACTGTGAAAGTAGCAGCGTTGAAAGACCAATTTTTTTTTCACTTTTGTATGGGGAAACGCGCGTGGCCCTTGCCCATACAAAAGTGTTTAAAAAACTTGGTCTTTCAGCGCTGCCACTTTCACAGTGAACTCCCTACAAGAACCACGTACACCCCCTAAAGTATCATCACTTAGTTTTGTTACACCCTGTACAGTTATAGCTATACTAGTAAATAAAGTAATTTCCAGTTACAATATGACCTGATCCTTTCTGCTTGTCATTGTGCGTCACATTTCTAGATAAAGTTTCAGTCTAGTTATAAATTAGGCTCGCAGCAAATTACACAAAGTCCAAAGCAGTTAGTACACCTCATTAGCGGTTACATCAAAGCTATTAAATGTTTAGTTTTACTTGTGGCGGCTGTTTGTGCTTAGATAAACGCATGCAATAACTTCCAAGTTTGGTTAGAATGCTGATCACCTGATTATAATATGACAAGAAAAAAGCAAGGCCTTTGCATACGTTGTGGATTATTTAAATACAGTATTATCTATAGACTTATAATATATACTGTCGTATAGACCACCTGACAACCCGAAAATGCGTGACCATTTTTGATCTGTCAATGTGTGCGTGTGCTAGTGATGTATATTTTACTATCGATAGTATTGTCCGATCGAGTTATTTTACCTGCGTTTCTATGAGAAATAAATAATAATATGCAACTTTGACATATTTTGTAATTCAAATTAAGTATCATATATTTTATTTGGCAGAAAAAAGGTGACGATTGAAAAGTAGGTACACATTTTCGTTTGGGGTGATTTTTTAATCGTCGGATATGTTATAACATGAGGTTCTTATAAGGGTAAATAATATACACATTTTAAAGTTACTTATTATTCGGGTAAAAACTATCTGACAAATCAGCCATTACATTAATAGAAATGCAAATATAAAATTGAAAGTCAACGACAAACATAGTATATTATTTATTCTTAAATTAAATACATAACATAATATCCTTACACCCCCATTACATTTTTAGATTAGTTTTATGTTCTTGTTAAATACCGATAGGCATATCGATAAATTTGATTCAAGCCCTAGGCGTATAATATGTAAACAATTTTGATGAAAATTTTTTCTTCAAAAATTGTGTAATTTAAGAAATAGTACCTTTAGTTATGCAAAATATGAAAGTAAAGGGGAGGATTAACAATATTTTATTTGAAATAGAGAACTAAAGACAGATCACAGAATAAAGCGAAAATAAACACATCGTAGCAATTAGGACATGAAGATTAATTACCTGTGAAATGTACATTTTTCAGGATTACTCCTATGATTTACACTGCAATCACTCACAGAACAAGTTACCATTGTAATATGTAATAGTATTTGTCGAAAATAATAAAGGATTTAAACAATAAATTGCAAATACCGAAAGGGCATAAAAACGGGTGACGACTTGTGGACGACCTGTCAAATGAAAGTGGTTAAAGTTTTCATTAGACTGCCTCTCTCTTTTCATCTTGTTATAATTCCATAAAGGATTTTCTTCTCTCTCGCACTCTTTGTTGGTCTTTAGCATCATACGTTTATGGTATTAACAGAGCGAAGTAACCACTCTTCAAAGTCTACTGTAGAGCCTGGAACATAGATTTAAATGTATGTATGGTTGTATTCTTTCAACCAATCTATTATACTTTCAATTCAACGGACAATGGTAAATATCTGAGGTGTATGCACCACTGGCTTGTAGTGAAGGTTGTCGAACGGCGTCAGGCACATAACAATATCCCATAATGGCTAGTTGCGTTTTCTTGGTGTCCTGTACCACCACCTCCTGTAACCACTTCACTTGGGACTGCTCAAGACCTTTCATTTATAAATTTACACGTAATTTGTTTATTTATTTCATGTATTTAGATTTTCTATTATTGCCACGTCAGAAACCACGTTTTAGTAACGCAGACGTCAAACCACCATTTTAAGTTTTTTTTTACCATCTGTCAAATTTGTATTTTTTTTTCTCTCTCTTTTCACAGTTAAAGGCAACAACTTACAAGTTACAACACCTGTAAAATGAAAATATGTATAACATGTAATTTGTAATAAATTTAATTGTTGTATTAATTAGTAATTAATTAGTTCTTGTCACTTTTATTGTTTGTTTTTTTTTCCGTAAATCTTGTGTTTCGTTTAGTAGCGTTGTGAAGCAACTCATTGGCCTCCGCAGAATATCAGTGCAGCGGGCTTGCTTGCTGCGTTTGCTGAGCTGGGGCCAATTTTTGGCGTCACACAGCATTATAGTAAATTAATTTTAATATTATAGGCGAACTGTACTACTGACTTCTATATCTATACTCTTTTTCCCTCATGTCCCTTTGTTCCCTTTAATTTTTAAAATTACGCAACGGATTTTGATGATTCTTTCAGTGTTGGATAGCTCATTTATCGAGGATGGCTATAGGCTATATTTTATCACGCTAAGACTAATAGGAGCGAAGAAAGAGAGGAAAATGTGGAAAAAACGGGGGGAAATATTTGAAAGGGCACATCTCGCGAACTACTGCAGCAATTTTATGTTATTTGGCACAGATAAGAAGTAGACCACGTGAAGGATTAGGCTATCGATTGTAATCATTTTTTCAGTGGCTATATATTTTATACCCGTGCGACGCCGGGGCGGGTCGCTAGTATATTATAATGTATTGTGTGATGTTAAAAATAAATCCATTCTTATTCTTATTCGTCCATTAAACGTTGGGGCTTCGCCGTCCAGCTATCAAAGCTCTTCGAAGTACACCAACTACACATTTACAAAAATATTATATTGAACACATTTCGTTCTGTAAACGTGTAACAAGGTAGTTTAGATTTTTAGCCTTGGGTTGTAATTTTAGAGACATTTTCTATTCTTATGTGCTCGCACTTTTGATTGGTTAGCAAACGTATTGCTATCAAATCGGATAGCAGGGAGGAATTCAATACGAAATTTTGTGGATTTCGCTAAAGGATTTTAACTGAACCAAGTTTATTTAAACTTTATTTTAATACTTGAAACAGAATTTGAATGTTTACGCCACAAATATAAATTACAGATATGTGTCGTGGAATCGAATACTCTATTGACTGACGCTATCACAGCTACCATTCTATATCTTGATCCTTGGGTCCATCGATAGGTATATCCTATTTTGAATATAATAATTATTACACCGAAAAGTAAGGTTAATAATATTATGTACTATCAGGAAGTTGATTCCTATGCAGATCGGGGACCTAAGTAGTTTGGTTGCGTTACTTCAAACCCAGCCGACAGATCACAATTAACATTGAATTGACATATTCGATCGAATAACGTTGGTCTATCAACTGCATCGGAATCAATTTCCTCGATGGTACCTAATATTATGATCAAACTATATTTTATGGCGTTTTGCAGTCAGAATTAGAAATAGTATAAAAAACCGTTAACATCACTCATGTCTCTAGGAAGTTTAATGTCATTTGAATAATTTAAGAGATAACATTCGGAATTGAAAATTATTACAAATTGATAACATCGTGTGATAACAGAAAAGTAAAGATTGACAAGAACTATCAGCTTATAGAGCGTACATCTAACTATTTAAATCTTTGATCTTTGTCATTTCATAGAGATAAACTACGATAACATGGCGCGCCCCTCCAAATTATTGTTTCAACGTGTGTAGTTATATCCTTAAGAAAGGTTTGTATGCAGTAAGTATTCAACCAATCAACCAGAACTCGTAATATTTCACTTAATGTCACTTATTACCAAGATTTGTTGGTCAACTAATCATAACTAGCCGACCGCGCAAGACAACGCACTTCAAATGTTTTGACAACGCACTTCAAACGTTTTGAATTTTGGAGGGGCGCGCCATGTTATCGTAGTTTATCTCTACTCGTTGAGTAAAAATGAAATTCGCGTAAAATTATGTTGTAATTTATCACAGAAACCCGACTGCGGTGCAGGCACACCGCGGTGATGAAATATGTATGGCACGGGTAAAAATAATTGCATTTTACCATTTCGGATTATATATTTTACACGATTGCGGTAGCAAATGACTGCAGGAGCCATTTTTTACTTAATTTATGAAAACATCTTTTAAATCAAGTCGATATTACTTTGTAGTTTCTCGCATTGTAACTCGTGTTATCGTTCAGGAACCGTCAATTTTTCCATGTCAAAATGTGTATCAAAATCAAATCAAAATAGTTATCATTAAAAAAAATTTACAAAAAATTTCCAAACGTCGTTACTAAGGTGCCTACCACACCGGTATCCTTTTTGAAATCTCAAAGTTTCCGGAGGCCTTATAGTAGAGGAGGAAGGTGCTAATTGTGTAGTCACTCGAGCGTCATGGAGACCTAGTAGGTATTTTACATTAGGTAAAACTGATTTTAAAAAAATCAGAGCGCTTTTCATTTTAGTGGTGGGTTCAGAAACTGCAGCCATTTTAAAGTTTTGAAAAAGAAAATATATTCAGAAAATTGCTTATTTAGGTCAATTATAAATATATTTTAGACAACAAGGACCAAATCATTTAGTTTAGTGCAAAATAAAATATTGACGAAGCTTAGTTAGGAAAATATGAAGCTTTATTTTTTATATTTTAAAATGTCCCTGCAGGCTTACCTGACCTTTGAATCGTCAGTGCTTTATGTATGTTTAACCCACCACGTGAGAAATCTGATTTCTATACCATGATAACTAGACACATGTCGGAAGCCTATACATATACAAGCTTAATCTGACACGCTCGAGCTTATCCCGAAATCCCCTCTTCCCCTCCCCAACTAATATAATTAATAATAGTTTAAGTGGTATTATACAGACTTTCAACTTGTCTATGTAAAGATAACAGATACTTTAATATTTCGTAACTGCTTTTGGGAATAGATATTGATTTCTAAACACAAAATAAAATTTATTCGTTTCCAAAAAACTCAACGGAAAAACAACATTTTATGGAAAATGAACTCTATTTTATGAGAGTCTATAATTACAGTAAAGTCTATAAGTACAGTACTAGATGACGCCCGCAACTCCGTTGCGCAAAAGTTTGTATATCGCGCGGAAACCGTACATTTTTCCGAGATAAAAAGTATCCTATGTCCTATGCCGGGACTCAAAATATCTCCATACCAAATTTCAGCAAAATAAGTTCAGATGCTTAGGCGTGAAGAGGTAATAAACACACAGACAGACAGACAGACAGATAGACGGACAGACTGACAGACAGACAGACACACTTTCGCATTTATAATATTAAAAGTATAGATGCGTGGACCTTTACCTGCAGATTACAAAATAGGTAACACAATTAAGTAGGTCCGTGCTCTAATCAGATTATGCGATATTTTCTACAAAAAGAACAAGAAAACAAAAGTTTTAATCGAAATTCTTGTAATGGACCCTTCACCTACTTATCTAGTTCTTGAAGAAAAGTTTCTATAGAAACGTGGTTATTTTTTGCATCCGAACTTGTTACTTCCTAAAGAGTTACTTTACATTTGTCTATTCTGTAATGTTAATATACCTAGCACAATAGAGCAACAATCTCGAGCTGTCAAACGAAACCGAAATTGATTTACGTCTGTGTGTAAAAATTTGTTTACGTATACACTTACACAAGCATCTTTCTATGAGATTAAATTGTCAACGTGCCTATAAGTGCCGACTGGACGTCAAAAAAGAGTTCTGCTGTCATGTATCAGTTATCACATGCCCCTTTTTACCACGCAGTGTTACTGATAGTGACATCTCGCTTGCTCAGGCCTTTGTCTCTACTAGGAGCATGTAAAATGCTTCTATACGATTTTGAGTTGCAAAGGTGTCTACCAATTAGACTGATTTCCTACAATACATCTATTTTCGTTTAAAAATAATCTGCAAATTTCGTATTTTTAAGAGGTCATTTCGAAAATTCAATGTATCGAGGCAAAATACATTAATCGTGTTTCTAGTTCTTCTCAAACCTAGATAAGACTATGAAGATATTATGTATATCTCATTACCAGATTTGTAACATTTCTGAGGGTCCTATAGTATCACGTCAAAAAGGACAGTTTTTTCAATATAGCGCCTTAACTTTATGGTCGTAACTTGTAACTATGCCAATGTTATAAAAGCAAAAGTATGTATGTCTGTTGCTCTTAGTAAACCGATTGGGTATATTAAATTATTAATTACTAGGCGGTAGCCGAAGTATTGCCTTTGATTTTGGAAGAAACCCCGTTCCTCTAAGCCTATTGGGAGCGGAGTTGTGGCTACTTTTGTAAGACCTTTGACAGTTGCCGAGCTGTCAATATCAAAGTTTGAATGCTTGTAACTTGGCAACTATTTGTCCTGGATATGGGTTCTTCGGCTTGTTCTTCCTGGATTTTTTTCCTCTATTCGATCCTGGCCTCAGAATTGTGAAAGAAAAAAGTGTGTCAGCTCCGACGCACGACTGGAGTTTACATCAATTTTTTTTTCTCAATTCTAAGGCCAGAATCGAATAGAGGAGAAAAATCCAGGAAGATCAAGCCGAAGAAACTCATATCGGAACGGGAACGGAACGGAACGGGAACGGGACCATAGAGGAACGGAGTTTCTTCTAACATCAAAGGCAACACCTCGGCTACCCCCTCCCCGAATTTGAACTAATCTACTACTCTACTACTTTTTTATCTGAAAAATATAATTATATAATAACATATAGTATATAGGTATAGTCGTCTATACAGCATACCATATGTACGTCTTAATCATAAAGTTAATATACCTATCAGAATATAATATAATATAATATTCCGAAAGGTATATTACCTTTATGGTCTTAATACACTCACAGCCAAATTAGAAAGTTTCCGTCGTCCAAAAACGTGACACATTTTCGTTACTTGTAAGTAGGTTTTACCCCTCGGATTTTTCTCATACCGGGCGCCTTATATATGAAAATCGATTCTTAAGGAGTAAACTCCAAAAAATTGATTTCTCCGATTTAGTTCAGATTCGGGGAGGGGATAGCTGAGGTGTTGCCTTTGATGTTAGAAGAAGCCCCGTTCCTCTAGGCCTATTAGGAGCGGAGTTATGGCTACTTTTGTAAGACGTTTGACAGTTGCCGAGCTGTCAATGTCAAAGTTTGAATGCTTGTAACTCGGCAACTATTTGTCCTGGATATGGGGTTCTTCAGCTTGTTCTTCCTGGATTTTTCTACTATATTCGATCCTGGCCTCAAAATTGAGAATCTTTTTTCGGTAAATTCCTTCTTCCCTGGTCGTGAATTGGGAATTCGGGTATTCTGTTGGGGCCAAGTTGTAGATCTCATCGTCCTGATTAAAATGAGCCACTCGGGGGGACCAGGACTAAAGATGGCCGAGTTATGAGCCGAGGGGTTTTCTTTCAGGGGGGGGGGGGGGGGTCTTGAAAGTCTGCTTGCCCGAAGGCTACTTGTGCGGTAGCCGGGGGGGGGGGGGGGGGTGAATTTCGTGGGGGAGTGTTTGGGGGGTCTTTGAAAAAAGTTACATACATACATATTACATACATACAGAGCAAGGCAAATAAAATATTTTAAAAGTAATGTGTAATGGTACAGTAGGTACCCATTAACATTAAAAATTGTAATTTGTAATGTACATTTTTAAAATACACACTAATTTAAAAAATGAGTAATGTTAAGATGATACTTTTCTCATTACAAAAAAAATGTTATGAGAATATATTTTTATGCCATTAAAAAAAAAGTAATGAGTAATGGGAACTGACACCATTACTCAATACTAAAAGTAATGAGTAGTGGAAATTTCACATTGCTCATTACTAAAAGTAATGAGTAATGGACACTGACTCCATTACTCACTAATAAAAGTAATGAGTAATGGAAATTTCTCATTACTTATTACTAGAAGTAATGAGTAATGAAACGTTAATGCATTAACTAAAGTAATGCATTATTTGCAACACTAGGATGCAGATAAATTAAATCCTTTCAAAGGACACACACACAGAAAAATTACAGACCATAACTATTTTGTTCGGTGATAGGGCAATCATTGGCAGTCATCCTATCATTGGTACCTACTAATTTTACTTTAATACTAGGAAAATCATAACAAGAATTTTCGGTTTCATAAACTCTTCAAATGCCAATAACTGCGTGCTTTAATCTGATATTTTGGGCAGAAGTAAATGCATTTTCGTATCAACTATCAAGAATACGATATTAATAAAGGCCTAGTAAATATTGCGTAAATATTGCTTATATGAATTATGGAGGAGGTTCGGGGCATTTCGGTCGTGTAACGGCCAATTTACCGCGTATCCTCATATTTCGCTCTTGTGACGTCACGCTCTGGGCATCGATAAGAATACTTAGCACACTCGTTTTGTGATTATTACATTAAACTAATCGCTTTTAAAAGTCAAAACGGCTTACTTCATAGCACTGGGAACAATTCTAAGTGTCACCGCACACGGGCCACACGCGACAGCCACAAACGCCGCCACAACTCACAAGAAGCAAGACGAATGGACGATTGTAGCGCGTCAAACGTGAGCGGCGAGTCCTTATAAAAAAAATATTATGAAAACTACAGGAAATATGCCGGTAGCGGCGTTTTGTGGTTGTGGCCGGTGGCCCGTGTGCGGGAGCCCTAAAGCAGTTCCGACTTCCGAGACGAAGAAGCAGCTTCTGGGCAAGTACGTAGTCTTGTGTACTACTCGACCAAGCCAACTAGACGACTGTCAAATCATGCTCTCTCGCATGCATCGCTAGCGACGTGCGTAAGTGCAAGAGAGCAAGCCTTGACATTCATCTAGTTGGCTTGGTCGAGTAGTAGCTTACTCAAGAAGTTGGATGCTCCGTCAAGCAGCTTGATCCAGCACAGCGAGATGTGTTTAAGAGGGCGACTAACCCAAAAAATCAAACATCGTCCTTCTCTCTTGACACTCACGCCCGTCTTTCATATGCGTGAAAAAGGACGACGCGGATTCATCGCCAAATTAGTTTTTTTTTTTTTCAATAACTCGATAAATGTACAACATTTTAAAAATCCGCTAGGTCGGTTTCACAATGATAGAATTTTATGCAATGTGTTAAAATACTAACTTAGTTCAATGCACGGTTATGGCAATAAATGAAAAATTCGTGATAATTAGATGCATCTTTGTGATATTTTTTTTCTATCCAGAAAATTTTAAGATATCGTCTTTTCGCTAGGAAATATAATGAAGTATCTATGTTTAGAAAATGAAACAATTCGGGGCTTACTTTCAAGTATAAAAATGAATTATAAAATCGACAATTTAGGGTTAGTCGCCCCCTTAAAAGCAATTTTAACACCACTTATTATGCGATTAGGATGGCGATCGTTTTGTAAAAATGTCTGTATGATAGATAGCGATATTGACGGCTGATGAAAAATTACTGCCATGAACTAAATATGTAGGTACTGACTAAATTGTTGTTTACTAAAAAAATATCTTAGGGTCTACACAGACGGACCGCATTTCAACTGCAATCCAACTGGAAATTGCAGTTCAAGTGCAGTTTGAATGCAGTTGACACGACTGCAATACGACTGCAGTAGAACTGCAAACCAAACAGTTCACACGACTGCACGCCGACTGCAACTGAACTGCAATCCGACTGCGCGTTTGGTTTGCAGTTCTATTGCAGTCGTGTCAACTGCATCCAAACTGCACTTGAACTGCTATTTGCAGTTGGATTGCAGTTGAAATGCGATCCGTCTGTGTAGACCCTAAGTGCTGTGTATGATGAAATCAATTTTCTGGATAGAATTACGAAGATCTGCCATATAAATCAACTTCTCTGACAGTACTTTCAGACGTACCTAAAACTTTAATTTTAAATTGCTCCGTAAAAAATCCTAATTTATCGTGTTTCTGTGTGAGCTGACCCTAATCCCTAAGTCCAAAGCAAAGATAGACTCGACAGAAAAACATTAATCAGCCAAATGTGCAATAACGAAAAAATGTACTTAACAACACAGAGTTGTGAAAACAGTGAAAAATAAGTTCAAATTCTATTCCTAGCTTTTCAAACAAGAATGTAAATTGTGAAAAGA
This sequence comes from Lysandra bellargus, assembly GCA_905333045.1. Classification (NCBI taxonomy): domain Eukaryota; kingdom Metazoa; phylum Arthropoda; class Insecta; order Lepidoptera; family Lycaenidae; genus Lysandra; species Lysandra bellargus. The sequence goes on from HG995354.1 coordinate 4,834,092, forward strand.
AATATAAATCAGGGTGTGTCCCAAGTTGAGAATAGAAGCGATTTACATTAATCACGTATCTGCCCTATCGATTATACGAGGCCCCTGGGCCACGGGGCCATTCTTAATCTATTTTTGTAAAAAATCCTTAGCAAAATGCTAAGGGCCTTCAAACAAATCGTTATGCCTCTGAATAGTATGTAATTTGATTATAAGGTAGATTGTAAGTTAATCAGGTTAATCCTCACTATCCCCATATTTCGATAATAATAACAATAATATAATTATCGCCATGTTGAATAAAACAGAGCCTCGATATGTTACGTTCGGTTTATTCATAAAATAACATGAACGTCTTCCATTTAGAATTCTCTGATAGGATTTTAATAACAAATAGAAATAGTCAAACGGCATCAAATAACAAGGCGCTTAAGTAGATCCGCAGTCCGCTCCGCTATTACAACTTGGACCGCAAGAAAAAGAGCATTCAAGAAGCGTCAAAGAAAAATCGTAACAATTTATTTGTCGGGTCCGGCGGCGAGTGAAATTCGCTGTCGACCATTAGCACCCCAGATGATTCCTGAGTCCTGACCCAGAAGAAAACAAAATTACTACGGTATTTGTGAAAACTTTTAATGCGGAAATAAAAGTTGTGATTGTGGAACCCAAAAAATGCGGGATCAGAGCAGACGAGACAATAGTTATAACTTATAATATTAATAGCATGGCGTAAAGATAACTGCGATAACTTGGCGCGCCCCTCCAAATTACTGTTTCAATGTGTGTAGTCACATCCTTATGAAAGAGTTTGTATCTAGTAAGTATTCAACCAATCAATAAGGACTCGTAATATGTCACTTATTACCAAGATTTGTTGGTCAACTAATCATAACTAGCCGACCGCGTAAGACAACGCACTTCAAACGTTTTGAATTTTGGAGGGGCGCGCCATGTTATCGTAGTTTATCTCTATCTTACCTCGCGGAGTTTTCGTATTGCAACCTTAATCCTTATTAAGTTTTTTTTTTGGTCGCGTTCGCTTGCCGTGAGGATCGGAAACTCACCTTTAGGCTTCTTGCCACACCAGCCCTTACTTGCCACGTTCGACCTTTACAGTACCCTACACCGGTACATACCTATTATTTTATTTTATTTACTGTTTCGGATACCGGATTAAACGGACAATAAGAATCGATTGTAAGGGTTTCGATTAATTAAAAAAGTCGATTTTTTAAAAACCGATTTTCATAAAAAATGGGTTAAAAATTTAATCGATTGTAAGGGTTTCGATTAATTAAAAAAAATCGATTTTTTAAAATCGATTTTCGTAAAAAATACAAATATATTAAAAATTTAATCGATTGTAATAAGGGTTTCGATTACTTAATTAAAAAAAACGATTTTTTAAAAATCGATTTTTATAAAAAATGGGTTAAAAAATAATACACAACATCAAGTTTTCACTTCTGCCGGCACTCCCGGAGTGCAACCCGTCTTTTTCTTCTTATTGGTAATTGAAAGACCTTTAAAAATAGAAACATCAGTGAAAGAATGACTCTGATAGCTAAAAAATTCACCAAGATATGACAATTTAAACATTTCATAAAATGGACCTGCCCGAAACGCTTCATACAAAATGCTACTCGATTATGACGTCAATTTAGAATTATTTGTAGGCATCGCGGAAGATTTTTGTTCGGTAGCTATATTAATTATTGCGTTTATGAAAGTGGTTTCATAACAAAAGTTGCTTTAAATTACATAATTTATCGAATGGTATACAAACATTAAGTATTGAAAAAAAATCAACTTGAATATCCAACTTTGAAGGCGCATAAAAAATACAAAAGCTATCAAGCTGAAATTTTGAAAACACGTATTTTTACTGTTATTTCTTTATTTTAATAACAAAATTGAAAATTTGCTAATCTTTGACCTTGTCATCATCCCTATTACTGCAAATTTAACAAAGTCTCGGGCATCATCTAGTAGTATACCAGTAAGGGTAAATTCAGACCGCAACGTGACGCGTAGATGTATTTCTTTCGTAGGTCTCATGCGATTGAAGTCTGTCAAATCCATACAGAAATGCATCTACGCCTCGCGTACGGACTGAATTGACTCTTTTACCGCGGGGGTTAAAAATAACGGAAGCGCCAATATAGCTTCGTAAAACGTTAAAAATATGAAACTTAACTTTCTTGTTGTTAGTACTTTGTAGTACATTTTAGTAAGAAACTGAACATGTTACTGGCAATATATTTTCATACACTCTCCTAATGGATTACTCTGTAATTTACGAGCTGGACTTTAAGTAATTCATTAAAGTTTTACGTAAGTAGATGCCAAAAGTGTTTTCTTTAGCAACAAACTGAACATGACGAAGAAAATATTGTTTAACAATACTTGCAATTTGAAAAGAAAACTTTCGTATTAGTGATGAGCAAAATTGGTCATGGTCTTGGTCTTAGTTTTGCTTTCCAGACCAAGACAAGACTGCAGGACCATGCGCAAAATTGGTCTTATCATCGGGGTGTTTCCCATAAAAATAATATTTAATGTCAAAAGTAACTATTTATCGCTGCTACTTTTACATTGAGATATATATAACGGAAATAAACTCTTAAGTCTTAAGTACTATCAATGTTTTGTTTTGTTACATCCTGTATACGTGTGTACAGGCCCTAATAGGCTTAAATACAATGTGACGTTTGTGACGCGGGCCGTTTGACCAATTACCTAACTGAATAAACAGCGTCACCTGAGAGTGTCACACCCGTGTCATGACGTCATATTACGTCACAAGTGCTGACGGAGGTCCACTATCCTCAAGTTTATCCCTGAGGCCCGTCGATGCGGCACAAATCTGTCACAATATTAAGTTACCTTTATGACAAAGGGTATTTAATATTGGTTTGGCTTAAGGAATAAGTCCAGCAAATTGTTTTCTAATAGCCTAGTACTAAGTGAAAGAATTTTTGCTTTGCTTTTAGGGCGGTGTATTGCACTTTTTTTGGATGGTTAGAAAATTTATTTCCATTGGAAATATGTGACCTGATCTAAGTATTCACTATTAATGTACAAAAATTATTACAATATACACTTTAAAGTTTAAAGTACTAAGTTCACGTTTGGGCTAACCTCAACGCGAGCTCGTCCATACATTTTTTTTTGTATTATGGTAATAATAATTATTATTATGTGGACAGTCAGTCATACGTCCCACTGGGTTATGAAAATAAAAGAGAGAGCGCTGTTGTGAAATGCGTATACACTTAGGCACTAAAACTATTCCTGCATATGTGGCCCTACCGTCACCGAAACCAATGTGGGAGTTATTATTTTATTATCAACGAGCTTTTGCCCGCGGTTTCGCTCGCGTTATGATGTATTATTATATTATACAAACTTTCATCCCCTATTTTAACCCCTTGTAGGTAGAATTGATCAAAATCCTTTCTTAACGGCTGCCTACGTCATAACATCTAGACCTGCATGCCAAATTTCAGCCCGATCGGTCCAGTGGTTTGGGCTGTGCGTTGATAGATCACCATGTCAGTCAGTCACCTTTGAGTTTTATATATAATACTAGCTGACCCGGCAAACGTTGTTTTGCCATATGAATAATTTTTGGTATGAAAAATAGATGTTGGCCGATTCTCAAACCTACTCAATATGCTCACAAAATTTCATGAGAATCGGTCAAGCAGTTTCGAAGGAGTACGGGAACGAACATTGTGACACGAGAATTTTATATATAAGATATATAATATATAGATAAATTATGTATCTGATTTCAGAACATTCATAAAAGAGAGATGTTAGTCTTTTATACGCTATCAAACAACACGTCTATAAAGCTAAAAGTGCTAAATCCAGTGCTGACACTAGCACTAGTGACGCAATGCGGATCGACTTAAATAACAAAGCCTTATCCAGACATCAGTACAGCCTATATTTCTTAAAATACAAGATTAGAGATTCATCAAGGTTTCTACCTTATTTTAGGGGATTTTTACTAACACTTTTTTTGTATCCATACTTCAATATAAATGCGAAGGTGAGTCCGTCTGTTACCTTTTTGCTGAAATTTGGAGAAAAAATTGAGTTCCTAGAAAATACATGGGATATTTTTATTCTAGAAAAATGCACGGTTCTCCCGTGAAGAATTTCTGGGCATCGAAGTTGGTATCGACTATTAGGGTTAATTCAGACCGCAACGCGACGAGGCGAGGCGAGGCGCGGCGTCACATAAATTGCGGAATTTTGTATGGATTTGACAGATTACAATTGCGCAAGGCGACATGCCAATCTGTCAATTCGGCACGAATTTAGAAATACATCTACGCGTCGCGTTGCGATCTGAATCAACCCTAGTAGTTATAAAATTCAAAAATCAAAATCAATTTCAAGATCCACGTGTACTGTGTAGGCATAGGCGTGTTAGCTATAAGACACCAAGTTACTTAATGGAATATTCTAGGTTACAACAGTGACAAGGCACGAACGTTTGTCTACTATACGGTATATGTCTACTATGACAGAAGACGCTTGATTGCATTCCAGTGAATGTCTGCAAGTGTTAATAATGGAAGGGTGGGTAAAGTATAAGACACATTCACACATACAAATTACACACGTCATTTAATTAATTTGCTAATAATACAAAATGAGTATTCTATATCTATAATATAAAACAAAGTCGCTTTTTTCCCTCATGTCCCTTTGTTCCCTTTAATCTTTAAAACTACGCAACGGATTTTGATGATTCTTTCAGTGTTAGATAGCCCTTTTATCGAGGAAGGCTGGGTATAATTTATCACGCTAAGGCGGACTTGCGCAGATCTGAGTTAAAGTTAACTCTGAGTTAAACATCATGTCATCTCTATCACTCACCAGATCTGTTGGTGAGTGACAGATATGACATGATGTTTAAAGGGGGTGACAGACACGCGAGTAAGTACGCGGACTTATGGCTCGACGATCTTAATCGCCTGTGTGTCAACTGTCAGCAAAGAGCCGCGAGCCGCGAGCCACGCGCCGCGAGCCGCGAGCCTGGGGGTTACCATACCCCCAGGCTCGCGGCTCGCGGCGCGTGTGAGCGATTCTCGTGTGTCACCGACGCGAGCCGAGTAAGTTCGCCAACTTAAAACCCGCGTACTTTAAGTTCGTACGTCTGTCACCCCCTTGACTCAGAGTTAACTTTTACTGAGATCTGCGCAAGTGGGCCTAAGACTAATAGGAGCGAAGAAATAGAGGAAAATGTGAAAAAAACGGGGGAAATTATTTGAAAGGGCTTATCTCGCGAACTACTGGAGCAATTTTTATGTTATTTGGCACAGATAATATAAGAAATAGACCACGTAAAGGATCATAGGCTATCGATTTTAATCATTTTTTTCAGTGGCTATAATATGTTTTATACCCGTGCAGCGCCGGGGCGGGTCGCTAGTACAATATATCATACAGTCTAGAAATAGCAGATGTTGAACAACATTTTTCTAAATAATTAATGTAACCATGATTAAATGTTTTACTTGATTAATTTAATAAACTTTTTATACTTTTTATGTTATATTAAAATCACGGCTTCTATTTTTTTTGTATCAACTGGTACAAAAAAACAAAACCCATCGAAAATTATGGTGACGTACAGCTGTACACCACCATAATTTGGATGGGTTTTGTTTTGTATCAAATAGCGGCAGGGTCGGCTGACAGTGAAATATTTTGGACCTACTTCAACATGTAAGCTGCATTCATCGCTCCACTTAAGGATTCAAAGACTGTCAGTTTGGAAAATTTCGTAAAAACTCCTCCTCCGCCGTAATTACTTCGCTGATAGTTGGCGAAGTTATAATGATCTTCTGGGACTGTTGATAACATAAGCGTTTAAAGGTTCACGTTTAAGGTGAACGCAGATTTGGCCGCACCGCACGCACCGCAGTCGCCGCATTCGGAATTCTTTATATGAAGTTATAGGCAAGCTGCATACCTACCCGCGCCGCAGTCTTCGCAACTTCTACATTCTTTATATGAAGAATTCCGAATGCGGCGACTGCGGTGCGTGCGGTGCGGCCAAATCTGCGTTCACGTTTATCCGTTGGATAGGATTTTTCACATGATTGTGAAATATATATAGCATGCACCGTTAAATACATCGTGAGCTTCAAGCCAGAAGGGCGTATGAAAAGATCCTTTTTAAAAAGAAAATAGATGTAAGTACAATATTGGGAGTTTTGGAATAGTTAAAATACAAAAGATCATTTCACGTAATAATTAAGGAAATACTTTTATAGACACATGCAAATTTTTGTAGAGATGAATTTAACGAAAACTTATTAAGTTTTTGTTGCTTCCTGAAAAGTAGGGGTATCGCTTATACGCTTGGAGCCCACGACATGTTCTTTATCGCCAGTATTATTCTCACCTTGATCATAGGTGGAAAGAGCGCAATGGACGAATACGCCCATGGGCGCTGGCAGGGGGGTGCCAGGGGGCGCACTTGCACCCCTTGGGAATCTCGAGATCAACAGGAATTATTGAAATAAAAAGCCGTCTGTAACCCTATTACCATGCCGTACAAAGATAGTTCGTAATGTTTCGGCAATAATTAATGTATTATGTTGACGTAAATAGACGACGTTTGGAAAAAGTAAAAGAAAGGAAAAAAAAAACTAAAATATTGGAAATTATTTCTGCCGGCGCCCATGAATACGCCTATCAAATTCTAGTTTAAAAGCGCTTGTGTTTGTCCCGCACTGCATCATACAGGCCAACATGAGAAGGCTGCTTATAGGCTACAACAATGTATGAAATAATTATGTGTCGCTAGCTGCGCAGGGTATTTAATAGAAAATAGAAATACATACAAACCAGTAGTGTCGCGATGACACGTCGCGTCGTCTGCGGTTGCTTCATGTCGACCGCTGCCAACAGGCACCTTTACCCTGTAAATAAAAATCTGCGATTTCAGTCATCCAAAGTATCAATTCATTTCGAATACGTAATTTATTTAGCCGGCCCTATTTGTTTGACAAAAAGTTGTCCGCCTGTTTTGTGACCGTATGAAATTATTCTGAAAAGCGTAAAGTAACTTTTAACTGTGAGCTCATTTTATCTCGCCGCCATAAAGTCTCGTCATAACGTTCTTAATAACATTTCGTTTATCGCGCGGGAACCGTACATTTTTCCGGGATGAAAAGTATTCTATATGTCCTTTCCCGGGACTCAATGTATCTCCATACCTAATTTCGACAAAATTTCTTTAGCGGTTTTGGCCTTTTGGGCATGAAGAGGTAGGTAGAGATCAACTACGATAACATGGCGCGCCCCTCCAAAATTCAAAACGTTTGATGTGCGTTGTCAAAACGTTTGAAGTGCGTTGTCTTGCGCGGTAGGCTAGTTATGATTAGTTAACCAACAAATCTTGGTAATAAGTGACATTAACAAAAATATTACGTATACTGTGATTGGTTGAATACTTACTACATACATTCATAAGGATGTGACTACACACATTGAGACAGTAATTTGGAGGGCGCGCCATGTTATCGTAGTTGATCTCTATGCGCTGTATAGATACCTACGTATGCGCTTACCCATATGCATTAAGACAGCCAGAATATGCGCACCTCACTGCACCACACTCATTTCCCATACCATTTCCCCCTACAATTTTGCTTACATTTAACTTAAGACCAATTGAACTAAAACAGAAATTGTACAAAATTGTTCTGGCATCCTGCCCCGCAAGTTCTTTAGTTATTTAAATGAACCGAACGAAATGGAGAATATTGGGAGAATTTGCATAATTTTAATTAGTTCTTTGACTTTGATTAAAGAGCCTTAAAGCGCATTTACATTTAATAAATTAAATTATTAAACAATTCAATTTTGTGCTGGAGCTTAATCACACTATCCCTGGGATCTTTGCCTATATTATTTCGTTAATAATTTGCAAAAAAATGTAATTTGACATAATACACAAAAAAGTCACCCAACTAATATTTATGGGCTAAAGGTGAACACAGATTTGACCGCACCGCACGCACCGCAGTCGCCTCATTCGCAATAATTCTTCATATTATTAAGTTGCGAAGACTGCGGCGCGGGTAGGTAGGTATGCGAGCTTGCCTATAACTTCATATAAAGAATTCCGAATGCGGCGACTGCGGTGCGTGCGGTGCGGCCAAATCTGCGTTCACCTTTAAAGCTACAAAGCCTGAAATAAACATATTTTATTTATTTTATTTTTAATTTTATATATTGTCATTGGCTATCACGTATACAATTTTTTTCGACGGTAAAAAAACGAAAGCTCCTTGGCTAAGGACCATCGCGTGTTGTCTCCGTAGAGCCAAATGTCATGGTCCCCCCAAAGTACCTTGTAAAGGTACTTTGCGGGGACCTCTCCACGCTGAGACCTCTCCACGCTGAGACGTGATGGATGACCATGATAGCTATCATTGAGAAGCTTTCTATGGCATACACATTGGTTATCATGCTTTCGCGTTCAAAATCGAAGGCATGAGTAGATGAATCGGATAACTAACATTTTATAACGTAAGAGCATTTACTCACTTTTTCCCCAATAATTTGAACAAATCTTGTTACTTAACAAGTGCATCATTTGGTTTATATATATCTGGCCATACATAAAAATTAAAATATACAATTTGTTTATTAGAAATCATTTTTCCGGTCCTAAAGCCTCCATTTATGCAAAAAAACGTTTTCAAATTGTTACTTACCCGCTTCATCCACTCTTCTTCCATCATGTATCGTCGGGCTTTGGCCCACCACACATTCCCACCACTGTATCTCCTGTGTCGCCAGGATCGACAGCGGTATCCAACCACGAAAACCCAAAGATATGTCTTGGGACCCGCAACAAAATTAATCAGAAGAAAATAGGAGGAGTAGGAAGAATTCCAGATTCCATCATGTATCATGGTCACGTGTCTTTAGCTCTCATCAAAAACAAAATGGCCGCCGATGACGTGTTCAATTACAGACGATCCCGCGACAGAGGAAGTAACCGCAGGCGGATTCCGCGCGTCGCTTAGTAATTACAACCGCACTGGATTGTTAGTGCGGCATTCCACGCTTTATTTACCTCAGTACAAAGATTTCAGTACTTAGGATGTGGCATGAGTACCGTACTGAGAAATATAAATTAATGCCTGGGGTGCCTGGTTCCTTTTTGGCAGGAGTTTATGTACTACCTAATACCTATTACTAGATTAAGACGACCGCAACTCCGTTGCGCCAAAATACGTTTACGCGCGAGAACTGTACATTTTTCAAGGAAAAAAGGAGTCTATGTTCTTTATCAAGACTTAAAGTATCTCCTCATTAAATTTTAGCAAAATCGGTTCAGCGGTTTAAGCTTGAAGAGGTAAGAGACATACAGACAAATTCGCAGTGACAAATTTATATATGTATGGCTTTGCTAAAGTCAAAATGGATTAATTGGCACCAGCGGTCACTGACCTTAATCCGGTAGCGATGTGAAAAATGTTCGTACTTTGTTCTGTTAATCTAAAAACTTGAGCTCTGATAAAGACGCAGACTATCATAGATTGGGGGTCTATGACCGCTACTGCCAATATACGCCGTAGCGTGTATAGTGCTTTTTTATGAAATAAGGAGGCAAGCGAGCAAACGGGTCACCTGATGGAAAGCAACTACCGCCGCTCATGGACATCCGCAACATCAGAAGAGCTGCATTTGCGTTGCCGGCCTTTTAAGAGGGTATACGCTCTCATTTGAAGGTTTGTGGGTCGTATAGGTCCAGCTTTAAAAACAACACCATTGAAAATCCCATGTTAAAAACATTCGAAAGTAGGCATTTAGATTGAAAAAGCATATTTTTGTTGTAACAATCCAAATAGCATCTAAAGTTTGGTAAGCTGGAGATAATGGTCAAGCTAGTCCGAAACACAAATCAAATCAGACACTGGCTAAACAAACAAATCTCCTAAAAGCACGATAGTGATCGAGCTGGTCACAAACAATAGTTCCAGCTCAGATTTCTAACTTGATTCCTAGGATATCTAGGATATTCATAGTTCAAGATTCAAGTTAGGGGCAGAACGGCTAATTTACGCTTTATGTGAGATATATCTTCGGATAACGGATAGTTAGGCACATTTACTTTTAAATATATGAAAAGTTATTTTATAAATCCTTTATGCATCCATAGCCATACTAATTATTATTATAAACTAGCGACCCGCCCCGGCGTCGCACGGGTATAAAATATATAGCCACTGAAAAAATGATTAAAATCAATAGCCTATGATCCTTCCCGTGGTCTACTTCTTATCTGTGCCAAATAACATAAAAATTGCTCCAGTAGTTCGCGAGATAAGCCCTTTTAAATAATTTCCCCATTTTTTCCATATTCTCCTATTAGTCTTAGCGTGATAAAATATAACCTAGCCTTCCTCAATAAATGGGCTATCTAACACTGAAATAATTTTTCAACTCGGACCAGTAGTTCCTAATATTCGCGTTCAAGTTAGCCCTTTCAAATAATTTTCCCCGTTTTTTCCACATTTTCCTCTATTTCTTCGCTCCTATTAGTTTTAGCGTGATAAAATATTATAGCCTATAACCTTCCTCGATAAATGGACTATCTAACACTGAAAGAATTTTTCGAATCGGACCAGTAGTTCCTGAGATTCGCGTTCAAGTTAGCCCTTTCAAATAATTTTCACCATTTTTTTCACATTTTCCTCTATTTCTTCGCTTCTGTCAGTCTTAGCGTGATAAAATATAGCCTATAGCCTTCCTCGATAAATGGGTTAACTAACACTGAAAGAATCATCAAAATCCGTTGCGTAGTTTTAAAGATTAAAGGGATCAAAGGGACATGAGGGAAAAAACGACTTTGTTTTATAATATTACTAGCGACCCGCTTCGGTGGCGTCGCACGGGTATAAAATATATAGCCACTGAAAAAATGATTAAAATCGATAGCATATGATCCTTCACGTGGTCTACTTCTTGTCTGTGCCAAATAACGTAAAAATTGCTCCAGTAGTTCGCGAGATAAGCCCTTTCAAATAATATCTCCCGTTTTTTCCACATTCTCCTATTAGTCTTAGCGTGATAAAATATAATCTACATCCTTTCTCAATAAATGGGGTATCTAACACTGAAAGAATCATCAAAATCCGTTGCGTAGTTTTAAAGATTTAAGGGAACCAAGGGACATGAGGGAAAAAACAGCGACTTTGTTTTATAATACGTATAGATGCGAAAAGTCATGTGTCTGTCTGTGACCTCTTCACGCCCAAACTGCGTTACCGATTTTGCTAAAATTTTATATGCAGATATTCTCAGTTCCCGGGAAAGGATAAGAATACTTTTTATAACGAAAAAATGTACGATTCCCGTCAAACTAATCTTGACACAACGGAATTCCAGACGTCATCTAGTTCATTTATAAAAAACCAAACGCTAAAATACTTTAACAAAATTGAAATTTAAAAAACCCTACCGATCCCAACTCACGGCGAACTTAAACTTTTCCCAGTTGAAAAATACTAGGGGAGCATGAAAGGAGGGTACATCAAGATACATTACAGAAATTGCGACCGCACCCCAATGGAAGAAATTCAAAACATCATTCAACAAGTAACAAAAAACAAGATGGGAGATAACGGAATGTTTGCGATGCATTCACAGGGCAATTGGAGTCTTTAGCGTCTAGCAACATTTTAGCAACATTAAACTCTCGTAGACACAGAATAGTGTACTAAATACTAATGGTTTTCAACTATTCGTGTAGATTTATTTCCGTATAATATACGGTGTTTGCCGAAAACTCGGTAGTATTTTAGTGCAAATTAAAATTTTAAATTATGTTTAATCGTTCTTTGTGTGTTGTAAAAATGGAACTGTTTGTCTGCCTGTCACTATTATACATTCTGTATCTTGTGATAACTAGATCTTTAAGAATTGATATTTTATTACATTTGCAGTTATAACAGCAAAACATACAAATTAAATAAATGTTTAAAACTTCTTTACAACAAACGATATTTTTCTAACACAACTCTAGTGTGCACGAATCTAACTCGCACTAGTCTTGTTTTATGTCTTATTTTAACATATTGTTTAATTTTCATTCCACACGTGTACCTTAATTAGTAATATTGTATGAACATATTAGCCATTTTGGGCGGAAGTCGAGTTTCGGGAACCATACGATATTCTTTACACAACAACTTAGACACTTCATACGAGTGTTCATACAAAAACTAATAACAAACTCCTATTTAGCTATATTAGGTAATTCACTAGGCATGGAGCCTCAAAACTAACTTAAGGGTCTACTCCCACCAAAACTAGAAAATATTTACATTTAAAACATGTTTAATAATTTTAAAGTATTTTTATAAGTATGTGATTTGTGCGTTTTTGGAATATCCAAAATTACATCCAACATCGCGCTGATATTGAATAAGAAAGGGTTATGTTTTAACTTGAAGTATAGTCACGTCTCTCTCGAGTGTGTGTCGGTCCGATATATCGTATCGCATAGTAAAAACGATGTGGCTTTCTGATATCAGAGTTACACGTAATATAATATATTACTAGCCATCAAACTAAAGTGATGACTGAAGACTTAAGATCAACATAAGGATATCATGTCAAAATGCATATTATATACAACATAATTATACATATTATCTATATTATGTAACAATAACTAATATCAAGAACCAGTGAAGTGTCACTCAACAAACGCCTAGATTTGGACCTGTTAGTTTGTAATCAATAGTCAAGACATGAAATTGGATAGCTTAATTAATTTTCGAATGGCTGCGATATACAATATGAGTAACGAATAAAAACCACAGTTTAGAGAATAAAAATGCGCTCACAATAATTGGACACTATAACATGAAATCAAACTATGGACACCGTCACTGTGTGGGAATGATTATTGTAAGAATTGTCTGAATCTTTCCCTTAAAAATCTTTTTTAAGAAGGCTATGTTAGCCATCGGTCGAAAGTAGCGTATGCCGAGCCTTTACAAAAGACATACGCGCAGGTTTGTTTAAGTTTTAATTAAAAAGTTGGGAGCCTGTCAGTTACCGGTAATGTATAGTGAATATTTTTAAACTTATATTGTTCAATACTTCATTCGTTAAAGTTATAATTAGTTTGTTAAGGCCTCATTATACTATCCGATATGTCGCACGACATGTCGGATCACGAGACTTAAAAGTGGCAGCTATTAGCGGTCTGCTTGGCCGATTGATGTGACTTTGCCACTTAATTGAGTGGCGTTTCGTTAGAAATGGAATCGTATGCGACTGATCACACTAAATTGAATTTCGAATCGGAAAGACTCTGTGATCAAGCAACTAAGCGCCATTACACTGCTAAATCGAAGACAATTTAGTAAAAGAGCGGTCGGAGCTCGGATCCCTCTAAATCGGGACCTAACCTGGATCACATTTAGAATTCCCAATCAGAACTTTATGAATTGCCTAGGATTGTATTGTCACTTTGGTAAATTAGCTTTACTAATAATTAACATTCTAACTAATATATACATGGACGCTGCCAAGCATTTGAGTATCATCTGATAAAAATAAACGTATTGAGTTATGAATAAAGTCCATGTTCTTTAATCTTTAGATCATTTAGAACAAGATTGCATTTTCTAGATCATAATTAGATCAGAATCAGCTTCTTCAGATCATATAAATCAGTTAGTAAATTAAAGCGTTTAGAGGTTGAAAAAGACAGACAGACAAATTTTCACACTTATATTATCAGTACGGATGATGCAATAATTCATTTGAAAGTTTTTAACTAAATACTAATCGAAAATATTGTCAGATACAAATTGTATATCTACTTCATAATATATATTTTATATTATGAAGTAGTTATACATATTTTATATATATTATTATAAATTACAATCATCAGAAAGTACCTCTTATCACAAAGTGCCTAGTACTTACTTCGACATACTTCGAGAAAAGAAAGAAAATTTATGATTTCCCAGGAATTTTCATTAGCGAGTACGGTGCCTGAATATCTAAAGCTGGATAAAATTCGTATGTAACAGCTTATGATATTTACATTTATATGGTACTTGTTAACTAGTTTAAATATTACCTATTTAGTAATTATTATTTTCATTACTACTTAATAAATAATAATATTTTACTTCTTGATGGAAATTCCCGTTTACGGTTATTATGTTCTTATTTCATACACTCATTCCACTTAATTTTTTTTTACAATTGAAAACGTGAGTGGAAGAATCGAACAAGTTATATTTCGTAACATGCGGACAATAACTCATTTTTTCCCTTATTATTTTAACCTAGATAAGAAATCTGGCTACACAATATACAATCCATAGTTTTTCTATTTCAAATATTTTTTTCGGCCCTTACCTTATTCTTCCACTCACGTCTTGAATTATTATTTTCATTACTACATAATAAATAATGATATTTTACTTTTTGATGGAAATTCCTGTCTACAGTTATTATGTTCTTATTTCATACACTCATTCCACTTTAATTTTTTTTTACAATTTTAATGCTCTCCATACTCCAGTATGTTTAGTCTAGTTCCATACTATAATGTTGTTAATGCGAAAGTGTGTCTGTCTGTCTGTCTGTTACCTCTTCACGACCTAACCGCTGAACCAAATTTGTTGAAAGGTATATAGGTACTGAAAGGACACATGATACATTTTATCATGGAATATAATGTATGGTGAACGAATTTCTGCGCAGCTACTCACAAATCAGTAGGTGACCCGGCAAACGTTGTTTTACCACATAAATTCATATATTATATTATCAATATAAGAATTAGATAAAAAGTAGATAAAAAAAAACCTATTCTCAGGCCCAACGAATGTACATACAAAATTTCATTAAAATCGGTTGAGCCGTTTTGGAGGAGTTCGCGCACGAATACTGTGACACGAGAATTTTATATAATAACTATTATTAGATATTAGAGATAATCACTAAATGCCCTTTAAAAAGAATACAAAATATGCTCTAATTCTAAAGCTTGTACGCTTATACTTTAGATTTGTGAGTGTCTTCAGCTTGATTTAGTAGCTAGTCGCCAGCACTTCCATTTGGGAAGCTATGGGATATTTACGGAAATAAAGACGTCACATGTTGCTATCTTCAGAATACATCCATGAAATATATTTTGATGCCATTTTGAAATATCAAAATGGCTTTACTCAAGGCAGCCTGTTAACGCTAGCCCACGATAGAGAACACGTTAAATAGAGAAATAATTCTCTATTTAATGTGTTCTCTATCGGCTAGCGGCAAGCTGTAGTTTCGCAATAGGACATATCACATAATATTACTGTAATTTTTTACGCTAGAGCCAGCACTCAAACAGACAGTAAACAAAAAGTTTTGTTCGACATTTCCTTTATATTTTTTACGTATATTTTGGAGATGATTACCATAGGTCTACCAGGCAAATTTTAATGGCAGATTTTCAAAAAATATCCTTGATTATTAGATAATTTTTTATAATATTTGCATGTTTCACACACGGAATCAGCCGCTATAAGGAAAAAAGGAACAAAATGTTTTTAAATTCCAATTACCCCGGTATTGCTAGAGTCAATTTCTTTTCTCACTTTTTGCCATCAGATTCTGGTAGACCTATAGTTTATAGCATACTAGATTACTCCCGCAACTCCATCGCGCACAGACTCGTTTGTAGCGAGGGTACTGTACATTTTTACAGGACAAAAAGTATACTATGATTGTATTTTCCTAGGACTCAAAATATTTCCATACCAAACACCACAGTCGCTTCAGCGGCTTAAGCGTGAAGAGGTACCAAAGAGACTTATAACTATATATATATATATATATATATATGTTAGTACTGATATGGATTGTCAATATTGCTGATGATTCCACGTACTAAAACACATATGGCAAGACGCGCGGTATATGTCAGTGCTAATGTGCCGGGTGCAGCGTGATTAACTCGTAAATATGCAGGCCCCGTATGAAACGCCCGCCCGCAATGCTATATTTTATTATATTACGTGTATTAACCGTTATGCTCAGGTTAACCGGCGAAATTGGAGATATAAATCCACTTAGTTTGAGGTTTTTTAAGAACCATTAGACGGACCTACGTAATTTGGTTGGGTTTTGTCAAGCCTCACCGATAATTAGGGAGCTGGTGAGCTAGGTATATGATTTGCACAAGTTTCACATCGAGGTAGATTGCAGTTTACGTCATTATGAATTGATTTGGTCCAGTCAATTAAGGTCCTACGTCGCTGCGTTTTCGCGTTACAGCCGATTGAGGTTGCTTAAAAAAGGGGATATTAAATCATTTGCACCTGTATGCCTCTGGGGTTCATGGTCACAAACAGCTTGGAAACGAAGAAAATCGAAGAGGCAGACATTCAGGGCTCTGCGTTATTATGGGGCGGAGTTGTAAAAATGTTTTAAAAAAAAAGCTCTACTAAGTAATTTGCACACGGTTCTCATTGCGCCCATTCGATTCATTATGACTCCGTGGATATGAAAAAACATTTGGCAGACATTTTGCTCACTGATTTTTAGGTGTATAACTGTTTGAAATTCACGGAATCAAGGGGAAGCGAGTATCCGGTATTGCATGGGATTATTGTCATACTTTATAGTCTATTGTTATTATTTAGTTTGATATTATTCGCTGAAGTCGCGGTAACGATTCAACTTCTTCTGAAGCTCAAATCTATGGAATCACATATGGAATTACTGTGGAGAAATTCCATCCCTGCGGAGACGTAGTTAACAGGTAGAAGCCGAATATTTCTGACGCGTGTTTAAAATTGAATTTTGTACTTCTAGCTTCTAGCTTGGCGCGAGCGGCGGGTTGAAAAAAAAATTCAAAATATGGTCTGCCTTTGTAATATCAGAGGCCTGAACGTCTGCCTCATCGAGTTTCTTGGTTTTCATGATAAATTCAAACATCAATCCAATAGGCAGACATGTGTGCATAATATAGCACTTATTTTATTTTTTATATATTTTTTGAAACGCTGTCCATAGCAAACGCAGAGGCAACATGCTGGCAGACTATTTTTCTGTGGTCCTTCTCATTGTTATTAATCGAACAATTTCAATCTGTCAAGTGTGCACTTCATATCTGAGAGTTTTTTAAATCATAAAAAAAACTTAAAAAATTGAAAACTACAAAAGTCAGAGCCATGGATGTCTGCCTCTACGAATTTTTGTGTTTAAAGGATGACTATGATCATCAGCCCCAGATGCAGACATGTGCATATAATATCACCCACCTTTTTTTTTTTCAACATTTTTGAAACGCTGTAAATTGACAACGCAGCGCCACCATGGTGGCAGACGAGGTTCTTGGTGTTTCTTAGGGTATAATTATCACTATTAATAACGTCTGCCATGTGTGCTGATCATATAGAAATTTTGCTCGCCAGCTCCCTAGCTACGACAAGTTACGACTTACGACTGACGTTGACTATCAAACTGACGTTAAAGAGGTTTAAACAGACAGGCAGACCGTTAGAAACACCCGTTCACATATATAACATTATCATGAAGAAGCCCGACCGCACAGAACACATTATCCGAAATTTCTGGTCAGAAAAATTCGGACGCCCGCTGGAACGCACTCTGTTCATACATTTTGTTGTGGACCCCGCATACTATCAGAATTCTGACGTGTCAAAATGTATGAGCGAGGCGGGACGTCCGAGTTTTTTCAGAAATTCGGATAGTGTGCGGTAGAGCTAATAGGCCTGGAGATGGTGACAAAAAATTCTTTTTCATTTGTACCAGGCTGGCGGTTCTACAGGGGTATAATTACGTAAAGGCAAAAAGAAAAATGATGGTCATAACGCTCGCACTGGCAGCCCAAACGCGTGGGCGTTAATCGAACGTGTCGGATAAATAACGAGTGTCGAACGATTTATTCCACAAAAATGCTTGTATTTTCAGATAGTCGAAAAAAAATAAGTAGGCGGTAGCGTAACGCCAACTTCTCGGGTGCGGCTTACAGCCCGCCATACCGACGCGAATACGTTAATTTTAATAAAAAATTGAAACATTTGTACCAGGCTAATTTTAGAAGGCCAGAGTAAATATCGAGGCCGAGATATTTAGGGTTCCGTGCCCAAAGGGTAAAAACGGGACTCTATTCATGAGACTTCAATGTCTGTCTGTCCGTCTGTCTGTCTCCAGGCTGTATCCCAAGAACCGCTATAGCTAGAGTTCTGAAATTTTCACAAATTGTGTATTTTCGGTGCCGCTATAACAACAAACACTAAAATAAAAATAATATTTAAGGGGGGCTCCCATACAACAAACGTGATTTTTTTTTTGCCTTTTTTGCTTGTAATCAATAATGATAAGAGGTAGGCACTCGAAACTTTCACGAAGACCTTAAATATAATTGTACTTTAATAATTAATAATTAATATTTTAATAAAATATTAAGGGGATGGGAGCCCCATACAAAAAAAAAAAAAACACAAAAATTTGGCCTATTTTTGCTTGGCCGATTATTGCAATTTATACTTTTCTGGGTCATTTTTAATCCTTTGATATCTTAGCCTTTCTGCTTTACGTTTCTTTTGTAGTTTTTCTTCACGTGTAAACTTTTTTTGCGGTGCCATAATCTGTAATAATGTGAAAAAAAAATTAGAGATCGGTTTTTTATCATAACAATACTTCAATATACTGTTTAAATCTGACTTCAGTACAATCTAACTATATTTAAATTACTTTGTAACTACATTATATGATATGTTTTATCTCCCCTGGCTAGTAAGTCTCTCCCCTGGCATTCATCTTGGCAGGGGAAATACGCCAGGGGAAAGACGTTTTCATGATAAAATATTGTAATCGACTCATAACATTTTTGGCTTAATTAAATATCCAACTTAAATTAGTACATTATTATTGAATAAATGTAATATTACTCAAATGAATCAAATCATTAATATAACTTTTATGGCTTACCAGTGGAGAGACACAATGACTTTGCGAGACCACTACACCGCACAGCCGCGTCGCGATAACTAGCAAAATGGCGGCCTCTAACGGCTCGCTTGTTATTTGTGGCTAACTTCACGTCGTTAGATGTCCTTAAGAGGAATGTGCAATACTTCCGTTTTATTTTTATGTAGGTAGTAGTGGAACAAAATTTGCCAGGGTAAAGACACAAATAATTCGGGACAAAATTTAAGTTCAGAAAATAACAAAAAAAAAAACATATTTTTTAAGATTTTTTCTTAAAATTATTATAGTTTATTTATTCAATTTCATACTTACCATGCTTTAGTTTAGAAAGCGATACAAACAAATTATGTACGGCAGTAACTTTAACTAAAATCGGCAAAGGGACAGGCCAGGATAGATACTTTTTTGGACTTTGTTGGCAATTTCAGAAAAAAATATAATATTTCAGCATTTAATTGTGACTCTATTCATTGAAGTACATTAAAATGGTGTAATTGATTGTAAAGGATTGGACAATATGGAATAAAAAACCTATTTAATATTGATTGCCGTTCAAGTTACCTCTTATCGCAGAATCACCTTATACATTTCGTTGTCGGCACTGAGGGTTAGCACGACACTAGAATTACAATATCTATAATAATATCTATGGACGCTTCACATCACGTCAGTCTGGCCCCGTGCTAAGTACCTGAAGGACTTGTGTTACAGGTACCAGATAACGGAAATATATTTAATACGTTTATACTATACATTATATATTTAAGATTTTCATTATATTATTTAATACTTACTACACATATTTAATACACATCCAGACCCGGGAACATCAAAAACTTTTTGTTCCGTCGGCGGTATTCGAACCCGTGACCCCCGGCTTGAGCTGCCACACACTCAACTAATTGAGCCGCAGAGGTCGTCTAATTATCATGAAGGCTTTCCAGTTGTCATTGTCATCCACATTGTCCTGCGTTTGCCAGCATACTAACATTACTCTTTCACTAATATGAAATCTAAAAATCTAGACTTAAAAACATTTTCGGTAGAAAAATGTATAACGAACTCATATTATGTCTACCCCGACAGGTTATTTCAGAAGTGTCGGTGGTAAAATCATACGGAAAGTTTATAACTCGGGGCTGCTATCTTACTCCAAATTTTAGGTCATATCTTCGGGGATCTGATTCTAAAGTTACAACCGAGATGGATTTCCTAATTTGATTCCAGAACTTGCTTTGACTTACTTTTCCTTGTCTATATTATAATATTGTAAGGAGGATTTATGTACTATCAGGGAAGTTGATTCCTAGGCAGATGGCGGACCTAAAGAAGCTCTTACACGGGCAATAAATACGGCAACAATTGCTCGGCGACACGAATGGAGCGATCAGGAGCAATTAGCGGAGCAATATGGACCAATTTATTTCATATTTCCACTATGGCCACATCACTCAATATTGCGCAATATTGCTGCTGGTTGCCGAAAATTGCTTGATGTAGTCGTGACAGTAAAATATATTGTTATGAATCACGCCTTTTCATAAGTAATACTTATTCAGTTATTCTACGGTAATACGGTCTTGCTCGTTTTGAAAAGACCGCTGTATAACGGATATTTATATGATTGCTGATGTTGTTAGTATAAGAAAAAATATTTGGAAACACCCTGGCTCTGACCTATAAGGTGCCTAACTAAACAACAGTTTTTGTTTAGTTTGGCAGGTCAGAGGTTGGTCAGAGCCAGGGTGGCGCAAGCTTGCCCCAGTGTGACTACGCCCATGGTCGTGACGTCAAAGCTGATGAAAGTTGAGTAATTTAAGTTGCCCGTATAAGCGCAGCTTTAGTAATTTGGTCGAGTTACGTCAAACACAGCCGACAGATCACAATTAACATTGAATTGACATAATCCGACCAAATGACATTGGTCTGTCGCCTAGGAATCAATTTCCTCGATGGTGCCTAAATGAATGAAGCTCGCAACTCCGTTGCGCCAAAATTCGTTTATCGCGTGGGAACCGTACATTTTTCCGGGATAAAAAGTATCCTGTGTCCTTTCTCAGGACTCAAAGTATCTCCATACCAAACGCTTGGAAGATGTTACAGACAGACATACTTTCGTATGTTTAATAATAATAATGCGGATTGTATAAAAGCTTAAAGAAACTAAGTATATTCCAAATATACAAGCCAAACTTTTATTTGAAGTTACCAGTTTTAAATTCCATTCAGTCTTCAGGTGCAAACTCTTTAAATAAATGAACGGTTTTTAAATGCAAAAGAGTTGGCATACATTAAGGCTTCAAACGTTATTTTAACCCTTTCAAAATGACCTTAAAAACGTTATAACTTTTACTTTACATAGCGAAAAGTTGGTTTATATTGTGATTTTCACGTGGAAAGGGCTGAACAGATTTTAAATGGA
Source organism: Lysandra bellargus (assembly GCA_905333045.1). Classification (NCBI taxonomy): domain Eukaryota; kingdom Metazoa; phylum Arthropoda; class Insecta; order Lepidoptera; family Lycaenidae; genus Lysandra; species Lysandra bellargus. The sequence continues at coordinate 4,855,522 of HG995354.1, forward strand.
CTTGTTTTGATTTGAACAGTTGTAACGTACAAAACTGTACTCTAGCTAGAACGATTAATTTACTGCAATAGGTATGTATCATTAGAGAAATTCATATAGGTACAAGGTCATATAGAGTTGACTGTAAAAGTAGCAGCGCTGAATTTCAATTTGGTATGGGCAAACTCATGACGCGTCGTTGAGGCGCTTGTCCATACAAATCACAAAAAAAATTGCTCTTTCAGCTACTTTGTATAGGCAGATATCGTAACTACGCTAATAGTTCGGGTTATGTCAAGTCAATTGACGTGAACTTTTTTCGGATGGGCTTGACATTGCATATAGCTTTACCAAATTACGGATATTTGACCGCTATGACTATAGAACTTATGTGTTTAATTAAAAGCGTTTAATTAAAAAAAGGAAACCGCGGGCTAATAGTTCCTCTACTCCAGCCATACTTAAAGTGAGCTCCGAGTCCGAGCTGACATGGGACTCCGCAAAGCCTTTGAAGGGCTCCACGAGCATACTAGTATTAATGAGTAAAATACATTAAATCAATGTCCAGATTTAGTTTTTTATGAATTCAGTTACGCTACGCAATTCAGCTACGCAAATATTTATTGAACAAAGACAGAATTCACAACATTTTCTTTTGTTTTGGGAATCTGTCGCTTTTCAAATGGATTTCGCCACCAAAAAAGTTTGAGAACCGCTGCTCTACTCCTCTCACACAGTAGCTATAACTTCAGAAACTAAAATTATCACATTGTATTAACCGAATCATGGAAAAGTTTCTCAACTTTGTTCATTTGAATCCATTTAGATAAGTCCTAGGAAATACTCCCTAAAGAAACTCGTATAACTCGATTGTTCCAACTACGTAACAACTAACAAGACAGATTCAACTGAGAGATATTCCCGAGTGTGTTATTAAATCTTTAGAGTTTATAAAGTCTAAACTTTTGTCCCTATTAGTTTTGGGACCGTTTGACTTGATACTGGTTCTTAGAAAAGCCACATCGCTCCATTGCGTTTCGATGTATCGCTGCAATGGCGATATTTACATACATAATATTATGATCTCATGCTGAATTGCTGCGTTGCTATGTCACAAGCGATTTTTTTGGTTGAGTGAACGAACGACAAGACAAGTAAAGTGTGAAAAAGCTGATAGTGTGCGACGCAGAAGCCGGGCCCTAACAGCGGCACTCAGAGAGTTAATGATTGCTTAACTGTAATTAACCCATGAATCCCCAAGCGACAGCTGGCTGCCGCATAACAATTGAAAATCTATTGTATCTGCGATACCCACGATGGAGGTGCTACATGAAGATTTTGACTTTATTCACCAAACTCTTCATTAAATTGAAGTTTAATCATAACATAATGTCTCTGAATGCCGTAAGTACCTAATCTTCATCACTGATACACAGCGCAAAATTAAAATCTACTGCCTGCAGCTGTGCCCTTGATTTTAGGCTCTACACTTGAAAGACGGTGCGATCAATTCTTTAGGACCAAAAATGCTGTTTTTAAGTCTAGATTACGCAATAATTCACGAATCACGGGCTGCTGTTGATAAAATGATAACGATATAAAACATTCCATGAGTATACCACCTTTATAGTTTGATAGCAAGCAGTGATTAAGCAAAGAACAAAGCAATATTCTTACATTAAGTGAAATTGATCTTTATTGAGCGTGTAGTGAAAGCAATATATTATGTAAATACGGTATATTGGGGAAGCTCTGTGGAATAAACAAATCCTCAGCCGTGCTAGCATACGCCAACGAGAAAATTTTGTCTACACGTTTTCTCGATGTTAACTGGTTTATCTCTTCATCTCTATTAACCCTAACATGACATACATGTTTTCTCGTGTAGATCTGTCGTCAAAATCTATCGACTTAATGTCAAAAAATAATTTTGACATTATGACGTTATCGACAATATAACTACACACGAGAGTGAGATATCCACGAGATATCTCGTTGGCGTATGCTAGGGGGGCTGGATTGCAACGAGACCACTGGCAAGTAATTTAGCCGAACTGGCTTGGAGCCTAGAACCGTCTAGAATGTAATTTTACACGATTGCAACAGACTACGCTGTTATGCAATACCGTAGATATGTAGAGTGGCAGACTGTAAGGTGGTTCAATATAGGAATAACTGTAACATTATTCTACGAAAACAATGTGTTTTTACAACGTATAATGAGTAGGTAATGTGTTTACCTAGAGTTTAAGCTACTATTTATGCATGTTAATCCTTCAGGCCCCGCGCGAGCACCGGTGATCGCGACAACAATAGAATACAATAACAATTCCTGGAAATTCCGACTAAAGTATTAAGAAATGAAATTACTGTTTATGTCTATCAAACCTATTTTTTCAAAATCTGATCAATACTTTTTATGTAAAGTATTAACAAACATGTACAGTAACTAGTGAGGCTTTTTTATGCCCTCGTCAATGTCATAAAATTTCATAAATCCTTGTATCACTATAATTCACTGTAAATACAAACTTTTGACCTCATTATCAATGTCAAACCTTAAGCTGTATGCTAGACTATAGTGCTCGAGATCTTAATTAATGGCCAAGCTAAAAAGGCGTGAACCGTAATTTGGCGGTCGGCAATAAAACTAACGGCCAACGTCTGCGGCGACGGAGCGTGGTAAATGCTCGCTGGAGGCTCCTTAGCGGGCTCCGTACATTGTTGGTTTAATTAAATGACGTCTGTTCATCACCAGCTTCATATTGTAGCCTAGACAAAGACCTTTACCCAGCCGGCCGCACATTATAAGAATTTCTGATCAGAAAAGTTCGGACGGCCACCGGAACGCACTCTGCTCATATGATTAAGTTTTGTTGTGGACCCCGTATACTACATAATTATATATATAAAACTGTATATATTTCTGACATGTCTGACGCCCGATTCGGATGAGTGTCAGATGCCGGATATCCGAAATTTTTCTGATCAGAAATTCGAATGGCGCTCGCTTTCAATACAACCGGCCACCGACACCGAAACCGGTGCGGGAGTTATTATTATTATATTAAAAAAGTAATTCTTACAAATATTTGCCTACACGAATTCTAAAACCTTTTCTATAACATTATATTATTAAAGTTTAATAAAACTACCATTACAACTACATACCTAGTGTCAGTAAGATGTCTGCAAGCCTCTACTAGTGTAAGCAGTGAACACTCTCGTCTCTACATTATTCATTATTCTAGACGGGCTGATTAAAAACTCGTTACATTATTTCCAAAGAGAAATGCTTATTTTGGAAATCTTGTATCAAAGTATACTCGCCCACGTAAATTCTAAATTAATTTAGCTTCAAAATATATTTTTTTGTATCTTCGTCTACACTTTGAGTTTTAGTTCAATTAATTATTGTTGGTCTAACCTCAAATTTAAATCCCGAAATCGTTTTAATTAAAACTTTGTTGTATATCAATTATTGGTGACAACATTTTTAAATTACAATTTAAGACGATTTAGCAATTATTCTAACACATTCTCATTCTTATTTTATTTATTTAATTTTTATTTTTATTTACTTTATAAGTAGTAAAGCGTACGTCAGCTATTCATAACATAATAAAATAATGTATTAAGTCTTAGTTTCTAAAAAAGACTAGTCATTAAGAAAATCAACAATATCTTCTACTACCTAAGCAGAGGCAGAGTCAATTGAGACCACAACGTGACGTGTAGATGCATTTCTAAATTTGTATGGATTTGACAGATTTGCAAGACGTCTCACGTAATTGAAGTCTGTCAATTCAATACAAATTTAGAAAATGCATCTACCCGTCGCGTTGCGGTTTGAATAAGTTCCTCTCAATTTCTCTCTGGAATTTTCCATACAGTTTTTTCCTATGCACTGTACTGACATCGCGAGGGGTGCGGGGCTGGCAGGCGAGGGGAGGGGGAAGATTTATGAGCTCAAGTTAGTCAACACTTAATTTACGAGAGCGAAGTTTAGCGACGATTGCGGAAGGTACTCGCTTGTTTTTCAATGTGATAATGAAAGTCTTTAAGACCAGCCCCTCTAATATAATATATGGTAGAATATAATATAATACGTGGAGACAGACAAGCCAGTCTGCGCTTCTAATAGTTATACGTTGTTTGCATACGCGGCGTTATGGAATTCGTCATACGGGTGAGGCCGCCAATTTTTTCTGATATGACGCAGAAAATATTCGCGTATAGTCCGTCAAGAAAGTCATGACAGGCGGAAAATGTTCTAAACGTAATCACGCTTTTATGGTGTATTTTTTTCTTTGTGTTTTCACAGATCACGCTAATTACATTTTAAATATTGTCACCTTGCACATTTTTATCTCGAATTAATAAAGTTCTCATATTTTTTATTTCATTTAAAAATTTTCCCGCCTGTCATGACTTTCTTGACAGACTGTAAAGGAATTGGCGAATATCTAAGCTGCTTGTGAGGTTGGAGCACCAAAATGGTAGCGAATTTATTCCTCTACGCTATCATAGCGTTGAGAAAATCAACCTTATCTCTGTAAATAATACACAATGTGATTTTTATTATAGCCCCAAACATGGCCCTTTGACTATTCACATGATGCATTGATAGTTTTATGTGAAACAGTAATACTTACATTTGTGTCACAATAAAACTTCCTTTGAAAAAACTGTGTACACAGCCCGACTAAGGTTTGAACCTTAGTTGGGCTGTGTACACAGTTTTCCGCTATTTCTCGACAGTTCACATTTGAATGTGAACTGTCGAGAAATGGCGGATATTACGAGATTTTCCATAGAATACACAAAAAGTTAGTATTGCCACCTCCCGATTTTACCTTCCCTAACACCCAACGATAATAATAAATCGGTATTATTGGTGACGTTTAAAATGTGGGGTAGAATGTAGGGTAGAATTGATGTTTCTAACGATTCACTTGATTTTAAAAAGTTTATAAAGAATATAAAAATTATCTTAAAATACTATAAGAATTATGGTGCTCCCACACCGCAGTTAGAAAATGTTTAGTAACGTTAGTAAACATTTGTTAGCAAACATTTAATCACAAACGTTAAAAAATGTTAAAAATGTTTTCACGTTAGAAAATGTTTGGTAAACGTAAGTTAACAAATTATAGCATAACAAATTATAACAAAATAAAACATATTGGGTTACCTTTTGCTTGTAAACCTTTTATAAAGGACGACGGGGTATGCGGTGAGCCAATACCAGATTTAAATGCTTAAAATGTTAGTAAACATTAGTAAACATTTTCTATGAGTGTAGAAGCACTTATAGCATGTCAAAGTTCCTAACAAAATGTAACAATTGACAACATTTGTTAATAAATGTTTTTATGTTAGAATATGTTTACAAACATTTTCTAACGGCGGTGTGGGAGCACCATTAGATGAGGTAATATAAGCCATTTATATAAGTATTCATAACATATTATACGATTTATCTTCAAATCTGTCATACTTACTGCTACAGCGACAGTTATTAAGTGCACCTCTTCCATGGCGGATTGTATATTAATTTAAGCTATTTTCTTACATTTTTTATGTTTCATTGTAAATCGGCCATTCTCAGGAGAGCAAAATTTACGTGTACCGGGCTTGTATACTCTGTAATATTATCTTATTCAAGTATGTAATATTTTTAAACGGTAGATAGCATCAGTATCTAGCTACAAACTTAAACACAGGCTTCTAATTTAAGTAATTCAGACTAAATTAATTGAAGTCGTGTTCAAAAACCATGTTTTTCTAACTACCGTAACGTGTCCCCACGCTAACTTGATCTCGAAACTCGCTTGTAATTTTTATAACGTACCTATTTAATTTAATCTATTCATGGTTTTAAACGCCTATAAACATTGGTTATCGCATTGCAAAATATAGTAGATATTTTATATAAATAGTTCGCTTATAGTTAATAGTTAATCGCCCAGCCTATAAATAGTTATCATGAAATAATCGCTTGTCCGATCAAAAGTCCTAATTACCGTAACTCCTGCTGTTTTCGGACGCCCATCCAAAAATATCAGGATTTGACACATTACGAGCAGGGCTTCATAACGTTATCGAATAACAGAAAAAATATCGTTACGTACCGTTATTTTCATAATGGTAGCCAGATAACGTTATTTTTTTAACGATATCTACTAAAATAACGTTATATTTACCGTTATTATTATAACGTTATTTTTTCGTTATGGCATAACAAAAAATAACGTTATAATAATAACGGTAAATATAACGTTATTTTCTGGTATCAGGTATGCGATCGTGCACGGTGCACCAAATCTCACTCATATTTAAAATGTAATAAGCGTTCTCTGTGAAAATACAAAGAAAAAAATAAACCTTAAAAGCGTGATTACGTTTAGAAAATTTTCCCGCCTGTTATGACTTTCTTGACGGACTATAACGTTATCAAAGAACATATATTTACCGTTATAAATCCTATATAACGTTATAACATTTACCGTTATTAAATACATTTATAACGTTATTTCTAGTATCGTTTAAATTTTCATAACGTTATCTATGCCCTTGAAGCAATAACGTTATGAAAAAATAACGTTATTTGAAGCCCTGATTACGAGTGCAAGGGTTGCTTCTCCTTAGTGTGTGCCATAGCCCATCAGCGGTTCCGCGTCGTTAATGTTAGTGTGCCGCCGATAAAGCACATTAGTACCTAATTACCGTAGCTTTGGTTACAAACTTGTCTAATTACCGTAATCGTTACTTTTCAATTATGTTTAAATTAGATTTTTATTATGTATATTATGTTTATGTTACATAATTTACGTTGCCCTAAGCTAGTTTTTGTCAATTGTGTCGTTGTATCGTTACGTAAAACACTATATTTGTCTAATTGCCGTACCCATAAATTTTAAAGTCTCCTTATCCAAAAAACTTTAACTAACTGTTTCACGCCACATTTATTATTAAGTTCGTATCTTTCATTTCTTTAATATTTTAATGTGTCTAAGTCAAATCGACGAAGAAAAAAATGGTTACTGTAATGAGGCAAATAATGCCAAACCGGAGAATGGCCGAAATATATTTTTAGACTATTATTGGAACTCAAATAATTCTAATGCATGCTTGAGTACTTTTTTTCTTCGTTAAAATCAGTTTTCGAGCATAAGAAAAATCAATACTTTTTAAAATACAAAGGACGGAGAAAAATAATTGCAAAATCAGCAAAAATTGGCGGTCTCACCCATACATACTATGGATCTTTTATTAACAAACTTCCAAAAAACGAGGAGGTTATAATATGTTCGGCTGTGGATTTTTTTTTTTTTGTATGTTCAACGATTACTCCGCCGTTTGTGAACCGATTTTCGAAATTTTTGTTTTCTTGTATTAGGTTTCACTCCAATTTGGTACCATGTTCACAAAAGTGGTGACCTGAAAATGGGATCCAGGAGTAATTGAAGGGACTTCTCGAAATTTATATGGAAACATATGGTGATTTTGGTTTTATGTGAACTGTACTAAGAATATGCTACCAAACAGTGGCGAAGCGTCCATATAACCCGATTCCCATCGGCTTCCCTTAGGGCTTAGAAAAATCGAATATATGGGCCAACGACATATTTATCTAATAAATATTTTACATACCTACTTAAAAAACTTTGAATTCACAATGTTATATGCAATAAATTTTTCTCTCACTTGAAATACATAGTTTGAATTAATAACTATCGCCTACAAATTTTAAAAGGCAATGCAATGTGCGGGCGCAGAGAATCAAATAAGCCGCAGGATTAGCGGCTTATTTCTCCATACAACGACAGTTCATAGTAAGCATCTGTCCTTTTCATTCCTGTGAACTGGTCGTCATGTTCTGTCTCGTTCTAGCACGCGCGATATATACTTGGAAATAACTCGATGCCCGACGAGTTATTACGGAGAAAGGTTAATTAGCAACGCACAAGTGCAAGCGAGATAGATGAGTCATGAAGTAAAATTGTTATGATTCGAATTTAAGAATGAATGTAGCGACATTATACTTTTGCTGGCGCGTAATACATTTTATTTTGGTAGGATTTTTTGTAATACGACTTTATTAAGAATGCCTTTAGCGGTACTAAATATGACAGGCGCGTAATACATTTTTATTTTGCTGGTTTTTAGATTGACATATTAATATGGCGGATAGTGTGTTTGTAAACAACATGTCGTTTGTTTTGTTTTGTCGAATTTAAATTTTGTTTTAGCGTTAGAACTTAGAAGAGTGTCGTGAATTAAATTAATTTATATTGTGACTTGTGAATAATTGTGAGTCGTACGACGTAATCGTGTAGTTCGGAAAATATGGCATTAATTCAGAAAGACTGTTGTCTGACAGATTATATTTTGCTGTCGAAGGAAACTTTGTTTTCCAAACTTAGTTTTGAAAATTAAAAGCATGTCATTCAATTATAAATTACCAAAATTGGTAAGTAGATTTTTTACTCCGGCTTCCCTTCTCAAAATATTCACCCCTCGCCACTGCTACCAAAAAGTCAAATATTGGATCGAGGTATACCATGGTTTCTAAGATGCTGAGAGAACTCCTGACTCTTCATAGATACACATTTGGGAGTTTCGGCGTTGTTTTAAGAACAGAAAGCATATTCTACCATGCAATTCTAATTCATCATCATCATCATCGTCATCATCATCATTACCACGTCGTGTTAAGGTCACCAATGTCTCATGGCACAAAATAGATAATAGTACAAGGCATAGGTATGGATACAATAATAATAATTATATACATAACAACACCAATTATAGGCTGTTTAATATACACGGCGGTCGGCGCCGCAGAGGCAACGGCGTCGCCGCGCGGCGCGAGCGTAAACATCGTATTCAAGTTCTAACCGGAATGTTAGGGCATGCGGCATGCCGCGCTGCGAGCATTTTTCAGCACGTGTTCACTTAGATTTTTTTAAATGTATTGTTTAAATTTATCTATCTACCTGATATTTGGGCCTTATGCCGTATGGCGTATTTTTTTTTTTAATTAAATAAAGGGGCAAACGAGCAAAAGGGTCACCTGATGGTAAGCAACTACCGTCGCCCATGGACACTCGCAACATCAGAAGAGTTGCAGGTGCGTTGCCGGCCTTTTAAGAGGGAATACGCTCTTTTCTTGAAGGTTTGCAGGTCGTATAGGTCCGGAAAAATTGCGGGTGACAGTTCGTTCCAGAGTTTTACAGTGCGCGGCAGAAAGTTACGTGAAAAGCGCACTGTGGAAGACTGCCACTCATCAAGGTGATGAGGTATGTTTTTAGCGTGGGACGATGGCGAAAAGTTGCAGGTGGTATGATTCCGAACAATTCCTCAGAGCACTCCCCGTGATACAACCTATAGAGCAGGGGTCACCAATTAGTTTCGCTCGGGGTCCGTTTTAAGAAATAAAATGCCCTTCGCGGTCCGCACATTAAAAAAAATTTAAACAAAATAATATGTAATTAAGGAAATTACACATTTATTTGTATCAATGAGAAAAGTGACAATTTTTGTTGGTAATGATCATCAGTATGTCGAGACTGAAATTAATTTTTAACGAAGTACAACTTCGAACATGCTTGGTCCGCACACAATGGTTTGGCGGTCCGGATGCGGACCGCGGTCCGCCATTTGGTGACCCCTGCTATAAAGGATGCAGAGTGAAGCTACATCTCGGCGTAATTCCAAGGGGTCCAAGCTGTTTGAAACACTATGGCAGTCAACAATTCGAGCGGCCCTTCGTTGGATACGATCCAGAGGGAGCAGTTGGTATTTTGGCGCCCCTGCCCAGAGATGAGAACAGTATTCCAGATGAGGCCGAACCTGCGCCTTGTAGAGTTGTAGGCGTTGGTCCGGACCGAAGTACTGTCTCGCTCTGTTAAGAACACCAAGCTTCTTCGAGGCTAATTGACTCATAACAGTCTTAACAAATTGTAATAAGATACGTAGAATATACGCAGTACCACCGACGACCACTTATAAATTCGCGGACTATGTCGGAGGTCAACTTAATAACAATTATACGAGATCAATTACCACTCAATATTATGATTTATGTTGTCAATTCAATGCTCATTGCTCACACCAAGCTTACTGTTGAGTTGTCAGTTGCTTACAAACTTTCAACAGCACAACAGAAATCTGTTACAAGTTACAACTACCTATATAAAACTTCTACGTACAAGCGATAGCGCGACACAGGAGCGCCTCAGTTACATCTAGTGAAGACAATATGAAACTATTTTTTTATACAATTTGAATTGGCACTAACAGTTTACCTACTAGGTAACTAAAAAGAATGAAATTATTATTTTTAACAAAAAATAAAACCGTCTTCCAGGGTAAAAACAATATTAATAGCATCCTTATAATACGAACTAAAAAGTATTAAATAATTTTTCCTATCTATTATGTAGTGCCTTTTCCCGAATTCGGCTAAACCTCAACTATTTCTGTACTCAATCTTCATAATTTTGAAGTCAGTGCCAGTTCCAAAAGTTTCAAATTTTCTGTCAAAGAAATAAAGATTCAGCTATATCTGGTACCGACTTCAAAATGATGAAGATTGAGTGCAGAAATAGTTGAGGTTTAGCCGAATTCGGGAAAAGGCACTACATATAAGATAGGAAAAATTATTTAATACTTTTTAGTTCATATTATAAGGATGCTATTAATATTGTTTTTACCCTGGAAGTCGGTTTTAATTTTTTGTTAAAAATAATAAAGGCCAAAGCTCATACCAAAACGTAAGGTTTTAATTTTGCTTCTGAAACCGAGTACAATTTGACTACAGAGTACACTCTCAATATAATAACTTTGTATTTATTCAATGTTCGGTTTATAGTTGAATGGAATATATTGACATCATATGTGTGATGCGTCATATTAAAATTCACAACGTACCGCAGTGTAATATCATACAGTAGAGTAACTGAGCGTTAAATTTAAACTCGTTTACATAGGGAAAACCCATGATACTGGCATTGTTTTTCCACTTAAAGTTATACATATATCTAGTAACTTCTTTGTACGTAGATTACATTATTGTCAAAACTTCAGATCAATTTCAACGACGATGACGAAATTATGCGTATCATCGCCCGCCCGAGGATACGCGGCCATGAAAATTGCCCGCATAATAATCATTTTACAGTTGCTTATCCTGTGATGCGGGCCACACGTGCAGCCAGGAGCAAGTTGTAACTTGCTCCTGGCTGCACGCGCGGGCAGACAAAACCCGCGCGTGGGTATATACTATCCATACTCCATAGTATGAAGACGGCCTACTGTAACTATTTATATTGTGGTGCCACAATATCATACCAATTAGCAGTATTTAAATATTGATATTAATTAGTCAACCAATATGTGTGGTCGGAATACGAAGGAGCTGATTGTTAGTGTTTGTTGTCGGTTATTAGTTTTGAAACATTAAAATAGATTTCAATTAACAATGACGCGAGTGGATCGCTTATACTGGTAAAGTTGCGGTGGGTTGATTGTGCCTGGAACTTTGCCTTTTTATAAAATTAGGGGGAAAACGAGTAGTAGTTGTAGGTACTGTAATTGTACTATCAGCAAAATGTGTTGATACACGCATAGAGTACACGTTTTGAATTGGCAACATCATTTCACAGCATCTTCATTTTAAGCCACGTGCCAAAAGAGCTATCCGTATCAAAATATAACATTTCTAGGTCTCGACATGCAGCTCCAATGAGATCAGCTCAGCGCCTCGTTAGGATAACGAATGCGGTCTAACTGATTAGTTCAATCGATGAGATAAAACTCTTACGTCGTGCACACGATAGTTACCGGAGGAAATATGTAGGTGAGGAGGTCAAATATTATGTTAAATACTAGCTGTCCCGGCAAACGTTTCTTCGCCATATAAAGTAGGTATTTCGCCCGTATTATTTTATTGAAGTGACTAAATAAGTATGTTACCATGGCAACGCCGATCGCTATTCCGTAGCATGTGAACAATGGTCGCCGTCAGTCTCGAGTTGTAATAATTTACTATTATTTATTCAACAAATGCACTTATCAATATAAAAAGTACCCAGTAGCCGATTCTCAGACCCACTGAATATGCATATAAAATTTGGTTAAAATCAGTAAAGCCGTTTCGGATGAGTACGCGGCCTAACATTGTGATACGAGAATTTTATATATAAGTAAGATAAAATACGTAGACTAATTTTATATGACTGAGATCAGTCATATAAAATTCGTAATTTTACAAAAGATTTCTGCTTAGCCCATCAAGATTCAAGCCCCATAAGGACACTGGTGACCGCGATAACAATACATTTCCAAGAATCCGTGATCGAAGGGTTAAACCGCTAAACCGATTTTATTTAAATTTGATAAGGAGATACTTCAAGACCCAAAAAAGTTTAAAGGGAAGGAAGGATAGCATGTTAAACGTATTCCGGTAAAATATCTAACAAAAGTTAAATACAATATTTAACTTTTGTTAAATATTGTGATTACAAAATTCACCTACAGCACTTTTTTAGTGTAGATATACTAATTTATGCAGTATCTGTTCCCAAAATGTGAACGCAAAATTATCGTTTCAGGCTTTATTTGCACTCGAAACGCCAGTAGTTTATACGGATGGAAAATTTCAACTCGGCAATTTCAATTTTCATGCTAAAAAAGTTTCAAGATTCTGAACTTCTTAAGTGTATACTTTAGACTTCAGAGTCTGAAACTTAAGCTCTTGCCCTGCGAGTAATAAAAAATAAGGTCCAAAAATTTTCCTACCGGGTAAAAGGAAATGAGAGCGAAAATTACCCCCTTTTGGGGTAAAAGAAATAACGCTCGCCAAAATGGCTCCCTTTTGGGGTAAAACAAATAACGCGAGCCAAAATTACCCCGTTTTGGGAGTAAACAGAAATTACTATGCTCTCCAGTCGGTAATCCGAATTACGGAGTTTTATAGTGCGACTTTGTGTTGTTAACATAAAGGGCTGGAACTTTCGCAGATTACAAACAAACCCAAACCCTTCGTTCCTTTAGGGCCCTTGCGATGATTACGTCTGACATATTATTTTATTCCATTTTTAAATTGTGATAATACTTAAACGATAAAAGTTAGTAAGTACTAAGTGGGTTAAATGTGTGTTAATTTTAATGTAATAAACTCGACAAATAAATAGGTACCAACATTATCAATGTAAATGTGTGTCTATCTAATATCTCTTCAAGTCTTCAAGCTTAGATCTAGTTTCATCAAGCAATGTTAAATAAATAATGCCTTGTTAAATCAGTTAATGGCCTGTTAGAGCTTTCGAGCGTTCCACCATGCCCTAATGTCATGTTAAATCACCTAACATGGTGTTAAATTTAATTCCTGCTGTGAAAGTCCGTTAAATATATAACAGGCTGTTATATGAGTCCAAACAACAACTTTCAAAGACAATAATATGCAATAGAGCGTTTCTCAAAAAATTTGTACCATTTTTTAGAAAATATTATAAAATAAAAATTTGTTTAAATATTACTGATTTTTTTATTTTAAGATATGGGTAAATGTCTATAAAATTTAATATAGGGGTTGTTTTCAGATATAAAATGTTTATAAATAGCAAAATCTATTATACTATTATACTATTTCCTATTTTGTTACCTTTACTAGATTACGTAAATTCAATGTTGAATTGTGTTTTAGAAATTTTATTTGATTAAATGGGATGGTAAAACAAAATTTTATTTGTTTTTTAAGTATACGTTACCACTCAAAAGTAACAAAAAAGGAAGTAACAAAATAAGTTAAATAAACTTTTCAACTTGTATACGCATACAACTAAAACTAATACTCGTTTATGATTTGACTTACGAAATCAAAATTGGGAGCTTTAATAGATCTAAAGGCGAAATATTAATAATATTAAAGCTTACCTGCGTTTCTTGGGTAACAAAGACTGGAAATTTTTTGGACCACTACGCTAATAGACAACCTACTGTTCGCGCACGTGGAACGTAAAAGAAATATCAAAACGAAAATAAGATGGATACCAAGCTTAACAATTTTGCCACTGTACTAAAACATATTTATATCAAAATAGACTACAAAATTTTAAAAAATATGGTCGCAAAAAAGGAATTTCAAAGAAGAACTTTTTCCGCGATACAATAAAAACATTATATATTAAATAAATTTGTTCTAATACGACCAAATATTCTTTTTAAATGATTTATGGTCTTGCAGCCCTAAATAAATACATAAGTTGTTTAAAAAATTTCCGTAAGGCCTTACAAATACAATCAATTGTTCGGGAAGGTATGAAATTGGGACACTTCACTTTTCATACAACTAGATTAAACTGATTTTCAAAATATTTTTATAGTGAATAATTTATTAATATAATTCTAGTTTGTAGCTATGTTTTTTACTGAATTTATTTAACTTAATACGTTTATAATTCAATAGAAATGGGTAATGGTCTATGTTGTTTATAGAAAAAAAATATTTTAAAATGTGGGACAAAGATTTACATAGAAAGTACAAGTTTTTTGAGAAACGCTCAATAGCTTGGCAATATCAATAAAAGAATCTGTTTTGACTTTTGAGTGTTTCCGTCATGTTTCCGCTACGTCCTTATTATTAATTATTTTTCATAGTTATGAATAATTATTTATTTTTACTTTGTCAAAAATTCAGCCCTCGGATATGAGCAGCTGTCGGGTAGACTGTCGGGCAGACTGTCGACCAGACTGTCGACCAGACTGTCGACCAGACTGTCGACCAGACTGTCGGGCAGACTGTCGGGCAGACTGTCGGGCAGACTGTCGACCAGACTGTCGACCAGACTGTCGGGCAGACTGTCGACCAGACTGTCGACCAGTCTTGTCGACCAGTCTTGTCGACCAGACTGTCGGGTAGACTGTCGGGCAGACTGTCGACCAGACTGTCGACCAGACTGTCGACCAGACTGTCGACCAGACTGTCGACCAGACTGTCGACCAGACTGTCGACCAGACTGTCGACCAGACTGTCGACCGGACTGTCGACCGGACTGTCGACCAGACTGTCGACCAGACTGTCGACCAGACTGTCGACCTACTGTCGGGCAGACTGTTGACCAGACTGTCGACCAGACTGCCGACCAGACTGTCGACCAGACTGTCGACCAGACTGTCGACCAGACTGTCGACCAGACTGTCGACCAGACTGTCGACCAGACTGTCGACCAGACTGTCGACCAGACTGTCGACCAGACTGTCGACCAGACTGTCGACCAGACTGTCGACCAGTCTTGTCGACCAGACTACCATATTGAGTTGAGGTTTGCGATTCTTTCGATTGTTTATACACGAATTATATTTCGCAGCAGTTCGACTTCCAAAAAAAAACAAAATTTCTTAAAATATTTTATTAATTAAATCTTACAATTAAATTACAATTAAAAGTGACTCGACTATTCGACGATTGAATAATAAGTGACAAACAAATAGCTATTGCAAAAATGCTGTAAAATGAGGAATGCTGACTCCGCGCCTCGTGACGCTGCCGCGTGACTGTGGTCGGGTGCTGCGTCGGCGATCTTCCTAGGGATCCGTAGCGTAACACCTCCCCCCGAAGATCAGCAACTATTTTCTCAAAATTGTTGCTGGGATGCTTGATGGATCAACCCTCACTTCTCCAGGATTCCGAGTCTCTTTGTGCTCCATTGATGGCTGCAACTTTCTAAAACGCTGGTACAGGAACATAGTCATGCAGATAGTGACAGCAATGATTAATATTAGATATACAGGAATAGTAGTGTGATAGATAGATAAGTCTTGAGAGCTTCTTAAATCAATTTTCGGTTGCGCCATAATTTCTGAATTTATTTTATGAAGTTTTTCTAAGTTGATAGATTTCAAATTTAAAATATGTTCAGAGGGTTGATTTTCTTTTACAGGAACGATGTCTGAGATTCTTAAGGGTTGTCCTTTAATAATATCATTTGAATTTGAAATAGTGAATTCTGGAGTCTGGATGGAACAGCCTTGAGGTATAATAGCGAGATAGCTTCCATTTAGAGTTTTATACTGCAATTTTCCACAGGATGTTTGAATTTTAGTTGACTTCGGAAAACTAAGGATGTAATGCTTCTGGTCTAATTGCTCGAATGCTTCAGATTCTTGGGATATCGAGGTAAGTTTACAGGATGTCAAGAGCTGCTGCTTCGTGATAAGAGTGTGGATGCATTCATCATGATTATTGAAGGTATGAGCAGGATTTTCCTCGCAAATATAATATGCCGAATTAGCTTTTAAGCATTCCGTTTCTATATACCTAGAATCACTTTCCTGAATTGCTATATAAGGCGACATGGGAATAAGAATTTGATGATTTCGGTTAGGAACTGCAGAGAGTTTAAAAAGGTCAAAAGGTTTAGGAAGGACAATCGGTACTTTAAAAACTAAAACTATTTTATCATCTAAATAGTAGTATCCAAATTTCATAACTCTAAAATATTCTCTTAAATCTATATCTAAAGTAAATTCATTTGAATATAAAATTTTAATTTTCGAAATCATACTTCTTAACATAGCTACACTAATAATTGAATGTGCTGTGCTCGATGCAAAGCTCAAATTTAACATATTTCCTAAATTAACTAATTCAATTGTTAAACTATCTATATTATCACCTAAAATTAAAAGATATTGAGATAAATGAGCGTATTTAATTAATTCGGTTTCTCTTTTAAAATCTTTTTCCATTATATAATTTAAAGTCTTATTAATTTTATCTTGATTTTCTACAATAGTATTTAATATTTTAGTATGATGCTGTAGCCATTCTCTAGTTAAACTAATATGATTATTGCATTCAGATTCTAATTTAAATTGATTTTCTTTTAAAACTTTTAAAGCATTTTCGTATTTGATTGCATCAGTATAATCAAGATTACCTGATATACTTTTTATAATAGATCCTAGTCCATTGATCAAACCTCTTTTAACACGCGAAACTTTAAACGTTTGCAATATTTCTGTAATTTTATATAATTTGCTTGAGAGATATTCTAAATGTGGTTCATATAAGGATAGGGTTTTATTGTTTAGTAAAGGACGAAAATCTTGGATTTGGGAAAACACTAAATTAATTTTAGATTCTATATCTTCTAGGTTAACATGCTGTAAAAAGGAGTGATATTGGTAAATGATCCTGGTCTGTCCAAGTTTGAAAGGTAAGAGTCCTGGTCCGTCGTCGAGTGTCTCAAGTTGAATTTCTTGCGTTCTGCTTAGATGTAGAGTCGTCAGTATTGTCAGTATTGTCCTGTAACAATTGAGCGCTTTTAGGCACTCTTTTCAACCGAGATTTTGCTATGGGTAACTTTTTCTTTTTAGTGTAAATATGAATTGGGAGATTTGCCATAACTTTATCGTGGGTAAATCTAGAAGCTAATTTTTGTCTGGATGCTGAAGGATTTTTAATAAAAACTTGTTGTTCAGGTAAGTATTCTTTTTCAGGTTCTCTATTCTTATTTCTATTATCCATTAAATTATTACGAGTTTCAGTGGTCATGTCATTTATTAAGGAGTAAGCTAATTTTAAACGTTCTTTATGATCTGCCATATACTGCTGTAACAGATGCGACGTAAGGTCTACATTAAAAGGATCTCTTGGATCAAAATGTCCTGTAATTAAATCTATTGGCTTACATTTTGTAAAACTATGTATAGAGCTATTATAACCTAAAATTGCATAAGGCATTAAAAGTACTACGGAATCATGTTTCTTTTCTAATCTAAGTATTCGTAAATGCTCTAATAGAGTTGAATGAAATCTCTCGACTAAACCATTTTCATTCGGTGTATTCGGTGCAACTTTATGATGTTGAATCTTATGTAACCTAATAAATTCGCTAAATAATTGGTTAGAAAATTCGGGACCATTATCTGTAATAATTGTTATGGGTAATCCATGGTGGGTGCTAAATTGAAGTAAAGCTTGAACTACACTAATAGCTGTACCATCCTTTAAATAATAAGCTTGAGCATACTTTGAAAATGAATCGACTATTGTTAGGAACTTTTCACTTTGAGCTGTAAATAAATCTAAATGGACTAATTCAAAGGGCTTACTGGCTGGGGGAACTACTTTAAATTGCTGCTTTATAGGGTTTCTATCGTATTTGGCTTGTCCGCAAATAATACATTCATTAATAAATTTGGTAATTTGTTCTCTCATATGGGGCCAATAGTATCTACTAGAAAGGGCAAGATAACACTCATTAATACCACGGTGATTTGTTTTACCATCATGATACTTATTAATTATTTCCTGTTGCTTTAAATATTCCTTTATATTCTCTAATTCTTTCTTTGCACAAACTAAATTCATAGCTGAACTTTTAAACATTCTTTGTAAAATAGGAATAACTGTATACATTGCCAAAGGGGGATTAAAAAGTAAAGCTGTTTTGATATTGGGATGAACATATTCTTTAACTGCACTAACTATATCTTCTTCTAAATTTGACTCGGATAACTGTATCGAAATTCTAGTATGGGTATCAAAAGGTTTTGTTAAAATGGGTTTTCTTTTAATATCGCCTACTATACTAAAAACTATCTGTCTTTTAAATTTATTTAAGGGTTCATCAGTAATTGGGATTTCTAAAATAGGATTTTCGTCGGAAGTGTGAACGGTAAGTGTTCTGGAATCATCTAATAATTCTGCTATTTCAGGTGCTGTAACTGTACGACTATCGTGAGACATATTGGCTATAATAGATTCTAATTCTAAACTTGGATCTTCATGAATATTTATTTCTATACGTGACAAGGCATCGGCATTTGTGTTAATTTTTCCTTGCTTATAAATTATTGTAAAATTATATTCACTAAGCTTTAAGCGCCATCTCGTTAAGCGAGAATTGGGCTCTTTCAAATTCATCATCCATTGGAGTGGTTTGTGATCGGTTATTATTTTAAATTTACGTCCGAAAAGATACGGTCTGAAATATTTCGTCGCCCACACTATTGCTAATAACTCTTTCTCTATTGTACTATAGTTGGTTTCACTTGAATTTAAAGTCCTGGAAGCATATGCAATGGGTTTGTCTAAACCTATAGTACCTTGTGATAATACAGCGCCTATTGCAACATTTGAAGCATCTGTTGTTAAAATGAATTCTTTTGTAAAATCTGGGTATTGAAGTACTGGGTCATTCAATAGTAGGGTTTTACAGTGATTGAAGCATTTGATATAATTTTCGTCTAAAGTTATTTTACTATCTTTCTTTAAGCATTGGGTCATGGGTTTTGTAATTTTGGCAAAGTCTGGAATAAATTTTCTATAGTAACCTAAAAATCCGAGGAAACGCTTAATTTCTGTGGGGGTTTTTGGCAAGGGATAGTTTTCAATAGCTTTAATTTTATTTGGATTGGGCTTAACTCCTTCATTACTAATTACATGTCCTAAAAATTCTGTTTCTAATTTTAAAAATTCCGATTTATCCATCTGTATTTTGAAGTTCGATTCTCTAAGTCTCTGAAATACTTTTTCAAGGTTTACCATATGTTCCTGAAGGGAGGTACTGAAAATTATAATATCATCCAAGTAGACTAAACAGATTAAATTTTGGAGTCCTCTTAAAACATTGTCCATAACTCTTTGAAAAGTGGCTGGAGAGTTCTTAAGACCCATGGGCATTCTTAAAAATTCGTAATGACCATTTTCTACGTTAAATGCTGTTTTGTGAATATCTGCTTCATCCATTTCTACCTGATAAAATCCGCTTGCTAAATCTAATGTGGTAAAATATTGACATCGACCTAATTTATCTAGTACATCTGTAATATTGGGGATGGGATACTTGTCATCGATAGTTTTTTCATTTAGTTTTCTAAAATCTACTACGAGACGCCATTTAGTTTTTCCAGACGCATCAGCCTTCTTTGGTACTATCCATATGGGAGAGCTCCATGCAGAGTCTGAAGGTCTTATTATATTCTGATCTAACATCTTATTAATTTGGTTCCTAACTTCTTCTCTATGGACATATGGATAACGGTAATTTTTAGCATGTACAGGGGATTCATCAGTAGTTCTAATTTTGTGTTTAATTTTATTCGTAAATGTAAGTGCTTCTCCATCTAAATAAAATACATCTGCATAACGGGCACATAAATTTTCTATATTTTTAGTTTCTTCAGAATTAAGATGAGAGGTACGGAGTTTAGATAAAACTGCTTTTGCTCTATCACTAACAATATCATAATTATGACATTCTACATTATAAGATTCTGCACTAATTGGTTGGTTTAAGGAAAATATTACATCATTTGGGCTTTCATTAATTACCTGTATATAGGCTCTATTATTTTTAACTTTAGTAATGCAATCTATTATTTTACAGTGACACACAATTTGCTCATTAACTATTGCTTCTCCGTCATGACCATAATAGGAACTCTAACTATTTTAGAACTTTGAGCGGGAATTATTTCTTCATATAAATTACAACTTTTCGAATCGTACATTAAAATTGGATTAGTGGCTAATGTGGTAATTAAATTTTTATTCTTTAAATCGATTTTAGCTTCCCATTTGTCAAGTAAGTCAAGTCCAATTAGTCCGTCAAAATAGTCATGGAATTTATAAATGAATAGAGTTATATTATTTTCATCATTAAATTCTGAAAAGCAAGGTATTGTAATAGAATAATCGTTACGAGTTGTAGCATGTACGTTGGTCACTTCAAATGGTTCATAATTACAAGGAACATTTGGAAAATATCTACTAACTGCGTTAGGGCTTATAAAAGATTGATTGGCTCCTGTATCTATTAATAATTTAAGAGGGGGATTTTTAATTTGAATGTACGGTAATTGTCTTTGAGTCTGTAAATTAATTTCTATCGTGGTTTGTCTGATTTCGGGGTTTTCTGAAAATTTTGGTTTCGGCTTTCACTGTCCTGAGAATCAAAGTTTTCATGGCTATTATTATTTTCAGTCATAGGTAAAGAAGGTTGGTCATAGTAATATTCATAAGGATATTCAACGGGTTCCGCATAATATTCATTAGGGTCATAGTACATGTAAGGGTCATAGTAAGTCTGGTCATAGCAAGTCTGGTCATAGCATTCATTTAAATTTAACTGTCGGGATTTAAAGTAATTTGATGGGGGCGGATTTCCCTGTTTAGTCCAGTCATGTCCTCTTAAGGGTAACGTCTTAGGGGTAAAATGACTAACGCCACTCATGGGAACAGGTCTATTAGATTGATTATTGTTAAAACTATTATTATTCTGATTATTCTGTCCGAAATTATTTTGTGCAAAATTATTCTGTGAATAATTATTTCTATTAGGGATTCTGAAGATATTACTCTGAGGGTTAAAATTAGGGGGTAAAGCACGGAAAATTTGCTGAGTACGTGACGGTCCTTGATTCTGATTAAACATAGGCCTAGGTTGCCACATATTATTTTGAGGTCGTTGCTGCCAAAATTGAGGTGGTGGCTGTGGAGGGTTAAATGAACGAGATGTACCGGGCATATTAAAGTTATTATTAATTTTATGGTGATTACGTCGGTCAGTATGTGAGTCATTTCTATCCTGCATATACATTATATTCATCTCATCATGAACAAATTCGAGGGCTTTTTCAATAGTTTCAGGGCGCATACAGCGTATCCTGGAACCTAGGAGATCTTTTAAACCACGTAGGAAGGCTTGCAGGGTTAGCTTCTTATATAAATCACGTTTTGCTTCAATGGTAGTGGAAATCGTCTCATGCAAACTAATATAAGTCATTAAGGTACTAAAAATATTCTGGCATTTATCATAATATTCCTGAGGAGTTGAAGACCCCTGTGTCAAAAGTGCAAGATCATTATATAAAGAGGTTTCATCACGTTGGTCCGAAAAATTATTCACTAAAGCTGTCCTAATACCTAGCCAAGAGTCGGGTATGCCGTTTGAATTAATTAACCTGGCGGCAGGCCCAGTTATTTTATTTAATATACCGTTAAGTAAAGCTAAATTAATTAAATCATTCCCTTCAGTTACAAAATTTTCTACAAGCTGATCACATAATTTAATAAATCTAGTAAGAACATTCGAATTTCCATCAAAATCTGGTACTAATCTTAAGGCTTTAAAAATATCATCCATAGTTGTCATATTTAAATTTGAATTTTCCTCACGAATTTCCCTAATCGTATCTAAAAATTTAAATCTACTACTAATTCTAGAAGTCCTCGATTGTCGCGGGTGGAAAATCTTGGAAATAAAATTAAGAACTTATAGGATAAAGAAAGGAGCAAATTCAGAGTGATTCTAAAAGTACTCACATATGCTGCATTTCGGCTCTTCTTGGGCGTATCGATGGCTGGATACAGTCTTCTGCTGCGCGAAGGTTCTTCTTTTCGGTGACGACTTTTGGAAGTCAAGTAGCGATCGCACGCGCACGATTGCGATATCCTTTACGAGGGCTACTTCCGAATCCGTACGACTGCGCCAATTATATTTCGCAGCAGTTCGACTTCCAAAAAAAACCAAAATTTCTTAAAATATTTTATTAATTAAATCTTACAATTAAATTACAATTAAAAGTGACTCGACTATTCGACGATTGAATAATAAGTGACAAACAAATAGCTATTGCAAAAATGCTGTAAAATGAGGAATGCTGACTCCGCGCCTCGTGACGCTGCCGCGTGACTGTGGTCGGGTGCTGCGTCGGCGATCTTCCTAGGGATCCGTAGCGTAACACACGTACGTTATTAATTAAATAATTCACTACTCAGTACTTTATTTATGCAGATTGCAGTGACGTAACCTTAAACCTACCAATGATAAATAGTTTATGGGTAAAGCTAAAGTTGTGTAATGGGGGGCTAAATAAGCTTTAAATTTGGTATAAATAAAGTATTAGTGCAAACTGCACAGCTGTTTTGGTACCAGGGTTTTAAAAAGCTTTTTTTGACACCAATTTTGTTGACACTATTGCGCTATAAACTGAAGTCCACGCGGACGAAGTCGCGGGCAACAGCTAGTCTACTATTATACGAATACGGAAGAAAGTGACACATTGCAGCAAACATGTCGTATTAAACTTGTACATTGCAATTTCGTCGAATTTCAATAACAATAATGAACAAATTGATAGTTTACTAATTCTCTGTTAAATTTTTACTGTGGGACATAAATATTTTAATAGTCTGTTTAAATGTAATGCCTTGTTAGAATTTAACAAATAGAGGTTAGTGAAATTAGGTCTAAAAATGCCAAGTTGATTTTGATGAAGTTTGGCATAGAGCTACTTAGAGTATGAAGGATCAGTAATCTTATTTTCAAATAGAAAAACTACTGTAACAATTTCCCGCCAATTTAATAGACGGACAAACCCTACAAACCTATACATTTATATAATTAGAACGGAAGTATAAAATATATTTAGTGTAAATATAAAAAAAATCCAACAGCTTTATTTTGAAATCCGCAACAACACCAATAAACTGGTAACAGTCAAGAGATTATGTTGACTGTAGCGCTTCGCCATTTTCCGATTTCCTTTAATATTTTATTCATAAACAATTTAAATGCGTACAGATATCCGCGATGTTTAAATGTTACTTTTATGAGAACCTCATTTCGACGTTATTACTCCACTACAATCACTCATTTTACGTTACAAGGACAGGCCTATTTGTGCATAAAGTGTATCTAATCTAGATGCCCCAAAGCGTGACTGGGCCGTATTGTCATCTAAAATTTTTAGCAAAGAATAAACTAAGTAAATCATAAAGTTAACTGCACTGTAGAACCGGTGTACGACTGCACGATTATTTTGTGAATAATAATTGAATGCAAAAGCATTGCTTCAAAATTCTTGACTAATCGATTGTAGCTATAGATTTTTCGCGATAAACATTATCCTAGTATATTTTCCCCCGGAACCAGTGTCACCACACCCGATTTCGGGTACGGTTACGGTGGACGGATGGACGGATCGATGGATGGATGGAGAGACGGATGAATGTACGGTTAGGTGTTTGAATCATCGTATGAGCTTATTTTTACTTTCGAAATCATTGCTCTAGCAATGCGATCAATTCGTAGGAATTATTTGGTAGTAAATCGTGTTTAATTTGGACAACACTTAATAAATTATTCAGGAAAATACAAACTTTTGCGTTGATTGCAGCGCCGCCTAGGGCCAACAGATAAGAGTTACATAATTTCTGATTAAAAAAACTGTAATTAACTTATACTAGATAAGATTCTAATAATTTTGCAATAGTAGTGAAATGGTAATGAAAAGAACGAGTTTCTAATGTAATTTTCCATTAACAGACAAAAATTCAAATATAAAATGTCACTTTACGAAGTGGGCTTAGCTTAGTTCATAAAGTTTCATTTTATTTGAATTTTTGTCGGTCGCGGTCGCATTGCCGCGAAGATGGGAATGCTACCTTCAAATTCTAAGCTGAATCGACATCGTTATTATGCGCGTCAGAAACGTGTTAAATATTAACGTCGCCACAGACCAGACAACATCATTTATGGACGACACGCGACGACACGCGACGCGACCTTCAACACGTCTACATGATCTACATCTTATATCTAAGCTCGTCGTATGTAATAATTTATGTTGTAAGTGACCCTGTTAATATTATATTTTTATATATAAAATAAGGGGGCAAACAAGCAAACGGGTCACCCGGTAGAAAGCAACTACCGGCGCCCATGGACACCAACTTTTTTGACCGACTTCCAAAAAGGAGGAGGTAATACGTTCGGCTGTATGTATTTTTTTGTGTATGTTCAACGATTACTCAGCCGTTTGTGGTCCGATTTTCAAAATTATTTTTGTGTTGTATAGGGTTTGACTCGAATTTGGTACCGTGTTCATAAAAGTGGTGACCTGATGATGGGATCCATGAGTAATCGAGGGAACTCCTCAAAATTTGTATAAAAAACATATTATGGTGATTTTGGTTTTATTAGAAGTATACTAAGCATTTGTTACCAAAAAGTAAGATTTTGCATCAAGGTATACCATGTTTCCGAAGGTACTGAGAGAACTCAGAGAACTCCTAACTCCTTATAGATTCACGTTTGGAAGTTTATTTTATTTATTTTATTTTATTTTATTTGTACAGAAAAACTTACAGCTAAACAAATCTCAATAATTACTAAGTTAAAAACAAATAGCCATTTACAAGTTTTTACATTCAGGTAATATTTTAGTGAGTATTGTTAAAAGAAGAAAAAAAAAATAGTAGCATAACCAACGTACAATAATTGCTAAGAAAAATTAATTAGCTTACTTTATATTAATAAGTAAGTAATAACCTTTGGGTCACTGAACTGGTTTCATACCGTATGCATACATGGGTCAATTATTCAGGAGAAAAGAAGTCTTTATTAGCGAGTAATTTTATGTATGAAGGTTTGAACGAAAAAACATCTATATTTGAGTGAGCACGGATGAGGTCGTTAAGAAAGGCAGAAGATCTACAAATGAACGAATTGCGACGATAATTAGTGTTAAAGGGTGGAACGTGGAAAGGAAGAAAAGTGCGAAAAAACCTGGTGGGTACATTGATGGTTATTTTGTTGTGTAGTTCTGAGGAGTCAATGAAATTGTTAATAATTTTGCTCATGTATACAAGATCCGAGACTTTGCGACGGTATTGTAAGGGAAGGAAATTATATTTCATACATCTAGCTTCATAGTCGATAAGGTTATCACCACATTTATACTGTAGGTATCTCAAGAACTTTTTTTGAATAGATTCGATTCTGTAAATGTAAGTATGATAGATAGGGTTCCATACTTCAGAACAGTATTCAAGTATACTGCGTACGTAGGAGCAGTAAAGAACTTTGATCGGCTTGAGTGCTCTAAAGTCTTTGCAGGATCTAATAATAAAACCTAGCGCCTTAGAGGCCTTCTTTACAGCGTGATCAATGTGTTCGTCGAAGAGCAATTTGGAGTCAACAATTATTCCTAAATCTTTTATAGAGTTCTTATGTGATAGGGCCTGATTGTTTAAAGTGTAATTATGTTTAATAATAGAGGTAGGGAGTTTGCGAGTGAAGCTTACAACAAAGCACTTAGAAACATTGAGGTCTAGTTTATTAATAAAGCAATATTCACAAAATCTATTAAGGTCTTCCTGTAGTAATTGAACATCATTACTTGAGGTGATTCGTTTTATTATTTTAGTATCGTCGTCGTAAAGATAAAAACGTGAATAGAGAAAGCAGAACGACACATCGTTCAAGAATATCGCAAACAGAAGTGGCCCGAGAAGCGATCCTTGGGGAACACCAGATGGGACGGGCATCCAGGATGAGATAAATCCGTTCAGTGCCACAGCTTGAGAGCGGTTATTGATGTATGAGGAGAACCACCGGAACAGGTTTCCGTGTATACCTGCTTGATGGAGCTTCTCAAGGAGTATACGGTGATCGATTCGGTCGAAGGCCTTACTGAAGTCGGTGTAAATGATATCAACCTGGCAGCCTGAATCCATAGAAGAGCTGACAAAGTCATACGTGAGAAGGAGATTCGAAGTAGTCGAGCGTCCTCTCAGGAAACCGTCTGCGTCTGCGTTGTTTTAAGAACAGAAAGCATATGCAACTGTGCAATTTATATTCATCATCATCATCATCATCACTACCATTACAAAATGCATCATCACATAATAATATGGCCCTATTATTAGTACTTTTCATAATCTTTAAGATTGAGACGAGGTTTTTGGTCGTCATTTATGTTGTAAAGGGTTTAACTCTAATTTGATACCATGTTCATAAAAGTGGTGACCTGATGATGGGATCCATGAACCATGAGTAATCGAGGGAACTCGGCGAAATTTATATGGAAACATAATATGGTGATTTTGGCTTTATGAGAAGTATTCTAAGCATAAGCCACCAAAATGTAAGATGTTGCATCAAGGTATACCATGGTTCCGAAGGTGCTGAGAGAACTCCTAACTCCTTATAGATACACGTTTAGAAGTTTCGGCGTTGTTTAAGAACAGAAAGCATATGCTACCGTGCAATGTATATTCATCATCGCTACCATTAGACCATGCAGCATCACATTATGGCTCTATTATAAGTACTTTTCATAATGTTTTAGATCGAGATGAGATGAGTTTTAAGAGTGATGACTCTTTGGTTTCATTGTTGTTTTAAGAACTGAAAGCATAATATGCTACTATGTAAATTCTATTCAACGTAATTCAAGTAGGGGAGCGAGGGGCACGTTGTTACAATTTTTATATAGTTGTTAATATGACAAAAACTATCAAATAAATTACACATTTGATTACTTGTAATGTTAGTATGTCTATTTAGCTATAAAATTATGACTGACAAATTATTAAAATTTATCACAATGAAGAATTTAACAAAACAAGTAGATTGTAACATCTTATCCCGGAATTGGGGCTAGTTGTTACATCATCGGGGCACGATGTTACGGTAGATAAATGTACAAAACCATCAGTGTTACATATTTTTGTATTAGTATTTCAAAACGATATAAACAATAGAGATCACTTTATACAGTCTTCTAACATTTATGAGTAATTATAATGTCTATTATGGTAATAATTTGAGCTTTTCTGCTGAAGCAGATTCATAAAATTCTTTACTAGTTGTATCTCGTTTTGTTTTTCTTTTATAGTTTCTCATTCTGGAAAAAACAAAGAATATGTCGAGTTTTTTAAATAAGAAAACGAACGGTACAATACGATATGTTAATATTTTTGAGGTAGCATATATTTTGTATATAACAACTTACCCCAAACGTTTTGATCGTGTTGAATCAAACATTTCATAAGGGATTATTTTACTTACTTGATTGAAATCGGGACACATGCTCACAACCTAGCAGCTCAGCGCTTGGCGGGTCACTGATTGTTTTTATATAATGCACGATGATATAAGGAAACAAATGAGTCCAATCATATCTACCAAAGAGTTTAAAATCCCGGTAAAAAACGCGTGTAACTTCTTATCCCTGTAACAACGTGCCCCCCGCTCCCCTACGTTAATAGATGTGATAGTTTCATACCCAAATCATATCTATCTACAACTGACACTTATGTGTTTACCATTATACTATGTAGAAATAACTAAAAAGATTGAAATTATTATTTTTTAACAAAAAATTAAATCCGACTTCCAAGGTAAAAACAATATTTAAACTAAAAAGTATTAAATAATTATTTCTCTTTAATAGTGTCTTTTCCAGAATTCGTCAAAATCCCAGCTATTTCTGTTACACATATTATAGTCTCCATTAATTTGAAGTCGGTACCAGTCCCAAATATATTTCAGATATTCTGACATTGACTGAAGTCTTGGTTAAATTAGCTGGTACCGACTTCAAAATAGTGAAGGCTGTAATATATATGTGTAACAAAAATACTTGGAATTTTGACGAATTCTGGAAAAGACACTATTAAAGAGAAAGAATTATTTAATACTTTTTAGTTGAAATATTCTTATTGTTTTTACCTTGGAAGTCGGTTTTAATTTTTTGTTAAAAAAAAATTAATTAATGATTTTATTTTTGTATTAATGTTAACTAAAAACTACTGTCAAAAAACTCTATAAATCGGGAATTAAAGGCAATCCCTTCGTGGGATATATATATATATATATATATATATATATATATATATATATATATATATATATATATATATATATATATATATATATATATATCTTTGAAGTCGAAGTACTGGTAGTTATATCTATTGTGACAATGTCGAGCATTACATCAGTGAAAGAGGAGAACCGAGCATTACAGTGCGCACCTTGTAATGTTACAATATTTTTTATTTGTGACGGACACACTTTCGCATTTATAATAACTATTATTGGAGGATAGGGGAGGGGAAGAGGGGATTTCGGGAGTAGCTCGAGGATGTCAGATTAAGCTTGTATAGGCTTCCGACATTTGTGTCTAGTTACCATGGTATAAAAAACCAGATTTCAATAAATATTTTTTTTAATATTGAAATGTAGGACCAGACAATATTGTGGACTGTGTGATTTGTGTTGATACTTTAATTACTTTAAATTAAATTACTTTTAACTGTTTACTTCTATTTACTGTATTTATTAAAATTAAAACTATGTGCACTGTACCAAGGCAAAGGACAGGCTACTTAAACTCGTTACTCCCGGAGCAATTTATATCCGTCCGATAAAATTTCTCTGATTCTCTGACCAAGATCGGTCAGAGTTTCTCGAGTCGTATAGTTGCCGTATGAGCCCTATGCCCAATCCCAAAGTCTATCACAACGTGTAACGCAACGCCCGTCTTGATCGCTGCCCGGCCAATTTATACCTCTAAGCTTCACTCCCCGTAAAAAACCCACTAGGTCTCCATGACGCTCAAGTGACTACACAATTAGCACCCTCCCCTCCACTACTATAAATATTAAGTATGGATTTTAAAGTGACTTACGGAACATAAAATCGACTTAAAAATTTAAATATCCGTCCACTTTATATAAAACCGTCCACTCCATAAACCGCCGACTTCATGTAAACCGGACTCGTTTAACAACCTTATTGTATTGGGTTGTTTATTCGGTCCGATGGAGTTTTCGCAATATTGCGTATGAAAAGTCAGTTTTAATAGCTGTATCGCGAGTAATTTTGCTAACTGCTTGTCTGTTCGAGGTTATTTTATCTTCATTTTTAGGGTTCCGTACCCAAAGGGTAAAAACGGGACCCAATTACTGAGACTTCGATGTCTGTCCGTCTGTCCGTCTGTCTCCAGGCTGTACCGCAAAAACCGCTATAGCTAGACTCCTGAAAGTGCCGCTATAACAACAAGTATAAATAAAGTCAAAATAAAGTTATAATAATAATTAAGAAGGTATCTCATACAACAAATTAATTTTATGGCCTTTTTGGCTCGTAATCCATAAATGACAACATAAATATTTAATAGTAAAATTAAAATAAAATAAATAATTAACCCCTCACCAGTGGCGAAGCCGCTTGTAAAAAGTCAACGTATGTGGCGCAGCCCTTTTTGGGCCGCTGTGTACGCGCGCATGTTTAATGCAACGATATCAAAATATTTAGATTGACGTATGCCGTCAAAACTGTGGCAATGTTTTTGCATGCAAAATATGTATAGAGAAAATATTGTCATCCTTTTTTGTCTTACAGTAGTAGCATATACTACTTTCCCTTTCGCTTATTTTACGCTTTAATCGAATCGAGAAAATATTGTCGTCCTTTTTTATCTTACAGTAGTAGCATATACTACTTTCTCTTTCGCTTATTTTACGCTTTAATCGAATCGAGAAAATATTGTCGTCCTTTTTTGTCTTACAGTAATAGCATATACTACTTTCTCTTTCGCTCATTTTACGCTTCGCTTTAATTTTTCTCTTAAAATGGAAGACAGTAAATTAAATAATTAATTAAATCATAGTACTTACGTGTGAAATATTACACTTTTGGCTTTATTTGTGTTCCTGGTGTTATTATTGCAATTTCGGAAGGCACACGACGGCATTCTGAAGCGAAATGTGGTGAAAAACAACGCAGTAAACAATTAATTGAGCACGTCTGACTGACACCGCGTCCTAAGGCGCACTGGTCACAGATGAGTGAGCCTCACTCATCTCGAGAGTGACACATTTTCGCGCTGACGATTGTATGGAATGCCTTTTCTAACGTTCTAGTTCTATGGTTTAATGTGCAAACACAACGATAAAACTACTTTTGTCTTTGTTTAACTTATTAAAACGCGTCTGAGTAGAACAAGACAGCTAGCAAGCGTCGTTGAATTTTCGGTAGACAAGGAAAGACTGGGTGAATTTCGAACTGTAAATTACCTACACATTCACGAGAACTAGGTCCACTAACCGTAAATGAACGTAGACAAGTTCTGCTCTTCTGGATCCACTCTGTTCAACAGAACTCGTTCGCAGAAGACATTCACCGCCTGCAAATTAACAAACTGTGCACAGTTAGACCACAGCCGCGATTATCACCTTTTACGCAGGACGGTCTCCTTCGAGTAGGCGGTAGACTCACTCGCTCGGAACTCACATACGATGATCAACATCCATTCATACTGCCTAGTTCTAGTCCGCTCACAGACCTTATCATCGATCACTATCATCGTATTACGTATAAATGCATAAGATGTTTCGTTGCCGCGCTGAGCCCGAAATGCCTGTCATGGCTGACCTTCCAGCCGACAGAGTTATACCTCAGCCCGTATTTAGTCACGTGTCTACTGATTTTGCCGGCCCATTTTTACTTAAATCAAGTCAACTACGAAATGGTAAGTTAATTAAAGGTTATTTTTGTATATTCGTTTGTCTCACTACTAAGGCGGTTCACTTGGAGGCAGTACCCGCACTTTCCACAGACGCATTTATTGCTACGTTACAAAGAGTTTGCTCACGTCGCGGTGTTCCCGTTTTAATTAATACGTTCCAATTGCGGCACAAACTATGTAGGTGCTAGGAATCAGCTCCTAGAAGTTCAACAATTTCTCAATGACAATAATGACGCCATCTCTCATAAACTCTCAGCTCAAAATATAACTTGGTTACTTAATCCGCCCAAGGCCCCGTGGATGGGAGGCATCCACGAGATTAATGTTAAAAGTACAAAGCAACTTCTCTACCGTGTAACCGGTGAACAACGCCTCACATTTGAGCAATTCTCAACTCTGCTCGCTAGAATTGAGGCCGTATTAAATTCTCGGCCCATTAGCCCACTCTCGTCCGATCCTACGGACTATCAGCCCCTCACAGCCGGCCATTTCCTCATAGGCCGTCCGCTCACAGCTCTTTCCGAACACACAATAGACGACAGAGTTATCTCCCCCCTTAAACGCTTTCAGCTCATTCAAGCTCTCTCTCAGCGCTTCTGGGCTCTCTGGACCAAGTCCTACCTCCATACCCTTCAAATCCGTTGGCCAAATGACTTTCCTCTTCCTCTCCACCCAAAATTTGGGAACTGGTTCTACTCAAGGAGGACAGTCTGCCTCCGCTCCAATGGAAGATGGGAAGAGTCACGCGCCTACTACCTGGGAAGGATGGAGTCATCAGAGTGTGGACTTGGCCACCTCAAAAGGCCAACTGCGGAGACCTGTCGGCAAGATTGCCCGGCTCCCACTGGATTCAGCTCAAGATGGGGATCAGCTCACGCCCATTGCCGGGCCCTCCCAGGATGTTCGCGCCAAACTCTAGCGCGACATTGGCAACACTGCAGCGCGTGAGTCTGCACTCTGCGCTGTCAACTGTCATACGCTAGACCCGCGAGTGACACATAACACATTCCGCTTTGAAACGTTACCGGCGCGCGTTCGTTAAAAATACGAAAATCCTCGGCTAGCCGTATCCTCGTGAACTCAGCTCAGTGATAGTGATTACAGACCAAGGTGACAATGTCGTGACCGCCTCAGCTCAATTCGTCTCAGCGCAGCCGCCAGCATCTCAATCACCAGGTATCTCCCACATTATATCCTCTCTTCCCCTCAGCAAACAACGTCGTAGGGCTTCGCCCCTACATAGGCTATGTTTTATTCTGAAAAATATTAGAGATAATTTCGAAAATTGCAAAACTGTAACCCAAAGTGTCAAATTTTTTCCATAAAAAATACATTATTTCGCTTGTTTTACAATCACGCTGTATACTATTTCGGTGAATTTACATTTCGGTGAATTTTGTTTTCATCTCGGTGACTGACTTTTTCATCTCGGTGACAGCTAAAATATAAACGTGTATGCTACGTTTGTTTATTATTTAATTTTTATGTCTTTAGTTTCGTAGTCATAAAACATTAAAATTGAGAGGAAACTTCGGTAAAAACTCAAAAAAACTTAGAAACAAAAAAGTTCACCGAAATGAAAAAAAAATATGGACATGTTGAAATCCACCCGACTATCGTACTTCAAAAAACGGCCTCCATTTTTGTTCTGTACTTAAATCTTTGATTTTATAAAATATTTGTATGAGAGTCATGACTTGAGTGATATTATTTTGTAAATAGTATTATTTAAAGGTTATAAATAAATACTCTTGGCTCGCTAAATAGTGGTTTATTATTAAAATATGACTCAAAATCCTGAACATTTTGGTACCCAGTAATTATACCAGCTGTATAACATTATTACCGACAAATATATTATAAAAGTACAATTTTTTAGGTAGAAAAATTAATTTAAAAATTATTTAGATCCTTTTCTGGGCTCCTGCAAGACAAAGGAACAAGAAATTGCAGTTTTAGGCCCGTATTTTTGGTCAGTACTCAAGATGTGACCCGATCTCAAGACGCGGTTCGGCTCTGTGATTGGTCCAAATTTTGACAGCCAACCAATCATAGAGCCTGAAGCGTGTCTTGAGACCGAGATGCATCTTGAGTACTGACCAAAAATACGGACCTTAGTGTATGCTGGTCGTGTAGAAACCTCGGTCTGTGGCGAAACCCCCTATGTGCCCCACAGACATGACAAATCACACAAAACACAATTTTTTCGCTACTTTCGCTCTTTAACGGCACGGAATCCTTCGTGTGCGATTTTGACTCGCACTTGGCCGATTTTTCAAGGTTTTTAGCGATGTGTAAAAAGTGTTAAACTTACGCCAGAACCTGATCAAAATCACATAAGATGGAGAAAGGTAGCCGGCGCGGCGCAGTTAAAGTGGAGGTCTCAATTTTACTTTTACAAAATCTGCAAATGTTAATTTTGTAGTGTATTTAAAATTATTAATGTTGTAGTGTAATGTCATATTTAGTCAAATAAGCTTTTATGTATTTATTTATTTAAATGTTTAAATAATAATCAACGCTCAATATCATGGAATCATCAAATTTTAAATTCCAACCATCAGCTATTATAAAGATATAGGCCTAGACTAGAGACAAATTAATGATCTCAATATTTTCAAAAATCATACTTGCATACTAATGTTAGAAATAAAAAGTGCATCTAGCTCCTTAGGGTGCGTTCAGACGTACGCGTTTTATCCGCACGCGGATTCAACTTGCGTGTTTTCCCAAACGCTACACCAGAAAAAGCGCACGTCTGAACGCGCCGACACTTAAACCCTTCAAACAGCGATGAATTTTCGTGTAAAATACTTTGAGTTTTGGGAATGATATAGAATATGATAACACAGGAATTCCTATGTAAATAATCTTCCGTACTAATAACTAATTTTCTGCGTTGGGGATTAATAGCGCTACAACATAAAATAATTCATCTTTAACAATATACTAGAGAGCACTTTCGTTTTAAATCAAGTAGTAAACGTGCAACATATTTTCTGGCTTAACATTAAACTCATAAAAGTAAGTTATTACTTATTTACATCTAAATAGTCCCTAGAGTCGGCCAGGTTAGAGTGAGGCCACAATGTAGCGGTGTAATGCGGTACGTTGCGTTGTCGGAACTGAATGAAATAACGCATTGTATGCTGCATAGATGCATTACGGTGACGCACATTATCAAAATACAAGATAAAAACTTCCTAATGCAGTCTCACATTATTGATCTTCTCTCCTTCACCGTTTCAAAACATACCGTGAACCGTCCGATAATAATTCAACGCAACAGCGATGCATAATAATTATAGCGTTGCATACTACGAGTAATAAAAACTAAGGAAATGTAATTAGCATACTACCGTTTTAAATTTGGTTCCTTTCGAACTGTCATGTAACGTCAGCCCGATACTGCTCAAGCCTCAAGGCCACCTTAATATTGCATTGAAAATGTGTACCTAAAGGTACACATTTTTGACAAGTATTTTAGGACATGTTTTTTGACGGAGTTACTTTTCCTTAGTTTTTACGTAGGTTGCATACAATGTTGCATATTATACAATCTTAGTATAACTTGTATGATATATCTAAGTTATATCATGAAATATTTTGAAAACTGTCAAACAGAGCACTGTTTTACATACTTTCATAATATTTCATGACAATAATTATATTATGTAACATTGATAAGATCCATCGTCAGATGAGGTCTTTTAACGCACCGTCAGAGGGAAGAGATAAATTGAGAGTTGTTAACGCACTACGCTGTCATCGTCTTGCATTTAGTTTTTGCGCGTTGTTTCAATGCACGTTTGACATACAATGCGTTTTTTCATACATTCTTACGACGACCGCGACATAACGAAACGCGACGCAATATTATGGCTTCACTCTTATTAGCTGCGTAAACGTTTCCGTCACATTTTGCTTCACAAAGCTATAGTAATTATTATAACCCTTGGTATCGCTTTAATGGGTGCTTTCTTTATAGTTATTGTTATGCTAAGTCTCAGGTTCCTATTTCGTTATATTAATTTTCATCTTGTATTATTGGAGTAAATATTGTAATAAGTAATTAATATTAGGTCGATTACAGGAAAGCTTAAAATCTTACAGAAATTAGTAATACAAAGTGAAAACTTAATTTCCAATTTTTAAGGAACCTTAAAAATAATATATCAATTTAATTTATTCTATGCTAATGCATAGCTAATGTGAAACTAACATCATTAGAAGAGCACTCTCAAAATCCTGGGAGATAGATTGGGCAGACCAAATTCAGTCAAAAAAAAATAGATAATGAGAAATAGTGAGAAAGGGGTTCCGTACCGGTATAGAGCGAAAGTTGACAAATAAATTGTGTTTTTTGTATGGGAGCCGCCTTTAAATATTGACTTTATTTTATTTTTAGTATTTGATGTTATAGCGGCAACAGATATACACAATATGTAAAAATTTCAGAAGTCTAGCTATAGCGGTTTTTGAGATACAGCCTGGAGACAGACAGACAGACGGACAGACAGACGGACAGACATCGAAGTCTCAGTAATAGGGTCTCGTTTTTACCCTTTGGGTACGGAACCCTAAAAATGTTCTAGGGAACCTGTACTATTATACTTTACGTCAAAATCTACATTATAACCTAGTCTTTATCTATTCACAATACGGTCTCGCCTACGCCTTCGTTAAGAGTGAACTCCAACTATGCCCTAAGGCTTTCGAGGTCCTCAATTATAGGCTACGGGGCATAAATAAGTACTGTATTCCGGGAGCCACTCGCCTGTGAAATTAAAGTCTATGAGCCATAACATTGAACGGACATTAGCTCAAGTCTGGTTGTGTGTTCCGAAACTGTTTCTATTATTGTTACAAGGTGTAACAAACTTAGTGATCATATTTTAGGATGTGTAAGTGTCCCTTGTACAGAATTCACTGAAAAAGTAGCAGCGCTTAAAAGGCAATTTTTCTTGTGATATGTATGGGCATGGGCAAGTGCCCGAGCGTCATTTTTCCCCTACAAAAGTAAAAAAAGTTACTCTGTCAGCGCTGCTACTTCCACAGTATGCTCTACTTGTGGACCTACATGTAGTAGTAGTAGCACAGTAGTATTATCTTAAATTCAGAATCTTAAATTAAATCCTAAATTCAGCTCCTAAATTAAAGATCCTAAATTAGGGAACCTAAATTCAGGATATTAAATTTAGGATGCTAAATTCAGGATCCCTAAATTAGGATTCCAAATTCTAGAACTTAAATTCAGTGTCCTAAATTCTGATGCTAATTTATTACGATTACGTTATCAGTCAAACATTAAAAATATTTTTACTCTCACATACTTTTCTTTTAGCAAAATAAGATTGAACCAATACAAGGAAGGAATATCCATACTTCCATACTAATACTAATATTATAAATGCGAAAGTGTGTCTGTCTGTCTGTCTATCTGTCTGTCTATCTGTCTGTCTGTTACCTCTTCATGCTCAAACCGCTGAACCGATTTTGCTGAAAATTGACATGGAGATTCTTTGAGTCCCGGGAAAGGACATAGGATAATTTTTATCCTGGAAAAATGTACGGTTCCCGCGTGATAAACGAATTTTGGCGCAACGGAGTTGCGGGCGTCATCTAGTACAATACAAGATTTTTGTGTAAACACCGTTATCCTTGAAACCATCAAATGAGCCCGTCAAAATGAACAACTTTTTCTATGAGAACAATGCTGGGAACTCAAAAAAATCTGTCTTCATACCGATACAAATTGCCGATCCGGGCATCCGTATGGGTATGAAGACGGCATTTTTTTTGAGTTCCCAGCATTGTCCTCATAGAAAAAGTTGTTCATTTTGACGGGCTCATTTGATGGTTTCAAGGATAACGGTGTTTACACAAACACACTGTATACATACAATAGATTGTTTCACAGACATGTTAAATATGCAACTCTAAGCCGAAAGCAAATTATTTCGCCTCAGACTAACGAACGCGCGTCTAGATTGAATTACTAGAGCTTAAGGCTTAGTACTCGACCAACCAGATTAATTATACAAGTGCAACGTGAGACCCAGCGCAAAATTCCTTTAAGGGTGGCTTTTCCATTCTCGCGGCAAGCAACCGCGACCGACAAAAATTTAAATAAAATGCTTCTTTATGAGCAAGGCTATAAGGTTTTATTTTGCTCTACGTCACTTCAAAGCAGCGGCGGCATGGGTTGGGACAAACCTATAGCCTAGCTTGGTCCTACAGTGTCATTTTATTTTTAACTAGCTGTTGCCCGCGGCTTCGTCCGCGTAGATTTTAGTTTATAGTTGTTCCCATACATCTATTGAATAGTTTACGCGCAAATA
This sequence comes from Lysandra bellargus, assembly GCA_905333045.1. Lineage (NCBI taxonomy): Eukaryota > Metazoa > Arthropoda > Insecta > Lepidoptera > Lycaenidae > Lysandra > Lysandra bellargus. The sequence continues at coordinate 4,893,183 of HG995354.1, forward strand.
ATAAAAGTATATTGTGCAGTAACCGTACATTTTTAGGGACAAAATGTATTCTATGTCCTTTTCCGGGACCCAAAGTATCTCCATACCAAAATTCATCAAATTCGATAAAATAGTTCACGCGCAAATCCGCAAATTTTTCCAGGATAAAATGTATCAAATGTCCTTTTCCGGGACTCAAAATATCTCTATACCAAATTTCTGCAAAATCGATCCAGCCGGTTACGCGTGATGTCGTGACCAAGGGAAATATGGATTCATTTTTATTTATATTATATAGATTTTTGTCGGTCGCGGTCGCTTGCTACGAGGATCGAATATTCACCTTAAGACCTAGCGCTAAATTCGTTTAAGCCTTTTTGGCGTTTCGTGCCCTATTCGAGCTGTATGTAAGTTTATTTTCTCGTTAACTAGATTTTCTCGTACTTTATACATTACTTTGACAGTTTTTGTAAACACAATACTGTACCAGAGTATAAAATATTACAATGACCGACATTTTATTTTCATAATTTATCTAAGTAGGTACAGTGAATTTCTTAAACTTTTTTAAATAGTGCTTAAAAGTACATTTAAAGTTAAATTAAAAACAAAATGTTTAGTAATACATAAATATTGAGTATATAACTGCTGTGTGGGTGCACCTTAACAATTCCGAAATTGAACTTGAAATTAATTATTGGGATACTGAAACAGCTGAGCGTTCTAGGAACTGTCTGAAAATATGCTTCGGCAAGCACATTATTGTAAGGGCTGCAAATTAAACTTCAATGATAAAACTGGTTATATAATGATATTTCAATTACTAGCCGGCAACTCTGTTGCTCCAAAATTCGTTTATTGTACAAAAACCATACATTTTCTACGATAAAAACTATCCTATGTATCCCGGGAAAGGCCCAGGACTCAAACTATCTCCATGCCAGAATTTCAGCAAAATCTGTTCTGTGGTTTTGGGCGTGAAGAGGTAACAGACAGGCAGACAGACAGTGACACTTTGAATTTATATAAAATATATACATTAGTATGAATTTTACTTTGCAAAAAGCACAGGTTTACCTGTGGTATTAAGAGGGCGACTAACCCAAAAAATAAAACATCGTCCTTCTCTCTTCACACTCACGCCCGTCTTTCATGCGCCAGGTGAAAAGGGACGACGCGGATTCATTGCCAAATTAGTTTTTTCTCAATAACTCGATAAACATACCTACAACATTTTAAAAATCCGTTAGGTCGGTTTCTCAATGATAAAGTTTAAATACAATTATTTATTTTACGTTACAATATTATTAACTTAGTCCAATGCACGGTTATGGCAATAAATGGAAAATTCGTGAAAATGAGATGCATTTTTATGATTTTCTTCTATGAAGAAAATTTTAAGATATCGTGTTTTTGCTCAGATCGAATTCTTGGAAATATAATTTATTATCTAATTATAGAAAATGAAACAATTCGGGGCTTATTTTCAAGTAAAAAATGAATTATAAAATCGAAAATTCTGGGTTAGTCGCCCCCTTAAGTTAAGTGTTTTTAAGTACTGGCAGAGAAATGAATGCTGATCGAAACCTGAAAAAAGTTTTCGCAGCTCTATAATATTATGTAGTCATCTTGTATGCGCCTGATCTCTCGCCAGTCGTGTCGGTCAGCCGTCCCACTGGGTTATGAGAGTAAAGGAATAGAGAGTGCTCTTGTGTACTGCGCACACACTTGGGCACTATAAAATTACTCCTGCGTAGCTGGCCTGGTTTCAATGAAACCGGCCACCGTCACCGAAACCGGTGCGGGAGCTATTATTATTTACCAGTACAGTTATTATAGCTACATTATTTTTCATAGATATAATTGGACAATTTCAAAAACATTTACACACTTTTCGTAGCTACTTGTACAGTGTTCGTAGGCCGTAGCTAGATAAATGTTTTCGTATCCGAATCCTAAATCAAAACTCTTACATCCAAAATCCGAAATATTATACACTTTTCGTAGCACCTACACAATTTTCGTAGCACCTACACAGTTTTCGTAGCTACCTGCACAGTTTTCGTAGCACCTACACAGTTTTCGTAGCACCTACACAGTTTTCGTAGCACCTACACAGTTTTCGTAGCACCTACACAGTTTTCGTAGCACCTACACAGTTTTCGTAGCACCTACACAGTTTTCGTAGCACCTACACAGTTTTCGTAGCACCTACACAGTTTTCGTAGCACCTACACAGTTTTCGTAGCACCTACACAGTTTTCGTAGCACCTACACAGTTTTCGTAGCACCTACACAGTTTTCGTAGCACCTACACAGTTTTCGTAGCACCTACACAGTTTTCGTAGCACCTACACAGTTTTCGTAGCACCTACACAGTTTTCGTAGCACCTACACAGTTTTCGTAGCACCTACACAGTTTTCGTAGCACCTACACAGTTTTCGTAGCACCTACACAGTTTTCGTAGCTACCTGCACATTCTCGTAGACACCTTGACAAACTACGTAATCTCAATTTTGCTACGTAATGACCAACTAGCCTCGTGTAACGACAAATTTTCTACGGAATATCTTTGCTACCGAATAACAAACTTGCTATTTTGCTTGCGTTCACCACAATAGGTCAATCTTGTTTACTAATTATATATCTAGCATATTAATTCATGCTAGACAAGATGACGCCCGTAACTCCGTTGCGCAAGAATTCGTTTATCGCGTGGTAACCGTACATTTTTCCGGGATAAAAAGTCTCCTATGTCCTTTTCCGGGTCTTAAAGTATCTCCATAGCAAGTTTCAGCAAAATAGACGAGTGTTGATAGCAGCTGTCAACTTTATCATAAGCTCAAAACTCAGTACTAAAAAAAGACTAAGTGTTTTTTACAATTTACCTATAAAATATAATAAAAAGTTTGTAAATATATTATATTTCTCAGAAGACTTGAGCAACTAGAAAGTAATTTTAATTTCTTCCCTTTGTTTAAACTTACTCGGAACTTTCCACTTTTTCCAAGGCAACTTTGACGTGTCCCTTTAGACTCGAGGGATTTACTGTGTTTTCAGTAGTAGTTTTGTGAGTATACAATGTGTCGAATTCCGGTTTTCTTAATGGTGTTAGTTTCATTGAAACCACAAACTATGATGCACTGCACGAATTATTGAGTGAAATGCCTAGGTTTTTGTAGGGGCAGGCGCCCCAGCTGCAGCGTCATGACTTTGCCAATAATTTTTTTACAGTTTCCTGAGCGTTGTTACTTTCACAGTGAATATACATGGGGCTCATACACACCCTTAAGTGTTATAACTTAGTTTTGTTACACCCTCTAGAAACCGAGAAATAACTTCTTCTAATCTTCTTATATATAAAATTCTCGTGTCACAATGTTAGTCCACGAACTCCTCCGAAACGGCTTTACTGATTTTTACCAAATTTTATATGCTTATTCAGTAGGTCTGAGAATCGGCTACTCGGTACTTTATATATTGATAAGTGCATTTGTTGAATAAATAATAGTAAATTATTACAACCTGAGACTGACGCGGACGGCGACCATTGTTTGTGCGACGGGATAACGATCGACGTTGCCATGGTGGCATACTTATTTAGTCACTTCAATAAAATAATACGGCAAATATGGCAAAGCAACGTTTTCCGGGCCAGCTAGTATAATATAATATCTATGGACGCTTCACACCACGTCAGTCTGGCCCCGTGCTAAGTACCTGAAGGACTTGTGTTACGGGTACCAGACAACGGAAATATATTTAATACTTTTACATGTATTTAAGATTTTTATTATATCATACACATATTTAATACACATCCAGACCCGGGAACATTGAAAACTATTTGTTCCGTCGGCGGGATTCGAACCCGCGACCCCCGGCTTGAGCTGCCACACACTCAACCAATTGAGCCACAGAGGTCGTCAACTCTAACTCCAACGTAACTTTTTAGAAAATATTATGGTGTTATATCCTCGCATGATCCTCGCTGTCGAAGCAAAAGCATTTCTCTCGAGATTTTCATAATATATAACCCCGTGGTAAAAAAGTACATTAATATGGTGATAATATAGTACTAACAGTCACTTCGAAATGTGGGTACTGGGTACTGAAAGAATCACCAAAGTCGAGGCTTTGCCAGCCGGCTACCAAAACTCTTCAGAGCACATACACTACACCAGAATTTTCACAGAGTCAGATTAAGCATCACTAACATAATAATTATTATATTTTATACGCATTTGTTATTACTTATTATTTATTATTATCACTATCATTTTATAACTAACACACTAATAATATGGGCATTGTTTTGTCTGAAATAAATGTTTTCATTCATTCATTCATTCATTAAGCACAATTCAGTCAGTAAACCACTAGCGCGTATCTTCTATGTATGTAATATTCTTTATTACTTATGGAAAGGTAGGCTCATGAACAACTCAAGTAGACAAGAAGTGGTAAATCTTCCGAACAAGAAAAATTTGCATTCCAACTTTAAACGATGCCCAGCCAGTGAGTGAAAAATTTTACGTACCATAAGTACTTATTAATTTATTTTTAGGGTTCCGTACTTTTAGTTACTAAGACTTAGCTGTCTGTCTGTATGTTAGTCTGTTCGTCTGTCTGTATCCAGGCTATATCTCAAGAACGTTGCTAGCTAGAGAGTTGAAATTTTCACAGATTATGTACGTCTGCAGTTGCCGCTATAACACTAAATGGAAATACTAAAAACAACATAGGGTAAATGACTAGTAGATTGGACAGTACTAGTCTTTGGAAAAAGCACAAAAACACCATATTTATTAATGTTGCTTTAAAAACTGACTGCTTTTCTTTAAAAACAGGCGTTCTTTTACTTTAATACAGGAAATTTTTAAAGCAACATTAATAAATATGTGAGTGGTTGACCAAAAAGGACCTGAAAGATTGGAAACGGTTTTTTTTTATTTTTTTTATTTTTTTAGTCCGTGGTCTTTTAGCTTTGTTTTGGTCTAACCAGAATATTTTTTGGTGCCGTAGTTTTTTTTCATATTTTTTTTTGTGAACCGCGTACGAGTCGAAACACGAAACTTCAAACGCGTTTTACTCAAATTCAAATTATTTACCTTCAGGTCCCTTTTTGGTCAACCACTCACATATTGTGTTTCTGTGCTTTTTCCAATGACTGGTACTGTCCAATCTACTAGTCATTTACCTTAAATTAAATATTTGAAAGGGCGCTCCTATACATGATGCAACAAAGACGAATGAGGTATATCTATCTATATAGCACCATAATAAATATCCCCCGGCTCCCGCCAATCGAAAATAAAAAAGAAAGTCAAAAGAACATCTCCATGAAAGAGTTGTAAATATTAAGTGCTGATATATTATTGATGCTAAGTGTCTTGGGACTACAAAGATACGGAACCCTTTGTTCCTCCACCAGTAGTAGATTCCACTTTGAATACTTCGCTTGTGACTATTAATGCTTTCGCAAAAAGAATTTTAAAAATGAGAAAAATGCGCTTTTACGGAAATGCGTTAAAGAACTCGCACATGCTCAACGAGCAGCCGACTTTCCTGACATATAAATTGCATCAAAATCTGTCTAGTAATTTCGTGTAAATGAGTAAGAAACATGAATGAAATATGTACTAAATAGTTTATCGCGCAGTAGCGACATTTTTCCAGGATAAAAAGTATCCTATGACTTTTCGCGGGACTCACAGTATCTCCAGACCTCAGCAAAATCGGTTCAGCCGTTCAGAGATTTGGGCGTGAAGTCGAGGTAACAGACAGACACACTTCCCCATTTATTAGTATGTAAGTACAGATTTTTGCTGAATTGTAGTATAAACTATTTACTTACCTTACAAAAACTATTTTATGTAGCACCTCCATCGTGGGGTGGGTATCGCAGACACAATAGATTTTCAATTGTTATGCGGCAGCCGGCTGCCGCTTGGGAATTAATGGGCTAAGTTTTTTTGTAGAAACTAAGCTTACTAAAGCTCATGATCGTTCTGCAGATATTTACTTCATTAAATACAGTTTCCTAGGAGCAAAATATATTGAGAGGTGTTGATTAGCTGCAAGTTGCAACTTCCAACTTTCGATATTCTGTTGGTACTTAAGGCGCTATATTGAAAAAACTGTCCTTTTTGACGTAATACTGTAGGACCCTCAGAAATATTACAAATCTGGTAATGAGATATACATATCTTCATAGCCTTATCTAGGTTTGAGAAGAACTAGAAACACGATTAATGTATTTTGCCTCGATACATTTAATTTTCGAAATGACCTCTTAAAAATATGAAATTTGAAGATTATTTTTAAACGAAAATAGATGTATTGTAGGAAATTAGTCTAATTGATAGACACCTTTGCAACTCAAAATCGTATAGAAGCATTTTGCTGAAATGCTCCTAGTTATTTTTTAAATGATTATAATTACGTTTTTTCGCATGTTTTCCGAGCGAGCCGATAGCTTCTGGCCGCAGCGTATTCACGACTTTATAGTCATACAAATTAAGTATAAAATTGCCCTTACGGTAAAATTACTTTCGATATAGCGCCTTAATTACCCCTTACCAAAGAACTAATGATCCAAAAAATACTTGTATACAGTGTGCAAAAAAAGTTACAATACTTTAGGGTGTGTAATTTGTATGAGTCCCCTGTATAGAGGTCATATAGTTTGTTCGTTATAAGATGATATGGGTGACAGTTCTCATATTCCTTGCTACGGATTTTTTTTACAAGAAAACAAAAAAAAAGTCGGAATGTAATAAATTATATTCCATCTACAAAAATAAATGTTTCCTGTAATTGTAAATGAATAAAAATGAAAAGTTGCTAAATGCTAACTTATTGATATAAAATTATAAATATTAACTCTGAAATAGGAGTATAAAATTATTGTTACGAAAATATTTGAAAAATGTCAGATGCATGAAACGGAACTTATGTCAATAGAGATTGACACAGTTGAATCGAAATCAAATCGATAAAAAAGGGCGGCCATCTTAAATCGCCGACGTCACTCTGAAACATCAGTACGAAATCGATAATTTCGATTGCAATTCCTTTACGAGGTGATTCGATATTTTTAAATTATTCGATTAATTGATTTATGTAACTTCCCTACTATTGTCAATTGTAATGTGTCACGCATATCATCTTAAAACGCACAAACCATAGCGAAAGTAGCAGCGCCGAAAGATAATACCACAGCAAACTTTATATTAGGGACACAATAATTAAAAAGAGTTAATGTTTAATTCTTTTTATTTGAGCCAATTGCAGAATGACGTTATAACTTATAAGTACTCCTTTTAAATTAAAAAATGTCTAGGGCACCAACTTCTTTTCGTGCTTATTTTAAAATTAATTCTGCGAATTCGGTATGTGATATTTTCCCTGTATTTATAGTTTACGTAAATAATTTTAATTCATCCATACTTTAATGTAAATTGGATGCATAATATTTATGAAAATACCAACGATATTCAAATTCTCTGCTCATTCATTTCTATCCAAACCTAATTGGTCCGTTCTGTAATTCCAATATCAAATTTCAAAAGATTTTCAATTGATCTTGTTAATCTCAACGGGTTCCCATTTATATTATACAGATAACGAGATATAATATGAAATGGATTTTATTCAAATAAACTTTATAAATTTTACCTTTGCAAAATATCCAAATAAGGATTAGAAGAGACCTGGGACCAAATAAGCGCAAAGCTAGACCTAAGGCTCAGTACTAAAAGGTTTTTTTCCAAAAGAACACACACCACGACAACTCGTTTTATAAAAGGCGTACCGTAGTTTCTTTGCATGTGTGTGAGTAAAACTGTTCGACAACAAGGCACAGTTTAGCCAGGAGTCAGGACCGAGACCACTATCTTATATCTTTAAACAAGCAATTCTTGTATATAATATGTTACTGTAAAAGCTCGAACTTCGGTAAATCTTAAGATTTAAGTGTCAATCTTTGGATTTACCGACACGAGTTGGTAAATGTAAGTATTTCTAACAATACGACGATTTTTTCGAACATTTACCATTAAAATTCGGTATATGCTAGGTTTTACTACTGTCAACTGGTAAATGTTGGTTTTAGGAATAAAACAATGCCTTAAATAAACTGTAAGACAAAACAAGTCATATAGTTAACATAATGCTTACCTTTTTTTTTTTTTTTGATGCGCAGGGGAAACCCTTTATGGGTCACCGGGTTGGGGATGTGACTCAGTTAAGCTGAAGTTAAGGTATGTGGAACTCCCGGTGACGAGCGCCAGGCTTACCCACTAAATCCATCTGCGGTTTGCCTTCAGCCGTATACGGAGGGATATCCTGGATCTAACACAGGACTCCCTCCACGACCGGCCGGTCTACCTCACAAGGGACCGGACTTCCACCAAGTTAGGGAACGCTTAGGCAAACTAAAGCGTTCCCCTCGGCGCCGGGTCTAGCTAAGCCGGGCAGGTTCCCATCCTGACCCGGAGCCCCGTGGGACGGAAGTTATTGGAGGTTCGCATAACGACGCCTCCGCACTGGGAGTCCTACGGCGGCGGAGCGGAACAGAGGATGGATCATCCTCTCTGTTCCGCTCTGCGGAACATAATGCTTACCTAAGCTATTATAATTCAATCAATATTCTTCTTATATTTGGTTTAAAAAAAAGAAGTAAATAATTAAGTGATTAATTATTAATAGGTAAGGTATGTAGCTAAAACAAAATATTTCACTTGATGGAAAGCAACTTCCGGTGCCCATGGACATTCGCAACTTCAGAAGAGCTGCAGGTCTGTCGGCCTTTAAGAGGAAATCTACCCCTATTTAATAATTTAATACAGGGAGGGTAGAGCAGGGAATAGGGTAGGGCGTATCGGCGAAACACAGCGCAACTGTTTCACGCCGGTTTACTGTGAGTCCGTGGTATTTCTCTGGTCAAGTAGGCCCATTCGTGCCGAAGCATGGCTCTCCCACGGTTAATACCACTTTAATAATTTATAATAATATTAAAATAAAATAAAGATTTAATGTTTTTGCTCTATAACAGTACGGAACCCTTCGTGCGCGAGTCTGACTCTCATTTGGCCGTTTTTAGGGTTCCGTACCCAAAGGGTAAAAACGGGACCCTATTACTAAGACTTCGATGTCCGTCTGTCCGTCTGTCTGTCGCCAGGCTGTAACTCAAGAACGGCTATAGCTAGACTTCTGAAATTTTCACAGATTGTGTATATCTGTTGCCGCTATAACAACAAATACTAAAAACAGAATAAATTAAATATTTAAGAGGGGCTCCCATACAACAAACGTGATTTTTTTGCTATTTTTTGGTCTTAATCAATAACGGCAACACATAGGCAATTGAAATGTTCACAAAATACTTATTTTTTTTATTTTTATTTATTAATAAAAAGTACAACATAAATTATTATCAATGATTTGATGGTACAACATAAGCTTAAAGAAACTTTACCGTGTACCATAATTAGCCGCCATCATTTTATAATATAAATAAACGCAAAATTTAGTAACTACACCTGATATATTGTTTTTATAGAACTAGATTATTTTAGGTAATCATAAACATTCAAGTAAACACTTAAACAGTTTTGCATTGACACTACAGTTACCTACAGGAGCTTCGATTGGCACGCGGCAAGCATCGTGCAGCCTGCAGGAAACCGGTCTCTAATCGACGCCATATAACAGAGTGCTACCAATATTGATGATTTAAAATTGATGAGTTAAAATATCTTATTAGTTGTATTTGTACTTTAATAACGAATAATAAAATTTAAATAAATGAAATAATTAAGGGGGCTCCCATACAAAAAATACAATTTTTAGCCTATTTTTGCTCTGTAGTGGTATGGAACCCTTCGTGAACGAGTACAACTCGTACTTGGCCGATTTTTTTTCAACATATTACCATGCCATTACTGTAAATTGTAAGATTTACCAACTATATGGTGGTAAAAGTTCGTATCGCAAACATTTTCGGACATTTACCATTAGGGATTGGTAGATCTTAGGTTTTACTAGAAAATCTTAGGATTTACTGCAGTTCGAGCTTTTACAGTAACACATGTATATGTATATAATATATAATTGGAATCTCGGAATCGGCTTCAACGATTTTCATGAAATTTAGTATATAGGGGATTTCGGGGGCGATAAATCGATCTAGCTAGGAATAATTTTTAGAAAATGTCATTTTATTCGTGTTTTATCGAATATCGAGCAAAACTCGGTGAAATAGCTAGTTTTTATTAAATTTCCAATCACGCAATTTGTACACTCCTCCATAATACAGGTTGCAATTAAACCTTCCGGCCAAATTTCGATATATATTGATCCTTGTTAAAAATAAAAATATGCGTATTTTTTCTTTTATAATCACTCAGTACTAAAATGTTAAGAAACAGCTTCCGAAAGTTTTCCTACAAATATAAAAAGTAATGGACACTACGCGTCAGCGGCGAAGCGTGATTGTTTTGGGCTTTTTTGCTCGATATCAATAATGACAACAGGTAGGCACTTGATATTTTCACAAAGACTTTAATGATATGTCTACTATTTCAGGTCTATATCAATTCTACCGACCTTCAGTAAAATATTTGAAAAAAATATTTTAAAACAATTACTAGTACATTTTAATTCAAATAATTTACTACATGATAATCAATACGGATTTACTAAGGGTCGATCCACAACGGATGCTGGTTAGGACTTCTTCGCAGTATTTTTGAGGCTTGGGAGGAGTCGCAGGATACCTTAGGTGTGTTTTGCGATCTCTCCAAAGCCTTCGATTGTGTTGAGCATGCTACATTGATCAGAAAATTGCGCCACTACGGAATTAAGGACTCTGCTCTCAGCCTTTTGACTTCTTACCTTAAAAATAGGACTCAAAGGGTTGAGGTTAATAGTAAAAGGTCCAATGGAACCAAAATAGAATTAGGTGTCCCACAGGGATCTATATTAGGCCAATTTCTTTTTCTCGTCTATATAAATTACTTACCTTATCTAGTTAAGGATAATAATAATGCGATAGTGCTTTTTGCTGATGACACTTCACTTATTTTTAAAGTGAAGCGACAACAGTCGAACTACGACGAGGTAAACAGTGCTCTCTCAAAAATAGTACATTGGTTTAATGTTAATAACTTACTTTTAAATCCTAGTAAAACAAAATGTATAAAGTTTACTTTGCCTAATGTTAGGCAAGTCCAAACCAATGTAGTATTAAATAATGAGAAGATGAATTTGGTAGACAACACTGTATTCTTAGGTATTACACTTGATAGTAAATTACAGTGGGGTCCTCGCATTGTTAATCTTGCAGGTAGGCTCAGTTCTGCAGCATATGCAGTCAGAAAAATTAGGGAAATTTCTGACGAAGACACGGCACGATGTCATATGGAATCCTTTTATGGGGAAACGCTGCCGACATTAATACAATATTTGTGCTGCAGAAGCGAGCCATACGTTCTATTTATAAAATGTCTGCTTTAGAATTTCTGAGAGATAAATTTAAAGAAATTGGTATTCTAACTGTTGCCTCTCAATACATTTTGGATAATATAATTTAAGTTTGAAAAAATATAATAAAATTTAAAGTTAAAAGTAACATTCACTGTAGGAATACTAGAAATAAGCACAAGCTAGATATGCCGGTGATCAGACTTGGTAAAGTCAGTAACAACAAAATCCCAGAAAACGTTCAAAATCTTTCCATCCATAAATTTAAAAAAGTAGTTAAAGAACATAAACGATGGCACACCTTGGGAGTAGGATGGCTTCTTGCAAGGCTACTTCTACATTATTATAGGACTTACAATTAATATGTATGTGGATATTGTATATAATATTAAGTTACAAAATTGTAAACTTTATTTTAAAAGATTAATTTTTTCTCACTTTTTTTAGTAAAAAAGTGGGCCCCGTGCGAGTTTCTTGCGCCGGTTCTTCTCGCCGGTGGTAGGCATCACGTAGGACATTCTGAAAATATTTATTTTAAATTTATTCAGAAATAAAACAATTTGATTTGATTTGAATTGACTTCAATAATTAATATTAAAATAAAATAAAAATTTAAGGGGGGCTGCCATACAAAAAACACAATTTTGCCCTATTTTTGCTCTATAACGGTACGAAACCCTTCGTGCGCGAGTCCGACTCGCACTTGGACGATAATTATTAATTTTTATTCAGTCATTTACAAACGTCAGTTCCACTCAGTTCTATGGAAAGTTAAGTGTCGCGTAGTGTCGTGTCGCTTTATAGTGCGACGAGTTTTGCCCGCGGCTTTGCTCGCGTTAAGAAGTATTATTATATACAAACTTTCATCCGCTATTTTAACCCTTCGGGATTGGAGTTTATCAAAATCCTTTCTTAGCGGATGCCTACGTGATATCATCTACCTGCATGCCAAATTTCAGCCCGATCCTTCCAATGGTTTGGGCTGTGCGTTGATAGACCACCATGTCAGTCAGTCACCTTTGAGTTTTATATATATAGATACTAGCTGTCCCGGCAAACGCTGCTTTGCCATAATATAAAGTATTTCGCCCATATTTAAATTTTATTGAAGTGACTAAATAAGTATGTTGCCATGGCAACGTCGATCGCTATCTCGTCGCGCAAACAATGGTCGCCGTCAGTCTCAGGTTGTAATAATTTACTATTATTTATTCAACAAATGCACTTATCAATATATAAAGTACTGAATATGCATATAAAATTTGGTAAAAATCAGCCGTTTCGGAAGAGTGGACTAACATTGTGACACGAGAATTTTATATATAAGATATCGCGTTAACCAACATTGGTCATAAAAAATACAACCAAAACTAAAAAGCTTGTGTTTTGTCCTCAGTTTTAATGTAATTCCCAAAGCAACAAATGAATTTTGCTTTTACAACAGAAATTCGAAATATTATGAATTATGATATTAGATTTAATAACACCCAGATGGTAAACATAAAATATTTTGTTGTCTAGTCTAGACAGGGCAGTATATTAGATTAGGTTTTTAGGTCCTCCAAAATATTAATTTTGAAGTAAAATGTTGCCTACTTTAGTGCCTGATAAGTATAAATTTTAATATAATAATTAATAAATATTATGAATTTTGTTACTTAGTGTTAGTTTTATGTGTTTTTTGGTTCCGCTGTTCTATGAATTTTGAATTAAAATGTTGATTAGTTTAGTACTTATCTGAACGGTATGAGTATATAATATCTATAATAAAAATTAATTCTGTTTGTCTTGCTAAAACTCGAGAACGGCTGAACCGATTGAGCTAATTTTAGTCTTGTAATATTTGTGGAAGTCCAGGGAAGGTTTATATTAGGAGAAAAGTAATACTAAGTTCATCGGGTCATCTACTAATCAATAAATTTAATAGAAATTCCCTGCAACTTTGTAGCAATGGATTACGAACCTTCCATCTTGCCGCGATTAAAACCTGTGTCGTTTTCCTGGACCTCAATCAAAATCACCTTCAGAGGGCGACTAATGCAAAAAATCAAACATCGTCCTTCTCTCTTCACACTCACGCCCGTCTTTCATATGCCAGGTGAAAAAGGACGACGCGGATTCATCGCCAAATTATTTTTTTCTCAATAACGCGATAAATATACAACATTTTAAAAATCCGCTAGGTCGATCTCTCAATGATAGAACGTTATACAATATGTTAAAATATTAACTTAGTTCAATGCACGGTTATGGCAATAAATGAAAAATTCGTGAAAATCAGATGCATCTTTGTGATTTTTTTCTATTGAGAAAATTTTAAGATATCGTGTTTTTGCTCAGATTGAACTCTTGAAAATATAATGTAGTATTTAATTTTATAAAATGAAACAATTTGGGGCTTATTTTCAAGTATAAAAATGAATTATAAAATCGTCAATTTTGGGTTAGTCGCCCACTTAACGAACAACTAAATCAGTTCTCCCGCTACTATACTCTATCCAGGGGTCACCAAATGGCGGACCGTGGCCCGCATCCGGACCGCCGACCTATTGTGTGCGGACCAAGTATTTTCGAAGATGAACTTCGTTAAAAATAAATTTCGGTCTCGACTTACTGACTAACACCAGTAAGTCGAGAACATCTCCAGGATTTAATATCAATAGCTTTCACCAATACTTCACTCCAATCTTCAAAATTCAGAGAGATAATACGCTCTACAAAAATTATCACTTGTTTTATTGATATGTAAATAAATACCTATGTAATTTCCGCAATTACCTATGTTTAATTTTTTTTTATTATAAAATGTGTGGACCGCGAAGGTTCTTTCATTTCTTAAAATTGACCCCGAGCAAAACTTATTGGTGACCCCTGCTCCACTCTGTTCTACTCTACTCAAACTATACTCAAAGCCAAGCCTTCAACTTATTTTGTAATTTAAATCAACATTCACTAAATGTATCAATAGATTTCTTTATTTTATAATTATTATAGTGGCTTGGCAATGAGCACTAGAGAAATAATCAGCTACTAATTGGATTTATTGGGTACCATCAGCCACATGCGTCGTTAGATATTAAAACACTTTACGCTTGCCGTCTGTGTAAGTATGAACTCCTCCCAATATGCAGTTTTATATTTCATTCTATTGTGCTCATTGCCAAGCCACTATAATAATCATAAAATAAAGAAATCTATTGATACATTTACTGAATGTTGATTTAAATTACAAAATAAGTTGAAGGCTTGGCTTGAATATGATCTGAAAACTTTTTACGACAGAAGTATTGAATTGAATAGCTATGCAATATTTTGCTTGGCTCCTTTTACATTTCGTGTTTTGGTGGGATTTCATTTCTTTTTTGAAGGTTTTTTTTTTTTTTCTTTTCAGGTCACGTTATATAACTTTTCTGTACTTAGCTTAGCACCCATTCCCTATCTCCTTTATATTTTTTCTTTGAGGCTTCGTTAGTTCTGTAGGTGGACAACGTAACGTAAATACTTCTGAGTTCTGAGTTCATAATATTATGTAATTGACTCTTAAGCTAATACTTGAAGGTAGTCATTTTTAGCATTACCGTTGAATACATAGCAGCACTGTTGTAAGCGTCTTGACGTTCTTCGCAGAAAGGAGCACACCTTATTTCATGCGATAACTTAAAACTCCCATATTATATCGAGCAAGTAAGGAGTGTATAGTTCAGTACTGGTTAGTGATTACATTTATAATATTTAAATCGAATTTAAATTAACGTTGTTAATATTATTTTTTATTTAATTAATACCATTTCATTAAGTTCATAACTAACTTAAAGCATTTTGTACGTCAAATAAATATGCAGTCGAAACTCATACTGTTCTTGCAAAGTTACAAACACAAAATTATTTTATTTTATTTAATACTTAAAGTATTATACTGTTACGGATACGGGCAGTTGTTTACCTGCGCGCGACAGTTGCACGTACTTTCTAGAAAAGTCCAACCCTTGTTTATGTGAATTGCGTGTTTACGTAAACAATCCAGAATGGAACGTTCCAGAAAGCGTTGCGGGCCATATAAAAGGTAAACAAGCCGGCAGTCAAGTCAGTTTGATACAAGCGATCATCAAGGCGATTTCGAAGTGAAAACAAGGATCAATAGTGACTGATTGTGATAGTGACTTACGACTCGGCTACGACCTAGGACAGAGATAGTGCTCAGTGATTTGGATCTAGTGCTTAGTGTTTGGACTTAGTGATTTGTGTGAGCTAGTGTTTATGAATAAAGTCTTCAAAGAGAGTCACCAGGTCTTTCTCACCGAATCCTCGAACCCTAGCACGTAACAACTGATGTCGGAAGTGAGATTTGGAAATGCCATTGACTTCGAGAGAGGACTTCAAGGGGAGTGTCAGGACAAGTGCAGCGAGCTGCGGAGGCCACAGCCACCGGGAACCGAGCTCCGCCCACTGTGGGGCAGGCCCCACCCACTGGCCCCGCCCACCAGGCTCCGCCTACTGACCACGCCCCTCATGCCACGCCCACTGGCTCCGCCCACCAGGCTACGTCCACTCAGGCCACACCTACTGGCCCCGCCCACTGGGCCCCGCCTGCTCAAGTCCCGTCCACTAGCTCCATCCATCCTGCCACGCCCGTAGCCCGTAGTAGCCAAGACCGCAAGCTCGGCGCGTTGCAAGATTTTCAGAAGGCGGAAATCAGAGCGATTCGGGAATCACAAGAGCAACAAAAAGACCTCCAAGAAAAATCACTTGGAGCTATAAAGGATGTAAGTGACACGGTGATTAAGCTTCGGAAAGATGTCGACGTAATGAAAGAACGAGTTACCGGGTTAGAGTCGGTTGTGGAAAATTTGAAAACCGGATTCACTGAACTGCAGAAGAGAGTAGTGCGTCTTGAAACTACGGGAGTTGCGGTGTCTAGTGGAGGCACTGGTGTGGCGCAAGGGCCAAGAGTAAAGGTGCCGCCGTACGATGGCACTACCTCTTGGAACGCTTATCGTCGGCAATTTCAGACTGTTGCTACCGCAAACGGATGGACGGAGGAGCAATGACTGACCGCTCTCACCGTCGCACTCAGAGGGCAAGCTTTGTCGGTCCTGGAGACACTGCCACATACGGGAAATGGGTTCCAAGACCTGATGGATGCACTGGAATCCAGATACGGGGAGCGACACTTGGAGCACTTGTTCCGTGCCCAACTGCGTGACAGAGTCCAGCGCTCAGAAGAAGGACTTCAACAATGGGCGCTGGAAATTGAAAAACTCGCCAGGAAGGCATACCCAGGAGCTGACACCAAGATGGTTGACACGAACATTGTTCAAGCATTTGTCGACGGAATCAGGGACCTGGAAGTCAGAGCTGCAGTAAGGCTACGTCATCACACCTCGCTAAAGGAAGCATTGGCGCATGCCTTGGAAGTCGAGGCTGTTCGGCGTGACATACGGCAGACCCATAACATCCGCGAGGTTGCTGCGGAAGTTAGGGAGGTTAGCGCTCCTGCAAGGAAAAAATTTGAAGCTATGTGCTATAAGTGCGGTGAGAGGGGCCATATTCAGCTCAACTGCCCGCAGAAGAAGACCCAGATGGCAAGGATGGAAAGGATCGAGGAACAGATAGAGAAGCTGAGGAAGCAAGCAGTTTCGTCCTCTGCCCGGGATAAGGTGAAACGAATAGAATCCAGGACTAGGTGGCGAGTATTGGACAATGTGGAGAGAGCCCCGATAACTGTTATCTCCCAGGCACGGAGCGGAAGAACAAAGACAAATACTTTGGGTCTCTCTAAAAATGATGCTATGAGGAAGGCTCAAGAAAGAGATGACGACCTTCGGCACATCATCACATGGAAGAAACGCGGTGACGTAAAACCAATCTGGAGTGAGGTTGCACCCACTGGCGCTGTCACTAAGGCGTACTGGGAGCAATGGGACAGTCTGATACTTCAAAACGGAATACTCTACCGGAAATGGGCTAACGGTAGAGAGTTCTATTTTCAGATAACTGTCCCAAGGGCGATAGTACCAGATGTTCTCCGCGAGATACATGAGAGTGTATCAGGGAGTCATCTAGGTGTCAAGAGGATGCTAAGGAAAGTGCGAGAACGATTTTTCTGGTTGCATTGGCGGGATGATGTACACAATTGATGTGAAGGGACCGCAGACCAGGAGTTGTAGGGACAGCGTGGCGCGGCAGTAACAACGATGCTCGGGACGAGCATCTCTAAGAGGGGAGTAGTGTTACGGATAAGGGCAGTTGTTTACCTGTCCGCGACAATTGCACGTACTTTCTACAAAATTCCAACCCTTGTTTATGTGAATTGCGTGTTTACGTAAACAATCCAGAATGGAACGTTCCAGAAAGCGTTGCGGGCCATATAAAAGGTAAACAAGCCGGCAGTCAAGTCAGTTTGATACAAGCGATCATCAAGGCGACTTCGAAGTGAGAACAAGGATCAATAGTGAATGATTGTGATGGTGACCTACGATTTGGCTACGACCTAGGACAGTGATAGTGCTCAGTGATATGGATCTAGTGCTTAGTGTTTGGACTTGGTGATTTGTGTGAGCTAGTGTTTGTGAATAAAGTCTTCAGAAAGAGTCACCAGGTCTTTCTCTCCGAATCCTCGAACCCTAGCACGTAACAATGCTCTTATTTTTCAATTTCAGTTTTTTGGTTTCCCTGCCCAAAGGATGAAAACGGGGCCCTATTATTAATAAGTCTACGCTGTCTGTCCGTCGTACATCCGTATGTCACTAGGTTCGATCTCGAGAACCGCAATAGCTAGATAGTTGCGATTTTCACAAATTATGTATTTCTGGTGTCGATATAAAAGCTAATAGTCTAATAAAAATAAAATAAATTATTAAATACTCATACAACAATCACGATTTTTTTCCCTATTTCTGCTCTATGTCCATAATGGTAAGACTAAAGTTTTTAAAAATTTCAGGAAACCCTCAATTTTATGTTAACTTTAATAATTAATAATAAAAAATAAACAAACTTATTATTAAAGGGGGGCTCCCATACAAATTTACGGTACGGAACCCTATGTACGCCAGTCCGACTCGCACTTGGCCGGTTTCATAATTTTTCTTTTCATTGTGAATAAAGACCTATCCGGGTACCAAATTTCAAGGTTCTAAGTCTGCTAGAAGTACCTTAGAATTTTGATGATCTATATGTCAGTGAGTGACAAAATGTAGTAACTTTGACCATCCGTAACTATTAAACTATTTATCGAAATTTCATGTAATTTCCTCCAAATTAATCTACTTTTAATATTTGCTCCTAGTGACCAAAATTTGAAATCCCTTGCTTTGTTAACATCGAAGATAAAGAGGGTGTGAAATAGCCGCGAACCGCTTCGAGAAAAGTATGGTACGGCCGTGCCTTTGCTAAAAAGCTTGGCTGGGGCACTGCCGTACCCCCAGATTAACTACTCGCCGCGGCATCAAAATTTCACTTTTATGTGTTAGGCCCGGAACACATAAACACGATCGACACGACGTCGTGTCGTACCACGATGCGGCGTCGTTTTACGATGCGACGTCGCGTCGTGGGAATCTATGATGAGCATTGTAAAAAACTACGTCACGACATCGTAACGTGCCACGATACACGGCACGACGTAGTTTTTTACGATTCTCATAGTAGATTCCCACGACGCGACGTCGCATCGTAAAACGACGCCGCATCCTTGTACGACACGACGTCGTATCGTGTTTATGTGTCCCGGCCCTTAGCCGGCCGGCGGCCCCTAGACAATCAATTGTATTGTGCTTCACGCTTCAGTTTATTTGACAATTAGATTGGAGGCACGCGATGTTCAATATCAACCCTAGACGGTCAATAATATAACGCAATACGTGATATTGCGCAATAAAATTGCTCGTCTAGGGGCCCGCTTACATAATTTATGTACACGTTTTATGACAAACGCCAAATAGCGTTAAGTCTTCGAACTCGGTCGTTTCGACCTACCAGTTTATGTCAGCTCATTTGCGATTGATCGAAACGATCCATCTCAAAGGGTCCTCAAACTAGACAACTGAGTGATATCACAATTGGTAATTCGATCTATTTTCTAATATTCCATTTAAATGCAAATGTGTGTACAATTAAATTATGTATGTAAATGTGTTGATTGTATGCGCCCTGCCACATATAGCGCTGTATCTTACAAGCTATTATGTCTTAATAGATTTCGAGCTTAGTTCGGTGTTGCCAGAAACATCTTGTAGCTTACTCTAACGACCATATCATAATTTATAATACTAGATGACGCTCGCAACTCCGTTGTGCCAAAGTTTATTTCTCGCGGTCACAGCACATTTTTCCGGGAGTCAAAGTATGTCGCCAGTTACACGGCCAAACTTTCATCAATCTGATCCATCAATCCGGTACGGATTGACGAAAATTGGATCGTGTACGCCACGGATAAATGGATTGATCGTATTTTTAATATGAACTTTTTAAAGCCATCAATATTCCGTCAGTCAGATTGATGGATCATATTGATGAAAATTTGACCGTGTAACCAGTGACTATCTGCTAAAAGTGTGACATAAGTTTGAGGAACTACAGGTTACTTTACCTGTACGTACTGTTTTGGATTTAAAATGGGCATAATTATAATATTAGCCAGTTCACATTGAAGTTAGCGAAACTTTTAAATGTATAACGCTAATTAGAAAATTGAAATTTCAAATAGTGAGCCGCTGCTTGTAATTTCGATTTTGAATCGCTACCATGTTACTCCGTGTCAGGTCTTACGTTTCAGTATAAGCTGACCCTTAAGATGTGATTAATATACCTACCGAGTAGAGTGGAGAGACCCTCTATCCGGTTGGTGTAATCAGACCTTAAATCACACGGACACTAATAAAATATTTTCGCTCCAAAAAATATAAAACGGATATGAAATTATAAAACGGGGATGAAACACAAAAGGGAAAATTCGAAAATTGGAAAACATTGTCTGCGTGATCGGACCTTACTTGCTTAATAAAAAGATCGATGAACCTTTATAAAACTTTCAGGGAAGCTCTTATTGAACAAAAAAAATCCCGATCAACTTTTACGTAAACCTTGTTTTAAGTTTAGCTTTCTGATCGTCTTTTTAATTGATTTCTATTATGTTGACGGCTTGTTCAATGTATTCAATGTAAAGTCAGGTCGCAGATGACGAAGAACTTCGGTCATTGACTTGCCCCTGACTGTCCCTTTCTCTCTTCAGCCTCTTTTGATTTAATATATTCTCTTTCCCACATGTGACATGACGTATACTTTCCGGAGGATTAGCCTCCTAGACAAGCGGCAAGCGATTATCGAAACGCTAACGCCACAAAATCAAAGCACAAAATTTATGAGATTTGACATTAGTATTCGCTAGCGAAGCGATAACTTAATATGTCAAATCGCATTGTTAGCGTTTACGATAATCGCTTGCCACTTGTCTACTAGGGCTGGTAATCTTGTGGCACCAAAACTCGTTTCAGGGATAAAAAGCATCCTGTGTACTTAAACTCAAAGTATAATATCCATATCAAATTGCAGCAAAATCGTTTCAGCGGTTTGGACGTGAGGTAACAGACAGACACACATCATCATATTAGCAATATTAGTATGGATATACACACCTTAAACAGTACTATATAATATATTATGTGCCTTAAGGCTAAGGTATTATCACGTATTATCTTTATGTTTTGTTGCACTCTGTCACAGAATACATATTATGGATCTGTATAGAAGAATACCTGACCTACTTCACTATTCTTTTACCTTGCAAACTCAACGATTGCACCAAAGTCGCTTCGATAGCGTTTGGTCAACAAAAATCTGTCTGTATTGTTTGGTCAGAGGCAGCACAAACGTTGGATAATCTTCTGCTGCAGAACAAAAGACGTGTTCTGTGACGGCTTACAATCAATGTGGAAGTCTGGCGCAGATTTAAAAACCGAGAGACCTGCCGCTTAGGCTTGATTTAATGTCCGCCCGAAATAGTAAAATATATAAATATGTTACTATATGACGCCCGCAACTTTGTTGCGCCAAAATTCGTTTATCGCACAGGAACCGTAAATTTTTCCGGGATCAAAAGTACGGACGGACGAACGGACGGACGAACGGACGGACGGACGGACAGACAGACAGACAGACAGACAGACAGACAGACAGACAGACACACTTTCGCATTTTTTTCGTTTTCCAACCTCAGAGTATTTACTTAAAACATTGAAAGATCTAGAAATCTGGTCTAGTATTATAAATGCGAAAGTGTGACTGTCTGTCTGTTACCTTTTCACGCCCAAACCGCCGAAACGTATAGAGTATAGAGTTACTTTGAGTCCTGAGAGAGCAAGTAGGATACTTTTTATTCCAGAAAATGTACGGTTCCTGCGCGATAAACGGATTTTGGTCCAACGGAGTTGTGGGCGTCCTCTATTCGACAACTTCTGTGGCTCAGTTGGTGGGAGTTGTTGGTCGCGGGTTCGAATCCCGCCGACGGAACAAAAAGTTTTCAAAGTTCCTGGATCATGGATGTGTATTAAATATGTGTACCATATAATAAAAATCTTAAATATATGTATAGTATAAAAGTATTAAATATATTTCCGTTGTCTGGTACCCGTAAGACAAGTCCTTCAGGTACTTAGCACGGGGCCAGACTGACGTGGTGTGAAGCGTCCATAGATATTATATTATTATTATAACTAAGCCCACCTACCCCATCTACACACACTTCAGTCTATGGACCCTGCACAGTAATCCTTTGACGTTGGTAATTTCGGCCCTCCAGATTATATAAGAGCAGCGCTTATATCAGACGTATCCTATATTCTGAATGTCTTAATACTCCACTGCGTCTTCAGAATGGAGTTTAGCGTACGAACAATGTGAAAGCTTTAAGCACGAGCGTACTTGTAAATAAAACAGTCTAAAGGTTATTAACGAAGTTGACGGCTTTTAAAGACGTAAGATATTTTAATGAAAAGTATAATATACTAGATGACGCCTGCAACTTCGTTGCGCCAAAATTCGTTTATCGCGCGGGAACCGTACATTTTTCCAGAATAAAAGTATCCTATGTCCTTTCCCGGGACTCAAAGTATCTCCATGTCGAATTTAGCAAAATCGGTTCAGCGGTTTCAGCGTGAAGAGGTAACAGACAGACGACACACTTTCGCATTTATAATATTAGTATGGAAGTATGGATTTATCTTTATACTAGTACTATATTTTTAAGTACCTGTTTCACCACTTCCTGATAAGTACCGGATAGGCTATCCACCACTTCATTTGACAGAGTCTGGAGAATCTGTCAAATAAGTTATGGATAGCATTTCCGGTATTTTATCAGGAAGTGGTGAAACAGGCCCTAAGTCTGACTGTTTTATAGGGACCGTGCAGAGCGATGACACTGCCACTAGTGACGAATAGCCGAAACTTATGCGAAAATTTTATTGTCAAGCCCAAGTCAAGCTACGGAAAATTATAAGATTTCTTGAGAAATTTGAGTATTTTCAAGAATTGAAATGCATTGTTGTATTCCCGGATGTTCAAGAAAAATAAAAGCAAATCGAACGATGTAAACTTTTACTATTTTCCTGGCAAAAGTATTAAAATGCTATGGCTTATTGAAAAACGAAAGAAATTGATAAAAACCGGTTAAAACAATAAAACATACGTAAGTATTCAAAGAGTTTCATGAATGATAAGTGTAGACTCGTAAAAACACTAAATTTTGTAGATTATAACCGTAAATTCATTTTTGATGAACCCAATATGAACCTAACCTATAACCGTGGCTTCTTTCAGTAAACATCCAAATTGGCTTCCATCTAAATTGATATGCCAATTACACATAAATTTGCATCAAAAGTAAGGATAATTTGGAGAAGTCCTGCCAGGAATTCAACACTGAGGATAGTATTAAACTTGAACTATCTTGTCAAAGTGTTGGTTCTCAAAAGGATGATTCTTCAACTAAAAAAAGATTAATAGTGCAGTCTTTGTGTGTTATTTAAAGAATACTTATATGGTGTTTGCAGTGAATATGAGGTCCAGACTGAAATTAGTTAAAATTAATAATGACAGACAAAAGTTGTGAAGTAGGTATCGAGCGAATCGCAGAAGGTTGATGAAATAAAAGCATTTATTTTAGTGAACTTGTTTTATTTTATTAATCCACAAGCATGTTCAGTAATTATTATAAGTATTTTTGCATCTTCATTATTTTATTGCAATATTTACCCACCTATCAAGTTTTTACTTTCTATGCTGATGGATGCTACTAATTACTTTTTCAGATATTTTCTTAGATAACTAGATAAGCTTTATACATTTTTATACACGCTTTCGTTCTTTGTTTACTGTTAGAAACTCATCCATACTCAATATTATAAATGCGAAAGTGTGTCTGTCTGTTAGCACTTCACGCCGCTGAATCAATTTTGCTGAAATTTGGTATGGATTTACTTTGAACCCCGGGAATGGACATAGGATACTTTTTATCCCGGGAAAATGTACGGTTCTCGCGCGATAAATGATTTTTGGCGCAACGGAGTTGCGGGCGTCATTTAGTTTTTTACTTTAATCCTTCGATCGCGGATTCTTGGAAATCTGTTGTTATTCTGCCGCATGTGGCCACTTGGCAGTGTAAATTAAATAATTTTATAGTCTAAAACATAAAAAAATCACTTATAAACTAGCCGGGGTCAAAGAATGCGAAGCCAAAGTCACTCACAAGTTACTTCTTTTACTCGCATCGTGTCGCTGCTGTCAAAAACGCCCTCTATAGTTTCTGCACGGTCCCTATAGGTCTACCAGAATCTGATGGCAAAAAGTGAGAAAATGAATTGACTCTAGCAATACCGGGGTAATAGGGATGATGACAAGGTCAAATATTAGCAAATTTTGTTAATAAAATAAAGAAATCGGGGTCAAAAATAAGTGTTCCCAAAATTTCAGCTCGATAGCATTTGTATTTTTTTTTTGTTATGCGCCTTCAAAGTCGATTTTTTTTTAAATTAAATTTCTTAATATTTGTATACCATTCGATAACTTATGCAATTAAAAGCAACTTTTGTTATGAAAGTACTTTCATAAACGCAATATTTAATATACCTATCGAACAAAGTTCTCTCCCGATCCGTACAAACTACGAAAGAGTGACGTCAGTCTTTCGTAGCACTTTGTATGGAGCGTTTCGGGCAGGTCTATTTTATGAGATGTTTGAATTGTCATATCTTGGTGAATTTTTAAGCTATCAGAGTCATTCAGTCAGCGATGTTTCCATTTTTTAAGGGTCTTTCAATTACCAATAAGAAAAAAAAATAGTCATCAAGCCTATTAGAATAAAACATTTTGATCCTTTTTTCTTCTTATAGAGGCTGATTCTGTCTGTTAAACATGCAAATATAAAAATTTATCCTATGATCAAGGATATTTTTTGAAAATCTGCGGTCAAAAATTGCCATCAGATTCTGGTAGACCTATAACATCTCAACACTAATGACTAAACCCACTGAAGCGATTTCGATGAAATAAGGTATGGAGATAAGACTTAAGACTTGAGAAAGGAGATTTTTATCCTGTTACTACCTCACGCCGACAGTTTACGCTCCCTTCGTCTCAAGAATTTTCTATCGTCACGACGTCTATTTTAACATGTCTTCCTGCGAGTCCTGCGACTTAACATTTGATCCATCCCAAAAGGTTCACAATTAAAAGCAGAATTTTTCACTACAAGCAATTTTCAAGTGTCTACACTCTACGTAATGAATTATCACCCTGTATGTAAAGTATCCCGCAAACGATCTAATTTGTTTGACAAACATGTTTGATGATCATACATAATTTACGTGTTCATCAAACAGTAGCGCAGACGATCAAACGTGCATCAAACAAGTTTGTCAAACAATTAGCTAGAATCGGTTTGAGTTCATGAGATCTTGTTTGACAAATACAGCGGAACACGTTCAAACACGTTTGTCAAACGCTACGCAAATCCAAATTTTCTTCAAACAGGTCAAACACGTAGTTTGTTTGACAAACGCTTCAAACAAAGCTGTACACTATCAAACTGTTTGACAAACACGTAAAATTTGACAAACAATTTGATCGTTTGCGGGGTACTTATCAACGATTTTGGTTGACACGAGTCAATTTATTTTCTCACTTTTTGCCATCAGATTCTGGTAGACCTATAACTCGCATCACACAAGTTTATGGTTGATTCAGACGCAACGCGCAATGCGACGCGTAGATGCATTTCTTTTATATTATGGATTTGACAGATTCGCAAGACGTCTCACGAAATCAAAATCTGTCTCATCCATACTAATTTATGCCGCGCCGCGCCTCGCCTCGCCTCGTCGCGTTGCGGTCTGAATTGACCCTAATGCGTTTGATAAACTGCACAAAAATCAATTTGGCGCTGCGCGGACTATTAAAACTTGTATCGTTATTCATTCACAACATGTTCACGATCATACGTAATACGTATCACCAATTAGTCTAAACTGCTTGCTAAGCTCTCTGCAAGCTGCTATTTATTTTACACCCAGTTTCGTTTCGTTTATTATGCGATTCAGTAACTATAAACTATTTACTGTAACAACAAGTAACCCCTAGAATGCTATATAATTTAAACTTTTAAGTCGGAGTGATTGTAAGTTTTGTTATATTTAGCTTATGGTACGACGGGATTGACATCGTATTTTTTGTACAAAAATCCCTTTAAATAAATAACGAAAAAAAACTAAAAATAATCCATACTAATATTATAAATGCAAAATCGTGTCTGTCCGTCTGTTACCTCTTCACGCTCAAGCCGCTGAACCGATTTTGCTGAAATTTGGTATCGAGATAGTTTGAGTTCTGGGAAAGGACATAGGATACTTTTTATCCCGGAAAATATACGGTTCCTGCACGATAAACGAATTTTAGCTACTATGGTGCGACCAGTTCAAGCGCGACCTTCGTAGCATACTAAATGTATGCTACGAGAGTCACGCTATAAGTGGTCAGGGTATTATCAACTACTTAGTTAAAAATAATTCTTGTAATAAATTGACTGTAGTTGCCCATAAAATTAGCAAAAGACGTTAGATTAGACGGAATCAATATTCTTCTATACAAATAAAAATGAATTTAAAAACTTGATACATTCCACTCGGGCTAACTTGTCGCTAGTGGTCATTGACTCCCTGTCAAAAACTTGTCATTTTCCAATGATATAAGACCACGAATGACGATTGATAACATCTGACACTTCATTGTCAATCGCGGTTTATATGGAAAATGACAAGTTTTTGACAGGGAGTCAATGACCGCTAGCGACAAGTTAGCTCGAGTGGAGTATAGTCTCGGCTACCCGGCTAACCGATTTGGCTAATTTTAATCTTGAATTATTCCTGGAAGTCCAGGGAAAGTTTATGTCAGGAGCCAAGTGATAATATAAGTTCACCGGATCTAGTAAATTATAAAATAGACAACGTACAATAAATAAAGAGGCATGGCAGTGTCACCAAGTCAAGAAAAGCCTCTTCTCAAAGTAATTGACACAATTTAAAAATATTTGCAAAAATCAACCATCCGAAACGCTTTATTATTTTTAGGCTTTGCATGAAAAGCATTTTACTCAAAATTTACGATGTACCGTAAAGATCTTATTGCTTTAGGAATAAGTGCGAAATCTGTACAGTTTTGTTTGGGTGTACACTAGCCGGCGGGCACTTTTATCGTCTTTCCATGTTTTGTTAATTGAAAAGGGTTTGTATATGAAAATAATAAAAATATAAATAAAAGGGGCCAATATACATTTACAGGACTACATTGGCGGAACCACTTAGCAAAATGCATAAGAAATGTTCTTATGAACTAGGTATATAAAAATACATACATACAAGATTTTCGTGTTTGTTTGCATATTTAATAGACTATGGATGATATTGAATCGATTTTAATATTTTAAAAAAATCTGTAATAACGATGACGACAAGGTACAAATAAAGACATTAGCGATTAAAAATAGGTATTTCCAAAATTTCAGCTTCATAACTAATTATGTATTTTTTATGTTTTAAGCCTTCAAAGTTTTTTCGTCAAGTTAATTTATAAAATTGCTTAATTTTTGTTTATCATTCGATAAGTTATGCAATTTATAATATTTTTTTATGAAACCACTTTCATAAACTCAATATTTAACATAGCTATCGAACAAACTAGCTAGGCGTGACGTCACAGTTAGCTGACATTTTGTATGGAGTGTTTTGGGAAGGTCTATTTTAAGCTATGATTTTAAGTGAGTTTTGAATTGTGATATCTTGGTGAGTTTTTACGCTATCAGAGTCATTTTTTCACTGATATTTCTATTTTTGAATAGTCCTTCACTTACCAATAAGAAAAAAAAATTCGTCATGCCTATTATAGTTAACTTGTATGTCACAACTCACAGCAGTATATATTTTTGATAGCTTTGTTAATTGGTTATTTTAACAGCTAATAAAAGACGGTGTATCGAAATTCATGGATACTTTTCAACAATATCCACAAATTTCATCACATTTGAAATACAACAAAGCGTGCAAACAATTGCAAATCTATATCGGATTATTTAATCCAATATTGGTAATATTCTGTGTAAAATAGAGGGTTTAAAGCGTGCAAATGGTGGCGTGGTTAAGTAAGTTATGTCGATCACAAATTGCCCTTTGCTCGCTTTTTACGTAAAGCTATGCGTAATTTAGTTTTGTTTTTGCAATAAAGGCTTTATGCAACTTTATGACGCCACTAAAACGGATTTAATTTACGTTCCGATTCTGTTTACGATTTAAATTCCGGTTACGATTTAAATTTCAAAAATGAAATGCAAATATTAGGATTGCATTATGACTTTATGACATCAAAATAAAACTAATTAAACTGTAAACATCAAAATAAACTGTAAAGAACAAGCGGAATTTTTGTATGGAGGCCGTTCCCACTAGGATAGCAAGATGGCACGATATTATCAGAGACCAGCTTTACTCCATGATATTATGAAAAGATACGATCGTACTATAGTACGGACGGGTTCCATATAAAACTTCCTCTTGATCTTTACATTTTCGGCACATTTTCGGTTTATTTCTTCTTTACAAATAACTATAATATGAATCATATGAAAGTTGAACAATCTATTATGACGAAAAGTCTGTAAACTTTAGGAGAAAACAGTTGATGAGGTTAGAACGGACGTTCTATCTATCCATCTTGCGGTATATAGTAACTAAAAATTCCTGACAAAACACAAAAATAAAATATATCACACATAAATGACATACAATGGTATAAAATCAAAGAAGTTATATCCGCCAGTCGGCGTTTGCATTGTGCTCGGAACAATGATCGACATCGTCACATAAAAGACATTCATTATCACCAGATTATCCGCCGTGATGAGGGAACTAATTAATTGTTACCGCTGCTGTTTTAATTGGCAAACGGGCGGAATCGCCTGATTGTAAGCACCGTTATTTATCTGCAACATGTGAGAGTTACCTACCTCTACCTGATGAATGTAGGAGGGACTACATTTTCAAGTTGGCGCACTTGTTGCTGTCGTTTAATAGCCGCAGACGTGCAGACATCACCTGTTTGTAAGTCTCGTTTGAGGAGTCACATACCTGTCACTTACCTTTTGTTGCCTGCCAAGCCAGCCCGCTCGTTCCGAAGCACTTTTTCAATACGTAATTTGCGAATTAATCCTTCAGGCCCCGCGCGAGCACCGGTGATCGCGACAACAATAGAATACAATAGCAATTCCTGGAAATTCCGACTGAAGTATTAGTATGTTACTTATTTACTTAATGAAAATGCGAAAAAGACTGTCTGTCTGTGGGATAGGATATAAGATAATAATATGTATGTATGCATGGTTCCCGAACTACAATTGGAAAACGAAATAGCGCGCATTATCTAGGCAGTAAATGACTTCTAAGATATTTCACTCTTCTCGCAACTCCTAATTACAAGTACTTACAATAATTAACTACCTACATAATAAAGACATTTATTCTATCTACCCACTGATCTTAATTATACAAGTACGCTGGACTTATGAAATGACAGCTGTTTTTGTGTCTATTTGAAGCGGAATCAGCGCCCCCTATGCGGTGGAAGAGAACTAAATCTGACGTAACCATGACGTAGCTTACAAATGGCCGCTTAATCGTTATTGGTTGTACATGTGGTTGTACATCACTAGTATTAGTTCCAAGTACTCTCACTACTGCTATCAGCGCCAATATGGCGACTTTCAAACGTCATGGTTACGTCAGATTTAGTTCTCTTCCACCGCACTGGGGGCGCTGATTCCGCTTCAAATGGGCACTAAAAACAGGTGGGTAATTGGGTGTCATAAATCCAGCGTACTTGTTATAATGAAGGTCAGTGTATCTACCTTTTGTTTTATTACATACTAGATGACGCCCGCAACTTCGTTGCGCCGAAATTCGTTTATCGCGCGGGAACCGTACATTTTTCCGGGATAAAAACTATCCTATGTCCTTTCTCGGGACTCAAAGAATCTCCTTGCCAAACAGCAAAATCGGTTCAGCGGTTCGAGCGTGAAGAGGTAACAGACAGACAGACAGACTTTCACATTTATAATATTAAGTATGGAGTATGGATATTATATAGAAAATACGCAACTTCGTCAATGAAACAAATATTTTATGTATCACCTTTATTGCTTTTTACACAATTGTATTTTACACGTTATTTCATCAATTAAAATATTCAAAAGATGCAACAAACCTGACAATGACAACCAGTGTAAGCGGACCTGCGGATATGTGACAATCCTTTTCACGGAAAAGCCAATGTACCTATATTGGTTTGACTTCAATAAAAATAAAAATTTTATACACTCATACAATTCCCAATTGTAAAAACAATAAATAATACTCACAACCCTACGCTGTTTTACATGAAAGTACTCTTATCACCAAATCGCTTAAGTACTTAGCCAAAAAAATATTTACAACAATTAAATTAAAACGATACCGGCAATTGTCGTAAATGACATTTTGGAGAAAATTAGTAATATAAGCTATAATATTATAATATAATTTAATATAAAATATAAATATATTATGTAATATATAACTTATTTTCGCCAAAATGTCCTTTACGACAATTGCCGGTTTCGAAAATTTTTCGTCCTGGCTGCATCACTACTGTGGCTCACATATTAAAAATAATTTACTACTGAATCTTGCGATGTAACCGCTAAAACGCGCGTTTTTGCAGACGCATATTACACATCAAGCCTTAGGACTACATTCCATCGGAACAACCGGTGCTAACGGAATGTTAATGAATAAAGCGCAATCAAACTGAGA
Source organism: Lysandra bellargus (assembly GCA_905333045.1). Taxonomy (NCBI): domain Eukaryota; kingdom Metazoa; phylum Arthropoda; class Insecta; order Lepidoptera; family Lycaenidae; genus Lysandra; species Lysandra bellargus. Next base: position 4,924,038 of record HG995354.1, read on the forward strand.
CCTGAGTGCTTAGTCAAAACGCATTATCAAATTTCGATAGCGAGGTTGTAAAAAAATTATGGTTGTCAAATAATTATAATTTGACATTTGACATGACGTATCGCTAACCCGCGTTCCATTAAGCTTTAAAAACGATCAAAACGCTCAAAATAGGAGGCATTTTGAGCGTTTTGATAGTTTTTAACGCTAAATGGAACGCGGGGTAAGTGTCATGGCGCTTGCGATGCGTTTTGTCAAATCTGACATTTTTGACATCTAAATTCGCTATCGAAACTGACGAAAACACTTTGACTGGAGGGTTAGGTCATAGGTGAGTTTTTCTTTGCGGGTACATATTTTTTGTTGCGACTACACTAGTAAGTATGCTGCCATGTTGTCTTGGAAAAATAATATAGCCTTACTGTATACAATTTTACAGACTATACAGCATGTACGAAGTTACTACCAAGTATCCAAAATAAGGCATTTTCAGATCATCATAATCCTTCAACTCTAAAACTAACTGTACAAAAATTAACCTAAAATTGCAACATTATTTTGCGTAATATCATAATTTTTATTTACTCTAAATCTGTGTTGCTTATCGTCAAATATTAAATAAAATTGTAAAATATGGCCAAGGTTACGAACATTTTAAATTGTGATATTAATCTTAAATGTGTCTAAAAACATAATTTTAGACGCATAAAAATTATAATTTGATACACTGTGGTGACTATTCTCTGATAACTGTACGAAAGTTTTATTGAAAGTTTTTTTTTTCAATGTAAATTAACAAAAAAAAACTAGCAATAGTAAAGAACTACATATTTTAGTTTCATTTTTAAGTTTCGAACAAGTTTTAAGTACACTCAAAAGTTTAAAAACTTTGTGACAATGTTGTTTACCTTTAAGTAACAGTTTATATTTTCTAGTCTGAAAAATAGATTTACATAACATTAAATTTTTAAGCTACTCTTTTATTAGCGTAAACCTAGAATATTAAGCGTTTATACATTATATTTATAAAAATTGTCTTTAAATATAAAGTTATTCTATCTTAATAAATACTTACTCTACTTAGTCTTATTTGTTTTACAGTAAAGATTACTTTCCAAATGTAATAAAACTAAGTACATAATAAAAATAATTTCAATTGCAGACTTGGCTGTTTCACTGCAGTGTGACCAATTTTATTCAAAATTCCTACAATTGGTATAATGTCGCATATCGTCGCTTAAGTTCTATCTCCGCATTAGTTATTTTTAGGAACTTTTCAGGAGAGGCAAATACAGACTAATTTGATATATATTTTAGACATGATGCAAGTTACATTTTGTATACTATACATACTTACATTATATATTATACATACTTTTGAAATAGTAAAACAATTTTTGTAAAAGTACAAAATATGTAACAATATAAGCCATGTTTTATTAAAATGAGTTGGTTTTTATCTCTCCGGAAAAGTTCCTTAAATGACAAAATATAATATGTGGTATAGAACATATTACATAACATAAGCAACGATATTTTAATTTCACTTTATACATATTATATCCTATTTTAATTTTTTATTCATCAAGAGAGATTACATCTCTGGAAAGTACTCAAACATGACTTAAACTCAAATAAATGCTGAGATAAGTATAAGCAGTGTACGCATTTTCAGTCATTTAATTAAAAGGGCGTGACCACTATCGCCAGATTGTTAAGCGGCCGTAACTATATTAGCCGAAGCATTTCCTAGACCCATATTTTTTATTTTAAACTTCTCAAGGCTCGTTGAGAGTACTTCAAGGTCGCGTCACTAAAATAGAGTCGAAATAATAAAACGCGTCACAACGTCATCACGATTTTGGACAGAAGTTTCACTTCTGACACGCTCTCTTTTTTATTGCCATTGTTCTTATTCCTGATGTTTTACACAAGCTTATGACGATTGACGACTGGTGACAAATTCAACAAAATATTTTTTCTATACAATACATCAAAATGTATGGGATTTGACATAACGCATCGCTAAGTGTCATGGCGATGCGTTATGTCAAATCCCATACACTTTTGACGTTCTTTGCTAACCAAAATTAACGAATGCAATACTTTGTTTTACAAAATCCTTTCTATTTTCATAGTTAATAATTATTATCTCATTTTCATAAAAACACTATCAATTTATCCAAGTGATCCACCTGCTAAAGACTAAATTAACAATACAAGCTGCTACGTGTCTTTTCAGTGATTTGACTAATTACATACAAGTGGTCAGTCGCCATTTCGAAACACCAATTAAATCGAAAAGTTGTATCACTAATTATACATACTGTCTGGGGCCGTTTTTCCTCGGAGTATCGTCGTTACTGGCGTTATTGTTATGCAAAAACGACATCTCTACACCGCCATCGCTGCCCTGAGAAGAATATAATCATTATAAGAAAGACTCATAGATGGAAGCAAAAGTAATGGCGTAGCGAATCTAAAGGGGTGGGGTCACAGGAGACTTAAAATCCCCCCCCCCCCCCTAAAATCTAGGTAATTAGCACAGTTGCTTCATCTTAAAGCCTGGAGAAAAAGGAACCGCGCCGGTTCGATAGCTTCAACAATAATAGATGAATAAAGAAAAGAAGAACAAAAGTTCTTAACCATCTTTAAAAAATCATTTACAAAAACTGTATAGCCGTAAGTACATCGCACTAAGTATTTAGTCACTTAGGATCAAACCTGCACCTCTCCACTAAAAAAACACTGTACCATTGACGCGTTAAGGAACAATAATCATATTTTACCGCTAATGGTCCTTCGAGCCGCGAGCTCGGGGTTTATTTACAGCGGCGCTACCGTTTTACATGACTACGTGTTCTTAATTAACCGATGTTAAGTACCCAACAAATTAAGGGGTACTATGTATACATATTTTAATGATATTAAGACGAAATTGCTATGACTGTGAGGGTCCTTTTTTATCCCTAGTTTATGTACAGTATTTTGTTTCCATAGAACATTATCGAATACTAAAAAAACTTGATTCTCTTAAAAAAATAAAAGTGCGTTTATTTGAGCAATAACGATAAATAGTATAACGAATAAAATATAAAGGGAATATCGCTAAAAGAGAGAACCCACTTCTATACAAGGTGTAACAAAACTAAGTGATAATTACTTTAGGGTGTGCCTGAGTCGCCTAGATATAGAGTTCGCTTTTTTCGCAGCGCTGAAGGAGAAAAAAGTGATATTCTTTCAGCGCTGCTACTTTCACAGTGAACTCTATACAGAGGACTTATACCTACCCTGAAGTATTATCACTTAGTTTTATTACTCGTTGTATAACTAATTTTCGCAAAAAATGTCCTTTACGACAATTGAAATTTCCGGTATCGATATATTTATTTGTGCTCTCATTTGTGTCTTTAGAGACACAAATAAGCCCTTTAATGTAATGAAGCGCTAAATCTCACCTCAGCGTGCATGGGGTTAGCGGTGATTGTGATCGGCACTTTCCCGGGGATGTACCCGTTCGTCCCCTCCGCCGGCTTCTCCTCTGTAACAGAATATAATGTAGAAGGTATAACCGGGCTGGTTCCCGAACCGGGATGGTTCTCAGAAATGGGATCGCTCCCGAACCAGAATGTTTCTCAGAAATGAGCTGGCTCCCGAACCGAGATGGTCTCTGGAACCGGGATCGGGAACCATGGGGATAATTTCTGAAGCCAGAAAACGGATAATTTCGATTTGTAGTCAGTTTGAACATAAAAGATTTCATATGGCCTTGTTTGCACAAACCCTCCCTAAGTTTGTATTTTATGAATTTATGATTGTGTCACCAAAATCTTCAGATCCTCTTAGTTAAAAGACCTAACGTAAATGGGTAGTTGCCAGTTGGTGAAAACAAGAATAAGTTCTTCCAAAGTCTAAGAGTTAGAAACGCCGAAAATGACCGAATAATAATCATTGTTACTAATTGTGTCAAAATATATTATTCATTCGAAACTTTCTAAAATGTATGTACAGGGTTTAACAAACTAAGTGATAATACTGGTATAACAGACAAAGGCTGCCAAACTGAAATGGGATTGGGCGGGACATGTTAGCCGCATGCATCCTGACCGCTGGGCAAAGATCGCCACAGACTGGGTACCTGATGATGGACGACGCCGCCGTGGTCGACCTCGAAAAAGATGGCGCGATGAACTTGACACATACAAATCAGGTTGGCCGACGGTGGCGATGGATCGAGACCAATGGAAGGACTTGGGGGAGGCCTTTGCCCAGCAGTAGGACAGCATAGGCTCTCAAAAAAAATGTGATAATACTTCAGGGTATCTTTATGGGTCAGTGTATGCTGTAAAAGTAGCAGCGCTGAAAGAGCAAATTTATTTTGTGATTTGTATGAGCAAACGCCCAAGCGTCAGGAATTTTCACATACAAAAGTTTAAAAAAAAGTTACTCTTTCAGCGCTGCCCTTTCACAATGAACTCCATATAAGGGACACAAACACGCCCTAAGTATTATCACTCAGATTTGTTACGCCCTGTATACATGACTCGTCTTCTGTCTGTCGCTCCTCTGCAACATCATGAATTATTCATCACTAATCGCCTTAGACTGTAAAAATATTGTCGTAAGATAATCTTTGGGAGCCTCTGGGCCGTGTTTGTAAGGGGTGGATTGTCTTAGCCGTAGATAATTGTTGTCATAGTTACACGAGGTTACCGGCTACAGTGGTATAAGTATTTATAGTATGTTGGCGTTCAGGAGGCATACAAATGTCAAAGAAAAAAATCTTCGCCTTGGCATATAAACATTTTTGGAACGAAGTTCCTTATCGCGCGTTCGGCGTAAAGAAGGCTAGGCTAGACAGAACGATATTTGACCTTGATTTGACCTCGACACTTTTTATTACTACCTGCATGATAGAGGCAGAGGGTGTTGATCGTATTCCTGTGCGTCAACTAGATGGCGTTTTTTGAGAATAAACAGCGACGCGTTGTTAATACTCCTGGACGTCAATAGATGGCGTTTTTTAATATTTTTTTTGAGTGTATTTAATATGTACATACAGGTTTTTTGAATATAAGAAATAACTTCGTTCCATTCGGGTGTCCCTTGACACCTCTCAAGTTTAATTATCTCTACACACACACTTGCCGCATACATACGTTTTCTGTATTCGATATCCAAATTCGATTTTCGTATTCGGAAATCATCCATGGAATCAGTAAAAATTACGTTAATTGGCGTAGGTAGGTACTCATTGTTAAATATTAGGCTGTATTATATTATGCGCCCGACCTAACGCGCGGTTGCAGTTACAGCGAGATTACAAGCAAATGTATGTAAATGACAGAGTGTCCGCTGCGTTATTTAGATAAATTGTTACAAACAAGGGGTCCGTACGTACTGTGGTTCCGTACGTATAATCAAAATTAGACTGGCGAACAACGGAGTATGGATGATGGAAATTGTTACAAACAATTGCTTGTAATCTCGCGGTGTATCTGTCGTCGCTTGTTAAAACGGTCCTGTTTTTGATAATAGTTCGCCGTAATGTAATACGGCGGATTATACAATCTGACTGTGGCAAATGGCAAATGCACCAAACCACGCGTTTGGGCGGACGCATATAAATCCAGCCTAATAATGAATACGTCAGCAAAGTAGTTTACCCTATAAACTGGAGGGCCATCACCATAAGCCCGGCAGAGCCCTGTGACAGTAAGCATGTTATTGCAGCTTGACAGTTTACGGCGGCCATATTGTTTTGCTTTACGAGCCACGGTCACGGTCTCCGGCCAATTTATTATGCCTCCAACAAGGACGTTGTAAAGTTTTTAGTGTTTGTCACAATATGACTTATGAGAGCTTATGAGCATGATTTGTGATTATAAGTATTTTGTGGTTTAATAGGTAAACACATAAAATAAATTCGTTTATCGCGTGAAACTTTTTTCGTGATAAGTACGACTCTATAATCTTTCCTTGCACTGAAAATATGTATGTCCATAATCCGTATCCACCTTAGATATCGGTCTAGAGCGGGGGCGGCTAGTAGCGGTTTAGGCCTACCTATATCTGTCACTTTGTCTGATGTAACAGACACACTCTCGCACTTGCAATATCAGAAAAATTCACAAAATGATTCTGAAAAATAATCCTAATGATACAATGAGAGTAATATCATGTAATAATTTGAAAGCCTAAAATACGAGAATTAGAATTTAGATGCTGAGTTATCATGAAATCCAACTTTATAAATTAATCTATTGAACGAAATACAATTTATTTATTTTATTCTTTATGCACAAAGTTACAAAGATACATTTAAATGTTATAATAATGCATCGGCGTACTTATCTCTTTAAGAAATCTCTTCCAGCAAACCTTATATAAATAGTGGATGTATTTATCATAGATGGGCCATGTACACAAAGAGACAAAAAAAAAGTAAAAAAAATAACAATAAATAACAATAGTGGGATTAACAGGTTTACATTACATATTTGAAAAATGGGTTGGTGCTGGAATAATGTAAGCTTTTCACTGGAATGCTCTGCACATTCCAGCTGTCCCCGTTTACATTATTCCAATAGCAATCCAGAGCTGAATTGGATAACCGCATTGGAATAATGTAAACCGGCCATTATAATGAAACAGTAATGCTTCATTCTGATCATTTTACATTTACATCACCTGCAATTAAAATTACAATGATGACCAAAAATCAGTAACTTATTATTGAAACAAGCTCTTGTAAGCTTTTAAAGCGTTAATTATTGAAACCCTTAATTAATTGATAATTAAAATTAATCCGTGTCTTATTTAAAATATATACATTAATTAAAATTTAATACTTGTATCATAAATGACGATTACAGGATTTCGAGTTACGGTTGATAAATATATTTTCTACTATTTTACAATCAACATCTTAAAACTTTTTAACCAGCGACGCAAAAAGAGGTGTACAGGATGTAACATAATAAATGATAAGATAATACTTTAGGGTAAGTATAGAGGTCACTTTGAGAGTAGCAGCGCTAGAAAAGTATTTTTTTTTCACTTTTGTTTGGAAAAATTCATACTGTACATCGCTCGGGCGCTTGCCCAAACAAATCACAAAAAAATTGCTCTTTCAGCGCTGCTACTTTCACAGTAAACTTTATACAGGGTGTAACAAAAACAAGTGATAATACTTTAGGGTGTGTACGTGTTCCCTGTAGAGAGTTCACTGTGAAAGTAGCAGAGCTGAAAGACCAAAATTTTTTTTCACTTTTGTATGGGCAAGGGCCCGAGCGTCACGAGTTTCCCCATACAAAAGTGAAAAAAAATTTTGGTCTTTCAGCGCTGCTACTTTCACAGTGAACTCTCTACAGGGAACACGTACACACCCTAAAGTATTATCACTTGTTTTTGTTACACCCTGTATATAAGGAACACATACACACCCTAAAGTATTATCACTTAGTTTTGTTACACCTTGTATAATATAAATCTAGTAGGTAGAAGTATCGTAGGTTTATAAAAGGTCCGATATTTTTTTAATTTCGAAATAAACTTAACAGAGCACTACTCGCGTAGCAAAAAACCCATCGGACAAAGTTATTTGGGAGCGCAAAAAGAGAACAATACCTTCCTTTTCCAATCAAAAATATATACGTACAATACAGTATGGAATTGATTCCCGCTTTGACAACGGTCCGCATACCATACTTACAAATAGTTACTTTTGCCATATTTTAAGCAACGGAAACAACAATCTACAATATGGTTCAAACGCCGTTTTATGCCCACCACGATGATAATAATACACCTCTTTTGAAATCCGTTTTGGCACTTTCGCATTATTAATAAGTAGTTTAGCATTATTAAAAAAATATTGGGCCTATTTTATGGCTATTGACATTAAACATAATATTATAGGAAATTTTGAAAAACTAAACATAACAGCAATGAACCTTAGTAAAACTATTCAAAAGAAAATTGAATGGCTTTTACTTAGATGCTTAAATGTTTTTTATGAAGAAAAGAGTATTATAACGTGGATACTTAATTCTGACAGTTCTTTGTTAATAATATATTAGTGTTAAAGAAATAAGTACCAAAAGATTTATATTGATCAGTCAATCTGCGCAACGGTTGTTATTATAACGTTATCTAAATTTACCGTAAGATTTATTTTCAGATACCTGTATTCATGAAAATATACTAAACAGAGCAAATATTATGAATATCGGATGAAACAAATTGAGAATGAAAATCGATTTACAGTACATTTAGCATTCGTATTCGGTCGTTACTGGTAGTCGTTCTACTGACTTTTATTATGCTATGAGCTTCCTTGCTTCCGAAGAAGTTGATTCCTAGGCAGATGGGGGAACTACATACAGTCTTATCTCTAATAGTTGGTCGCGTTACGTCAAACCCAGCCGACAGATTACAATTAACATTGAATTGACATGATCCGACCAAATTGCGTTGGTCTGTCTGCGTAGGAATCAATTTCCTCGATGGTACCATAAATTTACCGATCAAAAGTGTGAGAAAAAACCTCTCGAAAAGTGTACAGAAATATTTCAAGTCTTATTATCAACTTGTTATCAACGTCGTCTTAATATATTCAATCTCTTGAATACAATCTATACAGGGTGTAACAAAGGTACAGGATTTACCTTGTAGATAGTTCACTGTGAAAGTAACAGCGCTGAAAGGCCAATTTTTTTTCACTTTTGTATGGGTAAACTCGTGACGCTCGGGCCCTTGCCCGTACAAAAGTGAAAAAAAATTTGGTGTTTCAGTGCTGCTACTTTCACAGTGAACTCTCTACAAGGAACACATACACACCCTAAAGTGTTATCACTTAGTTTTGTTACACCCTGTATAAAACACTAATCATTATTTCATGGCACAGTATTCGTATGACGAAACTAATACTAATACGAGAACTTGCAGCATTGGGACGAACATTTAGTATAGAAACTACAATTCTTGGAAATTCTCTCGAAGAACGTTTGTATGGCTCGGTTAGGTCCTTAGCGAGCGAAACACATTCAAACTCTAATATTTTCCTATCCCTCAACAAAGAAAGTTTCGCTGCGGTTGTGTTCGTGTGAGACGCCGTTATAGTTATATCTTTGTTATAAATGCGACGGTATTGTAGCTCTAAGAAATTAAAATATGTAACTTGCATGTTTTGAAAAGATATAATTTATAAAATCACCAAAGTTGGTCCTCCGAGCCGGATGCGAAATACAAGCCAAATATGGAATTTAGGACTAAAGGTAATCGTTTGCTAATGTGGTAGGCTAAATATTTAACGCCCTGAGTATCCTCAATCGCTTCAGATTTTACATTTAGCTAGATTCGTAACGAATTCAACAGGGTGTCGAATTTACTGGTCCTTCGAGCCGGATACTTACTGTGCGCGGTGAGGCGGCGCGCGCGACGACACAGCAGCAGCGCTAGGGCCAGCAGCAGCAGCAACGCAACAGCACCCGCCACGCCGCCCGTCAGCAGCGCGCTAGGCGCCCGTTCCGCTGTCGGCGCGCTTGTGCTGCTCGCGACTGTGACGCTCGCGTTGCCGGATGATGAGCGTTGCGTCTTCGCCACCTATATGACATAAGATTTTATGCATCAGCCTAAAAAGTACCTAAGAGTAGTACCTAAAAAGTCACCTTCAACAGTGACGTACTCGGGTTTTTAACTACATTAATACAGACATTTTCATATGTGTAGCAGGAGTAAATGCCGGGCATTTGTCTTATTCAGACGACTATATTTCAGTTTAAAGTAAAAAGACTGATACATATAAACCTTCTTAAACTAACTAAAGTCTTAGCAGACTATAAGCTGCAATCAGTCTGGAGCAGCCTAACATCTTGCCAGACTATTTACTAATAATGACGTTTTGTGAGTAATGAAAAATTACTCACAAAACGTCGCCAATCTATAATATTATAACAAAATTGCATCAAATCAAGATGGTGTCTCACCAAAATGGCGCTAAACTACTCAACAAAAGGCGGCTCACCAAAATGGCACGAGTCAACTACTAAACAAAATGGCGCCCAATAATCAAGATGGCGTCTTACCAAAATGGCGCTAAACTCCGACGGCGCCTGAGCGGTGTACGCCTGTATCTTCAACTCGTACGCCGTGTCCGAGGTCAGATGGTCTAACACCAGTGTCCTCGCGTCTCCTCCCACGGTGACCTTCTCGTATGACCCCGCGGAGGACACCGCTCGGAAGTAGACGTAGAAACCCTCTGCTTCAACTCCACCGTCACTGGACCACTGCAAAAGACGTCATATTTATTTAAGGCTGTCATCGTATAAAATATTTCGCACGCGAAGTAATGAGGGTTTTGAAATTCTATTTGGCGCCAGGTGCCGCTATGCAGCCTTCGGGTGTATCCTGTCAAATTGCTGTCATATGTCACGATATAGCTTTTATGTGTCACGACTCACGATATAGCTATCATAATATGTACATATTTGACACAGAAGACCCTTAGCTCCATCTGGTGGCAAATGAATTACCGAAAACCCTCATTTCGTGCGATATTTAGCGTCATCTAAAAATTGCGATTATTTTCGCTTTTTGCAAAGAACTGACCACGCGACGTTAAGGGTCAAGGCAGAAATAAAAAACTTTTGAAAAGACATACTAAATAACATTACGTAACGTTATTTACGCTCTTCGTAGCGCTTACATAAAACAGCTGAATAAATTGAAATCATATTGTAAAGATTAAAGAGACTTTTTATTTACATCAAAGCTGCAAGTTTCTGTGAGGTTAATGATCCCAGAACTAAACGGGGTGCATTTTTATTTAGGGCCTGTATCACCACTTCCTGATAAGTGTCGGATAGGCTATCCACAACTTAACTTGACAGATGTATGCAGTACCTATCTGTCAAATAAGTTGTGGAAAGCTAAATATCCGGCACTTTATCGGGAAGTGGTGAAACAGGCCGTTAGTCTAATTTTTAAATTCGTCACTTATTTACCTATCATACACGTTTCCACAAAAATTCATAACGAGACTATTTTAAGCTGTCGCGACACGGTAAAGTGAAAGCCCGCCTAATAAAACCTTTTTAAAAGGCCGAAATGTATTTCCCGCGTTCCGTTTCATTTATTCAATGTCTAAACAATGACAGTGACGTCGCTCTGTGCAGTAATTGAATTTATGCTCCCCAAACTATTTCCTGACACTTTTATAGAACGTATTTTAAATTGAAATTGAATATTTTGTACCTGGAAAAGTGACCTTCCACCAATTTGGCGTATATTTCATTTTTCGATCACTCCGCTTGACGAATCGTAAATTCGGATTTTGTCAAATTCAACCACGGTCAGTGGTTTTCGATAAGTGTTTTACATACGTCGTCCGTCATTTGTAAAGAAAGTGTGATGCCGTTTTCGAGATAGAAACAATTAGAAAAAGAAAATACTTAGAAACAAAACCACAGTTTTACCTGAGACTAAGGGCCTGTTTCACCGCTTCCTGATAAGGCTATCCACCACTTAACTTGACACAGAGTATGGAGAATCTGTCATATAAGCCTATCGGGCACCTTATCAGAAAGAGGTGAAACAGGCCCTAAGCAAAATATATTTTCCTTAGGGCCTGTTTCATCGCTTCCTGATAAGGCTATCCACCACTTAACTTGACACATAGAGTATGGGGAATCTGCCAAATAAGCCTATCGGGCACCCTATCAGGAAACGGTGAAACAGGCCCTTAGTCTATGATTTTACTTAGAACTTCGCAGAACTTAATATGTATTCAGTATTCACCAATCACCGCTTTCATTAATTTCTTAGTCAACAAAACCATAAAATAACTATTACTTACATTGTAAATGATATACATAAGGCAAATACTTAGGTAAATATACGGGACCGGTCATGTTTTGCGATATCTAGTAATTAGTATATCTGTTACGGGTAATGCTAGAAGGTGGAGTAAACCTAGGTTTACCCGGGTTGACTTAGTATTACCCAAGTCTTTTGGGTAAAGTCCGAATAATAAGAAAATTAAATTTTAATTCGGGGTTTACCCATACTCACCTAGGTCTACCCAACTCTGGCTGGGCAATGTTAAAAATTTGTCCAATTAACTACTAAAATGAATATCCAAGGGTATTTTAAACATTTATTATTTAAAAAACATACAAAGGCGAACGTAATTTTTCGAAGAGCATAAACTTAATAGCTTCAATGGCAAAAACTAATTAGTGGTTATTGTAATTAAAATTGAAATTATTTATTTGAGCAAGATAAACTGCTGTGACATTTTGAATTGCACAAGTTTTCTGCAGCTTTGCATGAACACTTATTTGTAGCACATTTTGTTTTACAATTACACCTTTAACCCTGGCCTCCTGAAAGGGACTGTCATTAATTGCAAGCTGTCGTAAACTTTTTTTCTCGGGTGATATATTTTCTATATCAGTCAGTTTATCACGACAAACGGAAAACTGATTCCTTTAGAACATTTCCTCAATAGTATCGGGGGAACGCGGGCCCCCGAGTTTTATGCCACAGGCTCGAAAATTATGCAACACTTAACATTACCCAGCCAGAGTTGGGTAGACCTAGGTGAGTATGGGTAAACCCCGAATTAAAATTTATTTTTCTTATTATTCGGACTTTACCCAAAAGACTTGGGTAATACTAAGTCAACCCGGGTAAACCTAGGTTTACTTCACCTTCTAGCATTACCCGTAACATATCTACGCGATTCTTAAGCCACTTAGCGACACCTTTGTCAAATCCCATACATTTTCGGACTTAACTATTAAAATTAATGATTTTTTTACGATAACGATGGCAAATATACTCACAGTCCAATTCAGTTGTATGCTGTGCGGAGACAACGCAGTGGCCTTGTCCAAAACCGGCACCTTGGGTTTCTGAAAGCCTCCCCTCTGTAGGTAAAACTTGTTACTGCTTCGACCCATCTTGTTGTCTTGGTTCGAATAGACGGCGGCTATTCGAAATCTAGAAAATACCACACATAGGTAGGTAAACAAAATTTAAAAAACCTCTTCCAAAAACTACCGAACGGATTTTTTGTAGTATGGTAGTAGTTTATTATTATTTTTCAGAACACATACACACAGCGTAGTTAAAGTTTGCTCCAAACAGGTAACACAGTTAATACATTTTAATGTCATTATTATAATTTCAGTCTCAAACTTCCTGATTATTTACTCTACGGTAATGTAATTATTTGCCTTGTACAATATCATAATAAAAGCTTCCAAGTTAAATTAGTATTTCTGTCGATCTCGTAACAAAAACAATCTGCTGTTATTTAAGGCTGTTTTAGTGCCATGCCATGTTGGAAAGTGATGGATCAATACTGAAAGCAATAATGATTATTATAATGACCCAACGTTGAAAAGGACCTTATGATGAAGATAGTTACATTCAAAATTTAGGGTGAAGCCAAACGAGCGTAATTTTGTGAGTTGTGAGTTGTGAGTCGCAGAATTTCGGTTGCGTAAATTATTTTTCATATAAACCACACGCACGTGAAAAAAATACGGACGGAGCGTTATACTATAAAGAGGTGAAGCATGCAAGGTACGACAATTTCGTTTATTGTACAATGATTGTACACGTGACCGACACTCACACACGCAACTAGGTACTACAAACCGCTGTCATTGTACATTGAATGACGGCGCCAATGACACGCACACATCCTACGCGGGCGGCCATTACTATGCTTCACTCGTGATTAGACAAGGTTACGTCCACGTCCGTATTTTTTTTACGTCCGTGATAAACCATGACTCACAAAATTACGCTCGTGTGAATCAAACAGGACTTTTGTATGAAACTGAATGCCGAAATTCTACGACTCACAACTCACAAATCACGCTCGTTTGGCTTCGCCCTTAAGATCGCGTTATGAAAATCGAAGACAACAAAAATACAATAAAAAATATAAATAACTAGATGATGCCCGCGACTCCGTTGCGCCAAAATTCGTTTATCGCGCGGGAACCGTACATTTTTCCGGGATAAAAAGTATCCTATGTCCTTTCTCGGAACTCAAAGTGTCTTCATGCCAAATTTCAGCAAAATCGGTTCAGCGGTTCGAGCGTGAAGAGGTAACAGACAGACAGACAGACAGACAGACAGACAGACAGACAGACAGACAGACGGACAGACAGACAGACACACTTTCGCATTTATAATATTAGTAAGTAAGTATGGATTGTTTTTCGAAATATCGACACGAGCTTGAAGACAATTCAGTAAGGTCAAAAATGTCATTTCTTATTCGCCACCAAAAGGTTTAAGAACCGCTGTCCTAACACACGAAAATTAATTTCCACCTTTTTTACTTCTAACAAACTACTAAAACAAGCTGTTAAGACATCCGAAAACGTATGTCATTACCGACACGACGTAAAGTTTCGGTAGTAAAACGTACACGTAGTTTTACGGCGGTGAAAGAAACACACAAGTATGTAAAATGATTTGCGGAGCTCCCGAACTTAGTTTAAGTAGATTCGTGCTTCCTTTACACGAGTGGTTAAACCGTTTTAGTTATAAGTGGTATAAAGTAAGGAAAAAGGATTAAATAAGGGCCTAATCACACGGAGACGCGACGATGCATGAACTATGAAGTTTCTTTGTTGGAAGAATTTTTTTAAATCCGCAAAGCTGCATAGAATTTATTACATATCATGTTCAAGCATCATCGCGTCGCATCAATTCTTCACTATAGGATATTTATAGATGATGCCAAAATATCTTTTATTATCCATACTAGTATTATAAATGCGAAAGTGTGTCTGTCTGTCTGTCTGTCTGTTACCTCTTCACGCCTAAACCGCTGAACCGATTTTGCTGAAATTTGGTATGGGCATACTTTGAGTCCCGGGAAAGGACATAGGATACTTTTTATCCCGGAAAAAAGTAAGGTTCCCGCGCGATAAACGAATTTTCGCGCAATGAAGTTGCGGGCGTCATCTAGTAATATAATATTAGCTTGATAATTATGCCAAAAGTAGCCATTATTATTAGGCTTATTTTCACAAAGTATACTTTGAGTGAATGAAATAAATACCACGACTTTCATACGGCGGAAACGGCGGAAGGCTTTCATTGTTATCCGCTAAAGCTGCTTTGAAGGTTAGAATGCCGGTTTCCTATGAGGCTGTCGTTTCCGGTCGACCCATTCGAGCCGAAGCATACTCACTTGTAATATCTGTCCGGGATGAGTCCATCCACTTGGAAGGAGTGTATGTATGAGGCGATGTCGGTGTTCGCGGTGTGCCATTGCACGTTGCTATTGTTGGACACCTCGCGGTATTGCACCTGAAATGACAATGTCTTTACAGTCCTACAAGGATATTTTGACACGGAATTACAATGCCATCTTGTAAAACGAAATCTTGTAAGTGTGTCTAGATAATATCGTTTCAAATGAACTGTTACTTGTTGTTGGATACCTCGCGGTATTGCACCTGAAATGACAAATTGCTACAAGGATCTTTTGACGTGATTCCATCTTGTAAAACGCCATCTTGTGACGCGCTATAAGATATCATAGGATAGCGATCATTTTGCGTCCACACTAGCAATCATGATACGCTTCGATGCTACGCGACGGAGATCTGAGGGCGTAGACAAGTGGCAAGCGATTATCGTAAACGCCAACAAAATGTATGGGATTTGACATTAGAATTCACTAGCGAAGCGTTGACTTATGTCAAATCGCATACATTTTGTTGGCGTTTACGATAATCGCTTGCTACTTGTCTAGTAGGGCTGATGTGCGATCATGATGTGCACAAATGTGGACAAAGCCATAGATTTCAATGTACCATTGCTTGTTGTTGTTGGATACCTCACGGCATCGCAACTGAATCTTGCTATCTATCTTAATCTTGATTGAGAACTAAATGAATCTTATATCTTTAAACGAGCAATTCTTGTATATATATATATATCTCTCAGATCTCGGAATCGGCTCCAACAATATTCATGAAATTTAGTATATAGGGGGTTTCGGGGGCGATAAATCGATCTAGCTAGGAATCATTTTTAGAAAATGTCATTTTATTCGTGTTTTATCGAATACCGAGCAAAGCTCGGTCAAATAGCTAGTGTCTTTTTAATCACGCAACTGCTGGTGACAGAGCTTTGCTTTAATTCCCCTTGACAATATCTTTAAAGGGCAAAAAGATACATGTAGAACGTTATGTAGATGTAAACGTATCTGTTCAGAATAATTTTACCTCCACAGGACACTTATGTCAATGACTAGTAATCCTAGGTAAGTTACCTTATAGAAGAATATAGGCAGGCCGTGGTTGGCGTGTGTCCAGGATACCATGACGCTGTCGTCGGACAGCCGGGTCACGTTCGGACGGGACGGCGGTACGAGAATCGCTGGAAATTAAATTACTGTTATTCTATTTAACCCCCGACATAATGAGCAATGTTATAAGTTTGCCGTGTCTGAGGCCCGTATAATAATAGTCAGTACTTAAGATGCGACCCGGTCTCAAGACGCGGTTCGGTTCTGTGATTGGTCCAAATTTTGACAGCCAACCAATCACAGAGCCTGAACCGTGTCTTGAGACCGAGATGCATCTTGAGTACTATTTATACGGGCCTACGTGTGTTTGTCCGAAGCATCGCAGCATCAAAACGCATGGACCGACTTTAATCTAGTTTTTTTTTTTTGCTTTAAGCTGAAATTTTCGAAAGTGTTCTTTACCATATTTTATCATCAGCTGGCGCACAGGAGAATTTCACGGGTTTATTTAAAACGAGATGACGCCCGCAACTCCGTCGCGTCTAAATTCGTTTATCGCACTGTAACCGTACATTATTATCCCAGAAAGGGATAAAAAGTTTCCTTTATCCTTTCCTGGGACTCAAATTATCTCAATACCAAATTTCAGCAAAATCGGTTCAGCGGTTTGGGCGTGAAGAAGTAACGGACAGACACTTTTGCATTTACGATATTAGTATGGATTTCTCAATTTATAATTCTTTACTGAATAATTAGTTACATGGTGTACAATATTTAAGTTTTGCCAAAGGAGCTTGGCAATCTCCGTTTGATGAATGATCCTGAAAAGATGGCGCGATGAGCTGGAAGCATATACCAGCCAGGCTGGCCAGCGATGGCGCGGGAGCGAGGACAATGGAAGACCTTGGGCGAGGCCTTTGCCCAGCAGTGGAACAGCATAGGCTAGAAAGAAAGAAAGAAAGGAATGAACCTTACCTTTATGTTTCCTTGTATTTTTCCTGTTGTGTCGTTTCGGCGGTTGCGACGGTATGTACAAAGTTTTGGGTGCTTCCACGGAGAATTCCTGCATAAATATAACAAAATTTTAGCAATTACAATTGGTCGGATTATAATTTAATTACTAACAAATAAAACGAAACTTCAATGATTACTTAACTTTTATTATATAAAGATTTTGACATAAATTCTACATTCTTTATAAATTAATCCTACTAATATTATAAAGGCGAAAGTCTGTGAGGATGTATGTATGGATGTTTGTTACTCTTTCACGCAAAAACTACTAAACGGATTTTAATGAAACTTTACAATAATATAGCTTATACATCAGAATAACACAGGCTACAATTTTAACCGACTTTCAAAATGGAGGAGGTGTTATGTTCGTTTATTTATGTTTAACGATGACTCCGCCATTTGTGAACCGATTTTGAATTTTTTTTCTTTTGGTGTATAGGGTATCTACTAATATTATAAAGGCGAAAGTTTGTGAGGATGTATGTATGGATTAACGATTACTCCGTCATTTGTGAACCGGTTTTGAAATTTTTTCTTTTGGTGTTTAGGATCATCCCAATCATCCCAATTTAGTACTTACCACGTTCACAAAAGTGGTGACCTGATGAAGGGATCCATTAGTAATCAAGGGAACTCCTCAAAATTTATATGGAAACATGTGGTGACTTCGGTTTCGTGAGAAGTATTCGAAGCATAATAATAATATGCTACCAACAAGTAAGATTTTGCACCGAAGTAT
This sequence comes from Lysandra bellargus, assembly GCA_905333045.1. Classification (NCBI taxonomy): domain Eukaryota; kingdom Metazoa; phylum Arthropoda; class Insecta; order Lepidoptera; family Lycaenidae; genus Lysandra; species Lysandra bellargus. Next base: position 4,942,061 of record HG995354.1, read on the forward strand.
ATCATGGTTCAGAAGGTGCTGAGGAAACTCCTGACTCTTTATAGATACAAGTTTGGGAGTTTCGATGTTGTTTTAAGAACGGAAAGCAGATGCTACTATGCAAATTACATTTCATCATCATCATCATCATCACTACCATATTATACTCACAAAGTCACAAACTCACATACTTTCGCCTTTATAATATTAGTAGGATTATATGGTCATAGTATTTTAGATCAAGACCATATAATTCTATAAATCGAGAAATACACTAATCTCAGGATCTACTGGACACTGTATTAGATAGCTCATTTATCGAGGAAGGCTGTAATATATTTATTATAACGCTAAGAATAATAGGACCAAAGAAACAGATGAAAATGTGGAAAAACCGGGAAAAATGTTAAAAAGGGTTTATCTCACGAACTACTGGAGCATTTTTTATATTATTTGGCACAGATATAGAGTAGAAGATATAGAGTGAAGGGTCATAAGCTTTTTTTTGCGGGAAAATGTACGGTTTTCGTAAAATTCCTAATTGACGCGGGCGAAGCCGCGCGGGACATCTAGTCGTCCAATATCTCTGAGTGCGCCCTAAATACAATATTCAGGTTAGATAGCAAATATAGTTCACCTAAATTATTAGGGTGACAGTTTCATTTAACCAAGTTTTACTTTTCCAAGAAACACAGGTTTAACAAGCCCTTGAGTGGAAATATAGGTCACACTTGCACTCAAGACGCCAAGGTAAAAGATATAAAAGAATATGGCAGCTGAATTAAACCGAATTAAACAAGATTACTATCCTATATTGAGGTCAAATTTATCTTTAGGTTTACTCAGTTTCAAAGTCTCTCTCCTCACACTTTCTCTATGACTACTGACGCTCTCTCCCACCTTCATCTCTCCCTCTCACTTTCCCTATATTTCCCTCTCTCTTTCTATCTCTGTCTGTCCTTCTCTTTCCCTCTCTGTGACTCGACTTTCGCTCCTCACACTTTCTCTATTACTACTCACACTCTCTGTGTCTCCTCATACTCTATATCTATCTCTCTCCCTTCCTCTCTATCTCACTCCCTCTTTCTCTCCCCTCTTCCCTCTCTCCCTCCCTCTCCCCTCTTCCATCTCTTTTCTCTCTATTTACCTGATCAGAGATCTGCACGGGCACCACACTCAGTATGGCCGCATCGTATCCACAACCCAGGTCGTTACAAGCGAAGCACTGGACTATACCAGCATGCCGCTTCTCCACACGGTCTATGAATAGGTCTGAGTCTGAAACAATGAAAAATAATGTGTAAAAGTTATAAGTTTTTTTTTTATATATGAAATTAGGGGGGAAAACGAGCAAATAGTAACCTAATGGAAAGCAACTACCGTCGCCCATGGACACTCGCAACGTCAGAAGAGTTGCAGGTGTATTGCCGGCCTTTTAAGAGAGCCGCTTGCTTATAAATACGCTTTCTTCTTGAAGGTTTGCAGTTCGTATTGGTCCGAAAATATTACTGGCGACAATTCGTTAGAGAATTTTACTGTGCGTGGCAGAAAGTGATACGCTAATTACTAACAAATAGTAAAAATATATTTTGATCATAATAATATTATGTTATTTGGTATTTCCCATTTACTATTTCTAGGTCAGATGATAGCAAAATCGAGAAGTGGCAATATACTTAGTACTTACGTTACAATAAGATTTTAGGTCTTATGTTGACCGTCCTAAACGTTTTAAGCTCATGTTAATCTACATTTTAGAGAACATCTCTTATTTGCCATCTTTGGGACGAAAATTTTTAGGGGGCACTTAGAAATGTCTACGAACTGTCAAATTATTCATTAATTTAATGCTAAGTAATCATCAAACCTCTCTGAATGCGGTCGTAAATCAGTAACAAAACGGTGATTTAAGCACGCTCCCAAAGCGATGACAACGATATATTTTATCTAGATATGTCTTTTATCAACATAAATGTACTCCCGAGTCCGGAATTTCGTACGCTCAGCGGAAATCGAGTTAAACTTGTTATTTACGTGCGAGCAAACCGAGCGAATATTTTTTGCTAACAAGATTATAGTAATGTATCATCGTTACGAGTTTTTGTTTAGAATTGTTAAGCATTAAGCTGTGCTAAGTGTTGTAGAACGCTAGATTCGTGAATAGGATATATCATATAATAAGAGTTATCCATACTAAAAGATAATATAAATATTGTTGGCATTGTTCGGAATCATACCACCTGCAACTTTTCGCCATCGTCCCACGCGAAAAACATGCCATCCTCATCACCTTGATGAGTGGCAGTCTTCCACAGTGCGTTTTTCGCGTAACTTTCTGCCGCGCACTGTAAAACTCTGGAACGAACTGCACCAGCAGTATTTCCGGACCTATACGACCTGCAAACCTTCAAGAAAAGAGCGTATTTCTTCTGAAAAGGCCGGCAACGCGCCTGCAGCTCTTCTGATGTTGCGAGTGTCCATGGGCGACGGTAGTTGCTTTCCATCAGGCGACCCGTTTGCTCGTTTGCCCCCAAATTTAATAAAAATAATAAAAAATATATTATAAATGCGAAAATGTGTCAGTCTGTTTACTGTTACATCATCACGCCTAAGCGGTAAAACTCCTGTACCAATAACAATTGTTCTGGGGCATAGGAATGCTTTATACCCCGGAAAATGTACGGTTCCCGCGTGAGAAACGAACTTTGGCGCAACGGAGTTGCGAGCGTCATTTATTACGAGATATTAAATCACACGAGGTTGTTTGCAACATCTTTAAACAAATAAACGGAAATATTTCAGCTGATGTCTGACAATAATGAACTATTGCTAAGAACACATTGTGCCATATTTAAAACAAAACAAAATACATCAAAATCGGTCCACCCGTTTAGGGCTGGTTTGCACGTATTAAGTAGATAAGTAATTAACTAAATTTTAACTTAATTTTAAGATGTTAATTGCGTGTAAACACAAAATTTAGTACCAAGTTAAAATTTAGTAAGTCCTAAGCTAGATGACAATTAGAATTTAGTTACTACTTATTTACTTAATACGTGTAAACCAGCCATTAGATGCCACGTTGCCACGGGCAGAGTGCAGACACACAAACAGTCAAACTTATAAAACCCGTCTTTTTTACCTCCGGTTAAAAATAAAGCCATGAACAACTCTTTTGCTAGTGACAACAGAAGGGCAAGATTTAATCAGAGTGATGACAATTTTACACCAGCAAAAGGCGTTAAACAAAAAATATTATCTGTATAATAGGAGCGAAAAATAGAGAGCTTTAGCGAGTTGACAACCGTCCAGCCCGAGTCCCGACGTCTACATATAACAAACTAATTTCTACTTAAACGACCACATATTTTGTTAGTGAATGTATGAACGATTCTTATTCTTTTAGTCTATTCGTGTTAAAAAGACACAATGAGGTAACTCACAAACATTACGGCGGGATAAAAACAAAACAAGTGTTGTACAAAATTAATTTAAGAAGCAGTTTAAGACGAGTTAGTGTTGCAACTTCCATACCACAGAGCTATGAATGAAAAATAATTGTTATATTATAACAAAAATAGAATAAGATGGCAACTGCTGTTAGTGACCTTTCTAGCGAGTGCGAGCATTTTTCACGTGGCACCAAGCCACGTCAAAAATGTTCGCACAGGATTCAGTTAATTTGAAAATGATAATTTAAATCTTATTAAGACACAGACTATTATAGATTCATTGAAAAACCTTTTCGTGTGATAATCGTCAACTTTTTGTGACTTAAAAAAGATTTACTGCAAACATTTTTCGTCAAGTCAATCAATTCAAAAAAATTCCCGACAAAATTAAGCAGGCCTGTCATAGTTAAGTACACCTACTAGATGTAATATAAGGTACACGTTACCACGCAACGTTAAATCTGTTCCTATTAGGTCAATTGCACAGGCCACAGGTACATTCGGTATGACCTAACGCTTCATATATGACAGAAGCTCAGAAACCCACGCCAAAGCCTCCAAGTCCAACGTTAATTGCCAATTAGCCCTGCTTCTAATTGAAGCGTCCTTAGTACAGTCCTAATCATCACGTGCTTCCGGAAATCTTGCCATATATCGAGCCGAAAAGGTTTCATAACCTAGTAGGTCCGCTTTCGAAATTTGAAACCGATTCGGAAGTAATTCAAAACAGGGCTGTTGCGAATATCAGCATCAGCATCAGCTGATCATCAGCTTCATTTTCCACATCAGCATCTGCATTGATCGTTGCTGATGCTGACGCTGATGTTCGAGTCACAACATGTGTGACTCAAACATCAGATGGGTGTAGTCGTTGTCTTGTGTCGCTGTCGCTTGCGAATTTTGTCCAATCATAAGAATAATATGACACGTATTTAACAAGTGAAACAGAAAATCAAGCTTGAAATTGGGATTGATTAAGAAAACGTATAATATTTATATAATGTGTCCCGACATCGGTGTCCGATCCTTTAATGTAGTGATGTAGGTAGGTATGTCATATTTTATCGACAAATTGGCTCTCAAATTTTTTCTCTCTCTCACGGTTGTAAAATGGCAGCCATTTTAGTTTTTCCCGGGCTTTCACACCACTGACCTCCATTATACAAGTACGCTGGACTGATGATACCCCCCCCCCCCCCATTTTGTGCCTATTTGAAACGGAATCAGCTCCCCCAATATTCGGGGAGGGAACTAAATCTGGCGTAACTTGCTCAATCGCTATTGGTTGAAGAAACCACAGATAATAGTTTACCTCCATGGTAGAAACTAGTGTTAGTTCCAAGTACTCCCACTACTGCTATCAGCGCCAATTTTTACGTCAAATTTGGTTCTCTTCCCGAATATTGGGGGAGCTGATTCCGCTTCAAATAGGCACAAAAAATAGCTGTCATTTCAAAGGGTATCATTAGTCCAGCGTACTTGTATAATGGTCAGTGTTTCACACGAATCTGACCAATTCTTCTCATATATAAATATCCTATAAAGATAAAAAGGTCTCATTTTAGCTAAACTTGTGAACTACGCTTACACAGGCAATAATATGTTATGAATTTCATCATAATAATGAGCATATTTTAGGGAAAAAACATAAAATCAGCATCAGCATCGGCATCCGCTGATGTCTATTACAAAAAATCTGCATCAGCATCAGCATCCGCTGATGTGACAAAATTATGCATCAGCAACAACCCTGATTCAAAATGTGGGGTTCTAGCCTATGTTCCAAAATATAACCCAGTAAACTGTCTAATGCACAAGACATGATTAATTGTCCTTCGCCATTATGTTCTGATGCGACAACTGTGACATATTATAATGACGCCGCAATCCGAAATATACGCCATTGCAATCATTGGCGTACATTTCGGAACAAAATCAAAAGTATGACGTCGATTCTAGATATCATTATACTGAGTTGTGTTTCAGAACTTACTGTCATGTCTACGAGTTCCCTGCATCTATAGCCCAAACTAAATTTATTTTGTTTACAAGCTAGTGACTCAGGTAGCTGAAGTTAACAGAGCCTTGTAAGAAGTTTGTTCTAGATCTCCATGAATAGTCTTTATATTAAGACCGGATTCGCTTTTGTATTTCAAATAAATTATGAAACTTCACAGCGATGGTGTTACTTTAAGTTTATGCAGTATTTTACAAAATTTCTTAACTCAGATATTTCAATTTCTTGTTCTTAAGACGTTATGTCTTAAAGCCAATACACCAAAAGGACAAATTGTAATTCTATAGTCAAGAAAAAATTATGCACAATTATAATTTTGAATACATTGATTTGTAATGCCTGACTCCGTGAGATTTAACGGTTAACTTTTACATATTGAAAAGCTACGAATAATAAAAACTAAGGAATTGTAACTCCTATACTATAACCGTTTTAAATTTGGTTCCTTTTGATCTGTCATGTAACGTCAGCCTAGTACTGCTCAAGGTCACCTAAATATTGCAAATGTATTGAAATGTGTACCTAAGGTACACTTTTTTGACAAGTATTGTGGAGCATGTTTTTTGACGGAGTTACTTTTCCTTAGTTTTTATTATTCGTAGTTGTTGAAAAGGATGAAAAAAAATGTATAGAGCTTACGTGATACGTCAAAGTCTAAATTAAGTTGTTAATTTTTTTTCTTTACCTCATCTAAAAATATTTCAATAAAAATTAAAGGTGCCTCTATATTTTGTATTAGCATTGGTCAAAAAAATAACTTTTCATCCTCTGAAAATAACACCTCAAAATCTCGGCTTACAGACATGCCGCCGCGCGAATCGAACACAATATTTTGTACACAAAATCAACACTTCATTCCAAAACCTATTATTGGTCGTGTGTACGGCATTTCGTGATTATGCCCGTGCCACTGTAATCCGATGCGTATTCGGCCGAATATTTGGGCGCATTATTCAAAATGCCGTTTGCATGCACTATAAGATTATTTTGGCTCATTTGACGATTCGGAATTTGGACGTGGGATCGTTCAATATTCATCTGTTTACGGAGCTTCATTTTCAGATCAATTAGTGATTAAACTGCTCAAATGTTTCGTCTTAGTTACTTTTATTTTATTTTTACTGTGTGTTAAGAAGAGAGAAGGGAAAGTAGAGTTAAGAAGAGAGTAAAAGTAAAAATTTTAATTTTGAGTAAAACGCATAAAATAGCATGCTACCGCTGCGCTAATATACAATTATTTTCTGGAATAATACATTGAATGAATTTGTATATATCGTTAAAAACTGTTCAATTTCATTAAGAAGCTTATAAGCTCTATCTAGATGAAGATGCAAGTATGACGTAATATATTAAGCTATTATGTATGTTTAGTAATACCATGGTCTCTGGTAATACATAGTAAATAATGTATGTAATTATAGCTATAATTTTGGCACTTATCTAAATAGATAAATAAAGTACCTGTAGTTCTTATCCCTTTTCCAGTCTTTATAGCTTCCGCGTTTAGGAGCCAGTGGACGAGGGGTTTGGGTGTACCATGGGGAACACCACATGACACATGAGCTGTGTCACCTTCGCTGGCGTTGACGCTGCTGGCTGTCCCCTCCCAACTTGGCGGTTGCAGAGATATTGCCTTCCAGGAACGACTGACTCCGCTTGTTGATGATGAGGAGCACGTGTATATACCCTGGAAGTTTGGGAGTGTTTACTAGGTACCATCGAGGAAATTGATTCCTAAGCAGTTGACTGACCTATCGGCTATCACCTACGTCATGTGGTATATTTATGTCAATTAAATATGTTGGCTGTGATCGGTCGGATGGGTTTGACTTAACGCAACCAAATTACTTCCGTCATCTAGTCTGCCTAGGAATCAACTTTTTTCATAGTAGCTGAAGAAGCAGAGGTTGTGGGTTCGATTCCCGCGTTGAAAACACGTTATGTATTTTCATATTTGGTTAGGACAATGCAGGCTGATCGCCTGATTGTCTGACAAGTCTGGTGCATGCGACCAATGAGCATGTGAAAAGTCGGTACTGTGCCTTATGTCACGCCATTCGTGTTGGTCTTCCGTCTTACTGGGTTATGAGGCACTATAAAATTACTTCCGCATAATGGCCAGCCACCGTCATGGGAGTTATTTTAGCTGAAAGTTTATTTAATAATAATAGTTTAAGAATTCAGAATTTGTTTCTGATCATGCTCAGAAATAATATAATTAAATGAACAAAAACGAAAGCATAATCAAGCTACCAGTGCTTTTACGGTAGTTCAGTAATGTATTTCAAAGAACCCATGTCAGAAAAACCTACCTCTTCCTCAGGCGTAAACGGCGCTACCACCAGCGTATGATCTCTCGACACCATCCGGTTGTCCCGATACCAGGTGACCTTGGGTGGTGGGGTCTCCACGACACCACACCATAGTCGCAGACTACCATCAGGACGGACGGACTTGGTGAGTGCTCCATCGCGGTCTATGGTGCCGACGTAGTCTTTGCTTTCGAGGAATCTGTAAAATAATATAATTATATTATTTGCTCTGGTAAATCTATCCCTTATCATCCCTTATATTAAGAACCTGGATATAAATAAAGTTTAAACCTAACGCTGATTAAAGTAACTTAAGATGATTTACGAAAAGATTATATTGTTCTTCACATAATATTATGTGATTAATAACTAAAAGATAAGACTGATTCCCGATTCTTCGAATTATGGATTAAAATTAGTAGATTGTAATTGTAAAAACCCTATAAAAGAGAATTATACAAGTTTAACATGTCTGCCTGTGTGTCTGTTCATGGCATAGTAGCATCCAAACGTATGGACCGGTTTTGATCTAGTTTTTTCTTTGTTTTGAAGCTTACATGATCAAGAACAATCAATTTTTGCTTTCATGTTGCTAACAGTTACTTATCTTCTAACAATTATTATTATCAATACATGTCCATGTTACACAAATTACCTGGTGCCACCGTTCCCCTCGTGCTGCACCTTCAAGAAGATCCTTTCTGGTAGATCCTCGGTCTGTCCACTCAGCTCGTTGGTGGCGGAACAGCCGTATGTCCCACTGTGGTCTGCCGTCGCGTTGTTGATGACCAGCACTCCGTGTGGCGTGTTCATGGGTTTGCGGGAACCCTGAGTATTTAGAAAATAGCATCAAGGTCTGCTTGCTCCAGTTAGGAGTTAGGCCAGGATTAGGATTATATCATGTCTACATTACGCAGAACGAAGTAGACAACATTAATATATTCATTGAACCCATTGCGAATTGGTCTAGAGTTGTAGTGTTGTAGAGATTGTTGAAAAAAAAATCTTCACTGCTACGAAGTATTTCTTTAGTTGTAAGTTTTACTTTAGTTAAAAGTTTCTGCGTCTTATTCTTATTTCTAACATATGTATTGAATATTGTATATTTTTACTTCACCCTTGAGTCTAATAATGACTCGGCGATTTCAAACACAAAAGAATTCAAAAGCTTACCTGACGTAGCTTGAAATTGACTTGAAAATGTGAGTAAAAAGTTAAACGCTGCCCGATTTGGAGACAATTAAGGAGCTCCCAAAATTGTCGGCTCGGAATAGAGGACCGCGGACTTATTGGAAAAGTCTTGACATAACTAAAACGGTTTTACCCGGACACTCCCATTATATGGCGCTTAGAACTTTTTACTTAATTGGGTCGTTTTAATTGAACGTAATTTGATAAGGAGATATCGCGGATGATGGATTCATTTAGATTACATCAAAAGACACTTGGGTCATTATTATTATACGATGTTGTTGGCTGCGAGTTGGTCCAACTTTCAGAACCAACTAGCTGAAGCACTCTAAGACTGGTATGGTAAAAAATCGTCTAATTTTAAAACAGAATTTAAAAAACTACCTTTTTGTAGGGAGCAACGAAGTTCTCTTCTCAAGGAATCTGCTTAGTATGAAATAGGAATAAGAGACAGTCTACTTGATGACATTCAGAGAAACTGACTCATAGGGAAATGGACCTATGTAATTTGGTTGAACAAACCGACAAATCGTGACTGACATTGCCTTCAGATAACTTGACCAAGATAACGTAGATATCCGCCATCCGCCTATGAATAAATTTAACCTGAGGTACAGGTAAGTAAGCAAAAAATCTGATCGCGTAAAATACAAATAAGATCCAATCTGCTTGACACAAAATAGAAATGGTCACTGTTAAGCATTTGTTTGTTGAGTTACGAATGCAGTCTTCAGTCTTGTTCTAAATGATCTAAAGAACATGACTGTACTGATAACTCAACACGATGTTTTTGTGGGATGATACACAAATGCTTAACAGTGTCCAAATAAGAGCAATAGCGCACTAGCGGCTAGGCCGCAGCGGCCAGGTTGCGGCGGCCATCGAGATACTAGATATCTATCTTAGTATGAAAACCGCCATAGACCACGCGCACCTGGCCGCCACGCGGCTAGCGTCCACACCTCAGCATTTAATAAGCTCTTTATGTTTTTTTTTTATATATTTCCTTACCTTCTCCTCTTTCCACCAGCTTAACACGGCTGGTGGTTCCGACAGTGGCTCCTTACAGTGCAACACCACATTGTTATGAAGTGGTGCTGTGACGACTCTCTTCTCTGGAACATTCCGGCTTAGATCCAGCTTGGCTATGGACAGCTTGGCCGGTATGGACACCAGGCTTATTGCGCCGTACCAAACCACGCACTGAAATGAAAATATTTGTTTATAGACTTTTCGTATCCAGGTGAATGTATATGTTACGGGTAATGCTAGAAGGTGGAGTAAACCTAGCAGTGGCGAAGCGTCCATATAACCCGATTCCCATCGGCTTCCCTTAGGGCTTAGAAAAATCGAATATATGGGCCAACGACATATTTATCTAATAAATATTTTACATACCTACTTAAAAAACTTTGAATTCACAATGTTATATGCAATAAATTTTTCTCTCACTTGAAATACATAGTTTGAATTAATAACTATCGCCTACAAATTTTAAAAGGCAATGCAATGTGCGGGCGCAGAGAATCAAATAAGCCGCAGGATTAGCGGCTTATTTCTCCATACAACGACAGTTCATAGTAAGCATCTGTCCTTTTCATTCCTGTGAACTGGTCGTCATGTTCTGTCTCGTTCTAGCACGCGCGATATATACTTGGAAATAACTCGATGCCCGACGAGTTATTACGGAGAAAGGTTAATTAGCAACGCACAAGTGCAAGCGAGATAGATGAGTCATGAAGTAAAATTGTTATGATTCGAATTTAAGAATGAATGTAGCGACATTATACTTTTGCTGGCGCGTAATACATTTTATTTTGGTAGGATTTTTTGTAATACGACTTTATTAAGAATGCCTTTAGCGGTACTAAATATGACAGGCGCGTAATACATTTTTATTTTGCTGGTTTTTAGATTGACATATTAATATGGCGGATAGTGTGTTTGTAAACAACATGTCGTTTGTTTTGTTTTGTCGAATTTAAATTTTGTTTTAGCGTTAGAACTTAGAAGAGTGTCGTGAATTAAATTAATTTATATTGTGACTTGTGAATTGTGAGTCGTACGACGTAATCGTGTAGTTCGGAAAATATGGCATTAATTCAGAAAGACTGTTGTCTGACAGATTATATTTTGCTGTCGAAGGAAACTTTGTTTTCCAAACTTAGTTTTGAAAATTAAAAGCATGTCATTCAATTATAAATTACCAAAATTGGTAAGTAGATTTTTTACTTCGGCTTCCCTTCTCAAAATATTCACCCCTCGCCACTGAAACCTAGGTTTACCCGAGTTGACTTAGTATTACCCAAGTATTTTGTTTAAAGTCCGAATAATAAGAAAAATAAAATTTAACTCAGGGTTTACCCATACTCACCTAGGTCTACCCAACTCTGGCTGGGCAATGTTAAAAATTTGTCCAATTAAGTACTAAAATGAATATCCAAGGGTATTTTTAACCGACTTACAAAAAACGAGGAGGTTATATGTTCGGCTGTGGATATTATTATTTTTTTTATGTTCAACGATTACTCCGCCGTTTGTGAACCGATTTTCGAAATTTTTGTTTTGTTGTATTAGGTTTCACTCCAATTTGGTGCCATGTTCACAAAAGTGGTGACCTGATGATGGGATCCATGAGTGATCGAGGGAACTCCTCGAAATTTATATGGAAACATATGGTGATTTTGGTTTTATGAGAAGCATCCTAAGCATATGCTACCAAAACGCAAGATTTTGCACCGAGGTATACTATGGTTCCGAAGCTACTAAGAGAACTCCGGATTCCTTATAGATACAAGTTTGGGAGTTTAGGCGCTGTTTTAAGAACTAAAAGCATATGCTACTATGCAAATTACATTCATCATCATCATCATCATCATCATCATCATCATCATCATCATCATCATTACCACGTCAGGGTCACCAATGTCACCAAATTCAACCTTATCTCCAGAGCATAAAGCACACATTTGACATTACTCCTGAGAAGTTAAAGTTGCTTCGATAATGTAACATTCTGTTTCACTTCGCCGAGATATTCTGAAAAATAACCTAATTTCAACCTTTTGCATTGCGTTTAGCGTTTATAGTATAATAACGCATCGCATCGCATATCTGCCAGGGCTGTCAAGCAAGCGGCGCGGCGGCGCGGGCGCGGGCCGGGTACTGTGCAAAGAATACAAATTACTCACGGAGGTACTATGCGCGCTGCGTGTCCGACAAGTCGAGCGAGTGCCAGCCTATTGAAACTAGTCCGGTGACCGGCTACTTAGCGCGTCACACGTGTTCACTTCGATTTTTTTAATGTATTGTTTAAAATTATCTGCAGGCTGCAGCTGATATTATAATATTTTGTAAGTGTAACTGTAATAAGATACGTAGAATAATATACAGGAGTATTATTCTACGTATAGTACGCGTTTGCTTACTAGGTAACTAAAAAGAGTGAAATTATTATTTTTAACAAAAAATTAAAACCGACTTCCAAGGTAAAACAATAATAACATCCTTATGATATGAACTAAAAAGTATTAAATAATTATTCCTATCTAATAGTGCCTTTTTCCGAAACTAAAACTCAACTATTTCTTCATAATTTTTAAGTCGGTGCCAGTTCCAAAAGTTTCAAATATTCTGTCAGAGAACAGAAGATTCATCTGGTATCTACTTCAAAATGATGAAGATTGAGTACAGAAATAGTTGAGTTTTCGCCGAATTCGGAAAAAGGCACTTTAAGATAGGAATAATTATTTAATACTTTTTAGTTCATATTATAAGGATGTTATTATTGTTTTACCTTGGAAGTCGGTTTTAATTTTTTGTTAAAAATTATAATAAACATTTATTATTTAAAAAAAACATACGAAGGCGAACGTAATTTCTCGAAGAACATAAACTTAATAGCTTCAATGGCAAAAACTAATAAGTGGTTGTTGTAATTAAAATTGAAATTATTTATTTGAGCAAGATAAACTGCTGTGACATTTGGAATTGCACAAGTTTTCTGCAGCTTTGCATGAACACTTATTTGTAGCACATTTTGTTTTACAATTACACCTTTAACCCTGGCCTCCTAAAAGCGACTGCCATTAATTGCAAGCTGTTGTAAGCTTTTTTTTTTTCGGGTGATATATTTTCTATATCAATCAGTTTATCATGACAAACGGAAAACTGATTCCTTGAGAACATTTCCTCAATAGTAACAGGGGAACGCAGGCCACTGAGTTTTATGCCACAGGCTCGAAAATTACGCAACACCTAACATTACCCAGCCAGAGTTGGGTAGACCTAGGTGAGTATGGGTAAACCCCAAAATAAAATTTATTTTTCTTATTATTCAGACTTTACCCAAAAGACTTGGGTAATACTAAGTCAACCCGCCTCCTAGCATTACCCGAAACATATAGACAACTAGATGACGCCCGCAACTCGGTTGCGCCAAAATACATTTATCGCGAGGGAATCGCGAGTATATCCATACAAAATATCAGCATAATCTGCTCAGCGGTTTGGGCGTAAAGAAGTAACAGACAGACACACTATCGCATTTATAATATCAGTAGGAATAGAGCATCAAGAAGTTAATGTTAAGTTCGGTATCTATGTTACGCTCAAAGACCGAAATCGCTCAATGAGCGCAAAAAAAGCTCACAACGCGTTTTGGTCACAGTGAAACAGCCACGACGCGAAATTCGCGTCGTAGCTCTAATGAAAACGGCCACGACGCGTTCTGGCAATCGCAAAAAGCCATAACGCGAAATTCGTGTCGTGGCTGATATGCTATTCGTTTTTCTTGATCTGTTCTTGATTTATTAATTGTCCATAGGTATGGAAGATTATATTTGAATTGCCATGTGTACTAGGTACAAAATATTTTTTATTTTACTAAATCACTGCATAACGTGTTTATCATTATTATTTATAAAATATCCATACTTCCATACTATCCGTACTATTATTATTACTGTCTGTCTGTCTGGCGCAACATAGTTGCGGGCATGAACTGGTATTATTATATTTAAATTATATATAAAGAAAAATAAAACTAAATACTTATTATATATTAAGATCAGATTACCTTATATTAAAAAAAAAACAATAACAAACAATAGCACTTTGCGCCAGACAGACAGACAGTAATAATATTAGTACGGATATTATGGAACTATGGATATTTTACAAATAATAATGGAAAAACTTGATTTGCAGTGATTTTATAAAAGAAAAAATATTTTGTAGTACGCGTGGTAATTCAAATATAATCTTCCATACCTATGGATGATTAATCAATCAAGAACAAATCAAGAAAAACAAATAGCATATCAGCCGCGACAGGAATTTCGCGTTATGGTCTTTTTGTGATTGCCAGAACGCGTTGTGAGCCATTTTTTCGCTCATTGAGCGATTTCGGTCTTTGAGCGTAACATCTATACATATTATAAAACAAAGTCGCTTTTTTCCCTCGTGTCCCTTTGTTCCCTTTAATATTTAATTACAATGCAACGGATTTTGAGGACTCTTTCAGTGTTAGCATTTATCGAGAAAGGCTATAGGTTATATTTTATCACGCTAAGACTAATAGGAGCGAAGAAATAGAGGAAAATGTGGAAAAAACGGGGAAAATTATTTGAAAGGGCTAACTTGAACGCGCTAATCTCAGGAACTACTGGTCCGATTTGAAAAATTCTTTCAGTGTTAGATAGCCCATTTATTGAGGAAGGCTACAGCCTATAGGCTATATTTTATCACGCTAAAGGCCCGTATTCACTTTCATTAGTAATAAGGGCCTGTATTCACTTTGATTAGTGCGAGTGCAAGTGATTAGTTCAAGTGATTAGTGATTAGTAGAAATCAAAGGTCTTGCACTAATGAGTCGCTGTCCACACGTACTTTTACCTGATAACTAATCAACTGCACTAATCACTTGCACTTATTACTAATCAAAGTGAATACGGGGCTATAAGGCCTGTATTCACTTTGATTAGTGCAAGTGCAAGTGATTAGTAATTGAGGCAGTGGAGTGCAGGTGTGTAGTGCAAGTAGTGTCCAATTCTTGTTTAGTGGCTCTTTAGTAATTTAATTTAGTAAATTCAGTAGTAGCTGTCAACACGAGCGTCCAAGTTTCAAAAATAAAACTGCCATTTTGACATGTCCTTCATTTTTAATATTGGTTTTATTAAAAACGAGCTTTTGCCCGCGGCTTCGCTCGCGTTAAGAAGTATTGTTATATACAAACTTTGATCCCCTATTTTCACCCCTTGGAGGTAGAATTGATCAAGATCCTTTCTTAGCGGATGCCTACGTCAAAATTTCAGCCCGATCGGTCCAGTGGCTTGGGCTGTGCGTTGATAAATCAACATGTCAGTCAGTCACCTTTGAGTTTTATATATTATAAAGACCACGAAGTATTTTTATATGTCCTTTCCCAGGACTCAAAGTATCTCCATGCCAAATTTCAGCAAAATCGGTTCTGACTTCTGAGGTATAAACGTGAAGAGGTAACAGACAGACAGACACACATTCGCATTTATGATATTATTAGTATATTAGTAAGTAATAAGTATGGATTAGTATAGAAGTAATTGAAAGGGTGTCCTTTTGTACTTTTAATAGGTATATATAATAATGATATACTTTAATTATCTATGGACGCTTCACACGGCACACCACGTCAGTCTGGTCCATAAAGTTAATATACCTAGCGGAATAATAGTAACAATCTTGAGCTGTCAAAGAAAACCAAAATTGATTTTCATCTGTCACGCACTTGCACTCGTAAAAAATAGAACACGCTTTTAATCACGTTACTACGCAGCCGACTAGTCACTTGCACTAATCAATCGCTGTCCACACTTACTTTCTACTAATCACTCATCACCTGTACTAGTCACCTGCACTTAATCACTAATCAAAGTGAATACAGAACTAATCACGTTACTAACAAGTGATTAGCCGGCTGCGTAGTAACGTGATTAGTTCTGTATTCACTTTGATTAGTGATTAAGTGCAGGCGACTAGTACAGGTGATGAGTGATTAGTAGAAAGCAATGTGGACAGCGACTGATTAGTGCAAGTGACTAGTCGGCTGCGTAGTAACGTGATTAAAAGCGTGTTCTATTTTTTGCGAGTGCAAGTGCGTGACAGATGAAAACCAATTTTGGTTTCGTTTGACAGCTCGAGATTGTTACTATTATTCCGCTAGGTATATTAACTTTATGGGCCAGACTGACGTGGTGTGCCGTGTGAAGCGTCCATAGATATAGTATATCATTATTAAATAATATACCTATTAAAAGTACAAAAGGACACCCTTTCAATTACTTCCATACTAATCCATACTTATTACTTACTAATATACTAATAATATTATAAATGCGAATGTGTGTCTGTCTGTCTGTTACCTCTTCACGTTTATACCTCAGAAGTCAGAACCGATTTTGCTGAAATTTGGCATGGAGATACTTTGAGTCCTGGGAAAGGACATATAAAAATACTTCGTGGTCTTTATAATATATAAAACTCAAAGGTGACTGACTGACATGTTGATCTATCAACGCACAGCCCAAGCCACTGGACCGATCGGGCTGAAATTTGGCATGCAGGTAGATGTTATGACGTAGGCATCCGCTAAGAAAGGATTTTGATCAATTCTACCTCCAAGGGGTGAAAATAGGGGATCAAAGTTTGTATATAACAATACTTCTTAACGCGAGCGAAGCCGCGGTCAAAAGCTCGTTTTTAATAAAACCAATATTAAAAATGAAGGACGTGTCAAAATGGCAGTTTTATTTTTTAAACTTGGACGCTCGTGTTGACAGCTACTACTGAATTTACTAAATTAAATTACTAAAGAGCCACTAAACAAGAATTGGACACTACTTGCACTACACACCTGCACTCCACTGCCTCAATTACTAATCACTTGCACTTGCACTAATCAAAGTGAATACAGGCCTTAAGTGCAAGTGATTAGGGCAGGTGATTAGTTATTAGGAAAAAGTAAGTGTGGACAGCGACTGTTTAGTGCAAGTGATTAGCCCGCTGCGTAGTAACGTGATTAGTTCTGTATTCACTTTGATTAGTGATTAAGTTTGGCATGCAGGTAGATGTTATGACGTTGGCATCCGCTAAGAAAGGATTTTGATAAATTCCAACCCCAAGGGTTAAAATAGGGGATGAAAGTTTGTATATATTAATACTTCTTAACGCAAGCGAAGCCGCGGGCAAAAGCTCGTCATAAAATATACTGCTTGAGCGCATAAAAGCTATTTAAAACAGTCCACAATAAACATATTTAAGCGAGTTTTCAATCCCACGTTAACTACCAACAAAAAGTGAATTGAAAAATTTTCTCTGGAAATCCAACTTTTATGGGATTCCTTTCCGAAATGTAATTTCGCATTCCTGTCCTTTTTCTTTCGTATTTCATTCCGTGAACGCATTGACGGCTCCGTGATGATACCTTTGACGAGGTTTTGTTCTATCTGCGGCTATAATTTAAAAAATACAGCAACGAAAGGTTTCCTTTAACTAATCCGGTAGAGTCGAGAAAAACTTCATTTGCTCTACAAACTTGTTTGCGGAATCACAACGAAAGCCTATAGAACTATAGTTCTTTCTCGTTTTACTAGAATATATCCTAGTTCTTTCTCGTTAGTAAACAAAGTTGTGCCTTTTGCTCTGATGGTTCAAATCGGATTTTGAAACAAAGCGCGGTTATTGGTCAAGGTTGAAGGTCACCTTTTCCTGTTCCTCCCCAGTTTAATCCAAGTACTTTCCTATACATTTTCAAGCTATTGTATAGCTTTTATAGCGGGCTTTGAACGCAATAGAATCAAGAAATGCCATAACGAAAATAATCCTAACACATCGTCTAGCGTTTCAGTTCGGCAGGCCTCGGCATGGTGTTTGTGTGCGTGCGACTAGACGTATGCGTGTCGACTAGCTGTTAACTGCAACAGCTTAAAGGCGGCAGTTCTCGACTACCACACGCATCTATTTCATCTGCCCATCTTTTAAATTCTGAACAACGCGAAAGCGCCTATTTCTTTCTTACCTGGTACAGCGCAGTAGGTTTATCCTCTTTAATCTCCACCATGAGTCTTGTGGACACGCTGTCTTTATCGTTGGCGCCAGCGATGTCCTTCCAGTCGTTCCACTGGTGTCCACCGACTGGCCTCCATCGCCAGGCCAGTCGCTCGCCCGGCACCTTGACTGCACACTCGAAAGTGACGGTGTCACCAACTGGTGCTGTCACGGATTCGGGAGACTTGGTGAATTCCATTTCGATTTCTGTAATGGAATGTCGAGAACTGTTACAAATTGAACTATACAGTCATAGTCAAAACATAATTGAAACGGGACACAAAATATTGAGTTGGAGAACGCCAGACAAATTCATGAGCAATCAGCCATCATGATCAAAGGATCATGACGGCTGAATTTATTTTTAGGGATGAGTTAAATGGTGAGACAGTGCTCTCAAAATTAATTCAATCAAATTGCATGCCTATTGCCAATAGTTAATTCGATTTTAATTCTTTGAGGGGCCAAACATTTAAAGAAAATTTCCTTAAAGTAAAAGAGAAGATTCATAGAGAGTCCACATTATTCGAAAGTATGCCTGGTTTCTAAACTTTTCGACAAGAATATTATAATCTATTCACCAGCACTTTGGCGTTTCGAACCACCAATCAATAACGCTGTTAAATAAATAAACTGCAGTCAAAAAACCTCACGTCATTAAGTAATAATTACCGTCTTCCACCGCGCGCTTTTCGCGTAAATTTCTGCCGCACACCAACCGCACACTGTAAAACTCTGGAACGAACGGTTCTTCTAATGTTGCGACTGCGAGTGTCCACGCGACGGTAATAACTTTCCGTCAGGTGATCCGTTTTCTCGTTTGCTCCATTATATTATAAAAAAGTACGTTCTATAATCAAAGTCAAGTTATACCATTTATGCGAAGCTTTGAAGCATGGAAGTTCCAGCCAAACGTCTTGGATCCGGTCTTGTACTGATAAGTCTAATTTTAACCACACAAAAATAGCATCAATGTAACTGATAGGTGACAATCTACATAGCAATCGTGTTGTCGGTCTGTCAGTGTGGAAGGGCTGACCGCCTACGGATATTCTGAGTTTGATTTGTAGTCACGACCTGTCCATACTGGTAATACACACTCAAATTCACAAATCCATGTTTGTTAATCCAAAGATTTTTACGGGACCTATTTTTTTAATTTACATTTTATATATGAAAATCTTAATGGCGTTCACCAAATGCACCTGCTCGCGAAGTTTCAATAGTTTAGGTCTTATCGTTTCTTAGAAAAATAGTTGTGACATACGGACGGAGATACATACAGACGACATGACGAAATAAAATACGACGACCAGTTATTATTCATTGTTATTACTTAATAATATAATAATAATATCTATGGACGCTTCACACCACGTCAGTCTGGCCCCGTGCTAAGTACCTGAAGGACTTGTGTTACAGGTACCAGACAACGGAAATATATTTAATACTCAGTGTTGCAAAAGTGATAATTCAAAAATCGGGCAAATTTCCAGGTAATTATCGGGAGAAATCGGGAGATTTTTTTTTCTAAATAAAACAACAATATTTTACGCTATTAATTATAGTTTAATATTAAAAACATCTAAGATACATTGAAAATGGCAAATCATTCATTTTTATACCACTTTTTGGTTGCTATTTTTAACCGACTTCCAAAAAACGAGGAGGTTATATGTTCGGCTGTGGATATTTTTTTTTTTTTTTTTTTTTTTTTTTTTTTTTTTTTTTTTTTTTTTTTTTTTTGTATGTTCAACGATTACTCCGCCGTTTGTGAACCGATTTTCGAAATTTTTGTTTTGTTGTATTAGGTTTCACTCCAATTTGGTACCATGTTCACAAAAGTGGTGACCTGATGATGGGATCCAGGAGTAATCGAGGGAACTCCTCGAAATTTATATGGAAACATATGGTGATTTTGGTTTTATGTGAAGTGTACTAAGAATATGCTACCAAAAAGTCAAATATTGGGTCAAGGTATACCATGGTTTCGAAGATGCTGAGAGAACTCCTGACTCTTTATAGATACACGTTTGGGAGTTTCGGCATTGTTTTAAGAACAGAAAGCATATGCTACCATGCAATTCAAATTCATCATCATCATCATCGTCATCATCATCATTACCACGTCGTGTTAAGGTCACCAATGTCTCATGGCACAAAATAGATAATAGTACAAGGCATAGGTATGGATACAATAATAATAATTATGTACATAACAACACCAATTATTATAGGCTGTTTAATATACACGGCGGTCGGCGCCGCAGAGGCAACGGCGTCACCGCGCGGCGCGCGGCGGCGCGCGGCGACGCGTACGCAAACATCGTATTCAAGTTCTAACTGGAATGTCAGGGCATGCGGCATGCCGCCAGAGTAGACAGAATGATAGAGTATGCCGACTTAGAACTGATGTAATTTTTTTAAGTTTGACGTATTATGACAAAAGTCGTCGCTAGGGTCGTAACCTACAAATTTAGTTGTTTATATTTTGGCACATGCAAAGAAAACTGTCAGAATTCAATTTCAAAATCTTATTTTTAAAATTAAATTATACCAGCCAGCGCGCCAGCCTTTAACTAATCCTGGCGAAACACGAAAGAAACGACAGATATTAATACTCGTCAGTCTCATAGCAGTCGAAGTACTTGTAGTTATGTCTATTGTGATGCCGCGCTGCGAGCATTTGCACGTGTTCACTTAGATCTTTTTAAATGTATTGTTTAAATTTATCTATCTACCTGATATTTGGGCCTTGCCGTATGACTCATATCAGTCTTAACAAATTGTAATAAGATACGTAGAATATACGCAGTACCACCGACGACCACTTATAAATTCGCGGACTATGACGGAGGTCAACTTAAGGTGAACGCAGATTTGGCCGCACCGCAGTCGCCGCATTCGGAATTCTTTATATGAAGTTATAGGCAAGCTCGCATACCTACCTACCCGCGCCGCAGTCTTCGCAACTTTATAATAATATGAAGAATTGCGAATGCGGCGACTGCGGTGCGTGCGGTGCGGCCAAATTTGCGTTCACCTTTAATAACAATTATACGAGATCAATTACCACTCAATATTATGATTTATGTTGTCAATTCAATGCTCACTGCTCACACCAAGCTCACTGTTGAGTTGTCAGACGTCAGTTGCTTACAAACTTTCAACAACACAACGAAAATCTGTTACAAGTTACAACTACCTATATAAAACTTCTACGTACAAGCGATAGCGCGACACAGGAGCGCCTCAGTGACATCTAGTGAAGACAATATGAAACTATTTTTTATACAATTTGAATTGGCACTAACAGTTTACCTACTAGGTAACTAAAAAGAGTGAAATTATTATTTTTAACAAAAAACTAAAACCGACTTCCAAGGTAAAAACAATATTAATAGCATCCTTATAATATGAACTAAAAAGTATTAAATAATTTTTCCTATCTAATATGTAGTGCCTTTTCCCGAATTCGGCTAAACTTCAACTATTTCTGTACTCAATCTTCATAATTTTGAAGTCGGTGCCAGTTCCAAAAGTTTCAAATTTTCTGTCAAAGAAATAAAGATTCAGCTATATCTGGTACCGACTTCAAAATGATGAAGATTGAGTACAGAAATAGTTGAAGTTTAGCCGAATTCGGGAAAAGGCACTACATATTAGATAGGAAAAATTATTTAATACTTTTTAGTTCATATTATAAGGATGCTATTAATATTGTTTTTACCTTGGAAGTCGGTTTTAGTTTTTTTGCAAACATTCTTTAAAATTTTGTGAGTATAATTCTTCGCTTAATTCCTGTAGGTACTCGTTCTTGGACTATTAAGTATGTGAATCATCGGAGTCGGACATCGTCACATATAGTGCACAGTTTAACAAATAACACAAATAAAATTTAAACTTTCTTTCCATGATAACCGTGTGGACGAACGAAAAACATTTCAGACCATACGTAGAGGTTGGTATGTTCAGTCGGCTGAGAAAAGAGATGTCCTTATAGCACCGTCTCTTTCAGTTGGGGTATCCCCTTACTACAGATTTTAGTATCATGTGTTGTCGACTTGAGAATGCAAAATAATACTATATTTTAAATATTCGTTGCATACAACGTAAAAATCGGGAGATAGGACAGTTAAATCGGGATATCGGGAGGGAGACGCTAAAATCAGTAGATCTCCCGATAAATCGGGAACTTTTGCAACACTGTTAATACTTTTATACTATACATATATATTTTTTTTAATAATAATAATAATAAACATTTATTCGACAAATGTTCACACCACACTTATACACTTAAATACACATATTACACAGACAGATACAAGGTAAGTACAAAGAAAAATACAATAAAAAAATAATTAAAAAATGACATTTAAGTAAAAAAAATAATAACGAGACTTTTTGATATTGACGGACTAGGTTGATGCAAGTGCGATGCGAACACATTGTCGAAAGGGATTCCACTCAGGCTGTGATCACGGTATAGGATACCTGTACCGTGATCCCTGGTATTCTGTGGATTTAAGATTTTTATTATATTATACACATTAGACACATCCAGACCCGGGAACATTGAAAACTTTTTGTTCCGTCGGCGGGATTCGAACCCGCGACCCCAGCTTGAGCCACACACTCAACCAATTGAGCCACGGAGGTCGTTTTTAGGGTTCCGTACCCAAAGGGTAAAAACGGGACCCTATTACTGAGACTTCGATGTCTGTCCGTCTGTCTGTCCGTCTGTCTGTCCGTCTGTCTGTCTGTCTCCAGGCTGTAACTCAAGAACGGTAATAGCTAGAAAGTTGAAATTTTCACAGATTGTGTATATCTGTTGCCGCTATAACAACAAATACTAAAAACAAAATAAAATTAATATTTAAGGGGGGCTCCCATACAACAAACGTGATTTTTTTACCT
This sequence comes from Lysandra bellargus, assembly GCA_905333045.1. Lineage (NCBI taxonomy): Eukaryota > Metazoa > Arthropoda > Insecta > Lepidoptera > Lycaenidae > Lysandra > Lysandra bellargus. The sequence continues at coordinate 4,965,016 of HG995354.1, forward strand.
TTTTGGCTCTATATCAATGGAAATGGCAACACGTAGGTACTTGAATTTTACTCAAGGTCCTTAATTTTATGTGCACTTTAATATTTAATAATGATATTAAAATAAAATAAAAAATTAAGGGGGGCTCCCATACAAAAAAACAATTTTTGGGCTAATTTTGCTCTATAATGGTACGGAACCCTTAGTGCGCGAGTCCGACTCGCTCTTGGCCGATTTTTTTATAATTTATTATATTAATTACTTATAATCAAAGACCTGTAATAAGACATGTATTAACTTTATTCTGTTCAGATTTATTTTATTATATTAGTAAACAAACCAAAGCTGTTAAAAAATTGGTAAAATGAATATTTTTTATTTTTGTTAACAAAACAAAACTGTTATAAAGTGTTTAAAAAATACTACTTCGGCCAAAACACTTTTGTCTCTATATTTTTGATATGTCGGAGTTTGAAAAGCATGTAAAATCTATGTCCCTAATAATTTATTTCGCGGAAGCAACCCATAAAAAACCTGACAACCCCATTTTATGGAATATTTATGAACATCGATGATATATAAAGCGCAAATGTGTTTTTTACTCATCCATAGCAGGCTTCTATCATATAGTAGATACTTAGAGATCATTTTGTGTTTCGATTAATTGTAACAATACTTTGTTGTGTATTTTGATTAACTTAAGTTTAATAAAAAAAAGTTTTATTCCCGAATAGTTACAAAGTAAGGTTTTTTTGGAAAGTGTATGATGCCTGCCACCGATTCGGGAACTTAATATTCGGCGTAAGAAACTCGCAAATAACAGGTCATCATTAGTCAGGTCATACTTATGTATCCGGTATTTATTTATATTTAATAGTATTTAACATACAGATTACAGACATTCACCTAGAGCAGCGGTCGGCAACCTTTTGGCAGGCAAGGGCCACAAGGTGGCAAAACAAACTAGAGGCGGGCCGCAGGCATAGTATTTTAACCCTAGAAGCCCAATACCTATGCATAATGAGGGCTTTTCTTAACCACAATTTAAAAAAAAGTTCTACCTCTCTGATGTACCTATGGTACTAGTAAAAAGTGAGCTGTTAAAATTTGTAAGATAGAGTATTATTTATAAGGGGATTCAGACAATGACCAAAGTTTTTATTAGAAAATGACACAAACAGCTACGTTTTTAAGTTGCGATAACGATGGCAATATTAGAAAACATTGTTTTTATTTTTTGATACTTATAACTTATTCTCATAACATTCGTGGGCCGCAAGTAAAACGTTCGCGGGCCGCGCGTTGCCGACCGCTGACCTAGAGAGACACCCTAGTAGTTATTATAACTGATCCCAAGACTATGTCGTAGGGCTAGAGGTCACTCTATGGTTGGTATGGTTGTTATGAATTTCTCATTAACACTCAAATTAAATATTGTAATTCGTATCTGTCTTATATTTATACACAATTTGTCTATCTTGTATATCTATTGTAAAGGTAACTTATACTTACCAATTGTAACTTGTTTCCTTTTACTTTATTAGTCACTCAATCCAGAAGGTTAATAAATGTAACTTATATATTACATAAGTTTTGTACTACTCAGACTGTAATATTACCTATGTATAAGTTTGTTAGTATAGCAGGTCTAGGTATGTAATAAACGTAACTCGACTAATTGATTTAATCCTTCAGGCCCCGCGCGAGCACCGGTGATCGCGACAACAATAGAATACAATAGCAATTCCTGGAAATTCCGACTGAAGTATTAAATAGGATTGAAATACTCAGTAACATTACCTTAGATATAAGTCTGTATAACTTATAATTGAACAACTGTTATTGGCCCTATTTCCTATTATATAGCTTTTACTGCCTTAATATGCAAATAATGGTTTCCAAAATTATATTAGCTATACAATAGTTAACTAGTAATATAAGAATGATAGCTGTTGTTGTTCCAAACAAATAAATAAATAAATAACAAGAAAAAGTTAAAACAAAAGATTAAAATAACTTACCATAATCAAAAAATTAAGTTTCTTGGATTTCTAGTTAATCGAAAATGTTTTGTGTAAGAAATTTCTAGAGGTAAACAAATATTTTCAATATGAGCACGTGTCCTGGGCCTCCTGGCACGGTTTGACTTCAAAAATACTTTAGTAAATTGTAACTTCCAAATCTCGAAGTTTAGATACCACTTAAGAGTTTCCATACATTATATTCCTTCCTCATGCCGCGGCCGTAAGCGGCGCAATTGACAAAAACAACAGATAAAATCAATCCTCAAATGATTCACGGCTCGAGGATTAAGCTGTTACAAAAATCGCAAGTGAATTTAAACTTTAACACAAGGGAGGAGAATTTAAATTAACTAATGACAAAGTATGCGTCATATTAGGATCAAAATTCGAGCTTAGCCAAGGACGGCGGGGTTTATTTTTGCATCGCAATCTCGGCTAAGGAATGCAAACAAGTTTTTTGCATTCTACCCGCTGTTATGGATGTCCGAAGTTTGTTGTGAGAAATTCTTTTGTTATTAGAGATGGGCAAAATGTTTATAAATGCCCAAAAATAGTCTTACTGCCGCACTCAGAGTGAAACATTAATTATTTAAATGTAATTATTTCAAAATTTTGACATAAGCCCCATACATTATATCTGTCAAACTCTTCATTAACCCATCAAGCCCCGTACGAGCATCGGTGATGGCGACAACAATAGAATACAATATGCTTTTCCAGAATCCCCGATCGAAGGATTAAATTGAAGCTTAGTCTTGATTAAATGTCTCTGAATACGGCGGTTAGACTAGGGTTACAACTTACACGGTCAGCCTGGTATCAGTTCAGACTTCAGTCCATCAGTCTGAGTCTGGTGCCAGAATTATGGCCGAAAAGTACATAATTAAAAAATTATCAGTCCGTCAATCACACGGCTACACGATCATTCTTCAGTCTGGACCAGACTGATGGACTAAACTGATGCCAGACTAAGAGTTTAATCCTTCGATCGGGGATTCTAGAAAATGCTATTGTATTCTAATTTCTTTTGTTGTCGCGATCACCGGTGCTCGTACGGGGCTTGATGGTTAGTTTTTAACGAGTTTAGCGCGTTCAACCAAAAAAACTACAGCTTTATTTTAAAATTAGCTACATCGTAACTAACACTGTCAACCTATGATATAATAAACTACAACTAAGATATTGTTTCCCGATTTTTCCGTATTCCATAGTTAACAACCAGTAAACCCATCTTTCTCACTTATCCTTTTTCGTTCTACAATTAAGTGCCCACATAGCTCTTGTTTAGCGCTCGCAATAAAATCAACATTAGGGAAAACAGACGCAAATTCACTCCGTCTTAATGGGTTTGCACATTATTTTTTATGGATTTTTTTACTGGAGAAATAAAAAATTAATTCGAGTCGATTTTCCAATACTTTTGCTTTTAGAATACTTTTCATGTTTCTTTTTATTTTCCGATCTTAATTCGGTTTAGGTGTTGAGTTGGAAGTGTTAATTTGAGTAAAGTAAAAATGTAATAACAATTAGGTAAATTTAGGTATAAGAGTATTTCGTTTTTAAGGACCATTGCGAATTAAAACGCAAGTGTTACAATATTAACTCCCACGTAGACTTAACTCTCTTCTTGTCAGGCTGTTCCCGAATAAATCGAACAAAATTTATCGATGAATCGTCACTTGTCAGCAAGCTTTTTTTATAAAATAAGGGGGGCAAACGAGCAAACGTGTCACCTGATGAATAGCAACTATCGTCGCCCAATGGACACTGCGTTGCCGAAGTACTTTTAAAATCGTTTATTTTAAAGTTTAAACCACATGAAGCCTGAATTTACGTTGCACCAAAAATTCCTTCAATGCACTCAATGTTTCTTACATTTTAACCAAAATTTTGCAGCTAGTAAATGTCTCCTTACAAATAAGGGCTGTATATTCAATTCTACTTCCATAACATGGATGGGTGTTGATTTTATAAAACCTCCAATTACTCTCATACACATATTCTGTATTTTATCAATTTTAGCTAAATTATTTTTAGAGCAATTGTCGTAGAAAATACACGCATAGTCTAATCTACTCCTAACAAGTGATAAGTATAAACGTCTTAAGTGTGACGGATGGACACCCCAACTTGGTCCTACTAAAATTTTAAATACATTAAAAAATTTCACGCATTTCTCATACATTACGTTAATATGTTTTGTCCACCTGAGTGACTGGCTAAACACCTAAATACCTAATATTGTTCACGACTTCTAGATTTTGACCATTAATTTTAATCCTTCAGGTGCACCGAGCACCGGTGATCGCGACAACAATAGAATACAATAGCATTCCTGGAAATTCCGACTGAAGTATTAAGACTAATAAGTGACTCATTATTTACATCTACCAGTCTTCTAAATCCACGAGAAAATAAACAAACAGTTTTAGATGCCGATATTTCAAGACCCAAACTCGTCAACATGTCGTTAAACATATCTAAAGGGTTGAAGGGTTTAGAAGCACTATACCAATGAAAAGAAGACGGATAGAAGAAGACGATGGATGGGAAACTGTTTCGAGAGGTAGAAAGAAAAAGGAGGAAGGTTTTGAAGTATACATTACATGCCACGAAATATTACCCAAATAATTTTCTCTTGCGAAAATATTCAAGAAAATTGATGTTTTAGATATAATTGCAATAAAATATATAACACCTTACAAAATTCGTGTACGATTAGGTAGCGAAATGTGTGTCGAGAACCTGATGAGCTGCAAGGAATTGATTGAAAAAGGATGGAAGTTTCCGAGACCACATCAGGTTAATTATTCCTATGGCACGATGCGAAATGTAGAATTGGAGCTTTCCTACGAAGAAATTACTAAGCTGATCCAAGTGCCTAGCCCCGGGACTTTGTATTCGGCGACACGTCTTCTCCGCCGTGATAGTGATGGAAAATGGATACCGAGCGAGTCAGTTAAACTGTGCTTCAACGGATCGTACCTACCACCTTTTGTGTATGTAGATAGCATTCGTATTAAAGTCGACCCATTTATTTTCCCTGTGTCACAATGCACAAGATGTTGGAAGTTGGGTCACGCAAATAAAAAATGTCCATCGACAAAAATTGTGTGCCCTAAATGTGGAAGCAATCACCCTAATTGTGATACCGAAAATTTTAAATGCGTGAATTGCGGCGGAAGTCTCATGGCTCTTGCCAGATTATGCCCCGAATATAAGAAGGAAAAAAGACTAAGGGAATTAATTTCCGAGTTTAATTGCACCTACAGACAAGCTCGTTTAATGTTAGTTCAAGACTCACCTAAAAGGAATATCGATAGAGATGATTTTATTTACGATCTAAAATATAAAAATAAATCGGATAATATTTTAGAAGAAGCCTCAATACAATCAGAAAAAATCCATCACGACCAAGAATTACCATCGTATGCCGATAAAGTTAAAATTAAAGTAAATATCCACCGGGAAGGTGGTAAGAAAACAAAAGATAAAAAAAGCAGAGTTTATGAAAAATGTGACGAAGATATTATTATGGAGTATGACACTTACAATGAAAACGAAAAGGCGAAAATAAATAAAGACAAGGAGTCAAGAAGACAGGAAGAAAGAGGCGAAACTGGTAGCATTTATAAATCAGAAGAAACTATACAAAGAGATGTAGAAGAAAAGAGTGAAGAGTGTGTAACGTTTAGAGAACTGTTCATGAGACTAAAAGACATAGTATTCCTAAAAAAAAAATCTGTAGAAGTTAAGATACATAAAGCAATAAAATGTATAACAGAGTGGTTTATACTTAAGATGACAGAAATCATTGCAAATGGGACAGTTTTAAACAAGATGTTTGATTTATTCAATGGATAACACCAAAAATAAAATTATAGATTTAAATATAGTAATTTGGAACGCACAAAGCCTTAAGCCTAAGTTAGCAGCTTTTGATAATTTGTTATATCAAGAAAAAGTCCACATTGCTTGCATAAATGAAACGTGGTTAGAGGCCGAAACTCAGGTACATATTCGGAATTATAATATTTTTCGCTGTGATCGAAACGATTCGTATGGTGGTGTAGCTATTTGCACACATCGAACGATACAGTGTAAACAAGTAAGTATGAATTTAGCTAATCCCAGTATTGAAATTATTTATTTACAGCTCTATAACTGTGGATTTTTGTGATTTAATATGTGTGTATTGCCCTCCCGCAGTTAGGACTAGTACTAGTGATTGGGAACAAATTTTTTCACTGTCTCGAGGTAACGCTGTTATAGTTGGAGACTTTAATGCCCACCACACGAATTGGTCACAAAAACCGATAGTCGAGGTCTACAAATCTTCGATGTATTAGTGGATACACAGTTTATTACATTAAACGACGGCACCGCTACTCGTATTAAATTAGTTGATGGTATTCTGCAACAATATACACCCGATATTGTGTTTGTGTCATCTAGGATAGCTATTAAATTTCAATTTAATACTTCAGTCGGAATTTCCAGGAATTGCTATTGTATTCTATTGTTGTCGCGATCACCGGTGCTCGCGCGGGGCCTGAAGGATTAAAGTTCTTTGTGAAACCTTGGGAAGCAATATCATACTTATGTAATGCCAACATAGTGCTTATATTCCTCACTAACAGGTTCCAGATTCCTCCTGGAACCAGTTACATAAATCAAAACAACGATATCCGACAAACGACATGATACTTTTCACATCATAACTTGGGAGAGGGACTAGTTTTTACCCGCTACTGGATTAGTGCCTTTTTACCCCGCGCGAGTGTGTGTTTGTGTGTTTGTGCGTGTGTGTGTGTATTTGTATGTGTGTGCGTGCGGCTACCTGCGCATCCGGCCGTAGGGCTGTCAAAAGTGACAAAGTGACACTTCGATAATCCCTCCAGCCCTTTTTCATGTTAAATTGGATAGTGCGGCTACCATATCATCTTGACTACAGAAGAAATAGGTGTGCCTACAGTGGAATGATGCTATTTTTTTATATATCTGCAGCTATTGATAAAAATACATAAGTTTGGATCTATCCTTTTGACCTCCTCCTTTTTTGGCAGTCAGTTTAAACGATTTTTTAAGATTAGGATACCATGGATAATCTGCAACGCTTACTAGACTTAGAACAACGCATTGAAAAATATAGACAAAAAGATTTAGGATAGGCAAAATGTAAAGTTTAAAAAGTTACCTGCTACTAGAAGTATTTAAATTCTAAACCTTACGCCAGGTAGTCAGATATTTGAATAGAAGAATTATACGGCTTTTAGTCAAATGAATATTTCATACCACAAAAAGTAGCACAATACAAATTAAGCGAATTGGCAAAAGGTTTTGAATAAACACAGCTGCTGCTCAGAAACTCTTCGTTAAATGAGAGTTGAGACACTTTTTTCAATAGGAATAAAATCCAATCAAATCCATACTTCCATACTAATATTGTGAATGCGAAAGTGTGTCTGTCTGTCTGTTACCTCTTTGCGGTCAAACCGCTGTACTGATTTTGTTGAAATTTGGTATGATGATACTTTGAGTATGTCTAAAACGTTTTTAACCTTTTTGTAAGTTTAGTTTTATTTGTAAGTATTTTAAATATGAGATGTTCTAAGATGATGACTTTTGTAGAGAAAATTGTGTGTATTGAGAAGAGCTATTGTAAAATGTGTTATGAGCAATGGTTATGAGTAAAATAAATAATATTCAGTCTAATAAGTGTTTATATGAGTAATTTAGAAGAGTATTCAAGAGCTGAGCATTTCGCGACAGAGTACTTACCGGGAAAGCACATAGGATTCTTTTTATCCCGGAAAATGTACGGTTCCGGCGCGATAAATGAGTTGTGGGCCTCATCTAGTCTGCTTTTATATATTTTGAAAAATGTGACTGTTGGCTATAGCCTCACACTGAACCAATTTGTATTCAGAAATTCAGAATGGAGATAACTTTGAATCCCAAAAAAGGACAGAGGATAAAGCCACACATCTTCATGTAATTAAAGTTAAGTAATCGTTAAATGTCTCGGTTTGCGGCCACGGGAACCTAGCATAAAAAAGTTACTTTTGAAATCGTACCCGTACTCTATCTTTTTGAAACAAACACCGAAAAAATGACCGTCCAGTAAAAGCCAGCAAAAACTGTACATAATTTAAGCTCTACAACCCTATTCGTTACGGCCGTCACAAAAAACGAAATAAATACACGTTCCCCAAAATTTATCACTCAAACATTACGTAGTTCGTTATCGCCACTTCAAAGACAGCCCCTTTCACGCCGCAGTGGATGAGGAACAAAGATGGCCGACGATTTTGAATTTGGAATATTGTGCCAGCAATTAATTTTAATAAGTAAACAAATCTTTAGCTTTAATTGATATCGTTAAAATATTAAAGGTTATGTTATTTAAGGTTTATTATTTCTCAAGTATTAATCAGGTATTTTAGGTGACCTATTTAAATACTGATTGTTATATTTTATAAAATTTATATACCTACAAAGTATTGAGCAGCAGTTTCTTTTAGTCATAAAAAGAAACTTTTAATTTGTTGAAACTTAAAATCACAAATGCATTACTAAAAATACAAACTAAAATAAAATATACAAATATATATGTACAGTGTATTTACGTACATAATCGTGTCAAAGTTTTTAAAACTGACCTATTAAGTACTTGTTTTTATAGAAACGAATAAAACAATATTTATAATCAAGTCCATTGACTTCATAATTCACTCCGTTAAAAATTCTTTATTTCGCAAAAAATAAAGCTCGCGAAATATAATTACGTTTAAAAATCTATTACCGCTAAAAAGGTCCAGTAATTAAATTAAAAGCGAAATTGCTTTTATTATCGACTGTAGCGGATAATTGAGAACATTTTTAAAGCACCCTTAGTATATTTTTATACAACGGTTTAATGTTTAAGACACTTTTCGGGGTTCTCTACGTGAAGCTTTAGCAAAGAGATTTTCTGTTTTTTACTAAAAAGTACAAAATTTAGTAAAACAAGTCTTATTTCAATACATAATAATATAATACTCCCACACCGGTTTCAGTGACGGTGGCCAGTTTCATTGAAACCAGGCCAGTTACGCAGGAGTAATTTCATAGTGCCCAAGTGTGTGCGCAGTACACAATAGCACTTTCTATTTCTTTACTCTCATAACCCAGTTGGACGGAAGGCCGACACGACTGGCGAGAGATCAGGCGCAGGACCGACTTTTTACATGCCCATCCGAAGCATGGATCATCTTACTTGTCAGACAATCAGGAGATCAGCCTGCATTGTCCTAACCAAACTTGGAAATAACTTGTTTTCAACGCGGGAATCAAACCAACTACCTTCAAGAGCCACCCTCTAAACCACTGAACTACGGAGGCGTTCAGTACGTAATATACAGGCTGTAACAAAACTAAGCGATAATACTTCAAGGTGAAAGCGCTGAAAGAGTAATTTTTTTTTACTTTTGTATGGGAAAATGCATGACGCTAGGGCGCTTGCCTTTTTTTATGAAATAAGGGGGCAAACGAGCAAACGGGTTACCTGATGGAAAGCAACTTCTGTCGCCCATGGACACTCGCAGCATCAGAAGAGTTGCGGGTGCGTTGCCGGCCTTTTAAGAGGGAATAGGGGAAGGTAGGGATGGGAAGGGAAGGGAATAGGGGAGGGTAGAGAAGGGAATAGGGTAGATTGGGCCTCCGGTAAACTCACTCAGTCGGCGAAACACAGCGCAAGCGCTGTTTCACGCCGGTTTTCTGTGAGAACGTGGTATTTCTCCGGTCGAGCCGGCCCATTCGTGCCGAAGCATGGCTCTCCCACCTATGCCCATTACAAATCACAAAAAAAATTTATCTTTAAGCGCTGTTACTTTCACACTCTATATGTATAAGGGACAACTCTGGTACCTCTTCACGCCCAAACCACTGAGCCGATTTTACTGAAATTCGCCCATGACTATTAACAATGTCGGATGTACAAAATCGACAATTTTTTTTTATTGCATAAAACATGTCCTTATAACCAAGGCTATCAGTAGCTGAAAAGAAAAAAACTATATTATGCTATGTTTCTGAAATAGCTACATTAAAAATGTCGTATATTACTAAGATAGTCCGCTAACAATGTCGGATAGTCATTACCTACGTTGTTAACGGGACGCGGAGGCGTGTGAGAGCGCTCGATATGCCACTTCCGACCATGTTAACGGAGGGAATGGACCTCGCGCTCTCACTTGTTTATTTTGCAACCTTTTTTAATATTTTTTAATTGTCTACGCCATTTTTAATGTCTACAAGATCAGCATGGCTAATCAAACTAGGTACTCAACGAAATTAAGAAAAATATAGTAATAAGGAATAAAATGCTGATGGAAATATTATGATCTAAGCTAATACAAGTGCGGAAATTGGTATTTACTATTCTTTATTATATTTTTTTAAGATTTTGAACAGTATAGCTTATGTTTTATTGCTTTAGATTTGATTATAAGACAAACATTTACCTTCATTAACATATTTTTATCGTAGGTCATTTAAAATTGTCGGATGTGCCACATCCAACGTTCTTAACTGGTTTTTCAAATGTGTAAAATGTCGGTTGTACCACATACGACATTCTTAATCGGTTTTATAAATGGTTGAATTGTCGGTAGTACCACTTCCGACATTGTTATGCGGATTTATAAATTGATAAAATGTCGGTAGTTCTACATCATAATCATTTCATTCATTTTTCTTATTGATTAAATAGCATTTGTAGTTTGTACAATATCTGTCGTTGCTTACCTACTTTAAACAATTTTCAGAAGGCTTCGAAATAGGTCATTTTTGTAGGAAAATTAAGTTTTTGTTGGCACTCATACACAATGAATGGATATATTTTTTTAATTCAATAATCGTGTTTTGGCGGTCTGGTGCCTAATAGCTGATTTTCTAGGCATTTTTCTAATACATAACAGTAATAAAACATAAGCTATACTGTTAAAAATCGTAAAAAAGGTATTAAAAGGACCTTTTTTCACACTAGGTTCAGTCACAAGATTTCCATGAGCATTTTTTTCCTATACTATTATTATAATTTTCTCAAATTCGTTGAGTAGCTAGTTTGATTAGCCTTGCTGATCTTGTAGACGTTGTAAATGCAGAGCTTGCAATATGTCTTAACAAACATATAGATTTACTCAGATTATGTAAAAGTGAAATTATTCTCAAAAAATACCATGAAATAAATAGAGAATCTCGGATGAAGAAGACTGCTTTTGATTAATTAATCTAATAAATATTAATCTAAGTTTTTCATGAAAACGAAGGCTGTGGTAGTACGTAAGTGTCCTAAAAATGTAGAGATTTTTAAGAACTACCTGATTCCGCAAACTTCGTTTCGCTGACAAATTAATGGACCTGCAAAACAGTCAGTCCTTCGTCAGTATTTTCTGTATTTCCCACATATTTGGGCAATATCATCTCTCCAGCGTATTTGGCAGATGTCGATAAGATCCATAGCAAGTTGTTCGACTTGGAAAATATAATATTTTCCATTACAAATTCGTGGTAGCCACCGCCGTTGCCGCGTCGGCGCCTTGTTTTAAGCTTTAATCAAACTGCCCTAACTTCTAAAATATTTGCCCCATGGTAATAATTGAAAAGACAATTCAATTCTTTACAGAATCACAATTAATATTTTGATATTTATTTAAGTAAGGATCAATTGTTAATATGCAAAAAAAGCCACGCTAGTAGGAGATGATTTGATGTTAATATTTTAATGAAGGAAATGGTTATTATTCGTTAACCAAAAAAGATACATATATGCTGTCCTGGACTTTTTTTACATCACACATAGAACATGTATGTAGTAAATTAGAAAAAATTGTCTACGCAATAAAAAAATTACGTATTTTGGTATCGTTTGAAGCAGCTCTAAATGCCTACCATGCTTATGTATCCTCTGTACTATCATACGGTCTTTTACTATAGGGCAACTCAGTTGAAGTTGAAAGAGCTTTTAGAGTACAAAAAAGTGCATCAGAGCAACATGTGGAGCGTGGTCACTGGATAGCTGTAAACCATTATTTGATAAATTTCACATCTTACCATTACCTTGTATGTACATAAGAGATATTAATGTATTTGTGAAACAACATCTAGAATACTTCATACTAAATGCAAAAGCAAATGGAAGAACCGCCACACCAAGAAATAAATTTAAATTATATATGCCCCAGTGTAGGCTTGATATTTTTAAACGAAATGTGTATATTAATGCAATAAAAATATATAATAAATTGCCAAACCATTTTTAAGACCTTAATAACCTAGTCTTCAAAAAAGAAATTACAAAGTGGTTAGCAGAAAATAGTTTTTATAGTATCCAAGAATATATGGATTGTAATTGTAAATAGCTTTAAGATTTAATTAAGTACTTTTTGAATTTAATAGTGTAACTTTGATATTTTTTATGAATTTTACTTATTTTTTATGAATTTTATATGAATTTTACTTATTTTGACTTCTAATGGATATTTTAATAGTAATTTAATAATTATGGACTTTGTTTTGTAATAGATTCTTATTTTGTAATTCTATAAATTTATTCTTAATGTTTACTTTGACTTTGCATGCCACCCGGATGGCAGAATGTTTAGAACAGTATTTTAGTCAGTAGTTATTGAACCTATTCAATACAAACAAAGATACAAAGACTTTTCCAAACACGAAACAAACTTTTCCTCTTTATGATTGATACAAAAAAAAATGTTAATTTTGTTAAGTTATGATATCAAAAATTCAACAAAATAGTGATGGCAATAATTTTTAATTTCAATGTTTTAAGTTAGTTTACATTTCGGACGAAAACTTGATTTTACGAATTATTTACGTCATAAGAAATGTTTTGTATTTTCATACATACATTGTTTTCACGTTTTATTTGACAGAAGTCCATAAAAAAGATATATTTTCTTAAAATTGTTGTCATTTTTGGTGATAATTTCTACATACGACATATTTTAAATTAAAAGTTATCACTTAACAATGGAGTAAGTGCGACTTCCGACAAGCAATCATTAATTTTGTACAAGCAACAACGTCGGTTCTGGCACTTCCGACAAATCAGCATTACTCGTACTCCGTTAAAAAGGTCAGAAGTGACTTTTCTCTTATTTATTCATAAAATACGGGATACTCCTAATAATATACTAAACATAAATAACTTATAGAGCACAACCCAGAAATTTCATGATTCTACTTGAAATAAGTAAAAAGTTATTCACAATTTAGACTTTGAATCGCTCTCCTGTAAAGTTGCTGTTTTTCACATCCGACATTGTTAATAGTCATGGGCGAATTTTGTATGGAGACTTTAAGTCCCGAGAAAAAACATAGTATAATTTTTATCCCGGAAAAATGTACGGTTCCTGCGCGATAAATGAACGGGCGTCATCTAGTTATTAATAAAACTTTCATAGATCTGTTTACCCAAAAGAACGAAACTAGATTGAAGCCATTGGGCCAGACCACAAAATATCTTGCGGCGTCGCATCGTATAAAAATTGGGGCAAAAATATGTAGTAAAATCTACTATCTAATCGCTTTTCTGTACGACGTTGTTCACGACGCGACAACGCAACGCAGTGTTTTGGCGATGCGGTACCGCAACGCGATTAAATTTCAAAATAGTATACTTTTTTACTCACCAGCCATCACTGGAAGGACCACACCAAGAATGAAGCGCAAGAGAAACTTGGACCCCATTTTGGAACCTGAAAAAATTATAGATATAGAAATTAAGATATAAACATAAACTTTAAGTTTTCTTAAGAAATAAGAGAGTAATACATGATATAAATTGTGCAGAAATCTTTCTTTGCGCAGAAATAAATCTCTCTGGAAGTTTTTTCAACAAATACAATGGATTGTTATATTTGCATAGTTTATTTATATATTTAATGTATAATTACTTAGTCATTGTGTAAACAGAGCAAACAATATTCTTTGATTCATAATACATTATTAAGTGAATTATATTAAAATGAAATTGAGTCTGTACGGCCAGCAAAAGAAATAATATGTTATTATAACAAATAACACGATATGGTTTTTTTTAAAATCACGATTCGAATAATAAGGATTACAAGCGCATACCCTAAACTTTGTTGCAATTAATTTAAATCTTATCAGGTGAAGAAGGACTCAAAGAGAGAATATAATATTAGCAATTATAGTAAAGATATGTTTCCTTATCATAACTTAATCCCACTCTATTATTTGTGGAAAGGAAGTCTTAGTAGAAATTAAGATACATTTATTTATTTACGAATGGTCTAAATTTCTAAAGAGAAGAACATCCCGCGGATGTAACAAGAAAATGAAGACGTGAGTGAAAGAACCACATAAACTTAGGTTAATCACGCGCGCAGAATTTCGGTTCGGCAGAATTCTGCTGCATTCAGCTTCATACAAAAGTCCTGTTTGATTCACACGAGCGTAATTTTTTGTGAGTCATGATTTGTATGAAAAGATATTTCCGCGGCAGAAATTCTGCAACTCACAATTAATTACTCTCGTTTAGCTTCGCCCTTACTCTCAATTGTTTTTAATTTTGCGATTGTTTCTGCTTACCGTACCCAAGATCAGCGAAGATACGTAATTAAATATTCAATACCCACCCGAGTGCGGTTACTTCATTAAGATCCGACAATTATTGCTAAGCTCATAATACAGAGCATACCTACTGTGTATCGCGATAACAATAGAATGCTTCATTACATGAGCCTTTGATTTGGGAACAGCTTTCAGAAAATAATTATGACCTTGGCTTGGCTTGGCTAGTTCTAATATATTTATTATAATTTGTAATTCTTATCAAAATCTTGTCTAGAACTAGGTATTACAAGCTCTTTAAATAGGGCTGGGCAGGCTCTTATAAGCCCCATGCATCCTGACCGCTGGGCAAAGATCACCACAGAATCATGGCTACCAGACGATGGACGATGCCGTGGCCGGCTTCGAAAATAAGCTCGAGAGGAGTGAAAGACTCTGGGCAAAGGCCTTTGCCCAGCAATGGGACAGCATAGGCTCTTAAAAATTATAAGAGCGAATTTATGTGCAATTTGCATATTTTTGAGTCCCGGGAAAACATGTATGGGGTAGTTTTTTGTGAGAAAATGGTCCTGCGCGATAAACAAATTGCTATTAGTGCTAGTAGAGCTCTGAGATTCCGACTTTTGCTTGGTACTACTAATATATATTCTGTGCTTTTGCGCAATAATCCCTACTCAACAGTATATTTTTGATTGATTAATATTATTTTATCGTAACCGATCAAAAGCACTAAACGCCAAAAAAACCTCAGAAACCGGTCATACATAATCAAATAAGTCAAAGTATATGTAGGCGTATTCACGACTTCGATACCTGCATATTAAAGTCTGAATCATGGAGTCAAATCTGAATACCAAGGGAGTTAGTCACAAAACGAACTGGTCTAGCTTGTGCCTAAAATCTGTAACCATATTCTACTATCTTGATGTAACAGCAATACAGCTTCCAATCCCTGTTAGGCAGCATCATCGTATTCTGATAAATATTCGAATATGTAACAAAGTAAGTCTTTCTGGGAAGTCTACAAAGTCCTACCACCGATTCGGGAATAATTCCCGAATCGGCGAGAAGAACCGGCGTAAGAAACTCCCACTGAGGCACTTTTTAGCAAAAAAGTGGAAAATTGACCTTTTAGAAAATATTTTTTTTAAAGAAAATTATTAACTTACTTTATCCCCCTTATAGTAGTCATAATATTGACGAAGCGTATATATAATTAATTGAGGTCCACAGCCTTTGTATGTAGTCTGTAGTCTGTACATGTGACTTTTCCAATGTGGAAGACAAGACGAGCAAACTTTGTATAGAGCTTATTCGTGGTTTTCTTTTTCTTTGAGTTATTCGTTGTGTAAATATTTTTAAATTAAGGTGGTTAGTGTTTTGGGTTTTGACCAACTTGACAATTGTGGATTTGATGTTAATTGTATCGTGACTGTATCAAAGTCGAATAGCAGAATAAGGTTACTGGTCTAGTTTGCGCCCGACTAAAATCTGTATTCGGAGTTTTTCAGGCTTTGAGCCCCAACTGCATATATTTCGAGGATTGTAAACGGAAAGGCAAAAAGCCTTTTTGAAGATAATTGTTTTTTTATTGCTTCAATTTTGAATCGTTAACAAATTTTGAGTATTTATATTAAAAAGAAGAAGTAGCCTTTGTTTGAAAAGTCGCGTTGCTATCTTTAAGTAGGATGATGATATTCGAAAAAAAGTACGCTAGTGTCTGCAGGTTGGTTAAATTTTGAGGTTAAATTTTTTGATAGCGTTGTTGATCAATATAATTAGCTGTTAATGAGCCAAGCAAAACACTGATTAATAGCTAAATTTAATAAAACCTAAAGAAATCTTAATATCGAAAGCAGGCTGTTGTCGATATTTTTCGTTGTGTATCATCATATTGTTTATAAATAATCAATAATTGACAAATTATCAAGGGAGCCAATAGAGTGTAATCGCATTTTTTTTTTATAAATCGAGCCCGCTTAAAAATCCACGTGCAACGGGCAGATAAACAAAAGAATAATTTGACAGATTCTGCGATAGGAAAGAACTCGGATGGAATATTAACAAATGAAAAATAGAACGTGCGGAATTCTAATACTTTGGTAGAGAAGAATAAGTACGTAAGTGTTGGTACTACTAATATATATTCTGTGGTAAGGGTCAATTCAGACTAGGTCGCAAATCCGCGATATAAGTTAGGCAATATCATTGAGAGGGCGACTAGCCCAAAAAATTAAACATCATCCTTCTCTCTTCACACTTACGCCCGTCTTTCATATGCCAGGTGAAAAAGGACGACGCGGATTCATCGCCAAATTAGTTTTTTCTAAATAACTCGATAAATATACATCATTTTAAAAATCCGCTAGGTCGGTTTCTCAATGATGGAATTTTATACAATGTGACTAAAATATTAACTTACTTCAATGCACAGTTATGGCAAGAAATAAAAAATTCGTGAAAATTAGATGCATCTTTGTAACTTTTTCTATCGAGAAAATTTTAAAATATCGTATTTTTGCTCAGATCGAATTCTTGGAAATATAATGCAGTATTTTATTTTAGAAAATGAAACTTTTCGGGGCTTGATTTCGAGTATAAAAATGAATTATAAAATCGAAAATTTGGGTTAGTCGCCCACTTAAATCTTACGGATTAGAGTATTTTTCTGTAGCAAAAACGGGGAGGGGTAGTCGTTCTAGGCAAGGGGGAGTGTCAAAACATCCTTAAACATCTCACGTTATTTGTGAACGATAGATATTGCAGTGATGAAAGGCATATTTGATATTATAATATTATCTAATTGAGACATTGTTAAAATTATTCATAATCATATCACGGCGGTACTCTGCAGAGATATTTAACCGTGACAACTTTAATTGAATTTAAAAAAATGACAGAATCTTCATTAAATTTACGATAAGTAATCAATAATTTTACGTACGAGTACGGCAAGTCAATGCAGAAAATGCTGTTTGACTAAGCTTTAAATGATGACAAATTTTATGTCGAATTGCAGCAGCACAGTTGATGTCGAATTGTTTTAACCATTTATTCTGATGCCTCAAGTATGAACTGACCTTACGTACGGGTGGGGCGAGGGTTCCGCACCAATCAACACTGGGATCACTTTCCCGATGGAATCGATAACCTATGACATTGAATATTATGTAATATCACTGTATACTTTTAGGGTTCCGTATCCAAAGGGTAAAAACGGTTCCTATTACTGAGACTTCGATGTCTGTCCGCCTGTCTGTCCATCCGATCATCCGTCCGTCAAATTAGGTTATGTTATGAAACCTTCTTAAAATATTATATACTAGATGATCCCCGCAACTCCGTTGCGCCAAAATTCGTGTATCGCAGGGGTACCGTACATTTTTCCGGGATAAAGACTATCCTATGTCCTTTCTCGGGACTCAAAGAATCGCCATGCCAAATTTCAGCAAAATCGGTTTAGCGGTATGAGCGTGAAGAGGTAACAGACAGACAGACAGACACACTTTCGCATTTATAATATTACTAGATGACGCCCGCAACTCCGTTGCGCCAAAATTAGTTTATCACGCGGGAACCGTACATTTTTCCGGGATAAAGACTATCCTATGTCCTTTCTCGGGGCTCAAAGAATCGCCATGCAATATTTCAGCAAAATCGGTTCAGCTGTTCGAGCGTGAAGAGGTAACAGACAGACAGACAGATAGACAGACACACTTTCGCATTTATAATATTAGTATGGAAGTATGGATATGGATTAGTTACATATTATGCCCAGGCAATTATTATTTCTTATTGGAAACAAAATTTATTTCGTGCACTTCCCAACCTAAGCATTTAAAAACGGACGTTCCATTTTCGAAAAGTTGAATTTATTTTCGGAACGCATTCGGAAATTTTAAACTAACGCGGCACTAAACTGCTAAAATCAACTCCCGTTGGCCTATTTACAACGTTGTGTATTAAATAAACAGCAAACTAGTCGAACAAACAATCAAACATATTCACGATTTAACTAAATATTATTTAAACTGTTCTTAAATAAACGTACTTAAATATTAATGTTTTCTGTGTGTTCGGCACTCGATTTACGCTTGGATAACTTTTTATTATCATTCTCGTTAGTGAATTTAAGACTATCATTATAAAGGTGAATTAACCTATCAAGCCCCATAAGAGCACCGGTGATCGCGACAACAATAGAATAACATTATAGATTTCCAAGAATCCGCGATCTAAGGATTAATATTATAATATCTAATATGGACGCTTCAGCCTTCACACCACGTCAGACTGGCCCCGTGGTAAATACCTGAAGGACTTGTGTTACGCTTACGGGTACCAGACAACGGAAATATATTTAATACGTTTATACTATACATATATTTAAGAAATTTATTATATGATACACATTTAATACACACCCATGACCCAGGAACTTTGAAAACTTTTTTTCCGTCGGCGGGATTCGAACCCGCGACCCCCGGCTTGAGCTACCGACTGCCCACCAACTGAGCCACAGAGGTCGTCATTATAAATATAAATATTTAATTACTATAATTATAATGCCCGCAATTCCGTTGCGCCAAGATTCGTTAATCGCGCGGGAATCGTACATTTTTGTCCTTTCCCGGGACTCAAAGTATCTCCATACCAAAGTTTATCAAAATACATCGGTAACTTCTGTTACCGATGTTAGTTAAACTAATATGTATTCTGTGCCGATGTAGAGTGCAGACAACGAAGACTTTCGCATCATCACATCTCCGAGATCGGTTCAGCGGTTTAGGCGTAAAGAATTAACAGACAGACAGACAGAGAGACAAACAGACACACTTTCGCATTTATAATATTAGTATGGATGTGGATAAACTAACTCAATATGATCAAATCTTTACATCAATATTCTAAGGTAAAATCCTAAGAGCTTTTTGTCGCAAAATGTAAAGTTTTCAAGATTGGCGATGTTAGGTCTTTTTAAGATATTTTCCCTAAAATTGAACTGAAAGATTCTGTGTGGATGATAAACTTCCATACTAATATTATGACTACGAAATTGTGTCTGTCTGTCTACCGGTCCGTTACCTCTTCATGCTTAAACCACTGAACCGATTTTGCTGAAATTTGGCATAGATATACTTTGAGGCCCGATAAATGACATAAGATACTTTCATCCCGGTAAAATGTACGGTTCCACAACGAATTTTCACGCAACGGTGTCGCGGGCGACACGTAGTTCACAATAAGCCTGTAACTCCGTAACAGCACGTTGTAGATTTGATCTAAATTGTGACTGAATATTAATGAAGTGGTTAAATATGGTAATGTGATTATAGACGAAAATTTGAATTATATAATGATTACAATACACCTAATACCGTGAGAGCTTTCGCTGTAATTATTGTGATTACAAATTATCTAAGCTACTACTTAGTAGACGGGTTGGACTATATATGTAATAATGTTAAAACTAGATTCAAATTGGTCAGTTTGAACGCTAGCATGCCCGAGTGCAGACTGTGCATGTAAAGAGAAAGGCACGTCATATTACTTATTACCACACCCCAGTGTCATCCTTCTTTTTGAAACTTATTCTTTTGTTTTTTTTTTCTTATCGTTTTTATTATTTAAGTGACGCATTAGCTCCAAAAAGGCATGACTCATATTGATAAAAACAAAATAATACCTATCTTGTATTGTAATTACTAATTTTTAAAGTCTAGGCCGGCATAAATAGTCAGTACTCAAGATGCATCTCGGTCTCAAGACACGGTTCAGGCCACAGAACACATTAAAAGAGGTACCTCTTTTAATGTTTTCTGTGGTTCAGGCTCTGTGATTGATTGGCTGTCAAAATTTGGACCAATCATAGAGCCGAACCGCGTCTTGAGACCGTGATGCATCTTGAGTACTGACTATTTATACCGGCCTAAGTCACGCTCAAAAGTTTGTCATTTTACAACATAGTTCCTAATATCACCTATATTACCTACTAATAGGAAATATTAAAAAGCCATCATGATGAAAATCACCGCTGCTCCCGCCTTAAGTACTGTCTTAAAGCATTTTAATCGGAGATCATTTAATCTCAGTCACGAGAGTGGGTTATTAGCAATAAATAGTCTCGCCAATCGCCTCTTTATTACATGGGCCATAAATGTCAAAGTCCCCTGATATGATATATCTAACAAGAAATTGATTCTAGACTAGGAAGTAGGCTTTCTAGGGTCCTATCTTGAAATATTTGCAGTGGAAGAGAAGGGAACCTAGAAGTGACATTTTATTTTTAACCTTACGGCCGCACTTGGATACATTTGATCAGATACTTAACTTGAATAAAGAGTTAACAATGTTCTTGTCAAAAATATTCATTAAAATCTAAAATAAATGTTAAAAAAGGCTGTTTGATATTATGAGAATGCTACTTTGCAATTTGATAAAACTCAAGCTGGACAGAAACTATATTTATGTTGAATAAAAATAGAAAGAGATCCAATAGCTCGGTCGTGCTATAGTAGATACATACCTAATAAGACCAATCTCTTGACAAGGACTTTCACAGCAAAACGCTTGAGCGGGACGTTTAAAATAAACCAATATTGCAATTTTTAAAACAAAAGCAAAGCGAATGGCGACAGCAAATTTAAAATTCCAGCGTAGTCTAGACTTCAACGAGTCGCGGGAAAAACAACGGACGCCATGTTTGTTTTGGAGTTTTAATAAAATCTAATACTGCAAAGCTTAGATGAATAAAATAAAACAAGTTGTATAAAAAATTGACTTCAAAATTGTAGTAAAAAATTCACTATCTCAAAACTACTGTACCAATTGTAACGATAATTACTGTATAACTTACTGCAACAAAAAAGAATAACGTAAATCGGACTTGTAGCTCCGGAGATATGCGAACAAACATAAAAACACACATATTATGATATTACATACGTGAAATTCGGCACATTTGTCCAGACGCCTCGTTGATAATATAGACCACATTACAAAACTAGGCAGTTTTGGAAATATTACATACATACGGGTCGAATTCATGACCTCCTTTTTGAAGCCGGTTAGTAAAATAAAAGTCAGTCACACTCGAGGGTTTCAAAAGATTAATCTTAAAGCGCTGCAATTCAGTGCCTTACAGCGACTCTTATTGTACTTATGCTAAGAAATCTTAGAGCTAGTGGGTAAAAAATTATATCTAAGAACGCAAAGCTGCCTGATAGACCAAGGCACAAAACCTTCAAGCTAGAAACTTGAGATCGCACACGTGTTCTTATTATAATGAAGGCATTCACTAAGGAAGTATTTTTCGAAATTCTTTCGTTGTGGGGAATGAACTTTTTATGCCAGGAATACTATTTTACTACAAGAAAAAGCTAGTTAAAATTTTAAAAGAAAGCCAAAATCGTTTGCAAAAAGAATTTTGGAAGCCATTCATCATCTAAATCAATTGAAGTTCAAAAGGCTTTTTAGAACCTTTTGAAGTCGATTAAAAAACATCCCAATTACATCATTCGAAACTCAATACGGTAACTTTTTTAAAAAGTTACCGAACTATTTTTCGCGCCACGAATAGTCAGACTCTTCGTTGCAGTTTTTAATTGCCAACTCTCAACGCTAACTCGTCGGGTGTACATGCCTGCGGAACCTACAGACTAAATAAGAGAACGACATGGCTTCAGAGAGATCATCATTCTGCTCGCGACTCTGTGCAAAACCCCGCAGCAATCGTAGACTTTTAAATAAAAAGTTGCCAAAAATCCTTTCCCGTGGTTTACTCTATGTGTATACCAAGTTTTGTCAAAATTGGTCCAATAGACGGAGCCTATTCGTTACAAACAAAATATTGTCTCTTCCAGACTTTTAAATAAGCGGTGATAGAAGATCTTACAAATACACACGAATTTTCAAAACTTTCTGTAATTATTGTCTTATTCTTATCCTCAATTGCGCAGTACATATATCCAACAGAATCACCGCGCTGATCGTGGTAAGTCAACGCAAATCCAATGGAAACGCACCCTTACTTTGGAATCGGCGTGTCTGTAATACGAATGTCTATGGTCACACTTACAGACTCAAGCTCGTTCCTAACACTGATTTATAGGGTACAAAACTTTAACAAACCGTTTTTAGCTCTGTAAAAAGTAACTTTGTAACCTTCGGTTGTATTTAGCGAAGAATGAACTGAACTGTGTTTGAGGGGTTTTGAATACTAACAGCTCTTCCACTGACCAGAATGAATGAAAAAAAATCCAGCTACAAACAAAATAAAACTATCCCAAGTCCATATTAAAACTGTTACTTGTGAGACTGTTTCTAGAGCGTGGTCGAATCTTGACTTAAAAGTACTGATGATATCAAACTAATAATAAAGACCATTACTTTAAGATGCTGAATACGAATCAGCTAATCTAGTATTTGGAAGTATGAGAGTATTGAGTAGACTCCTCAAATCTGAGTAGGAGTATTTAAGGGGCTGTTTCACCACTTACTGATTAGTTCCGGGTAGATTATCCACAACTTATCTGACAGATACTCCATAATTCATCAGTCAGATAAAATGTGGATAGCCAATCCAGCACTTATCAGAAAGTGGTGAAACAGGCCCTAAAAGTTATTAATACAAGCATAGGAATTGTAACTGTTCATACCAACAAATGTACGTGTTGATTTACATCGTCGAAAACATTTAAATTATTATTCAAGCGGTAACATCGGTTTATTATTCAGCTCGCGTCGCGAGGACGACCGTAATTTGCCCGTTAACATATCCTTGCTAATCCATATTGCATGGCGTACATCCTTCGCTAGACGCCGTCTGAGGAAGGACGAATTTGGGCCCTGGCATGTTGACAGGCGTTGAGGAAATAGCTGCTATGCTTTAAATGGTCGGCATACGCAGAAGATCTGGGAAGGTGTGCCTTACAAGCTGACATGTTACATTCCAGAATGTAGTCACAAGCTGACAGGTGGCAGTGCAGTTTCCTCAGGAAAATGCAGAGGAAGCAGTTTGTCAGTTGTTGTTGTTGATGACATGCAGTTCCAAATTGTAAGAAGTAGCTGACAAGCAATTTAATTTTTAGCTGAGCACATACAGTGACACAGTTAACTTCAAATGAATGTGTCAATAAGTTCTAGACTATGTCTAGATCATAAAGTTAATATACCTAGCGGAATAGAGCAACAATCTCGAGCTGTCAAACGAAACCGAAATTATTTACGTCTGTGTGTAAAAATTTGTTTACGTATGTAAACGCTTACACAAGCATCTTTCTATAAGAAATTAAATTGTCAACGTGCCGATAAGTGCCGACTGGACCTCAAACAGATGAAAAAAATGGTTCTGCTGTCATGTATCACACGTCTCCTTTTACCACGCAGTGTTACTGATCATCTCGCTTACTCAGGCCTTTGTTTCTCTATTCTGCTAACTTTATGGTCTAGGTACAGCCCCAATAATTCTCAGTAGAATTCTCAGAACTAAGGCCACATGGCCAAGGTGGATTGTTTTTGGTAGCCCGTAAGCATACACAGATGATCAAATTATTTTAATTTTAGCATAGATAGGAACCTTACCTTGAAAGCTGACTGATAGTGTCTGAACAAATGTGGACCCTGACGATGACAGGCATTTCCTAAGAAAAACGGAAGCGGATATAAGTGCCTTACTATTCCAGAGCTTCCTATACTGTATTTAAACTGAACAAATCCAAAACTGTCACTTAGATCGACTTCGTTCTAAGTTAACACTTCGACAACTACGACTTTGGCCCATGACGAGTTGATGACAGGCTCTTCCGAATAAAATTAGAATGGAGTTCACACTTCCGAAGAGTCTATACATACAGGAAATTTATTTTAGGGCGATAGTGTTATGTAGCTGACAAGTGCCTTACAAGATGATTAGCTCACCACACTTTTTCACGTTTTGGGCTATTAATATCCATATTAATATTATAAAATGCGAAGGTGTGTCAGTACTCAGTCTGTCTGACTGTCTGCTAGCTCTTCACGCCGAAACCGCTATTTTAGCAATTTTGCTGAAAATTGTTATTGAGATATTTTGAGTCCCGAAAAGGGACGTAGGATAATTTTTATCCCAAAAAAATATACGGTTCCCGCTCGATGAACGAATTTTGGCAATTAATTTGCAGATGCATTCCGCACCATTCCTTGTTTACTCCAAGCAATCTTATACGGTTTTTCCTTTACACTAATGAGATACAGTGTGGACCACAGTAAATTGGAGTAAACAGTTCAGGAACTAATGGCGCTGCCGTGCTCCTCATGCTAATGAGAGATCAACTCGTATCTGTTGAATATACCAAGATACGGCCAAATGAAGCAACTAGGAAGCATAATATTGTTTTATTCTTTAGAAGTAGCCACATATAACGGCATCTACACATTGGCAATGGAGAAATACAGACGATTTCGAACGTGTAAAGGGACATTTCGTCAAACATTAGTAAAAATATTTTTCTAAGTAACCTAATTAAATGGTCTATATACAATTTGAAAAATATCAGAAAAATTAGAACATAATAATTTGCAGGATTGATACCAGGACACACATTTGACACGAGAAAAAACAGCTGTTTGGATCATGTAATAGGGTCGATCAACTTTTATTGGTCCGACGGTACACGCATAATGTCCCTGAACGATAATTAATAAATATTAAATCATAAAGTGTTAAATTGGTTTTAATTATATTCCTTTTAATATTTTCTAGCGTTATTGTGAACAATATTTAACTTGTTTTATTAATTTGTGCGTAGTTTAATGGTTGTCCGAGAGACTAAATGCAATTTTCCAGTACTATCACACTTGTCCCCAAACAAGCCAAACACAATAGTTAACTGTCGGGCTCAAACGCCATTTTGATTTGTATAAAATCACGGCGACAGTCGTCCGAGCGACGTTGGTGAGTGTGGGTGGCTTTTTTGTCAGTCCGTCGGACAACTGTGATTAAAACATAAGTACTTGATGCATCGTTATCAATTATACTACACGAGATGCGCTTTCGTCTATGTTTTAGTGTGAGCTGAGATTAATATATAAAATAACAATAGTATTTGCTTGGCGGCTCAAAATTTAAAAAATGTCCCGCGGACAACCAGTCACTTGGACAACCAAAGTGGTTAATTAATTTAGTAAAATCAATAATACAATACGTAACAACCTCGCCTTAATAGTTTTTTATAAAAAAATATCACTATTTCCGCTTTACTTAATTTTTTTATATTAGAAACATAATTTGGTTGTCCAAAAGACATCATTCGTTTCAATTTTAATAAAAATATTTCGTATTTTGGGTGTACATAGAACAAATATCAAAATATTATTTATTATTTAATATTAGAAGAATTTGTTTTGATTCTTAAGGGCATTTAAAATTAAAAAAAAGTACTACTGTGTAAGTTGTCCAAAGGACATTATTTCCCGTGAAAAGATCGGTTAGTGAAGTTAAATCCACAAAATATGTGCTTAATCAACATTACTGCTGCTTATATAATCTTAATCTACGAAGAATCCTCTTCTAAATGAAATAGTAAAATGCTGAAAATGAAGCAAAAAAAATAGGAGTAAATTATGCTCGGGACCTTTAAAAATTGATTGACCCAATAACAAATTTAAATCCTAATTACTACTCCGGCTCTTAATACAACTATCACTGATCATAAAATGATTTGTCTATTTATTTACACAACAAATTAAACAACATATACCCAGTAAAACTAGAATAAATACTGATTACACGGCAGCACTACAAACCCTCAAATCTAAAATTACAGATGAAATGACACAGATAAATTAGCTACAAATTTAACATCCTATATCTCGGACTCCCTTAACCAAAACACCAGAGTATCCAAAATACCGAATAGTAAAATAATAATCAAACCATGGATTACGCCTGGTATATTAAAGTGTATTAGAAATAGAAATAAATTACAATATAAACTCAGGCAAGACGAAAATAATGAAATTCTTAAAATAACCTATCGCAGATATAGAAATTATTGCACAAACTTAATTAAAACACTTAAAACCAATTACGAAAGAGAACTAATCGACAAGGCTAAGTCAAATAACAAATCTTTATGGGATTGTATTAAAAATATTACTGACTTAAACAAACAAAAAAACCTTAACAAAGAATTAATTACACTAAAAAATAATCCAACTGACTCCGCGAACTTTGTCAATCATCATTTTAATAATAAGTATAGGTAAAAGATTAGCTGAAAACATAAAAAACAATCAAAATACAATAAATCAATACATAAACTCATTACCATCATGTTTACACACAATAAGCATTGTCGAGCCCGACGCAGCTGAAGTAAATAAAATAATAACTAACCTTAAGTCAGAATCCGCCGCTGGTTGGGACAAAATACCGACCAAATTCATAAAAATGGATAAATCTATACTAACTCCCATAATCACACACTTGAGTGTTATCAGCTTCAGAAATAGAACATTTCCAAAAATATTAAAGCGGTCAATAATACACCCAATCTTTAAGAACGGTAATAGACAAGATATTAATAACTATAGACCGATTTCGGTATTGACAGTGATAGCAAAAATTCTAGAAAAATTAATTAACATACGCCTAATCAATTATCTAATTAAAAATAATATTTTATCTAAATGCCAATACGGATTTCGGCAAGGACTCAGTACTGAAGATGCCATACATGATCTGGTCAAGCGTGTTACAAAAAGCATTGACACTAAAAAGAAAACACTATGTGTCTTTCTAGACCTAAAAAAGGCATTCGACACGGTTTATATACCACTTCTTCTTCGTAAAATGGAGAAAATGGGAATTAGGGGTCCATTTTTAGAACTTATGGCCAGCTATCTGACTAATAGAACACAGCAAGTAAAGTTAGACTCAAACATCACTAGTGATGAAATGTTAACTTCTGAATATTCTGTCCCCCAAGGTAGCGGGCTCGGCCCAACCCTATTTTTAATGTTTATAAACGATTTAACAGACTTAAAATTACATAACTGTACTATAATATCATATGCACATGACACAGCATTGCTTTTTGAAGACGAAAGTTGGTCTGCAGTATATAAATGTGCGGAAACCGGACTGTATAAGGTAATTGAATGGCTAAATTTAAAACTAACTATATCCCATTTGCAATTAATGCGTCAACCCTACCCCCTAGTAATCTTAACATAACCGCTCATCAATGTAACTTTAGACCAAATAATAACTGTTCTTGTCTAAAAATAGAAAGGGTATACTCAACTAAATATTTGGGTGTCTTACTCGACAGTAAATTGTCATGGATCCCGCAACTTGCAGCTGTCGCAATCCGCATAAGAAAATTAACCTGGCTATTTCGATATCTACGCAACATCATGGATAAAAACTTATAACAAATATATATACCTCCTTAGTTCAATCTGTAATCCTTTTTTCCATAACGGTATGGGGAAGCTCATCAAAGACCCATATAATAAACCTAGAACGAGCACAAAGAGGGCTACTTAAAATCATGCTGAAAAAGAAAATTATTTACAACACAGAACAACTCTATAAAGATTGTAATGTTATAACTGTAAGAAAACTATATATACTGCAAACTATACTTAAGACACATAAAAATACTAAAATAGAATCAAATATTCTGAATAAAAGAAACCCTCATTGTGTTATCACCCTACCAATAGTTCGTACATCATTTGCGAAACAACAATATAGCATACGATCTATTATACTTTACAATAAAATAAATAGACTTAAACAGATTTACTCAATGTCATACTTTGAGTGCAAAAAAACATTAATGAATTGACTAAAACAATTAACCTACGGGGAGACTGAACAATTATTACAATAACCGTGCAAATAGTAATTTTTATTACATGTAATATATGTATATTATGAACCTAATAAATATATTATATAATATTAAGAATAAATATTGAAACAAAATAAATATACACTTATACATTATATTTTATTACTACAACATCAGCAACACACACACACACACACACACACACACACACACACACACACACACACACACACACACACACACACACACACACACACACACACACACACACACACACACACACACACACACACACACACACACACACACACACACACACATCACACATTTGAAACTAAATTAAGCATAGAAAATATTATAACATAATTTAAATACTAACACTTACATAAATTAATAATTAATATTAAACAAGCATAAAATTTTGTAATGTTAGAATGTAACACATGTAAGACCGAAAGAGTGGGTCTCTCCTAATACAAGTTCTACTTAAAAGGAGAACCCCACCACCTTGCAAATGTGTAAATTTAATTAAAATAAAGATTTTTGATTTTTGATTTGCTTTTTTTTTTGTAGCATACTCCCAGATCTGACTTTTGGTTAGGTTCACGGATTTCGAAAGAGGATAAAAGGTGAGATTATTCACACACACCCAGATTTTCCTTAAAAACTTTTTTGTTGAAATGTTACTCCTCAGAAATGGTCACATAACAAGCAGCTTTTCCATGTTGGCCCACGAGCACGAACGTGTAGACTTGTAGAGTACATATTCATCTTAAATTGTTCATGATTAGCATCACGTCACGGTTATCCATCATAGGCTATCATGAAGAGGGGCCTAGGGGGGTTTTCGGCGAAAAACGCTTCTACCATGCTAACATTCGATCTCATCAAAATATTGTCTGAATAAACATACAGACAAAACTTTTGACGCCTTCAGAAGTTGTACCAAGCATATGGAAATTCCCAATTTTTTCCCCGATAATCAGAACTTAACTATGATAATTCCGAAGGTGAATTGATCAGAAAGTTTTTTCCGTCTAAATTCGAATGAATCTCGCACGTGCTCGCGAATAAAACCGCTCAAAGTTTATTATTAAAGTTTAATAGCTTCAACTCCGTTATCAAGTTTAGAAAACTTAGATTGTAAAATTAGAATATCTGAATAAATTTTGGAATGTAATTCAGATGTACTTTTCTTACACCCGATTTATTTTATGGCGAAAATTTCTGGCGCTTCCGGACGTTTCCAGTGAAATTTTTCGTTTGCTAATGATTTTCGCTGGTTGGTTTCTTTTTGTTTGTGAAAAAATGTAGCGTCAGATAAATGTATTCATTAGCAGATGAGAGATCTTCGTAATTTGGTCGATTTTTTTATTAGTAGGCAAACGAGCAAATGGATCACCTGATGGATAGCAACTACCGTCGTCGCCCATGGACACTTGCAACATCACTGCCCTGTTACGCACAAGCATGCTATTTTAAAATAGACGAGTTACGCCTAACCACTGCAAAATAGTCTTAATCAGTACGGTCTATATGGCACTAAAGACAATTTCAAAAAAATAATATTTATCGGTGAGCCAGAAACCTATATGACAAATTCGTTTAACTTTATTTTTTATTGTTTCAGTTAGGCCTTACTCATTCAATTTAAGTTAATACAGATGGGCAGTATTTATCAATAAATTCTGTAACTCAATCTGTGTGTTTCTAATTGCACGCAACTCTTCTAACTTAAATTATCACACGACGCGTAACCACGTTTGTATGAAGTGATGGTTATTCATAACTCGTTTAACTCTATTTAAATATTAAGTTTTACAGATATTTAAAAAATATGATAATATTATGTTCTAGAAACATTCAAGAAACTCAATCAAACAGTTTAAAGTTTATAGCACATTTTATTAATACAATACAAGCAAATGTTTATTTAAAACTTTTGAGCCGTTTTTCTCAAATTTGCGTTTTTTGAGATAGCTGACTTGTGCGTGACACGGCAGATCAGAATTAAACATAACTTTTAACATAACCCATTTCAATTACGCTATGCTTTGTTCAATTATGCATTTTAACAATTAAAAACTACTAAAGATTAAGTTTACGATTAAAAGCGGCCATTGTAGGATGCAAAACGGATAATTTCCAAGATGTGGCATTGTACCCCTTGTCATAAAGATGGCCGTGGTCGTTAAAATTGTGTGTGCCCGCATTTCGCGGTTATTCTTTCAATCGTTAACTCGAGTTTAGCATATAAATAAAAGCTCCAAGATAGGGTTTCCGACTCTTACTTTTGTTATTCGTTTTATTAAAGTTTTAAGTCTGATTTGTTGATATAGAGATCCACGTGTATGTACTGACGTAGTAATACCACAGAATATAATAATATATTAGTAGTACCAAGTTGAATGTTTTATTCTTGTCTGTGAAACCGTTAATAACAAAACTTGGGTAACTCTATTATTATTTGTAGGCATAACTAAAGTGTATATAACGCTATGTAGGAAAGCTTTAATTCTGCTGAACATGTCGCCTAAGAAAAGTTTGCGTAAGTAACCCTAGTCCTTATGTAGGTAACCAAAAATATAATAAATAAGCTACTGAACAAACGAAAAAACCCGTAAAAGTTTTTTAAGGATTTTATACGACAAATAACTGTTCCAAATTCTCACAATAAAGTTTTGATTTTTGGCAACCCTATTATCTTGCGTGAATCTTTGAATAATTCCAGTATTATGACGATGGTAGAGCACTTGAGCATATTAAAAAGTTAACGAAACATTTCTTTAATCGCCATAAAGAGATGATAAAGACGTGGAAACATTTCACACTTATGAAAAGGTTTACATTTACTTTGTTTGAATGGTTATGAACAGTTCACTGAATGAGTGATAAATAAAAATCTTCTGAAGCACCAAATTACTCATTTTAATACATAAACTTTAGGAATAGGTAGAGAGAAAATAGCAACAAAATCGAACTAAAGAAAGTGGGAATAAACTTTAGGAATAAATAAAGATAGTAAAAAAAAATAGCAACCAAAGACAAAGTAACGAAAGTGGGAATAAGAAAAGCGCTTTGCTACAAAAGTTTTTTAGGTTTTTATTTTTATTTTAAATAGCAATCATTGTCAACCAAAGTGTGTCTGTCTGTTTACTTCTAAGTACTAAACCGAATTTAATTTTTGTTTAGGAAATAATTTAAGTCCCGGAAAGGTCGGTGCATATAAGTCACCGGTTACACGGTCAAATTTTCATCAATCTGATCCAACAATCTGGTACGGATTGACGAAAATTTGATCGTGTACGCCCGTATTGATGGATTGAACGCATTTTTAACCGACTTCCAAAAAGGAGGAGCTTATATGTTCGTCTGTATATATATTTTTTTTGTATGTTCAACCATAACTTCGCCGTTTGTGGACCGATTTTCATGATTCTTTTGTTGTTGTACAGGGTTGAATTCGAATTTGGTAGCATGTTCACAAAAGTGGTGACCTGATGATGGGATCCATGAGGAATCGAGGGGACTCCTTGAAATTTGCATGGAAACTTATAGTGATTTTGATTTTTTCTGAAGCGTTCGAGGTAAATGCTACCAAAAAGTAAAACTTTGCACCAGGTTATACCCTGGATCCGAAGGTACCGAACAGAACTTTTGAATCCTTATAGATACAGGTTCGGGGATTTCGCCGTTGTTTAAACAACTGAAAGCATAAGCCAACACATCAATTTGATTGATCATCATCATCACAAGTATAATTATACCATGGGTCATCACATTATGACCCAATTATTGGTACTTTTCATGATATTTTGCATCGAAGCAGATGTTTTTGATGATTGTTTCGCTGTTTGTGGACCGATTTTCAAAATTCTCGTGTTTTTGTATAGGATAATATAATCTTAATTTCGTATAACAATTATGAAAGTGGTGAACTGATGATGGGATCTATGAGCAATCGAGGGAAATCATTGAAATTTATCAAAACACTCATAGTGGTTAAAATGTTGTTTCTAGTAACTTACACTTAAGTTACGAATAAGAGAAATTTCATACGAAGGTGCCTCTTGGTCCAAAGACACTGAACAGAACTCATGAACCTTTAAAGATAAAAGTCTGGAAATTGCAGCATCGCTTAGATAACTGCAAGCATTTACCACAATTTCACTTACAGTATTATAATATTAAGGATACTTAGTATTCGTAGTGGTTATCTACGCATAAAGCCTTGTCTTGTATATAACTAAAAAGAGTGAAATTATTATTTTTTAACAAAAATTTGAACCCGACTTCCAAGGAAAAAAACAAAATTCTTAAAATGGCCTAAAAAGTATGAAATAATTCTTATTCTTCATTAGTGCCTTTTTCAAAATTCGACTAAATAGCAACGAATTCTGTACTCAATTTTCATTCTTTTGAAGTCGGTACTGGCTAAGTTCTATGTCAAGTATCTCAGTTCTGGGCTGGTACCGACTTCAAACGAATGAAAATTGAGTACAGAATTCGTTGCTATTTAGTCGAATTTTGAAAAAGGCACTAATTAAGAATAAGAATTATTTCATACTTTTTAGGCCATTTTAAGAATTTTGTTTTTTTCTTGGAAGTCGGGTTCAATTTTTTGTTAATATGAAATTTTTATAACCATCAATATTCCGTCAATCAGATTGATGGATCAGATTGATGAAAATTTGACCGTGTAACCTGCGACTTATTTATCACAGATGACAGAACAGCTTACAGTTCTCGCGTGTGCAACGAACCATCAACTTGCAAGGAAACTTACATGACGCAGTTGGATAAAAGATTTTGCTCCAATTTAACCTTGGTTACATAACGTAATGAATAAATAAATCGATTGCATCGATCGTAACCCGAGAACCGGGAAGTGTGTGGTCTCACCCCAGCTCCGATTACACGACCATGTTAAAAACAAAATGAAAATGTTAGGAAACCCCCGAATATCAGTATCATTATTAGATGAAGTTACTTTGAAATAAAAAGGTAATACTAAAGATCGGAGCAAAGGGCTCCACTAGCACATACAGTAAATAATCTGACCACAAATCAATCCGACATGTTGAACACGTATGTCAGAATATTGACAGAAAGAAATAGGGAATAATACGCAAAGGTGAGAGCAGAGGATTCTACTAGCACATACATGATACAGTACATAATCCAAAGACCTTTAGGGTCACCGCATATATACAATTTCAAGTTAGCCGACTATCGTATTTAGACTAAATTACAACTTTTAAATTGTAGGTAATCGGAAAGGAATCGAATTTAGTTGAAAAAATGTGCGAGCTCTCATAAGTCGCTATAGCTATTTAAATTGGTATACTGTGCGACTTAGTTGACCAACTTAAAATTGTAAGTCTGCGGTCGCTCTTAAACCCAATTTGAACCTAAAATAATCCGACATGTTGCACACGTCATATCAAAATATTGACAGAAGCATTGTCGAACGTAGAGCAAAACTTTTTTGTTGACTGTCTATGCTGGCGCTGCATTCTAGCGTAAAAACATTGCAGAGTAATATATTCCTATTGATTCACAGGCAAATGGTGGACCGATATTATTCGGTCGGGTTATGTTATAATGTTGGTAATCTGTCGGCTGTGCTTAACACAACTTGACTAAGCACAAACAGAAAAAAAATTATCAAATAGGCTCCGAAACTACTTAGTCCATTGAAATGTTACATTTGCACAGGCACACATGCCTTCACAGTTTCCTTTGCATCTGCAGAAAATTAATTTCATGCAGAAAATTAATTTCATTCATCCCTCAATCCCCCCGATTAGGGGATCTTTTTCTCAAAAGATCATTAACAAGGTTCTTCTAAGTAATTTTTTGTAAAATGTATTAAACAAAGTTAAAGAGCGATAATAAACCTTTAAAAAAAATTATCACTTTTTTGCTTATAACTTTTTAAATTTTTAATTTAGGGTAAAAAGTTATATAAACATATTTGTAGGCAAAATAATTTGCAACAAATTATGTTCTTAAAAATTTTCTGTAAGACTTATAGTTTCCGAAATATCACGAAAATAGTGTTGTCACCCCTTTTTTCAAGATGGCGGCCGGGGGACAAAGGCGGCGACCCCACAAACTTGAGGTTAAGCTTCTATTGAGCCCCCCAACATATTCCGATAAATAAATTTACGTCCTCTAATAAATGCAATATTCGGTCCTAAAATTGTAACATTTCAATGGACTAACTAGGCCGATTGTGATGAAATTTAACACAGTAGCTCTACCATGAGTTTAAATTTTTAAAGCTATAGTACATATATTTTATCGAAACTCGATACCGACTACGTTTTAGTATGGCGATTTTAGTTCCGCAAGTGACCGCTAGAGTCGGTGTAAAATTTGCCATATTAAAAAATTACGTAGTCGGTATCGAGTATCGATAAAAACTATAGCTTTAAACTCATGATAGAGCTACAGGTATAAGAAGTTGCCACAGGTCTAATTTTCTGAATAGATAAAGCAGCAATTAGTGTTTTAGGTTCACCTACCACCGGTGCGAAAACTAACACGGCAAGAAGAAACAAGCGTAAGAAATTCACCCGGCCTTTTAGCAAAAAAGTGGAAAAACGATCTTTTGAAAGAAAAATATTTTTCATTCATAACGTTACCTTTCAAAAACTAGATCAAAGGCCATTCATCCTTTTTGGAGGCAGGACGCTCCGCGATTTCGAGTGGCCCATCTTTTACGGCCTTAGAGGCCCAAAAATGTTGTATTGATGAAACTATAGTCAAAATGGAATAAGATGGCAGCAGCGGTCATTAACATTTCTACTCTAGGGGAGATGAGAAAAATGCTTGCACTGTATTCTATTTAATACAAAACTAAAATTGACCTCAAAGACATAAACTCTAGGATTCATCGAAAA
Organism: Lysandra bellargus; assembly: GCA_905333045.1. Lineage (NCBI taxonomy): Eukaryota > Metazoa > Arthropoda > Insecta > Lepidoptera > Lycaenidae > Lysandra > Lysandra bellargus. The sequence continues at coordinate 5,000,371 of HG995354.1, forward strand.
CATCTTAGAAACTCTTACAATGATAATCTACAACTTTTTATGAGTTGAAAACGATTTACTGCATACTCAGTACTAACCGAGTATGCAAAAAACTATATCGCCTAGACTAGACTTAGAACATTTGTCATTTCATTATCAATGGCAGTTTGTATAAAAATCGATGAAATATGAATTTTGGTGGCTGGGGGTCAATGACCGCTACCGCCTCGTTACGGCATTAGGAGACTAGTAACGCAAAATATAGTTTAAAATGCATGTATAATAGTTAAAACCAACATTATATTCATTGCAAATATTTAGCACATATACACACAGGTAGCTTCTTACGCGTGTTTCTAATCATATTGTGTATTTCTATATCTATATACTTATTATAAAACAAAGTCGCTTTTTTTTCTCTCGTGTCCCTTTGTTCCCTTTAATCTTTAAAACTACGCAACGGATTTTGATGATTCTTTCAGTGTTAGATAACCCATTTATCGAGGAAGGTTATAGGCTATATTTTATCACGCTAAGACTAATAGAAGCGAAGAAATAGAGGAAAATGGGGAAAAAACGGGGAAAATTATTTGAAAGGGCTAACTTGAACGCGCTAATCTCAGGAACTACTGGTCTGATTTGAAAAATTATTTCAGTGTTAGATAGCCCATTTACTGAGGAAGTCTATATGCAATATTTTATTACGCTAAGACTAATAGGACTAGGAGAATGTGAAAAAAACGGGGGAAATTATTTGAAAGGGCTTATCTCGCGAACTACTGTATGTGTATCATAAAAAATATTATTAAAAACTTTAGCATCTAAATTTACTGGAGCAATTTTTATGTTATTTGGCACAGATAAGAAGTAGACCACGTGAAGGATCATAGGCTATCTATTTTAATCATTTTTTCAGTGGCTATATAATTTATACCCGTGCGACGCCGGGGCGGGTCGCTAGTAAGAGATAATCCTAGAACCTATACTTTTAAAGCAAACTGCTTGTTGTAATACATATTAATCCCGCAATTTCTTGTACAAATACATTAACAACAAGACATGCGAAAATAAAAGAATTATCCTCTTACTAAAAATAAAACCGGCCAAGTGCGTGTCGGGCCACGCGCAATATAGAGTTCCGTGGGACCGCTAGATTTTGACATTTTTTATGGTCAATGAACGTACGTAACGAATTTATAACGTGTTTTACACTACTAACAACATCATCTCAGTTACTTTCAAATGAATTTGAACGAAAAGTTCATTTATACTTCGCCGAATACATTTTTTTAGTTGATCGACTATTACTCAATAACTTATTAAGTCTTCTTAGCCGTGATAGTTTTCCTTTTAAATTCAGCATATTTCCTACTCCCGTGAATTTTTTCCCATTTCCAGAAGCAACCGTTTAGCTGGTATGGTAGAAGTGTCCCCCACACTGGACTCCAACGATTTTTTCCACTTTAAAACTTACTATTTCACAAATGGATCCCTAAATTGAAAAAATGATCTGAGAATACTCATAATATTTTTTTAAAACCTACCCAACCCACACGATGGGGTGAAAATCAACCCCGCTTGATGTGTAGGGGAGGTACCAGCCATAAAAAAATTAAGATTTTATGTACCACTAGATGATGCCCGCAACTCCGTTGCGCCACAATTTGTTAATCGCGGGAGAACCGTACATTTTTCCGGGATAAAAACTATCCTATGTCCTTTCTCGGGATTCAAAGAATCTTCATGCCAAATTTCAGCAAAATCAGTTCTGCAGTTCGAGCGTGAAGAGTTAACAGATAGACAGACAGACACACTTTCGCATTTATAATATTAATATAAGTATATATGGACTAGTATGGACTATGGACTAATATGAATTTTGTTGGCATCATTAATATGTGTATTCATGCCAAATTACAGCTTTATAGGTCCTATAGTCTGAGCAAAACTGCAGACAGACAGACGGATGGACAGACCGAAACTATAAGGGTTCCTTGTTGACTACGGAACCCTAAAAATATCCAAGCTATGTATACAGACTTCATACAATAGAGAGGTACAGTATCTGTAAAGCCACTTTTATAACGTATAAGACAAGAACAAAACTCTGAAAAAAAGTCGGTAGGTATACTCATTGATCCCTTTGTAAGTAGCACTCGTAAAACTACCTACTAAACCACAGACATAGATCAAGATAGATACCGCATGTATTTGTATGAAAATGAGCGTGCTACTTTTTTCCTAGCTACTGTGACGTACCGATGATAACAAACGTGTCCTTTATCTAAGCCAACGTTTCTATATTTTGAATTTCTACAGCTCAATACGGCACTTTCAGGCATTTAGGCATTTTAAAAATTCCGATTGACGTCCGATTCCGATAGCAGACTAAAGAGTAGACTATCGAAAGACGAGCATTGCTCGTCGTTTGGGAACGTGATATGGCACGCGAAGTACATACACATGCGGTATATATCTTGATCTATGTCTGTGTAGTAAACTCAATAAATAAAATTGTGTAAAAGACAAAAGTAAAAAAAAAATCGTCTTAAAATTTTTCTTGGGCTGCCCTAATTTGATACAATAAGCGAGCTCAAGAATACTGTAACAATGGCGCACGTATTTTAAATCTACCGAGAGCTTTTGCTTACCGTCGCTCTTTTAAAATTTCCAACAATAAACGGAAAATTTCACTACAATATTGGCCAGTCAATGCGGGATAAAGGAATGCAAAATAGGAGGAATTTTTTGACAGAATTTATGGAGGGGATCAGAATACAAAGCTATCTTTATCCGATGTCTTTAAATCTTTTGAGCGTCTTGTCATCTCGCATTCCAAGAATTTTTAAGTATTTTAGGGACGAAAGTGTCGGACTAAGATGAGATTTGCATTCATAAATATTGACACTATCATAATTCATTCTTGACCGATCGCAAGATAGACTGATTAGTGAATTCGTCTTTAAACGTATCTATAGGTGCTCAATGCTCATCTCTTTTACGCGGGCAGTCAAATCGTTTTGTGTGAAAGAACACCAAGAATAACTAGTTTTCTCACCTCTGGACGGAAAACGTCAATTTTCTTCCCGCTGCGCTTTGAAAAATAGTATACGCACCATGAGCAGTAAATAAGAAAGCCTCAGATCACATGTTTGTTGACCTCGGCTTCGCCTAGGCTAACAATTACATGTGATCTGACACATTCCTTATTTTCCTGCCCTACAGTCAGGGCATTTTAATAGGCCACATTTGACATCTGTCAGATTTATCTCCATAGCGAGGGAGCTGCGTAAAAATATCGACCAACAACGAATAAATCGATACGGACTTGAAATAAAATATTTGAATTTTATACGTTTGAAACAAACTCCTGTCCCACTATTACTTTTTCTTTTGCAAATTCAAGGAGCAAAATAAGACAAGTACATAATTTACAAAAAAAAATGCATTTATTCGCTTGAATTATAAAAACTGTTTTATGTAGTATTATCATTATTCATTTCACATAAATATGTGTTACTTTTCACAACGTGGTTATTAATTTATGGGGATATTTCGTTACAAGTAATCAATGCATCGATACTATTTATTCGCTTTCGATTTTTAGGGTAACTTCCCTAGAGTTTAAAAGGAAAAAAGGTCAGCTGACGTAATATTGTAACGACGTGCAATCATTAAGATCAGAATTTGTTTATTACGTTTAGAATTGTTTATAAGTAAAATCAAATCATTAAATAATTCGTATCGGTCATATTTACAATAAATATGTAATCGTAATTGAAAAAAGTTAATCAATTGTGCAGTTATAACAAAACGAAAATATTTATTTTTTATGTACGTCGCTATAAAGTTACCTGGTACAATTTTGATGAACTGTCAAATGTGGCCTATTAAAATGTCCCGACTATAGGTGCGTAATGCCATGTAATGTACTATTACTATTCGTCAATCGTCTCTGAGTGCGACAGTTTAACAATTTTTTTATAAAATTAAGGGGGCAAACGAGCAAGCGTCTTTTTCGAATTTTGGCTCACCTGATGGAAAATAACTACCACCTCCCGTGGGCACTCGCAACATCATAAGAGTTGCAGGTGCGTTGCCGGCCTTTGTTTTAATATTTTATTAAATTCAATTACTTTCAACGATGGCGACGTGTCTATTTACAAAATCTGTGCGCGGCATAACGGCGGAACATCACATAAATCTTGAGGGCAATATACCTTTAGTATAAAAAGCTGACTAATCTAAATTCTAATATAAAATTTCGCTACCCTCCGTAATTTTTATGACTTTTATGTAGCGGCCATAAACTTCGCATAATATATCTTAAGCGACACACTTTGAGCATACTCGTTACGATTATTCCTTTATATTGCCCGTTAGTCTTTTAATTATTCTCCGGGGTATTTTCAGGTAGAAAATTTTGTGTTTTTTATCAGATTAAGTTACTTGCTGAAAATGATGCGAAACCTAAGTATTAGGGTGTATTTCCACAGGATTACGAGGAATGTTTTGGAGAACTAATGGAATCGCTTCATATGCCTAACCTCGCTGAGCACATCCATTCTATTGGATATTAAAAACACATTCCTCGGGACCGAGGCTTTGCTCAGCTCCTATGGAAACGCAGCCTTTAGATCAGCCTTTCCCAAATTGGGCAATACGCAACCCTGTGGGCGCTGAAGGTCAAAAGGGGGGCGGTGTAGGACCCATAAAAAATGAGGGCTTTGTGTAGAGGCTTGGCGGGTAATTTATTTCATCTGGATGCATTTTAAATTGAAACAATGGGGGCGCTAAAACATAATTTGTTCACAAAGTGGCCAGTAGATAAAATAAGTTTGGGACAAAAATAGGAGGGAAATGCGCATTATTGCGCATAGATCTCTTTGGTAGAGTGGAGGAGGGAGCGGGGCAGACGCGCTTCACATGCTATTGGTAGAGCAGTGATCGATGACCAATTGTTATTGGTAGATCGCAATCTGACGGTGATACGTTATTGGTAGCGTTGTTATTGCAAACATGCGCCTATTGTCCCCATCAGCGGCCAAGCCTCAAAATCACGCGCGGGAAAAAAAATCGTAAAAAACAACGTAAAAATTAAGCACAAGACCAAATGTCACCATACGAGAGGTAACAGATGTAATTGTTAATGTTACGGGGAAGATAATCCAGAAAAAGCCTCCATATTATTACGCATAATTAGATACGAATGCTCGTTGAATATACAATTCCAACTTTTTCACCCTTCCGTCCCTTTTTTTGTCACTTCAAAAATGACAATTAGATTTCGTTTACCCTTGTTTAAATGTTTCCTAAACTGCCCTTTACATAAGCCCTTTATTGCAGCTGAATGTTAAACGGTTTTGTAAGTTCAAATAGATGCTGAGTTTGTTTTATCTACGGTGTCGCTATACCGCTCCGAATCCGATATGGCCGAGAATCACAGAATAGAAGGAAGGTAACTGAAGCAAGATACCGTAAGCTAGCTTAGAAAAAATACGTAACGTAAACGGACGTAGTGCAAAACCGCTCTCAGCGTTAGTTATAAATATCGAAACAAGATAGAATTTCCGAAACATACGACGACGTGCAAATAAAGAAAAAGTGTATCAGCTCCGACGCACGACTGGAGTTTACTCCTTAAGTACGAGTATCTAACCATACGCAAAAAGAGTTTATTCAATTGAAAAAAGATTTATATAATACTAGCTGTCCCGGCAAACGTTGCTTTGCCATAATATAAAGTATTTCGCCCATATTATTTTATTGAAGTGACTAAATAAGTATTTCGCCATGGCAACGTCGATCGCTATCCCGTCGCACAAACGATGGTCGCCGTCAATCTCAGGTTGTAAAAATTTACTATTATTTATTCAACAAATGCACTTATCAATATATAAAGTACCGAGTAGCCGATTCTCAGACCTACTGAATATGCATATAAAATTTGGTAAAAATCAGTAAAGCCAGTTCGGAGGAGTTCGTGGACTAACATTGTGACACGAGAATTTTATATATAAGATGAAATCAGATGTTCCGGCAATATTATCTACACCCCTTTCTGCCATAGTTATTTCAAAATATTTTTTTCTCAATTCTAAGGCCAGAATCGAATAGAGGAGAAAAATCCAGGAAGATCAAGCCGAAGAAACCCATATCCAGGACAAATAGTTGCCGAGTTACAAGCATACAAACTTTGACATTAACAGCTCGGCAACTGTCAAACGTCTTACTAAAGTAGCCATAACTCCGCTCCCAATAGGCCTAGAGGAACGGGGTTTCTTCTAACATCGAAGGCAACACCTCGGCTACCCCCTCCCTGAATTTGAAATAATTATATTATTTTATATAATATTATAATATAATTATATAATATAATTGTATAATATAATTGTATTATTATTATTATATAATTATATAATAATATAATTGTATTATATTATTATATAATTATGTTATTTTATATAATATTATATTCCGATAGGTATATTACCTTTATGGTCTTAATACACTCACAGCCAAATTAGAAAGTTTCCGTCGTCCAAAAACGTGACACATTTTCGTTACTTGTTAGTAGGTTTTACCCCTCGGATTTTTCTCATACCGGGCGCCTTATATATGAAAATCGATTCTTAAGGAGTAAACTCCAAAAAGCCTCTAACAGCTCTTCTGATGTTGCAAGTGTCCATTGCCGAGAGCAGTCTTTCCATCAAGTGATCCGTCGCTCGTTTTTCCCTTAGTTTCATCAGTAAAATACACACATCACACAAATAAACTTTAGCGTTAAACTCTAAAGGATTGATTACTAAAGGATTTCCAGTAGATAAAAGGTAATTATTTCAAGGGCCATTAAGATCGGGAACTGAAAAAACTATAATTTTCCGGCCTACCGCGTCGTCCTTATCACCACAGTCCACATCTCGACAATATCCGAGAGCCATTTTCGACTTTTCCTGGTTCATTAGGACCACCGTGGAGCGAAACTTTGCTACTCCACTTTAGTCTCTAACCTGTTTACACAAAGCTGTAATTGCCTTGCGTGGGGATGGTAGAGCAGTTTTTTCCCGCACGTGCTTAAGAGCTATCCGCACGTGGTTGGAGTATGGCAATTGCTAGATTGTATTGCCAGATTGCCAGCCTTTAGCGCAGAAGTGCCTCGATAGCTTGAAGCACATCGGTGAAGTATTAAGCTATAAAACCAAAGTGCCAATCTATAAACAAGAAGCTATAAAATATCGAAGAATCACCCTGATAGCTTATTATTCTGTCTAGGTCTGCAGCAGTTAAATCGTGTGCGCCGTCAATTTTGATATAAAATAGGAAATTGTTTTCAAACCACCATCCATACTACCCATACTAATATTATAAATGCGAAAGTGTGTCTGTCTGTCTGTTACCTCTTCACGCCTGAACCGCTGAACCGATTTAGCTGAAATTTGATATGGAGATACTTTGAGTCCCGAGAAAGGACATAGGGAGTACCCTATATATAGATAAAAAGTATTATATCCCTGAAAAATGTACGGTTCCCGCGCGATAAACGAATTTTGGCGCAACGGAGTTGCGGGCATCATGTAGTTTTCTTATATTTTATGTGTTTGGAAAATTTTAAAGTTCTGATTTTGCTACTATTGCCACAGAATATATATTAGTTGTACCAACTATTACTTACTATTGCGCTTCTTGCGGCCTGCAGTGAAATCAGGAGACACAAGTGATTTTTCCATTAGTATACTTTATTTAAAAGCTTTATTATTATTTAAAACTTAAAACACAAACAAAATTCTAAATTCAAATTCACAAAAAAAAAAAAACAAAATAACCATAGCAAATTGGTTCTTCGTTTTTAAAATAACACGTTTTTTAACTCGAAGGTTGGCTGAACGAATTTTGTAAATTGCCAATAGAATCTTCAATGTCATGCAAACGTTTTTGTAGATGTGGTCGATCTCTAGATTATTTAATTAATAAACAAAAACAAACCAATTATATTAAATTAATAACTATTATTTCTGTGTTCAAACAAGATTGGTATGAGAATATCGGTACAATATCATATTACTGTTTTACCAATCAAATTAATACCTTATATTTAGTTAGACCAGGTTGTTAAACAATGTAAAAGTGGTTATTAGACATGTGATTAAATACATAATCGTATAACATAATTGACCAAACATAGCGACAGAAAACAACAGCTATTACAATAAATAATCGTCAGCTTCTGCAGCGTGGTGACGTCATACTGATAAGGGAATGCGTACGTGATACGGCAGACATATCGTCTTGGACCCACAGACTAAGTTTCTGTGACCACTAAGATCGATGATATGTAGACTAAATACCAGCCCCGGATTTATGAATAGGCAGTATAGGCAGTATAGGCCTTAACTCATAAAAAAGATAAATCCGGCCCTGCTAAAAACCCATAAAGAAAATTATCCTGTATCAACCAATGTAAATAACGCTTAAAAGGTTACTATATCAGGTAATTACACTGAGCATTATGCCATCATTTCAAGGAGGTAAGGAGGTGATGGTGAAAACTTGAATAGAGGTTCTTTAATTTCAAGGCATAATATTGTATTCAAGGCATTCAAGGCATGTAGAAACATGGGCTTGAAATTGTGTCTATCTGACTATCTGTTACCTCTCTGTAACGATTTGATGTAAAATTCGGTATGTAGATTGTAGACTGCAGAGTATTGTAGTTCTGACTCCCAATAAAGTTTCGAAGATTATTATAACAAAATGTTGCCCACAACTTCGAAACTGTACATTTTACCGTCATGAAAGCTATCCTAGATAGAGCTATTTTGAATTAGACTTTTTTTAATTCTAAAATTTTAGCCTAATTTAGCTATTTCGGCCTGTTAAGTTGATAAGTCTTGGTGCAATATTGTTTTTGTTTTTACTCATAGCAATGACAAACAAAGTCTTTGAAAGAATTTGTTTGCTTATGATATTGAGTGTACGTGTGTACACTCAATGTACACGTGTGTACATTCTTCGAATATTCGTGTTTGGACGGCGGAAAGTGTGCAATATCATTGGAATAGCAAATGTTTGAACTTGGTTACAGCCTATGACATAGGCTCTGATTCATCTATCCAATCTCGTTAGCTATCAGAAGGTAAAGTGGAATTTAGAAATTAATAGAAGACAAACGTTTAAGAGCCTATCATAATATTGCTTATCTAGCAGTCTTATTAATAAACAGAGTATAAGGCGGGATTATTCAATTCAGAACAAAATCCACCAAGAGAGCAATGTGTTCCAAATTCTAATCCATGTGGAATATCTAAAGTCTAAACTGTAATACGCTAGATCATATAATATCGTATCAAGGCACAAAACTGTATATAAAATGTCATAATTTGTATGAAAATCCAAACATTCTTGTTTTTTATTTTATTATACCTATAGCCGCTTTGTATCGACAACCCTAGCGCGATACAATTAAAAAGCACAAAATAAACATCAAAACTGCATACAAAAGGAACTCGGTATGCGTACAATTCAATTTATCGCAAGAACGCAGCGGAGACAAAGAATGGCCGGACGGGGCAGGGATGCCAACGCAGTAATTACTGAATTAAATCGTCTTTATATTTTTTTAATCGCCTTTCGATCGTTAGTGTCGCGATGTCGACTACAATGTAGAGTTATGTAATTTCGACATAAGTACTTCCGTACAAGATGTTGCCCGCAACGTGCCGCAACTTCGTTTATAGCGTGGGAATCGTACATTTTTCCGCAATAAGAAGTAGTTTTGGGCTCTTAGTTACTAAATTTCATCGATACCTGTTCAGCGGTTTGGAAGACAGATACACTTACGCATTAATATGAAGTACTATGGAAGGATGGATAACCCTACTTATAGTCAAATCCGATCAAAATTACTTAAAGCGAAATTAGTCTGTCAGTCTTTCCGTCTATTACCTAAGGGTTGGACCTCATCTGGCAGCACGGAATCGCCTTTTTCTGTCGCCCTTTCTCTTTCTGTCGCTTAGAACTGCCATTTGCTAGACCGAGACAGAAAGCATAACGCGATAGCCTCGAGGATACCGCCGCGTGCTATCGCATTATGCTTTCTGTCTCAGTCTAGCAAATGGCAGTTCTAAGCGACAGAAAGAGAAAGGATGACAGAAAAGGCGATTCCGTGCTGCCAGATGAGGTCCAACCCTAAATCTTCACATCTAAACCGCTTAATCGATTTTGATGTAGTTGGTAATAGAGACTTACTTTGAATTCCTTGAAAGGACATAACTAGTTATAATAAATTTTCACAAGATAAAGGAAATGGGAAATTACAGGCAACATCTTGTAAATAATTTTGAAAATAAAGTGTCAACCATAGACAGAGTGCAGTGGACTGCATTTCTGTGAGTCTGAAAGGAGCTCCAGTTACATGCACGACTAGAATTTTACTAACGCTGTTCTAACTACGTAGATACAAACGAGGTATATTGAGACACAAAGAATCCATACTTCCATCACGGACGTAAAAAATACGGACGGAGCATTACACTATAAAGAGGTGAAGCGTGCAAGGTATGACAATTTCGTTTATTGTACACGTGACCGACACTCACACACGCAACTAGGTACTACAACCCGCTGTCATTGTACATGGAGTGACGGCGCCAATGACACGCACACATCCACGGGCGGCCATTACTATTCTTCACTCGGGATTAGACAAGGTTACGTCCGTATTTTTTTAAGTCCGTGACTTCCATACTAATATTATAAATTGCAAAAGTGTGTCTGTCTGTAACCTCTTCACGTCCAACAGATTTTCCCGAAATTTGGTATGGAGATACTTTAGGTCCCGGGAAAGGATATTTATCACGGGAAAACGGTTCCCGTGCGATTGACGAATTTTGGTGCAACGAAGTTGCGGGCGTCATCTAGATCATATAATATTAGAAGGTGACCCAACTATGTAAGTTGGTTGGGTTATTTGTATATATATATATATATATATATATATATATATATATATATATATATCGGACTTTAAAGTAATGAAGACTGTAGTATGTACAGAAATAGTTGAGATTTAGACGAATTCTGAAAAAGCCACTATTAAAGAGTAAGAGTTATTTAATACTTTTTAGTTCATAATAAATTACTATTGTTTTTACCTTGGAAGTCGGTTTTAATTTTTTGTTAAAGATAATAATTTCACTCTTTTTAGTTATCTACAAAATAAGTATTTATGCGTAAATAACCAATACGAATGTTAACTATTCACATTATGTTACTGTAAGCGAAATTGTGGTAAATGCATTGCTTGCAGTTATCTAAGCGATGCTGCAATTTCCAAACTTTTATCTTTAAAGGTTCAGGAGTTCTATTCATTGACTTTGGACCTTCATATGAAATTTCCCTTATTCGTAACATGTTTAACTTACTAGAAACAATATTTTAACCACTATGAGTGTTTTGATAAATTTCAAGGATTTCCCTCGTTTGCTCATAGATCCCATCATCAGCTCACCACTTTCGTAATTGTTATACAAAATTAAGATTATATCATATACAACAACACGAGAATTTTGAAAGTCGGTCCACAAACAGCGAAATCATCATCAAAAACAACTGCTTCGATGCAAAATATCGCGAAAAGTACCAATAATTAGGTCATAGTGTGATGACCCGTGGTATAATTATGGTTGTGATGATGATGATCAATCAAATTGATGTGTTGGCTTATGCTTTCAGTTGTTTAAGCAATGCCGAAATCCCCGAACCTGTACCTATAAGCATTCAAAAGTTCTGTTCGGTACCTTCGGATCCAGGGTATAACCTGGTGCGAAGTCTTACTTTTTGGTAGCATTTACCTCGAAGGCTTCAGAAAAAATCAAAATCACCATAATATGTTTCCATACAAATTTCAAGGAGTCCCCTCGATTCCTCAAGGATCCCATCATCAGATCACCACTTTTGTGAACATGGTACCAAATTCGAGCTAAATCCTATACAACACAAAAATAATTTTGAAAATCGGACTACAAGCGGCTGAGTAATCGTTGAACATACAAAAAAAAAACATACACACAGCCGAACGTATTACCTCCTCCTTTTTGGAAGTCGGTCAACAAGCGGATCAGTCTGTTAAATACATTTTCTTATATATAAAAAATGGACTTTCAAATGTGTTAATCGCGCTAAAACTCAAAAACGGCTGAACGGGTTGGGCAGATTTTAGTCTTAAAGTATTTGTAGAAGTCCAGGGAAGGTTTAAAAGTGACACGAAGTTCACCGGGACAGCTAGTCTTTGATAAACATTATGTTTCTTTAATCTCAGATAAGTATTTAAAACAGTTTTTTGAGAGAAAAATGCCAAAGGAATTATATCGTAACGTACAAAAGAGGCCCAAAATAATCCGGGACCGAGGCCCTTTGGTCGAAACCTATCCATGCATTATATTACACAGTTTCCTTGGATCCTTTTCACATTACCCATAACCCACATTTAGAAGGTTTGAGTTTTTTTACATTTTGTTAGTTATCATTGATATTATTGATTACTTAATTATAATGAAGACTTTTATAAAATGTGTGGGTACTATAATAATAATAATATTATAATAATATCTATGGACGCTTCACACCACGTCAGTCTGGCCCCGTGCTAAGTACCTGAAGGATTGTTATAGGTACCAGACAACGGAAATATATTTAATACTTTTTATACTAAACATATATTTAAGATTTTTATTATATTATACACATATTTAATACACATCCAGATCCGGGAACATTGAAAAACTTTTTGTTCCGTCGGCGGGATTCGAACCCGCGACCCCCGGCTTGAGCCACACACTCAACCAATTGAGCCACAGAGGTCGTCACACTATGGCGGAGTCTTTGTTCAATTAAAGTTTACCTAGTAATCATTAAATCTGTCTGAGTACGAACTGCGACCGTTAGAACTTAGAAGTCATTAACAAATTTCTACTCTACTTTTTGTGGGATTGGAAAAGTTTTCTAAAATTTTTAAACTTATAATGAAAACCAAACGATAAGATGTAAAGAAACGAAACTTTACTATATCTGCTTTCTGTGATAATGTTGGGTTTTTAGCATTTAACGATAGGGGTAGTTCTGTTCCTAAAATATAATCGCCGGAGGTTTATCTGTCAAATCTTTTTATAAGGCTGCGCTTATTCTTTTAGGAAAGAACTTAACACTTTAAAAATAAAATAATTAAAAAGATAGGGGTCCTGGGAGACAGCGCAGACGCCACTTGAGGTCATGACTTCGAGATAACAAAATAATTTAACGCACAATAATGGACACCAGCACAGTATTGGCATTTCGCACTTATTTACACTGTAGTGCGCGAAATGTTAATCCGTTCACAATAATTTTATCTTTCACAGGAGTTCAGTTTTAACGGGTTTCTATGTGGTATGCGATCGTTTCGATCAATCGCAAATGAAGTTTCTTAAGTCGCAAATTAGCTTAGGCTAGTAGGTACTAACTAGCAACTAGTGTCTAATTAGAAATTAAATTATTTATTATATTTTACACTCACGTAGGGGAATTTTCTTACTTGTATGACTATACCACTTTAAGGTTTTTTGAAGGTAATAGGTACAAGCTGTACTCCACTGGTTTTCTGTAAATATGACTTTATTGAACTTGCTCGGACAGACTGCATGGTGAAAGAAATACCGTTTACCCTCAAGTTTTCACATAACTATCACATGATAAATCACAATATACAACCAGATTGCCGAAACACGAAGAATCGACCTAAATCACCGGATACAGAGTCGAATTTTGATTGACTGCTGAACTGGTCAGTCAGCTAACCTCATACTTATAAGTTATAATGACTTAAACCTGTTAAAAACCGGCCTAGTGTCGAACTCGCGCACAAAGGGATCCGTACGAGACGAAAAAATCACGGTCGAGCAGTCAGACAGCAGAAAGACAGCAAAACACAGTAGAGAGACAGCAGAAACATAGCAGAAAGGCAGCAGACAGACAGTAGAGTCTTATAGGACCTCTACAAGTTGGCCCGCGCCCATCCTTTTTAACCGACTTCCAAAAAACGAGGAGGTTATATGTTCGGCTGTGGATATTTTTTTTTTTTTTTTTTTTTTTTTATTTTTTTTTTTTTGTATGTTCAACGATTACTCCGCCGTTTGTGAACCGATTTTCGAAATTTTTGTTTTGTTGTATTAGGTTTCACTCCAATTTGGTACCATGTTCACAAAAGTGGTGACCTGATGATGGGATCCAGGAGTAATCGAGGGAACTCCTCGAAATTTATATGGAAACATATGGTGATTTTGGTTTTATGTGAAGTGTACTAAGAATATGCTACCAAAAAGTCAAATATTGGGTCAAGGTATACCATGGTTTCGAAGATGCTGAGAGAACTCCTGACTCTTTATAGATACACGTTTGGGAGTTTCGGCGTTGTTTTAAGAACAGAAAGCATATGCTACCATGCAATTCAAATTCATCATCATCATCATCGTCATCATCATCATTACCACGTCGTGTTAAGGTCACCAATGTCTCATGGCACAAAATAGATAATAGTACAAGGCATAGGTATGGATACAATAATAATAATTATGTACATAACAACACCAATTATTATAGGCTGTTTAATATACACGGCGGTCGGCGCCGCAGAGGCAACGGCGTCACCGCGCGGCGCGCGGCGGCGCGCGGCGACGCGTACGCAAACATCGTATTCAAGTTCTAACTGGAATGTCAGGGCATGCGGCATGCCGCCAGAGTAGACAGAATGATAGAGTATGCCGACTTAGAACTGATGTAATTTTTTTAAGTTTGACGTATTATGACAAAAGTCGTCGCTAGGGTCGTAACCTACAAATTTAGTTGTTTATATTTTGGCACATGCAAAGAAAACTGTCAGAATTCAATTTCAAAATCTTATTTTTAAAATTAAATTATACCAGCCAGCGCGCCAGCCTTTAACTTATCCTGGCGAAACACGAAAGAAACGACAGATATTAATACTCGTCAGTCTCATAGCAGTCGAAGTACTTGTAGTTATGTCTATTGTGATGCCGCGCTGCGAGCATTTGCACGTGTTCACTTAGATCTTTTTAAATGTATTGTTTAAATTTATCTATCTACCTGATATTTGGGCCTTGCCGTATGACTCATATCAGTCTTAACAAATTGTAATAAGATACGTAGAATATACGCAGTACCACCGACGACCACTTATAAATTCGCGGACTATGACGGAGGTCAACTTAAGGTGAACGCAGATTTGGCCGCACCGCACGCACCGCAGTCGCCGCATTCGGAATTCTTTATATGAAGTTATAGGCAAGCTCGCATACCTACCTACCCGCGCCGCAGTCTTCGCAACTTTATAATAATATGAAGAATTGCGAATGCGGCGACTGCGGTGCGTGCGGTGCGGCCAAATCTGCGTTCACCTTTAATAACAATTATACGAGATCAATTACCACTCAATATTATGATTTATGTTGTCAATTCAATGCTCACTGCTCACACCAAGCTCACTGTTGAGTTGTCAGACGTCAGTTGCTTACAAACTTTCAACAACACAACGAAAATCTGTTACAAGTTACAACTACCTATATAAAACTTCTACGTACAAGCGATAGCGCGACACAGGAGCGCCTCAGTGACATCTAGTGAAGACAATATGAAACTATTTTTTATACAATTTGAATTGGCACTAACAGTTTACCTACTAGGTAACTAAAAAGAGTGAAATTATTATTTTTAACAAAAAATTAAAACCGACTTCCAAGGTAAAAACAATATTAATAGCATCCTTATAATATGAACTAAAAAGTATTAAATAATTTTTCCTATCTAATATGTAGTGCCTTTTCCCGAATTCGGCTAAACTTCAACTATTTCTGTACTCAATCTTCATAATTTTGAAGTCGGTGCCAGTTCCAAAAGTTTCAAATTTTCTGTCAAAGAAATAAAGATTCAGCTATATCTGGTACCGACTTCAAAATGATGAAGATTGAGTACAGAAATAGTTGAAGTTTAGCCGAATTCGGGAAAAGGCACTACATATTAGATAGGAAAAATTATTTAATACTTTTTAGTTCATATTATAAGGATGCTATTAATATTGTTTTTACCTTGGAAGTCGGTTTTAATTTTTTGTTAAAAATAATTGATTGCTCCTGATCAACCCTGCTGGTTGCGCATGCTGTAGTTTTAACCATCATGATGACAATCATGTTATGTGATTTAGCAATTATGGGTATTTTTGTAACTTGCGACAGAAAATGAAAATTATCTTCTGTTTATTATAAAAGTATATAAGAACAGCGGGGCTAAGTATATAAGCGGCGGGGCGGGGCGGATAATTAATCATAATATTAATAATATTATGATTTATGATTAATTACAATATGATTCTCCAAAGCGACCATTTTAGCCCCGCTGGTAGCAGGTGGCTTCTGTCAATAGCCTGTGTCATTGCTGTCGCATAATACCCGCTCCGTATTAAAATTTTTCTTCGAGTACGGAACTCTAAAAAATGAAACGAATGCATGAGAACGCGTAATGGCCGTCACATATTTTCAGAGACAGATAAGCAACGCTGACCCGCGGAGAAATTATTATATTACCATGACGATTAAACCGAATTCCTACAATAATCGACATATGTTCATGTTAATGTTCTTCGATGTATCAATATCAAAATATAAATATAAACAGCTTTGATTTGAATATTTTGTACATTAAAATTATGAGTTATGACTTATGAATTATGATAAATTAGACTGAATATTAAATAGCCAATAATAATCAAAATAAGTTGAGATCCGGCTCGAAGGACCGCACTTCTGCAACCAGCAAGGTGGATTGATGGTGATGATTCAAAGACATAATTTGATTATATTATCATCAAAATTAAAAATATGATTCAGGATAATTCTTCAGGTCAACATACAAGTCGACTTGTAGTTAGATGAGATATTTTTATAAGGTTTCGTAGATACCCGTAGATATTTACTTCTTTTATGCGCACGCGCACGCGGATATATATTGTTATAGCGCAGGCGCAGACATTCTCAAAGTGCGCTCCGCAGTGCCCTAGGGCTCCGCAAAGGCATACACAGATTCTTTTGAGAAATGTGATCACTGATCAGACATCAGTATAGAGTCAATTCATTCTAAAACAAAACATTCTTCTTTTTTGTGGGTCCGTCAAAAATGTCACTTGAAAGGTTTTCGCTACCAAAAAAGTTAGAAAACCGCTGCTATAGCGTTTCGAAAGGTAAGCTATACGATCAAGGTGCATAGCTTTTCGAAGCAATATCAGGTTTTTATACCTTCCAGGGAGGACTGGGAAAGGAAAATCCCAATCGATTTCCGCCCTAGCGACATAGTTTGGTTCACGGATGGATCAAGGAAAGACAACCGTGCGGGAGCCGGATTCTACGGAGGCAGGCCACCAATGGTCAAATACGCCTGTTTGGGGGAGTTTGCGACCGTGTTTCAGGCTGAAGTCTTCGCTATCCTCGTTGTTTTTCACTAGAAAGCCTGGAGATGGCCCTAGTTAATAAAAACGTCTTTATCTTCTCCGATAGTCAAGCTGCACTTAAAGCACTGACTGCCGCAGAAGTCTCGTCCAAATTAGTTCTGGAATGCATTGAGACGTTAAACATACTGGGAAGGAACAACAACATCCGCCTAGTATGGGTCCCGGGCCACAGTAACGTCCCCGGCAATGAAACCGCTGACGAACTAGCTAGGCTTGGGGCCGAGAGTCTCATATATGGCCCGGAACCAGTCTGTGGTATAACTCCCAGTGCCACAAAGCAAGTGCTCAAGGAATGGGGTCACAGACTATGCAGGAAGCAATGGGCTGAGACCCCTGGCCTTGAACACTCCAAGGCACTAATTCCTGGCTTCAACAAGAAATTATCAGAATTAATGCTCACCTTGGGTAGGAACCAATTAGGAATCCTTACCAGAAGCCTAACTGGGCACCGCAAGCTAAACAAACACCTTAACAGAATGGGTATTTGTAGCATAACGACTTGCAGATTCTGGTAGGAGGAGGATGAAATACCTATTCACCTTCTCCTCGATTGTCCTGCTCTACTACAGAGCAGGAACAGGCACCTTGGTCGCCACGAATACTCATCCACAGAGGAAATTCGTGGCACCAACCCCAACCATATCGTTCAATTTATGAGCAGTATTGGGTTGGGGCTGATTCTCTAGTGCGAAGGAGTCACAATAGATCAGGGCTATAGCGACCTGCCTTCTATTAAAAAAAAAAGCTATACGCTGACAAAAGCAATATTTTGTTGCACATACCTACATAGTAAAGTACGCCAGCAAGGCTCTTTTCTGAAATAATAACGGGCAGGTTTGCTACATTGTACTCAGTACTGTAAGCCTTTGAAATGGACAAAGTAACGAAGATAATGGTAAGGTTCCTAGAAAACTTGTTATTACTAAAAACCTACTCGTCTCAGGTCATAAATTTGACTGTAAAAGGTCAGTCAGGTTCACTTTGTACATAAAGTATAAATAATAAACAGGTTCTAAGAATGTGTGATACAAAATAGATAAAAGTTGGTGATATAAAATTGATAAGGCTATTTTTTGCAGCAGTTTATTACGTATATTTTAACCGACTTCTAAGAAAGGGAGCTGATTACGTATTTTAGACCAAATACAAACTTCCGATTCACGTGTCCTATTATAACAAAACGGTAAATATTGTGATTTTTGGGTTATGGCTGGTCTCTGGCTATGGGTAAGTTAGTGTGTGACGGCCTTAGGTGAACAGGGTAATCGCCCTGGGGCCTCGCCGCTCGCGTCAAGCAAAAGATCATAAAGTGGTATTTTATATAATTTTTGGCGGTGAGGTCCCGGTGTTGGCGGGGGTGGATTGACGGCCTAGGGATGGCCTAGGGCCTCGCAAAGACCTGCCGCTGGGGGCCTCACAATGGGTAAGGCCGCCACTGGTTGTTTTCTTTTTTGGAAAGTCGAAAATGAGATGTTTTACAAGCCGCAAATTTCATCGCGGATCGTCCACGTCTAATATAAAAACCATTATTACAAGGCTGCCTATAGCACGTAAACGCCCAATCTTTGGCAATCCTGGACGAATATGGCCAACTACATGTTCGAAATAGCTTGTTGGTCTGCCACCGATCAAGGTACTATCAGAGAAGTTGATTCCTATACAGGTCGGGGACCTACGTAGTTTGGTTGCGTTACGTCAAACCCAGCTGACAGATCACAATTAACATTGAATTGACATATTCGACTAAATAACGTTGGTCTATCAACTGCATAGGAATCAATTTCCTCGATGCAATGGTACAACGGCGCGGCCGCTTAAGATGGGACTTGAGTAAGTTGTTCATGTTAATGTTCTTCGATGTATCAATATCAAAATATAAATACAAAACTTTTTGATTTAAATTTACCAATATAATGAAACCCAAGAATAACCATAATCAAAATAATTTGAGATCCGGCTCGAAGGACCGCACTTCTGCAGCCAGCAAGGCGGATGGTGATGAATTGATGATTCAAAGTGATGATTCAAAGACTATTACAATTATTATTATTATTGAAATCAAATGGTTCAAGATCATGTCAACGTCAAGTCGACTTGTAGTTACTAGTTAGTTTAATCAGATATTTTTACAATGTTTCGTACATTGACCTATCGCATAAGATGAATGAATGAATGAATGAATTATGAATGACTTGTGAATCCACAGGCTGCATCTTTACCTAGATTCCACAGGTTCAATGTCATTTTACCCTGAGAGTTTCTATGAGTGATCCGTGGACAGTGGACACTCATAATTTTATTTTCCTTGACCGTTATTATTAGGTTTTTAATTATTCTCTTCTTTTCGAAAATAATTATTTAATGCACATATTTACTAGATAACTGTATTGTAGTCCATATTATGTTTTGTGTACAACTAAAATTACGCAAATGGTGTTAATTTGTTTATCAATGGAGACCGGTCATTGATAAAATTAACTTCATTGATCGAAGCGTATGTATAAGAACGCGATGTTTATTTGGGGTATTGAGTATAGGGCAGCTGTAGCCAAGTCTTGTTAAATCTTCTTCTTGAGAACTTGACTACTTCAAAACGAAAAAAGAGAGAGAAGCCTTTAAAAGATTAATTTAAAAAGGTTAAAAGGTAAGTATGAGAAATAGTATAAGCGGTTTGAAATGGGTATGATTAATGAGTTCTTTTGATCTACCTACCTGTCTTCATCATCTTACCTACGAAGCTACCCATTATAATGACAGTGGTTTGAGTTTTACACCGTAATGTAAAAGCCAAATTCACTACTTACGTACACTATATTTTAAGAATATTGAATAACAAAGATCTTTAGTCCAAGTCTATCTTGAAGTATATTTTGTTTCATTATAGCCCTGTGCTAAGTGTAAATTTTTTGTGTATGTGCCTAGCATATTCTGAGTTAGGTAAGCCTGGATATAACTGGTCACGTAATATATCCGAATATTGATTCAGTTGTTTTGGTGCATGCAAGGTGCGCCCGAGTCAGTGCATTCTTCCATGGAGGGACGGGAGAGGTATCATGTTGCATTCCACAAAATTACCTTAGTATGCCACTTCCGAGAAACGTATTCGACACTTAACACATAATTTAATGTCGTCTTATTTAACTTTCATTAACACTTATTTGTTTTGAGCACATAAACACACGAAATATAGCTCAACTACCGAAACACACACCAAATTGCCGGCGTACACAACCAAACTGGATTCGTTTGGCCGGTTCGAGACGGAATGCGAGTTTCTATCCCGCTCTTTCACACGTATATTATCGTCCGTCTCGCTCGCACCGAGAGGCGCCAATGCGCGGGCGCCGACTCTTCCTCCGGGAACAAAACAAAAGCTCTTTTGAAACAAGTTATTGGTAATAGCTGCCTTCACGCCTCAGGTGGCTGACGAGATTCTATGACTTTTGATCTACGCATATCTTTGACCGTGCCAAAAGATAATTTAGATGACGCCCGCAATTTCGATGCCCCAAAATTCCTTTATCGCGCGGTAACCGTACATTTTTCCAAGTTAAAAAGTAGGTTTTTTCACATTTTGTCCTTATAAGTAGATGTATTATTTGTCCTTTCCCGGGACTCCATGTATCACCATAACAAATTTCAGCAAAATCGGTTCAGTAGTTTGCGCGTGAAGAGGTAACAGCTGAGACACACTTTCACATATACCTAAGTTTTTTTTTTTTTTATATATATATAATATCATTGCCTAAGTACATATTTTATAATATGCATTACCCGAACCTAAAATAGGTTGCCCTGTCTTAAAAATCCCTAATGAGATTTCCGTATTGAAAAAATAAAATGTATTGTTTTCCACAGTTTCACTTAATTAAAAGTTCAGGGACCTAGCCTTGACCTACTTCTATACATTATAAGTACATATAACATAAATCATAGAGTATCCTGAGACTAATCATTAAAATATTATCTTAGACTTGGAGATTACATACTTTAAATACTGTACTAAAGATAGTGACAATACAATACTTTAGAAGTTTAGAGTTTAGGGTGTGTAAAGTGTTCCTTATAATTTATAAATTATACTAGATGAAAATCCGGCTTCGCTCGGGTATCGCGCATCATTTTGTACATAGATGTGTAACTTAATACACATCTATGTACAAAATGGAGGTAAATATTTGTGTAGTCTTCTTTTCTCAAGAAATATTAAAGCAAAGCAAGACTCGTAAAGATTCGTATAGCTTAGTTCATTATATTTAAATATAGTAAATTAAACTGCAAAAGTTTTACATGCTTAAACATTTTTATTTCAAATCAACATTATCTAAGGTTAATAATTTCTCTTTCATTCAGTCTTTTTCTCTACATTGGCAGGTAGGTAAGTGCCTACTTACTAATTTTGAAAACAATAATAGTAGGTAGGTATAGTATTTTAACCGACTTAATATAAGGGTTATCAATTCGAATTTCGAACCGTATGTATGTAACATTTCCAGAATTGCCTCGTTTTCGTATATTAGTCTATAATATCAGCGTCTGAATTTTGAAATCGGTTTTATCTTTGAAATTAAAAAAACTTGAGAGGTGCCAAGGGACACCCGAATGGAACGAAGTTAAGTATTTCTTATGTTCAAAAAACCTGTTTAAATAATTATACACTCATATTAAAAATGCCATCTAGTTGACGCACAGGAATACTATTAACGCCCTCTGCCCCTACAATGCAGGTACTAATAAAAAAGTGTCGAGGTCAAAATATATCGTTTTGTCTAGCGCTCTTTACGCCGAACGCGCCATAAGGAACTTCGTTCCAATACTATTATAAAAATATAAAACCAACTTCAAAATTGTATGTAAGTATGTATGTATGTATTAAGAATTAAAATTCCCTAGATGTCAAAAACACATTAATTGCTAATTGTTGAGACGTTGATAACTGATATGTGATAACAAACAAAAGCAACAAAAAAAAAGGGTGCGCCATGGTGCTCCATGACTGCCAGCAGGTAGAAAATGAGCACTGGCATGTGTCAGTTTACAGCAAGATGGCGCGTGAAGTTTGTTTGTCAGTGCCATTAGAATTTAACGAAATTCTCCAAAATCCGAATTTTGCGGATATAAGTTGTCGACTCGAAATCAATATATTTTTATTTTCTGTTATTCACATAAGGTTTCGATCGAGTCTATCGTACCCCTGAACGAAATTATTAATATAGAAGAGTTCACTGCGAAGTAGCAGCACTGAAAGAACATTTCGCCCATGACTATTAACATTGTCGGATGTGCAAAATCGACAATTTTTTTTATTTCATAAAACATGTCCATAACCAAGGCTATCAGTAGCTGAAAAGAAAAAATCTATATTATGCATAGTTCCTGAAATAGCTACATTAAAAATATCGTATATTACTAAGATAGTCCGCTAACAATGTCGGATAGTCACTACCTACGTTGTTAACGGGACGCGGGGGCGAGTGAGAGCGCTTCTGATTATGTTAACGGAGGGAATGGACCTCGCGCTCACACTTGTTTATTTTGCAACCTTTGTTATATTCTTTAATTTTCGACGCCATTTTTAATGTCTACAAGATCAGCATGGCTAATCAAACTAGGTACTCAACGAAATTCAGAAAAATATAGTAATAGGGAATAAAATTCTGATGGAAGTATTATGATCGAAGCTAAACTAGTGCGGAAATTGGTATTTACTATTCTTAATTATATTTTTTAAGATTTTGAACAGTATGGCTTATGTTTTATTGCTTTAGATTTGATTATAAGATAAACATTTACCTTCATTAACATATTTTTATCGTAGGTCATTTAAAATTGTCGGATGTGCCACATCTAACGTTCTTAACTGGTTTTTCAAATGTGTAAAATGTCGGTTGTACCACATACGACATTCTTAATCGTTTTTATAAATGGTTGAATTGTCGGTAGTACCACTTCCGACATTGTTATGCGGATTTATAAATTGATAAAATGTCGGTAGTACTACATCATAATCATTTCATTTATTTTTCTTATTGATTAAATGGCATTTGTAGTTTGTTCACTATCTGTCGTTGCTTACCTACTTTAAACAATTTTCAGAAGGCTTCAAAATAGGTCATTTTTGTACTAAAATTAAGTTTTTGTTGCCACTCATACACAATGAATGAATATAATGTTTTAATTCAATAATCGTGTTTTGGCGGTCTGGTGCCTAATAGCTGATTTTTTAGGCATTTTTCTAATACATAACAGTAATAAAACATAAGCTATACTGTTAAAAATCGTAAAAAAGGTATTAAAAGGACCTTTTTTCACACTAGGTTCAGTCACAAGATTTCCATGAGCATTTTTTCCTATACTATTATTATAATTTTCTCAAATTCTTTGAGTAGCTAGTTTGATTAGCCTTGCTGATGTTGTAGACATTGTAAATGCAGAACTTGCAATATGTCTTAACAAACACAATATACATAGATTTACTTGTGAAAGTAAAGTGAAATTATTCTCAAAAATTACCATAGAATAAATACTAGAGAATCTCGGATGAAGAAGACTGCTTTTAATTAATTAATCTAATGAATATTAATCTAAGTTTTTCATAAAAATTAAGGCTGTGGTAGTACGTAAGTGCCCTAAAAATGTAGAGATTTTTAAGTACCACCTGATTCCGCAAACTTCGTTTCGCTGACAAATTAATGGACCTGCAAAACAGTCAGTTCTTCGTCAGTATTTTCTGTATTTCCCACATATTTGGGCAATATCATCTCTCCAGCGTATTTGGCAGATGTCGATAAGATCCATAGTAAGTTGTTCGACTTGGAAAATATAATATTTTCCATTGCAAATTCGTGGTAGCCACCGCCGTTGCCACGTCGGCGTCTTGTTTTGAGCTTTAATCAAACTGCCCTGACTTTTAAAATATTTGCCCTATGGTAATAATTTAAAAGACAATTCTATTCTTTACAGAATCACAATTAATATTTTGATATTTATTTAAGTAAGGATCAATTGTTAATATGCAAAAAAAAAACACGCTAGTAGGAGATGATTTGAAGTTAATATTTTAATGAAGGAAATGGTTATTATTCGTTAACCACAAAAGATACATATATGCTTTCCTAGACTTTTTGTAGATAATGATGAACACTATAAGCATTTGTAATATTATTTCTATGAATCAGCTGTATTTTTCGCAGCGCAAGCGAAATAATGTAATTTATTGCAAATTTTTACCACTTTGGGTTATATTTTTCGGTATGATCCCTAATATTTTTCTGAATAATACACTGCCTATGTTCTTTGCAAGCAATGTAGCTTTACCAAGGCTAAAAGAATTTTTAAATTTGATTCAGTAGTTATTGAACCTATTCAATACAAACAAATGTACAAAGACTTTTCCAAACACGAAACAAACTTTTCCTCTTTATCTTTATTTTCTTTAAATTGTTGTCATTTTTGTTGGTAATTTCTACATACGACATATTTTTAAATTAAAAGTTATCACTTAACAATGGCGTAAGTGCCACTTCCGATAAGCAATCATTAATTTTGTACAAGCAACAACGTCAGATCTGGCACTTCCGACAAATCAGCATTACTCGTACTCCGTTAAAAAGGTCAGAATTGATTTTCTCATATTTATTTATAAAATACGCGATACTCCTTATAATATACAAAACGTAAATAACTTATAGAGCACGATCCTGAAATTTCATGACTCTACTTGAAATAAGTAAAAAGTTATTCACAATTTAGACTTTGAATCGCTCTCCTGTAAAGTTGCTGTTTTGCACATCCGACATTGTTAATAGTCATGGGCATGTCATGGGCGATTTTTTTGTTATATTTTGTATGGGTAAGCTCTCGACTCTCGAGCTTACCCCGGTAGAAATAATTTCCAAGGGCTGCAGATTTTAGTTTTCTTTCATTTTTTTTCACTTTTTACGTCAACTGACTGTCTATTTACTGTCTACTGTATTGGGGTGGAGGGTTGATAGTCTGAGACACAGGAACTCCTAGTTCAGGCATCAACCCACCTAAACTCTTACTGTAAAACTGTCTAAATTGTGTTTTCTACTTTGTTAAGGTGATAAATAAATTATTATTATTATTATTATTATTTACGTCAACAGAATACATTATTGCCGAAACATTACGAACTACATTATATATTTGTACGGCGTGGTAATAGGGTTACAAAATAATTCCTGTTGATCCCGAGATTCCCAAGGGATGCAAGTGCACCCCCTGGCACCCCCTGCCGGCGCCCGTGTTTATTTATGTATTTCCCCACCCAAAAGTAATAAAAAGTTACTCTTTCAGCGCTGCTAGCCTGCTACTTGCTAGTTGCTACTTTCACAGGGCACTCATACACACCCTTTAATATTATCACTTTGTTTTGTAATCTGTTACATCCAGCTGTAAGTATAAGTAGATTTTTCAAGATCGTGTCGAAGATAAATAATATTGTGATAAGCCCACAGGTAAAACCAAATTCTGAAAACGAAGAAAACTCTAAGAAGAAACAAGGATTACCGACTGCAGCTGCCGACCAAAGGCATTCTTATAATTTGAAACTTTTTAAACCCATCAATATTCCGTCAATCAGATTGATGTAATGTTTAACCTGTGACTTATGTTTCTGAGTGTTCTGTGTTTCTCTCCCTAAATTAGCAGGTCGATTATCTGTCAGTGCGAATATCGACGTAAATTACATTACAATAACATTCATAACAGCGCGCCTTGTACGGTGGCGGTTACGACGCTCGCCGCGTCCATGATAGGGCGAAATAGGAGAAACCTTTTTAAGGCTTAATATAATACATATTTCAAAAAAGTAAAAAAACCATATTATTAACTTATGTATCTTATGTATCGCAAAGCAGTAGATATTTTTTATATATTATTCTTTTGATAAATAATGACGGAGTAAAGTGGTTTCATTCAACGATTTGGAGGTGATTTGGTTTTTTATTTCTTTATTATGTGATACCAATAGAAAAAATATGTCAAAATCAAATTACGTATCATATCATGTAGATTACTAATTATTTTTTTCAGATATAATTTCTCTGTTAATGCCGACGAAAAGTTGTTTCATCTGCACGCTTTTTTCGAAAGAGCAGCCTTAATACTATCACTGTTATCGTTACAACCTGTAGATACCTAAATTAGATCGAATAAAACAACGATTCCTTTTAATTTTTATTTGCGACTGGTTACTGTGTCTTAAATAAATCACACTAGCTCCCATCGTGTGAACAAACAAACAGACATCGATATATTATGTAATAACATCAATCCAACAAGACGGTACATGCCCATTTCCTAATAAAAAAAATCATTTATATCACAAATTATTACATTACTAAAACGTCGTCTCTTCCTTTCACGTTGGACGTGAAAAAATTCACGTTGGACGTGAAAAAATGCGGTCGTATTTTTGCCGCTAGCGCCATCATGTCAGGATGTATATTTTTAATCAGGGTTTGAAAACTTTTTTCATGCACTTCTTTTTCGACAATATAACTTACAAGCATGTTATGTTAAGTAGATTTGAATAAGATTAAGGTTCGGTTATTTGCGTCCGCGCGAACGAGCGGCTTACGGTGCGTCGCGCCGCGCCGTATCAAGTATTATCTTAGTGTGGACGTCTATTAGATCATTCTGCCGATCATGCGTGTATTTGATACGAGACGTATCAGATACGCGGTTAATAGCGATTGGGGCGTATCCTGATACGCGTATCATTTTGACACGCTTCGATGATACGCGACGGAGATCTGATCGCGCAAATGATACAAATGTGGACTCCGATCAGATCTCCGTCGCATATCATCGAAGCGTGTCAAAATGATACGCGTATCATGATACGCCCCGATCGCTATTAGCCGCGTATCTGATACGTGTCGTATCAAATACACGCATGATCGGCAGAATGATCTAAGGGTGCGTCCACATTTGTATCATTTGCGCGATCAGATCTCCGTCGCGATTCATCGAAGCGTGTCAAAATGATACGCGTATCATGATACGCCCCGATCGCTATTAACCACGTATCTGATACGTGTCGTATCAATCACACGCATGATCGGCAGGATGATTAAGGCGTCCACACTATGATACGCATACTTGATACGGTGCGATGATCGCAACGGTGATCTGATCGGAGATCTGATCGCGCAAATGATACAAATGTGGACGAACCGTAATAGGCGTCCACACTGTGATACTCATACTTGATACCGCGCGATGATCGCGACGGAGATCTGATCGCGCAAATGATACAAATGTGGACGAGCCTTTAGCCGCTGTACAACGAGATCACAAGCAATATTGTAAGAAACCTTAGAGTATTAATAACACTTACCTACTGTAAATGTTATTAATTCTCTAAGTAAAAAACTATTTATACAGACTAGTGTAACAAAACTAAAGGTGGCTTTCGGATCTTTGCTGCGAGCGACCGCGACCGTTAAAAATTCAAATAAAATGCTACTTTATGACATAAACTATAAGTATCATTTTCTACTGACATTTGCGTGGCGACCCACGCTTCCGCCGGCGGCGGCGTAAAAGCTAGTAGGTAGAGTAAAATGAAACCTATTACCTATGTCATAAAGTGGCATTTCGTTTGAATTTTCGTCGGTGGCGGTCGCTCGCGGCAAAGATCCGAAAGTCACCTTAAGTGATAATACTTTAGGGTGTGTACGTGTCCCTACTTCAGTCGGAATTTCCAGGAATTGCTATTGTAATCTATTGTTGTCGCGATCACCGGTGCTCGCGCGGGGCCTGAAGGATTAAATAGTTCACTGTGAAAGTAGCAAATCTTTTTTATGGTTTGTATAGAAAAGCGCCCCAGCGTCAGGAGTTTGCCCATACAAAAGTAAAAAATGCTCTTTCAGTGCTGCTACTTTCACAGTGAACTCTATACAAGGGACACACACCCTAAAGTATTATCACTTTTGTTACACGTTGTACATAGCGGCACGGTCGCGGTCTCGCCGCTGTTTACGTAAAATTGCTTGTGATCTCGTTTAGCGACCAAACCGCTTGTTCACGCGGACGCATATAAATAAAGCCTTAGTATCTAAACACACTAGGCTGAATTACGCCGGCGTAAATTCCGCCGCAAATGTCAAACGCATACAAAATACGGCGGAATAGTGTGTCGTCTCTCGCGTTCCGCCCGTATTTTGTATGAGTTTAAAACGCGGCGTAAACGCGGCGGAATTTACGCCGGCGTAATTCAGCCTAGTGTGTTTAGAGCCTTTGAAGATATTTTGGCTTGCAGGCTACAGTTACAATAAAAATACAGTTGGTTGATTTTAACTCATCCGGCACCCGGCTGCCGCATAACAATTGAAAATCTTATTGTGTCTGCGATACCCACGCTCGAGGTATTAACCCATCAAGCCCCATACGAGCACCGGTGATCGCGACAACAACAGAATACAATGGCATTTCCAAATCCCCGATGAATCCTGACTAAGCTTCTGACTACTGAAAATATTTACACTGCGTAAAACTTCACAAGGTCCGCTGCCTTTGTCTATTGACCACTGACCTCTATTATACAAGTACGCTGGACCGATGATACCCTTTGAAATGACAGCTGTTTTTGTGCCTATTTGAAGCGGAATCAGCGCCCCCATTATGGGGGCTGAGAACTAAATCTGACGTAAAAATGACGTTTGAAAGCCGCCATATTGGCGCTGATAGCAGTAGTGAGAGAACTTGGAACTAATACTAGTGATGACAACTGTTATTGGTTGTGGTTACGTCAGATTTAGTTCTCAGCCCCCATAATGGGGGCGCTGATTCCGCTTCAAATAGGCACAAAAAGCAGGTGGATATCATCGATCCAGCGTACTTGTATAAGAGATATCAGTGCTGTTGACAGTGTTTTTCAATGTGCTAGAGTCCAGCCTTTCCCAAAGTGGGCGAATACGCCCCCTTGAGGGCGCTGAAGGTCTAAAGGGGGGTGTGGGAATCAGATAAATATGGGGGCGTTGTGTAGAAGCTTGGGGCCTTGGGGGTGATATAATTCATCTAGATTCATTTTAAATTGAAACAAAGGGGGCGCTAAAACATAATTTGTTCTCAAAGTGATCAGTAGACAAAATAAGTTTGGGAACCCCTGTGCTAGGACAGAGACAAGCAGACATTGTAAAGTTATTGTCGCAAAGTAAAATATTTTTAGTAAAGTAAGAGACCGCATAGTTCAGTCCATTCCATTGATAATTTGTATTTGTAAGATGTTGATAATAAATTACTGACAAAATCGAGCCGCACTTTTGTATATCATTCGCAAAACAATCCGTGCGCACTGTGCACAAAAATAACAGTTACATTTGACATTCTGTCCCAAATTAAATAAATATCAAAATCATTGTTTAAAAAAACATTATAATTTAATGGCGGCTCGATTTGAGATTTTTCACTGCTAATGAACGTATTCGCTTTTTGTACCGTGTTTTTTGATTTGTATTTCTTATTAGTTATTACTATTGACACTAATGGCTTACTTTTCAATGTCTAATAAATGAAGAATAACTTATTCGGAAGTTCAATCGCTGCTTTTTTATACTAAGCAGTGAGCGATACAGTTAAAATTCCGAATATAATCGTAATTTATTAGAATATGTATTGTGAAACTCCTAAATATTAGAAAGCCTCTGTGTATTGAAACCATCTTAGAGCAAAAACAAGTAAACTTAAACAAGTTTTACAATTGCTTTAAACTTAACTTACAGATAAGATAAAATGCGTATGGAATTTTGTCGAATACAATATTTAAGAAGATAGGTACAAAATGATTAGCGTATACATTTTGCAACTTGTTGCAAAGAAACTATTATTAAGTAGAGTATAACTATTAACTAAGTTGTGCATATTATACTAGTACAAAAAGGGAACACTTCATTTTATTTATGTAAAAAAATAAATTAGACTAAATAAATTAAATTATGAACACCTCACTATTATAATTCGGAATGTTCGCCGTGCTCGTCACCCAATTTCGGTATTTCCGTCGTAGTTTCTTCGACTTTTTCTTCTTTTTCTGTGTCTGTGTTTTCTTCTTGTTCTTTCTTATCTTCATTAGCCTCTGGCTCGACGACAGTTTCTGTCGCGTTCTCTTTCTTAGCGGGCTTTTTGGGTCGCCAAATTTTCATTTTATTTACTAAGTATTTGACTTCCCGATCTAAGTTCGCCATCTTTTCCCTAATACTGTCGACAGTTAACTTTATGTCTTCATTAAGTTTTAATGCCTTCTGTTCTTTAATTGATTGTGCTAGCCAAGATTCCGATTCTTCGATTTTCTTTTCTAGAACAGTAATTTCAACTTCTGTGAAAACATCCTTATCGGGGTTAGATTCTTTTGTCATGTTCTTTGCTACTTTTAGGAATTCTTGTGAGCTATTCAACATGGATCGCATTGCGGCGATTGCGTCTGGTCTTTCGCGATGCTCCCAATGCTTGTAAAAGATCTGATTAGTTTTCTCTTTTAGTGCGTTTATCTTTTCTTCATACATTTCTGTTGGCGCATCGTAGCCATCGTCGTAAAGCCATTCGGACACTTCGGAGCAAAGTTTTTTAATTTCTTCAATTTCTTCAGGAGTTCCACATTGAGCGTACTCATCCATATCAACTTTCATCTGTGCATCAACAACGAATGCTTCAAGATTATTCAAGGCCGTCTCCCTTTCAACGCGTTTCCTATCAATAGTATTCAGCTGAGTGATCTTTGCTTTGGAACTCTTAAATTGTTCACTGTCCAGAGGCTGTAGATTTAAAATTTCCTCCTCATGCGCGATAGGTTCTTTGAGCACTACGAGTTTAGGTTTAGGCTTGCTCTCTGGTTCGGTGGCATTTTGCTTATCGGCTGTTGTCTCGTTGGCTTTAGCAGTATTATTCTTTTCAGCTTCCTGCGATTTTTCTTCGGCCTGTTCCTCAGTTTTCTCTGGTAGTTCTGAGTCTGAACCAAAAAGTTTGCTGATGGTGCTGCCGATTTTAGATAGAGTGCTATCTTTGTCCTCGTCTTCCGTCACTATTTTTTCCGCTACAAATTCTACGTTCACCAAATTGAGAATACCAGAGTCGTCCATATTGAAATGGGCTTTGATGCCTTTATGTTCCACATTGTCTCCTGTGTTCTTGTTTAATGCTTCACTGACACCCTTGAGGGCCACTTGTGTAAGATTTAGAGCACCAATACGTTTTAATTCTTCAGATGGTATGTGGTCAAGTTCTGCATAGTTGACAGTGAAACTGAAGTCATCAGTGTGCTTATTGAAAGTGATGACCTTCTTCTGTGGGTAGGGGTTCATAGGTCCAAACAGAGTCCTCTTAATCTGTAAGAAAGTGTTCCCATTTAGTTTTTAAAATAAAAGAAAAACCAAGACAGCGCACGACCCATGTCATTAGGGTCGATTCAGACTGCAACGCGACGAGGCGAGGCGCGGCGCGGCATAAATTTGTATGAATTTGACAGATTTCAATTGCGTGAGACGTCTTGCGAATCTGTTAAATCCATATTAGTCCATTGAAATGTTACATTTGCTTTGCATTTATTAGAGGACGCAATTTTATTTTTGGAATATGTTGGGAGGCTCAATAGAAGCTTAACCTCAAGTTTGTGGGGTTGCCACTCTTGTCCCCCGACCGCCATCTTGAAAAAAGGGATGACAACACTATTTTCGTGATATCTCAGAATGTATACGTCTTGCAAAAAATTTGTAAGAACATAATTTGTTGCAAATTATTTTGCCTACAAATATGTTTATATAACTTTTTACCTTAAATTTAAAATTTAAAAAGTTATAAGCAAAAAAGTGAATTTTTTTTAGAAGGTTTATTATCACTTTTCAACTTTGTTTAACACATTTTACAAAAAAAAATACCTTAGACCAACCTTGTAGATGATCTTTTGAGAAAAAGATCCCCCGGACCCATGAAATTAATTTTCTGCAGAAACAAAGGAAACTGTGGAACCATGTGGGGCTGCAGAAAAGCAGGCCTGAAATGCTTTATAGTATAGTAGGCATGTGCAGACTAGTATAGTAGGCATACTATGATATAGTTTGCAATTTGCATATATTTATGTAGTGTAGTAGGCATACTGTAGAGCATTTTAGGTCTGCTTTTCTGCAGGCACGCATGCCTTCACAGTTTCCTTTGCATCTGCAGAAAATTAATTTCATGAGATCGGGGGGATTGGGGGATCTTTTTGTCAAAAGATCATTAACAAGGTTGTTCTAAGGTAATTTTTTTTTGTAAAATGTATTAAACAAAGTTAAAGAGCGATAATAAACCTTTAAAAAAAACTATCACTTTTTTGCTTATATACTTTTTAAATTTTTAATTTAGGGTAAAAAATTATATAAACATATTTGTAGGCAAAATAATTTGCAACAAATTATGTTCTTAAAAAATTTCTGTAAGACTTATAGTTTCCGAAATATCACGAAAATAGTGTTGTCACCCCTTTTTTCAAGATGGCGGCCGGGGGACAAAGGCGGCGACCCCACAAACTTGAGGTTAAGCTTCTATTGAGCCCCCCAACATATTCCGAAAATAAAATTGCGTCCTCTAATAAATGCAATATTCGGTCCTAAAATTGTAACATTTCAATGGACTATATATTTAGAAATGCATCTACGTGTCGCGTTGCGATCTGAATCAACCCTTAGTGTCTAAACACACTAAGCTGAATTACGCCGGCGTAATTTACGTAGCCGAAATTACGTTCAGCCGCTTACGTCTGATGCGACACACTATAAAATATTACGCGAAGAGCCGAAATTTCGCGGCGTAATTTCCGTTGCCGAACGCGCGTAAGTATTTAAAATTCTCAGATGTAATGTGTGCGTTAACGCTTTGGTGATAAGGTTGGATTTGCTATGTTCGGTTTTGATAATTCCGTCGCGTATAGTGTGTTGCTATACAAAACATTACCGCCGAATCGCTGCCGAACTTTACGCTCGACTCGGCTCGACGGAAATTCGGCTCACGACGGAATTTCGGCATAGTGTGTCGTCTGTCGCGTTCCGCCCATATTTTGTATGGATTTGAAACCCGGCGTAAACGAGGCGGAATTTACGTCGGCGTAATTCAGCCTAGTGTGTTTAGACCCTTAGGCTCTAAACACACTAGGCTGAATTACGCCGGCGTAAATTCCGCCGCGTTTCAAACTCATACAAAATACGGGCGGAACGCGAGAGACGACACACTATTCCGTCGCGTATTTGTATGCGTTTGACATTTGCGGCGGAATTTACGCGGGCGTAATTCAGCCTAGTGTGTGTAGGAGGTCACGTAATTTAAACGCACTTACGCACACACATGCAACAAACTTTACGTTATAGTATAAAGGGGAAGATTGTGTACACAATTAAATAGCTCACCAATTTATCAGTTCCGTCTACATTTCTGGAGAACACGACTTGTATGGGGAAGAGGACTGCGTCGCGTACATTCAGCGCCGCCACTTTGTAGCCCGAGGCCAGAGACGCCGCTCTGTGTAGATGCAAGTATTTCAATCAAATTCAACACAAAATACATGTAATGTTTATAGTTATCAAGAATTGGACCAATTAACTAAGCCTAAAACTTGCATAATTATTTCTGTTATCACTTATCATACAGCATTGTCCAGTCTGTATATGTGTAACATTAAAAAAATGGATTCACAGACAGACGGCGGATTTGTATGGAGAATGTAAAGTCAATGATAATCACCAGCTTAGCATGACAACATTAGAAATGGAAAAGAATGGACATATTATACTGACAGATTTTAGTGAAAAAAATAGAAGAAACCACTTCTATGGTGACCAACTGACCATGCTAACCCTGCAGGTGGGCAATACATAAAGTCAATAATAATATTGATTCAATTTCTCTGAGGGCACATAACAAATACAAACTCATGAAAATCTCACCTATAAACAGCACCCATAGTAGCGGCTTCATCGGCATTGATCGACTTTGATGGCTCTGTGCCCGCTGCGTTCCGTATAGCCTCCTGCACCGCTGGGACTCTCGAGGCGCCACCGGCAAGGATAAGTCGGGCTCCGCTGCCGGACCCGCCGGCTGAGGCGATCGCGCGCTGTATCACACCGGACACACGGGGCCAGAGGTCTGAGCATAACGCTTCTAGGTCTGCTCGAGTTACCTATAATAGTTATGTGTATTTTTATTATATTGTGTTTTCTATCGTAAATGCGGAGAATGAAAATGACAGAATTAATGTGCAAAAACGCCTGTAGTGACAGTATATAAAGATAATGCTTTAATAAGAATGCCACCATCAGATCAAGAATTTGCAGAGTCTTCAATTTCTAATCGCAATTTAAAATCACGCACAATAAGAATTATTTGTAATTTCCCAGCATTAGCAGATTATGACCTACACTAGACGATTCACGACGGTCAACAAAAGATTATGAACTGAATATCAAATATGTAGCGCGACGTGAATTCCAATAGAATATGACGCATGTGTTTCTTATTTTAATAAATAACATTTTAAAACCTACCAAATGTTTGAAGTCCTTATCGTCCAACAAGCTTTCAATTTGGGCATAGTGTTCAGTGTTGGCTGACAGCACCACCTTGACGCGTTCTGATTCCTTCAGCAGTTTTTCCATAGCTCTAGGGGAAGCCCTCACGTCACCGCCGCCATTTTCTTCCCAAGCCTTGATGAGGTGCTCCCGCAGACGTAATGTCATTTCATGACCACCCAAAGTCCTTGAAATTATAAAATGTTTGTTTCTTTACTACTAATTTGAAATAAGTATCCCCTGATAAACAGGTGTATAAAAATATTTATAGGTTCATATCACTGTTTTTTTTTTTAAGAAATAGGTGGCAAACAGGCAAATTGGGCTTCTGGTGGAAAGTGATTATACTGTACTGTCCATGGACACCTCATACCCCCAACACTTGTTTTAAGAGGGAGTATGTCTCTTTCTAAATGTTGGCAGATTGGAAAGATACTGTATTTCTCATATGACCCTATCAGACAACCTACTGATATTATCTTAATGACATTAACAACACAAAAAAGACAGACATGATATGGCATCATAGAAATAATATTTCTGTTACCTGTCAAACCCAACACCAATAACTTGCAACTGTGGCACAGTCTCAACATATCCCTTGTCCTTTATCTTAACATTCTTGTATTCAACCAACGCTGCCTTTGTGGATGCTGCTCCCATGTCGAAGAATAGTGCATGCCATGCGGTTTCGTTGATTTCCTACAAAACATATGAAAAATAAAAAGTAACAATAATATAATTTTTTTAACAGTGAGATGATTTCCACACTTTCTAACAGTCTCGTATCAAATAATAAATATTGTTACAAAAGGAAGGGTAATATTTTGGCAGTCTGTCTATTGTAATTTGTGCATTAGTGTGATATATCCGTTGCGCCAAAACTAGTTTATCGTGCGAGAATCATACATTTTTGGCGGATAAAATATAACCCATTTTCATTTTCCGGGATTCAAAGTATCTGCATTCCAAATTTCAGCAAAATCGGTTCAGCACTTTGGGCATGAAGAGGTAACAGACAGAGGGGTATACTTTCGCATTTATAATATTAGTATGGATGAATGAAACAACTATTAACTACTGACTATGTGGAATGAGTTTATAGTTAAAAAATCTATTTAAAACAAACCTTTCTTCTGAATATCCCATAGTTGATAGCTATGGCGGTATAATCATTGATCAGCTGTAGTACATTCAGGCCGGCGAGAGCTGCAGCTTCCTTCATCGCCCTTCTCTCAGCCTGATTGAAGTATCCAGGTATGGTGATCACACATTCGCTGATTTGTTGACCTAGAAACACAGAAATGTAATATTAAGTTCATTACATCTTATACATTACTAGCGACCCGCTCCGGCTTTGCACGGGCATAAAATATATAGCCACTGAAAAAATTCAAGTGAGCAAGGTCCTCGCGTCGTTGCGAGGTGAATCGCTTGCTCAACTTTCTTGTTTAGAAGGTGCGTCGGAGAAAATGATAAAATAGCACACTCGATATTCCAGTTGAATTCTCTTTTTAATCTCCCATCACAAAATCTATCAAAAAGTAGACAAGTCAAAAAATCATAAATTATAGAGTCGTACAAAATAGTATAAAAAGGTTTTTATAAAAGAAATTAGCTATGTACACTAGTCACTACATCACCCCCCTCCAGAGACCGTCAAGGGCGATAATAGTCAGTTAATTTGACACGACGGCCTGACCTCGTCCTTTTGACGATATTCTCATCGGCAGAAGGCAAATCATGGCTATCCGCATTTGGAGTGCTATGGAGAGTGTTCGTTTTGGGTAGTGACTGTAGTGAGTTTTGGCGCATGTTAGTGTTAGATGTGGTCTGAGTGTTGTTAGGGTCACATAACATAAAGGCCGGCTTGATCCGGTCAATTGATACGGTTACCTGCTTACCATTTACTAAAATTTTGAAAACTTTGTCTCCTCTTTCCACGACCTTATGCGGGCCAGAGTATGCTGGCTTTAAACCACCGCCAGTACAGTCCCTTAAGAATACATGAGTAGAGGAAACTAAGTCCTTGTGAATAAAAGTTTTGAACCTACTGTTGTGCCTAGTCGCAGGTGATGGGCGGAGTTTCCTGACGATACTTCGAAGTTTTGACAAGTACTCCGTCATATCGCCAGTCTCATCAGCCTGAGGGTCAAAGAACTCACCCGGAAGCCGTATCGGTTGACCGTACACCAGTTCGGCTGCTGAAGCCTGAGCATCCTCTTTGAAAGAACTGCGAATGCCTAACAGTACTAGTGGGAGAGATTCCACCCAACTGTCATTTGCATGGCATATGATTGCGGCTTTGAGCTGACGGTGAAATCTCTCCACCAGTCCATTGCAGGCAGGATGGTATGCAGTGGTTCTGCGGTGTTGAAAGCCAGCAATCGTAGATAAGCTCTTAAATAATGCCGATTCGAACTGCCTACCTCTATCAGTAACGATATCAGATGGGCAGCCGAATCGAGCGATCCAACCACTCAGTAGGGCCTTTGCCACCGTTTCTGCAGTTATGTCAGCAAGCGGTATTGCCTCAGGCCATCGCGTAAAACGGTCGACGGCAGTGAGACAATAGCGAAAACCTTGGCACAGTGGCAAAGGACCCACGAGATCAATATGAATAAAAGCAAATCTCGATGAGGGCAGTTTAAAGTTACCCACAGGAGAGTACACATGCCTAGTGATCTTCGATCGCTGACAAGCTGAACATGATCGAACCCACTCGCGACAATCCTTCCGAATACTAGGCCAAACATATCGCTCGGAAACTAGTCTTATGGAAGCCTTTGCCCCTGGGTGACTAAGAGAATGCAAGCTGTTGAAAATAGCTTTGCGTAACTCTTGTGGCACATAAGGTCTAGGCGCAGCGGTGCTAATGTCACAGTAGAGCTGGCTACCCGAACCTGGGATCTTAAGACGCTGTAAGCGTAGTGAGGTAGCGTCATCTAAAAGATGCTTCAGTTCGGGGTCCTCAACCTGAGCAGCTGCGATTATTTCAGCGGACACAGGCTGAGAAATCTCCTCTACACGTGAAAGTGTATCCGCCACAACATTATCCTTTCCGGATATATGCCGGATATCTGTGGTAAATTGAGCGATCAGATCTAGGTGCCTGAATTGCCTTGGGGAACAATTTTCTTTCCGGTTTCGAAAGGCGAATGTCAGTGGCTTGTGATCTGTATAGACCACAAAGTCACGTCCCTCGACCATATGCCTAAAGTATTTTACGCTCTCGTATATTGCCAGCAGCTCTCGGTCATATGGTGAGTATTTTTTTTGGGTTGGACTTAGCTTGTGTGAGAAGAAGGCGAGGGGTTGCCAGGCATCCCCATCGTGTTGCTGGAGGACACTACCTATAGCGTTGTCGGATGCGTCCGTCACCAACGACAGTTTGGCATCGCATCGGGGATGGGCCAGCAAGGCGGCCTGACATAGACCTTCTTTGCAAGCCTCAAAGGCCTTTGATGCTTCGCCTGTTATGTCCACTGGATGGGAACCCTTGACCGAACCCGTAAGCAACTCGTTAAGTGGAGCTTGGTGCTGGGCAGCTTTGGGAATGAAGCGCCTGTAAAAGTTTACCATTCCCAAAAACCTGCGTAATTCCCTTACAGTCTTCGGTTTTGGGAAGTTTTTAATGGCCTCTACTTTTTCTGGAAGAGGGGTAGCTCCTGCGCCCGAGATTTGGTATCCTAAAAATTTTACCTCCGTAACTCCAAAAACACACTTGGAAACGTTTATGACCATGCCATATTCACGTAACCTAGCAAAAAGTTGACGAAGGTGCTCTTCGTGAGTTTTTTGGTCCTTCGAGAACACCAAAAAGTCATCCAAGTACGCGTACGTGAAATCGAGTCCCCGCAGCATCTCGTCCACGAAACGCTGAAACGTCTGAGCGGCGTTACGAAGCCCGAACATCATGTACGGGAATTCGTATAGACCGAACGGCGTTGTTATAGCGGTCTTCGGAATATCATCTGGGTGGACTGGAATTTAGTAATAAGCTTTAACCAGGTCGATGGTGGAAAATATGGTGCTACCTGCTAATGTATGGGTGAAATCATGAATATGCTTGATGGGATAGCGATCGGGAACCGTGCGGGAGTTGAGCATACGGTAGTCACCACAGGGACGCCAGCCGTTGTCTTTTTTCGGAGTCAGATGGAGCGGCGATGCCCACGATGACTCTGAGGGGCGACATGTACCTGCCTGTAACATGGCGTCAAACTCAGCTTTCGCAATTTTCCACTTTTCAGGTGCTAACCGTCGCGGCGTACACGATACAGGCTGTCCAGGTGTAGTTCGTATATGATGTACTGTATTGTGTTTCGGAGTGCGGTGTACTCCGGGTGGACGTGTAATGTCGGGGAATTCCTGTAGTATGTGTGTATATGCGGAATCACCAAGACTCACCTTCACCGAAGACACATCACCACAATGACGGGCAGGCGACGCCGGGGCGGAAAGGCTTGTATAGTTATCGATGAGGCATTGATTTCTGCAATCAATAACTAAATTGTAAAAAGATAAAAAATCTACGCCTATTATCGCCCTTGTAACGTCGGCAACTATAAATCGCCAAGCAAATTCACGGCGTAAACCTAGATTTAAATTTAAATTAATAAACCCGTATGTAGGTATCGGTGTCCCATTGGCCGCACACAAAACGTAGGTGGTCTTCTCCAGTCGTCTAGGGATCGCCGATCGGGGGTAGACACAGAGGTCGCTTCCGGTGTCGACCAAGAACTGCACCTTCGACCTTCGATCAGTGACAAATATGCGACCGGTATTCGGGCAATCCTCGGCCGCCATTACAGATTGCCCCCTGAGTTTTCCGACTTGCGGTAGTCGCACGGCTTCATACACTTCCGGGCACGGTCTGCGAATTTCTGATGGTACCAGCATAGTGGAAACCTTCGATAGCTAGATTCCGACCTGGTTGAAAGGGACCGCTGACGGGTGCGACTGCGACTGCTAGAACGTCCTCTGGGGCGGGACAGTCGTTCCACTTGGCTTGTCAGCTTTTGTACCTGCTCGGTCAGCGCGGCAATCTCAGGGTGGGCGCTCGAAGACGGTGGTGAAGCAGCTACAGCAGAAGACGACGGCATCCGGTGACCGACCGCGTCGTGGATCCTGTCGGCTAGTTCCGCCAACTCAGGGAGACCAGTCTTGGACTGCGAGGCTACGATGGTTTGGGTGCCTGCAGGAAGACTACTGCTCCAGATGCTCCGCAGGAACTCTTCGGGTACTCCCGGGCCAGCAAGATTGAGTAGGTGGCGGTAGAACTGCGAAGGCTTTCTGTCGCCGAGCTCCTCATGCATAAGAAGTTGTCTTATTTTCTTTTCCCGCGATGCCGAAAGTCGTTTAATTAGTTCGCTTTTCAATCTTTCGTACTTAGCCGTTGGTGGAGGGTTAGCTATTATATCCTCTACCTCGGCCGCGTACTGCGAGTCCAAGTTGCCGGTGACGTAGTGAAATTTAGTCTCGTCAGATTTTATGCCGGGTAATATGAACTGCGCCTCCATCTGCGCAAACCATAACCCGGGTTTTTCACGGTAAAACGGGGGAATACGTACGCCAACTCGAAATGTTTCTGCCGCCGCGCCGTCCCTTTGTTCGCTGGTTACATTCTCGTTCAGATTCTCCATCCTGTGTTCCTTCCGGGGTCACCAATGAAGTGAGCAAGGTCCTCGCGTCGTTGCGAGGTGAATCGCTTGCTCAACTTTCTTGTTTAGAAGGTGCGTCGGAGAAAATGATAAAATAGCACACTCGATATTCCAGTTGAATTCTCTTTTTAATCTCCCATCACAAAATCTATCAAAAAGTAGACAAGTCAAAAAATCATAAATTATAGAGTCGTACAAAATAGTATAAAAAGGTTTTTATAAAAGAAATTAGCTATGTACACTAGTCATACAAAATTATTAAAATCGATTCAGCAGTTTCGATTTATATTAATTATTACTACCCGTGGTCCGCATTGGTCGGTATCGCCGCAAAAGCTATGTCTCGCAATTTTTCAATCTGTAATATCTTCGAAAATATTCATTTAAATCAATATTTTCTGTATATCTATGCTGTAAAGGGCCATACATTAAATGAACAATGTATTTAAGTTATTTAATTGGATAAGGATTAATGCTGTATTTATT
The DNA here is from genome assembly GCA_905333045.1 of Lysandra bellargus. Lineage (NCBI taxonomy): Eukaryota > Metazoa > Arthropoda > Insecta > Lepidoptera > Lycaenidae > Lysandra > Lysandra bellargus. The sequence goes on from HG995354.1 coordinate 5,041,608, forward strand.
AAAATTGCTTCGAAAATAAGCCATAAGAGATAGACATATACCATCGCGGAGTTTTCTGTAGGTCTTTTTAATGTGTACAATTCTTGGTACATTATTTTGATAAATCTCATAGGGTTCAACCTGCGTTTGCATTGTAAGCGGGAAAAAATGAAATTATTTACGACATCACATTAGAAACCCCAACAATAACAGTATTTCCCCATTATTTAATGAATGTTATTATACCTATAAACCTTCCTCTTGAATCACTCTATCTATTAAAGAAAACCGCGTCAAAATCCGTTGCGTAGTTTTAAAGATTAAAGGGAACAAAGGGACATGCAGGAAAAAAGCGACTTTGTTTTATAATATTATGTAGTGATATCCATTATTCCATTATACTATATTATAGTAGTGTATTATAGTAAGTAGTTATAGTACTATATTATATTATTATTATTATTAACTTTGTGTAATTAAATTTGTGTAACCACACTAGCAGCCATTAAGCTGATGCGTGTGTGTCAAATCGTTTGAAGATTTCATCTCCCAATTGGTCCAGTTTGTTTTTAAAGCTGTTCACAGAGGTTGCCATTACAACACTTTCAGGAAGTCTGTTCCAGCCTACTTCCACTCGGTTAGGTAAAAAGTGCTTTCTAGGTAACTTCTTGCTGGGATTTTGGCATAATTTTAAAGGATGTCCTCTTAGGTGCTTATTCGCATTCAGGGTGTATAGTTCTCGGAGACGAGGCACATCGTAAATTTCGTGCAGTATCTTATAAGTCTCGATGAGACTTCCCCTCTGTCGACGCTGTTCGAGTGAGGTAAGGCCAAGGATTTCTAGTCGCTGTTCGTAAGACTTATTGCATAGTGTGTTTATCATTTTTGTAGCTTTTCTCTGTACGTTTTCAAGTAGCTTGACGTCTTTTTTGAAATAAGGATCCCATATTACATAAGCATACTCCAGAAGTGGTCTAACATAAGCCTTGTAGAGTTGAAGGAATGTTTTAGGTGTCAGACACTTAAACGCTTTACGAATGACATAGAGGATGGAGTTTGTTTTCTTGACAATATGACAATATGTAGTGATATCCATTAACCCATTCAGTGCCAGCAACGCACCATTTGCGTTTTGCGAGTTTACTTTCTGGTGCCACCAACGCACCATATGCGTTGAGGTACCTTTGATATTTTTCCCGGTTCTTCTTTATAATGGTTATATTTAATTTGAATCTTTGGCCTCATTAGCTACTGGAGATATATTTTACATGTGGTGACACTGTCGGTTTTTGGTCTGGACCTCCCCTCTTTTTTTGACAGCGAAAAAACCGTTAGCCCAAAAACTGCCTGATTTCAATTCAACATATTTTCAGTTTTATTAAATTAGAGTGAGAAATTTTTGACTAAGAACATAAAAGTAAGCAATATATTTAGGTATATTACAATTTTTCTTCGATTCATGGTATATTTTATGAATAAAATTACCATAACGCAAATGGTGCGTTCAATGGCATTTTAACGGCGAATTTTGTTGGATGGTTTGATGCATGACGCAACACTACTATGTTCAAATTAGTAAATTTTACTAACCATTCGTTGTATTTATAATTAAATTGATACAAAATCTTTTACTAGCTGACCAGTTGTATTTTTCAATATTTAAGAAAAAAAAAATTTCAAATAAGTAAGGATTTTATTTATTTTATAAGGATTTTATTTCAATTTTCAGTTTTTTTGGATTCAGGTCAGTCAGTCAGGACTTTGAATAACCATGGGTAGCTTGATAAGCGGTTAACTGTATGTAGAAAAAAACCTACCTGTATTTAAAAATTATTCAGCTACCCACTATGTTGCATAACACAGTTCAATTAAAACAAAAGCGTCAACGTAAGTGGTGCGTTGAATGGCACTTGTGATTGGATTTCTCTCACCAGTGCCACCAACGCAATTGGTGCGTTTATCGTATTTAGAGAGGTTTTCGTTATTTATTGCATTATTTAATATATAAAATACGTTAAACAATGTATTTTAAGTTAGAAAAAACAAAAAAATCAAGTGGCACCACCGGTATGTTACAGGTGGATTGGTGGCATTGAATGGGTTAAATTATATATATCATATTATTAAAATTTCTATGACATCACATTATTTCTATGTATATGAGTTTTTTTGTGAATAAGCTCATTTTAGGAGATATTATCCATTAAAAATATTTCAAAGGGTTTCTATTTATTTCTTTTGTATTCACACTAATATTAGTTTATCCCTTGAAAATGTTGCTTAACCCAAACATTTGTGACTTAATTACATTGTTGGCAAATTGTCATCATAAAACATATTATTTAAAAAAACTTACCGTGATTGATCTCAGCAAACTCTTTAGCTTTAGCTAGAAGCTGCGCAACCAGTTCCTCAGGGGTATACCTTGTGTTCTCATCATGTATGAATTGTGGTGTACCTCTTTCCGTAGCTACAATCTCATAGTATGGATAGCGTTGCCTGAAAAGTTAATATATGTGTTTAGATATTTCCTAAATTTAACCGAATAATTAATTAAACAATTATTATCATGTGAAACAAAGAACTAGTATTTCTAATGTGATAGCATAGTATTGTTTTATGAGTATTCCATCATAAATTACAAAATATTACCATACACAATGCTGCCATGTGCAAATTTTAAATAAAAAGTACCTAACATGAAAGATCAATCACTCTACACTTAGAAATTGAGGTCAATGAACTTTCACTTTGTAAATAGTTGAACCACTTGGACTCACTTGTAAGCTTGCACCAATGGATGATCGTACGGTTTCCCTAGAAGGTCCAGGAGATACTTGTAGGAGTTTTTCGGGAACCGAACCCCGACTGTAACAGCGTCTTCGCCGAAGGTCCTCACATCGTCTCGGAATGCGACGATCGCCGGAGTTTTCCTCTTCGACTCCTTATTCAGAACGATCTCCATAGGAACCCCCGGCGACACAATTCCTACTTTCATCCATTCCGATCCGAAATCAATAGAAATCACTGCCGCGGCATCCGCATTATGGCTCCACAGCAGCGGTAGCACCGCCAAACATAAAACACTATACATTTTCTGTGAACAAATTCGATAAATGATCAAATATAACTAAAACTTCATTAAATATCCATGAATATTGTCACCGCGAACCCTCGCCGATTGCTTGAGACATTTCGATAGAAACACGTTAGTGACTTACCAAATATATAATTAGTAGTTACTCATGAATCTCATATATAGTGATAATAACGTGTAATGCTTCAAATCAAAGAGGATGTAAACTGTATACTACGTAACAAGAGGTCGGACTTAGAAGAAAAAAAATAAACATCCGTTATTTTTTTAATTTGAAACTGAAGTTAAAATTTTTAAGTGCAAAACCTTTCACTCTAAACATACCAAAAATTAAAAAAAAAATAAATAAAAAAGAAATGAGCTCAAATAAATGTTTTATTTCAATAAAAATTATTGATCATAGCTAAATAAATAGGCTAATAAGGTAAATTAATCAATAAAACAGATTTAATCCACAAGTTTTTGTTGATTTCTATTAATAATATTACAGTACAGTTTTATGTATTTTATTTATAAATATAATAGAATAGCTGTATATATGCTACTCTACTAACTACTTGATTGGCTTATACAGTAAACTCTATATAGGGAGCGGATTAAAGCTGCGCGTCCACCAGGTCGGAATCGGGACGTACGGTGCGGACAGCGCGTCGTGTAGTCATATATTTGTCAGGCGCAGAATGACGTCCCAGTACTTCTAGTGCAGTTCACAGTAGTCAATACCATAAATACAAAGCAACAAATCCGTCCGCTGCGTACCTACGTTCCGATTCCGATCCAGTGGACGCGCACCTTTATACATACACACTTAAGTATCATTACTCTGTTTTGTTACACCCTGTATACGACAGCTGAAATCTATCGCGTGGGCTCCGGCCAGCTGTATACCACCTCACGTCTTGATCAGAGGATTTTTCCTTGGTGGCCGTACCACTCATAATCCCATACCTTCCTTCTCCTCCTAAAATCTCCTTAACAGCTATTGCTTGCAGACTAAAATGTTGCAAACTAGTATAGGGTCCTAAAAATCTGAAATTAATGAAACATTTTTCATTTACTACATTTCCATACAGTTTACATAAATTATTAAGTATACTTATCAACCTTATGTATTATTACAATAAAACAATATAAGTACACATTTTAACATTTTCCCAATTAACTGCATACTGATATACATTATAATATTTTCTATGAAATAATAATCTGTCTTTTTCATATTAATATAGTTTAATCCTTCAGGCCCCGCGCGAGCACCGGTGATCGCGACAACAATAGAATACAATAGCAATTCCTGGAAATTCTGACTGAAGTATTAAGTTGTAAATTATTGTACAAATATGCAAATAATACTACGACATACTTTGAATTAGAACATGGTATGACATGGTTATGTTTTGCTTCAATTTATCAATTTACGGTTACATTTACATTTTACAATGGCTTACCTTTCGTTTTTCATTAATTAATCCACTTAATTTACAATTTTTGTATGAGTTGCTACAAAATAATTTTCACAAAATGAAAATCGAACTTTGAATTTTAAACTCCTTCTTCGTCTTTTTTCTCATGTAGTTTACATTCTCTATGGTCTTTTTTATCAGCCAATCACAGTCGACCTTGCACAGATTAGCTGATTAGGTACAGTAGCTACGTTTGAATTTGGAACCCAAATTTTTTTTTGTTCAGGAATTTCGTCCACCTGCTTCAAATGATAAGCTAATATAAGAGAAATCTTTCTTCATTTATTTCTTAGCGATTGGACCAGCTGCTTTATTCCACGTCAAGTTTAACGTGTTTTCTTCTTTTTGGTCGACGGGCGACGGCCAAAGCCATTATTGCCAGCTATAAAAATTTGGTTTTTAGAAGTTTTAGCCTTTCCAGTTTCCAGTTTGGCAGTTACCACTTACCAGACACCAGTTTCCACTTTCCAGTTTCCAGTTTCCACAATCCACACGACTCACACCCGTATTCACATTTTAACTATCGGTTCAAGTTCAACTTGCGTTTGTATTAAAGCCTTGTCGTTTATATTTGTTATTTTAAAACAACGAAACTTCATGTCCTTTTGTCTATAATTTCTATACTCTATGCTTATACGTCAAATAAATCCACGATGTATGACAGCATCGCGTCGCTAGTGGACTAGTGGTCTTAAAAGCTAGAAAAGAACCAATCGTAAAAGTCAGTTCATGTTATTTTGACCAATAACGAATTGAATTTTCCGAAGGTGACATTAGTAGCATCGTTGTCTTCCTACTAAACTTCAATCATGTTTATTTATGTAGGTTGTTCTTTAATTTATGATTTGATTGGGTGGTATTTGTTGAGTGTTGACACAGATTAATATATGTAGCAAGCTAAGTGTTGATTTCAAGAACGGAGTCTGCGGAATGCTGCATAATATTATTATTTTTTGATTTGTGTTTACTCAAGACTTTCTCATTCAAAGGTAAGTCGCTAACTATATTATATTAGTTTCGTATACAAAAACTAGTTTGCCCTTTGCACCGTGGAGAAGATTTTTTTCATCATTATTGCGACGAAAATCGTAATTTCCTCGTTTAATCTACGCATTTTCGATATTGCACGTAAGTTTACGTCGGGATAACTCGTTTTCCGCATCGAATCGTGTCGAATTCGCAGTTCGCACTCGGGTCTAAAATTGTCGGGTCGCACGAGGAAACTAGAGACGCCGTGGCGTACCATCTAAAAATGGATCATGTATCGACATATCCATGTGATGTGGGTCCGTCCCTGCTGCGTTATGTAATGAACCCTGCTGGCGAGAGGTAGCACGTGCCTGCACGCGGTTTATCCAATCCACGTAGACAGCATCGACCGCACGCGGTCGCGAGTAGCCAGCCTCAGTTTCCTAGCAACACGCTGTTGACGCTGATTCTCACAGCTCAACACAAACACGCATGGTGATTACATCACACTATCCACGCGTCGATACGCGGATTGTGTTCGAACATCTGTATCGAACTTATCATTTTATCGTTTCTTAAACGACGCGTACGCGTAGCACGAAATACCTTGTGAGTTTGTATTTTTGCCATGTAATCTCGTATGTCTGCTTGCTTACTCTGTTTAATTCTTGTTCCTTTTAAAGAGTATACTATATGAGTTGTCTCTACATGTTTAGCAAAAAACCAGCAGTATCCTACCTAGCATGACATAGTTTTTGACCTAGACTTCCTTCATATTTTCTAAAAATAAGTGACACTGCAAAAGATGAGAGTAGTTACATTTTACAATTAAATAGACCTAGTTTCATGAAAGTATCCATTTACTTAAATATATTATTTAAATTCTAGAATGATCAAAATGTTGGTAAAAAAGTATTTTTTGTCAACTTACTGTAATTGGTTTATATTTGCATATTTTCAAGGCCATGGCCTACTTTACATATACTTTTTTATGTACGTTCTTTTAATGAAATATTATGTAAACTTTACATTCATCAAGAAATAAATTAAATTTAAAGGTACATAATTTTTCAAATGTTCAATTATAAAAACAATATTATAAAATATAAGTAATTAACTGCTTACAAACTCTTTTAAGCTAAGTTGATGCCATTTTTAATATTTATGTGGTTGATATTCATGCATCTTTCCTCATTTTGTAGCAAAAGTAAGCTTGAATATGCACAATAATATCATTATTATCAACATTATGTAACATGCTCACTAAAATTTACTGCTTTGCCTGTGTACATAGAAGCATGGGAGTAACCAGTATTCTATATATATAGGGGGTGGGGGGGAAGCATGGGAGTAGCCAGTTTTCTATATGGAGGGGGGGGGGCATAGGTCGGGGGAGCATGAGTATCTCATAAGTATTGAAGGTGAGGTAAAAATTAAAAACAAAATATGAGCGAGCGAACTGGGATTGAATGCCTCCCCTCTCACCCCGCAACTCTCTCCGCTCCACGTTTAGGTACGAAACTTGTGAGCATTAGCGGCCGATCGCTCTTGTGGGGGTGGGGGCAGCAGGCAGCTGACCCCCTCCCTGCTCATACCTCGCTATGCCCATGCATAGAAGTAAGAGAAAAATGCCTTTTTTAAACTAAGTACTCATGATATTATACTATTATAATCTAAAAAGTAAACAACGAACAACTTTATTCTGAAATGTTCAATCTTATAATTTACTTAATTATATTTTTAATGGTACATCAATTATAAGTAAACCTGAATCTTATGTTTGTGAAAATGTTAAGATAGAGTATTTAACAAATTGTTAAAAATATTATTATGTAACAATAATTTACCACAAACAAAAAATTACCACCTTAATATTATAGTAAAAGTTCTTACAGTCAATTATTATTTATTACACATACTATAGTCAGGGAGCCCTAGAACAATTTTTTTTTATTACTATCAAGCTAATTTTTGTGAGTAGCTTCATTTTGATAAGACAAACAACTTTTTTACCGTAGTCAACCAAGTTTTGTTGATTAAAGAACCCTAACCAGTAACCAGCTGATTTTTTGTGTGTGTATTGGTAGGTTAATGGTTATATAATTTAAGAGTAACATTTTCCTACAAATAAAACAGTCCATAATATTTTAGGACCATCAATTCAAAGTATGAAATCCTTTCTATCTCTGTTAGCTACCACTTTCAAGATTTTTTGCAAATAAAAATGTTGTTTGTCTTATCAAAATGAAGTTACTCACAAAAAATTAGCTTGATAATAATAAAAAAAAAATTGTTCTAGGGCTCCCTGACTATTAAGTAGGCGCCAAGTCTAATTTAATTTTTGTCTTATAGCTTGCTTGTATTTTTGAGTTTTGATGTCAATAAATCAAGCCATGGCGTTATTTACATTCAAGGTTGTGTTTAACACTATTATTTCCTCATTATTACAGAATTTGTTTGGCTTCCTTGACCTTCATAGGAGCGTTCAATATCTCTCACAAAAGTTTTAAAAGGCTGTGATGATAACAGTTGTTAGTAAACAATAATCGTATACAAAAATGCTTCTTGCTGAGTTATATAATATGACCTTCATTATAAAACTAACAGTTTTTGTAAACTGCTAAATTGAGTAACTAAAATAATTTATACTAGAGAATAGAAAGTCTATACTAACACTGCCATAAGCCAGTAGATGTCATTAGAAAGACAGCTGTTTCACACACACATCCTGTTAATGTCTTCTTCTTCTTCTTCTTTTATTTAAGGCAACCCATCGCTTTTTGCGACATTCTGCCAGTGTCAAGTAATGAAATAATTTTTTTTTTAACGAAACGAATATCCAAGAATCATTTTGAATGATCACTGTTGTCATTTTGCATGACACCTGCACTCCATAGACACCTGTTTCACGAATCACTCACTCTCCATGAAGCATAAAAACACCTTGTTTCAACATAGGTCTAACGATTTGTCGTAACGATATTGTGTAAACCAAACCGTGTTATCGATCGCATGTACGACAAATCGTTACGATGATTCGCTACGTTGCGTTCGCGTCGTAGTTTGTAAGAGATTTTAAGGCTATGTTGTCATAAGATTAGATAAAACTTAGAACTCAATACTTTACATAAAAATGTTCGGTTTTTATCATTCCTTGTTTTATTATAAAATGTTTAGATAATTTATTCGATTACGGAAGTAACGAGTTGTTTCGTAGACAGTAGACACTAGAGTTCAATTTACATAATATTAATTCATCGTCTTTCCTTAGACGGTATGAGTTTTTTGAACGTGATAATATTATATTCTTTTCTTATTGCGTACTCTTATAATAAATAATAATAATACTCTTACCCCTAAGCGTCTCCCAGACAGACGCGGCTTGCGGTGGCGGTCAGTTGGATGACTTGGCCGCGTGGCCGCGTGTGTCTGTGTCGTTCCTAGAACTCTCAAGTCATCCAACTGACCGCCACCGCAGGCCGCGTCTGTATGGGAGACGCTTTATAAATTACGAATAACAATAATTCAAGGTCTGCTTGTCTTTTACCACATTGGAAAGTGACGTGACAGACAAAGACAACGTACATTGAAAAGTTATGCGCTGTAAAATGGTTTTATTATTCAGGCTAGATAGTTTATCGGAATATTTTTAGAAAACTGCCGAGTGGCAACCCTATGGCTACTTGTTAGGGTTGTCAACACTTCGTAATGAGGCAAAATTTGAATATAAAAGTAACTAGAATAAAAAAATACTATGCGTCTTCTGTACGTTGGGCCATGATAGACAAACACAGACAATAGGCATGATGACTATTTTGTTTTCTTATTGGTAATTGAAAGACCCTTAAAAATTAGAAACATCGCTGAAAGAATGACTCTGATAGCTTAAAAATTCACCAAGATATGACAATTTCAAATATCTCATAAAATAGACCTGCCCGAAACGCTCCATACAAAGTGCTACGAAAGACTGACGTCACTCTTTCGTAGTTTGTATGGATCGGGACAGAATTTTGTTCGGTAGGTATATTTAAATATTGCGTTTATGAAAGTGGTTTTATAACAAAAGTTGCTTTTAATTGCATAAGTTATCGAATGGTATACAAATATTAAGAAATTTAATTGAAAAAAAAATCGACTTGATTATCCAACTTTGAAGGCGCATAACAAAAAAAATACAAATGTTATCAAGCTGAAATTTTGGGAACACTTATTTTTTACCGTGATTTCTTTATTTTATTACCAAAATTTGCTAATCTTGGACCTTGTCATCATCCCTATTACGAACGAGGAGGATATTCGTCATAAATTGCTCATGGTTGACAATGTGCTATAATCGACTGTGTATATTGACCACTAGATGAAACTCGCAACTCCGTTGCGCTAAAATTAGTTTATCGCGTGGGAACCGTACATTTTTCCAGGACAGGATTTCCATGCCAAATTTCAGCTAAATCGGTTTAGCCATTTGGGCGCGAAGAGTTAACGCCAAGGACAGACAGACACACTTTCGCATTTATAGTATTAGTATGGATGTAGATTATAGGCAAACTTGAAAGGATCCTCTCCTTTAAAAAGGCTTTCAAGTACTACCTTTATCATCAAGGCGTTTTCCCAGGAATTAAAACCTTATACGGGCCGTGACTAGTGTATTCAGAATATTCCATTCATTTTAATTGTTACTTATTAAATCAATTCTTTGTTATTCCTACGTACGTATGATGATTTGTGACGCAATTATGACGAAACTTTTTATATTATATGCCTTCGTGTATCGTGTACTATGTATTTTTGACGCAAGTAGACCTTATAAGATCTATTTGTATAGAATGACTGCATCTGGTCTACTCTCGGGATTTAGTGCCATGTGAAGGTGCTGCTTAATCGAGCTAGATAGCCTCCTGCTGTTGCTGTTTTATTTCTTTTGTTGTTGGACCCTAGCGCTGCAGCATGACAGATGCACCATAGGTTTTTAGAGGTAAATCCTGGTAAAGACAGCCCACCTCATCTCGCACTCGGGGTTACCTTTATCCAGACCTGTTCCCCAGTCCGCCGGGAATGGACTTTCGTCATTAATACTTCAGTCGGAATTTCCAGGAATTGCTATTGTATTCTATTGTTGTCGCGATCACCGGTGCTCGCGCGGGGCCTGAAGGATTAAAAAAAGTTATTTTTGACGCGTCAAAATGCGAATTTCATTTCGCAGAAGTCACGGGCAAATATTGATCTAAAGATACAGAGGCGCCGTTTAAATACCTAACGACGCGAATAACAAACGAAACGGCGGATTACGCAATTTCGCGTGGTTTGAGCAAGATACAAAAATATCGGACACATCGCACTCAGTCAGTCGGTCACTGGGCCCGGTAAATATAGAGTATAGACGTTGAGCAGCAATGCTGCACTGGAACTGTACATTTTGCTGCGATAAATCTTCTGTATATTTATCAGGATTTACAGTATCTTGATAACCAACATTTCAGTTGAATCGGTTATTATATTATTAAGTATGTGAAGGGGTAACAGACGGACACATTTTCGCATTTAATCCTTCAGGCCCCGCGTGAGCACCGGTGATCGCGACAACAATAGAATACAATAGCAATTCCTGGAAATTCCGACTGAAGTATTAAAATATTTGTAGGGAAGATTCCGGCTAGACCCTAGAGTCCATAACTCTAAAACTGCAAGAGCAATAATTATTACTGGTCTACATTGCAGTTTGTAAAGCGTTTTCTCTCGCACAGCTAGACTCGGGGTCATCGGCAGAGAAAGACATTAGAAACATGACATGACAATACGCCATGCCAAAGAGATCTTAAGAACATAACGAATGTCCTACCAAATAGCCAAATGCCGTCAGAAATTGGCAGATGATTTCCTAAGTGACTATTATAATATAATGCTTTAATCTTCGTATTTAGGAACAGTCACCGCTATCAAATCCAAGTTTGATACAATCAACAATAATTATAATATTGAAGTTTTTTAAATTCGAAAAATCTTATTGGTACACGTCAGGTGCAACTGAAATACTTAACCTTGATTTTATAAACGCCATTTAACTTGCAGACACTTATTCATTACGTTTATCTTTTAGGACAATTATTATCGTTAGCCGATTTAGTATCTGATAATCATTAAAATTTTAAAAATATTGCATATTTTGTATTATCGCTGTGTTAATAACATAAATAATAATTGAAGACGTGAGTGGAAGTATCAAACAAGTAACATTTCGTAACATACGGACAATAACACATTTTTTCCCTAATTATTTTAATAAAACTTGTAACTTATCTACTTCATAACCTAGCTAACATATCTGGCTACACATATAATCCATGGTTTTTCTATTTCAAATAATTTTTCCGGTCCTAAAGCCTCCATGTTTTTTCATGTTACTTACCTTATTCTTCCACTCATCTTTTTTTTAACTCGGGAGAAAAATCAGAACACTTCAATGATTATTTCTAACTTTAATCTAAAAAAAAATCTTGAAATTTTCAAAAATGCTCTGTAGTCTATAACTCTATATTCTATCCTGGATCACGGATGTATTATAGACAGGAACTTCTTGATTTCGGAACATTCTAGTTTTAAACCAGCTAAATTATTATTTTAGACCGCATTTAAAACCTAATTAATTTAAAAGGTCACGTTCAACTGCAGTAAAGTTAATTAAATTACTAAAAGAGACGCTTTCAGCTAAAATTAAACTAAAAATATACTTACTAAACCAAAATATTATACAGTCTACTTTTTAACCGACTTCCAAAAAGGAGGAGGTTATATGTTCGTCTGTATATATTTTTTTTTTGTATGTTCAACCATAACTTCGCCGTTTATGGACCGATTTTCATGATTCTTTTGTTGTTGTACAGGGTTGAATCCGAATTTGGTACCATGTTCACAAAAGTGGTGACCTGATGATGGGATCCATGAGGAATCGAGGGGACTCCTTGAAATTTGTATGGAAACTTATAGTGATTTTGATTTTTTCTGAAGCGTTCGAGGTAAATGCTACCAAAAAGTAAAACTTTGCACCAGGTTATACCCTGGATCCGAAGGTACCGAACAGAACTTTTGAATCATTATAGATACAGGTTCGGGGATTTCGCCGTTGTTTAAACAACTGAAAGCATAAGCCAACACATCAATTTGATTGATCATCATCATCACAAGTATAATTATACCATGGGTCATCACATTATGACCCAATTATTGGTACTTTTCATGATATTTTGCATCGAAGCAGATGTTTTTGATGATTGTTTCGCTGTTTGTGGACCGATTTTCAAAATCCTCGTGTTTTTGTATAGGATAATATAATCTTAATTTCGTATAACAATTATGAAAGTGGTGAACTGATGATGGGATCTATGAGCAATCGAGGGAAATCCTTGAAATTTATCAAAACACTCATAGTGGTTAAAATGTTGTTTCTAGTAACTTACACTTAAGTTACGAATAAGAGAAATTTTATACGAAGGTGCCTCTTGGTCCAAAGACACTGAACAGAACTCATGAACCTTTAAAGATAAAAGTTTGGAAATTGCAGCATCGCTTAGATAACTGCAAGCATTTACCACAATTTCACTTACAGTATTATAATATTAAGGATACTTAGTATTCATAGTGGTTATCTACGCATAAAGCCTTGTCTTGTATATAACTAAAAAGAGTGAAATTATTATTTTTTTACAAAAAATTGAACCCGACTTCCAAGGAAAAAAACAAAATTCTTAAAATGGCCTAAAAAGTATGAAATAATTCTTATTCTTCATTAGTGCCTTTTTCAAAATTCGACTAAATAGCAACGAATTCTGTACTCAATTTGAGTACAGAATTCGTTGAGATTTAGTCGAATTTTGAAAAAGGCACTAATGAAGAATAAGAATTATTTCATACTTTTTAGGCCATTTTAAGAATTTTGTTTTTTTCCTTGGAAGTCGGGTTCAATTTTATTCTACGTTTTTGAAATGTTAAAAATTAAATAATAAACAATTTGAAAATAAAATATCTCATCTTTGTTGTCGGCATTTGTCGGTTTTATCTTATAACAATAAAAGAAATTCGACCCTCTAACGAGCATTACTCGTCTTTTTCACTCGCGCACATGCTATCGCGTTCTTGTGGAAACGAGATAGAGCTGCATAATCGTGCGTGAGTACAAAAGACTATTGAAGTAAGACAAGTAGAGCTCGGTCAATGGCCGAATTTCTTTGTCATCCGCGTCCCGACTTTAGATTTATTTCTTGGGCTTTGTTTGTGTCGCTGGATCGAGTTTCTCACTTCTGTAACTCAATATTACACGTATTATTAGACAAAATAAAGTATGTCAAATACGAACGTCCCATTTTCATTGAGTTTATTTTTTCGCATCATTCACGATCTTGGCAATGTTTTGGCGCCTCACTCTGCGTTGGCTGACTTGCAGTCATTTGACGTTTTTGCGTGGCTTTTTTTTGCTGATTTTTTTGGTGAATGAGTCAATGTAAATCATCATGACGAAATATTTTAACTCCACTAAGGACCTTATTACACCTACCGAGTATAGTGGCGACTGGCGAGTGGCGAGACAGTGCTCTCGGTCAGTCAATTGTCTGTTTGCACCACATACATAGATCAAGATAGATACCGCATGTGTATGTACTTCGCGTGCCATATCGCGTTCCCAAATGACGAGCAATGCTCGTCTTTCGAAAGTCTGTTCTTTAGTCTGCTATCGGAATCGGACGTCAATCGGAATTTTAAAAATGCCTAAATGTGCTGTATAGAGCTGTAGTTTAAGGGGCCGGGCTACCCTCGAAATTCTCATACATACGTAATACCAAAATCATTTTGTCGTACGAAAATATTTAACATGTTTGAGTTATTTTTCAGCTTAAAATAGTAATTACCTAGGTTCCTGAACAAAAATTAACTTCAAAATATTTAAACACTAAAAATAGAGTAAAACACTAAAAAAGATATAAATAAATAGTAAATTTACTACAAAATATTTTAATACTAAAAAATATTTTTTAGAGTTGAAATATTTTGTAGTAAATTTAATATTTATTTATATATTTTTAGTATTTCACTCTATTTTTTAGTGTTTAAATATTTAGTAGTAAATTTAGTAAAAAGAAATTATACACAAAAAAAATTTTTAGTGTTTAAATATTTTGAAGTTAATTTTTGTACAGGAACCTAGGTAATTACTATTTTAAGCTGAAAAATAACTCAAACATGTTAAATATTTTCGTATGAGAAAATGATTTTGGTATTACGTATGTATGAGAATTTCGAGGGTAGCCCGGCCCCTTAATACAGTAATGCAGCTATTGATTCAGTTATCTTGAATTTTAAAATGCATTCTCCACATCTAAGAGATTTTCTGAGGTCAACCAAAATTTTTAAACTCAGGATATCGTTCCACGTATATTTTTTAAAAGAAAGTGTTTTTTTACAGAAAAAGTGACACCAAAATATGTCAAAATGGCCCCAAACATTCTGTCTTGTCTCTTGTGTATTAAATATTTAAGGTGAACGCAGATTTGGCCGCACCGCAGTAGTCGCCGCATTCGGAATTGTTTATATGAAGTTATAGGCAAGCTCGCATACCTACCTACCCGCGCCGCAGTCTTCGCAACTTCATAATAATATGAAGAATTGCAAATGCGGCGACTGCGGTGCGTGCGGTGCGGCCAAATCTGCGTTCACCTTTAAAGTGACTGGGTCTGACTGAAACTGATAATAACTGAGTGGGCTGGCCCACTAATAGCCTTACTAATTGATTGATCGTATGTGTTAAATATTGTAGAGGTCGCTTGCTACGGGCTACCTACATAATAGCTATTAGCTAGTAGCTACATACGGCAAAGTGTAAGTGTAATCAAAATTTCATCAAAAAATGTACCTAAAAGTGAAATGGAATTTTGTAACTTTAACGCCTTTTTTGACGCACTAGAGTAGCGTTTTTCAATAGTTTTCGGGATTTTTATTTTCCTATTTTTCTTATTAAATATTGTATTACAACAATTTACATATTGTCATGATATATATTGTTGGTACTTTTTTGAAGTAGCTTGCTTAACTAATGAAAATCATTAATTATAAGAGGGCGATTCCGCTACAGACGGCCCTTTACGACAATTTTTAAAATGAGACATTAATTACATTTTTCAATTGGAATATACGTAAGAAGATGTGTATTTACTAACAAAATAACTTTTATCGGTAAAAAATGAAATTCCAATAATTTAGAGCGTTTTTAAGCAATATCATCTAAGGGGCGCGATGTTTTTTCCTATATTCTTAAATTAAAATAGCATATATTTCAAATTAATGTTTAGTTGTGGTATAGTTATACAGCAATATGTCGAAATCTTTTGTATAAATTACACTATTCAATCGTTTTTAGTGATTTAGACGATTAATTTTGTCAGGCCAATAAACAACTGAAAATAATAAAAAACTACAATTTGGTGCAGTTTTATTACAAACTTATTAGTATAATTATATATTCCATATCGAAAATTTTAAAATTTGTTAGAGAATTACGATTTAATTCACCTTTAAGAGATTTGAGAATTTTGATGTTGCACCCGCGATCGTAAAATGGTTAATAATTTCTAGTACTTATTATTATAATTACTTTTATCTAGTTACATAGTTTCTTTGTTTTATGCTATTTTGAAATATAGGCAAGTTATTTTGTAAAAGTTTCGCAATAACCAGTATTCACATATGAACTCATCACAGTTCTTAGTGGAGGGTCAATTTGGTTGCACCGACGATGGCACTTCAGACCTGTTTGTGGCCCTTCATACATTTGATGAAGGTTTTCATTTATAAATCATTGTTAAACTAGTTAAAATGTATCCCTTCAAGGGATATTTTATTAATAAATATGCTTCATTTTGGCTGTAGGAAGCTTTAAGTGTGTCAAACTGTTGCACCCGCGATAATAGAATCGCCCAAGACAATCATCTTAAAAACCGTTCGTGGTTACAAATTAAAAAATCTTATAAAAACTAATTGAGAGAGATCACAAAATATTGTGCAATAAGTAAATAAATGTTTCTGGTGAACATGACGTAATAGAGCTGGGTTTCGCTTATATAATAATATTAGGACTAGATGACGCCCACAACTCCTTTGCGCCAAAATTCGTTTTTCGCGCGGGAATCGTACATTTTTCCGGGATAAAAAGTATCCTATGTCCTTCCCGGGACTCTAAATTTGACATTCGTGAGTTTGACAGTTTTGACAATTCATATTGTGAATTGATTGAGAGGAATTGCTATGCGACCATTTTAGCTCCGCTGCTGACCGTTTCATAAGGCAAAGTCACATGGTATCCTACTGGAGAAGAAGACAGCACTAGTAGAGACTGCTTTATACCATTTGCAATACTTTAATATTACCAGCTATTTGACCGAGCTTTGCTCGGTATTCGATAAAACACGAATAAAATGTCATTTTCTAATGAAGTGAATTGACTGAGAGGAATTGCTATGTGACCATTTTAGCCCCGCTGATCGTAGCAATAAATAAACTGGCGTCGCTTTAAAACTGAATAGTGAATAAACTTACCTCTGTTCCCTAAAATAGAATATCATGTGACGTTGCGTGGGTATTTCGCTAATTGGACGAGTTCTCGCCCTTAACGTTTCGGGTCAACAGATCTATAGTCTATTCGCATTTAGAAGATAGAGTAAGGCTTTTTCTTTGTTAAAAATAGGTACACGACGTAGGTACGTTTCGTTCACCAATTTAGATATTTCTATGAATGAGCATTTAGGGCCTGATTGCACCTGCCAAGTAGTGGCGAGACAGCGCCGGCCGAGCACATCCCTTGGTTTTTGACTTGGTTCAAAGTGAACGCAGCGTAATGAGTTTATTTTTGGCTTTTCTATGGATGATTCACAGTTAACCGTGTCTTTGAATGAAATTGTAGTTGTATTTTGTCATTACTAAATTACTCTTTTGATATCATAAAGGTGCCTTATTACTTTTGCGGATGTACATATTTGCCGCTGCCCTCCCATCGCGTCTCAAATGACAGAATATGCAGCTGAAGTCTGCAGAGTGCAGATTCTAATGCACTTTAAAAACAAATTATGATGCAATGCTTATAAACATACATCAGACCAAACTGTATTTTTTATTTTGTAATCATGCAAAAAAATACCCAACTTTTTATGACTGTTTTTTTCTCACCGTACAATCTTCCATTTTCAGATGGCGCCAATGCGTGGTGAGCGAGGTGGTTCCCCAGCGCGCGGCGCACGCGCTTCCCTGCCGCTCCCTCGTCGCATCATCAGACAGATCGCGCGACATGTCGCCTCCAGCGGGCGGTCGCTGCGACGACTCGAGGTGTCGGGTCGTGTCATAGACAACTTCGACGATATCGACGACGGATCGGACGGCTCAGACATGGAGACACGGACTGCGTGAGTATAACTGCATCATCAGACAGAAAGCGTGACATGTCGCCTCCAGTGGCCGGTCGCTGCGACGACTCGAAGTCTCGGGTCGTGTCATAGACAACTTCGACGATATCGAAGACGGATCGCATAAGTACGTAAGTAAGGACTAAGTTACCTAAGTTTCTTTTGCTTCAATGCTTTCAGGAGCTCAATTTAGCCTATTTCTTGATATATTATATATTAATACTAGCTGTCCCGGCAAACATTGCTTTGCCATAATATTAAGTATTTCGCCCATATTATTTTATTGAAGTGACTAAATAAGTATGTCGCCATGGCAACGTCGATCGCTATCTCGTCGCACAAACAATGGTCGCCGTCAGTCTCAGGTTGTAATCATTTACTATTATTTATTCAACAAATGCACTTATCAATATATAAAGTACCCAGTAGCCGATTCTCAGACCTACTCAATGTGCATATAAAATTTGGTAAAAATCAGTAAAGCCGTTTCGGAGGAGTTCGTGGACTAACATTGTGACACGAGAATTTTATATATAGGATTGAGGAATAGAAAAAATTGGGTACTAAGTAGACATCTAAATAAACAATAATCCGCCAACAAAAATAAATTATCACAATTTGTTTAATTGTTATGCTTTAAGTTTGTTAATAGTCACCAATTTAATGTTAATAAAAGAAATCCAGATTTTTTTTTATTCTTTTGAGCTAATTTTAAAAGGGCTTACAAGAGATCCCCGTCGAAAAAATTCAATAATTTTGAGTTTTCACTTTTTTATTAACATTCAAAGGCATTCAAAAATTATTCATGTCATGTAAATAAAGCCTTTACGGTATTTTTATGTCCAATTATTGTTTCTATTTCGTTTTGTTGTTGTTAGAAGCCAGATAACAATACACATATTTTTATTTATTAAATATTATTATATTTAATAAATAAAAATATGTGTACTGCTAATAGATTTAAATAATAATTTTCATTAATGAAAAAACCCTAATTGCTTTATTTACATGACAAATTCTCGAATGTTTTTGATTGTTCATAAAAAAGTAAAAAATCAAGAGTTTTAAATTTGTCCAATGGGGATCTCTTCTAAGCCCTTTTAAGATTAGCTCAAAAGAATAAAAACAATATCTAGATTTCTTGTTTTGAAAAAATCTGCGTTTTTATGTTAACATTAAAATGGTGACTATTAAGAAATTTAGAAAAGCATAACAATTAAACAAATTGTGATAATTTATTTTTGTTGACGGATTATTGTTTATTGATATGTCTACTTAGTACCCATTTTTTTTATTTCTTAATATTAATATTTAATCAGTTAAAATATCTTTTAAGTTCACGTGGCAGATTGCGGCAAATCACGCGAAACACGAACTAAGCGTTTTTACCGTTACTTTCGCCGCTCAAAAGTTATAAGTATTGTTGGTACAGTTCCAGGAGTTAAGATTTTTTAGGAAATTTCCTGTTCTTTAAGGATCTATTTTCAAATGTTGACTATCTCGAATAGTTTTTGAAATACTAAAAAAAAAACCAAACCCTTCTTTTATTGTTTATAACTTTTGCATTTTTTTTCAGCCCCTCTTGGAATTTTGATAGAATGTTCTAGATGGTATTCCGAATCGAATGAGCCTAAAATCATAATTTTCGGTGCATAAGATCAGGTTTTGAGCAAAATGGCACTTGTGAACCATACTATACCGCTCCCTAAGACCGATCCCACACCGATCTTTGAAGGTTTTACCTGTATCTTAGGTGACTCATAAGTTGAGTTAAAAACGTATTATTCTTAAAAGATGTAGGTATGACCATAAAAAACGGCTAGGGGACACTTAGAGATGGTGAAAACGGTCATGAGATTCCCAGGTTGAACCATTCATGATCTAAGGTTATATGCAAATTGTACCTGAACATTGTAACCAAATTCCGCAACGTCTTATTTAAAACTTATCATTTTGTTGTAAAACTCTTATCACTATAAGTACACTATCTCGCACGAGATTGTGTTGTCATCAATCACTAGCGCTGAAAAGGAGATAGTGTTATCAAATTTTTAGGTTACTGGGTGAGACGCGACCTTGTAAAAAATGTGACTTATTCAGTAGCAAAATAACTGAGTAATATCTATATTATGCCATTTTGCAGCACTCGGCCTAAAGGTAAGCTAATTCTGGCAAAGGCTCGTCCATATCCATATATTATATAAAAGCGAAAGTGGCTGTCTTTCTGTCTGCTAACTCTTTACGCTTAAAACCGCTGAACCGATCTTGATGAAATTTGGTATGAACATAGTTTGAGTCCTGGGAAAGGAAATAGAATTCAGCACTAATGAATGGGCTAGACTTAGGCCCATATTTTTGGCCAGTACTTAAGATGCGACCCGGTCTCAAGACGCGGTTCGGCTCTGTGATTGGTCCAAATTCTAACAACCAACCAATCACAGAGCCTGAACCGTGTTTTGAGACCGAGATGTGTCTTGAGTACTGACCAAAATACGGGCCCTATTATCTCATGCTTGTAGAGTCGTTACTAAAGTCAACAATATCAAATAAATACAAAATATATGTTTAGAACAGCTACCTTACATTTTACCTAATATTCAAGCAATGATTACTTCTTTAAAATGAACATTCAGTTACCAAAAATGCGTAATTTTTTTCAGCCCGTCCGTGTGAGTTGTGACCTTACTCAAATATTATGTAAACATTAACGACGCGAAAATTTGGCGTCTGATAAGCATGCTTATAACACAACTAAAACACGCTGAACAAAATGACAACGACGAAAATCGGTAAACTTTATGAGACAATCTTTTATCGTAATACATTATAGGTATTTCTGCAACAGTCGCAAGAATTTCTCCAATATTTAATAGTATTCAATGGTTTTATCCCTTGGGAACCAATTGTCACTTACTTACCACTGAAACTTCCAGCAGGTTTTTGAAACTTTATAAATATTTGAGCATCATTATTGTCATCATCCACACTAAACAGAAACGTCTTTTTCAATAATAACTTAAATATTATTCTGGAACTAAAAGTTTTAAAGTGAATATTCTCTCCTTCAGAGTGGCATGTGGTGGGAACGCGGGTAACCTGCCGCCTCCTGATCATGATGACGACCTCACCAGCCTCAGCTGGTTACAGGACAAGAATTTGCTGAGAGGTAAGAGAATGTTCCCTCTCTTTGCTATTTTATTTTTATTTTAAAACAATGTTCTGGTTAAAACAACAGATTTTTTTTAATCTGCAAGTTACTATTAATAAAATTAATAAAGGAGAGTATTCTGCTGTCCTAGTCGCCATAATATTTTAACATAAGCAATAACCATAGATTATAGAGTTCGAGATATTAAGTTTTAACTTTTATTATTCTTTCAGGTATAAATCTTACAAAGAATGACATCGAGGAATCAAAATTGATAGGCAGTCATGTTATTATCAAAGTGAGTATTTAGTTCCTTCTTGATTAGTTAAGGAAAAGCTAGCATTAATTGCTTAAAAACTGCCAAGTTATAATGAACCTAAGTAGCAATAGCTGATGTGTTTTACAGTGTTATTATTAGTCAGAAAAGAGATTTCTGATAGTTAGTGTCACAGGCTACACGGTTAAATTCTCATCAATTTGATCCATCAATCTGATTGACGGAATATTGATGGTTATAAAAAGTTCATATTAAAAATACGATCAATCCGAGTCGCACACGATCAAATTTTCGTCAATCCGTACCGGATTGATGGATCAGATTGATGAAAAATTGACCGTGTAGCCGGTGACATAAAGTTAGTGTTTTATTATTACTACTGTTTTTTTTATTTCACGTGCCGCCTACCATAACCGCCATAGAAACGGCCTCTCCTCTTTCTATGGTGGACTAAAGAGTGTCATAAAAGTCATTTATCTGTCATTTTGTCCTAAGAGCAGTTTTGAAGCGCGCGCTTTGCTAACGCGCGTTTTGAGAACCCCGGATTCTATTGCAGCGTCTTCAAAACGCCCAATGTGTACCTGCTCTTAACCTATCAGTTTTCTACTCTGATCATGCCATAAAGTTAATATACCTAACGGAATAGAGAAACGAAAGGCCTGAGCAGGCCTAAGGCCTATCAGTAACACTGCATGGTAAAAAGAGACGTCTGATACATGACAGCTGGACTCTTTTTTTGACGTCCAGTCGGCACATTGACAATTTAATCTCATAGAAAGATGCTTCTGTAAGTGTATACTTACACATATTTTTACACACAGATGTAAATCAATTTCGGTTTCGTTTGACAGCTCGAGATTGTTGCTCTATTCCGCTAGGTATATTAACTTTATGGATCATGCTAAGCCTTAACTATTTCTAACTTTTTTCCACAGTCAGAGCCGTCAAAGACCCCACCGCCGATATGCCGCATACCGTCGCCCCCGCGGACACCGTGCAAGGCGCCCCCCTCCCCGCCCGTACACACCAAACCCCCCTACTCATTCTCCTGTCTCATATTCATGGCCATAGAAGCGGCTCCCACCAGGGCGCTCCCGGTTAAGGAGATATACGCGTGGATTATACGACATTTCCCGTATTTCCGACACGCGCCACAGGGTTGGAAGAACAGTGTCAGGCATAATCTTTCGCTGAATAAGTGTTTCCATAAGGTACGTTTCTAACAGATTTCTGAACGTTTTAAATTGTAAAAAGTCTTAGGCGCTATCCAGACGACGGGGCGGGGCGAGCCGGTCAATATCGACGCGAACGATAGCACAAAGGGAATCATATATTATTATTTATTACCAACGCACACGGCGGGCAAAAAGACCGCCCCGCAAGTGCCCGGCGGGCACTGGCGGCGCATGTCCGCGGCTGCCCGACGCGGGTCACACAAACCAGTAGGCCTACTACGAAACCGTTTTGAGACTCAAACAATCGGACGAGAATGTCGCGTCCTGCTCTAACAAGTAACAACGTAATTTCACGATTGTTAGAGTAGGACGCAACATTCTCGTACGATTGTTAGTCTCAAAACAGTTTCGTGGTACGGGCCCAGTTTAGACCGGCCTGCCCCGCCACGTCGTCTGCAAAGCGCCTTATATTTAATTTGTTTATTCAACCATCAAATTTTTTAAATTACAATTTTGCAAGTGTATTGAAAATAAGTTAGAAAATTTAAGTATTGCAAGAAAACTTTGATTATAAAATAGCATCTTACTACGTCAAATTTTTAGTAATGATTCATTTAGAGCAGGGGTTCCCAAACTGTCAATCCTCTATCATTATCCATAATCACAAATATTATAAAATAAAATTATAATATGAATTATTATACAAAGCAGGCAGTTGATTAAATATTTGTTTATTATTATTTACTTGCTTAACCTTACTATAATTATTAAAGGTGTTTATTTATGTATATTTTTGTTATAGCTAGGTAAAGTAAGGCGCCGTGACAAAATATTGACTTGTAAGTGCGCCGCCGGCTGAAAAAGTTTGGGAACCACTGACTTAGAGGTTTAAACTTTAAAAAAACGTTATAGGAAATGTATTTGTTTATCCAGGTGGCCGCTGCGCCCGGTCTAGGCAAAGGCTCACTTTGGACAGTTGACCCGCAACACAGGTCGTCGTTATTACAGGTAAATACATAGTAACACGTCATATTGACATAGGCTACTATAATAAACTATAAGATACTAACCACCATAGCTAAAAATAATAATTAAGATTATTTAGTAATTTGATCCTTCTCCTCTTTTGTCAAGAGATTGCTTATAGCAATTGAGGCTGCATTTGCTCACAAGATGACGATGTCTGGTATTGCTATTGATACAGTTATATTTCAACATGGATGTCATTAGTTATTTAGGTCTTGTCTATGTATGTTATAACCTCCGCATCGATGCAGTAATGTGGAATAAACTGCGATTTCCTATCGCGACGACACGACCCAACGCAATGAGCTGGAGCAATGTTTCTATTAAACGTAAGCAATAATGAGTATATATTTTACCAGGCGTTCGGTCGTCAACCACTGATGCCGCTAGAGGTTGTATCAAGTCCCGAGCGGGTGGACATGACAGATCGGTCACAGGGGGCGGATCGGGCACACGTGACGGATCGTGCGCTGGGGGCGGAGCGTGCGCAGGGGGTGGAGCGAGCGGCGCCTTCCGCAGACGAGTACCTCGCCGCCGCCACCGTGCTCGCCATGAAATACGGCCCCGCTGTTATGGACCAGGTAATTTAGATGCTACACACTATGTCAATATGGTAAAAAGTGGTAAGGTTACACCGCGTCATATTGGTGAAAAGTAGTTAGGTTACACCATGCCAAATTAATTGATTGGTAAAAAGTGTTTAGGTTAAAGGCAACGAATGTACAGAAAAGACAAATAACGTTCGCATACTTAAATAGAATTGTAACAGCATGTGTAAAACAAATGTGTGAATAAAAATTTGTACCATCACACAGCAAAATAATGTGTTAAATACTTTTTACTGTTTCTCCTTTGTTTTATAATTAATTTTTTATCTGATCTATAGCTGCCGCCCGAGGCACACCTAGTGATATCGAGGTGCGCGCGCGACGAGCACTCGTACAGCGGCGGGGAGGAGCGGCGCACGGCGGAGGCGCTGCTCAATCTCGCCGGCCTGCCCACCACCAGCTAGCCCGCCCACCAGGTACTATACATAGAGGGGGGATGATATCGCGGTGCGCGCGCGACGAGCACTCGTACAGCGGTGGGGAGGAGCGGCGTACGGCGGAGGCGCTGCTCAACCTCACCGGCCTGCCCACCACCAGCTAGCCCGCCCACCAGGTACTATACATAGAGGGGGGATGATATCGCGGTGCGCGCGCGACGAGCACTCGTACAGCGGTGGGGAGGAGCGGCGTACGGCGGAGGCGCTGCTCAACCTCACCGGCCTGCCTACCACCAGCTAGCCCGCCCACCAGGTACTATACATAGAGGAGGGGGCATGATATCGCGGTGCGCGCGCGACGAGCACTCGTACAGCGGCGGGGAGGAGCGGCGTACGGCGGAGGCGCTGCTCAACCTCGCCTGCCCGCCCACCACCAGGTACTATACATAGAGGAGGGGGGATGATATCGCGGTGCGCGCGCGACGAGCACTCGTACAGCGGTGGGGAGGAGCGGAGCACGGCGGAGGCGCTGCTCAATCTCGCCGGCCTGCCCACCACCAGCTAGCCCGCCCACCAGGTACTATACATAGAGGGGGGATGATATCGCGGTGCGCGCGCGACGAGCACTCGCACAGCGGTGGGGAGGAGCGGCGTACGGCGGAGGCGCTGCTCAACCTCACCGGCCTGCCAACCACCAGCTAGCCCACCCACCAGATACTATACATTAATATTGAGGAAGGGGGGAATCTATAAATGTTAGGTCATTTGGCACTTATGATCCGGCAGACCAAATAAGTGCTTAAAGAATCGTTTTATGACATTTCAGAAACGGCGGCAGAAATGGTGATAACGCGGGAGCCGTAAGACCAGGCAGAAATTGTAAGTCTTCCTAAAGAACGCCACGCTTTTAAATCAAACGACATTAGTTAATTTTCCTTCTTGCGATTATGAACTATTTATTTAATTTTTAATGTCTAGTATAATTTGTTGGTCCTTTTAAGCTCCCGGGGTTCGTTTACCTATAGGTAGGTATCGTTTTAAGATAATTTTATAAATTTGGCATCGTCTGCTCAAATTTGTTTTATGATAAGTTTATAGTTTTTAATTTGTATGTAATAGATGGGCCTAGCCCGCTCAGTGATGTTTGACATATATGTTCGTAGAACGAAAGTTATATATGCTGCAGACAATTATTGTCTATGATTTAACAGACAAAGTTTACCATTCTCTAGTCCAAGACAACATTAAATTTCAATAAATTCTATCTAGAAAATTTATATTTCTGTATAATGGCATTAGTTAAGTTCAAACTATTACACATCACGTAAGAATTCTTATGTAATATAAAGTTCTGTAGATGTAAGTGTGAACAAGCCTTATTATAAAAATATTATAACAAGCCTACATTAATAATACTTATCTACAGCTTATGTAACGACAAAAATTTGACTCTAAAAATCGTCGTGTATTAGATGACTTATGCCAAATGTAAACTTGGCTCAAAAAAAACTTTTTTTTTTCATGATATTTATATTACCAAACCTTTGTATTGTGTATAAATTTCAGTATACTCTTCTTGTTCACATTTACAATAGATATTTTCAAGATTGTACAAATGTTGCTTTTTAAAGAATCTATAATAAGTAATAGAAAACTTCATAGTGATAGTTGTGATACATTTAAACAATAATAGTGAAAATAGTTCTGCATTTAGGTTCTTCATAAAGTAGGTATATTAGGTAACTATTATTATGATTAGTCCTTTCTGTATATTCGTCTTTTCATTGCCTACTATTGCCAGTAGCAACGCCATATTAATTACTTTGCCAGGTCGATTGCAAGTCCATAAATAATGGAGATGTCATTTTTCTGGCAATGTTATAAATATGAACTTGCTAAATGTGACTCAACAGAATGGTTAAATCAATTTTGATTTATTATTTAAATAATAAACTATTGTCACTTTAATGACATCAGAGCGTTTACAAATACAGGGCTCGCTGGAAATGAAATCAAATGTTTTTAGTGGTAATGTATCCTATAGAATAAGCTGTAAGCATATTTTGTGTTCATGATCATGTGATTGCTTAATATAAGCATAATATTATAATATCCCTTCTAATCATCATATGAAATAGAATCGATGTAATTTTATAATCGAATAATATTGAAGTTGAAAACGTAACTTTGGTATGTATCTTAATATTTTTCAATCTCGATAGTTGATATAAGTATTGTAATCAACAATGATTTCCTTCATCTTTCAAGAACACGGTTTAGCCTTGTATTAATTCTAAAATAATTCACTATTTCACTTTAACATCTCAGTTGTAATGCAGAAAGTGCCTATTTTTGTAGAATAATTTACTCAGAAGTGGCACATTTAAATGTCAATGTCTTGATGTATCAGACTTTTTGTAAATTAAATTAATTATAGCTTGGCAAAATTAGTTAAAATATAACATAAGCTTAAAAAATAAGTTGGCAACGTTTTATAATTATATTTTGCCTGGCACTCTATAATCTATGAAACGACGCCATGTTTGCCAAGCTGTCAAAGTGACATTTAGAGCCAACTCAAAATGGCGGGATCTCTATTGTACAAATTACACTGTGGTTCGACATCTATCTTCGTTCGTTGTTGTAGTATATAAAGTAGATAATTTGATTAGACTGACTCAACGACTGAACACAAGCAATACATATTAGTCAAATCTTTATTTAAAAAGCTTAGCATATACTGTTTGTCAACAGTTGTTACACACTGAACAATATTGATATGATATTATTGTGCCAAATTAAATTATAATGTATGGTTAATGGCAGTGCTTCTTAAAATGTTATGTCACATAGAATCACCTCATTCTACAGTACAATATAGTATAGTT
The DNA here is from genome assembly GCA_905333045.1 of Lysandra bellargus. NCBI lineage: Eukaryota > Metazoa > Arthropoda > Insecta > Lepidoptera > Lycaenidae > Lysandra > Lysandra bellargus. Next base: position 5,069,058 of record HG995354.1, read on the forward strand.
TCATTTTCCATAACGGAGACAGTTTATTTGTATACTTCATACATGAAATCTTAAAAAATAATAGAGATCAAAATTCTTGACTGTGTTCAATTGTTTTGTTTTTATTGGAAGCACTGCCGTTATTCATAATTCAAATAAAATAGGTACCAGAAATTCGAGTGTATTTATATAAAATGATTATATGAAGCATAGATAATTTAGCTTTAAGTGATATTTTAATGTAATTAATGCTAAAATAAACATACATTTTTGCTGTATAGAGCGTCTTCCATCTTACTCATTGTTTCTCTAAGATTATAACAGTAGGGGGAAATAATTCAAGTGGTCCTTTCTATAAGGTTTGTGCGTTATGTTTTATCACAGAGAATGCCATATTATATTATTCAAAAGTTGCACAAATATATATAAAAATATTGTAAGGAGTGTTAGATGCAAAAAAGTTTAAAAACTAAGAATGTTTAGAAATACTGTTAATTAAAAATTTAAAAAAAAACTAACATGTTCAGCTATCAGCTGAAAAACGTACGAGGAGGTCTTGTGGCATTCTCTACCACCCTTAGGGTGATACTGAGTAATATGTATAATAGGCGCATTCTTTTGTAAAAAACACACACTGACACAAATATTGTTACGGGTATCCAGACATGAATTATTTCCCCGCTGTAGTTTCACTTGCCTTTCTTTTGGTGGTATGTAGATAAATTTACAGCAATAATTAGTATCTAACGTAGTTTGCTGGTAGTCACTACTTGTATGATTGTGTGATAAATTTCTATAATAAATATACCTAATTGTAAGTGAAAAATTTAAATTATATTTCTCCACTGCGTAGTCTATTCGCGATAAGCAGTGAAAAGTTACTCTGTTGGTCACGTGGACGCGTCATCGGTATTTGACATTTCGCTGAGGACGTCACTGAAATCTAAGTCACAGGTTACTCGGTCAAATTTTCATCAATCTGATCCATCAATCTGATTGACGAAATATTGATGGATTTAAAACGTTCATATTAAAAATATGATCAATCCATCAATCCGTGGCGTACACGGTTAAATTTTCGTCAATCCGTACCAGATTGATGGATCAGATTGATGAAAATTTGACCGTGTAACCGGCGACTAAGCGCGAATAGACTGTATGACGTTATCTGTGGACTCTGTTTAGATTACCAAAAGTTATATCGATATGATATTAAAATTGTTGCGGCTCATACTTTATCAAATTATTTATCGTTTAATTTATTTTTAAACTAGTTATGTTGTTATCAATATGTATAAAGGTTTTTTGATGTAACTTTTAGAATTATATTGAATTGTTTTACGAAAATCATGTAACAGTAGCTTGGGTTGCCAGTTGAAAACGGTTGGTTTTTTTATCTGTACCTGATATTTTGTCTGAAGTAAATGATTTTTAAAGTTTGTGGAAAAATTACAAATATAATTTAGAAAATTGTACATTTGCGGGATATTATTGGAGCAGTTATTTAATGTGTCCTGCTTTTTATGTGGAACTGGTGACCCTAGCTGAGACTTTAATAAGCTTATAAAGCTATTCACGGTCTGTATTTGCAATGCTGTAACCATTTCAATTCAGTTTAAATTGGCGTAGCTGTATTAAAATAAGTTTGTTTCTTTGAAATGAATTTTTTTTTTAGTTTTTTTTTTTTTAAGAATTGTTCGGCTATTTATAACGGCAAAATTTTGTGGAGATGGATGTTGTTTCATTAAAAAATGGAACGGTATAATAAGATAATTCCTACCACATAAACAGTGGGATAATGTATTCATACAGGCAATAACTAGTACATATATTTTATTTGTACTTTTAAAAAAGTAAAAGCTACGCCATAAAATAACTTTAAAATAAATCGTTATTGTTAAATTTTGCCGGCTTATGTACCACTTAAAGCTGTTGTTAAATATTATTGCCAAATTTTTATTTGTCCTGTAAATTATTATAACTTTTTGTCTTTGTACATATCCATTAAATAAATTATGTACTGAGAATAATTTTGTTTTTTTTTTATTTATAAATACTACTATATCTTATATCTTTAATTAAACGAGCAATTCTTGTATATGTATATCCAACGATTTTCATGAAATTTAGTATATAGGGGGTTTCGGGGGCGATAAATCGATCGGAATCACTTTTATCGAATACCAGCTTTATAGCTAGTAATATTATTACGTCGCGTTTCGTTTTGGTATGACTATCCCTAACGTACTCCTCCCAAAAATAAATATAACTTTTAATAAAAAATACGTAAATAATATTACAGCTGACGCATAATATAAATTTTAATCAGAAAGATTGCATCTACATTCGAATACAAAACATATAACAGCGTTCTACGTGTGATCGAGGTTTGAAGTAACGTCTAGGAGAAATAAATCTGGCGGGCCTCCGACGGCGATTGCTCCATGGGGCAATACGGGCATTTCAACCTGGAAATAAATAATAAAATTGAGTAAAAATTATGCCAAATGCGAGCTGGATTCGTGCACATGGGTCCCGCGTACTTTTGTGAAACTGATACCGTTCATAGGTTAGAAGTTAGGTACGTCCACACCATGGGCATATGCTTATTAAGGACAAACTTTATTCAACAGCGCGGAAGTACAATGATTGGACATCTGATTGTAGTCCAATGACACTCACAGACCAAACTTTGGATAACTTCATGACATTTATCATAACACGCCTATAATTTTGTTGCGTACAGGACACGACGTACGTCCAATGGAACTGTCACTCAGGGCCCAATCTAAGGAGGGGGCATTTGCCCAGAGCGGCAAAAAATAAAGTGCGGCAGAATTGGCTTATTCCTATCTTCAAATTAACCATTAGCCATCCACCACCCAAGTTTGAGAATTTCGACATGTGCCACCTTCCAACTTACTTTTCAAGTTTATTCCCTCATTATCCATTGGGCCCTGCTGTCACTCTCTTGTCACCCATGGGCCTTGACGTAATTAATATAACACCCAGCGGGGCTAAAATGGTAACATTTAGCAATTCCTCTCAATCAATTCAGCAAATAAATTGTCAAACTGACAAAGTCAAATCAGTACAAAAATACAGAAATGAATTGCAAGCAGAGTTGCATTTTGCGATTTTAAAAAATTGAATCATATTATGATTCATATCATGATTAAACAAAGCGACCATTTTAGCCCCGCTGTACTAACTTGACGCTCATAGTGAGCTTGTTGAGCGCGTCCCTTAAGATGATGTGTCCGCACATCATCCGCATCGGCGGGTTGGCGTCGGACGTCTGCTGCCGGAAGATCGGGCACTCATATGTCACCCATGACATAACATCCTGTACTCACTTGACGCCCATAGTGAGCTTGTTGAGCGCGTCCCTCGAGATGACGTGTCCGCACAGCAGCCGCATCGGCGGGTTGGCGTCGGACGCCTGCTGCCGGAGGATCGGGCACGCGAACACGCTGTGGTAGTTGCCGCCCTCTTCGCCGAGATCAACCTGAGTGTAACGTTAAACAATATCACACCCGCAAATCCCTTGCGCTTTACACGTGTTAAGTAGATAAGTAGTAACTAAATTTTAACTTAATTTGAAGTGCCTGCCCGAAATTTGTCAAGTGACAAGCCCCGCCTGCCAACTTAACAGAAAATAGTCAAAATTCTAATTTCCTCGTTTAGTACTTAACTAAATTTTAACTTATCTACTTAATACGTGTAAACCAGCCCTGAGCTAACTCACCGGGACGCCACCGCGACGTAGCCAGCGACGTTACCATGGCAACGTCCAAGCATCGTCTGGCGCCTCTACGTCGCAGCAAAGCAGCGAAGTTAAGTTTAAAAACACCGCTTTGCGGCGACGTAGAGGTGACCATTGTAACGACACTGGCTACGTCGCGATGGCGTCCCGGTGAGCTATAACTCTTAATGTCGTTTATCGCACGGGAACCGTACATTTTTCTTGGAAATTCATCCTATATGTGCTTTCCCGGGACTCAAAATATGTTCACACCCAGCAAAATCGGTTTATCGGTTTGGGCCTTAAGAGGTAACAGACAGTCTATCTTTCTGTCTGCGTAGTGTGTCAGTCTGAGACAGACAGACACACTAACGCATTTATAACATTAAACCGTTCCGTTGCCGATATTACGTTCCGACGCATTCGGCTGATATGACACACGACAAGAGCCGAAATTGCGCGGCGGAAATTCAGTTGCGTAACTTTGTCCGAGTATTCAGTGTCTTAAACGCCGACGAATTGACGCCGAATAAAAAACATTACCGCCGAATCGCTGCCGAACTTACGCTCGACCGAAGTTCGGCTGTACGCTATAACGCGACGTAATTTCGGCATGGTGTGTCATCGGTACTTTAAAATACTACTACTAATACTACCTAAATAATACTATCACCTACGTAGTTTGGTCGCGTTACGTCAAACCCAGCCGACAGATCACAATTAACATTGAATTGACATGATCCGACCAAATGGCGTTGGTCTGTCAACTGCCTAGGAATCAATTTCCTCGATGGTACATTGCAAGCATAATCTTGCCGAACTTCGGCCTGGTGTGTTTACTGTTTAGACACTAAGCCTACCTCCAGCGGCAGCTCGTCGTCCGCCCAGGCCGCTATGACGTGGGGGTGCGCCATCTTCGCGCGGATGTCGTGCAGCGCGGGCAGCACGCGCGCGCCCGCCAGCACCGCGCCCGCCAGCGGCGACAGCGGCGCCAGACGCAGCAGCGCGCACGACTCGCGTATAAACACCTCGGCGGCCTCCACGCCTGAAATAAAAACATTTTATGAATGGAGAGACCTTAATTCGGTTTATCTTATCCCTTAACCAAGTTGAGAGAGTCCGTGGCCTCGTGGATAGACCTCTGACCGAGAGGACGCAGGTAAAGAAAATTCATTTAACTTGATTGTTACTAATTACTCTATACTTGGCGCAACTAGTCACCCAGCAAGTTGCATATTTTTCACCATACTCTTTTTTTGTTCATAAAAACAACTTACAAGGGCAGTCTACTCCAACATTTTGACGTTGGCAATACATAGAAGCCATAAACAAGAATAACGAAGAAGAAGTCCTCACCCAACGCCTTGGGGTCCAGCAGGCGGCGGTAGTGTGGCGGCGGGGGCGGGGCTGCGGGCGTGCACCAGGCGAGCGCGCACACGCACGCCCGCAGCGCGCGCTCGTGCCGCGCCGCGTGCGCCGGGAACACCGCGCGGGCGTAGCCAATAGCCGCGCCGACGCCCACTTCGCGACCCAGCTGAAATATGTAATTTTTATTTTTTAAAGTACTAACACAAACAGTTATGTTTTTGAGTGTATAATAATACGTATTTTATTTTCTCGCTCTTGTATGTTATGTAATGATGATTAAATTCAGTTTAGGGCTCCCACACAAAACTGCGAATTCGCATCGCATCGCCAATATCTGCGACAAAACTCATAATAAAAAAGACGGGTTGCACTCCGGGAGTGCCGGCAGAAGCGAAAACTTGATTATTAACGTTATGCATTAAATTTTTAACCCATTTTTTATGAAAATCGATTTTTAAAAATCGATTTTTTTAATTAATCGAAACCCTTACAATCGATTAAAAAATATCGACAATCGAAAAAAAAAACAATCAATTGTTCGATTAATCGATTTCGATGTTACAACACTACTCTCCAACCGTCTTACGGTTTTTCGATCAGCACGAGAATCTGACGCGAGTTTCACAGTTTTTACCCATCCCACAAAAGTGCTCAACGCCGCTAAAGAAGTTTTCACTTCAAAAACGTATCATACATTGCTTTAAAGAATGAGTTGTAGATTGATTCATAGAAATAGCCCGTGTCATTTGTATAATTATGGAGGTTATAGTTTTTAAATATACCTTCAAAGCCTTCATTCTGTGTAAAGTAAACGGCAGCGGTGAGTGTGTCAAGTCCTCAGCCCTCTCCTCGACCCATTCCAGTGCTGGCTGCGGATCACCCTCGGCCAACGCAGCAGCGCAGCGCTGCAGCTGAGCAAACGCACATGTGCGCTCCACCGGTGGTATACGGGCTTCTGCGATAAACGCGTCCCCGACGTCTTCCAGACCCTTAACATGGATATTGAGATAAATTAAAAAAAAGGTAAGAAAGAGGAAGATGGCGAAACGTAATATATACCGTCAAGGAAATTGATTCCTAGGCAGTTGACAGACCCACGTCATTTCGTCAGATCATGGATCAGGCCATTTAGCCAAAACTTTTTCGTTTTCGCTTCGTTCAAAATGTATGGAATTGACATAAGACGACTCGAACGTCAACGTCATATTAACGAACGCTTAGCACCCATCGACTTACAGTATTTTTCTAAAAAAAAGAATAAATTGTAAAAGACGATTTTAACCAATGAAAAAATACACATCATAATAATAAAATAATTAATTACTACTTACTGAGAAGCCAGTTTCGTTAGAAATTTGAGAAATATTCAGGCCATTCGAATATAGGGCCACAATTTTAGCTCTTGCTTCAATAGTAATATTTGCTTGCATATTGGATAAATTGTATCGCAAACACTCGTAGCTGAGTTCACCAACCAACAACATTTTAATATTTTGTTATCTTCAAGCAATCGTTCCATTTTATTTTAAATCTACCCTCACATTCTTTGCTGTGACTAGAATGTTACGTTTCTAACTAAACGTTACTGTGCTTTTAGTTAGAAACGTAATTTTTTATTCCATAGTTGTATCAACATTCATAATCATAATAATTTATAATTAATATTTCTCAAAAATTGTTTTACGTAAAAACGACGCAGACTCAATACGGGACGGATTCGATCCTGCAATTTAGCTGATGCAGATGATCTTAGAATAAACACACGCACTTGCTTATCCACTAGGCCACGGCAGTGCTCACATGTTGAGACGAAATTGACGATATGAATATACAGCAAAACAAAGTGTATGTGTGTGTGTGAATTGTCTTTATAGAAAAAGGTCACAAGTAACGTTAAGTGTTGACGTTATAGCTGCGTACGATTGCTACTGGACTTTTGAACGTAAATGAAACGTACCTATGAATTGACGAGCAGACATGCGACAGACATGCCCCTAGCGGGCGGCCCGGTAGTCAATTCCCCGCTTAATAAGGTGATGGCATTCACATTTGAAATAATATGTAATTGTATACCTGTCTATATAAGTGCTGTGCTATAGCCTGCTCCATAAGAGGTCTGTTAGTGTCTGAACAGAATGATTCAGCCTTAGGAGCAACAGCGGCGTAATCAGCAATGAAATATCTGTCAATCGACTTTCCAACACGTGACACTGTGGCGTGAAGCTCACGATGATCTGAAATAAGAATCATTATCTGTTTTGTATGAATATCCGGAATCCATCTTGAGTCAAGCGCCTGTCTTTTCGTCCACAAGTCCTTGCTATTGGTTGCCTCCCCACCAGCCCCACTCTTACCGCCACTTACCTCCCCCACCAACGGTCTCACTTTGAAGGGGTTTCAGAATTTGTTTATCATTATAGCGTCGTTTTTCACGCCGTTTACAAGTTTTACTTGCTAATATATTTAAATTTAAATAATTTTTAACATTAAGTTTATATCAAATTAAAATCAGTGAAATTGTTACACATTTTCAATTTTTTAATTTAAATTTAAATAAATAGTTGCATCTCCGTTAAAATCATGGAAGATCAAGAATTGCATAATAGTAGTGGTGAAATAGTGGATGGTGCAATTGACGTGAATAATCCTCGAAAACGTGTTCGTTCAGTGTCACCGGATATAGTTTGTGATCAAAGTGATTCGTCTATTAGTGAAAGTGATTCTTCAAGCCCGCCTAAAAAAGCAAGAAAACAACCGGATGCTGTGAGTGCTGCACATTTTCAATTTTTATCACAACAAGTTGCTTATTTAACCGATCTTATTGCAAGAAATAGTGAAAGCTCAAATAATCCTAACAAAGCTGAGGTTGACATCGAAAAATCCACTACTTCGAATAATTTACTGTTACGACGTCCGGAACGCGTTAAAAATAATAAGCTTAGTATACTTTCTGATATAAGTACAACTGTTAAAGATCCAATTTACCAAAAAGTAGACGATTATTTTTTGGCGAAATTAAACCAGTTACAACGTTTTAAATGCAGTGATTGGTATGCAATTCGTTTCATTGATACACAAAAGAAATATTTAGCTACCCCCGGTTTTGTCGAGCTCGCTGTGAACGATGAATTAAAACAATTTGAGTCACACATGTTAAAAGACGACTCACGCTCTTATTTGTTAGAGCGTTCCTTTGCCGGTTTAACTAATGCTATTCTTCAGCAAAAGCAGGCCTTACAAAATGCTTTGCAAGACTTGGTCGATTGGGCTAGCGACACAAAAAATTCGTTAACGCCTAATTCATTGTTTGACAAAATAGAAACATCTTTTTCTAAAGAGTCTCCGTATAGCAAGCTATCAGACGACATTTTGCAAATAGTATGTGGTAGTAGGCGGGCTGATTTGATCAATTTGCGCCGAGATAGCTTACTTCGCCATATACTCGAGGAATACCATCGCGATGTTCTGCATAAAATACCTCCTAGCTATGAATATTTATTCAATGAAGAGTCAGTTCAAACTTACCTACAAAAAATTGGGGGGGTGGAAAAATTAATTGCGTCGCATAAATCAAATTCGTTACCTAACAACAAAGACATTTTTTATCGCAACCAACGGCCGTCTACTAGTAAACAAAGCGACGAAACCTTTTTTCGTCGAAATGCTTCCTCAAAAAAGGGTAAAAGACCACCAAATCCTGCAAACCAGCCTAGAAATAGACCGAGTAATGCCCACGAAAAACAGAAAAGTAAGAAAGGTCAATCTAAATCTTCCTACAAAAATAAACATCGCCAATGGCTTGCGGACATTTCGAGGCGGCTGTCTGAAGCATTTCATAAGTGCTTGGAGCAATTTAGGGGCACCAAAGAAAATATGCCAACTTCTCAATGGTGTACGAATTCCGTTTATTATCAAGCCGTCTCTAATTTTACCGAATCAATTGGTAATGCAATGTTACCGTACCAAAACTTCCGCGAATATGACAGAGCAAATTCAGGATATGTTAGAATCGGGAGTCCTGGAACAAGCAGATCACAGTCCCAGCTACCTGTCGAGGTTCTTTTTGGTTCCGAAGCCGGACGGAACTTTTCGTCCAATCTTCAACCTGAGGAGGTTGAACGAGTTTGTCGAAATAAAACCGTTCCAACTTTTCAACCATTTTCGGGTCCCAACGTTCCTTCAGCACTCAGATTGGATAATAAAATTAGACTTGAGCCAGGCCTATTTTCACGTACCTATACTACAAACGCACCATTGTTTTCTAAGAATGAACTATCATCCAGATTCTCATCAAAATCAATTATTACAAATGACGTGCTTACCTTTCGGCCTTTCGTCGGCGCCCAGAACATTTGCCACAATTACCAACTGGGTGGCCGAATATTTACGGACCCACGGAATACGTTGTGTAGTCTACCTCGACTACTTCCTTTTCGCACACCAATCGAAAGCTCAACTCCAAGAGCACATAGCATTCGCGATAAAAATAATGAAGGTGTTGGGTTGGACGATCAACTTCAAAAAGTCAGTTCTAGTTCCGACACAACGTTTAGAATTCCTCGGCATAACGTGGGACACAAAACGCAACGCAAAGTCCTTATCCGAGATGAAGTGCCTATCGCTACGCAGGGTACTTCAACGACAGCTCAGAACGAAGAAATGGTCCCTCAAACAGTATCAATCGCTAATGGGGAGACTCAATTTCGCAACATTCGTTACTCGAAGGGGTCGTCTTCATTGTCGAACGATACAATACTGCAGTCGCCAGCTATCCAAACAGCACCCTTATCGCTTCGTGAGTATTCCACAACCCGTTCGCCAAGAAATGCTTTGGTGGACCGAAGCATTGGGGGGATCCATACCAATACACATGAGTGGAACAACACATCTACTGACCACGGACGCCTCCGACATCGGTTGGGGACACAGATAGACGACACGATAATAACAGGTACGTGGACAGAGCAACAGCACGTAGCACGTAAATCAAAAAGAAATGTTTGCAGTTTACGGGGCAATCGTACACGAACAGCTTTATATACGAAATGCCCAGATTCTTCTTCAAACCGACAATCGGACAGTAGTCTCGTATATATACAAGGAGGGAGGAACAAAATCGAAAAAGCTCCTGCGACAAACCCAACAACTGTTGACGCTCCTGGACAATCTGAATGTGCATTGAGTAGCTCAGTACTTTCCCGGCAGATTCAATTACGAAGTGGACACTCTATCTCGACAGAAAGTTTGTCCCGAATGGCACCTGACAGCGACTGCAACCAAACCGATATTTCAAATGTGGGGCACACCAGAGATAGATCTTTTTGCGTCCAAAACGGCGCATGTCGTAGAGAAGTATGTGTCGATGGACGTTTTGGACGAAGACGCCCACCGTCTCAATGCATTTAGTCACCAGTGGCAGTACAAATTGGCATGGATCTTTCCTCCACCGAGTCTGATCCCCAGGGTACTGCAACACCTGAACCAGGCCCAGGGTCAGTACATACTGATCGCCCCAAAGTGGGACAAAGTGTTTTGGCAGGCCGATGTTCGCCACCGTGCTCTTCGGCCTCCATACACGATTCCGGACTTGCCACACGTTCTCCTGGACACGACGACGGGAACTCACCCTCCACAAGTCCAAGACCTGCAGCTGGAGGCTTGGCTAATTTTGGGTGGCAAGAAATGTTGACAGACTGGACGGAGGAGGAACAGAAACTGCTCATGTCAAGTTGGCGAGCATCAACAATGAAAACATATAGACCAGCGTGGAACAGATGGAAAAAATGGTGTGAGTCAAATTCTATTAACTTTAAATATCCAAATGCCGATCAAGTTGCACGTTACCTTGCCCATTTACATTGCGATATAGGTCTCTCATATATATCTACTTTTACGCATTTAACTTCTCATCTTGATTTATCTTCTAATTTCTTTATTAAACATATATTAAAAGCTATATCAGTAGCTCGAGAAACTCCCTCTAAACCACCAATATGGAATCCAAGACAATTGCTAGTCCATATAAGTGTATATAATTTAGATGAAAGCTAGATGCCGCTAGATGGCGCAACGATTACATCGAGCTCCGTATTTTTTATCGTAAAAAAATAGTTAAACAGTGTGAAAAGTCGTCAATCCCATAAAACTAAGTGTAACTAGTGCCAACTCAAGTCATAAAATGTTATCTTCGAAAATAGTGCAAGGACGATAAAAATACTAACGTTTTATAAGTGCTACAATGAAAGTGATGTTTAACAGATAATCTTGAATAAAACTCAATTATCCTAGTGTTGTGAGTGAAGCATATTCATGAAGGTACTGTAACGTATAAAATTACGTTTCTAAAAAGCGAAACGGAAAAAATTGATTTAATTTGTTCAGAAAAATCGTTACATTTTGAAAAGACAAAGGAATTATAAGTACTACTAAAAAGCGCCATCTATGAATAAGATCCGGAACTAAAATAAAAGCCATCATACCAAATGAGTCTACCGAAGATCCATACAACAAGATACCAAAGATTATTACCATTATCGGCAAAGAATGACCAAAAGATGGCGCGTCGTGTTACATGTTTTAAGTGCAAGAAAATTGTAGAGTCCAAGAAAACTGCATTATGTTATACATGTAAAAATAATTTTGAATTTGAATGTATTGGCTTTCCTCTTGCGGTATATAGATTGCTAAGCCAACAAGAAAAAAATACATGGCGCTGTAAAATATGTATTGAAAAGGACAAAGAAAGCAACAAAACAACCACAAAAAACATGTCAAAAAAACGCAATACCAGGCTACGACGACATACACCGGTAGAAGAAACTGTTCAACACACATTATCGCCGCGAACCCCGAATCCCAGCTCATAATTAAATAATTCTTGCGCATCTGATTTGCAGAACGATCCAAGCTTATCTGACGATTGTTCATTTTCTACACCTAATATATTATCACGTAGCCTAGAAGGAATGCCGCAAAACGATGTGGATAATGTTCTAGAATTGAGAGACACAATTGAACAACTCACTGCTACGCTTGAAAGCACCCAGAACGAACTTGAGAATCTGATTTTGGAAAACAATAGCCTCAATAAACAATTAAGTCGACTTAAAACCGAAAATGATTTCTTAAAAAATCTATGTCAGTCTCCAACAGCGTGGAAAAGTCCGAAAATTGATCCCAAAATGAAGCGACGCTCTCTTTTGCTCAGGAACACGTCTTCATTGTCTCCCATTGTGCTAAGCAGCACATATGAAAACAGTAGTCTACATAAAGATGAGCTAAGCTCCAAACAAGAAAACAACACTATTAAGAAAATTGCTTACTGCAATAGTATAAATAAATCTGAAAGAAATAACGAGGAACAATTACCAAATATGAAAAGGACAACAAAACCACAAGATCTTAACTTTAAAATGCGTCAAAATGACAAGAAAATCTATATATTTGGTACACAACAATGCACCAGCTCGACCACATCTCTACTTACCTCTAGGCTTATGACAAATTATGATAAATATGCATTATACGGTGAGATAAAAGCCTATGCGGGATCCTATCAAGTAACGAAAACGTGTAGAGATTTGACTGTGAATAAGAACGATGTTATTATATTATGCGTTGGAGAAAATGATACTGATCCAAAAACCACTTTATACAATTTAAAACATGTACTGAATAGTTTGACATCCAATATGATTTTAGTTTTAAGTGTTAAAAATAATTTTTATCTCGATGTAATAAAACTTAATAAGAGCATAAAAATTCTATGTAAAAAATATAATAATTGTAAATTTATAGATTGTAAGCAAGCGACTATGACCTCTGTTTGTAAAATGATAAATTATGAAATTGACTGCAAGGATTATGCTAGAAAATTTTTAGATCCAAAAGAGATTTTAAAACGTTCAAAATATCAGTTTAAAAAAACTCAAATTTGTAACCCTAAAAAAGGAACTATACCCTTTTATTTTAAGAACAATATGAAAGACAATAAAACGGCAAGCAAAGATTATTTACTTTCAGGAAAAAGTTCAAATGTTTTAAAAAAGGGGACGATACCATATTATTTTTGTAATGCCACTAAAAAAACATTAAATACTATTAGATCCCCTAACTGTAATCTTTTTCGACCGTAATTATTCTGATACTTGTTTAACTTTATTACACCAAAATATAGCAGGTGCAATAAATAAGAGTGAAGATCTTTTTATAGCTGTAACTGAACTGTCAAAAACTCGAGAAATCGATATCATTTGTCTTACCGAAACTTTTATGAAAAAAGGAACTGAAAGTTTATTAAAATTACAGAACTTTAATTTAGCAACATTTTATTCACGAAACTCTAACAGAGGTGGTTCTTGTATTCTCGTTAAGAAAAGTCTTAATTGTAAAAAAATATTGTGGCTATCTGAGTTATCTGCTGACTTTGATTTTGAGTGTTGCGGCATAGAGCTGACAGCACAGAAAATTATTTTGTTATGTGTATATAGGACTCCGTCTAGTAATCCTAACGTATTCCTCTATAAAATGGAACAATTCTTGTTGCGAACACTCAAAAGAAAACAATCAGTTATTGTGTGTGGAGATTGGAATTTAGACTTCTGTAAACCTAATAAGCACTGCATAGAGCTCATGAGTCTTTTCAAAAATTATAATTTAAAGACTCATATTAATACACCGACCAGATTACAGGCTTGTATTGATCAGATATCAAGCAACATAAAGGAAATTGAATTGGAGGTACATTATCTAGGTCTTTCTGATCATGAAACAGGTCAGAGTTTAACAGTTAAATGTAACAAAAAACGTACAATATCTAAGTGGAAAGAAAAAGTTAGAGATTTTAGTGAACAAAATATGAAAAAATTCTGTAATTGTATATCGGCTCTATCATTTTCTGACGTCTATGAAAGTCAGAACTTAAATGACTCTTTCGAAGAGTTTTATAATTTATACCTTTTATTTTTTAATTTATGTTTTCCCTCATATTTAATACAAAAAAAACAGCAAACGTCATAGAGGTGGATCGTGGTTAACAAAAGGAATAAAAAAATGTGCTGTTAAGAAAAGAATACTCTATTTTAAATATAAATTTATGGCGTGTACTCAGACTAATAAAAAAAGATAGACAGAGCCATCCATGCTACGCGGTGAGGCAGGCAATAGGAAGCCGATACGGCCATAGGAAGCCGGCCGCCCGCCATTCCGGTTTCAACGAGTGACGGCGCATGTCGTTTTCATCTGTGTCAAGAAATAAAAAAATATGCCGTCCTGCATCGTTAAATGGTGCAAAAACAATTCTTGTGCTCAAAAGAAACCTTGTGGGATTACGTTTCACAAGTAATTAGTTGAATATTTATGTATCACCACCGAAATAACGAATTTAATTTATTAGTTTTAAAAATTGTCTCGGGAGTCTCGGAACACAGAACCTCAACCAGTGCTGCATGGTGGTCGCAAGATATTTTTCCCCATAATAGGGGAAAAATATTATTACGTGCTGTATTATCCTGACAAATGTTTATTTTTAGCCTAAAATTCGTTATTCATTTAAAATCTATTACTTAATATAAATAAAATTGGAGTGTCTGTTTGTAGTATTGAAAGATTTTTTTACTATTTGCATATTAATCTGTATACGATTCATACTGCATACACCAAACAACATTCTTTACAATTTTTGTCTGTATGTATGTATGTCTGTCTGTCTGTCTGTTCTTAGTTGAAACACATAATTTATTAGATATAGATATTTAAGTATTTACTTTTTTCAGCAATTACTAATGAATGATGATTAACAATCTAGTTTGATAGCAACTTTTGTAGTCATTACTTAGTAGTTTAATAAGACTGCAACAGGATGGGAGTTTGACAATCTGAAACCCTGAGTTGGCAACATTATTTTTTTGCACACAAGCGCACGCCTAGCGTATTTATGCTAGGCGTGACGCACACATTGATCGACAGCGACTTCACGCCATTATCTGTAAATACTCCGTCTTTCTTTTTTTATTGGTCTGAGGGCGTGTAATAAAAATAACCGTGAAAAAAAATACAAAGAATACTCAAAGATTCTAAAGGCGTGCATACTCAAATCTAAACAACTAAATAATATTAAAATTTTACGAAATAGAAAAAACAAATGTAAAGCTGTGTGGGAAATAATAAATGACAATATTAATGACAATTATTTAAATAGAGACATAGGAAAAATATCTTACAATAATCAATCATATGTTACGCCTTTTGATATTAGTAATTTATTTAATAATTTTTATATCAATCAGAATAATGACAGGAATTTTAAATTCAATAGGTATGACATTAATAATACAATGCAATATAGTAATTATAGTAATTCAATGTACCTTAAGCCTACATGTCCAGTAGAAATATATGAATTGATACATACTCTCAACAATACGAAATCTGTCGGTGTCGATGATATAAATACAAAAGCACTCAAGCTAACAGCTCAGTATATATGTCAGCCATTAAGTTTTATTATTAATCTGTCATTTCAGGAAGGCACATTTCCTGAAAAACTTAAAAAATCAATTGTGAAACCAATACTTAAGAAAGGCGATGTGACAGACATGAACAACTATCGCCCAATCACACTAATACCGGTTATTTCAAAAGTATTTGAGAGAGCTATGTTAGATAGACTGACTGACTATGTAACAAGACAAAACATTCTCACGAAACATCAGTTTGGTTTTAGAAAGAATTGTAATACAACTGTAGCTTGTTTTGATCTAATTAAATATATTACTGAATCCCTAAATAGCAGAATTCCGGTTACTACTATATTTTTAGATATGACAAAAGCTTTCGATAATGTAAATCACGATTTACTTCTTCACAAATTACAAAAGTACGGAATAAGAGGAATAGTAAAAAGCTGGATAAAGAGCTATTTATCTAACCGGTTTCAATGCGTCGAAATTAGTAAAATATGTAATGGCAAAAAGATTACGAATCGGTCGAACTTTCAACTTATCAAATGTGGTGTACCACAAGGCAGTGTTCTAGGCCCATATCTTTTTCTACTGTACATTAATGATCTTCCACATGTAACTACAGACAAGAAGATATTATTTGTTGACGATACAACACTTATTATAAAATGCGAGAACATTGAAAATTATGAACATAATATTAACGAAAATCTTGATAAGGTACTGACATGGCTTAGTAATAATAATTTGAAAATAAATGAAAATTCAAAATTACAATAGACGAAAAATTGACATAAATATTTATTATGAGGACATAAAAATTAAGGAAGTTAACTCTACAAAATTTCTAGGCGTTATGTTGGACAAATACTGCAACTGGAAAGAACAAGTAGAATATGTATGCACAAAACTAGATAGGTTTGTTTATGCCCTTAAAAGATTACGGCAGACAGTAAGTACCGAAGCAGCCCTGAGTGCTTACCATGGATATGTGGCATCGGTACTATCATATGGGCTTATATTGTGGGGAAATTCTACAGATATTGATAAAGCATTCCGTTTACAAAAAAAATGTGTTAGAGCAATTGCTGGAGCAGGATTTCTAGAGAGCTGTAAGCCGTTATTCAAAAAATTTAAGATACTGCCCCTCACCTGCATGTATATAAAAGAAGCATGTATTTTTGTACAGTTACACCCTGAATATTTCCCACTCAAATCGGATTCAGGACGAAAAAACGAAAGGCATAAATTTAAAATTCATTTTCCGTTATGTAACTTAAACATATATAAGGACAACGCATTTGTACAGATCATAAAAATTTTCAATTTTTTACCAGATGAATTTAAGAACTTACCTTTCAAAGTATTTAAAAGAAATTTGACATTATGGCTAATAGAAAAATGTTTTTATAATATGAATGAATATTTTGCGCACAAAAGAATAATATAATTTGTAGGATTGATTGGACTAATTATTACTATTATTAATTTACGACTTATGTGTATATGTAATTGTGTTTTTATTTATTATTTATTAATTATTGTGACATGTTTCTATTATCTGACATTAAATTGACATGATATAATAATAATATAATGAACTTTAATAGCAACTCAAATTATTGTATTTTCTATTTCTTGTTAAATGCATGTACTTATTTAAATTCATACACCATTGTTATGGTAGAATGTACAGAATCTTTTGTTATGACTTTAATACTATCTTGTAATTTATACTGCATTCTTGTGAATAAATGATTATGAATTATGAAAATAATTTATATCAAGTGTTACGGCATACAGCTACACTTTTACTGCTGGCTTCTGGCCGTAGAGTACACGACCTTACGTTGCTGCGCGTGGACGGTCAAAGACTGATTGATGAAGGGAATACAATGATTTTATGGCCAGTACTTGGTTCTAAAACTGATAATTATAATTATAGACAGTCAGGATGGAGAATAAAAGCTCATCCCATTAAAAGGTTAATATTATATTTTGGATAAAACGATTGATAGAGTTAGGTGCAGATCGAAGGAATAATTTAACCCACTTATTTATTACCGCCAGAGGTGATGTTAAACCTGCCTCCAGGACAGTTATAGGGAATTGGGTTAAGTCTTTGTTGTTTGAAGCTGGATTTCAGGCCACCCCTGGCTCTGTAAGGTCGGCTGTGGCTTCCCTTAATTTTGTAGAACAATTCCCTATAGATCAAATTCTTAAAACTGGTAATTGGAGATGTGCTCACACTTTTAGAAATTAGTACCAAAAGGAAATAGTTGATTGTAATAATGCAAATCAGTCAGTTTCATTATCTAATTATTTTGATCCTGTAAATTAAATTGATTAATATATGATATATTACTTAATTGTTATATTGAAGTTTTGTTATAAAATTTACTTGTATCAAGTAATAAAATTAATATACCTATTGTAATATTTTTGGGGTTTCTCTATAATCCTAAAATATTCATTCTATCCTAATTCCTAACACATTATAGCGTCTGTAGCTTACAGCATATAACACCTGGTGATAACAAACAAATCACTCAAGATGGATTCCGGATATTGATACAAAACAGAATATAATAGAGTTTTGCCAAAAAATAAAACTTACCTATTATCTTTTCATCAATATCCGGAATCCAGGTAATGACTACCTGGTGCATCATGAGTTTTTATAATGATGAACAAATTCTGAAACCCCTTCAAAGTGAGACCGTTGGTGGGGGAGGTAAGTGGCGGTAAGAGTGGGGCTGGTGGGGAGGCAACCAATAGCAAGGACTTGTGGACGAAAAGACAGGCGCTTGACTCAAGATGGATTCCGGATATTGATGAAAAGATAATAGGTAAGTTTTATTTTTTGGTAAAACTCTCTATTATCATCACTCAATCATCAATGTTAAAACTAATAAAATATGGAACTGTCATAACTCATAATAGATAATAATAATTAGATTTTGAGTTTGTTTCACTGTCATGAAACTAAATCTAATGATCTGCCTAGTAATTGAATAGGTTATCCAGAAGTTTGGGGTTTCTCTATAATCCTAAAATATTCATTCTATCCTTATTCCTAACACATTATAGCGTCTGTAGCTTACAGCATATAACACCAGGTGATAACAAACAAATCACTCAAGATGGATTCCGGATATTGATACAAAACAGATTTTACCAAAAAATAAAACTTACCTATTATCTTTTCATCAATATCCGGAATCCAGGTAATGACTACCTGGTGCATCATGAGTTTTTATAATGATGAACAAATTCTGAAACCCCTTCAAAGTGAGACCGTTGGTGGGGGAGGTAAGTGGCGGTAAGAGTGGGGCTGGTGGGGAGGCAACCAATAGCAAGGACTTGTGGACGAAAAGACAGGCGCTTGACTCAAGATGGATTCCGGATATTGATGAAAAGATAATAGGTAAGTTTTATTTTTTGGTAAAACTCTCTATTATCATCACTCAATCATCAATGTTAAAACTAATAAAATATGAAACTGTCATAACTCATAATAGATAATAATAATTAGATTTTGAGTTTGTTTCACTGTCATGAAACTAAATCTAATGATCTGCCTAGTAATTGAATAGGTTATCCAGAAGTTTAAGCTTATTTTTTTATACTGTAAATTTAATTTTTTCTTTATAGGAGGCAGAAGATTAAAAGAACACAACATTTAGACGACCTTTGTGGCTCAGTTGGTGCGCTGTTGGTAGCTCAAGAGGGTTGTGGGTTTGAATCCCGCCGACGGAACAAAAAGTTTTCAAAGTTCCTGGGTCATGGATGTGTATTATATATTTGTGTATTATATAATAAAATTTTTAAATATATGTATAGTATAAAGGTATTAAATATATTTCCGTTGTCTGGTACCCGTAACACTAGTCCTTCAGGTACTTAGCACGGGGTCAGACTGACATGGTGTGAAGCGTCCATAGTTATTATTATTATTATAGATAACTGGGGCCCGGATTTATATGTAAATACCATTGACATAAGAAACTATATGGACACGAAATGACCACGAAAGAAGACTGGTCACGGACCATACAAAATTTACTCATGGCCAACACGAAAGAAATGTATCCCATTGTTTTCGTTATATTATGGGTATCCAAGATATGTAATTTTTATATTCAATATCAGTGGCTAACATGTTATTTAATTGCTTTCTTTTTTTCTTCAGGCGCAGTATGGAAAGTGCAAATATTAAGCAATTTTATTCAATATCATTGGCTAACATGCAAATGCACTTATTAGATGTAAAATGCAATCACATGGTTCTTCAAAAACGTAGTATTATAGTCGGGAAGCCCTAGAACTAATTTTTTTTTGGTTACTAACAAGCTAATTTTTTGTGAGTAGCTTCTTTTGATAAGACAAACAACATATTTTGTATCTGCGAAAGATTTTCCGCAAATACAAAATATGTTGTTTGTCATAATTACCAAAATGGTGCAACTCACAAAAAATTTGCTTGTTAGTAATCAAAAAAAAATTGTTCTACGACTATTACACTTATGTAGAGATCAACTACGATAACATGGCGCGCCCCTCCAAATGACTGTTTCAATGTGTGTAGTCACATCCTTATGAAAGAATTTGTATGTAGTAAGTATTCAACCAATCACAGTACACGTAATATTTCAGTTAATGTCACTTATTGCCAATATTTGTTGGTCAACTAATCATAACTAGCCTACTGCGCAAGACAACGCACTTCAGTCGTTTTGACAACGCACTTCAAACGTTTTGAATTTTGAAGGGGCGCGCCAAGTTATCGTAGTTGATCTCTAATGTACAATCCCAACATTGATGGAAGATATTCTATTAATAATGAATATTACCGTACATGTTATCATGGAAAGCGAACATTAGCACAGAATTATATATATTAGTTGTACCAACAGAATTCCCACTGGCGTAACCCGTTTAAATAATTAACGACTCATGCTACGATACTATAAAGTTCAAATTCCGACCGCGCAGTGCTAGGTGCCTACAATTATATGTGCCTACATCTCCGCTCTCTTTCTATCGCATAACTCGTACCTTTTCTGAAGAAATCAGGGTTGTCTCTTTTTAAAAATAATATTACAATCTTTATATTTAATTAACTACATTCTATTTAACTCAAAATAATCTAAGATATTATGTCAGTACTACGTAGATTTAATTATCATAAATTCGCGTGTCACTAGTTACGCGTACTTAGATTCGATAAGTTCCGTAAACCGTTACTTATTCTTAATCTTAATTATTCTTAATAATTGAAACTGGTCATATATTACCTACTTAAAAGTGTTTGTATAACTTAGTTATTTTTGTAAACAAATGAGGTTTCGATTATAGTACACCCACAATGCTTACTATTAGTAATAACTAATAACCTTATTAATTAGTGTGTTTTTTTGACAATGAAATACCTTTACTTATTAATTATACGTCTACTAATAAAGGTAGGTACCTACCTACTAAGGTAACCCAACTAATATATTCTACTTCAACTAGTATTTAAAACTATTTAAATCATAAGTAATCATAATTTTACTATATAATAAATTGTACAAAATTTAAATCTATAATAAATAATAATAATAACAATTTTAAAAACTTCTAATACCTCTCATCGTCCTTAGAGAGCTTAAAGAAAGTTAAATTTGGTTCACATTCCGTGTTAAGACAGTTAAACACTGCGCAATATTTCTGTGCCCTTTTTTTACTGTCCATTCCATTGTGATCAGATTAATTTATCAATTCTGTGACAACGAATGAATAAGTACGCAGGTAGGCATGCCGCATCACGCATGCAACGATCAACTAAAAACTCGTGCGCGCGCGTCACCGCTCGCCTGTGAGTCCCTACTGAAGTGCCCCCCTAGGGGGGTACTTACAGTTCGATGCCTACACGCGCGAGTGGGACAGGCCTGACATTAGGAAGTTGTGCACACGTGATAAGTGTTATTATTATAGCCTTCGATGGGCTAGACATCTCGTTTTCACGTTCATTAGCTACAGAAAAACTCATGTAGGTATCTATAGGTTTATCTCGCCCTTGGTGTTATAATTTTCACGCGTGATAAAATATAACATGCTGCAGAGACAGGACGTTTCTAATAGTTGAAACATACTAGTAGAAGATAGTGAAAAATAACCTTTTTTTAAATTGTACCTACCTAGGTAAACAAAATAATGTTTATTCTGGTTTTCTATAGGCACGGTATAAAAATAATATATTTCTAAATATTAGCCACATATATTGAATATAATTACATGCAAATAACGATTCTTATTCTTCGTGTTAACACTTTTCATACTGCGCCTGAAGAAAAAAAGAAAGCAATAAAATAACATGTTAGCCACTGATTTTGAATATAAGAATTATATATCTTGGATACCCTAAATATAACGAAAAAAATGGGATATGTCTCTTTTGTGTCGGGCCTGGGTCACAAATGACCCGTCACCTTTATAAAAATGACAGTTCATTTGACATATTATGTAAGTTGGTGCAACCCACCCTTATTTTACAAATTTTGAAGGAAAAATGTTTTGTCTTTTGTGGTCATTTCATGTCCATATAGTTTCTTATGTCAATGGTATTTACATATAAATCCGGGCCCTATAGATAACAAATTCATCACATCTTATTGAGACAAATATAAATAATTTATTTTTATTTAATTGATTTATTTTAATAACTTTGTACCTGTAGACATCTGAAAAACTGCCTGTTTAAGGGATGCAATCATATCAACAATGAGTTTAACTTCTTCCGGTGGTAGAGGGTCATCGGGAGATTCTGAAATGTGTAAATGAATATTTCAGATACAAATTATTTTATTTATATGGACGGAATACTGACATGGAATATATTACAAAAGTCACTAAAGGACATGAATTAAGGTAGTAAAACAATATATTATGCTTATTAGTTTCATAATTTTTGTGTGTGTATAGTAAATTGTATGCTTACTAAAACTTTAAATGTTGACGTGAGTTTCTTTGTTAAATGTGTTAGAAACAATTTAACCGATTATCATAAAATTTTGTTCCAAATTACATATAATAATATATTCTTTATGGTTGAGATAAATTGAGGATGCGTTTTTTCCATAAAAATATAGGGCTTGTGGAACACACATAAGGACAGCAAAGCCGTTTATTTCAAGTAAAGTTAATAGGTAAGTATGTAGAGAAACAAGAAGAATTGCGATATAAAACTTACGCTTAGCGAGCTCCTTCTTCAAATTTTCCACTTTCGCTACTAGTTCATCTATAGCAGTACTTGTTTGATCATTTAAAGCCGTAAACTTATTAGTAGCTTTGTCTAAATCTTGTTCAACTCCTAAACAAGAATCCATTTTGGGTTTGGGCCGATAACAATCGACTTCACTCTTAAACTTTCCCTTATATCCACGAACAATTTCAATATTTAGATTTTCTTGTTTACTTCTTATAAACCAAGGCAAACTTTTAATAAAATTATTATCTGCAATTCAGAATATTAATTATATTAAAAATTCAATAACTTTTTAGTTTTTGTGTTATCATTGTCAGCAAAATGCAAATTGCAACCTCTTGACGTTTGACAACTCACTCAAACAGCTGACATTGTCAAATTTCAAAGACAATGGGTTGTTTTCTTTTTAGGGATCCGTACCACGGAATATATAACACTTATATATTCCGTGATCCGTACCCAAAGGGTAAAAACGGGACCCTATTACTGAGACTTCGATGTCTGTCCGTCTGTCTGTCTGTCTGTCCGTCTGTCCCCAGGCTGTAACTCAAGAACGGTAATAGCTAGAGAGTTGAAATTTTTACAGATTATGTATTTCTGTTGCCGCTATAACAACAAATATAAAAAATCGGCCAAGTGAGAGTCGGAGTCGCGCACGAAGGGTTCCGTACCGTTGTAGAGCAAAAATAGGCCAAACATTGTGTTTTTTGTATGGGAGCCCCCCTTAACTTTTTATTTTATTTAAATATTATTATTAATTATTAAAGTACAATTATATTTAAGGCCTTCGTGAAAGTTTCAAGTGCCTACCTGTTATCATTATTGATTACGAGCAAAAAAGGCCAAAAAAATCACGTTTGTTGTGACTTGTATGGGAGCCCCCCCTTAAATATTAATTTTATTTTTATTTTAGTATTTGTTGTTATAGCGGCACCGGAAATACACAATCTGTGAAAATTTCGGAACTCTAGCTATAGCGGTTCTTGAGATACAGCCTGGAGACAGACAGACAGACGGACAGACATCGAAGTCTCATGAATAGGGTCCCGTTTTTACCTTTTAGGTACGGAACCCTACAAATAAATTAAATATTTAAGGGGGGCTCCCTTACAACAAACGTGATTTTTCAAACATTTTTTTGCTCGGTATCAATTATGACAACAAGCAGGCACTTGAAATTTTCACAAAAACCTTAGTTATATGTCTACTTTAATAATGAATAATAATATTTAAATAAAATATAAATTTAAGGGGGATAAATTTAAAATAAATTTAATTTTAAATAAAATATAAAATATAAATTTCCCATACAAAAAACACAATTTTTTGCTTATTTTTACTCTATAACGGTACGGAACCCTTCGTGCGCGAGTCCGACTCGCACTTGGCCGATTATTTAGGGTTCCGTACATAAAGGGTAAAAATGGGACCTAGGGTAAATGACTAGTAGATTGGACAGTATCAGTCATTGGAAAGAGCACAATAACACCATATTTACTAATGTTGCTTTAAAAACTGACTGTTTTTCTTAAAAAACAGGCTTTCTTTTACTTTAAAAACAGGAAACTTTTAAAGCAACATTGATAAATATTGTGTTTTTGTGCTCTTTCCAATGACTGGTACTGTCTACTACTAGTCATTTACCTTATTACTAAGACTTCGTTGTCTGTCCGTCTGTCTGTCTCTAGGCTGTATCTCAAGAACCGTTATAGCTAGACTTCTGAAATTTTCACAGATTGTGTATATCTGTTGCCGCTTTAACAACAAATACTAAAAACAAAATAAAATTATTATTTATGGGGGGCTCCCATACAACAAACGCGATATTTTCGGCCTTTTTCGCTCTATATCAATAATAGCAAGAGGTATGCAGCACTTGAATTTTTCACAAATTCTTTTGTTAAATGTGTCTTTAATATCAAAAAAAACAATTTTTAGCCTATTTTTGCTCTGTATCGGTACGGAACCCTTCGTGCACGAGTCCGACTCACACTTGGCTGATTTTTAAATCTTCACCAGACAGCGCGACGGTTAACACTTCTAGATTTTCTATTGGTTCGGTGGTTCCAGTGGGTGGTTCGGTGCACGGCCGTCAATCTTCAGGGGGGTATTACATTATCATTTATATTGGATCATTAAAAGGATCATAATATATAGGATCCAATAAAAATGATCATTTGACTATATCTGCATATTACATTCATATGTGGTTTCAATAGCCAATGGGGAGCGCTAGGGCCCCCGAGACGATCAAACGGTTTGATTCAAACCTTACGTGTTTGATGCAACCGTTTGATGTCGGTTTGAACGGTTTGTCAAACGAAACTGCGCAGTTTGGTTCAATACTCGCTGTGGAGTACAGGTCTTGTGACGAATAAATATTATTTTTAAAACATAAAACCGACTTAAAAATTGTACGAAATTGAGAATTAAATTCCCTATCTCAAAAACTACTAAACTTATTTTGATGAAACTTGCAGAAGTCTCCCAAGTTTAACAATACCTATTAAAGTTCAAAAAAAAATATTTAAATCGGACTTGTAGTTCCGGAGATATGTGAACACAAACATAAAAACATACATACACTTTTGAAATTTTTCACATTTGTTCAGATGCTGATATAGACTAACATTTTAAACGAAAACTGGGCAGTTCTGGAAATATTACATACATACGCATCGAATTGATAACCTCCTTTTTTTAGTCGGTTAAAAATAATGTACCTACGCCAAACAATGGTATAAAGTTTGTTCAAACGCATCGGAACACGATCAAACGGCGCGTCAAACACAACAAAAATATGAAATTTAATCAAACGAGCTTCAAACACGTAAATGTTTGACAAACCGTTCAAACTAGCTTTGTAAACGATCATTAACAAAAATTAAAACCGACTTCCAAGGTAAAAACAATATTAATAGCATCCTTATAATATGAACTAAAAAGTATTAAATATTTTTTCCTATCTAATATGTATTTTCCCGAATTCGGCTAAACCTCAACTATTTCTGTACTCAATCTTCATCATTTTGAAGTCGGTACCAACTGAATCTATACTTCTTTGACAGAAAATTTGAACTTTTGGAACTGGCACCGACTTCAAAATGATGAAGATTGAGTACAGAAATAGTTGAGGTTTAGCCGAATTCGGGAAAAGGCACTACATATTAGATAGGAAAAATTATTTAATACTTTTTAGTTCATATTATAAGGATGCTATTAATATTGTTTTTACCTTGGAAGTCGGTTTTAATTTTTTGTTAAAAATAATAATTTCACTCTTTTTAGTTACCTAGTAGGTAAACTGTTAGTGCCA
Source organism: Lysandra bellargus (assembly GCA_905333045.1). Classification (NCBI taxonomy): domain Eukaryota; kingdom Metazoa; phylum Arthropoda; class Insecta; order Lepidoptera; family Lycaenidae; genus Lysandra; species Lysandra bellargus. Next base: position 5,095,175 of record HG995354.1, read on the forward strand.
ATTCAAATTGTATAAAAAATAGTTTCATATTGTCTTCACTAGATGTCACTGAGGCGCTCCTGTGTCGCGCTATCGCTTGTAAGTTTTATATAGGTAGTTGTAACTTGTAACAGATTTCTATCGTGTTGTTGAAAGCTTGTAAGCAACTGACAACTCAACAGTGAGCTTGGTGCACTGACCTCTTGTATAATAGAGATCAGTGGCTTGGTGTGAGCAGTGATCATTGAATTGACAACATAAATCATAATATTGAGTGGTAATTGATCTCGTATAATTGTTATTAAGTTGACCTCCGTCATAGTCCGCGAATTTATAAGTGGTCGTCGGTGGTACTGCGTATATTCTACGTATCTTATTACAATTTGTTAAGACTGTTAAAGAGTCATACGGCATACCCCAAGGCCCAAATATCAGGTAGATAGATACATTTAAACAATACATTTAAAAAAATCTAAGTGAACACGTGCTGAAAAATGCTCGCAGCGCGGCATGTCGCATGCTCTGACATTCCGGTTAGAACTTGAATACGATGTTTACGCACGAGTCGCGCGGCGGCGCGCGGCGACGCGGTTGCCTCTGCGGCGCCGACCGCCGTGTATATTAAACAGCCTGTAATAATTGGTGTTGTTATGTACATAATTATTATTATTGTATCCATACCTATGCCTTGTACTGTTATCTATTTTGTGCCATGAGACATTGGTGACTTAAGGTCACGACGTGGTAATGATGATGATGACGATGATGATGATGATGAATTTGAATTGCATGGTAGCATATGCTTTCTGTTCTTAAAACAACGCCGAAACTCCCAAACGTGTATCTATAATTATTTTTAAGAAAAAACTTAAAACCGACTTCCAAGGTAAAAACAATAGTAATATGAACTAAAAAGTATTAAATAACTCTTACTCTTTAATAGTGCCTTTTTCAGAATTCGTCTAAATCTCAACTATTTCTGTACATACTACAGTCTTCATTATTTTAAAGTCGGTATCAGCTAATTTAATCGTGAGTTCAGTAATGTCAGAATATCTGAAACTTTTGTGACTGGTACCAACTTCAAAGTAATGAAGACTGTAGTATGTACAGAAATAGTTGAGATTTAGACGAATTCTGAAAAAAGGCACTATTATAGAGTAAGAGTTATTTAATACTTTTTAGTTCATATTACTATTGTTTTTACCTTGGAAGTCGGTTTTAATTTTTTTCTTAAATCTTTAAAGGTTTAGGAGTTCTGTTCAGTGCCTTTGGACCAAGAGACACCCTCGTATGAAATTTCTCTTATTCGTAACATGTTTAACTTACTAGAAACATAATTTCAACTACTATGAGTGTTTTGATAAATTTCAAGGATTTCCCTCGATTGCTCATAGATCCCATCATCAGCTCACCACTTTCGTAATTGTTATACAAAATTAAAATTATATCCTATACAACCACACGAGAATTTTGAAAATCAGTCCACAAACAGCGAAATCATCATCAAAAACATCTGCTTCGATACAAAATATCACGAAAAGTACCAATAATTGGGTCATAGTGTGATGACCCATGGTATAATTATGGTTGTGATGATGATAATCAATCAAATTGATGTGTTGGCTTATGCTTTCAGTTATTTAAACAACGCCGAAATCACCGAACCTCTACCTATAAGCATTCAAAAGTTCTGTTCGGTACCTTCGGATCCAGGGTATAACCTGGTGCGAAGTCTTACTTTTTGGTAGCATTTACCTCGAATACTTCAGAAAAATTCAAAATCACTCTATGTTTTCATACAAATTTCAAGGAGTCCCCTCGATTCCTCAAGGATCCCATCATCAGATCACCACTTTTGTGAACATGGTACCAAATTCAAGCTAAACCCTATATAACACAAAAAGAATTTTGAAAACCGGACCACAAACGGCAGAGTAATCAATGAACATACAAAAAAAAACGAACGTATTACCTCCTCCTTTTTGGAAGTCGGTCAAAGAGTCAGGAGTTCTCTCAGCATCTTCGAAACCATGGTATACTTTGACCCAATATTTGACTTTTTGGTAGCATATTCTTAGTACACTTCACATAAAACCAAAATCACTATATGTTTCCATATAAATTTCGAGGAGTTCCCTCGATTACTCCTGGATCCCATCATCAGGTCACTATTTTTGTGAACATGGTACCAAATTGGAGTAAAACCTAATACAACAAAACAAAAATTTCGAAAATCGGTTCACAAACGGCGGAGTAATCGTTGAACATACAAAAATAAAAAAAATAAAAAAAATATATCCACAGCCGAATATATAACCTCCTCGTTTTTTGGAAGTCGGTTAAAAATGGTTTGAGTCAAACCAAAATTTACGTGTTTGAGTCAAACCGTTTGATCGTCTCGGGGGCCCTTAAGTCGGTAACGTGTGATCGGCGAGCGGCCAGCGTTCGGAACCGTACGATAATTATCGTGCATATACGATAATTTTGTGCGTACGTACGATGTACGATAGCATATTATTATCGTACGCAGATTATACGATAATTTTTATCATGATGCAAACATATTATATTTTTAAACATACTGTATAGTGAAATTGTGTGTATAGTGAAACAGTGACAGCACTGTGAACGTGCCAGCTTTTGTTAACTGATCTATACTTTATGACCGATAAATCCCTAAGCACAATCAGAATTTCATATTGTTCTATGCTTACTCTATAGCCGGGGAATCTCTAAGCGCAGTCATTGTTAATGTTTTCATTTAATCTTGATTCTTGACATTCTATGTATCGAATTTGGTTCTTGCTGTTGAGATCTTGAAGTTTGATAAAGTCGTTTTTAATAGGTTCCAGTGTGTGAAGTCATTACGCTTAATACAATCCAATAATAATATCTAATATAAATATTATGTACTTATAAAATTTTCGTGTCACAGACCACAGTGTTTGTGCGCGAACCGACTTTTTGCGACAACCGATTTTAATGAAATTTTGTATGTACATTCGTTAGGCTTGAGAATAGGTTTTTGTCTACTTTTGATGATACTAGAAATAATTTATATGGCAAAATAACATTTGCCAGGTCAGCTAGCATCCAAAGAAAACGAATATATTGATCTAATTTTGGCACCACGTACCTACAACATAATATTTGTTTGTTTTGTATTTTAAATAATTATTTTTAAATGTTATATTTTAATGCAATAATTTAGAGTTATTTGGTGTTTTTTTTTTGTGGTCCAAATTTGTGAAATCTGGCGACATTTTACTTTTGACCTAGCGCTTTATAAAAATTCAAGGTGGCAACACTGCACCCACCGCGCCGCCCCCGCCATTGTTAGCATTCTATATAGTACTAGGTACATATGACTAATCTGTGCTATATAGTTTGTGGCACTGTCCTCCATTAAATAGTGCGTTTCATCGAATAGTTCCTTTGCCGTCATGTTGGCATTCCTCTCTGTCAATAATGTAAACAAGGTTGACATGCTCTGCGAGTTTTCATAATTTTACTGTGATTTCGTGAGAAAATCATGCCGAAAACATTAAAGAATTATGGTGCTAAGAGTGAAAGAGTTTTGTGAACGTGAAAAACGTAACTAGGCCCCAATAATTCCATTAAACTCGGGTTGCCGCCATTACGGCTTAATGAAATAGGGTTACCAGCGTCAGTTTAATCACCCTTAAACACAGTAAAACTTATGAATACATGCTGAGCGTGTCTACCGTGTTTACGTTATTAACAGAGAATGCCAACATGATGGCAAAGGAACTATTTGATGAAACGCACTTCTAGTAACGAAAACTACATACACGCAAACGAAGGCGCGGGTAAAAGCTAGTACAATAATATTATCAGGGCGAGCGAAGCGAGCCCTAGTACTTCTCACAAGTCACAACCTTTTCATTTTGCGGTACACTTTACGGACAAACTATCATGCCTATTGATTTGTGCTTTAACATAGTATTTACATGTAAATGTGTTATCATCAGTCAGTGAAGGTGTGATGACGCGAGCCCTCATAAAGCTCGGCTTTTAGCTAGTAAATGCGAAAGTGACTTTGCTGGTTACGCCTTCACACAAAGTACTAAGCGAATCATCATAAAACTTTCATAGGTGCACGTTGTCTGGAACTCTGGACTCTGGACTCTGGAGTATGGATAAGGACATAGGGTACCTTTTATCCCGGGAAAAAGAACGGTCCCCGAGGGATAGACGTTAACGTAGGCAGAGCCGCGGGCGAAAGCTGTTAGAATTATGTACAATTTTCTTTAAGTGCATTTTGTGATAACATATTATCTCCCCTAATTTAAGGTAGCACAGTAAGGGTAATGTGACAACATTAATTTGCATTAGTGCCAACATGACGGCAACGGAACTATTTGATGAAACGCACTTTACAAGTACTGTTTAATAGAGATCAGTGGTTTGTGGTCATTTGCCTCGCCCGCGCCATCATGGAACTAATAAGTACATGCGCGCCATAAGCCATCAGATGACAGCAGACAGATCCACAGATTACTAGCATATATTTGGACAGATCCCATCACCATTGCTGTTTTGCGAGCTTGCGAGTGAAGTTTTGCGTTGATTTATTTCCGTAACTTATCCTCCTAGTTTTCAAAATAGTGATACTGTACAACTTTTCAAGCTACGTCCGCACGTTTGGCGTTTGCTACAAACTCCAAATCGCCACAAATGGACACAAAAGTGGCTTGATTTCGAAATCCATCCACACGTTTGCGAGTGAGTTAGTATGTTCTGATATCATGCGGCAAGCATGACGGACGTCGAAGTTGCTGTATCTGCTATAAACATTTGACAGTTATTTTTATCTATACATATATAAATAAAATTAGAGTGTCTGTTTGTAATATTGAAAGAATATATATACTCTACATACTCCAAAACAACATTTTTAAAAATTTTATCTGTCTGTCTGTTTGTTCCAGCTAATCTCTGAAACAGCTGGAGCTATTTTGACGGGACTTTTTTTGGTAGATAGCTTATGTAGTAAGGAGAAACTTAGGCTACTTTTCAACCGACTTCCAAAAAGAAGAAGGATATATTTTACTTTGACGCGGGTGAAGTCGCGGGCAACAGCTAGTTATAAATATAAGAAAACTATATAATTAATATAATATAATTTAATACGTTTTCTTTTGACCACCAGTCATTCATTTTTCGAAAGCACACACAGACATACTACGTACGTATAGCACGTCTGTTCGCTTACAGACTCACAGAGCATCGACAAGAATGAACGCGCACAAACGTGTGGACGGGTGGCAAACGCTTGCGGCAAATTCCCTTTGATTTTCGTTCAAAAACCGACACTGGGTCGGATCGGCTACAAGTCTTTGCAAACCTAAACAAACCAAGCCAAACTCTCTATCCACACGTTTGTTTTTGTGACCATTTGTGACGATTTGTTGAGGTTTGGCAAACGTGCGGACGGGCCTTACGATAAGTGCTGTGTTGTGAATTGTGATAGTAGACGAAAGGACGTCAATTTATATCGAATTCCATGTTCTGAGATAGGACTCCAAAAGTGGCTTGAGTGCATAAATAGTGAACATTTGCGAAGCCTGAGTAAGCAAGACTTGCTTAAACAGTTTGTCTGCGAAAAACATTTTGAGAAAAGGTTTTTGGCTGCTACTAAAATTAGGTCTCGGTTACGTGTCGGCGCTTATCCAACATTATTAATTAAGCCAGAAGAAATCTCAAGTGGTTTGCCTAATGTTGGTCACGATGTACCCAAGCCCAGTAAGTACTTAAAAATTATCATTAACCCATCAACCCCCATAAGCTCACCAGTGAATGCGACACAATAGAATAACAATAGATTTCCAAGAATCCACGATCGAAGGATAATATTATGTCATTTGTTTTCGTATTGTTACTGTATATTTGATTAGAATTATATTATTTTTTGCAGGACATGAGGATCACAATTACTATAAAAAAAAGACTGGTTGCACTCCGGGAGTGCCGGCAGAAGTGAAAACTTGATTATTAACGCTGTGTATTTTTTTAACCCATTTTTTATGAAAATCGATTTTAAAAAAATCGTCAATCAAGTTTTTTCGATTAAGTTTCGATCAAGTTTCGATCAAGTTTCGATCAAGGTTTCGATCAAATTTCGATCAAGGTTTCGATCAAGTTTCGATCAGGTTTCGATCAAGTTTCGATCAAGTTTCAAATTGAGTTCGAGTTCGAGTTCGACACAAAACCGTCTACTCTCCAACCGTCTTACGCGTTTTGTATGGTTTTTCGATCAACACGAAAATCTATCGCGAGTTCGATTACTTATGATTTAAATAGTTTTAAATACTAGTTGAAGTAGAATATATTAGTTGGGTTACCTTAGTAAGTAGGTATCTACCTTTATTAGTAGACGTATAATTAATAAGTAAAGGTATTTCATTGTCAAAATAACACAATAATTAATAAGGTTATTAGTTATTACTAATAGTAAGCATCGTGGGTGTACTATAATCGAAACCTCATTTGTTTACAAAAATAACTAAGTTATACAAACACTTTTAAGTAGGTAATATATGACCAGTTTCAATTATTAATTAAGAATAATAATAGTAAGCATCGTAGGTTGGTGTCGAGTCTTTGCTATTATATTTCGTGATGCGTACTATTCGAAACCTCATTTGTTTACAAAAATAACTAAGTTAGTAACGCAAGTAAGCGCACGGGCCTGCGCTGCCCATACACTTTAAGTAGGTAATATAAGACCGGTTTCAATAATTAAGATACGGTACCTATCGAATCTAAGTACGCGTAACTAGTTACACGCGAATTTATGATAATTAAATCTACATAGTATTAAGACATAATATCTTAGATTATTTCGAGTTAAATAAAATGTAGTTAATTAAATATAAAAATTATAATATTATTTTTAAAAACTGACCACCCTGATTTCTTTAGAAGAGGTACGAGTCATGCGATAGAAAGAGAGCGGAGATGTAGGCAAATATAATTGTAGGCACTGCGCGGTCGGAATTTGAACTTTATAGTGTCGTGGCATGAGTCGTTAATTATTTAAACGGGTTTCGCCAGTGGGAATTCTGTTGGTACAACTAATATATATTCTGTGCCGCTAGTAATAAAATAAGAAAAAACCAAAATCCGCCTGCATGGATAAATCCAATATTAATTAAAAATTACCTGACATTACTAAAATAAGATGAAAATTCAATGACAAAGTATTAAAAAAAAAACAATGATTTAGTACTTAAAACTAGAAACATACATTGAAACAGTACCAAAGTGGTACCAAACCTACGTGCCTATTACATATTATAACGTATTGTAGGTACACTTTTCTAAGTGTTAGTGTACCGTACCTACCATATTATATGGTTATATCAGTACGGTAGTATTTAAATTTTTTATTAGATTTGTGGCGGTACCCACAATTCGCCTAACATTCCTGCATCGCGCTATCGAAGTTTTCTAAGCGCGGCGGTATATATACGACAGCTGAAATGTATCACGTGGGCTTCGGCCTGACCGGGCATACCACCTCGCTCGGTCGGAAGATCTTCCTTTGGCCTCCACGCATTATTCCCACATTGGTGACCCTCGACAGAACACGCCTCCTTCATCATCATCACTCCCCGCCCCTCCGCACCGCGCCAGCCAGCATCGCCTCATCGGGTACATCGTCCACTAGCCGCAATGTACCGCGGCCTGGGCGACTACGCATCGGCATCATCGGGCTTTCTCACTACACCGACCGGTCAGCAAGCAGAGCATATCTCTCCTGGTCAGCACGTAGCATCGGCCCCGCACGGCAGCTTATCCGACTCACTGGATCCCGTGCAGCAGCTTACAGTTCCGACCCACTGGGACTCACTGCAACAGTTCCGACTCACTGGAACTCTCTGGCACTGGTGACTCAAGCGACAAGACTTCAAGATTCGACCTCCGGTCTTCGGGGGGGAGTGATGTGGCGGTACCCACAATTCGCCTAACATTCCTGCATCGCGCTATCGAAGTTTTCTAAGCGCGGCGGTATATATACGACAGCTGAAATGTATCACGTGGGCTTCGGCCTGACCGGGCATACCACCTCGCTCGGTCGGAAGATCTTCCTTTGGCCTCCACGCATTATTCCCACAGATTGATTGTCGAAATGGTTAGATGACTACAACCTACAACTAAAAAGTCGCAAATAAAATAAATTAATTAAAAATCAAAAAACCCGACTGCAAAAAATGCTAACTAAAAAGAACGAAACAAGACCTAATTCTGCCGGAGGCATCGAATTTTTCGAAAAGATTATATTTGAATTACGGATAGTATAAAACTATGGATATTTTATAAATTATAATAATAAACACGTTATGCAGTGATTTAGTAAAAGAAAAAATATTTTGTAGTACGCGTGGTATATAATATTCCATACCTATGGATGATTAATTAATCAAGAACAAATCAAGAAAAACGAATAGCATATCAGCCACGACACGAATTTTGCGTTGTGGCCTTTTTGTGATTGCCAGAACACGTCGTGGCCGTTTTCATTAGAGCCACGACGCGAAAATCGAAATTTGCGTCGTGGCTGTTTCACTGTGACCACAACGCGTTGTGAGCTATTTTTTCGCTCACTGAGCGATTCGGTCTTTGAGCGTAACAGATATACACGCATGATATACGCCAATCCCTACACGCACACTACGGCAATGCACACAAGCCAATGATAAAAGAAACACTTGTTTCTTTTGTCATTGTTCTATACCTTTTCAGTTTTCTATTAACTATACTGTGTCTATAAAGTATCAGTCTATAGTCTTTGGTCTCCGTTTATATACTATGGTTATATACTATCTATGGTCTTTGGTTTCTCCGGTCCTCCGCTATATAATATATTGCACAATTTGTGGGTTTTATTAGGTTATATCAAAGTTAACTAAATAATTTCATCAGACTTGGAAGAATCTTAAATTACAATGGCTCAAAGTAAGTTAAACGATATGGCCGGTAAATTTGCTAAGGGTGGACCACCTGGATTAGGCATCGGCCTCAAAGTTGCAGCTGTACTCGGTGCTGCGGCTTACGGAGTTTCACAGTCTTTATTTACTGTAGAGGGTGGTCATCGTGCCATAATGTTCAATAGAATCGGTGGTGTGCAACAAGAAGTGATGGCGGAAGGTCTTCATTTCCGAATTCCGTGGTTCCAGTATCCCATTATTTATGACATCCGCTCAAGACCCCGCAAGATCTCGTCGCCTACGGGCTCAAAGGATTTGCAAATGGTCAACATTTCTTTGAGAGTTCTCTCGCGTCCAGATGCACAGCACTTAGCAGTTATGTACAGGCAGTTGGGATTGGATTACGATGAAAAAGTACTGCCTTCCATTTGTAACGAGGTACTAAAGTCTGTCGTAGCCAAGTTTAACGCATCACAGTTGATCACTCAACGTCAACAAGTTTCCCTGCTAATCAGAAGAGAGCTGGTCGAAAGAGCGGCTGATTTCAACATAATCTTGGATGATGTGTCTCTGACTGAACTGAGTTTTGGTAAGGAGTATACTGCTGCTGTTGAAGCTAAACAGGTGGCCCAGCAGGAGGCTCAGCGTGCTGCTTTCGTAGTTGAAAGAGCCAAACAGGAGCGTCAGCAAAAAATTGTGCAGGCGGAGGGAGAAGCGGAGGCCGCTGAGATGCTGGGTAAAGCCATGGGCATGAGTCCCGGCTACCTTAAGCTACGTAAAATCAGAGCTGCCCAGAGTATTTCAAGAATGATCGCCCAGTCACAGAACAGAGTATTCCTTCCTGGCAACAGCTTGATGATCAATCTTCAGGATCCCACCTTTGACGACCTTTCAGAGAAATTGGCAAAGAAGAAGTAACATGAGGCAGAGAAAGAGTATGCTGTAAGCCTGGAGACTGCGCCTACTCTTTCTTCCCAAGAAACTGCTGTTTTAATTACTGGCGCTGCTTCAGTTGCTATTTAGCTGCTCTATAAGTGTATAAATATGATGTCTGTTAAATGCATTTCGTGTTAAATAGTTGTAGGATTTTAGTATGTATGGGTGAATATTATAATAAAAAAATACATAAAAACCTTATTGTTGTTTCAATACCAATTATTATTACATTTAAAAAAATAAGATAAATTTGTTAATATTAGGAAAAAACATTTTGTATGAATAATGTGACCATGTTTCTAAAGATTTTTGGGTATCTTAATTTTGTAAATTGACATTTCTTTTTTATAAAAAATAACTACGAATAATAAAAACTAAGGAAACGTAACTCCCATACTATTACGGTTTAAAATTTGGTTCCTTTCGAACTGTCATGTAACGTCAGCCTTTATACCGCTCAAGGCCACCTAAATATTGCAAATGTATTGAAATGTGTACCTAAGGTACACTTTTTTGACAAATATTTTGGAGCATGTTTTTTGACGGAGTTACTCTTCCTTAGTTTTTATTGTTCGTAGCAAAATAAGGAATTAAAAGTACCATTGTTTTAATGTAACATATTTACATTCAAACAATGTAATATGTATTTACCAAATCTCCCTCTTCCGTTTTTGTAAAAGATTATTCTAAGTAGTTGAACCTAACTAGTATAACGGTAATAACCCTCCCGGCAGTCGGGTAAAAAGGATGAATAACAATTTCATGCTTAGAATAAAAATTTATTTGATTTTATAAATTAACTAACATGATGATCAATATCTACAACAGTCGCAAATATCTTCACTTTTTGAGAGCAGATGGTTGGGGCAATCTGTACTTCGCCATCTCTACTTCAGCTTCGAAATAACTAGCATTGTCGTAACAGAAGTATTCCGGCACTTTGTAAGGTCCGCATTTGTTGGGGTCGACTCCAGGGCCTAATTGCTCTTGAGCTGGGTGAATAACTGCAGAACTAAGTCCTGGAACCTCAGCATTTGATGGTGGTGGCATGGATGACGATCCTGTCGGACCCTGATTTTGGCCAGCACTTTCGCTGTAGAATCTTGGAAGTATACGTAACATATTGTTTAATTTAGATCTTGCTAACATTTTCTTTTTGGTAGTTTGTTACACAATCATAAAAAATTATAGGATTCTTTTTGATTTTTATTGACGAAAAAAATGTGAAAATAATTCAGTGTTGCCACCTTGAATCTTTATAAAGCAACTAGTTCTTGATCTGTGGCGCTAAGTCAAAAGTAAAATGTCGCCAGATTTCACAAATTTGGACCACAAAAAAACCACCAAATAACTCTAAACCCGCTATCCCCAAGTCCCAACCCGCGGCCCACGGGCCGCGTGCGGCCCACCGGGGCTTTATTTGCGGCCCGCGTGATGCTAAATAATTTTGAAATTCACGCTCACCGGCAAAATAACGTAAAGTCTACGTGATATTCGATAAATTTTTTTCACTTTTAAATCGTTAATTTTGACAAATGGTATTTCTAATCCTAAAAAATTTTTGTTGCGGCCCGCAAAACCAAGACTAAAACATGTTTGTGGCTCGCATGAAAAAAAGGTTGGGGACCACTGCTCTAAACTATTGCAATAAAATAAATATTGAAATATCATACTTTAAAAAAATATTGAAATACAAAACGAACAAATATGTTGTAAGTGGTGTAAAAATTACACAAATATATTCGTTTTTATTGAATACTGGGTTTTTTGTATATCAATGAGTACGCAAAACAACTTTTGCCCTAATATCAATATAAAAAATAGTATCAATATAAAAAGTAGATAAAAACCTATTCTCAGGCCTAGCGAATGTACCATCGAGGAAATTGATTCCTAGGCAGTTAAAAGACCAACGTCATTTGGTCGGATCACGCCAATTCAATGATAACTGTGATTTGTCGGCTGGGTTTGATGTAACGTGACGAAACTACGTAGGTCCCCCATCTGACTAGGAATCAACTTGTCTGATATTATACATACAACATTTCATTAAAATCGGTTGAGCCGTTTTGGAGGAGACGCGCACCAACACTGTGACACGAGAATTTTATATACATATTAGATATTAGATATTAATATTTGATTGTAATAAGCGTAACGACTTCACATACTGTAATCTATTAAATTTTAAAACGACTTTATCAAACTTTTCTAGATTTCAATAGCACGAACCAAATTCGATACATAGAATGTCAAGTCTACTATATTATATATCTGTGATGTCAAGATTATAAGAAAACATTAAAACAACGACTGCGCTAAGGGATTCCCCGGCTGTAGAGTAAGCATAAAACAATATGAAATTCTGATTGTGCTTAGGATTTCCCCGGTAGGTGTGCTGCCAGATTCCATACTGAAAAAACCGCTAAAAACCACTAAAAAAAATAAAAACGCTATGTAACTAAAAAATCCTCTAAAGGCTTTAAAAAAGCTCCAGTTCTGGTGGAAAAACCACCAAGGTGGCAACACTGAAAAAATTGTCAGTGTCAAATGTTAATTGTCAAAGTTTTTTTATTCAAAGCTGATTTACATTGATACAGTAGCTGGCGCCAGCATCACTGGTTCCGTCGCTGGATCAGCACTGTATCAATGTAAACATGTTTCAATCCAGTCCAGCATCCAGTATCCAGCACTGGATCGAAATAGACCGGCTGCCTATTTTTCGATCCCGTGAACGCCCCCCGCACGCCGCGCATTCCGTGCCAGTGGCACTGGATCTGTATAAACACTACGTACCAGTGAACGCCAGTCTCATACAGTTACCACGCGTTTTGTTTATTAAACGATCAACATTTAAAAAACGTTATCTAAAAAGTGGTCATATTCTGATCATTTTGTCAGCTCGTCTAGTAATAACGCACAAAGATTTTTAGACAATGTTTTCAATTTCCTTAATTTTTGTGAAACACTCATTTTTTGAGAATGCAAACCAGCTGGCGCCAGCATCACTGGTTCCGTCGCTGGTCAGCACTGTATCAATGTAAACATGTTTCAATCCAGTCCAGCACTGGATTAGAACATGTTTATATTGATACAGCGCTGATCCATTGACGGAATCCAGTGATGCTGGCGTGAGGCGTCAGCTACTGTATCAATGTAAATCAGACTAAAGCGCTTATTCCATTTCACTAAATTTAGAAATTCTAAATGAATTAGTGACTAAATTTAGTCAAGTGGAATAACATTTAGTAACTTTCTAAATGTTATTCCACTTGACTAAATTTAGTCACCAAATCATTTAGAATTTCTAAATTTAGTGAAATGGAATAAGCACTTTAATGGCCTGGTAACGAGACCTTTAAGCCAAGTCTTCTTATTGGCCTGAATCAATGATATTCAACATTTTTTATATAATATATCATCGGCCTGGATTACATTGTGATTACACGGTCAATATTATCACGATTCTAGTATCACGGCCCACGGGATTCATAAATAGTACTGCGATTCGGCCTATTACACCATCAATATTATCACGGAATCGTGATAATATTGATGCGTGTAATGGCCTAGATTACACGGTCAATATTATCACGATTCTAGTATCACGGGATTCACAAATAGTACTACGATACTGCGATTCGGCCTATTACACCATCAATATTATCACGGAATCGTGATAATATTGATGCGTGTAATCTGCGCCATTGGGGTATTCTGGGGTATTCATATTTCATAATGGAGGCACTTCACAGTTCACATGGCTATATTTTGTATTTGCTATTAGCTATTTGTTGCATTTGGCAAAATTATTGACATATACACAAATAAAGGCAAATATGGCCTTCCAGTTTCCACACATGGACGTCAAATACCAAACTTTTAATTGATTTCCTTTACTTGTCTATTTGAGTCCTTTGATGTGCGTCAAAAACCGACAAAGGTGTAAACCGGATACGTGTATTTGGTATTGGTCGTATTTGTCAAATAGGCAAATAAGGCCAATATTTGTCAAACATACCGTCTACACCACGGATGTAAAAAAATACGGATGAAGCATTACACTACAAAAAAGGGGTGAAGCATGCAAGGTACGACAATTTCGTTTATTGCATTGTATAGAGTAACGGCGCCAATGACACGCACACATCCTACACGGGCGGCCATTACTATGCTTCACTCGGGGTTAGACAAGGTTACGTCCGTATTTTTTTTTAAGTCCGTGGGCCCAAAATCCAAATAGATAATTCTTTTTATAATTCACTTAAGAGTAATATGTGATTATTATTTTTAAAAAATATGTAGATTAAAAAATGTACCAGGGAATCAACTAAATAATCCAAATCCGGAGAAATGTCCTTAACGACTATGAGTAACTCCTGACTTAAAACTTAAAACATTGTAGTGGGGGCTTATTCTTTCCAAAAGAGAATATTACTAAATAGGTACTGAAGTTCTGAACAGTATGGATAAATTATTTAGATAAAGCTCTTTTTCTTATGTCCGCGTCATTGAGATAAAGGATATATGCGTTGTTTGTGCGGGACACAGGCGCGTTATAATCGGTCGATAATAACGCATATGTGTTATTGAGATATATCTGTTTTCAGTACATTTTGTATTGGGATGGTCATGTAGTTACACATTGCTGCGATAATAACACCGCAATGGAAGTATATCACAATAACGCAATTTTCTTGCATACAGGCTCAGCATACACTGACGTCCATTATATTGCGGCTCCCCACGACGGGCCAGCGTAGTGGGCCATCACGATGGGCCAGCGTGGGGAGGACGTAGTGGCGTAGGATGGCCGATGGCGCCAGCGATGGCCGTGGAATGGCGGCGGTGTCGGTTTTTCGGCCGCACATCAAAGGATGATGGCCCAGCGATGGCGGTATGCCTCTACACGTTGGCGATACCGATACGACAGTCCAAATATATATAAGTAATCTGTGCGACAGTCGCTGCTTGACCGCGGTCTAGTGAGGACGTTGTAATTCGTATTACAATTTACGGATTTCATTCAAAATGACGAGTACGTGATCTCATAATGAATGAAAATATAATATTAATATGATAAAGGCGTTTGTATGGATGTATGGATGTTTGTTACTCTTTTACTCAAAAACTACTGAACGGATTTTAATGAAACCTTACAATAATTATTATAGCTTTTACATTATAATATACATAGCTCCTGACTTTTTAAAAATACAAGTTTGGGAGTTTCGGCGTTGTTTTAAGAACGGAAAGCATATTAATATGCTGTTAATAATAATTAATCATTGTCATCATCATCACTACCATAAACCATTATTTTAATTTTAGTCTCGAAATAATTATTCCTAGAATTAAAGAGAAGGTTCATATTAGAAAGGAGGTGATACGAAGTTCACTGTGTCATCTGGTGAAGTTATAAATTATTAAAAATGCACGATTTACATTGCCGCAATGGCTAATGCTTACAGGTCCATCTTGAACGACGTTTAGATCACAACAGCTGAACACGGCCATCATGTAGAGGCGTTGCGCCCATTGCATGGCCATCGCATGCGCCATTCGATCGCCCAGCGCTGGCCACTGTTGTAGAGGAGCCATAATATATAACGTAGTAGTTAGGTTAAGCACTTAAGCACTTATTCCACTTATCCTAGCTAGGTTCCTAGGTAGGATCCTAGCTAGGAATCTAGCTTTACTAAATGTTATTCCACTTGACTAAATCGGAAACTATTTAGGATCCTAGCTTTCTAAATGTTATTCCACTTGACTAAATCGGAAACGATTTAGGATCGTAGCTAGGCTAGGAACCTAGCTAGGATAAAGCGCTTATTCCACTTATCCTAGCTAGGTTCCTAGGTAGGATCCTAGCTAGGAACCTAGCTTTACTAAATGTTATTCCACTTGACTAAATCGGAAGCGATTTAGGATCCTAGCTTTCTAAATGTTATTCCACTTGACTAAATCGGAAACGAACGTCTAAATGATTCAGTAACTAAATTTAGTCAAGTGGAATAGCATTTAGTAACTTTCTAAATTTAGTCAAATGGAATAAGCGCTTTAGTTATTCTCTTTGGTCAGTGCCCAGCATATCATACGGCATACTTAATGAGAGAGATGACAGCCATTTTCAATAGTTTCTTTTCTCACTTTTTGCCATCTTGGTAGACCCACGTCCTCGCTAGAGTAAAAATTTTCTTTGCCCATGCATGTCCCATGGATACAAAGCCCGCCATAGTAGACCTTCAGACTCTCAGAGTGACCGTGTATTTAAGGCTTTATGTAATGAAACAGTTAATATGAAACCGTACGGTATTTTGAGTCTGTGTATGCTAGCGCCCTCTGCTCAGAATTCGAACATTTTTGATTTCTGTTGCATTATTTTTTTGTCTATGGCACTTTTTCACGACCAAAGAGGATGTAAACTGTATACTACGTAACAAGAGGTCGGACTTAGAAGAAAAAAAATAAACATCCGTTATTTTTTTAATTTGAAACTGAAGTTAAAATTTTTAAGTGCAAAACCTTTCACTCTAAACATACCAAAAATTAAAAAAAATAAAATAAAAAATAAATAAGCTCAAATAAATGTTTTATTTCAATAAAAATTATTGTACACAGCTAAATAAATAGGCTAATAAGGTAAATTAAACAATAAAATAGATTTAATCCACAAGCTTTTGTTGATTTCTATTACTCAATATTATAATATTACAGTACAGTTTTATGTATTTTATTTATAAATATAATAGAATAGTTGTCTATGCTACTCTACTAACTACTTGATTGGCTTACACAGTAAACTCTATATAGGGAGGGGATTAAAGCTGCGCGTCCACCAGGTCAGAATCGGGGCGTACGGTGCGGACTGCGCGTCGTGTCGTCATATATATTTTGTTAGGCGCAGAATGACGTTCCAGTACTTCTAGTGCAGTTCACAGTAGTCAGTACCATACATACAAAGCAACAAATCCGTCCGCTGCATACCTACGCAGTATGCTCCGATCCCGATCCAGTAGACGCGCACCTTTATACATGTAACACACTTAAGTATCATTACTTTGTTTTGTTACACCCTGTATACGACAGCTGAAATCTATCGCGTGGGCTCAGGCCAGCTGCATACCACCTCACGTCTTGATCAGAGGATTTTTCCTTGGTGGCCGTACCACTCATAATCCATACCTTCCTTCTCCAGCTATGTCTTGCAGACTAAAATGTTGCAAACTAGTATAGGGACCTAAAAATCTGAAATTAATGAAACATTTTTTACTACATTTTTACTACATTTCCATACAGTTTACATAAATTATTAAGTATACTTATCAACCTTATGTATTATTACAATAAAACAATATACACATTTTAACATTTTCCAAATTAACTGCATACTGATATACATTATAATATTTTCTATGAAATAATAATCTATCGTTTTCATATTAATATAGTTTATGTTGTAAATTATTGTACAAATATGCAAATAATACTGCGACATACTTTGTATTAGAACATGGTATGACATAGTTATGTTTTGCTTCAATTTATCAATTTACGGTTACATTTACATTTTACAATGGCTTACCTTTCGTTTTTCATTAATTAATCCACTTAATTTACAATTTTTGTATGAGTTGCTACAAAATAATTTTCACAAAATGAAAATCGAACTTTGAATTTTGAACTCCTTCTTCGTCTTTTTTCTCATGTAGTTTATATTCTCTATGGTCTTTTTTATCAGCCAATCACAGTCGACCTTGCACAGATTATCTGATTGGGTACAGTTGCTACGTTTAAATTTGGAACCCAAATTTTTTTTTGTTCGGGAATTTCGTCCACCTGTTCACGACTGTTTTGGATAGTTTACCTACCTTGCTTAATTCGCCGATTTTTCGGAATAAAAGTGAAAAATGCTAGATTATTTAGTGTCCATGACGTACTTTTAAGTACAATTATGTGTTGTGAATGTAGTTAAGTTTAGTTTTCTCATTATAAGTGAGTAAAACGTTGGATCAGCCATTTACATGATTGGTAAGTACAAAAAAATTGGTAACTCTACTTTTTTGTGCTACATTTCTTGCTAGCGCTTGAATTTTCCTTGTAAGATTGCTAGTTCATACTTTATTTATCTATTATGATTTTCGTCTGCAGTGTTAAATTTTATATGAGAATCGCAATAAATTATGCACATATCCACATACATACTCTATGTATATTAGTGCCGCTATTTCGTGATAGGTGTATTTGTACTACATAGTGGTTCTTAATAACCCGATCAAGTTAGGAAGCACTAAATGCCATTTGCCAATATACGTTTCGTTCTAGCCGATTTTCCTTAGATATTTAACACTTTTCAAATAAATTATGACTTGGTTTACGCCGCGCTTTAGATTAAAGCTACATCATAATATAAATCAATTAGCAATTGTAGTTTTTGAGCAAATTTGAATAAAAGACTCAGGAAACTGGTACTAAAATATATTGTATAAAAATGATTATTTTACTTATTCACAAAACGGAGCGTGTCGATGTCCTGAATAAAAAAAAATATTTTTTTATCTATGCCCGGAGTTATTATTCTTTGGTCGTCATTCGCTATTCGCCAATGTCCAACGTTTTGATGTTTATCGAGAATAGTAACTAATTTTTTCGTAAAAAAATGTCGAATAATTAAGTTAGTGCGTTTAATTTTGAGTATTTAACTTTTGCTTTCATTAAATATTTATACCGTATACGGTGCATCGATATAAGCGAGTCGAACGCGAAATGGCGGCCGCAGTGCCCGTTAGTGATGTCTTATGTGAAGCAATGGATTATTTATCGAGATTAGGCTCCAACTTGCGGACTCGTACCGAAAGCTTAAAAGATAAAAGAATTAGTAAGGAGAAGTTAAGAAATGCACACGCAGTTCGAAAAGCGGCCAACAAGGTGTTACTTATATGCGAATTATCCAAAAAGTCGATAGAGAACGTCGAGAGCGGAGTGAAACGAGTATTGACACATATCTGTGATGATCAAGCGTCTGAAATTGGCGGGAAATCAAAAAGGGAGAAATCCGGTAATACTAAAAACGAAAAAAATGAGTATATTGTCTATAAATCACGCAAACTAAAAATAAAAAAAAGAGTAAACGTAAAGCATTATATGTCAGCAAAAGTAAAAGCAACTGCAATGACTAGTGATTTCCAAGAAAAATATCCCGTTTACTACGATTGCGAGCTGTACAGAATGAGAAAAAGAAAAAGCACAATTTTTGATAAACACGGAAGTAGTAAAGATGAGAGAGAAGAGAACACACCTTTACCCGAATGTGAAGAAGACAATCTAAGTACAAAAGAAGATTCAGTCAAAGCCCAGCCTTCTGCTAATATTATAACTCGAACCGATGAAGAGCTTCTTACAAAACCACTAGAAAAACCTTGTGAACTTGAAACAAAGGTGTCCCCAGAAAATGAAGTTGAATCAAGCATTGTAAAGTCAAAAGGTACTTCAAGCAAAGAAAAAGATAATGGTGAAAGGCAAGAGAAAGGAATGAGAAAAAGTAAAAATAATATTGATGACACAAACACTCAAAGCCTAGAGTCACTAGAAGAGGCTAATAGTCATAAAATTAAAATTAAAAAGAGGAGACTTAAACGCATAAAATTTATTGATGATGACAGTTCAGATACAGATAAAGAAACAGAAGAACGAAATAAAGAAATAACAAAAACAAAAGTTCCACACCCATCATTGGATGAATGCACAATAGATAAAGATAATGAAATTAGTAAGAAAAATAATTCTACAGTTACTGTAGGAAAATTAGATGAAGAACTAAATAAAGAAATCACAAAAACAATAGTTTCACAACCATCAGCAGATGAATGCACAGTAGATAAAGATAATGAAATTAGTAAGAAAAATAATTCTACAGTTACTGTAGGAAAAGTAGACGAAGAACTAAATAAAGAAATCACAAAAACAATAGTTTCACAACCATCAGCAGATGAATGCACAGTAGATAAAGATAATGAAATTAGTAAGAAAAATAATTATACAGTTACTGTAGGAAAAGTAGATGAAGAACTAAATAAAGAAATCACAAAAACAATAGTTTGCCAACCATCAGCAGATGAATGCACAGTAGATAAAGATAATGAAATTAGTAAGAAAAATATTTCTACAGTTACTGCAGGGAAAATGGACGAGAATAAATCTCATAGTGAAAATAAAGAAAATTCCCATACTAATGACAACCCTTCTAAAAAGACAAAGCTATCTAGTGACAATAATACAGTTACAGAAAAAGAACAAGAAGACAAAGACAGTAGTGTCCAAGGAACTGGTCCTGAAGATGAAAAAACAGAAACAAAACCGCTCATTAAATGTGTAGATATTAGTAAGTTGCTGAGTAGTCCTAAAAATAATAAGTTCAGTAAGGCAGTTGATGCAACTTTAGTTGAAATAAGTGATAGCGACAGTGAAGTAAAAATAGTTGATTGTAAAATTTCAAAAACCAAAGATAAAGATAAAATAGATGGAGATAAAAAAGGTAAAAGTAAATCAAAAAGGAGTAAAGACAAAAAATCTAAAACAAGAACAGATAAAGATGAGGAGTACTGGTTACAAAAAAGGATAGAAGTGAAAGAATTTGTCCCTAAGGCATTTGAGATCAAAGTTGTAAAATTGCCAAAATTTACTGAAGAATATCTTATAACACAGAATCTTAAAAGAATAACACAAAATGGAAAAGTATTGTTTGAATGTCATATGGAACCAACAGCTGATGCGGATAAGAAGGTGGAACAAATTAAAAATGTTACTGCTAGTAATGATAATGTTAAAAATTCTTTGTTGAATGATTCTGATTCTGAAAAATCTGATACTGAAATTATCAAGAAAACAAAGAATGCCATTGAAACTTTCTTAAAAAGTTCAAGTCCAAGAAGTGATAAAGAGATAGCACCAGAAGAATCTCAAAGTAATGAAACACTACAGGACACTGAAAAACAGAAAACTCCAGAACCAAACAGTAGAAGAAAATCTGACGATGAAACAGAAATAGTTAAATCGTCTCTTATGAAAGATTCGTCAGATGAAAATGTTAAGGGATCAGATAAGAAAAGAAGAAGAAAAAGTGACAGTATAACACCATCAAAACGTAAACACATAATGGAAAGCATGCATGCAAAGAAGATGCTTTTAACATACTCATCAAGCTCAGAAACTGAAGATGAACAGCTCAAATCAACTTTAAGAGAGATAAGAAAATCACTACTCGAAGAGACTGTTGATGTTTCAAAGAAATCTACTGATTCTAATAAGAAAGATGAGAAGAAGAAATCTAAAGATGACACAGAGGATAGTGATAAGTCAGAAGTTGTGGAAAATGGACTGAGTAATAATATAGAAGAAGAACATTCAAACTCCAGCACAAAAAAGGTTAGAAGATAAAGACACTTTTTAGTGCTCACATTCAGCTTTTTATAGGAACTTACTTTTTTTGTAAACTAAAATGTTAATTTAATAAAACTAAAATTTAATGAGGTCAAGAGGAAATATATTGCATTAAAAATTAGAAATAAGTGTAATTGGTGTTAAAATCCAAATATTAAATTGCTTATAATTAGGCAAAATCATTATAAACTGATTTTTGGAAAATATTGCTAAGAATAGGTTGAAAAGTTGCACACTGGATCTATTTGATGTGTATGACTTATGACTTTTTACTGTAAATAATATGTTAGAGATTATATTCAAAACTTATTTACATAACTGCATTTATTTTCATCTCAATTCTGTAGGTAGATTGACACTATTAAAATATAATATCTTTAAGCTGGTTTTTTATTTCTAAGTAAAGGCAAAACATTTCGGTCAAGGTATATAAACAGTTTTTAAATCAGAAAAAAAATTAATTGCAGATGAGCGAGCCTAACTCAATTGTGAACGGTAGCAGCCACAATAATTCAGATACAGAAGATCAAATTGAGAAAGAGATTGATGGGTAAATATTAAATGAAAGTGCTTAAAATGTGTGCAAGAATGTTTAAAAAGTGATTTAAATACATCACAGAAACTGTTTGTATATTTTGGTGATGGTGATTTTCATTCTCAAACTCTGCAGACTCACTTGTGAATATTTACTCAACTATCATGCTATTCCTTGTTGCTTTTTGACTGCCATAATATGGTTTTGTACATATATTGGACTAAGACAGCAAAGATTGGTTGGACTGGAGGAAACGGGGCACTATCGGAAAAAGACTTAGAATGCGTCATTAACCCCTTTTGAATACACCAATCGATAGGGGGCGTCAAGGGGAGCAAAAAAGCTCAGATAAAAAAAATCAACCCCTGTTGAAAGACAGGCCGAAATATGACCCTTGTCATTATATAGAAAATACTTAGAAAAAAATTGTAAAACATTTAACCTTCATAACCACCCCTTTTGAATACACCAATCGATAGGAGGCGCCAAGGGGAGCGAAAAAGCTCAGATAAACTTTTCTCAAAAATTGACGCCTGTCGAAAGACAACCCTTAATGTGAATGTAGGTAATAATTATTAATAGCAATGTAAGCCCAATATGACTTGATTGGATTAGGTTAGATAGCTGGCTGAATTATGAACCACCCAGAAATAGTAATACATTTTGGCCTGTCTTTCGACAGGGGTTGATTTTTGAGAAAAGTTTATTTGAGATTTTTTGCTCCCCTTGGCGCCCCCTATCGATCGTTATATTAAAATTATATTTGTCATAGGGGGTTGCATTTTTTCGTCAAAATTTTTGTATCTTTTGCACATAGTGCCCCATTTCCTCCAGGCCAATGTGATTAGCAATATTTTTGGTTTGAATTTTTTTATTATGTATTTGGGTGTGAAGTATAATAATTCATAAAACATTTCATTCAAGCAATCCCTAATATTCCTGTTTGTTAACAAATGACACAAACCTAGTCATTTGTTGACAAAAAAGGAATAATTAGGGCCTGTTTCACCACTTCCTGAAAAGCGCTGATAAGCCTATCGACTATCCACCACTTAACTTGACAGATATGGAGAATAGATATGGAGAATCTGTCAAAAAAGTTGTGGATAGCCTATCCGGCACTCTATCAGGATCTAGGAAGTGGTTGAACAGGCCATAGTATGATATAAAATAAAATAAAAAAATAGGATTTACTTTTTATATTATTATTTTTAACAAAAAATTAAAACCGATTTCCAAGTAGTGTCCGACTGAAGGTCTATGTTTGACTGAAGCCGAAGCTGAGATTAATCTGCAATCGACACAACCTTCGGCTGATGCCGAAGCCGAAGGTTTTTAATCTTAATCTCTCGACTCTCAGTAGTTAATTTTGTTCAATACAATAAATTGTCTACAAGCTACAATTAATATTAAAATTATTTTAAAACTTCAATATTGAAGGCTTGCCTCTATATTGACTGTCTCATTAAATAGAAGTTGATTTAGGCTGGTATAAATAGTCAGTACTCAAGATGCATCTCGGTCTCAAGACACAGTTCAGGCTCTGTGATTGGTTGGCTGTCAAAATTTGGACCAATCACAGAGCCGAACCGTGTCTTGAGACCGAGACGCATCTTGAGTACTGACTATTTATACCGGCCTTAGAGATTTTTTTTAATTTTTTTAATGTATCCTGCAACCTAGATATCTGTTTATTCAAACAATAGTCTAGTGTGATGTGCGATTGTCATCTGGAGTATTGTCTTCAGCAAAGATGTGCATCCAGTGAGCACAATCTTATCTATTCTCTACAGAAGTATCTTGTCGACAGATTTGGTACACTGTTCCTTTTCAGGCGTGTGAAGGTTAGACTGCCTGATCCCTTTAAGTCTGCAGCTAGACTGTTTGTATGGCCACCCAGTCTTTCCTGATATTTTTTGCTGTATGTTTCAATTTCTTCCTTGACTGTTTGTAGTCTCAAGTCAGCATTGATGTGTTTGTTGCTGATATACGGTGGGATATCGAACATCGTCCTCATTGTCTTACTCTGGAATCTTTCTAAGATGTCAATATTACTGTTACTGGCAGTGCCCCAGAGCTGTATGCCATAGGCCCACATTGGTTTTAAAATGGTTTTGTAGATAACCATTTTGCTGGCATCTGTCAGCTGCGACTTTCGTCCAACTAACCAGTACATACTGCGTAGTTTGCAGTCTAGCTGTTTTCTTTTTGTCCATATGTGCTTGCGCCAGGTGAGACGGCGATCAAGGTGCATACCTAGGTATTTGGCATCATCTGCTTGAGGGATATCTGAATTATTTAGTTTTACAGGTGGACAGGTTTTCCTTCTTAGTTTGAAGGTTACTTGAACCGATTTGTTCGTGTTAGCTCTCATGCGCCATTTCTTTAACCACTCTTCTATGAGGTTTAAGTGAAATTGCAGTATTTCAGATGCAGTGTCAGGATTATCGTGGGATGACAGGAGTGCAGTGTCGTCTGCGTAGGTCGCCGTGGCGGTATCGACGTGGGTCGGTAAGTCTGCTGTGAATATCAGGTAAAGAACCTGTGCTGTGGCTCTGTTTGCAGCGTCATGAATGGTTTGATTGAGGTTTTTTATGGCATATTCCACCTCTTCAGTTGTCTTCAGTGATACTTTGAGCTGAATATCTTCGGTAATTATGTTTTGATATGTTTCCCAGTTGGTATTCTTGTTGTATATTCTAGGTTGTGTTTCCGTAAGAATCACCTTATTGTGTACATGAAGTACTACTGCTGTGTGATCAGAAGTGAGATCTGAATCTGATTGAATGCTTGTGTTGTAAATTGCAATGTTTCTCGATATAAAAAAATCTAGAAGGTCGGGTATTTTGTATGGGTCTGTCGGCCAGTATGTAGGCTCACAGGCTGAGAGGCAGTCGAGATTGAGATCTCTTACTGTTTGGTAAAGCTGTCTTCCTCTAGTTGTTGTTAGTCTGGAACCTCAGAAAAGGTGTTTGGCGTTCCAGTCACCTCCAATTATAAACCGATGTCCGAGAGAAGAGAAGAAATTTTTATAGTCTTCCTTAGATATCTGATGTTTGGGGGGACTGTAGACTGCACCAAATGCTATTTCAGAGGTTCTATCACTCACTCGAATAAGAGCCTGTATCTTATCGGTCGAAAAGTTTTCAAGAGGGTAGTGTTTTATGCCAGATTTTATTAGAACTGCAGTCCCCCCATGTGCGTTTCCTGATGGGTGGTTTGTGGCATACATAGTGTATCCCTTAATGTGGAAGTAGCTTTTATTTGTAAAGCGGGTTTCCGATATCAGAGCCACATCTATCTTCTTCATATGGAGAAACATTTCAAGCTCTAGTCGACGTCCGACTAGTCCATTGGCGTTCCATGTTATTTACTGAGGTGTGAATTTATTTCTTCATTTGGCTACTTAAAAGCTGGATAAAGCGGTCCATCATGTTGTCTACCATGTTTATCATCATGGTTTGGCCTTAGAGATGGTAATACAAGTTTGCGGTTTTTCATGGTTTGGCCTTAGAGATGGTAATACAAGTTTGCGGTTTTATCGCCATCTTGAAAAAAGGGGTGACAACACTATTTTCGTGATATCTCGGAAACTATAAGTCTTACAAAAAAAATTCAAGAACATAATTTGTTGCAAAATATTTTGCCTACAAATATGTTCATATAACTTTTTACCCTAAATTAAAAAAATTAAAAGTTATGAGCAAAAAACCATAATATGTTTCTATATAAATTTTGAGGAGTTCCCACGATTACTCATGGATCCCATCATCAGGTCACCACTTTTGTGAACATGGTACCAATTGTGGTATGGAATCACCATGTATGTATACAAATTGTTTACTTGCTAAAAATTTTTTTATCTGAAACTGTGAACAATTTAATAAAAAAATATATTCGTTTTTGGTATTTTTAAGGTAGTAGTCCATTGAAATGTTATATTCGCTTTGCATTTATTAGAGGACGCAATTTTATTTCTGGAATATGTTGGGGGGGGTTAAACAACACTATTTCCGTGATATCTCGGAAACTACACGTCTTACAAAAAATTTATGAGAACATAATTTGTTGCAAATTATTTTGCCTACAAATATGTTCATATTATTATAACTTTTTACCCTAAATTAAAAATTTAAAAAGATATGAGCAAAAAAGTGAGAGAGTACGTATCGTAAGTATCGAAAGTGACTTACCAGTCATGCTGTATAACGTTGTTTAATACATTTTACAAAAAAAACCTCAGACCAACCTAGTAGATGATCTTTTGGGAAAAAAATACCCCGATCTCATGAAATTAATTTTGCATTATTATGCCATGGAAACTGTGAAAGCATGTGTGACTGCAGATAAGCAGGCATAAGATGCTCTACAGTATGCCTACTTTTCTGTAAAGCATTTCAGGCCTACTTTTCTGCAGCCACAGTCTACAGTATGCCTACTATGTAGTGACATAAATATATGCAAACTATATTATTATAGTATGCCTAATTGCCTACAATATAATACTATTCTGCACATGCCTACTATACTATAAAGTATTTCAGGCCTGCTTTTCTGCAGCCACACACGGTTCCACAGTTTCCTTTGTATCTGCAGAAAATTAATTTAATGGGATCAGGCTATTTTTTTCCCAAAAGACATCTACTAGGTTGGTCTGAGGTTTTTTTTTGTAAAATGTATTAAACAACGATAAAGAGTTATTATAAACCTTTTCAAAAATTTTCTCACGTTTTTGCTCATAACTTTTAATTTTTTTAATTTAGGGTAAAAAGTTATATGAACATATTTGTAGGCAAAATATTTTGCAACAAATTATGTTCTTAAATTTTTTTTGTAAGACTTATAGTTTCCGAGATATCACGAAAATAGTGTTGTCACCCCTTTTTTCAAGATGGCGGCCGAGGGACAAGAGTGGCGACCCCACAAACTTGAGGTTAAGCTTCTATTGACCCCCCAATAAGGTAGCCTCTAGCTACGGCCGTGCCTACCACCGGTTCGGGAATATATTTTTTTTATTAAATTGTTCACAGTTTGAGATAAAAAAAGAAATAAACCCGGTGAGAAGAATCGGCGTAAGAAACTCGCACGGGGCCATCTTTTACTAAAAAGATGGAAAATATAGCATATAACCTTCCTCGATAAATGGGCTATCTAACACTGAAAGAATTTTTCAAATCGGACCGGTAGTTCCTGAGATTAGCGCGTTCAACAAACTCTTCCTAATTATAATATTAGTATAGATATAGATGTGTATAGCCTGTATGTATGCGTTATCTCTGTATTACATTAAAATTACACCGAGGATGATAAAGTTTGAATTTATATCTCTTATTTCTCCGACCTTCATCTGAACTGAGTCTGAATCTGAACGAACATACAAAGCTCTCGAATATACAATATACCTGGGCTAGCGGTAATAAGCGCAGCTTCTTAAATAGTGGTCTGCAACTTTCCTACTTTCCCGGGATTCAAAGTCTCTCCAAACCAAATTTCAACAAAATCGGTTCAGCAGTTTGGGCGTGAAGAGATAATAGATAGACAGACAAATTTTCGCATTTATAATATTAGCAGACACAATAGATTTTCAATTGTTATGCGAGCTGTCGCCTGGGGGTTGATGGGTTAAACATTGAGCATTCCTTGTTACAGGCTGACCAACCTAAAGTCACTGCGGCGAACTCGTACGAGGCGTTCTAGCACACGACGCACACGGTCCACGATGCCCAAGCCTCAGATCAGCGAGGAGGGGTTCCTCAAGGCGGAGAGCAGCTCCGAAGCTGAGGCGTCGGCTGCTGAGAGCGAGACGGCGGAAGGTCGGTCTAGCTGTCTCTTTCCAAGATTCCTCTCTTGGCTCTTTGTCTGAACATGGAACTATCCATTAATCACGTAGTCTTAAACCTCATATTATCGCCGTATCACCAAACCAAGATCCACCACCACCTCAAAATTCTAATACTTTAGGGTATATCTGACAGTGGGAAGCAACTATCAATCATGTCTGGCTGTGGAAGACAACATTGCTAAAGTCATTCCGAAGAAAACAAGATAAAATTTTTGCTTTATATTTTATCGAAGGATCTTCAGAAGTGGATTACCAAGTAACCGCGACCGAAACTCCACATCTGCTGGTCGTTCTTACCTCTATGGGGGTCATATTATACAAGAAAAGTTTCAGTTTTTATAAAGTTGTGAACATATTATAGTTTTCTAGTGGCTAGTACTTATTTAATCAATTATTATATTTGGCAACAAAAGCCAATGCATAAAATTGTATTTCAGAATTACCCGCTGTATCAATCGGCCTAAATGGAGACGGCATACAACATTTGGCTAAGGAGGATCTGCTGGGAGACAGCGATTCCTCCGACACACAAAAAGACAATACCGCCTCACAGGTACTAATATAATTTCATCATTATCTTTGTTACATAGTACTATCAAAGCAATATCCATAGGCAGATTGCGGGCCTACGTTACTACTTATTTGGTTGTAAAGGTACAAGTTGGAAGCCGGCTACATGAAGTTGCAGCAGACGGCGTGTCGTCGCGACACTACTGGTTTCTATGTATCTATGAATAAGTGTCGCTAGATTCGTGTGAATGTATAAAAGTGACACTGGCTGCGGAGGGTATTTCATAGAAATATATACAAATCAGTAGTATCGCTGCGACACGTCGTCTGCGGTTGCTTCATGTCGCCCGCTACCAACCGGCTCCTTTAGGCTGCCTTTCCACTGACGCGGAGCTGGGCAGTGAGGAGCTTAGCGGTGCCCGAATTGACCAATCACTATGCTCGAAATCTCCGCTCCGCCTCAATGGAAACAGCACGAGCGGGGTGGAGCAGAGCTGAGCGGATAGTCATAATAAAAATACAGCGAGGCGATGCGGTGCGGAGGACAGCGAGCATTGGGGTGCAGAGCGGAGGACAGCGGGTGGTGTGTGACTCGCGCGCAGTGCCTCAGTTTCATTCAATCAATTCCAAAAGTATGCTCCGCTCCATTCCACTCCGCTCCGCTCAACTTCAGTGGAAACACTGACACCTTTTCACCAATCTTGACCGCTCTTCTCCGGTCAGCTCCGCGTCAGTGGAAATGTGGCCTTAATGTCAAGCCTAGCTGACAGGTTGCGGTATACATTGACTTGACGTTATCCAACCAAACAACTGGTACTCCAACTGATCAATTTCTCTGGCGGTACAAGACTCAATCGCGCTGTCTGTTTGAGATATTTAAAACTACTAAACGAGTTTTCAGAAATAGTAATTGTAATTTATATTTTTTTGCAGGATAACAATGAAAGTTCAGATGATAAGTAAGTGTATTTATTTACTACTGTATAATGTAGGTAGTGTATTGATTTCGTCAACATACCCAATTCGTATCGGACATACTTCATCAAAACATTTACAAATAAACAACACTTTTAAAAGAAAACTTTCAAAAACCTCATATTTTCAGAAAACTCTCTAATCTGTAACGATGTGTCTGAACTCTCGACTAACTTAGAAATAAATAAAAGAATATTCAGAATGCTTCTAGTATTTTAAAATGTTTTTAATTTCACAGTTTAACAACCAAGCGCCGTAAAGCGAACACAATATCTTCGGAAGACGAGGGTGGTTCATCCAAGAAGAAGGATAGAGATGTGAAGTTAAGTGACTTTGAGGACTCAGAAGACTCCGGCTCAGAGCCCGCTAAGAAGAACAAACGGAAGAAACAGGGAAGCGAGAGCGATGGTTCAGCCTCCTCGTCTGTAGGCGGCAGGTTGGTCTCTTTCGTTATTCCTATGTGAGAAAGATAGACATTATTTTAGCATCATTCATTGTTTGTTCCTGTTCCTATCAAACTATAAATGCTATCTTCTTGAAAGTCAAACCAACTTAAATGGGTTCTTATTGGTCAAAACTCCAATAATCTGCCATTTGACGTTTCAATTATTTTGTTTTTTAATAGAAAATGGACCGAATAGAAGTAGGAACTTAGTAGTTCATTATCACAACAAAACGACAAACAATGTGTTGAAATTTGGTCAGAGTTCAGAGATTCAAAATAAAGTTATAGTCTTTTCCTCATTTGCGAAATATTTTTTCAGTAAAAAGAAGCGGAAACGAATAAAAAATATTGACGACAGTGATGGTTCGGGATCAGAGTCGGAAAATGAAGGGAAAAATAAACATGGCAGAAAGAATATTCGAAAGGTATGAATGATCATCTACAACAATTTCACAAAAAATGTTCTTAAATTTTGTCTGTAATGTTTAGATATTTTAAGGTACTTTGGATTTGAATATACATATTAAATATTATGTTTTGTTCAACAGGTTATGGGTAAGAATCAATTAGAAGAGGCAACAAAGAAAGCGGCAAGACAAGAGAAAGAGAGGATTGCTCGAATAGCTGAGAGACAAAAATTGGTAAGATAATCTTTAATTATTCTTCTTCTTCTTTAAATTTTTCGCCAATGTCAGAGTGTTCAGTGTGTTGACGGATCTTTAGTTATATTTTCTTACAAAAAATTGTGACGACTGTGTCATTAATGAAAGATTACCATAGGCAACAGATAAAAATATCTATGTTGATTGTTGTCTATGGCCAACTGGTTGAGGAAACTCTAATTCCTCCTATATAATATTTTATTAAATGTTTTATTAACTTTTTCAGCTACTATTTTTCTAGTAATTTTAGTATTTTAAGATTACAATGACTTCACAACTTTTTAGTGTTTTAAAATTACATTATTTCACAACTTATAAGCATTCTAATTTGACATGCATAATTGCATATTTAGGGATAATTGATTAATATATTTATTTCAGTACAATAATCTGGAATTTGATGAATCCGGCAAACCCGATGAAGTGATACTTGATAAAGTGGTTTTGGACTTTGACCCGGAGACAAAAGAACCACTCATTGAAGTGGACAAAGGACTTGTTAAGAAGTTGAAGCCTCATCAGGTATGTGGTACTTTACAATCCAAGTAAAATAACGTTATTGTGTCCAAAAATTATAATTTTCAAAACACTTTAAAAATTAAGAGCTTACCTCTTAGGCCCTTTTCACATGCATACGGTTGCGGCACGGTCGCCGTGCCGTACAATGTAGAATTGTATCAGCTACTTAGACAGCTTTCACATGGCACGGCGACCATGCCGTGACCGTGTGTCACCCGTGTTTATCCACTACAAACAGTATCCACTTAGTAGTCTGAGCTACAAACGCGGTTCCGGCGCGGTAGCCGTCTTTGCAGTCATGTATGGACAAGTATACACAGCTGTTCACATGACACGAGTTCAACACGGCACGGCGAGCACGGGGAATACCATTGAATCGCTAACATAACAGGGGCCCGGACGTTTTCCGCAGCATGAATACTGCCACCGCCACCCGCCGCGTTGCTGGGTGACCGTGCGAAAACCGTTTACATGTGAAAGGCTTAGCAGGGCACGGCGCCGGGCCGTTTAGACGGCAACCGTATGCATGTGAAAAGGACCTCATGCTCAAGTATTTGAGCCGTAACAAAACTATTAAATTGTGTTATCTTGAAAAACATTTAACATTTTTATTGTAATCAAATGTATTTACTATCAGAGAAGTTGATTCATGGGCTGATAGAGGACCTACATCATTTGGTCGGCTTATGTCAATTCAATGTTATATTCTGTGGTTGGATGAGTTTGACTAAGACCCCCTCGCAGACTGCAGACTTTTAGTCGGCCGATAGTTTGATCGAAAGCTTAATCAGTAGGAAGATGTATGAGCACACTAAACGATTTGTATCGGTCGATTATAATGTACTGAAACCCCGATTTGGTCAAACTATCGGCCGGCTAAAAGTCTGTAGTCTGCGGGGGCTCTTAACGCGACCAAATTACTTAAGTGCGACATCTGCCCATAAATCAACTTCTCTGATAGTACTTTATGGTTCTGCAGGAAACATCCAGTAATTTAAGTAAGAAAATGAATAGTCATTGCCATTAAACATAACTCTGCATATATAATGTATTGATTGCATGTTATGTTTCAGGCGAACGGTATCAAATTCATGTGGGACGCGTGCTTCGAGAGTGTTAAG
Organism: Lysandra bellargus; assembly: GCA_905333045.1. Taxonomy (NCBI): domain Eukaryota; kingdom Metazoa; phylum Arthropoda; class Insecta; order Lepidoptera; family Lycaenidae; genus Lysandra; species Lysandra bellargus. The sequence goes on from HG995354.1 coordinate 5,127,095, forward strand.
AGAATAAAGAAAGATAAGGGCTCCGGCTGCATATTGGCGCATTGTATGGGTCTAGGAAAGACATTGCAGGTATGACAATATATTTAATATTTTACCCGAGGAAATTGATTCCTAGGCAGTTGACAGTAGATCTACGTCATTTGACCAAATGACGTAGATCTACTGTCTGTTTATGTTAGCTGTGATCGGTCGGATATGGGTTTGTCTTAACGCGACCAAATTACTTAGGCCCACAATCTGCGTAGAAATCAACTTCTCTGATAGTACATACAATTGCTAAAAGATGCAGGTTAGAAAATAAAAATACATAGTACACTAGCTGTCCCGGCAAACGTTGCTTTGCCATAATAATATAAAGTATTTCGAGCATATTATTATTCTATTGAAGTGACTAAATAAATATGTTATCATGGCAACGTCCCATCCCTTCCCGTCGCACAAACAATGGTCGCCAGTCTCGAGTTGTAATTATTATTTTTAACAAAAAATTAAAACCGACTTCCAATGTAAAACAATAATAACATCCTTATAATATGAACTAAAAAGTATTAAATAATTATTTCTATTTAATAGTGCCTTTTTCCGAATTCGGCTAAAACTTAACTATTTCTGTACTCAATCTTCATCATTTTAAAGTCGGTACCAGATGAATCTTCTGTTCTCTGACAGAATATTTGAAACTTTTGGAACTGGCACCGACTTCAAAATTATGAAGATTGAGTACAGAAATAGTTGAGTTTTAGCCGAATTCGGAAAAAGGCACTATTAGATAGGAATAATTATTTTATACTTTTTAGTCCATATTATAAGGATGTTATTATTGTTTTACCTTGGAAGTCGGTTTTAATTTTTTGTTAAAAATAATAATTTCACTCTTTTTAGTTACCTAGTAAGCAAACGCGTACTATACGTAGAATAATACACCTGTATATTATTCTACGTATCTTATTACAGTCACACTTACAAAATATTATAATATCAGCTGCAGCCTGCAGATAATTTTAAACAATACATTAAAAAAATCGAAGTGAACACGTGTGACGTGCTAAGTAGCCGGTCACCAGACTAGTTTCAATAGGCTGGCACTGGCTCGACTTGTCGCACACGCAGCGCACATAGTACCTCCGTGAGTAATTTGTATCCGGCCCGCGCCCGCGCCGCCGCGCCGCTTGCTTGACAGCCCTTGCAGATATGCGATGCGATGCGTTATTATACTATGAACGCTAAACGCAATGCAAAAGATTGAAATTAGGTTGTTTTCCAGAATATCTCGGCGAAGTGAAACAGAATGTTACATTATCGAAGCAACTTTAACTTCTCAGGAGTAATGTCAAATGTGTGCCTAAATAGTAACTGCCCACCATACTACACGGTCTTCAGTAATTGCTCCCACGCCCCATACAATTTAAAATGGGCTCTTAGTTCCACCAGTGATGCTCAGGGCCGGATTTGTATTTTTTATGAGTACAGGCTACTTTAATTTTGCCGCCCCTATGTACGAACTCTGCCGCCATCATAGGACGCAGCCTCTAGGACGCCATAGGACGCTGCCGCCCATAGGCCTATACTGCCTATACATAAATCCAGAGCTGGCTAAAGTGATTAATGATAAAACTATATATTCCACCAGGTGGTGACTCTAACCCACACTCTACTCTCCCACGGCGAGCTGACGAAAGTGCGGCGCGTGTTAGTAGTGTGCCCGCTGTCGACGGTGCTCAACTGGGTGAACGAGTTCCGCATGTGGCTCAAGCACACCCACAACGACATCGACGTCGACGTCTACGAGTTGTCCAGGTAACTGTGTGCAAGTGGGACGGCGACATCGTGCCGTCTCGTGTCGGTGGTGTGCCCGCTGTCGACGGTGCTCAACTGGGTGAACGAGTTCCGCATGTGGCTCAAGCACACCCACAACGACACTGACGTCGACGTCTATGAGCTGTCCAGGTAACTGTGTGCGAGCGGGACGGCGACATCGTGCTCTTTCTCTCGACGAGATAATTGGCAAGTGTAAGCGAGATAGCTGTCCTCAGTTTTTGAAACCTGACTGGCTATTTAGCCGATGAAAGTTGGAAATGGAATATTGGCTTAGTAAACACCTCGAGGTATTTTTCAGAGTGCTCTTTCTTAGTGCACATATTAGTGTAAAGCCGACAGTCCACCGCAGCGCACGGAGAGACTACGCACGTGTGTCAAGCTTCGCTTTGCAAGAAAATATATGTGACTGTGTCCACTGCAACCCACGGACACGCTACGCACGAATTGACGTATGAAAACTTCAAAGTAATAAATTCGTGCGCCGCGTGGCCGTGCACAGCGTGCGCCGTGGTGGAATGGCGGTTAATGTATACAAAAAAGTTTATCTATAGCCAACATTTATATTTGATAATATACATTATTTTGGACATGGCTGCATATTGATTGATGAACAAATGCAATAGATTCATTAGTTAGTTGCTTTCCATCTGGTGACCCGTAACTTGTTTGCCTCCATATTTTATAGCAACTAACATCTCACCCCCAGGTTCAAACAGAACTCTGACCGCGCTCGTCAGCTGACGTCGTGGTTCGAGCACGGTGGTGTATGTGTGTTGGGATACGAGATGTTCCGAAACCTCTCCGCAGACAACACCAAGAAGTTCAAGAAGAAGATGTTGAAGAACTTCCAGGAGAGTCTCGTTGATCCAGGTCAGTTAATTTACAGTAACTTTTTACACTTATTTTAAAGTAACCTGAGTACTATCAGAGAAGTTGATTCCTAGGCAGATCGGGGACCTATATAGTTTGGTCGCGTTACGTCAAATCCGGCTGACTTGGTCTGTCAACTGCCTAGGAATCAATTTCCTCAATGGTACAATACAGATTTTGGACGGAAACTATCGTTATTGATATCGGTTGCTAGGCGAAAAATTGTTTTCGAGTGGCAATCTCCTAGAGCAAAATAATACTTCTGATATCTACTACTTTAATTTATAGCATAGGAAACACCCGTAAATATTCTCGTATTTATCAAACATTTTGTGAAACTATCAACCAAATTACACTTTTAAAGCTTCGTTCTTTTTTGTTGTCCAATATTATGTTTGTCTAAATAAACAAAATGCAGATTAAAACTACGCAACTATATTACCGGTTGATATGATAAGAATGGCTCCAAAGCGTCGGAGGAATGACGACAAATTGAATCATATTAAAAATCCATTTGATCACAATGATCATCTTATTAATTGAGACAAGCAACTGATTTATCACTTTTTCTTAGTACTACACTGCTAATAATACATAAATTATCTTGTCACAGGTTGATAAAGCTGTTATGTCTGTCCAGGTCCGGATCTAGTGGTGTGTGACGAAGGCCACCTGCTCAAGAACGAGAAGACGAGCCTGTCGCAGGCGATGAACAGGATCCGCACGCAGCGCCGCATCGTGCTCACCGGCACCCCGCTGCAGAATAACCTTAAAGAGTGTAAGTACATAAAAACCACCCTTTTTGCATGGGGAAATGCTTTGCGCATCCCCGGCGGATTGGGGCATCGGCCAGGGTGTGTGGGACTCTCCGAGGTCTCTCCACTCCACGCCTAGGCACAGTCACAGGCACGATTTAGGGCCGGGACACAAAAACACGGCACGACGTCGTACGGCGCCGTGTCGTGGGAATCCACGACGCGCGTCGTAAAAAACCACGACACGGCGTCGAACGACGTCGCGTCGTAGAAACTCATATTTGAATTTCTACGTGTGTTTCTACGTGTAGTTTTTTACGACGCGCGTCGTGGATTCCCACGACACGGCGCCGTATGACGTCGTGCAGTGTTTTTGTGTCCCGGCCCTAACCCACCGCAACTCCACCAGCGGTTGTCCGCGTCTCGCAGACTCATCAAAGTCGTCCCGCGAGGATATAATCCTACAGAAATGCAGAATCATCCCAACCTCCTGACTAAAAACCTAATGAGCGAAGAGCCGAATACTACATTCAAAAGACTCAGAAGACGAGCCCCTCAAGACATTATAAACAGAGCTAGCACCGAACTGAACATAGCACTGGATGTGGATGAATTATCACCTCCATCGTGGGTATCGCAAACACAATAGATTCTCAATTGTTATGCGGCAGCCGGCTGCCGCTTGGGGATAGATGCTTCAATATGTAAAATCCACCTCAATGTCATAAAGATAGATCGCAGGACATAAAGGAGATTCAAAAAAATATTATAAAAGTAAAAGTGTGACTGTCTGTCTGTACTTCACCCCTAAACCGCTGGGCCGATTTTACTGTGGTTTGGACATAATTTGAATCCCTGGAAAGGACATAGGATTCTTTTTATCCCGAAAAATGTACGTAATATATATCGTAATATAATCCATACTTAATATTATAAATATGAAAGTGTGTCTTTCACCTCTTCACGCCCAAACCGCTGAACTTATTTTGCTGAAATTTGGTATGGAGATACTTCCGAGTCCCAGGAAAGTACATAGGATACTTTTTATTCCTGAAAAGTGTACGGTTCCCGCGTGATAAACGAGTTTTAGCGCAAGGGAGTGGCGGGCGTCACCTAGTCTATACTAATATAATATTATAAAGAGGAAATTATTTACTTATAATATTAATTGTGGCGTAAATGCATGTTACGTATTTGCATTACAACTTACAATTACACGTATTATTGCTGAGTGTTTAGCTGTCCGTCCAACGACAACAACAGGAGCCACAGAACACCAGGCGCTGTAGTGCTCGCTAAGTCGCTACAGAGTTACGCCTGAGTGGTGTCCTTTTTGGCACAATATAGGGCATGCACTACCTACCATTCAATTTCAAGTTCTGTCACAGAATATATATTAGTAGTACCAACAGAATTCCCACTGGCGAAACCCGTTTAAAGAAATAAGGACTAACGTTACGATACTATAAATATCAAATTCCGACCACGCAGTGCTAGGTGCCTACAATTATATTCACCTACTCATGCGCTCTCTTTCTATCGCATAACTCGTACCTTTTCTGACGAAATCAAGGTTTTCGCCTTTTAGAAAACAAAATAATATTTTTAATTTCTATTGGTACGAATAGCAAACCTTTTTATATTAATATAAAATTTTAGTAACCCAACCTATATTTTATAGTAGTTTTATATATTCGATTATAGTGCAGGAAACTTTTACAATTTAAACACAGTAACTTGTGTTTATTTCTGTGTAGTTTGTGTGTTTCTTTGAATGAAATTGGTTTATTTGTTATGTTTGTATAGTTTTTATCTACTTTTTGCATAGTAAAAGGAGGGGAAGTAGGGTAACTCCGGCCCAATCCGCGATTTAATTATCTACTGTCTTAGGGTTGTCAATTTTAGGCGGCTGCGGCGCGGCGGCTTTGTGATGTGGGAGCGGCAAGCGGCTGTCCGCGCTTCGTTCGCAACCGCATGAACAGCGGCAACGTCGCGGTCTTCGGACTTTTAATAATAATAAGTGACTCTTGTCCATATTTCGGCACTTGGATCGTGCATATAATCCGATGTCTAAATAAAATTATAAATATACCCTTTAAAACAACATTAAAAACTAACGCCTGTCTCTTATGGGTACCTACTATAAACAAATCTGTTGTTATGATTCGAACTTTGCTTTATGTTTATAATTAATATCTGATTTACAATTAACACACAGCAATATTTATTACTCCTGCGATTATGATCGGACATTTTTTATTCGTTTGGCGCAGCGTGGCGCGACGCGGGCGTGCAGCGTAAAGTGTTAGCCCCGACTGGTATGGTCCGAAAACGGTCCGAAATTTTAATAAGTGTGCGTGCGGCGACGCATTGATACTGTATTACGGCTGTAGTACGGCTTGTATGGCGCACACATACAAGCCGCGCGCGGTGCCTTTGTATGAAGATAACTTACTTCCCCTCCTTATACTATGCTTTTTGTATTTTAATACCTTATTAAAATGCATATTTCTTTGGCCTTTTTTAATTTTTCATTTTTATAAGATTTATAACGATTTTGTCACAGCGGTTAAATCAGTATCCAGAATTAAATTCCTCTTTGATCAGTAAACAGTAGATACACAACGAAAAATCTTGCGCGTGCGTCACCGCACGCTTGTGAGTCCCTTATGATTTGCCACCCGCGGGTGGTACTTACAGTTCGATGCCTACACGCGCGAGTGGGACAGGCATGGTTCTGTTTAATGTTATTTCTCATTGTTTTGTTAAGTATGTCCGGTTTTATTTCGTGTTGTATTGTTATGTTTTAATGTTTGTATAAATTCCAATTGTTGATGTGAATAATTGTAGTGTAATGTCCTATTGGATCAAATAAACTTTTATTTATTTATTTAAAACTTTGTATAATTGTAATGAATAAGCTCAAAAACTACGGAGCCGATTTTAAAAATTCTTTCACCATTCGAAAGCTACATTATCCACGAGTAACATAGGCTACATTTTATTTTGGAAAAAATAGGTTTCCGTAAGATGTTTGAGGTTTTTGGACACGAGGTGTAAAAAATCAACCAGAAAAGTTACTTATTTTGCGTACGCTGCCTAAACTATAAAATATAGAACCATATAATGTTCCAATTAATTGTAGATCTTATAAATATCTACAAAAAAGTCCGCGACACACTATACTAGGGTTGCCAACCGTCCTGTTTTCCTAGGACATGTCCTGGTTTTCGTAGTGTCCTGGGACGTCCTGAATAGTTTTTATGAAGCGTCCTCGGTTGTCCTGGGTTTTTAATTTTAAAATTCGCGCGCCTCTTTTCAAATTTTTACGCTACGAACGGCCGCACGGCTCGCAAGTAGTTGCGTTGCCGCGCTGCCATGCTATTTCAAATTCAAAACAATTAAGGCGCAACGTGCCACTTGATATCTCTTTCGCTCTACTATGGTCGCACTGCGCACAGTAAATCAAAGCAGTAAAACTAACGCATAAAATCAAACATCGTCCTTCTCTCTTTACACTCACGCCCGTCTTTCATATGCCACGTGAAAAAGGACGACGCGGAATCATCGCCAAGTTAGTTTTTTCTTAATAACTCGATAAATATACATCATTTTAAAAATCCGCCAGGTCAGTGTCTCAATGATAGAATTTTATACAATGTGTTAAAATGTTAACTTAGTTTATTACACGGTTACGGCAATATATGAAAAATTGGTGAAAATTAGATGCATCTTTGTGATTTTTTTCTATCGAGAAAATTTCAAGATATCGTGTTTTCGCTTAAACCAAATTCTTGGAAATATAATGTAGTATCTATTTTTAGAAAATGAAACAATTTGGGGCTTGTATTCAACTATGAAAATGAATTATAAAATCGACAATTTTGGGTTAGTCGCCCTCTTAATGTGTCCTGTTTTTATACTGAATTGTCCTGGTTTTTCCAACTTCAAATCCTGGTTTTTTAAATTTGAGGTTGGCAACCCTACACTATACCTATCTATGTCGAATCAGGCACAACAGCCATTATTTTTTTTTTTAAATCTTGATTTTGTTGGACTACATTTAAACGCGTTTATTTTACTCATGCTATTAATCCTTATCAAAATAAATTATTTCATCACTAAGTACGGTTTATGTAGATAATTATTGGTCTTTGAATGACTAGAATTGGACGTTTGGTTTTGAAGTTATGGCGAAATTAAAATATTACGATTTCAACTGCACGGCCCGTTGTGAAGTAATGCGTGTGCGAGAGTTTTTCTCAGGGCTAACCAACAGTTCTTTTCAGAGCTAGAATATTACACGCTATTAACATTTTCTTAAATATTTGAAAATGCCTAAGAGAGCCAGGTCGGACGACCATGGCGCCATACTTATATTTTAGTCACTTCAATAAAATAATATGGGCAAAACAACGTTGCCGGGACAGCTAGTATTATTAATACAGTACTAAGTAGTAAGTACTGTATCCCAAAAAGTGGTCCGTATTAAACTAACGGTATGTAACCCTTAATAAGGATCCGTCCGCCCGTCCGAAATTGCATTCCATTTTGAAAGTTCTTGTGCTCAAACATTCGAGCAAGCGATAGCGCAATGCATGTAGGGATACAGCAGCGCCATCTAGTTTGATGTAAATTTACTTTGGCGGTCTAATACAAGATGTTAGTGTAAGCACCGTTATCCTTGAAACCATCAAATGAGCCTGTCAAAATGAACAACTTTTTTATGAGAACAATGCTAGGAACTCAAAAAATGCCGTCTTCATTCCCATACGAATACCCATTTGTATGGGTATGAAGACGGTTTTTTTTGAGTTCCCAGCATTGTTCTCATAGAAAAAGTTGTTCATTTTGACAGGCTCATTTTATGGTTTCAAGGATAACGGTGTTTACACTAGTTTTAACACACTGTATAAGAAGCAAGACGTGTATTATGGTGCATAAGGTTAGGTAAAATAGTTAAAAGCTTTGTTCAACATGTAAATTGAAATGGAAATGAGAAATGCTGAGTTCATTGACCTCAGACTGTTACATAGCTGAAATATATTTTTTTTATGTTCTGTAATTCGCTCTATTATGAGGTATATTTTTCCTGTCTAAACTCATATTTTTTAAATTCTATATTTTTCTATCTTTTAGACCTTGTAGACTTTGTGGGAATTAAAAAAAAAATGTATTTTAAAAATCGAACACCGTCCACAGACTACTGCATGGTGCAATTCGTGAAGCCGAATCTACTCGGAAAATACAACGAGTATCTGAACAGATTCGTCAATCCCATCACCAACGGTCAATACACCGACTCCACAGAGCACGACATCAAAGTGATGAAGCGACGCTCGCATGTGCTGCATAAGATGTTGGATGGTGCTGTACAGGTGTGTATCTGTATTCTGTACTATAATATTATATTCATAAGAACGAGGCTAAGAATTTTATGAAAATTACTCTTTACATGAAATTTTATGCTTCATAGAGGGTGTTTGAAATTCTATTTGCCACCAAGTGCCGTTATGTAGCCTTATGGTCTATCATTTCAAATAGGCGTAATAACTTGGCACATGACAGATATATAGTGACATAAGATAGCAGTTTGACACAATATACCCTGAGGGCCCCCGCGCATTAGGCGACCAGGTCGTGCGGCCAGGTCGCTGCGACCACCCCGCGCACTTTGCGGCCACGTCTGCGACCACACTCGTATGAGTAGTGATTTGATGAGTAAACTTTGACAATTATTTTGTTTTCTATATACAAAAAACGTGTGGCCGCGGCGACCAGTGCGCGTACACTGAGTAATTTCATAGAAATTCCCGTATCTCGTTGGCCGCAGCGGCCAAGTGGCCGCGTGTGTGTCGCGATGTTTTTCGTTGGCCGTGCGACCAAAGCGTGACGTGAAGCTGGCCGCTCGCGCTGGTCGCGTAATGCGCGCACCTACATACAGGGTGCAATTAAACCTTCCTGCCAAATTTTGATATATTGATCCTTGTTAAAAATAAAAATACACGTATTTTTCTTTTATAGTCACTCAGTACTAAAATATTGAGAAATAGCTTCCGAAAGTTATCCTAAAAAGCACTACAATTAATGGACACGATGCGTCGGTCGCGCGTGACATGCCCCCGCGCGCGCGCCTCATCCCGCGCACCCCCTCTCATTCCCCCGCACCGCGAGTGACCATTCTGCAACGATTTTAAATGGGATAAAATATGTAATTGAGAAAAAAATAACACCCAATTTTTTTGGTCAAATGAACTCTCCTAATGATACCTAAGCCTTGGAAAAAATTTGGCAGGAAGGTTTAATTGCACCCTGTATATCGTAGAAGAATTAGTTGGCCGCAGCGACCCGGCCGCGCGACCTGCCGCGAGACCTGGCCGCCTAATGCGCGGGGGGTCTAAGGCATCCATTACACGGGCATGCAAGCGTCAGTTAATTCCGTCAGTCATGAATTATGTTTGACTGATGGTGACTGATATACTGACGAATGGTATTAGACGGTCACTCAATTCTCTTCAGTTTTATGTCAATCAAAGCCAAAATTTTCAAAGGTATACGTTTCTAAATTTTTTCCAATTTTGTCAGATGTGACAAAACTCACTCAAAATTCGTGATTGATGGTTGCATGGAGCAAAAATCAAAATATCCAGATTTTCATCAATCAGCTTTATGCAACCGTCAGTCACGCTCTTAAACGGTAGGTTATCCATCAGTCACAGTCATGACTGTGGTAAAACTGACAGCAAAACCTACCGTCTAATGGATGCCTGAGGTTACATAGCGGCACCTAGTGGCAAATAGAAATTCAAATACCCTCATTCGCCTTTTAAACCGATTAGCGTGTACAAGGTTAGACAGACATAGTTGTAATATAATTATTAATTATTACATATTATATTATCTATTATAATATTTTTCTAAACTTAGCACACATACTTTCTTTCCGATTATTGTCAGTGTAAGCGTGATAGCAAAATATATTGTACAGTGCATGTAAATACGCGAACGTGACTATAAAACAACAAATTCCAATATTCATATTTTTATATACTAATCTTATTTTACAGCGAAGGGATTATGGAGTATTAGCGCCATTCCTGCCTCCCAAACACGAGTACGTCCTGTTTATAACTCTCTCTGAAGTGCAGATCAAGCTGTATCAAGAGTACTTGGATAACTATTCTAGAAGGTATGTTCATACCATAGGAGACTATTACTTGACTAGGTTTACATTATAGGAGTAATTCTCCGAGGCCCCTCAAAATGTGGTCACACGCTCTTTACTACTACCCTATTAAACATACAGCCTTAGGACCAAACACACGTTATTCTCCATTTATTTAAGTATCTGATTTCAATAAATAACATCTATAATTATATTTTATAGTTTTTGTTTAATTGATAATTTAATGTCGAAATCGGGGGCAAAATTGGCGTTCTCCGCGCGTCACACTGTTCACGCTTACGGAAAGCTTTAATAACTTTTGTATTCTATTCATTAGCATAGAGTGTGATACATCAAATTAATCTAGATTAACTGAACTACCTAATTACTAAAAAAAAAGAATGTTATATCTTAAGTTAAAAAGTTAATAGGCATGACTCTCTATCACACGATTTTGCTAGTTTCACGAGCGGGTAACAAAACTGCACCATCTTCCAAACGCCACGACTTGTGATTACACATTTTAGCTGCACCAACGCTTAGTGCCGTTCCGGCATCAGTACAGGGCACACAAACGCTCGTCGCTTAAAAAAAAGAAAATACGAGGAAAAATATTCCTTAAATATTATGAAGAGGCTGTAGTCACGTAACTTTTGCGTGCATGTTTTGAATGATAATAATTTATAATTATGATACTCATATCAAATTAAGGAATAAGGTATATGATCGAGATTATTTCCTAGTACTTTGTTTGTTTATTTACCCATTACTTTTTTCGTAATTATAAAAAATGTGAAATTTTCGTAACTTTCGTGGTACAATTTTCGTGGATTTTCATCCACGAAAGTTACCTAGCGACCTACGAAACCTACGTAGGCTGTTTTGTACACCGTTTTCCTTTATGAATTGGCTACAATACAAGCTATGGTTTTAGCACCCTGAACTCACTTTTCACTCTACTAGCTTTTTTTTTTAGAAAAAAACAAAACATGTGGCTTTACATCAATCTACCTTCAGATCTTTTCCCCAAATATATTGGGACTGCTTCTAATCTAGCGGATTTACCTTAATATCAGTATTTTACATGAAACAACTGACATTATATCTTCAAAAGCAACACGATACTCATTAAAACTTATCATTTTATATCCTACAACCTCAACATTTTGTTTAGTTGAATAATATGACCTCCTAAATTACCTAATCTGCAAGTACTTTAAATAACATCACCTAAACCTCGAAAAAGTCACAGCATTTCAGGAGATCTACCACGAAATGACGCATTCAAATCTTTGGTCCTGACCGAGAGTTGACCGGTTACTAGACAGATTAAACAACAAATTAAATTTCCATAATCTTTAGTATTGTTGATCTTAATAAATGAAATAATAATTTCTTTTATTTATTAAGGAATAAAAGATTTTAATCCATATTTTGTTCCTAGAAAATGCAATCGTAACTTTCGTGGAGTCTGTCGCAACTTTCGTGGGGACCGAAATTTCAAATTAGATTATCTCAGTAGTTTATGGACCAATTTACATGCCTTAAAGATCGTATTTATTATTTTTACAGCGCCTTAAATGTATTTGAATTTGTTTAAACATAACTCTAAAATGAAAAATCCCCACGAAAGTTACGCGGAAAATCGATTTTGAAGAATTACTCATAGTAAAACTATTGACACTTTAATCATTCAAATTTTATTAGCAGTTTAGCCCACTACGAAAGAATAAACATGCACTCTTAAAACTTAATTTTAAACTTTTCAAACGGCTGAAGCAGAATATTTATTCTGTTACACTTCACTCTATAATTTATGTTATCGTGACTGTATTAAAAATTATGTCTTATGTTTTAGACCCCTACCTGGTAAATCTTCGGGATTCCTGTTTCCCGATTTCCAGTCGCTGCAAAGGATATGGACTCATCCCCTGGTATTGAAATACAACTCTGAGAGATATGAAATTATGCAACAGAAAAAGGTATAGTAGATTGCACTTGTGTGTATAAATAAAATATAATCATATTTTAAATTCACGATTGATTTAACAAGTAACTTAAAGGAATAAAAGCTTTAAGGTTACATGATAATTGACGATTTGTTTCTATTTTCAGAGGGAAAGAGAAGAGGAAGATTCTGAAGGATCATTGGTTGATTTTATTGATGACGATTCTACTCCTGAGGTAAATATGAAATATCATTCCTTAAAGTTGGCCGTAACATTATCATGTTTTTTTAAATAATTACTGTGCGTAATGGCTGTTTGTGTCTGGAATGTGCGGACATAATAGTATCGGCCAATACGAGGGCGGCACTGAAAATTTCGGGAATCAAGGAGGTGACACAACAGTACTATTTAAAAATGTGTTTATTGCTTTTCGAAGTATTCTCCGCGAAATTTGACACATTTTTCCATACGATGGAACCAATCATTGAAGCAACCATTCCATTCGGAAGTTGGGGTCTCCAAAATGACCGTTTTGTAGGCGTCCACGGCTTTTTCAGGTGATGAAAATATCTGACAACGCAATTTATTCTTTATTTTAGGGAAAGTATAGAAATCATTAGGGCTTAAGTCGGGGCTGTACGGCGGATGGTCTAATAATTCTATGTTTTCTTGCTTTAAAAACTCTTTTGTTCTGTGCGCGGTGTGAGAACTCGCATTGTCGTGATGGAGGATGATGCGGCGGTTGCAGTTCTCTTTACGGAGTTCAGAAACGACCTGTGGCAAACAAATGCTAGCATACCATTCTGCATTAACCGTTCTTTGTCCCTCAAGAGGAATAGTCGCAATACGGCCAGTTTTGGAGACAAACGTGGCCACCATTTTTTTTGCAACACTCCGTGAACGAACAATTTTTGTTGGCTTTAACTCATTTTCGAACACCCAAACTCGTGACTGGTTTTTAGTTTCGGGTTCGTACGCATATATCCAAGATTCGTCACCTGATACGATGTTGTATACAGCATTTGAGGATCATGCGTGGAATCTTTCGAGAGTTCTGACGCACCAAGTAACGTGAGCCGCTTTTTGCTCTTCACAGAGCAAATGCGGTATCCATCGGGAAAACAACTTTTTTAAATCTAATTGTTCATGCAATATTATTTGTATTTGACTCATGCCAATGTCTAAAGTTGCCTGAATTTCGCGGTATGTCACATGTCGATCTTCCTCAACCAGCTTACGCACAGCATCAACGTTTTCTTGGGTGACTGCAGTTTTTGGACGACCTTGACGGGGATCATCACTGAGCCTGACACGTCCACGTTGAAATTCAGCAAACCAGCGATAAATTGTGGTTTTGGATGGGGCTTCATCACCAAATGCAGAAATCATCCGATCAACACACTGTTTTTGTGTTAAACCACTTCGAAAGCCATAATAAATCATCGCTCTAGAATTTTCTCGAGTCCATTCCATTTTCTCAACGACTAAACAAGTTTGACAAGACCGAGAATCTTTTTTAAATAAATAAATGGTATTCGATTTTTAAAACCAAGGTGTTTTCAATTAAAAAGATTTTAATATGACAGGAATAGTGGAAGTATTCCATTCCCGATATTTTTAGTGCAGCCTATGTAAGGGAGCATACCCATACTACGTGACCCATTTAGGGGGGGGAGGGGGGTCTTCCAAATACTACGCTCGGTCACACGAGGGGGGGAAGGGGTCTAGAGTTTTGTCACGTAGTCAATTTCGCTGAGGGAAACGTTATACGATTTTTTTTCTCGAAATTTAATACTGGCATTTATTATGGTTATATTTTATAAACAGCAGCCATTAAAAAAACAGGCACTGTTGTCACTTGTCAGGCACTTTGAAGTTTAATGAAGCTGTCAAGCTTGGTGATCATAATATAATCCTACTAATTAAATTATAAAGGCGAAAGTTTGTTTGGATGTATGGATGTATGGATGTTTGTTACTCTTTTACGCAAAAACTACTAAATGGATTTTAATGAAACATCAGAATAACACATAGGCTTTTTAACTGACTTTCAAAATGGGGAAGGTGTTATGTTCGTTTTTTTGTGCTCAACGATTATTGCGCCGTTTGTGAACCGATTGCCAAAATTTTTATTTTGCTGTTTAGGGTATCATCCCAGTTTGGTACTATATTCACAAAATTGGTGATCTTATGAAGGGATCCATAAGTAATTGAGGGAACTCCTCAAAATTTATATGGAAACATATTGTGGTGACTTCGGTTTCATGAGAAGTGTTCTAAGCATATGCTACCAACAAGTAAGATTTTGCACCAAGGTATACCATGGTTCGGAAGGTGCTGAGAGAACTCCTGATTCTTTATAGATACAAGTTTGGGAGTTTCGACTTATTTTAGCAACGGAAAGCATATTATGCTACTATGCAAATTACATTCATCATAAATCATAATCATCTTCATCACTGCACTATCATACCTATTATGACCCTGTTATTTGTGCTTTTCATAGTCTTTTAGATCGAGACTCGAGTTTGTCAAGTGATTTAAAAAAATCTATACTAATATTATAAACCTTAAGTTTGCTTGAACGCACTAATCTCATGAAGTACTGGTCCGATTTTAAAAAATCTTTCAGTGTTAGATTTATCGAGCTACATAGGTCATTTATCGAGGAAGGCCGAGGCGAGGTCTATATATTATGACGCTAAGACTAATAAGACCGAAGAAACAGAGGAAAATGTGGAAAAAACGGTGAAAATTATTAGAAAGAGTCTATCTCACGAACTACTGGAGCAATTTTTATGTTATTTGGCACAGATATAGAGTACACGTAAAGGGACATAATGTATGTTTTTGGGAAATGTACGGTTTCCGTGAAATTCCTAATTTACGTGGGCGAAGCCGCGCGGGACATCTAGTTTACTATATTTGGTGTTCGATTACAATTTGAACTACAGTCGTGACTAAAATAGTGTACCATCGAGGAAATTGATTCCTAGGTAGTTGACAGATCAACGTTATGTAGTCGGATCATGTCAATTCAATGTTTGTCGGTTGGGTTTAACTTTAAACGCGACCAAATTACTTAGGTCCGCCATTTGCCTAGAAATTAATTTCTCTGATTGTCAATACCACGTGAACAATTGATGGGGGGGGGGGGGGGGTGTCGGGGGTGTCAAAAAATCTTAAAAAGTAGGTCACGTAGTATGGGATTCTTCCTAAGACCTATATAATCACAAAACCTTCGAACGCGCTTTATTGGTTCTTTGTCAATGCGCCAATGTGTAATATTATCATAACTTACGTAAATCACAACGCTTCATTGACGTTGCAGCGCCGCAACGCAACGATCCTTTGTGGCTTCTCACTTACTTGCAGCCTATGAATAATAAAAAGTAAGGAATAGTAACTGTGTCAAACATTTTATCCGCGAGTCTACAAAATGTGACCCGAATACATGCATACTTGTATGTATTTGGTACACAATTTTGTGTTTTTATACAAGTGACAATTATTATTATCAACGGCTTTATTTTCTTTTGAATGTTAGTGTTTCGTAGCTATTGTCATATAGCTACGAAATAGTGTGCGAAAAAGAACCAAATTCAAAACAGTTGAAGTATGGGAGTTACGTTTCCTTACTTTTTATTATTCGTAGCTTGCAACATTATACAACGAATTAACTTATATTTTCTTTATTCTAGGAAACATCAAGTGAGGAAACAACAGACGATTCATCAGATATGAGCGATGACAGTCAGAAGAAGAGTAAAAAGAAGAAATCTAAAAAGAAGTCGAAGGGGAAAGGCGGCGCGAGGCGCGGCACTAGAGCTAACCCTAGTGAGTTTCAGTCATTTATGGCTATCTTAGCGGGCACCTAGACCTACAATAATATTAAACAATTTATGAGACAATAAGATTAAAAGGTGGGCGCGTCCAGTATTGACCTAGACGGTCAATTAAATTGTACGCTGTTGCACAATAAAATTGATCATCTAGGCGCCCGCTAAGGGTATAGGTATTTGTTTTAAAGGTTATCACATAGCCAAAATTACTTGTCGGTTCGCGAAATCCCCGCTTGTGCCAAGTCGGGTTAAAGTTAAAAAAAA
The DNA here is from genome assembly GCA_905333045.1 of Lysandra bellargus. NCBI lineage: Eukaryota > Metazoa > Arthropoda > Insecta > Lepidoptera > Lycaenidae > Lysandra > Lysandra bellargus. Next base: position 5,143,758 of record HG995354.1, read on the forward strand.
ATTGTCATAAATTAATTGCGAGAAAAGGGAAACGTAAAATTTAACCCATTTTGGCGCAAGTGTGTCTAAATTAATTCTATCAAAAAGTGAAATGTTTATCTAAATACAATTATTTTTTTCAGTCGACGTTGACGAGGAGGAGCATATACCGGAAGTGGTGGAGACTAAGCAGGACAACCCCACCGAGTGGTGGATCAAGCTGGTGAGCGACGACGAGCTGGACGACATCCGCAATTCGCACAAGCTGGTGCTGCTGTTCGACATACTGCGCCAGTGCGAAGCTATCGGGGACAAGCTGTGAGTATAGCTCGTGTAGACGGAGACTAAGCAGGAAAGAATAAGCTGATAAGCTGTGAACATAGCTTGTTTCTCTGTTTCGAACTTGTGTTGCTGATACCTGATAGGACAGGAACTATAAGTGACAGCATATTATGTAAAAAAAATATCATTAGAAGTTTCGGTTTCGTTACGTGTAGGCACGTTCTTTATCCTGAATTTCAATTAGCGGCTGTCTTCGTTTTGACGTTTGAAACAAAATCTATGACTATTCTGTCTTTTGAAACAAAATATTAAAGTTGCTATTTAAGGATGTATATAACATTTATAAATTCAAAGATTCTGACCTAAATTCGAAATATATAGTAGAACTAGCTGTCCCGGCAAACGTTTCTTTGCCATATTATAAAGTATATCGCAAGTATTATTTTATTGAAGTGACTAAATAAGTATGTCACCATGGCAACGTCTATCGCTATCCCGTGACCCGCGTCGCGCAAACAATGGTCGCCGTCAGTCTCGAGTTGTAATAAATAATAATTTACTATTATTTATTTAATAAATGCACTTATCAATATATAAAGTACCCAGTAGCCGATTCTCAGACCTACTGAATATGCATATAAAATTTGGTTAAAATCAGTAAAGCCGTTTCGGAGGAGTTCGTGGACTAACATTGTGACACGAGAATTTTATATATAAGATAAAACATCCTGCATCGATTGATACCAAAAAATCAATACCTAACCGACAAGTTATGTGAAATAATTCATTTTAAATTTTCCATGAATCATAAGTAATTTTTGCCGGAAGTGTTACAATTTTTGAGAATTCGTTAGAATTGGGAACTTTGTATCAAAGATAAACGGCTAAAAAACTGCTTATCAATTTCTTTGTAAGATTTGCGATGTGATGTGGTGCGATGTGGTGCGATGGTTCACCGGTGATTCTGGGGAAATATTTCAAATTGAAATTTATGAAAACTTTCCTTCGAAACGTAATGGCGATACAGCTGTTAGATTAGACCAAGATTAGACATATTCGTTTCATTTCAATGCGCATGTGCAACTTTCGCGCATGTGCAATAATAGAAATTTGAATCAATTTCTGTCAGATTTTGGCACATGACACTAACAATGACACTTATTTTTAACTTTGCGCATGCGAAACGAACACGACCATTGACGACCGTTGTGTTTACGGTGTTCAAATTACATCTCAATTTTTTTCAATAATAATTAAATATCGAATAATTCCATACAAATCGTTTATAAATAATCATTATAATCAATAATTAGTGTCTGGGTGTCCAATTTTTTACATATTTAGCACTTTCATAATTTAATTGGATGTACTACGGAATTTGACCTTATATACATCCTTAAATACGATATTTTTACAGTTAAGTAGACCCTTTTGCCAATAATTAATAGTTGTTTTAATTATTTTTTAAATTGCGTTTTAAATAGATTTTGGGAATTCCTCCCTAGAACTTCAATACTATAAATTATTTAATTTTTTGACTTATTAATTATATTATTGTTAATTTTCAGATTGGTGTTCTCCCAGTCATTGTACTCTCTGGACCTCATAGAACATTTCCTCGGTAAGGTTGATGAAGCGACACAGGAGGGAAGAGTTGATGAGAAACTGAATGGTTATGTTGGTAAGTTGAAAAGTATATACAAAATATACTAGCTAAAAACCGAGCTTTGCGAGGGCTCGTGCGTTCTACTGACTGATGATAACACATCTACATATAAATAAAAATTACTATGTTAAAACACAAATCAATAGGCGTGATAGTTTTTCCGTAAATTGTACCAGAAAAGTGCTCAGGTCATGGGATATAGTAGTGATTAAAACATGAAAGAAGACTTGACAAGTTACTTGTTATTTGATCGAATTTCTTATTCTATTTTCTGACTGTTGTCTGTATCTTTTTTCCCTATTTATAAATTTGATTAAAGTGTTTACCCTTTATTCGAGCCCTGAGTCATGACTAAAATCTTTGACAAGTACAACTCTTGAAGACTTCTTTTCAAGAGACAAATTAAAAAAAAACTAGCTATATGACCGAGCTTCGCTCGGTTTTCAAAGAATTCAAAAAACACATAAAATGACATTTTATGAAAATGATTCCTATCTAGATCGATTTATCGCCCCGAAACCCCCTATATACTAAATTTCATGAAAATCGTTGGAGCCGATTCCGAGATTCCAATTATATCTTATATATAAAATTCTCGTGTCACAATGTTAGTCTACGAACTCCGAAGTGACTAAATAAGTATGTCACCATGGCAACGTCGATCGCTATCCCGTCGCACAAACAATGGTCGCCGTCAGTCTCAGGTTGTAATAATTTACTATTATTTATTCAACAAATGCACTTATCAATATTTAAAGTACCGATTAGCCGATTCTCAAATCTACTGAATATGCATATAAAATTTGGTAAAAATCAGTAAAGCCGTTTCGGAGGAGTTCGTGGACTAACATTGTGACACGAGAATTTTATATATAAGACAAGAATTGCTCGTATAAAGATATAAAATATATGTTTTATTACGACTACATCCTAATACCAACCCTTTTTGTCGAGTCGAGTAAAATATTCTTTAATGCAGGTTCGTGGTCTCCTGGCGTGGACTACTTCCGTTTGGACGGGTCGACGTCGTGCGAGAACCGCTCCATATGGTGCAAGAACTTCAACAGAGAAGACAATCCGAGAGCCAGGTGAGTTGGGTATTTTCTTTCTTCTTTATAACAGAGTTTATAATTTGTTTTGTACAAAATTGTTGTGTAATAAATAAATAAAAAAGATGTTGCTTGCAACTTCGTTTTCCTATCTCTGTGTTCTCATTTCTGTCTATATCCATAGTCCATACCGATTTTGATTACAACCGGCTATTGGTTTAGGCTAGACAAACAGACATAATGACGGACAGACACACTTTATGATTATAGCTGTAAAGACTTACTTATAATCTGTTTCATTTTTGTTATTAGATAATATTGTTTTGCTACAAGTAAGTTTCTGTGTACAAAAAAATCCTTTTCCCCCAGATTATTCCTGATATCGACGCGCGCGGGCGGTCTCGGCATCAATTTAGTGGCAGCGAACCGTGTTGTCATATTCGACGTGTCATGGAATCCCTCGCACGACGTCCAGAGCATATTCCGAGTTTACCGCTTCGGACAGAAGAAGCCGTGCTATATATACAGGTTCTTGGCTATGGTGAGTGATATAAAGTCTATGCTTCATTTCTATATCCGTTTTTACTTTAATTTCAATTATTTGTAATATTCGCGTGAGCAGTTGAAAAGAATTAGTATTGGTATTAGTATCAATTTAGGGATAAGCCAAAAATTTACGAACGACGAGTTTCCAAGCGAAAATCTAAAGCGATTGTGTAATATCAAGGTAGTGACAGATAAATATTATTCATCACTGTTCCGACACAGCCGTTTCTTGTAATAAACATTGATTGTCGCACGTACAATCAATGTGTTTTTAACTTTAAGTGTCTAAACCACTGACCTCTATTATACAAGTACGCTGGACCGATGATACCCTTTGAAATGACAGCTATTTCTTGTGCCTATTTGAAGCGGAATCAGCGCCCCCATTATGGGGGCTGAGAACTAAATCTGACGTAAAAATTACGTTTGAAAGCCGCCATATTGGCGCTGATAGCAGTAGTGAGAGAACTTGGAACTAATACTAGTGATGACAACTGTTGTTATTGGTTGTGGTTACGTCAGATTTAGTTCTCAGCCCTCATAATGGGGGCGCTGATTCCGCTTCAAATAAGCACAAGAAGCAGGTGGGTATCATCGATCCAGCGTATAGTTCTTGCAATCTACGAGCGCGCGTCGCCCTTAGTTGTGTGAGTGACCATATCTATACACGCGTACATGGCTCGCTCGCTCCTGACTGCTCCGTCAGGTATAGATCAGTTAAGAGGGGGACCTATGACAGAAAAAAGTCAGTTTTCACCCGCGCACTTCATACCCCCCGCACTCGCCCAATGCATTCAAAATGTCATCGCGGCTATTTTGTGTAATTACTCTCGTAATTATTCTCATGTCACAATGTTTGGCGCGAACTGCTCAACCGATTCAATGAAATTTTGCATACATACATTCGTTAGGCTTGAGAATAATTTTTTATCTGCTTTTTGATATAATATATTGATGCTAGAAATAATTTATATGGCAAACTGACGTTTGCTGGGTCATCTAGTCAAATTATAATATTATGAATATAAAATTCTCGGGTCACAGTGTTTGTGCGCGAAGTCATCCAAAACGGTTCAACCGATTATATTGCTATGTATTCGTTAGGCCTGACAATAGATTTTTATTTACTTTTTATATTGATATAAAGAAAATCAAATGGCAAAACATTTTATTATCAATCTTCCAAACTCGTGAAAAAACAACCTTTAAAATTTTCCAGATTGCAATACTGGAATACATTTCAAAGATTTTCTAGTAAGTTAGAACAAAAGATTACTTACTTGAAATTACAAAGAACATGGGGCCTTTGAAATCTGGGAATTGACTGGGACCAATAATTTTTAAAACAAAAAAAAAATAAATACAGTAGGATGAAACCCATTAGAAAAGGAGAATATTATAAAAACTTCGCAATGCGATGAATCACTCAAAGACGAAAATAATGACTAATAGCAAAAAACGTAAGGTTGAGGTAGACGGTAAAGAAATACAATATGTCGACGAGTATATCTACTTCGGCCAGCTAGTCTCTTTTGAAAATAGACAGGGTAAAGAAGTCGACCGACGTATAGAAAACGCCTGAAGGAGCTACTGGTCCATGAAGATGCTGATGAAGGGAGATCTACCAATCTCCCTGAAACGCAGACTCTTCGACATGTGTATTCTGCCCGTCCTAACCTACAGCGCACAGACTGGTCATTGACTGAGTCGCAACGGTTCCATCTCGGGGCGTGCCAAAGAGCGATGGAGCGCAGCATTTTGGGAGTAAGATTAACAGATAGGACAAGGAATAGCTCAATGCGCTCCAAAACTGGTATAACAGACATAGGCGTAAGGGCTGCCAAACTGAAATGGGATTGGGCGGGACATGTTAGCCGCATGCATCCTGACCGCTGGGCAAAGATCACCACAGACTCGTGGTCGACCTCTAAAAAGATGGCGATATGAACTTGACACATACAAACCAGGTTGGCCGACGGTGGCGATGGATCGAGACCAATGGAAGGACTTGGGGGAGGCCTTTGCCCAGCAGTGGGACAGCATAGGCTCTTAAAAAAATATGTAGTATACTATGTACTCTTCTAAATCATTTCATATATGTGCCGTCACTTTTGTCCATGCTCTTATTATTATTTATTATCAAGCGCATCACTGTTTTTTAATCTTATCATTTCAAGACCGTAGCGTTGCGAAGAAATTTATTCGATATTTCCATAGTATCGAGTACGACATCCATTGAAACCAAATCGATTTTCAAATCGTTGTCATACACTAGTTTTTGTCAAAACTATATCGATTTTAAGCCGATTTATTTTTTCAATCTCTATTGCCGCGGCCGCTGATTCATCTATCGTCACGGAGCTTCGTGCTATGAGACGATACCATTGGACGATACACGCAGATCGTCCAATGGTATCGTCTCAAGCACGAAGCACTACGCATGTGCGGCCGCAACATATGGGTTTGACAAATTATTTGTCATAATAATATTATCATATTTGTAAACAAATAATACATATTTTATATTAAATTAAAAAGCCTTCTACAATTGTTCATCGGCTCCCGTTTTCTAATGTAAAGGTTGCTTTTAGTGTGTTTATTGAATTTTTGTTTGTTTCCCATGGTTTCGATTAAATATTTTCTCAATCCGGAGTAAAGGCAAAGGAAGTACGTCCTCTCCTCAGGCGCGCGCGAACGCGACTGTTGGCGACTGAGAGGTGAGACAAATCTAGCGGTGAAGCGCGCAGGTGGTTTTTCTTAAATATCTTAAAAAATATTGAGAATATTAAAAATCCGCTAGGTCGAACCCTCGGTGATAGAATTTTATGTGATGAATATTTTTAATATTAGCTCAGCTTACTGCATGGTTTTGGCAATACAGGAAAAAAATCGTCAAAGTTAGATGCATCTTTGTGATTTTTTTCTATCGAGAAAATTTTACGATATCGTGTTTATGCTCAGATTGAATTCTTGGAAATATAATGTAGTATTTATGTTTAGAAGATTAAACAATTCGTGGCTTATTATCAATACAAAAATGATTTATAAAATCGACAATTTTGGGTTAGTCGCCTTCTTAACTAAAGCTGGCACGTTCACAGTGCTCACACTTATGCAATTTCACTATACAGTATGTTTAAAAATATAATATGTTTGCATCATGATAAAAATTATCGTATAATCTGCGTACGATAATAATATGCTATCGTACATTGGTACATACGCACAAAATTATCGTATGTGTACGATAATTATCGTACAGTTCCGAACGCTGGCCGCGCGCCCATCACACGATACCGATTTGCAACATCACGCTGTATTTATAAACAGTAGCATAAGAAAAACAATAACTGTCCCCTTCACGCTCATAAGATAGGCCGCGCGCGAGAGAGACGGGCAGACTTTTTATGATGCGTATGCAGTACGACTTCACGCCACGCGCTTATTCACAGACACTACACAAGCGCAATGTTTAAATGTGTTGATCGTGCCAGCTCTTGTTAACTGACCTGTACGCACACTAACGAAAATGTCTATTCACATTTCCAACTACAAATAAAGGCTACGCGCACTCGTAGATTGCAAGAACCTATACTTGTATAATAGAGATCAGTGGTCTAAACTCTAAACACACTAGGCCGAAAATTCGCGGCCGAAGTTTGGCATGATTACGTCTGCACTGTATTTTAAATTGCTGATGAGTGATGACACACCATGCCGAAATTACGTCGCCTTTGCGTATGCGTAGCGCATTGCACTTTGCAGGCGTAGAGATATACTACGATAACATGGTGCGCCCCTCCAAATGACTGTTTCAATGTGTGTAGTCACATCCTTATTAAAGAGTTTGTATGTAGTAAGTATTCAACCAATCACAGTACACGTAATATTTCACTTAAGAGCCCGGGTTACCCTCGAAATTCTCATACATACGTAATACCAAAATCATTTTGTCATACGAAAATATTTAACATGTTTGAGTTATTTTTCAGCTTAAAATAGTAATTACCTAGGTTTCTGTACAAAAATTTATTTCAAAATATTTAAACACCAAAAAAAATTTTTTTGTGTATAATTTTTTTTTACTAAGTTTACTACTAAATATTTAAACACTAAAAAATAGAGTAAAACACTAAAAAATATATACATAAATATTAAATTTACTACAAAACATTTCAACTCTAAAAAATATTTTTTAGTATTTAAATATTTTGTAGTAAATTTACTATTTATTTATATATTTTTTAGTGTTTTACTCTATTTTTTAGTGTTCAAATATTTAGTAGTAAATTTAGTAAAAAAAAATTATGCACAAAAAATTTTTTTTAGTGTTTAAATATTTTGAAGTTAATTTTTGTTCAGGAACCTAGGTAATTACTATTTTAAGCTGAAAAATAACTCAAACATGTTAAATATTTTCGTATAACAAAATGATTTTGGTATTACGTATGTATGAGAATTTCGAGGGTAACCCGGGCTCTTAATGTCACTTGTTACCAAGATTTGTTGGTCAACTAATCATAACTACCGCGCAAGACAACGCACTTCAAACGTTTTGACAACGCACTTCAAAAGTTTTGAATTTTGGAGGGGCGCGCTATGTTATCGTAGTTGATCTCTAATCATGCCGAAGTCTAGATTTAGATTATTAGTAATCTTATTCAAACTCTAAATAATTCCTCTACGACTACTTTATTAAACAAACACACATTTCAGGGCACGATGGAGGAAAAAATCTACGAGCGGCAAGTTACAAAGCAGGCGATATCGAAACGCGTTATAGACGAACAACAAATAGACAGACACTACGCCGAAAACGACTTGGCGGAGTTATACAAGTTTGAGCCGAAACCACCGGCACCGCGTGAGCTGCCGCCGTTGCCTAAAGACCGTCTGTTCGCTGAGATGCTGAGGGAGCATGAGGCTCAGGTATACACAGAGTACAGACCTACGAATAATAAAAACTAAGGAAAAGTAACTCCCATACTTCAACCGTTTTGAATTTGGATCCTTTTTCCACTTTCACTAACACACACACATCAAACATAATATTATATATATTATATTTACACAAAATAATAATAAATTTGACTTTTTTAAATTAACCTGTAGTAAATCTGTCTTCCAATCTTAATTATTAAATTTTCGAGCTTTTCATAACGCGAATGGCTGCTTTAAACTACTTCTCAACTCTCTACTGCTGATGACTCGCTCCTTGTCTTAACGCAATTTAAGCGGCTTTTTAACTCTCTACTGTTATGTTATTTACAGATCTACAAGTATCACGAGCACGATTCGCTCCTGGAAAATAAGGAGGAGGAAACGCTCTCGGAGGAGGAGCGTAAGGCGGCGTGGGAGGACTTTGAAAACGAGAAGACACGCCCACCGCCCCAACCCTTCGCCGGGTACATGCATAACGGCATGAGTGAGTACTACCCTACGAATAATAAAAACTAAGGAATAGTAATTGTGTCAAAAATGTTGTCCACGACTCTACAAAATGTGACCCGAATACATGCATACTTTATGCATGTATTTGGTACATAATTTTATGTTAATATAGAAGTGTAAATATTTTAGTGTGCGAAAAGGAACCAAATTCAAAACGGTTGAAGTATGGGAGTTACCTTTCCTTAGTTTTTATTATTCGTAGGTACTGCCAGTATCTATATAATACATGGTGTAACAAAAACAAGTGATAATACTTTAGGGTGTGTACGTGTTCCCTGTAGAGAGTTCACTGTGAAAGTAGCAGCGCTGAAAGACCAAAAATTTTTTTCATTTTTGTATGGGCAAGGGCCCGAGCGTCGCGAGATTCCCCATACAAAAGTGAAAAAAAAATTTGGTCTTTCAGCGCTGCCACTTTCACAGTGAACTCTCTACAGGGAACACGTACACACCCTAAAGTATTATCACTTGTTTTTGTTACACCCTGTATACACATAGCAACATAATAGCTCCGCATCGTAATAATTCGGTGTCGGTGTACTTTTGAAGACGTGAATGGCAGGTGGTAAACCGGTGGTAGGCCTCATGTAGACGTTCTAAAAGTGTTAACTTTGTTAACCTATTTAGAAATAAATATCTTGATTTTGAAGGACCAGATAAGTAACAGTAAAAATGCTGTTTTTTGCATAATTGCAGGCTTGAGGGCCGGAAAAAGGATTTGAATAAAAAACTGTGCATTTAATGTGTAGCCAGAATAGATATATTAGCCAGGTGATGAAGTAGATATGTCACAAGGTTTGTTCAAATTATAAGGAATAAAATGAGTAATTGTCCTTATGTTATAAAACGTTAGTTACGTGGTTCTTTCACTCACGTCGTCATTTATGGTCCCTAAATGTCTGTACAATACAGAAGAGCACTTTCTCTTCTTCCCACGGAACCTATGGAGTCATGAACCCAATAAAAAAAAATAGTATTCACTATTTTAAACATTGTCTTTTCAAAGTGGCTTGACAAACAAGGAAGAAACGTTGTATAACTTGTAACGCCTGTATACAGTGTAAATATTTATATTACAAATACATATCCAGGTTCAACTATATTTTAATTTTTACAGTGCCCGGCCTGCTGCAGCAGCAGCAACTGGCGTACGCGACCGTCGCCGCCATGCTTAAGAAGGACATGCCCAATATCAACGACAACCAAATTCGGGACATGCTGCCCATGATATACCAAGCGAACCCTGGGGTGAGTACCATATAATATGGTTTTTACGCTACTAACAGAAAAGCTGATTAAGGGTGCGTTTCCACTGAAGCGGAGTGGAGCGGAGCTTAGCGGTGCCCGAATTGACCAATCGTGCTATTCCAGTGGAATGACAGCGAAGCGGAGCGAAGATTTCGAGTATGGTGATCGGTCAATTCGGCACCGCTAAGCTCCGCTCCGCGTCAGTGGAAACGCGGCCTTATGAGCAGCTACCCTAGCATACCGTCAGCGGACAAACGAAAAAATCTAAATTTTGAGAGTTTTACTGGAAAAAACACTGGAGAAAAAGTTTCTTTCGTATCTCGATTTCTTCCGCTTTTGAAAATCTATATGTCAAGCATGACGACCATTTTTATCCGCTTTTGACATTTAGTTTCTTGATTCTTTTTTTATTTTTTATTATGGCACTTCGGCTATAAAACCATGGCCAGTGTCGAGTAAATGGTGGCAAATTCAAAAAATCAACGTGTAGCAACCTTGTCTATAGCCGGAATTATAGTTTTGATCTACGAAATACGAATAATAGAAACTCAATTAGAAACTAAGGAACTTTATTATTCGTAGTTCGTAGATCAAACCTAAAATTCCGGCTATATACAAGGTTGCTACACGTCGATTTTTTTAATTTGCCGCCATTTACTCGACACTGACCATGGTTTTATAGCTGAAGTGCCATAATAAAATAAAAAAAGAATCAAGAAACTAAATGTCCAAAAAAAAAATACCGTTGCTATAATGGTTGCTATGGAAAGAGTTTCTTGTCTTTGTCCACTGAAACTCGAGTGCTCGGGAAAAAGATATGTAGACATGGGAAAGAAACTGCCATTACTTTCTTCCGAAGAATCGACTGGGCAACGCCGTGCTAGCTATGCTGGTGGTGGGCCAACGTCATTTGGTCGCTTTACATCAAATCCAGCTGACAGCTCATGACCGTCATTGAATTTACATTTTCTATTTTTATTTTATGAAAGATTCGCACCACGTCAGTCCGGCCCCGTGCTAAGTACCCAAAGGATATAACCGGTAACCCGAATAAATGACGTACATGAAAAAAATGTATTAACCCATCAATCCCCAAGCGGCAGCCTGGTGCCGCATAACAATTGAATATCTATTGTGTCTGCGATTCCCACGATCAAGGCATTAAAAAGCCTTATTTTTAAAACGAAGCCACACTGCTCTGCGTTATATATTTGATAATAATCCAAATAGTTCTTATTACATACAATAAGGCATGTATTTAACGCGGCGACAAATTGTTACCATTCCGGGTCTTAAAAAAAAATGAAAATGGATAGTAAATAAACAACTTTGGCGACTAATTTGAGGTAGCATTTTAACTAGAAAGCGGCGGCTTTTTAATGTGTTTTGAGGTTTCATTTAAATTTTATCTGGCAGTGATTTTCTTTTGTGGCAACTGAATTTCTTCTAAGGCGACAAATTATTGGCGGATAAAAATGTTAAAATAGGCTTTAATAAATTCTAAAATGGGGTTGTCTATAAACTTGACCAAGGTCTGAAATAAATACAAACAAGATCTCATAAAAACTTATTTTGGCTACAATTTTAGGGATATAAATAAACTAAATTGTGACATGCAAAAAAACTATTCTTGGTCTATTTAATTTTTTCTTGACTATCTTAAGTGTAACAAAAGGGAGTGAAAAAATTATGTATCGAACGGAAAACTAATCTAAGTCAATCAAAATCGATTAATTTAAAAAGTTTTGAATTAACAAAATTCACTACAAATAAAAACTACTGTCTTCTTCGTCTTCTTTTTCTTATGACGGCACTACTTTGACGTTTTATTTTTCTATGACAATTAAGCCTTCGGCTTAGGAATTGCACTCTAGAGGTTCAACCTCAGATCTTTAGATCCATCATCAGTCATACCTAGAGACCAATGACCCTCAATATTGCACAACTAGCTTCAGTTATAATTATTATCAGTTGACGGGTATGACCTATTTCTGGGTGTTGTGGTCTAAGTTCCAACCTAACCTAACCTACTTTTGGACTTTCTGGATTGTGTTTGTTTTTGTTTTAGCGGGGGGCTGCGCCCCCCGAGCCCCCCCGTCCCCCCCGCTTCGGTATCCGTGGCTAAGTAGTTAAGTAAAAAAAGTTTTAGCAACCCCGTGACGTTCCATTGCATTCGTCCGCCGCTTGTTATTGGCTGAAACGCGCTCAACCCCCCGCTCCGCAGCCCTCGCACTGCTCAGACACGAGCGCATTTGCCGCCTTTTTCAAGAATTTACGAATCTGCAAACAATATTCTAATATCCAAATACGTTATTATAATACCCATTTTCAGATTTAAAGCCACCTAATAATCGCTGCCAAATGTGTATTTTTATAATTTTATAATGAAAGCCAATAGTTGCCAGTGAAGAATGTTTGATATCCCCTCGGAAAAATTAGTCGCCACATTAGGTTTTACAATACCTTATCCAGTTTTACACTGATCCCGCTTGATATATTTGATACCTTACAGTAGCAGCCGTTTTTTAGTTTTTCTTTTGATCCTAGCCTTTTGTTGCTTGTATAGTTTAATAGTTGCTAAGATATTCAATCACTGCAAAGTTAGTTTTTTTGTGACTTAATAGAAAGTCGCCTAAAAAAGATATTAGTTGCCGTGTTATTTATTTGCCTTACTATAATGTTATTCAATATTAGTCTTTAGATAAATGTAAGAATTGAAGTGACAAAATTATTTGTTCAGATGTTCGGTGGATATGATTACGGCGTAAGTTTTTAAAGATAGAATATCAATAGGTTTATCTATAGCAAACATAGCAATCAGCATGGTAATATATTATTTTACCTTATAACCTATTAGTGCGCAAACCTAGCTTTTAATGTTGCACAGACCTCTGATTAATATAAAATGAATTCAATATACCCGATGTTGAATTACCATAAAATATAGTTTGTATATTTCAGAACCACCAATTTCTGTTTCTTTTACCATTGAAAATTGTGTAGTCTATGTTTTGTTAGCAACGGCATGTTTAATTTATTTTTATGCAAAACGTTTTAAAGATTATAAACAATATTGTTCTCTCAACTATTTATAAAACGGCAGTAAAAAAGTAAAATGGATTCACAATGCTTTTGCACTGGTATTTATTATCAAGTTACATATTGTTTGCATGTTATAATATTACAGGCACAACTAAATATGTAGATCATTTATTTTCGTTTATTTAGCATGGAACTTATTATTTCGGTACACTTTACGTCAATAGAGATTTATATTATGATGCATAGGAGAAACCAAATAGATATTGCTTATGACCTGCCAATTATAGTATATATAGTATATAAATACTTTTTATTTCCAGCTACTGCAGAAGATGAGTGAAATCTACAAATACGCGCCTAACATGATGGGCCAAGGGATGATGAATCCGATGTTGAATGCAGGTACAAAATGTAATACCTTTTTAACCGACTTCCAAAAAGGAGGAGGTTATACGTTCGTCTGTTTATATATTTTTTTTGTATGTTCAACCGTTATGGTTGAACATACAAAAAAAAAATTGGCGTCTTCAGACTTCGCCTAAACCTCAACTATTTCTGTACTCAATCTTCATGCTTTTGAAGTCGGTACCAGCTAACCTTAGCGTAATTGCTATGTCAAGGATCTCAGAACTTTTCCGGGCTGGTACCGACTTCAAAAGTACGAAGATTGAGTACAGAAATAGTTGAGGTTAAGGCGAAGTCTGAAGACGCCACTATAATAAGGAATAAGAATTATTTGATTCTTTTTAGATTAAGAATAAGTATTACTTTTGTTTTTATCTTGGAAGTCGGTTTTAATTTTTTGTTAAAAAATAATCTTTATATTTCTTCCGAATTTATAACTTTTTTCTTTCTTTCGAAAGATAGAGTGTTTGATAGTGAAAGATACACTAAAAGAAGTGATGTTGTAGAATTATGTTCTTTACTAGCTGTTGCCCGCGACTTCGTCCGCGTGGACTATAGTTTATAGTTGTTCCCGTAAAGAAACCTATGTCCTTTTACGTGGTCTATTCTTCAAACTCAAACTCAAAAAACAATGCAAATATTTTCTGAAAGTCTACATGATGCCTACCACCGGTTCGGGAACTAACCCGGCGAGAAGAACCGGCGTAAGAAACTCGCAGGGGGCCCACTTTATTTACCAAAAAAAGTGAGAAAAAAATTCATGTATGCCAAATAACATAAGAATTGCTCCAGTAGTTTCTTAAGATAATAAGCAAATTTAAATAATTTCCTCCGTTTTTTTCCACATTTTCCTCTATTTCTTTGCTCCTATAAGTCCTAGCGTGATAAAATATAGCCTATAGCCTTCCTCGATAAATGGGCTATATAACACTGAAAGAATTTTTCAAATCGGACTAGTAGTTCCTGAGATTAGCGCGTTCAAATAAGCGCTTTCAAATAATTTCCTCCATTTTTTCCACACTTTCCTCTATTTCTTCGTCCCTGTTAATTTTAGCGTGATAAAATATAGCCTATAGCCTTTCTCGATACATGGGCTATCTAAAACCGAAATAATTTTTCAAATCGGACCAGTAGTTCCTGAGATTAGCGCGTTCAAATAAGCCCTTTCAAATAATTTCCCCCGTTTTTTCTACACTTTCCTCTATTTCTTCGCTCCTATTAGTCTTATCGTGATAAAATATAGCCTATAGCCTTCCTCGATAAATAGGCTATCTAACACTGAAAGATTTTTTCAAATCGGACCAGTAGTTCCTGCGATTAGCGCGTTCAAATAAGCCCTTTCACATAATTTCCCCCGGTTTTTCCACATTTTCCTCTATTTATTCGCTCCTATTAGTCTTAACGTGATAAAATATAGCCTATAGCCTTCCTCGATAAATGGGCTATCTAACACTGAAAGAATTTTTCAAATCGGACCAGTAGTTCCAGAGATTAGCGCGTTCAAACAAATAAACTCTTCCGCCTTATAATATTACTCCGACCGAACTTTCGGTTTCGGCCAGTTTCGGCCAAAAAATCCAGTTTCGACCTTAGTTTCGGTTTCTACCTAGTTAGTACCTTAGTTCGTGTGTCGTTCGGTAAACTCATGCTTGCTCGCCGGCGAGACCCCGTCTCATCTCGCCACCGTCCATATTTTAATCGTGTTTTGAGGTTATGTTTTGCAAATTACTGCCGAAATACTAACGGCCGTATGAATAAAAACTTAGTTTTTACTATGTAAAAAAGTAGTTAAAACCCTCGCTAAGTTTTTATTCATACGGCCGTTAGTATTTATTTTGTTTTTCTTAGTACTTCGTTCTTTCGAACATGAGAGGTTTGAATTTTATTTCTAAACGACAAACGCACGTTGGTGAATTACGTGCTATGTTTTTATTTTAACAATGTTTCCCAAACAAAGTATTAAGTAAATAAAATAAATTGCTTAAATTGTGTGTGAACTTTGTTTACTACTGAAATAATTTTATTTGACTATGAGATAAAGCTTGCGAGATTCGTCTAGTCAATCATGTCGCCACATTCTTTTCCTTTTACCACGCGTATTATTTATATTTAAAATAATTAACCTTTAACTATGGACGCGCAGTCTAACAGACCGTTCCTACTCTGCTAGAATCGTATCTACCCCACTTCCGTTCATTGCTTTGTCGGCTTGGGTAATGACTTAATGAGTTATGACACAAGCCGACAAAAATATTTTTATTGTGCCTGTTACTTCATGACTATTATCCGATTATTTGCATTGAAAATTATCCAGAAACAAAAAAAAAGAATGTATACTTTTATAGTCTAGCTTTAGGCGAAGATAAATACACATTTAAGATTTTAAAAATTCTCAGAGAGGCTCGTCGTGACCAAGATAAAGCGGTTTGGGGATATTAGAGGTGGAATGGGAAGTTTGCCGCTGACACTTTTTGTGCGTGTTTAATTTTTAGAGAAATGATGAGTTTTTTGTGTACTTTAAAGCGTAAAAATATCTTCAAAAATTTGTAAAATGTACGTAAAAAGTTTTTGCTGTAATTGCGGAAAATTTATTAAAGTAATAGCGAAAATATTACTTGCACCGACAAACAAAGGATTTATCAAGCCATTGAAACAAATTTTAAACTTCCAATTAGAATAAATATATATATATATATATATATATATATATATTAATTGGAATATAAAATTTGTTTCAATGTCTCACGTACTTATGAAAGAGGCATGCTACAAGCTATCACCTAAATACAAAAATATCAAATTTTAAACGTAATTTATATATTTTTTCCTTTTAATCCTGTTTTTAGTTGTGTTAAATTGCAAGTTTAATAAGTAATTTCGTTTTGAACTTCGACCGCGGTCTGCGAGACTGTATGTCCGTGTGGGAAATACAAAGAATATGACTGCAATTGATTGTTTTTTAATAGTAAATGTCTTGAAATAAATTCTGCTTATGTTTTTAAGATTACCCTTCGTTGTAATACATTAAAACTTGGAATCATATAAAAAAAAAAACGGAATATGATACTGAAAAGTTTCTAGGAAACATATTCGAGTCTAAGATTAATAATATTTATTTTAAAAAATGTCATAAAAAGTAAAAAAATCTAATTTGGCACTTTTTATTATGTGTTAACAAATGTTACAGAACAGTAATTTTCAGTAAATAAGTGTAATTTTGAATGTTTTTCCAAGTTTCGGTTTCGGTTTCGGCCGAAACTGAGAGCAAGGCCGAAAGTTCGGTTTCGGTTTCGGCTGAAAAATGAGTTTCGGTCGGACACTAAGGCCCGTATAAATAGTCAGTACTTAAGATGCGACCCGGTCTCAAGACGCGGTTCGGGTCTATGATTGGTCCAAATTTTGACAGCCAACCAATCACAGAGCCTGAACCGTGTCTTGAGACCGAGATGCATCTTGAGTACTGGCTATTTATACGGGCCTTCATATTAGTATAGATTACCATTCCTTTAATCGCTCTCAGAGCGCACATTAGTGTTAAGCTAATTTCCTCGTGTATGCATATTGGCAATACGTCTTGTAAATTACAATAGATACTGTGATGTTATTATATGGATTTCACATCATACCTTTTGAAAAATCTAAAAACTACCCCGCGTTTATGAGCTAATTCCCGTGACACTAAACGCAACTACTAAAATTCTTTGCTTTAATTTGCAATCAGTCTCTTGACGATAAGTAAATGTGTCATGTCATGGTTTGTCATTCATTTAGGTCTCTCCTCACCAGTGCGCCTAGCATGCGCATAACGAGAAAATTTTGTCTACATGTTTTCTCGATGTTTGATGGTTTGTCTCTTCATCTATATTGACCCTAACATGATATACATTATTTCTCGTGTAGATCTGTCGTCAAAATCTATCGACATAATGTCAAAAAATGATTTTGATTTTATGTCGATATCATCAATATAACTACACTCGAGAGTGAGATATCTCGTTGTACGCGCAATGCGCATGCTTGACGCACAGGAGACTTCCTTCAGTTTTACCAGCATTGATATTACTAATATGTCGTCTTTTCGTCAGCGAGCGGCGGTGCTATGGGCATGGGCGGCAGCAGCAGCCTCCAGTACGACCCGCCGTGGCAGCGACAGCAGCAGCAGCAGCAGCAAATACGTTTACAGCAGATGCTGCAGCAGCAACATCAGAGTGTGAGTACAGCCGACCGAGTGTCAGTAGAAATGTGTTTAGTGAACTAATTGTTCCGTATACTACGACCAAAAAAAATTGCACAATTATTTGTGTGTGTGCAGTGTACAGGGTGCAATTAAACCTTCCGGCTAAATTTGGATATATTGATAATTACTTATGTTCAACGATGACTCCGCCGTTTTTGAACCAATTTTAAAAATTTTGCCGTCTCCTACTTACTAAACCCCCTCCACTCTCTTCCTAAAAGTGTTATTTTTCACGAAACGGTGTCGCGTCCTTAGTGCTGAGTTTTAATTATCCTTCTTAAAAACTAACTAAGTTATCCTACTAATCCTACTAATATTATAAAGGCGAAAGTATGTGAGTTTGTATGTTTGTTACTTCTTCACGCTTAAACGGCCGAAGCGATTTCGACAAAATTTTACAAGGAGGTAGCTGACATCCTGGATTAACACAGGCTACATTTTTAACCGACTTCCGTAACGTAGAAGGTGTTATGTTCATTTTTTTAATTACTTATATTCAACGATGACTCCGCCTTTTTTGAACCAATTTTCAAAATTTTGCTGTCTCCTACTTACTAAACCCCCTCCACTCTCTTCCTGAAAGTGTTGTTTTTCGCGAAACGGTGTCGCGTCCTTAGTGCTGAGTTTTAATTCTCCTTCTTAGAAACAAAGTAAGTTATTATTTATAAAAGTGAATTTATTCTAACCTAAACTAAACATACACTAACATACAGATTAATATCGAGTGTCATTTGATTCATCGTCCCGTCTCCTATTTGGGGGGGCTGTGCCTCCAAGCCCCCTCTCCTAGAAGTGTTACATAAAACAAAATTCGATTTTCAAAATTTTGCCGTCTCCTACTCCCCCCAAACCCCCCCATCCCCATATTGGTAGTGTTGCTTTTAACGAAACAGTGTAGTGTCATTAGTACTGAGTCTTAATTCTCCTTTTGGAAACAAACTAAGTTATTTATTATAAAAAAGAATTTATTCGACCCTAAACATACAGATTTCGAGTGTCATTTGATTAATTTTCGTCCCATCTTCTACCAAATCCTAGGAGTGCTGCTTATCACAAAACAGTGTCTTCTATCAAACTTCCATCTCTCAGTCATCAAAATGGAAGTTTCCGATGATCAAACTCAATTTATTTTGTCTTTAATACTATTACAACTCAATTTAGTTTACCTAATCACACCTAATTAATCGCGGGTAACACCGCAGGGCACAGCTAGTTAAGTAATATATTTTTTTAGAAATGAATCGATGTTCTAACTGATTTTTGTATTATTTCCTTCGATCACTAATATACATTATTTCACTTTATACGTAGCGAAGCACGTACCGGGCCGCTAGTATACCATATATATAACAATAAGTATATACTTTTGTGTCATGTCGTTACAACTTTTTCCGTCTAGCCCCCTTTCGCAACGCGCGATGAGGAAATTCGTTTCAACAATTTCTAAAACAGTGTTGCAGTGGCTGATGTTTCTGTTAGTGATGAATATAAGTTATGTTAGTGATGATATAAGTTATGTTAGTGATGATATATATAAGTTATGTTAGTGATGAAGTTCTACGCTGGCGGGCTAAACGGTCCAGAGCGTCGCTCTTGACTTGGAGGTCGTGGGTTCGATTCCGGCGTTGGAAATATGTTATTTTATTTCCAAGTTTGGGTATGACGATGCAGGCTGATCACATGATTGTCTGACAAGTAAGATGATCCATGCGTCGTCGGATAGGCATGTAAAAGTCGGTCCTGCTCCTGATCTCTCGCCAGTCGTGTCGATCTACCGTCCCACTGGGTTATGAGAGTTAGGGAATATGGAGTGCTTTTGTGTACTGCGCACACACTTGGGCACTATAAAAATTACTAATAGCCACCGTCACTTATTATAATATTAGTGTAATATCCGGGAGTATTATTATTTACTATTATTATGATTCCAGTTGAACGCTAAGTTCTATGCTGGCGGCCTAGGCAGTCGGGACCCCGTGGCGATGGCGCTGCAGCAGCAGCGGGCGCGCGAGATGATGCTCGGCGAACGTGCGGGAGCGGGCAGACCGCGGGGCCGGCCCCCCGCGCGACCCCCGCCCACCGGCGACGTGGTTAATCTGGACTCGGACTAGACTGGTAAGTACTACGATTATAGTATTAAAGATAAGAAAATATACGGCTCATTCAATGAGAGCTCATTCATGTGGAGCACATAGCTAATCTTGATTTCGCTAATTATTTTTTTGTTGTTTGTTAATGTCAGAGTAAAACTATGAAAGTAAAAGTTTTTTTAACAACTCCTTCTATGGGGTCTGTTTTCTTTATTTAATACTTCAGTCGGAATTTCCAGGAATTGCTATTGTATTCTATTGTTGTCGCGATCACCGGTGCTCGCGCGGGGCCTGAAGGATTAATTGTTACATTTTATATTACGTTTCTTAAGTTTTATTTGCTAGCAATTTTCTGCTTTACATTTATGTTTTTTTTACCTTTCCTTGCCAACTTGTGTTGCTATTATTTTATTGTCAAGAATATATATTACTTATAATATTGTTACAGATTTTCAAGCTTCAACATTGCAACGTGAACCAATGTATATTCAGGAAAATAGGGTGCTATGTTATAAGCGAGATGGCTTATACGGTACATCTTAGCACACAATGGACTCGGCCGGATTGCTTTTCTGATCATCTCACTCGGACACCACATATCATGAATCTCATTTCTCATCGTGGCAGGGCCCGCCAGGTTTTTGTTAGTACAGTCACAATCACATATCAAAGGATCTGAATTGATTGAGTGGCTACAACTTTTCCGCACAAGTGTACACAAATATATGAAAGTTTCACAAGGACGTTATAAAAGTATGTGCTTAATATTCGATACATTAGAAAATATGGAGCTAACACAAGCATGCATAGAATTATTACCGATGATAGAAATTGTAAATAAAGTATATATTTATAAAAGAGGACTTCAAATTTTGTTTTAATTATTATCTAACCATTATATTTTATACAAAATTGTCGCTTGTGTTAATTCCTTTCTTATATTTAATCTTTTTGTGTGAATGTAAAGAGCAAAAGTGAACAATTATTGTTGGTATTTCTGGATGTGTGACAATTTTAACTATATCTCTCAGTACAGGAACTTAGGTGTAAGTGTCATTAGCGCTAGAATATAAGGGTCAGTCACACCTGGTGGCGATGCGACGCTTTTTGAAAATACTGTATTGTGGCAAAACATTTGCGAGCGCTGCGCCGCGCAGTGCTTGCATATTACAGCTAACGATTATCGCGTTGTCTTGGTGTGACTGAGCCTAATCATCATTAACAATTTCATTGTGAGACTCTTGATAGATTGTTTACCCGAGCAATTTATTATTTCCACATGAAAATGGCCTTGTGTTTAATATTCAACTACAAGAATACGATTTGAGTTTGGACTTTTGTCAATGCTAACTGTGAAGTGAACTATTAGAATTTTTCTAGCATCGACTACACACCTAGTTTAACAAATAAATTTAAAGATTTTATGCCACATTAAATTGTAGCTAATTTCTTTACAGCAAGTAGTGACACAAAAACTTTGGCTTAAGGTAATTCCAGGATAAAGTAAGTAAAGAGTCGAAAAAGTTAATATTTATTTGGCATGGTAAATTTTCTATTGACTGTCTAAATCCAATTAATGCTTTGTTAGAAAAAGTACATGTGCATAATCAATGGTCTTGGAATTCGGGAAAAAAGTTATCTGGCACCAGATTTTTAAAATGTTCCTATGTATTGAAAAAAGCATCCCTGCTTAAAAAAGTGTGTGATTTTAGTTACACATCACTTGCGTATATTGTGTAAACTATTTACCACATCATTTTCATCAACAAATGAAACAAGTTTATTTGTTTGTACAAAAATATAATTTGCTGTGACATTAAAATATGATTAAAATTAATTTGGCACGTAAAATAAGGTATTATTATAAAGTAAGCATATTATGAACAGTTGGGGCTGAGAGATTTCTGATGATATAGGTCAAAAGGAATATACATTTGAATGTGCAAGAGTTAACCACACTAGATGTTGCCCTGACTGTAAATAGTTTATTTTATTAGCAGCCCATATTTCAGTCTGAATTTTGAAATTAAACTTCGGAACGTGTCGGCCATTCCAAATTTATTGTTTGTGTTGTGACTTATTTATGTTACATCTTGTAATGGTGTAAGTTTTGTGTTGCCCAGTGTTTTGTACTATTTATTAGCCTGACTTCAGGCGATTTATTTGTGATATCAAGTTTCCTTAAATTTTTGTATACGTTTATGTTAAATGTCAGATGTGACGCTAATTTTAGTATTGCATAGTTAGGCTTTTTTCTGGAGGGGCGAATTTGCTACGAAACAAAAACATTGTGTCCAAATGCTACGCGCGTTTTATAGATATTATAAAACGCGATATAGGATTGAGAATTGCTCTGCTAAGCATTTATACGAGCGTTTTCTACTTGCAGGCTCTTTCAATCTCTGTGTTAAAAGTTACGATTTCAAGTATTGCCAATTTTTAAGAGATCTCTATGGTTGCACACAATATTCAATAATTTTACCTGCACGATTTAAATAGTGAAGGTACAATCTATGTCATTTTTTATTTACTTCAATACAGAGTTTGTTGGAGAGTAGTGGTTTTAATGTGAATGTTTCGATAGCTCTTTTGCTGTGCAATTGATAAGAGTCATACAGTACAAGAAGAGTGCTTGGTACATGACTTTTATCTTTAATTCTAAACTTTTATAAATTTCGTAATTACATTAGATATCTTTCATTATAACGGTTACTTATAATTATTAGCATAACATCTTATACTTACTGTTAAAAGATTTTTTTATAAAACATTTTAAATGTTGTTTTTTTAATTTGCTAGTTTATAATTACAATTTATTTATAGTTTTATAATAAAAATAAAACAAACAGTATTTCAATATAGATTATAGTTTTATTAATCAAATTAATAATTTGAATAAGTTGCATCAATATCTATAGCAATGGTACTATGAATAGTGTGTAATGTGAGATTGCGCTCGTGAGGACTGTACTTGTTTAATATTTATGTATTATAATAATATGTAACTGTAGAAAATCTTCCTATTATTTTGTAGTACAATTAAATATAATAAATGATTTGGAAATGTGTAAATTTGGTTTTACTTTTAATCCTTTGAATACCCCACTGTTGTAGGTTTACCACACAATATAATAATATTATTATTATGCACTAGCTTACTTTTTTAGCAATATTAATTTTTTTTATTGTTATCCATACTAATATTATAAATGCGAAATCTGTCTGTGTTTTACCCCTTCACGCTCATACTGCTGAACCGATTTTGCTGAAATTGAAATTGCCCCTAAGACTGAGTTCTCTGTCTGACTTAGTACACTTGGCAGGGCCGGATTTATATTTTTTATGACTGTAGACCACTTTAATTTCGTCGCCTCTATGTATGAACTCTGCCGCCATCCTTGAACACTGCCACCCCCCATAGGATGCTGCTGCCCATAGGACATGGCCTATACATAAATTCAGAACTGACGCTCGGTAGAACTGTTGGGTTCTTTGGCATTACTAGCCAAAGAACCACAGTTTCATAGTGTCCGTTTAAAGAATTTCTTACCTTTATTCTATTTCTAGTTTTATGGCACAAAACATTACAATGTCGCCGGTCACACGGTCAAATTTTCATCAATGTCACAGGTTACATGGTCAAATTTTCATCAATCTGATTGACGGAATGTTGATGGGTTTAAAAAGTTCATGTTAAAAATACAATCAATCCATCAATCAGTGGCATACACAATCAAATTTTCGTCAATCCGTACCGGATTGATTGATCAGATTGATGAAAATTTGACTGTGTATTGGCGACTATCTGACCCATTAATCCGGTACGGATTGACGAAAATTTGATTGTGTACGCCACGGGTTGATGGATTGATCGTATTTTTAATGTCAGAGGCTACACGGTTAAATTTTCATCAATCTGATTGATGGAATATTGATGGTTATAAAAATTTCATATTAAAAATATAATCAATCCATTAATCCGTGGCGTACATGATCAATTTTTCGTCAATCTGCACCAGATTGATGGATCAGATTGATGAAAATTTGACCGTGTAACCGGTGACTAAGAACTTTTTATAACAATCAATATTCCATCAATCAGATTGATGAAAATTTGACCGTGTTACATGTAACCTGTGACAATGAAGTTTAGCTTGAAGTTCATCATTAATGAGTCTATCATATTAACAAGATTTTTTTTACTATTATATTATAGTTACAATGCGTAAGTCTAATACAAAGGCAAAACACAATCAAATATTTAAGTTAGGTATACCAGTTCTTACACCTAAAGACACTTCCATGTACTTTAGTATTTTCCTGGCAACAAATTGGGCTTCATCAGTCTTTAATAAGTTTGCATTTAACATGTCCAGCCTATTTTCTAAACAAAATGTTGCCACTTCACTTGAACTCACAGCCATTGCGTTGGCGGGAAGTCCACTTGCATTCACAAGCAATACACGCCGTATTCTCATATCCGGGTGGATATGCTCCAGCATATTTCTCGCCCACTCAACGCAACATACTTTGCTTGTGTCCATCGCGATTATTATAAAGTCTATAGCAAGTCTGCCGGTAGCATTGGATTGTCTCACAATATCCTCCAAACTCAGTGAACGTAGAACGCCGAGTTTCCACCTGTAGTTTCCCCTTGCCTGGACGTCTGTAAGGGCCTCAGATAGGTTTTCTGCTATCTCTACGTTTGAAGATACCACCGCAACATTGAGGTTCTTTTTGCAAGAGGTGGGACCAACCCATGGCACTATTGTTATGTCCTTATCCATCTTTTAATATTATAGAGGCTCACTATATGAATACCAAAAATCAAAAAAGCTTATAATTAGGAAGTAAACAAAACAACACCTTACACCACAAAAATACAAACACACGACCGTTACATTCTTCTTTTCTTTTTCGCAAATGACTTATGACATGACAGACGTCAGACAGGCTGATAGCTAATAAGGGTCAGGTCACGCAGAAAGTTTTCTATGAAAGCAAATCTGTCGCGGTCGCCCCGCGGGCCGCGCCCGTCGGCCGCGGGCCGTCACTCGTCAGGCGCACAGACTACTTAGATTTTAGAAGAACTAACGTTGGTCGTTGTCAGGACTCAGGCGTCACCGCAGCCCGCGACCGCAGCAGCGAGGCGCGAGCTGCGGCCCGCGAGTCGCGACTTGGTTCTCTCTGGACTCTGCCGGACTGGAGTCTTATATCTAGTCTATGGTCAAATGTCAACTCACAACTGTCAAAAGATCCCGCTGACCACTGTTCACTGTCGTGTTTTGTAATTTGTTGCAAATTTTGAAAACACAGACTACTTATTTTGAATTACTACGTATTTTGAAAATAAACAGAGAGTTCACGAATAGAAATTGTAGATTACTTCTTTACTTTCTATATTGTTTTAATGCCACTGTTTACGAACACAGTACATACTATGTGCATACTATCAACTATCAAGACATAGTTCAAGAATACAGAAACAGAAAGATGTCTCGAAGGGATGAAAAATTCCCCGATAATGGTTTCGAAGCTTGGGGAGGATATATGCGCGCGAAAATTGCCAAACTTGAAGAACAATTTTCTGCAACCACTTCTAATGAGCAAATAAAGGTTTCTAACATATTTAATGATGTGAGTATTTATGTTAACGGTTATACAATACCCTCTGCCGATGAGCTAAAAGAATTAATGGCTAAACATGGAGGAGTATATCACACCTATCAAAGAAGTGAAGATTTTATCATTGCCTCCAATTTACCTGATACTAAAGTGAAGAATATGTGCTTAACAAGAGTGGTTAAACCAGAATGGATTACAGACTCTTTAAAGGCAAATCGACTATTGAACTACAAAGATTATTTACTTTATAGAAGTTCAAAATTACAACCAATAAATTTTCAAACAAATCTGAAAGGGGAATCAAAAAATGAAGTACATTTAAAAAATGAAAACCAGGAAAGTGATTTTGCAGAGACATTTAGTAATGATCCATGTACATCAACGAGCACAGACTATTCTGTTAATAACAATTTACCTAAATCAAGTAATACAGAGAATACATCAACAGTGAACTCAAATAACATAATACCAAAAAGTGATAAAGTGACAAAAAATGCAAATAATCCAAATTTTTTATCCGAATTTTACAATAATTCTAGATTGCACCATATATCCCAATTGGGCGCCCACTTCAAACAACATGTAAATGAATTGAGGGAAAACAGTGATTATGTATTCCCTTCTCGGGAGGTATTTAAAAAGAGATTGAAGGAGCCAAATATGGATAATGTAAATATTCTGTCATTTCAGAATAATAAAACCATTATGCATATAGACATGGATTGCTTTTTTGTGTCTGTAGGATTGCGATCTAGACCAGATTTGATCGGGAAACCTGTTGCTGTCACACATTCTAAAGGCGGACAACCTAGACCAAAAAGAGAAGGTGTTGATAGAGCAACTGAATTCAGCATGTATAAACAAAGACAAGCAAATAAGCTAAGCAAAGCTACTGGTGTTGAAAAGGAAGAGTTATATTTCGAGTCAAAAGTTGACAATGTATCTGAAGAAAATGACAAATTCAGTAGTATGAGTGAAATAGCTTCATGCTCATATGAGGCAAGAGCTAAAGGTGTTAGCAATGGAATGTTTATGGGATCAGCCTTAAAACTGTGCCCAAATCTACAAACAATACCTTATGATTTTGAGGGTTACAAGGAAGTAGCATTAACACTGTATAATACTGTGGCACAATATACCTTGGATATTGAGGCTGTATCATGTGATGAGATGTATGTAGACTGTACTGAATTGTTAGCATCATTAAGTGTTAGTGCACAAGAGTTTGCAAGCGCTTTGAGAGAGGAGATCAAGAACAAAACAGGATGTCCATGCTCCACTGGGTTTGGTGGAAACAGATTACAAGCTAGGTTGGCCACAAAACAAGCAAAACCTGATGGTCAGTTTTTCCTCACAGCTAATCTTGTAGAAGAATTTATGTTTGGCATTAAACTAAGAGATTTGCCTGGTGTGGGTAGGCAAACATCACACAAATTAGAATCATTGGGCCATCAAACTTGTGGGTCTCTTCAAAGTCTAACCCTAGCAACACTTCAACAGCACTTTGGAAAAAAAACTGGGTCACAATTGTATGATCAGTGTAGAGGACATGATCCTGTTCCATTGTCTTTTTACACTGTAAGAAAATCAGTTTCTGCTGAGGTGAATTATGGGATTCGTTTTGAAAATAATGAACAATGTGAAAACTTTTTAAAACAACTTTCAGAAGAAGTACATTCAAGACTGAAACAGTTCAAAGTTTTAGGTAAATGTATAACATTGAAACTTATGGTGAGAGCTAAAGATGCTCCAGTAGAGACAGCAAAGTTTATGGGTCATGGTTTCTGTGATGTTATTAATAAATCTGCTAATTTACCAATTGCTACAGATGACTTACAAACAATCACAAGAGAGGTTATCACAATATGTAAGAAACAAAATATCAATCCAAAAGAAATGAGAGGTGTTGGAATACAAATAACTAAATTAGAAGCACTCAATAATAAGCCTATGAAAGGCACACTTACAACAGTTTTTGCAGGAAAACCTGACAAGATTAAACAAACTAACACACCACAACTATGTTTACCAGCTAATTCTACGGTAGTTAAGAAACCAACTACACCAGTCAAAAAAAAAGCACCATTATCTCCATTGAAGAAGTCTCCAATTATTAGCCGTATAAAATCCCCAACAGTGAAGAAAAGGGGAAGGCCACCAAAACATAAACCTGTTTCATCCTCAAAAAATCTGATAAGAAAATTTTTGCAAGGACAATCGATGAGTGTGTCGAGAACAGAATATGTTGTTCACGAAAGCATAGCACAAGAAGAAAAGCCTAAAATAAAAGAGGAGAAACCTGAGGCAGCCGAAAAACCACAGGGGTTTTTAGCCTTACCCTGGCAGAAAGTTAGGGAGCTATTAAGAGCTTGGTTTGATAGTGGTCAAAGTCCAAAACAATGCGATGTCAATTTAATTGTAAGTTATATGCAAGAAATGGTTATAAGTAAAAATTTGGAGACATTAAATATTTTAATAAATTTCTTGAGAAGAAGAGTTAAAGAAATAGATAGTCCTGAATGGTATAATGTGGAAAGATGTATTATTGATGAAGTGCAAAGTGCAATGTTAGCAGTCTATGGAAGTAGATTGTATTTGCGTAATAGATGATACAAAGTAATTTATTACTTAGCGAAAAGAGCTACTTTATTAAGATTATATTTTTAGAATTAAAAATTGTTTATTTAAATGAAATGATTACATAAATTAAACTACAGATTATATTTGCCCATTTTATTTTCGTCTTTACTCATACTACAAACAATAATAATATAATGACCCTAAACTTTTAATACTGCCATGAAACATTTTGTCATTAGGTAACACATAACATATTAATATTCTGGTTTCTAAAATAAAATTAGTACAACTTAACATGCATTGCAATGATCAAGATGGTTATAATTTTGCCATTGCCACAGGTTAAACTTCAATAGACTTCAGAAGCATTCATTAGTGTAGCATGTGCTACCTATGCTGAATTGAAATAAAATAAATCCTATTGCGTAAATAAAATCACAGAAAAGTTTGTGCAGTTTAAGTATCTTTAAGCTTTACAATCAAATTATAAACTAAAGAAGTAAGAAAATCAAGACTATGCCAGAAATTACCTATAGTAAAACTATAAGTAGCAAATAGAGTTGACGCGCCATTTCTTTTCCAATATCTAGTACATCTATAAGTATGACTAGATAGGTATAAAGAATTGAAACAATTTTTAAGATTTTGTAATTTTACAATCCCATAAAATATTTTGTTTCGAAACAATAAAAAGTATGTTCGAATACCTATTAAAATATCATATCATAATAATTTCCAATTGATTTTTTAATAAATTCCTTTCAACATAAAAATAAAGTTTTCATAATTTCCAGAATGTTAAAATCACAAAGATTTTTAATGTTATATTAAAGAACCATATGAAAATGCAGGAGAGATTTTGGTGTGTAAAATAAAAAAAATATTGTAATTTTTGCAAGACAGTTGTAGAAGGCACTGATGAACTCAACCATATTGCAGTAAAAAAATCCTTTACACTATGGATGGAAACGTAACTGCCAAAGGTATTTCAGACTGTATACAAAATAATACTTTGGCACTATTCAGGGTTAGCGTTACAATAAAAAAGTACTTAATAAGTATTCTATTTGATTTAAAAAGCATAGAATGCTTCAATAAGAAAACGCATTAGAATCTTATGAATTAGAGTTAGCGGAGATCGAGTGCTTGAGTTTGGAGTCGATGATGATTTCGTCTCCGGACCTGATGTTGTAGGAGTAGAGCTGCTTCGAGGGTATCTTCATCTCCTCTGGACCCTGAAACGGCTAAGATATTGTAATATTTGGTTAAAAAATACTAGATGTGTTATTAAGACGATGTTATTTTGATTCATGTCAGATGCATTCAAATGGCAAGTAAATGAAAGTTATTAATAATAGATTACTTTATTATTATGTTAAGACGATGTTATTATGATTTATGTCAGATGCATTTAAATAGTAAATCAAAATTACTTTAATATATTAAGGTAGTTACAGTAATATGGTGTTGATAAGTAGACCCATATTTGGTTTAATGTTGATTATTGGTTATTAAACAAAAATAACAAATACACTGCACTAATGCTGTTAAAATTCCTATGGTGTTATACTCACCGCAAAGCGTACAAATACTGCAAATTAAATTTATATTTAGTTTTTACCTGTGAGTCTCTCAGCTCTTGGTCGACATAGAAAAGTCTCATCTTGGAAGCTGGGAAACCGGCCAGGCGTTCCAGGCGCGTTTTCAAGTCCGACACGGTTCTGAAAGTGATCAAAATAAGAATAAGTTTAACACTACTATAAATAAATTTCTTTTAATCAATATAACAAATGACCTTTATTCGTCGATATGTATATTCCTAGTTCGTTACTAGTAGATACCTAATAGGTACAGTTTTCCACTTTGCCCAGGATTAACTTGTCAAAGTTGTTGCTAATAATATTTGCAGGTTATGGGTCCATTATTTTTGACAGGTTATGGGGTCATTCAAGTTTTCGTAACTTAAGTAAGATTAAGGATATATAAGTATTTTGTTTACAAATTATCCTCAATAAGGTAGGGAAGAGAAGGATATTATTAAACTAGATGACGCCCGCAACTCCGTTGCGTCAAAATTCGTTCATCGCGTAGGAACCGTACATTTTTCCGGGATAAAAAGTATCCAATGTCTTTCCCCAGGACTCAAAGTATATCCATGCTAAATTT
Source organism: Lysandra bellargus (assembly GCA_905333045.1). Lineage (NCBI taxonomy): Eukaryota > Metazoa > Arthropoda > Insecta > Lepidoptera > Lycaenidae > Lysandra > Lysandra bellargus. The sequence continues at coordinate 5,174,121 of HG995354.1, forward strand.
CAGCAAAATCGGTTCAACGGTTCAGGCGTGAAGAGGTAACAGACAGACAGACACACTTTCACATTTATAATATTAGTATCGATACCTGTAGACATCGACGGTTCGCACTTCGCTCACGTCTCCGCATGTGAAGGTGATCTGTACTCGCTTCTCCGGTCTCAAGTCCACCGACACGAGCGGGTCGAGCTTGCCGTGGATGCCCACTAGTTCCCAGTACCTAGAATATAGAAAATAAAAAAAAATATTAGAAAAAAACATATCATTTTGTGATGGATTCTTTGCCGACGGACCAATGTATGTCTAGGTTTACCTACAGCAGGGGTCACCAATTAGTTTCGCTCGTGGTCCATTTTAAGACATGAAATGACCTTGGCGGTCCACACATTTTATAAAAAAATATTTATTAAACAAAGGTAATTACGGAAATTACAAAGGTATTTATTTACGTATAAATGAGAAAAGTAACCATTTTTGCAGCTAATTATCTCTCTGAAGTTTGGAGTGAAATATTGGTGCAAGCTATAGATGTTGACATTAAATCCGAGATGATAAAGTCCTGAGATGAACAAAGATCATTTTCGAACACGCTTGGTCCGCACACAATGGGTCGGCGGTCCGGATGCGGACCGCGGTCCGCCATTTGGTGACCCCTGACCTACAGTATGCGTCTGTCCCAGGCGTGGTCGCAGCTTTGTCGCAATTTGAGGAACTTTAACAGTAGGTTTTTTTTTAAATTTATTTACCATTTAATTTAAAACAATACACTTTACAAAAAAAAAATCAATTACAGGTATATCATCGAGAAACCAAGGTTTATTTCTAACAGTTTCTGTTTTGTAATTTGAAGTTTTTGCTTAATTTTTGTAAAAAAACCGGCCAAGTGCGAGTTGGACTCGCCCATGAAGGGTTCCGCAGCAGCAATAAGAATTATTTCTATGAAATTATAAGGTTTTTGATTTATTTTAATATTTCATTTTTGATATAATGAAAGTTAAATTAAGGTTTATCATTTATGACGTATAAAAAAACAACTGGCTAGATCTCGTTCAAACCAATTTTCGTTGGTAGTTTTTATAGTAATGTACATCATATATATTTTTTAGAATTATCATGCCCCTACTTTAGAAGTTAGAGGGGGGGAATGTTGACTTGTAAGTGCGCCGCAGGCTGAAAAAGATTGGGAACCCCTGGCTTAAGGGACACCTAAATTTTAGGTGGAGTTGGTGAAAACGGGCATAAGAGTTCCTAACAGCTCCTTAGCTTAGCTAACCTCATAGGTACATGCTGTCCCCAATCCTTTACTCGGTATAACATAAATCTACCGATTCCAAGAAGGAAATTTAGCACAAAGTTGAGAATAAACTGTCGATTTCACTATTCGTTATATTATGGCCCTACATATAAGTCGCTTGACCTCCTCTCGACCCAGAATAGCCCTAAGCCAGCTGCAAGTCACGAAAGGGACTTGTGTTTGCATTACAGAAATAGCGGAAATCTTATCATTGAAATAGTCTAAAATCATCTAGACTCTAGATGAGCCATTCTTAAAGTGCAATCCGCGGAAAGGCCTTTTAGGGGCTACCCAACTCCCAAGCGATAGACAAGTTGATTTCAGAAATGTCATCACTCATCAGACACCAGCACATAGATATAATTATTCATTCACGGACAAAGCAATCATTTTTGGAGGGTCCCTTAAAAATGTCACTTAAAATGGTATCCCGTCGCCAAATAAGTTTGAGAGCCGCTGGTCTAGATAGCGGAACAAACTTAGAATAAAAGATGTTACGTGCTGCGTTATACAACATTGGGATTTGGGATACTTTTTACGTTCGCGTCTAGATGCAATACGATAATTAGTTTCTATTAAATTATCATATTATCTTGCTCTATGGACTGATTGTGTTTTCGTTATTTATTTCACCGAAATACCTGTTGTAGTAAAGTTGTAATTTAATATTTATATTCGTGGGTACTATAAACAAAGAAGTCAATAAAAATATTTACGTAATTTTATACTGGCTTTATCAATGACACGAAAAGTGAAAAAAATATTATTTGTTATCTAAAACGCCATCTTATACCATATCCATTGTCTTCTTATTTAGGAATCCAGCACACTTCGAAGAAGATTCCCAATTTCAAAGATAAATTCATGAAACATCAAACGGCGAACTGAGGTACAAAACCTAATAGGTATAATATAAAATGTCAAAATGATCTATGAAATTTTGTGTCTCGTTATTCTGATTATATCCTTAGTAGTTGGTCATAAAAGTCATGGGTTTTTACTTACTTACGGATGCTACCAACTAGTCTACTACCTTATAACCATTACTTATTTTAATAGTACCTACCTAGGTGACGCGGACGCCCGCAACTCAGTTGCGTCAAAACTAATTATCGTGCGGGAACTGTACATTTTTTCGGTATATATAAAGTATACCTAATATGTCCTTTCCCAGGTTTTAAAGTATCTCCATATCTTTCAGCAATGTCGGTTTAGCGGTTTGGGCGTGAAGAGGTAACGGACAGACAGACAAAGACACTTGCGCATTTAAAATATTAGTATGGAGTAGAAATGTAACTACAGAAGGTAGGTTTCAACTTTCAAGGCATTACTGGGGCACATACCTGTCAGGTCGGTCAGCTTCGGCCTTCTCCATGTAGTATCTGATGAAGGCTCGTTCAGCAGCATCCCTCTCTTCCGGTGGCACTGCACCACCACCGTTCAGGGTCCGGATGTGGGGTAGTCGCGCCACCAGGAGCAACCGTCGCTCGTGCTCGGTAGACTCAAAGCGCTCCCATAGCGGCCAACCCTGGAAGAAAGAGGTGAATGCTAAGAAATAGAATCTTCAGGCATGTAGAGTCGTTGGTTTAATTAGGTAAAGATGCACTAAGAGGCATTAAATAATAATCTAACCCAAATTTACTGAAGGGTTTGGAGAAAACTGTGTAGAATTTAGGTCTAAAACTCATATTGAGTTAAGTACCATTTGCCAAGCAGAAGGTTAAAACTTAGATGATACATCTCCTCCAGAATTTAATTCCCCAATAAACTGATTACTGAATAATAAATGAAAGTTGAATGTACATAATCTATACAAGTATAAAATTACATGTCCTGACTGACTGACTGATTCATCATCGCTGAGCAAAAACTGTTAAAGTTACAGCCACGGAATTTGGTGAGTAGGGTTGTTTTATTAAGTAGACACCCACTAAGGAAGGAATTTTGAAAATTCTACCCCCAAGAGGGTGAAATAGACTTTCATTTAAAATTGAAAGTTTAAATGAAAGTCTATATAGGTCCGACTTCGTCCGCGTTAACATAGTATATGTTAACGCGGACGAAGTCGCCGGCAACAGCTAGTATAATATATGACTGAGGTACCATAATAAGTGCATAAATGCATTTCAATAGTACAGCCAATAAAACGACGTAGAATTTACGGCTATGATATCATTGCTACCCGGAAATCCAGGTATAAAAGAAACATTGTACTGGTCCAAAGGTCTATATAAGGTCGGAGGATATACAAAACAGGTTTCTAGGCTTTCAATGATCACGATTCACATACGTTATAAGACGCCGCATTGAATAGCCTCTTCCAAGGCTGTGGACATCCCATATAGAGAACAGTAAAATTGATAAAAAACGTGTAGGGCAGTCTGCATCCTATTTTCGAGGATGGGAGAGGTATTTCAAAGTGAATATAATTCGAAATGACAAAGTTAAAACTACTATAGCGCGTCGCCTGGACGCAGGAATCAGGAATATCTTGTATTGTTGGCTTACGCGTTGCTTGTTAAGGCGCCATAATATCGAAAGTAATTTTACCGCAAGGGCAATTTTATACTTAATTTGTATGACTATAAAGTCGTGAATACGCTGCAGCCAGAAGCTATCGGCTCGCTCGGAAAACATGCGAAAAAACGTAATTATAATCATTTAAAAAATAACTACGATAATTTAAGCAAAATCCTTCTATACCATTTTGAGTTGCAGAGGTGTCTATCAATTAGACTAATTTCCTACAATACATCTACTTTCATTTAAAAATAATCTTCGAATTTCGTATTTTTAAGAGGTCATTTCGAAAATTAAATGTATCGAGGCAAAATACATTAATCGTGTTTCTAGTTCTTCTCAAACCTAGATAAGGCTATGAAGATATGTATATCTCATTACCAGATTTGTAACATTTCTGAGGGTCCTATAGTATTACGTCAAAAAGGACAGTTTTTTCAATATAGCGCCTTAAATAGTTTATTTTTCAGCATACCGTTAAAGGTACAACGGATAATGAACAAAGAGTTAATGATTTTGAACATGTATTACTTTCTAGATGTGGAATATTCATTTGACCCTTTTAATGCGTCTGATTCATAGCTCCCTTTGTCTGTAACGGTCGCGTGAGTCCGCCTCGCTAATGCCCGAAAACGGAACACGGAAAGCTAAGATAAACTAGACTTGCAATGCCGCATTGCAATTAATTACGCTAATGAGAATTTATGAAATCCTAGTACACAACAACATTAACCTACATTCTGAATAAAAGTGTTAAAATTACAAGGTTCATACAATTATTTACGGACGACCAGCGTAACGAAATTCCATGAAGAAGTCATTAAGAGGCCGGGCTACCCTCGAAATTCTCATACATACGTAATACCAAAATCATTTTCTCATACGAAAATATTTAACATGTTTGAGTTATTTTTCAGCTTAAAATAGTAATTACCTAGGTTCCTGTACAAAAATTAACTTCAAAATATTTAAACACTAAAAAAATTTTTTTGTGTATAATTTTTTTTACTAAATTTACTACTAAATATTGAAACTCAAAAAAATAGAGTAAACCACTAAAAATATATAAATAAATAGTAAATTTAATACAAAATATTTAAATACAAAAAAAAAAAAATTTAGAGTATACATATTTTGTAGTAAATTTATTATTTATTTATATATTTTTTAGTGTTTTACTCTATTTTTTTGTGTTTAAATATTTAGTAGTAAATTTAGTAAAAAAAAATTTATACACAAAAAAATTTTTTTAGTGTTTAAATATTTTGAAGTTAATTTTTGTACAGGAACCTAGGTAATTACTATTTTAAGCTGAAAAATAACTCAAACATGTTAAATATTTTCGTATGAGAAAATGATCTTGGTATTACGTATGTATGAGAATTTCGAGGGTAGCCCGGCCCCTTAATGTCCGAATAGTTATTTCTCTTGCATAAAATTGTATGATGGCAAATGAGAATAAAACAGACTTTTATATAGATATAGAGCCATATTCTTTGTGGGCAACATTTTGACATTGCCTTGCGGGCTGCAGCTTGCATTAAAATATTTAAACTCTTTGAACATTATCTCTTTAAGTTTGGGGTCATCCTTTAAAACGTATAAACATGAAACACCACTCCAAAAGAAGCCATATTTCACACCACAAACTGCTACGCATTAATAGAATATTATAAAAGCATCACGCCAGCGAATTGGGTCGCAGGTGGCCGTAGCTTAGTATAAAGTTACGAAAATCGTTTACTGACTCGGTATAATGGTCGAAAAGATTATATGCAGCTTACAGTAAAATACGCAATAAGAATTTGTTGCTGCATTGCAATTTACATGTAACACCTAAGTAATGTCTACAGAAAACTTAACTTTACCTATGTCTTTTTGAAAATGGTAAAGAAATCATTGTAATATTCTGATATTTTCTAAAAGAACGATCACAATAACCTTCGTATAAACTCTAAATTTTAAAGTAGAGAACTTGCCGAACTTATTCTTTCGATAATAGGTAATATTATGCGAGCCTAAAAAAAATCCTGTTAGTGAGGGAGTCCTAGAACAATTTTTTTTTTTTGATAACTAACAAGCTAATTTTTTGTGACTTGTGAGTAGCTTTATTTTGAACAGACAAACAAGATTTTTATCTGCGAAAAATTTTAAAAAGGGGTAGCAAACAGAGATAGAAAGGATTCATATTTTAGGACCATCAAATCAAAGTATGAACTTTGATTTGATGGTCCTAAAATATGGATTGTTCTATTTGTAGGACAATGTTACTCTTATATTATCAAAATAAAGCTACTCACAAAAATTAGCTTGTTAGTAATAAAAAACTCCCAGACTATGTGACTTTACGAAGTATTTTACTTCTAAGTTTAAAAGTATTTTACTTCAAAGTTTCTACAAGAACGATCCTTAGGTACATCGTCGACGTAAAAATGCTATCAAGGATATGAGATATCAAAACTCTTCGGATCGGGAAAACGTTTGTTATTTGTTATCCTAATTTTAAAGGCAGATTTACATTGACTGGCTCAGTGGTTGTCGTCAGCGTACTGTGCTGACTTGAAATCATTTTACACTATGGCAGTGCCAGGTGCCAGTGCCACAGCCCACACGGGCAGTGGACTAACTTCAGTTACTAACTCAATGTCAATCTGCCTTAAAGCTTCTGATTCGTCACCCGGATGTTTATTTGGGAGGTATGAACTGGCCCGTGAAGTGTGGGGCTACAGTGTGCCACTCGGTATCAGAACCGTCACGATTCATTAATTACAATATGCATTATGTTGCACGATTCAATTTCTGGTACACGAATGCAGCGTATTGTTTTCGGTTGTGAATTATCCGATTTCACAGCTGCACCTCTTGAATTGATTTCGTGGAAAAACATGAAGGTTTACCGCGTAGATTGGTCTTTGAATACTTAGGTATGAATGCATTTTGAATTTCCACAAGTATAAAGTCATTAGTATATTATATCTTATTAAGCGATTGGATTTTCTCCATCTTTTTGGAAATACTCTATCTCAACCATCGTTTCCCAATTAACACTACAGTTCGCGTGTGTATATAGATATTCTTTGACTACAGTCAAAAGTCACTAAAGGTGAAAATTGAAATAAAAAGAAAAGTAACAATTTGGATTAAGTACATAAAATATTAACAAATAACAAAGTAACATTCAGAATAATAGCACGAGCACATTGTTTACTTAGAGTTGGAATTGTGCAGCACTTGGGTATAATGGCGGTAAACAAAAGAGTGCGCGGTACGTGACAAAACAGTTTCATCCACATTTATTTACCTCAAACCTTTGTGTTTAAACAATGATAGCTCTATTAGAGGTGGAAGGTGAAATTAATTCGAGGAAATGTATCCTAAGAAAGTAGGATTTTTCCCCAGGAATGGCTTACAAGGTTTACCAAGGTCCAAAAGACTAAAATAAGAAATATAATTGGGATCTGATGAACACAGCAAAGCTAGAAGTCAACCTTGTGTTGAAAATATGAGCAATAATCATAAACTATGAATTAGATCAATGTTTGAATTTAGATTCTAGCACTTAATGAGTAAATCCCTGCCCTAAAATCTATAGAGATTTAAAGAATAGCCTTTAAATCACATTTCGAAACAGTCAAACATGAATGCACCAATTTTTGACTTTGAAAATATTCTGAGCATCGTAGATACATCTTAGATACAAGAAGTTTTTGTGTCGAACAAAAGGAGCTCTCCAATGTTCCTGAGCATAGAGGCCCATAGGCTTATCTTGCAAAATCCACGATGCACTACTTTCAGGCATTTCCTTTACGACGATAAGTCGTGTTTATTTGTGAGGGGAGTTTCTGGGTCAGGCTGAGACATGCGACGTCAATAGTTCAAGTGCCTTTATTGAATTATATATTTAGCCAGTTCGTAAGTTGCCCCTTCTAGGTTTAATACATACAATTAATAAATGTCTCCCTTAAGTGATCTAAAAGGGGCATTGCGACGTGCGTCATTGAAGAGTTTTAGGTGAGATGTTCCGAATGAAATTAGATAAACTTTTTTAAACAACCCATGCAACTTAAAAGTACATAATTAGACGGAAGATCCTCCGATATCTATGCCAATTAACCTAACTAGGATAGGTCTCAACTCTCATCAGTAGAGGACGTAGAACACACACAACAACCCACACCGGGTTGTCAATGCGATCCACCGATGCAGTCTGAATCACGAAACCAGTTCAAACCAACACAATTCGTCATACTAACGGAAATCGCCATTAAATCACATGTATGGTTAAAAACATTGTCAAACCTGTACGTTGAACCTCAGGTAGTCATCGGACAAAGGTTTAGCATGTTTGTGAAGTTTACAGCGAACAAATTATTATTTTAGCGACATCCTTCCTTTTGGGGAAGGTTTTAGGAGCTTAATAACACATAAATAAATAAAATACTCCGTGTGCTACCTCCTTAATCTACATACTTAATGCTAATAAAGAAAGCTGTTTATACTTTGAATCAAAAATAGTAAATGATTTTTGGAAAAACAAAGAATCTGCTAATTTATACAATACATATTAATATAGTAACTACTCGCACACTTTGGTGATATAATAATATTCATCACACCTACTCGGCTGATTATACAATAATAATTACTAATAATTATATGAATAGCTATTTAGTATTTACAATGAGGAAGATATCTAATTGATAGTATATTAGATGTCATTATACCCATTTATCTCTGATAAGAATCCACTAGTTACCGGTAGGCACAACTTGTTAGCCTCGAACATGGCTCGTCCAACGAACAATGAAGCTGCTACCTTATAATTATGTTGACGGTAACTTGGAAATTATAATCATTATCATCACTAGCATGGATCTGTTGTGGTCTGAAATAAACTGATATTATTATTATTATTTTTATTTTCCTTTTCTCCCTTGCGGGGTAACTACTGCAGTTGCGGGCTTGTGACCAAGCAACTGCATGTAATTGTTAAATTAAGTTATCGATAAAATTTTTCGGACTATTCGGCATGTATTTAAGATGACGGCTTTCTGTAAGGTTATGTATGTGAGTGGATGTATGTTAAGTGTTTTGAGTGATGTGTGTAGTGCTTTAGGTATGATGCCCGTGGTTGAGATGATGATTGGAATGATTTTTACTGTGTTCACTTTCCACTGCGATTTGAGTTCTATCGTCAGATCTGTGTATTTTGTGAGTTTGGTTGTGTGTGTGCTAGTGAGATTATGAGAATTAGGTATGGCTACATCGATGAGGTAGACTATTCTATTCTGTTTGTCATGGAGAGTAATGTCAGGTCTATTGTGATGTACGATCTTGTCTGTCAGTATTGTCCTGTCCCAGTAAAGTTTATAGTCGGGTAAGTCTAGTATAATTTGGGGTGTGTATTTGTAGTATGGTAATTTAGAAAAATTACCATACTACAAATACAACCCCATTACAGAAGTAATGAGGTTGTATTTGTGTGCGAGTATCTGATGTATGATAGCTATTATTATTATTGCCACCACTTAGTTATAGAACTTTATATATGAGAAAGCCGAAAGGTTTCAATAGTATTTAATAATATTTTAATGGTATTTCTATTTTACTTTATTCTTTTGTAATACAAGCAACGAACCTAAGATATTTAAGTAGAAAATAGTAACACTTAATATTATGTTTTTTTGTTACTTATAGGAAAGTATTCATATTTTTAATTCAGCCCAAATTATTCCTTACTTAAGGGTGCGTTGTACTAGTGAGGTGGTTAAAGTGAAAGTTATGGTTATAGTTAAGGCTAACTTAGCTTTAACCTTAACTTTGACCACAGAAATTGACAGATGTCTGTTGCGTTTATTTTTAGAGCTACAGGTAATGGGATTGAGAGTATAAAAAATTGAATTATCCTTAAAAATCGACAGGAAAAATATAACACTGTGAAATATAGTAAATTTTCAAGATATTATTTAGATATTATATTAAGTATGAGCGGTTATGGTTAAATAACATGGCGTCGAACGCCATATTTAACGGTAACCAAAGATTTGACATTTTGCACTGTAGAACTTATAGTTAAAGTTATAGTTAAGGTTACAGTTAAAGTAAGTTGGTGCAACCAACCCTAAGTAGGAATAATTAAAACTCCACCATTAGGTACTTGCATCTAAATCTGTAGGTAAGCATAAAAAGGTCATCTACATAAAATCTAAAATATTCCACGTTCTATCTAGGTTTATTGGATTAATAGGGATTTAATATCCACTCTCTGAGATTCCAATCCCACATTTTACTGGAAAACCCATTACGTTGGCGACGAGCAAATTGAAAGCTTAGCAAATATACTGAAGGTCTCAGCCTCGAGTCTGACATTTCCCTTCAATGGTATCACGTCTTTGGACCGTATAGATCAGGGGCCACCAATTAGTTTTGCTCGGGGTCCATTTTAAGAAATGAAATGACCTTCGCGGTCCGCACATTTTATAAAAAAATAATCATTAAACATAGGCAATTCCGGAAATTATAAAGCCCAAAGGTTATTTACATTTCAATGAGAAATGTGTCAATTTTTGTTGCTAATTATTATCTGTATGGTATGGTAAGATTGGAGTGAAATTGGTGCAAGCTCGCAAGTCGAGACCGAATTTTTTTAACAAGTTCATCTACGAAAATGCTTGGTCCGCACACAATGGGCCGGCGGTCCGGATGCGGACCGCGGTCCGCCATTTGGTGACCCCGGGTATAGATATTTACATTGAAGAAATGCAGGGCATACTATTATGTAATTATTTATGGTCGTTTAATTTTAGATGGTTAGTTTTATTTGTCGATGTCTTATTTTATTTGAATATTATTGTCACAATTTGGTCTTTTAGAAATAATATTTTGGGCATTGATGACAGATAATAAATAATTAATAGCATGTAGAGTTTCATTGATATTCCATCGACCAGCATGCTGTAAGTTGTAACAAGTTACTAAAGTATACTAAAATATTAGTAGAAGGGTAATCAAATAACTAAATTCTAGAGATCTTTACTACTCATACTTTGACGTGGGAGAGCCATGCTTCGGCACGAATAGGCCGGCTCGACCGGAAAAATACCACGTCCTCACAGAAAACCGGCGTGAAACAGCGCTTGCGCTGTGTTTCGTTGAGTGAGTGAGTTTACCGGAGGCCCAATCCCCTACCCTTTTCCCTTCCCTACCCTTCCCTATTTCCTTCCCTACCCTCCCCTATTACCCCTTAAAAGGCCGGCAACGCACCTGCAGCTCTTCTGATGCTGCGAGTGTCCATGGGCGACGGAAGTTGCTTTCCATCAGGTGACCCGTTTGCTCGTTTGCCCCCTTATTGCATAAAAATAAAAAAAATAAAAAAAACATATAATAGAATAAGGGGTTTCTAGGGCCCTAACATCATTATGATATGCTTATAATTATGTAGCTCTTCCAAAAACTCGGTAACAATGTAACAACAAAACACAATCGGTTAGACATGTTGTAACATTACGTGAATCGTGTTCTAGATATAGTACATAGCACTATGTCATTCAAGGCGTTAAAAACTGCAACACTTTCACGTGCCTCCAAGCGTGGCAGAGAAGTGCATAAAGGAGTAATAGTCACCTAAGTATATCTTTTATCTGAGCTTTGTTAGGTTTTCTATGAGCCAACAGCGTAGTGACCAATGCCTCGGCCGGAATTAAACAATTAATTCAGAAAGCGGTGATGACGAGTCAATGTTTAATTTAGACTCTAATACTAGAATGACGTTATAGCGTTGCAAAATGCGAAAGGACTAAGTATAGTCAGGTAAAAAACATAGAAACTTGCACTTGTTTACTTCTATTATGACTGCCTGACTACACATTACGATGTCACAAGGGCCTCGTTGCCCTTGATAACGACACATAGTACAATTCTAATGAGCATCCGTCAAATATTTCTTCGAAATTCGGATCCCATTAGACAAGTTCCAACTTTTTACACGAGGCGTAAATTTATTTTACTAGAATTCAAAATTATTTTACTCCTGACAGGGCTTTTATATCGATGACATAAGGTTCAATCTAATAGATGCCACCCTGAAAGGTCTGTAGTAAACAAAGGCAATAAAACTTTCAGACTTGAGTCACAATATAGTTTGTGGAGTTGGAGGGTTGGGAATACAAATGCGCTAGACACCACGTCTTAGTACTCGCATATCGTTTTTCAGGGTTAGTCAGACAAGGGACGATTTTTAGTTAACACAAGGGATTATTTCACAAGCTTTTTTATTTAAAAGAAAAACGATAGGTTGAATTATTAAGTAGAGAATCTCGAGTTTTTTTTAATGAATTTATTTTTAAATGAAATTGATACGCCAGCAATAGAGATTAGAGAGTAGAGACCTATTTGTTATTTGAGATTGCCATACCCAGTGTTGGGCGTTAATCAATTAATTTGTCAATTATCTTGTTAATTGACTAAAAAAGTAATTGCAATGAATTTAATTACAATTAAATTAATCGCAATTGAACTTTTAATTGCGCCTTGCAATTAAATTAATTTGATTAACGTGTGTTAATTGCAACTTACAATTAAAATAATTGCAACTAACTTTTTTAATTGTTTCATAAAACAATTAAAACTAACAATTAACTTTATGTATCAAAATGAAATTAGTAAAGATTTAGGAAAATTAAGCTAAGAGGATTAGACTTGAGACGAATAAAAAAATAGTACCTAAGTACCTATTTAAGAAAAATAAAACTGACTTCAAAATTGTACGTAATTGAGAACTATAATTGCCTTATCTCAAAAAGTACTGAACCGATTTTGATGAAACTTGTAGTGTTCCCTAAATTGAACAATACCTAGTACCACAAAAAATAATTGCTTAAATCGGACTTCCGGATATATGCGAACACAAACACAAAAACATACAATATAACATATATACTGTTACGGATACGGGAAGTTGTTTACGTATTACGAATACGGGCAGTTGTTTACCTGCGCGCGACAGTTGCGCGTACCTTCTAGAAAAGCCCGACCCTTGTTTATGTGATTGCGTGTTTACGTAAACAATCCAAAATAGAACGCTCCAGAACTCGACGCGGGCCATATAAAAGGTAAACAAGCCGGCAGTCAAGTCAGTTCGATCCGAGCGATCATCAAGGCAACTTCAAAGTGAAACAAGTGATCAATAGTGAGTGATTGTGATAGTGAACTAACGACTCGGCTACGACCTAGGACAGTGATAGTGCTCAGTGATTTGGACTTAGTGATTTGTGTGAGCTAGTGTTTGTGAATAAAGTCTTCAAGAGAGTCACCAGGTCTTTCTCTCCGAATCCTCGAACCCTAGCACGTAACAACTGGTGTCGGAAGTGAGATTTGGAGATGCCATTGACTCCGAGTGAGGACTTCGAGGGAAGTGTCAGAACAAGGGCGCAACGGGCTGCGGAGGCCACATCCACTGGGGACCAAGCTCCGCCCACTGAGGGACAGGCCCCGCCCACTGGCTCCGCCCACCGGGACCCGCTCACTGGCCACGCCCCCCAGGCTCCGCCTACTTTGGGCGTGGCCACGCCTACTGGCCACGCCCACCAGACTACTCAGGCCACGCCCACTGGCCCCGCCCACCGGGCTCCGTCTACTGGCTCCAGCCACCAGGCATCGCCCGTAGTTTCTACGGCCCCTCAAATGGCTCTTCATTTAGAAAATTTAATTAAATTAATGGAGCTGCAAAGGGCTGATATTCAGGCTTTGCAAGATTCTCAAAGGGCAATGATGGAGGCACAAGACCGCAAGCTGGGCGCTTTGCAAGAGTCACAAGACCGCAAGCTCGGCGCTATGCAAGAGTCACAAGAGCAACAAAAGGACCTTCAAGAAAAGGCGCTTCTGGCTATAAAGGATGTCAGTGACACGGTGACAAAGCTTCGTAAAGATGTCGACGTAATGGACGAACGAGTTACGAGGTTAGGATTGGATGTAGAAAATGTGAAAACCGGCCTCACTGAACTTCAGAAGAAAGTAGTGCGCCTGGAAACCACAGGAGTGGCGGTGTCTAGTGGAACTACCGGAGTGGTGCAAGTGGTACAAGGACCAAGAGTTAAAGTGCCACCATACGACGGTACTACTTCATGGAACGCTTATCGTCAGCAATTCCAGACGGTTGCTTCTGCCAACGGATGGACTGACGAACAATGCCTGACCGCTCTCACTGTTGCGCTCAGAGGGCAAGCTTTGTCGGTCCTAGAAGTACATACAGGGAAGGGGTTCCAAGACCTGATGGAGGCCCTTGAATCCAGATACGGGGAGCGACACCTGGAGCACGTGTTCCGTGCTCAACTTCGTGACAGAGTCCAACGCTCAGGAGAGGGACTACAGCAATGGGCGTTGGAAATTGAAAAACTGGTCAAGAAGGCACACCCAGGAGCCGATTCCAAGATGGTCGACACGAATATTGTGCAAGCATTTGTCGACGGAATCAGGGATCTGGAGGTCAGAGCTGCAGTGAGGCTACGTCACCACACCTCGCTAAAGGAAGCGTTGGCACATGCTTTGGAGGTCGAGGCTGTTCGCCATGAGATACAGCAGACCCATAAGATCCGCAAGGTCTCCGAAGGAAAGGCTCCTGCAAGGAAAATATTTGAAGCCATGTGCTATAAGTGCGGGAAGAGGGGCCATCTTCAGCTCAACTGCCCGCAGAAGGAGACCCAGATGTCAAGGATGAAAAGGCTCGAGCAACAAGTAGAGGAGCTGAAGAAGCAGGGGGCTTCAGCCAGGACTAAGAGGCGTGTACTGGCTGACGCGGAGGAAGCCCCAATAACCGTTGTCTCCCAAGCAAGCAGCAACTACGGATTAGTGACTGAGCTACTCGACGACTGCAAGAGTAATCTGACTTATTCGCAGAGCATGAAAGCTAAGAAGTTTTTACAACGCCACGCGAATATCTTCTCCAGTCAGGAAGGCGACCTTGGAAGAACGTCGATGGTTCAGCACAGGATAGATACCGGAAGCGAGAACCCAATTCGTCAACGAGCAAGACGGATACCTATTGCAAAGGAAAAAGAAGTTGAAGGCCTTTTGGAGGACATGAGAAGGCATAAGATTATTGAACCGTCTGCAAGTCCGTGGTGCTCACCTGTTGTGTTGGTGAAGAAGAAAGATGGCAGCACAAGATTTTGTGTGGACTACAGGCGTCTCAATGATGTCACTAAGAAGGACAGCTATCCATTACCTCGAATCGACGATACTCTGGATACCTTGAGTGGCATGAAATGGTTCTCGACCCTGGACCTGAAATCTGGATACTGGCAGGTGGAAATTCATCCAAAAGACAAGGAGAAGACAGCTTTCTCCACAGGTAAAGGTTTATGGCAGTTTAACGTCATGCCCTTTGGATTGTGCAACGCACCTGCCACATTTGAGCGACTCATGGAGCGTGTACTGGCAGGCTTAGTTGGAGAGGCTTGCTTAGTGTACTTGGACGACGTCATCATTGTTGGCCGCGACTTCGAGGACCATTTGCAAAACTTAGAACGAGTTTTCGCCAAAATAGAGGGGGCCAAGTTAAAGCTGAATCCGAAAAAGTGTCGTTTATTCAGAAGTAAGGTCAATTATCTCGGCCATGTCATCTCCAGTGATGGAATCCAGACGGACCCGGAGAAACTGGAAGCAGTTCAAAATTGGCCAACCCCTAAGAACAAAACCGAAGTGCGGGCATTTCTCGGCCTATGCTCCTACTACAGGCGTTTTGTCAAGGGATTCTCAGAGATAGCCAAGCCATTACATCGGCTGACGGAAGATAAACGACAATTTATGTGGGACGAGACTTCTGAAGATTCTTTTCAGAAACTGAAGAAACATCTGTGTGAAACACCAATCCTGGGGTATCCACAACCTGAAGGTCAGTTTATAGTCGACACTGACGCAAGCAACACGGCCATTGGAGGGGTGTTATCTCAAAAGCAGGGCGAAAGAGAAGTTGTAATTGCATATTTCAGCAAATCTTTATCTAAGCCAGAGAGAAACTACTGTGTGACAAGAAGAGAACTCTTGGCTGTTGTAAAGACGCTACAACATTTTAGCAAATATCTCATCGGCAGACAGTTTTTACTGCGAACTGATCACGCAGCGTTGAAGTGGCTACTGCAATTCAAGAACCCAGAAGGCCAAGTAGCTCGATGGATTGAACAACTCCAGGAGTACGACTTCAAGACGGAACACCGCAGCGGAAAGGCGCATGGGAATGCCGACGCACTTTCACGAAGGCCGTGTTCAGAAGACTGCAAACACTGTGTTAAGCAGGAATCTAAGGAAGTGACATTAAAGTTAACGAAAACAAGTCCTTTAGGTCCATGGGAGAATGATGCTATGAGGGAGGCTCAAGAAACAGATGACGACCTACGGCACATCATCCCATATAAAGTGGTTACCCGATTGAATGATGTGTCTTACAGGATTCAAAAGCCACCAAGAGGCACATTCAAAGTGGTACACATAGACCGTTTGGCGCGTTATCATGGCAGTAACAACGATGCTCGGGACGAGCATCTCTAAGAGGGGAGTAGTGTTACGGATACGGGAAGTTGTTTACGTATTACGAATACGGGCAGTTGTTTACCTGCGCGCGACAGTTGCGCGTACCTTCTAGAAAAGCCCGACCCTTGTTTATGTGATTGCGTGTTTACGTAAACAATCCAAAATAGAACGCTCCAGAACTCGACGCGGGCCATATAAAAGGTAAACAAGCCGGCAGTCAAGTCAGTTCGATCCGAGCGATCATCAAGGCAACTTCAAAGTGAAACAAGTGATCAATAGTGAGTGATTGTGATAGTGAACTAACGACTCGGCTACGACCTAGGACAGTGATAGTGCTCAGTGATTTGGACTTAGTGATTTGTGTGAGCTAGTGTTTGTGAATAAAGTCTTCAAGAGAGTCACCAGGTCTTTCTCTCCGAATCCTCGAACCCTAGCACGTAACAATACATACATGTAACATACACTTTTGAAATTTGGCACATTTGTTCAGACACTGAAATAGACTAACATAATATACAAAAACTGAGCAGCTGGAAATATTACATACATACGCGTCGAATTGATAATCTCCTTTTTTTGAAGTAGGTTCAAACACAAACAGACAGACAGACAGACATTCAAATTTATAATATAATTACTTATTACTATTAGTATGGAATACCGGCTTTATAATATTATGCAGAAGTATTTTATAATAGTTATTTTTAATAAAAATTTACAAAATAATTGACAATTAATTAATTGTTAATTGTTACTAATACAGTTAACAATTAAATAATTGTTAGTTGTAATTTTTCACAATTACAATTGATTAATTGTTAGTTGTATTTTTCACAATTACAATTAATTAATTGTTCTTGCAATTAAAATTTGCCCAACACTGGCCATACCACAACATTGGATAGAGTAATAACTAATAAGTAACCTGAATAATATATAATAAGATTTTAAACAATAAAGGTACAATAACGAGATTACCGAGCTGCTTTACAGATTTTTTAAATGCTCAAAGCTTGCTAATGGCTCTGTTTTTTGCAAACAACTTGTAATTAATATTATTGCTTGAACGCTTAGGGATTTTGTGGTGAACTTTTTTAATTTCAGGAATAGCTCAAGCTGGAAAATAGCCCAACGTTTATCTAGGCTATTTTCCAGCTTTCAGAGGCCGTAGTCAGAGGAGAACAAGACCCATAATAATTGTATAAAACGATTATGTATAATCGTTTTTAGTTTCGCAATTTATAATATTTTATTTTTCGCGTAAACATAATAAATTATTATCTAAATGTAAAATAAAACCATTATTAAGAATAGGTATATTTTTATGCTTTTGCGCATCATGATACTCATCGCATCATTTTGATGGAAGACTCTGTTCACGGATTAGCGTACAAGATAGATACGATAGTAACGCGTATAAAAAGCGTTGCGCAAACGCCGCGGTCGGAACTAAAACCGGCGGACCTTCACCCAGTTGCGAGATCCCGAGGGACGTCTCACGTCACTCACTGCCCTAGTAACAACAATCTTTAACTTCACCTTCGACTGATATAACGAGAAGATAAACATTCCTTAGAATGTGTAGTCGCTGGATTTGATTTTCTGGATTTGGTGTGTTGGATTGGATTTGCTGCATTGGATGTGTTGGATTGGATTTGTTGAATGGATGGCTGGACTTTGAAGTTTTGTCCATTAATCAATACCTTCATATATCTGTAGAGTGTTGTGCACAAGAATTGGTAACTGGTACACATATTACCAGGGTGAGAAAATAAGTTATAGGAATATTTTCAGATGTTTTTTTTTTATGAAATAAGGGGGCAAACGAGCAAACGGGTCACCTGATGGAAAGCAACTTCCGTCGCCCATGGACACTCGCAGCATCAGAAGAGCTGCAGGAGCGTTGCCGGCCTTTTTTTAAAGAGGGAATAGGGTAATAGGGGAGGGTAGGGATGGGAAGGGAAGGGAATAGGGGAGGGAAGGAAAGGGAATAGGGTAGAGGATTGGGCCTCCGGTAAACTCACTCACTCGGCGAAACACAGCACAAGCGCGTGTGAGATAGATCATTAGAATCATGTGAGAAATATACAAGCAGCTTTCGGTCATTGGACGTCTCTGTCTGACAAAGGGATTTTATCATGCATTTTCCTCTTATTTTGGTATCCATTATTATTATATTATGGTAACAGGGCCGGACCGTGAGCTTACGAGGCCCTGGGCTGAAACACTTAGAACTACATTTTAACTGTCAGTTCGTAGTTACCAACACCTAAATAATTGTATAAACCTTAATCGTAGGATTCTTAGGGATACCAACAAAAAATACTAGAATTATGAGTTCTTTCGCATTATCGTATATTTTTGACTTGACTTAGCTGGGCGGCGGAGGCCCTTGAATTCATGGGGCCCTGGGCTTAAGCCCAAATAGCCATATGGTAGATCCGGCCCTGTATGGTAAGTATGTTGGCAATTTTGTAAGGTTTCTGTTTCATAATTTGCAGTAAGTAGAGTTACATTCTATCCTCTGAATTCATGATTAGTCGAATGTTTCTTTGGGAATCATCATCAAGTATAACAACTAGCAATATTAACGTTTTCAATGTAGTCGTGTAGTTAGTAAAAGTAACCCATTTATAACTTGAGTACCTAACAGCTATACGTAACAACTAACAAAGATAACGATAGAATCCCTGCAAATTATCTCATCTATGATCTAATAAACTGTCTTCCTACGAGCGTAATAGATATGTTAATATATATTAGTATAGATAAAGGAATAAAATGTATGAATTACGGCGAAATTACATTTGTGTTCAGATAATAATTCCATTGTCAATTCAATACTTGACAACACCAATATTAAGCCGTAATTTTTATGTTAAATTAATAATAAACCACCTTTTGAATTGTAAGGAAAGACTTATAATGTAAGGTAGTATTATATTTAAAGTATTGTCTCTTAATTATTTTATGAATATTATTAAGTTAAGATTTTGTTTAATTGTATTTAGATATAGAATAATTCTATAAGTAATAATAATTCTAGTACCAAACTTTGAAAAATGTGGGTACCAGAATTATTATTCAGTGTGGGTAGAATATCCATTCTGCCGAGTATAAAATAGCTAGCGAACCTAGTACGGCTCTCATTCTGGCCGACAGTGCTTAAGGTGATGTACCTATTTGTTTGTTATAAGATTTTAGTAATAAGTAACTTGGTAATTATTGTAATTCATATAAAGAAGATTTTGTACAAGCCTATGGTTTATTTTTGCTAGATGATCTATAATTGCTTGATATTATGTTGTTTTACAATATAAAGTTATAAGTTCTGTTTTATTCCTGAGTCGTATCTTATTAATATAATATAGTGAAAGTACCTTAGCTAGATTACGTAAATTACGTAATAATTTGTTATACAATTTGAAAATAATTATATCTACCGACCCTTACTTGTTCAGGTTGTTTTAATAAATATCTTTATTGTCTTACAGTTTATTTTCTTTTAACCACATATACCTTGCTACAGCTGCTTGGGCATAATTTTAGTATTATCATAGTAACATCTAATTGTTTCAAAATATCTTAGATCCATATATACTCCAATCTAACAAGCGCCATTTTTAACCGACTTCCAAAAAGGAGGAATATGTTCGTCTGTATATATTTTTTTGTATGTTCAAGCATAACTTCGCCGTTTGTGGACCGATTTTCATTATTTTTTTGTCGTTGTACAGGGTTGCATTCGAATTTGGTACCATGTTCACAAAAGTAAGGATCTGATGATGGGATCCATGAGGAATCGAGGGGACTCCTTGAAATTTGTATGGAAACATATAGTGATTTCGATTTTTTCAGAAGCGTTCGAGGTAGATGCTACCAAAAAGTAAGACTTTACACCAGGTTATACCCTGGATCCGAAGGTACCGAACAGAACTTTTGAATCCTTATAGATACAGGTTCGGGGATTTCGGCGTTGTTTAAACAACTGAAAGCATAAGCCAACACATCAATTTGATTGATCATCATCATCACAACCAAAATTATACTATGGGTCATCACATTATAACACAATTAATGGTACTTTTCGTGATATTTTGCACCGAAGCAGATGTTTTTGATGATTATTTCGCTGTTTGTGGACCGATTTCAAAAATTCTTGTGTTTTTGTATAGGATATAATCTTAGTTTGGTATAACAATTATGAAAATAGTGAACTGATGATGGGATCTATGAGGAATCGAGGGAAATCCTTGAAATTTATCAAAACACTCATGGCACTCAACAGAACTTCTGAACCTTTAAACATAAAAGTTTGGAAATTGCAGCATCGCTTAGATAACTGCAAGGATTTACCACAATTTCGATTACAGTAATATAATATGGATAGTTTATATTTGTAATGGTTATCTACGCATAAAGCCTTCTCTTGTATATAACTGAAAAGAGTGAAATTATTATTTTTTAACAGAAAATTGAATTCGACTTCCAAGGTAAAAACAATATTCTTAAAATGATCTAAAAAGTATAAAATAATTCTTATTCTAGATCAATAGTGCCTTTAACTAAATTCGACTAAATCTCAACGAATTCTGTACTCAATTTTCATTCTTTTGAAGTCGGTACTGGCTAAGTTTGACGTCAAGTATCTCAGTTCTAGGCTGGTACCGACTTCAAACGAATGAAAATTGAGTACAGAATTCGTTAAGATTTAATCGAATTTAGTTAAAGGCACTATTAATCTAGAATAAGAATTATTTTATACTTTTTAGATCATTTTAAGAATATTGTTTTTACCTTGGAAGTCGGGTTCAATTTTTTGTTAAAAAATAATGATCCTATAATTTCTAACGAGGCTCGTGCTTTTCCTATAATTTACTGCCATAACTGGGTCAAGTCACGATGGGTCAGATCAAGTGAGCTGTTATTTGTCATCTAGTGTTGCACAAGACTAGGGATCAGGGATGACATTCTTCGATATTTATTTAGGGATATATCGTTTTGAAGAGGATGAATTTGATAGAGATAAAATTTTTCAAATATTGGGCCACGCCGCGTTACGACTTATGTACTTATAACATGTTTTGACCTTTTCTAAAACATATTATGTGTGTGATTATTACCATTCCTCATGATAATTTTAAATATGAGATCACCATTGACATAAAGACGTTGTAAAATTGTATTACTTTTATAATCGTTGCTGTTACATATTAAAGCTAATTTTATTGGTCAGACCTTACTATTATATCGAGGAATGGAAAACTTCCCAATAAATATTATTATCATTGCAAGCTTATATAGTAGTAAATATTTATCGATATTCTACCATCGATAAGCACATCTCTACAAGAGACTGTGACTCGTTACTCGTTAGTAGTGATGCAACGATTGGCGCTTGTAATTATGTACGCGATAATAGAATAGAATCACCGAGCTATCGTTATGCGGATTTGAAGGATGCATCGACACATGTTCGATGTCTTTGTTATAATGATCTTCTAATACAAGCTTTACAGATTTTAAAACCAGACTAAGGAGATTGATCTCTTGAAACTACCCAGCAAAATCTAAATCTAATCCATATCCCAAAATTTATTTAAGATGTATCCTTCTCTCGTGAATCATAGGACGGATTTAAAATCTACATAATTAGTAACCGGTAGTTGAGTTTTTTTATTAAATATTCTGAATCGTCTGAAATCATAGCTAGCGCGTAAAGTATTGCGCAGAAGCTTCCTTTACAGTCCTTTACGAGGCAATAACAACACAAATATTTGTATAAAAATAATCGGCCAAGTGCGAGTCGCGCACGATGGGTTCCGTACCGTTATAGAGCAAAAATAGGCAAAAAAATGTGTTTTTTGTATGAGAGCCCCCCTTAATTTTTTATTATATTTAAATATTATTATTAATTATTAAAGTACAATTATATTTAAGGACGTCGTGAAAGTTTCAAGTGCCTACCTCTTATCATTATTGATTACAAGCAAAAAAGACCACAAAAATTACGTTTGTTGTATGGGAGCCCCCCTTGAATATTAATTTTATTTTAGTATTTGTTGTTATAGCGGCACCAGAAATACACAATCTGTGAAAATTTCAGAACTCTAGCTATAACGGATCAGCCTGGAGACAGACAGACGGACAGACAGACATCGAAATCTCATGAATAGGGTCCCGTTTATACCCTTTGGGTACGGAACCCTAAAAATGCTAAAAATTGTAAACATACGCCTATTACGCAAGATCAAGATTATAATGACGAAATAAATGAGATTTAAAACATTTTCAACACCCAAGCAGACCATCAACAAAATATACACAAAAATCAGCGCAAGGTCGACTTTCGATATATATCCGGAACTACCAAGGTTTACTTATATAAACTAACGCTGCACGCTTCACACTAATGTACTTAATTAATATTTATCAGTAATTGATTACTACAAATTACAATAATAATTAAAATAACAATTCATCTTCCGATAACGAAATAGTTAAATCTGATGTTTTCATGAAAACAAAGTTAGAGTTGCAATATTTGGGGACGGTTAAATGAAATCATTTTCTGAGATCGTCCACACCAAAGAACTGCATTTTGCTAATAGTAGACTGTAATAATATGTACCATGTACCACAGAGCTGGTAAAATACTATATTCGATAGTTTTAGTAAGTAGCAAAGTTCCTTACGGAGATTTCGTAATTTGCCGTATTTCAAGCCTTATAAACTCATAATTTGAAAGCTACAAAGTTATAATAAAAATACAGCAATAATCTTCAGCACATCAACATTCCTTTACCCGTCTTAAATTTTCTATTTTTGTTTATTATACTTATGATATCAGCTTCCCAAGTAAAACCAATTTATTAAAATTCAAGCATACATTCAGCATCTCCTTAGGATTTACAAATTACTTTTATTTGAAACACACGCCAATAGATCGACAATATCATAAACTACATATTCCCCGTTTTAAATTTTTTTAGGACAATTTTGAACTAAGACAAGTAAAAAAAATAGGGTTTTGGTGCGAACTGCGAGCTCGGCAACGCGACGCGGCAAATGTATAGCCAAGGTCGTTTGCTCGTGGGACGGCCTTAAGAGATGTATCAATTATTATTATCATGTAACATAAATAAAAATAATATTATATAATTATTATAACATAAAGAATCGAAAGCGCCACCTCGCTTAGCAAGCGTCGCAATATGTAATCAGATTAAAAAAAAAAAATAACATGAATTGATAAGAATTTCCTCCATGATGTGGGATCTGGGGAGAAATGCCCACTTTAAATTATGGACCATTAGATTTTTCTCTTAAATATCTCAAATGCACTCACCTGTACTCGCAAGTTCTTGAGTGCTGGGAATTTGGCGAGCCGATCCACCTCGTCCCACGTCGCTAAGCCCGTGTTGTTCAGATTCAAGAACCGCAAGTGTCTGGTAACAAACAATATAGTGTTTAGAACAAATTATCCATGAGATGTAGTAGTAACAACTAAAAACTATAGCGGTTGATAGGTCAGAAAGAAATAGGCGTTCTTTAGTAATGTATGTCGACCTACGAGTCCACGAACGAGTTCACTTAAAAGTTTATAAAAAACTGCAGAATATATTTTTAGAACCAGAAAAGTAATCTATTCGACAGAAATATTTTGTCTAATATCATCAACGTAAATCTTTAATTTTCCTAAAGGCGTAATAGCGCAGTCTATAAAAACAAATTTTTAAGCGTAGCACAAGTTGTTTATTGAATTAAAATGTAATTTTAAATCAACAAATTTCGAAGCGTAGTACCGTCTTAATATATAACTAGCTATTTGACCGAGCAAAGCTCGGTATTCGGTAAAGCACGAATAAAATGACATTTTCTAAAAATGATTCCTAGCTAGAAATTACATGAAAATCGTTGGAGCCGATTCCGAGATTCCAATATTATATATATATATATATATATATATATATATATATATATATATATATATATATATATACGCGAATTTCGCGTATATATATATATACTTTTTTCACTGCGTTTCACTGTGACCACAACGCGTTGTGACCTTTTTTTTCGCTCATTGAGCGATTTCGGTCTTTGAGCGTAACATATACTTACATATAATATATATACAAGAATTGCTCGTTTAAAGATATAAGATAAGATTTTAAATTACTCGAAAAATAATATGCTCATTTACGCTTTACCTCGGTCGGGGGTCAATAGCGAACGGAAATATAGTCATTAATGTGGCACTGGGCACTTATATAATAATTAGTTCCACTATTTCTATTGAGGCCTTTGCCTTTTTATCTGCGTCGATGTTCGATAAATTTCACAGTAAAATACCAAAAAAGGTAGGAAAAAAATACTATCTTAGATACAGCTGAGAACTCTATAAATTGCCAAATTCTAACTTTTTTCGATTTATCATTTTTGAGTCTACTTTAATAAATACTACTTCATAAAAAAAGTTGACAATATATTTTTCTATTCGTTCGCTTCCTCAAGGCGCACCGAGCTTATTCACACAAAAAAAAGAAAGCTGGCAATTTCAAGTTTGAGGACACAATAGGTATAAAAATATAATAGGCGACGTCTAATTATACATTTTACTGCCTTCTCTAATATCTGAAGGATCGTTACTCGTTAGTGGAAAATGTGACCAGTAAAATTGTATGTAAAATTTTACTAGTGGTTCTTTTCGTTTATAACTAAGTTCAAAAGTTAAAAAAAAAGATTAGCTTAATCGTTTAAATATTTTAACATGTCATTAATCCACTTTCTGAGAAAGTATTTGAGTCAAGTTCATAGTTAATAGCAAACATAATATGAAACATAAAACTTATGATTGTGGGAGGTTAAATATGTAAACGATTGAGGTCAATAGTTTTGACCGCTTGATAAGGCGATTAACACAACTCAACAATATGGTTAACCATAATCCATTGGCGAGACATTTGTTATTTCATCTACAAAATATAAGTATTTCGTAAATGTTATTCTCACAATTCAATACCAAATTAATATCAATAGCATCATTATGAAACTTTAAATGTATGGCATTGAAGGTAGAGGCATTATGGACCTCTAACTTTATGGCATTATTGGAGTTCTTTAATTTGAATAGTAAAAATTATTCCAAGGCCCATTATAGCTGTTCAATTTGATATGCAAAGGTAATACTCACGGAAAAGCATCATGGCAATCCTTATTCCCGTTGCTGTCATCACATTTCTCGCACGGATCCGGCTCCAGCGTCGTTATTGGACATTCGTTCACTAGAAGCGTCTCCAGATTCGGAAAAGCGTACCCTAACTTCGAGATCTCCCTCCAACTGCTAACCGGGTTACCGGAGAAGTGCAACTTCTTCAGCTGCTTGTGAACTGGCTCTTGTACGTCCGCGTTGAGTCTCGAGCAAGTTTCGCAAACATCTTTCTCGTTGACATCCTTCCCGCTCAGATTTATGTGAGAGTACTCATTAAGACTCAGATGTAACTCCTCTAGGGCGGGCAAGGCTTTAAGTAGACCGTGCACACTCGGCCAGCCGACGTACGTCGAATTTAGCACAAGGTTACTGAGGCTATCCCATCTAGGTTGCAAATCTTGCGCGGCTTGCAGTTGGGCCGACAGCCTATTAAAACTTAGATTCAAGAATCTAACGCGAGGAGTTTGTTCCAATATTGCGAACACCTAAAACGTTATAACTCATTATTCAGTATGAAATGTTTAAATAATTTTAAGGTTGTTTATATTGAGGCAATAAATAATTAAATTTTGGCAATATTGTATGAGCACGTGAACATTTCCAACCAAGAGTGTGCAAATAAATGATCTTACCTCTTCCCAATCACTAAGCTTATTTTTCGCGATGTCCAGTTCAATGACATCCGCGCATTTATCAGCCAGAGCTATGGCGTCCCCGGCCCTGTCTATGTCACAGTCGTTTAATACTAGCAGCGTTGGTACGCTAAGTCTTGGCGAACGTTTAGGCACAAATATGGCTACCGGCATATCATCTATGGAGGGATTCGCTTCCCCCTTGGCTCCATACTTCCGCTCCAATGCTTCCAAAAGAGTAGGCATGGTTTATCTGTAAAGAAATATTAAATTTTTAAAGAATTTAACTTAACTTCATTAAGGTATTGAGAGCTATAATTTCATCGGATTTTTTTTTTTAATTCGACTTAATAGTTCGTAACGAATAAATAATTGAGTTGAGTGTCATAAAGGGCATCTTACTGCAGATGTCAAAGATCAAGGTCTTTAAGTGAAAGTCAAAGTACCTACATAATACAGCTGGTATAATATATTCAATAGATAAATATTTTGTTCTATCATCTACTTCAGTGCTGCTAGAAGACATTTATCATTAGGCTAATTAGTGAACTCAGTTTTAGCAATCGAGTGCTCTATATGGAATCATTCAACGGACGAACGAAAATGGATTCTGAATTTAACCACTTGACTTTGATGAAAATCAGTGTACTATAAATCAATTGAAAATCAGACATCCAGATATCCATTGTGTTTTGTTCATCAAAATATTGTTTGTGTTAAAATTCTGTACATACGGTATACGTACCAATTTCGACACTTTGCCTGAATTGTTTCATATTTAATATTTTTATAATTCCTTTAATGGCAGGATTGAGAAATAAACCCACTTGACTAAACCTATTTGTATATCTAATATTTCCAGCTTAAATTTTTTGATTTTAGTGTTATCTACGCATTTGTAAAGCGACATAAGCAAACAACTATGTTTTGGTGGCTTATTGTGCGTACGTTTTATGTCATGAACTTGTTGTGATAAAATATTCGTAGTTTGTGCTAGGTCAAGGCAAAAGATAATGTGGCCAAGCCAGAGTTACGTACACGAAGGCCGCAAAGTTTTTTGTTTCCCTCTCTATCCAGTAAAAACCACTTCAAAGCAAAAAGCAAACAACGGAAACAATTTCTGCGGCGGTTTGGTGGCAATTGACATTGATAGGTTATGTAGAGAACGGGCATTTAATAATTTTAATTTAATGTCAAAGGCAAGAATACTTAATAACAATGTTCTAAAGGATATTAAACACAAAACTAGGAAACATTTGGATTATCCACTTAGGTAGGTACTTGGATTAGCCAAAATCATCATTTTATGATTGTAAACTTTTAACCGGTAATCAGCAACGCTGTTGGGAATAATGAGCAGCAGGAAATCATGTAAATATTCAATCTATTACCCTATCAATAAATCGATTACGTGACTCCATTAATATTTATTGCAAGCAGATGCAACAACAAATAATTTAATCATCGATATTACCGTCTTATCGCATACGATTCGAATGCTAAACCAGTAACAACTAACAACTCAGCCGATGCGCAAAGGAACCGAGCCGATTAATTTTAATGGCGTAATCGGGGAAAATAACTGATTTATTCTCTGATTACCTGTTTGAGTAGCCGATTAGCTAGTAATTATCGTTTATTGCTTAGATTGTATTGATGTTTATGCTATCACCGAATTAAATGGCAAAGGAAAGTATGATTTGTAAATAAGCATTTCTGGACCCTTCACTGTGAATGGACAATGGACATGACTGCTTTGGTACCCCTCTCTATTAGGGGAACAGAGAGGATGTCAAATCCAGACCCTCGGTTTCAAGTGCACTATGATAACAACTAGAGGGGACTAACGATTTTGAAATCCGATCATTGAACTCATGACAAATCAGCGATGTTTTTTTCGGACTCATTTGATACCAATCGGCTCATCAAAAACATTAAAAATCTTTAAATCAATAAGTGGATACTTATTGATGACCCATGAAGAAACAGTAATAAACATTTAATTAATATTGGAGCTTCATTAGCCAATCTTTCAATCAAAACCAGTGCAGCATAATGAGCACTCTGAAGGTTACGACCAGATGGCGTCTGAGTTTAACTGCCTCTGAAGGAGCCATAGTTAATTTTAGAATAAGCATAATATACTAGATTAGAAATTGTGGTAAAATTAAATTTTACTCAAATGCAGAGAATGTGCATAAGCTTTTAAAAGACCCAAAGATAAAGATGAGATTTATTTATTTGAAACTTTTTTCGCGTTGTACAAAGGCTTAAAGGCTTAATGCCTCATGGCATTTTCTTCCAGCCAAACCTTATGGCAATGCAGAAATAGTGAGGTAGACTTTGATGGTGACAATGGTGAGAATGGTGATATTAAAGATGATGATAATAATGGTGATGATAATGCTGACACCCAAGCTGCAGTTACATTACCGCAGATATGTTGTAACACGGCGGTTCAGCGTCGGGCGCGTATAAATACATTAGCCTTGAATTAAAAACGTGCGCTCTAATCTCTACAATTGATCTACATTTTTAAATTTCACAATAATATTATATTGATCCTACCATTGTTAAGGATATTGAATTGTTTTTTAATATACCCTGGCATTATTTTAGTCGGGATAAGCTCTAGGTTTCTTTGCATAAAATGTTATCTGGGGTATAATTCTAAAATTAGGAACACCATGATATCTACGTAACATTATGAAGTTTTGAAAGAATCATGGCCAAATTTGTATAGGAGCATTGGCCCTCCCATTCGATCCACCACTAAATCACGGTGGGTCTCAACAAAATAAATAGTTATCCGAATAAACTAAAAGGTCCTAACATTTTATAATGTACTCCTCCACAGACGGTACTTTTCAATTTAGCCGAATTACAGTCGATAAATTTGCATCAATTGAGTTAGCCACTCTGCCGTCAAAAGATACTGAATACGAAATTAGGGAACTGTTACAAACAAAAGCTGGTTATTAACCATTTTCACAGTGATTAACTAAACTTATATTTTAGTGAATAGCCCCGCTGGACTCTACTTTTATTTTTGATGTCCCAAAATAAACTATAGTTAGATTTGGTTGTTCTTATGCTCTAAACATAATTCCGTTTGAGATTTATGTCTTAATAGCCACGATTTTTTATAATAATTAATAAGGTTTATAATTTTGAGGTTAGACTTAAGAACTACCTTTTTCCCGACTGCGGTGTAGCCTACAAGTGTATATTCAGCGATCTCGTTTCTAATTATTTCAATTTTTCCTAGAGTATTACCCAAAAAATAGAACGAATGCGAATGATCGCCGGCTGTCAGAACATAACGAAACTAAAATATATTGATCTTTTTTTTGTGGCTATTTATAGACACATTTCTAATGATTTTCGATGCCTTAAAATATTAGGGAATTTTTGCTACTAATGGCATATCGGGACGCCACCGCCCACCTGGTACGATTTGGCCATTGTTCAAAATTTTGCACCTCATCAGAGCACCAAAAAGATAATTAGGTATTTAAAATTAAATATCTTTTCAACGCATGTAGGTCATTTCAAAGATAATTATTTAAGAAACCACTGTTTTTGCAATGGACAACGGCCAAGTGCAATCGTTACGCGAATGTATCAAACAATTAGTTCCGTCACTCGCTTTGCATAATCCAAGTGTAATATCATGTATGCCAATGTCGGATGAATGGGTTTAAAGGAGAGGGTTTTAAAGGGAGACAATTTAGCTATATAAAGTGTGCCCAATTTGGTCATGTAGACGCTGTATAGAAGCTTACATAGCCATCATATGACTACTTTCATAACCAATGGCTATGTAAAAAACGTGCTCACAGTTATATATTACAATTTTGTGCTACCTGGGATGGCATCGAGGAGCTCAACTAAGGATCATGAAGCAGGACTGTATTCAGCAATTTTTAACCCTCGTGCTAAAAGTCGTGCGAGTTCCTTACCCCAAAACTTTTGGCCAGGATAGTGTTCGAATGGTAGGCCAAGTAGGACAATTCTTAAAGTATTTTATGCAGCTATGAGACCACTACAAGTGGTACAAGACTAAGCAAAGCTAAGTCTGACTCACTCGCCATTGCCAGGGTAGACGGAATCCCTAACGAATAATGCTAGTCTTGATATTCCTCGGAAACAATTGTTGAATTTCTATGTAAGTCAAGGTCTTATTAGGTGAACGTCACGACTCGCTGCTAGCTCAGTACGAAATTACAAATTAAAACGAAACACTAGACTGCGAGACACAAATCGAATGTCGTAAGGAGACCTTAGGAGCCTATTTGTGGAGGGTTTCTTTGCTGCTAATTTTCCGCTAGGGTTCAGACGGTCTGAACTGATTCAGCAAGCGCTTCGTGGTTTTGAATGATGAGGTACCAGCTACTAGAAGGAGCTTTGTATCAATCTGGTCTTTGTCATGTCAAACATCCATTTGATGACACCAACTTAAAAACCCTCATAAGAACATAATATCAAGTGTAATCAAAGTTTTTCCTGATAATGATAAGAGCGATGCCGCGATGCGCCAAAAATCCTGTTTTATAAACAGAGTTCTACTTTTTGCAGCAATTTGTCATTTTTCCTGGTTACAACAGTTTTCCTTATTAACTTGTTAAGGGAAGATACTTTACTCGTTTATCTGCATTTTAGAATATTAATTATGCAGTATTCTCATTAAATTTTACTTTTGATTTTAACTTTAACTTAATTCTTTGTTTTAATTAGATCCAGATGACCACACTTATATGTAATTTTCTGTAACGTATAACTCTTATAATTCACTAATATTATTATAATATTACTGTATTAGTTAATTTGGATAAATCCAAAATAATTTCATATCTACTTTTATGAAAAAAAAAAACGAATTCTTGTGAATCATTACAATTCAAATGTATGCAAGATAAGGGTTTCTTAAAAACAATTAAGCATTACGTCTATATTATACCTATTATTTACACCTACATAGCACAAAGACGTAAATATCGTTATCACTAATGCGCAGTTGTCTGTTTTTACTGGGTTCCATTTGAAGGACGTTGGAACGATTTGGAGACGGTTTGTCATCATAGCACGTGTTTGATTACGAATGACTATTGTGGGTTTTCATAATAGAAAATGCAACATAGTATTTATAGTATTCAAGTGGTATAACCGAACCTAGGGACTGGATCTGGGTGAAGAAGAGATATTGGGATGAGACGAATAAGAACTATAGTAATATTACCTAAAAAAAATTACGACTTTTTTTTTTTGAGTTGACTGTTACTCTTCTCTTGTTGGTCTAATTTCTACTCTCTGACTTATATTAAGTTAGAGATTAGACGATGCCGAGACGAGATCTAAAGAGGGTTTGTTGCTAAGTTGTCATTCGAAAAATTGCAAGGTCCGTAAAATCTAGGGCATCTATATAGGAAAGTGCTTATCTACACTCTTATCTGGTCAGTCACTGATAAGCCTCACTAATGCAATTTAGTTTGGAGCAGTATACAAACTGCAGAATGCTAACGGGCAACAGCTGATGATTTTGTCTAAGAAAAAAGTGATCATTCATATGGCTAAGAATTAAGTCTTGATTACGTCAACCTATGCCAAAATCGGTTTGTATTAATTATAACTTTAGACCAGACAAACATACACCTACATAGATCAAGCGGCACGCCAAACTTTATGTGTTAGGGGTTAAGAAACTTGTACGAATTAAGTATACTAAACGAATCATAATATGAGATTCATGGTCACTACTTCAATTAATTCTGCGTAAATCTCCAGTATCTTGAGAAACAATTCTCTCTTTTCAGACTGTGGCAAAAAATTCGCTGCTTCAACACAAACAAACACAATTAAAAATAATAGTTCAATTGGACTGAGGCAAAAATTCGCCTCTATTGTAGAAATAAATAAAAAAAGAGTGCAAGAGGCTTCAGCCACTTAAGTGCATTAGCCATATATCACTATGCAAGTGGCAGCCACTCCCCGTCTCGCCAGGGGGGTAGGGCTAAGGGCGCCGAACTCTAAGCTTTTGTTCGTTGTTGCTGTACTATTTAAAAAATCTAGACTTCTCCTGCAACTTTGTTTGCTCAAAAAAAAAAATGTCGCAGGAAGAAAGCCCTTCTCTGAGGACTCAGGAGTCAGAAGATCTCTTAAACTCGAGACTATTATTTCTTAATACGGCCGCATTCAGAATTTCAGACACATTAAATGCAGATTTTGTCATATTATGCTCCGCAATCCGCATGCGAACGCGCGCTGTCGCATTCCGCAGACAAAAAAGGTGATCGGATGCGAAGGTGAAAGGATGCGTTAGCATGCTATCGCGCGCTTCAGGGTTCCGGACTTCCGGAGTCTCCCTGCCGACCATTGCATTTTACAGTCCGTGATGCCGATCGCATCGAGGATTCCGCCGCGTGCTATCGCATTATGCTTTCTGTCTCGGTCTAGCAAATGGCAGTTCTAAGCGACAGAAAGAGAAAGGGCAACGTAAAAAGGCGATTCCGTTCTGCCAGATGAGGTCCAACCCTAAATAAACTTGAATTATTTCTGTATAGGGCCGTTAAACTTATTTTAACATTAATAGCAGCTATTTCTGTGCGAAATAAATTTATGGTTTGACGGTTTGGGCCTAAGTAATGCA
The DNA here is from genome assembly GCA_905333045.1 of Lysandra bellargus. Classification (NCBI taxonomy): domain Eukaryota; kingdom Metazoa; phylum Arthropoda; class Insecta; order Lepidoptera; family Lycaenidae; genus Lysandra; species Lysandra bellargus. Next base: position 5,206,949 of record HG995354.1, read on the forward strand.
TCACTACGTGCTCTTTGTCTTACAAATTACGTAACGTATTATAGTAGTTATTTTATTGACGGCAATAAACTATGTAGGTACACGAAACTGCCTTAGAATGACTAAGACGTGATTGCATCGTGAAATCTTTATAATGCAACTACTGTGTTTGCGTAAAGTGAACTTGAAACTTGTAGCTAATTCTTCAGATTTCATAATATGAGCATGTTAGTAAAATAGGACCTATCTAAGTCTATCGTTACTTTTTCTTAAGGACAATATGAGAAAGAGAAAGAAAAAAATCGGCCAGGTGCGAGTCGGACTCGCGCACGAAGGGTTCCGTACCGTTATAGAGCAAAAATAGGCCAAAAATTGCGTTTTTTGTATGGGAGCCCCCCTTAAATTATTATTTTATTTAAATATTATTTTTAATTATTAAAGTACACATATAATTAAGGCTTTTGTGAAAATTTCAAGTGCCTACTTGTTGTCATCGATAATACCGAGCAAAAAATGTTTGAATTAAGTTTGTTGTATGGGAGCCCCCCATAAATATTTAATTTATTTTGTTTTTAGTATTTGTTGTTATAGCGGCAACAGAAATACATAATCTGTGAAAATTTCAACTCTCTAGCTATTACCGTTCTTGAGTTACAGCCTGGAGACAGACGGACAGACAGGCAGACAGACAGACATCGAAGTCTCAGTAATAGGGTCCCGTTTTTACCCTTTGGGTACGGAACCCTAAAAAGAGATTCATGGCAAAAATTTCACCGGAAATTAGCAAGTAGAGTCAATAGACTCAAAAATTTCTAAATTTCAAGTTTCGACTCCACACGTCGCGATTCAAAATCCACGCGTAAAATTATGACGTCGCTTCCTGATCTTCTGAGAGTTTTTGTAAGCAAAATAACAAAATGTAATTTAATATGGTTTCTTTGTTTCATTACTTTGAAAAAATTTCATTGACTTTATTAATTTGTCGCCTTATCCAATAAATGAGGGTAGTAATACTGGAAGTCAAAGGCACCATCAATGGCTAAGAACCAACATGTGAGTCCGATTTTCAAATAAAGCACGTCTTTAACTTTTTTAGGGGATCACCTCAGAGTTCGCTTTAGATTCGAATTTCGAAGGAATCCCGCTCCTAGAGACGTAAACGAATAATTAGGTCAGGGTTAAATCGATATCGCGCTGTTTGATAAACGAGTCACGGGGCTGACACTCATCTGAATTACGAGTTGGTTACGAGTGTAACGACTCTACGGTCGGTACAGAAATAGATTTAAAAAAAAAACATTGTCGCCTTTGGACAATTTCTCATAGTGATTTTATCCCTTTAGGCATAATAATAATATGTATTCTGTGCTTTAGGCGAAAAACGCGCGAAAACTAATACATAATTCATTTTTATTTTTTAAGCATGATACACTATCGACAAAGAGTTTGATAATTCGGAAGCTTAAAATTTTCGCGTAATTTTCGCTATAATGATAATGCTTTATAGTTCGGTATCTGTCGCCTGTGCTGAAAACCTAGATAGATAGATAGATAGAAAATTCTTTATTTGTACAACGTTAGTTCTTCTAAGTAGTCCGTGACTTAAACTTAAAAACACAATATAGGAAAACTATGTACAAATAGGCGGTCTTACCGCTTACAACAGTTTCTGCCAGACCTACCTATAAAATTAGTTAGGTACAAATAACAATAAATTTTAATAAATATAAAATATTACTTACTACGAAAAATAGAGTTCATTACATAACGGTAATTTTTAATAACTATAGATGACGCCCGCAACGCCGTTGCGCCAAAATTCGATTATCGCGCGGGACCGTACATTTTTCCGGGATAAAAAGTATCCTATGTCCTTTCCCGGGATTCAAAGTATTTCCATACTTACCAAATTTCAGCAAAATCAGTTCAGCGGTTTGGCCGTGAAGAGGTATTACAGACAGACAGGCAGACAGACAGACAGACACACTTTCGCATTTATAATATTAGTAAGGAAGTAAGGATGTCATTAAAATAATATGTAAGTAATGTCTCCTTACGAAATAGGTAGTTAACTCTGCTGCAATGTTTTATAGGTATTTTAATTAAAAATTATAAAGTATTTTCTTAGCAACAGGTTTTAACTTTAAATTCTATAGTTACGTGTTTAATATCAATATTCAATGTCAACAAGCAAGTAACAGCTACTTAGGTATTTTAACAAAACAATAGCGCGAGTTAAAAATTGTAATAAGTAAACAATTAATTTTAGAAATACACAAAGCTTATTAATAAGAATCGTTTAGTGTGCATAACATAAAAATTAAGCCTTTGATTAAATTCGGGGCTAAAAAATACTCCAACTCTACATTGGATCATAAAGTTATGATTCTTGGATTAAGACTAATAAACAGAATATCTAATTTATTATTTTAAAATCTTACAACTCACCTTATTGCTGTCCAACATACAACTCTTCTTTTCGAGTTAAAACTCGTGTTTAGAAAACATTAAAATTGATGTAGAGTTCCTTTGTTTGTGTAAACAAGTTACGTTTGTGCACTCATAAAATAACTTCACGTTGATAAGTTGTTTCAAAAATATTCCAAATTATAATCACTTGCACAGAATCTTCATCAGCTGTTCACAAATTTAGCAAGGCGCGCCATTTAGTGCATCGAAAATCTTGCAAACACTCTGAAATTCTGTAAACGAATGACAAGAGAATGTTTACATCAATACATTGCCGATTGCACAGTCGCAATACTGGCCTCCGTTCTCCGTCCTCACGCACACACATGCATTACTCTATAGTCTATTCTCGTTGAGACTGTGTGGGGACTGGGGAGCAATGAGTCTGGGAGTGGGGACTGGGAACTGGGAAACGGCACCAGGAAATTACCGAGATTCAAAGAAATGTTAGACAAATTACAATACCGCATTTTATAGCAATAATAGGTGAACAATAACATATTTTAACAATAATTTTGCGTACAAAATCACTTTCCAAATATTTTAGCCTACGTCGACGAGATACATAAAAGTCGCGGCGACATTTCTCTGCTAAAAGGGTCCATTCACTATCCTACATGGCAGTCCGCCGTGCCGCGGCCGTCCGCGGCTTATGCAGATTGCAGGATTGTGAATGGTGTCGCAGGCCTGCATGGCGGAAGGCCTGCGAGTTGCGACACCATTCACTATCCTGCATAAGCCGGTGGACGGCAAGGCGGACTGCCGTGAATGGGCCGCTTTAGCTGCTCCTCGTCTTTCTTTACTTTTGACATTTGGCAAACATGAAACAACACCACTGTCGTTGGACTTTGGAAAAACATTTTTGGTCCTGGAAGTTGCAGCATCTTTTGCTGCGGCCTGTTGTCTGTGAGCTTACGTTGAGATGATGATATAGCTTTAATAACGCTTTGCTGACCTATTTTCATGGTGGTTTGAAATAATGTCTAAAAGAAAGTAGGTACTCAACTCACCTTTTAAGCAACAAGTTGGCATGGCGAAACATTTAGTACTATCCTACTAATATTATAAAGGCGAAAGTATGTGAGTTCGTGAGTTTGTATGTTTGTTACTTCTTCACGCTTAAACGGCTGAAGCGATTTCGACAAAATTTTACAAGGAGGTAGCTGACATCCTACTAATATTATTATAAAGGCGAAAGTATGTGAGTTTGTGAGTTTGTATGTTTGTTACTTCTTCACGAATAAACGGCTGAAGCGATTTCGACAAAATTTTACAAGGAGGTAGCTGATACCCTGGATTAACACATAGGCTACATTTTTAACCGACTTCCGTAACGGAGGAGGTGTTATGTTCATTTTTTTAATTACTTTTCAACGATGACTCCGCCGTTTTTGAACCAATTTTCAAAATTTTGCCGTCTCCTACTTACTAAACCCCTTCCACTCTCTTCCTGAAAGTGTTGTTTTTCACGAAACGGTGTCGCGTCCTTAGTGCTGAGTTTTAATTCTCCTTCTTAGAAACAAACTAAGTTATTATTTATAAAAGTGAATTTATATTCTAACCTAAACTAAACATACAGATAATATCGAGTGCCATTTGATTCATAGGCTTTCGTCCCGTCTCCTATTTGGGGGGGCTGTGCCTTCAAGCCCCCTCTCCTAGAAGTGTTACATAAAACAAAATTCGATTTTCAAAATTTTGCCGTCTCCTACTTGGGGGGCTGCGCCCCCCCCAAACCCCCCCCCCCCCCCCCATCCCCAAATTGGAAGTGTTGCTTTTAACGAAACAGTGTAGCGTCATTAGTACTGAGTCTTAATTCGCCTTTTTAGAAACAAACTAAGTTATTTATTATAAAAGTGAATTTATTCGACTCTAAACATACAGATTTCGAGTGTCATTTGATTAATTTTCGTCCCATCTTCTACCAAATCCTAGGAGTGCTTCTTATTACAAAACAGTGTCTTCTATCAAACTTCCATCTCTCAGTCATCATAATGGAAGTTTACGATGATCAAACTCAATTTATTTTGTCTTTAATACTATTATAACACAATTTAGTTTACCTAATCACACCTAATTAATCGCGGGTAACACCGCGGGGCACTGCTAGTTACTGACTAAACATCTACTGCTATAACTGTATTTTTGACCGTGATTACCATACCAGTAACTGCATAATATTAATATTTATGTTTTTAGCCGTTTTGCTACAAAATGATTTAAAAACATTTTCTCCGATAGGTATTTAGTTTTTTTTTCGACATTTTTATTTTTTTTAAAGATTAAATTCACTTTTGGTAAGGACGTTAGTAACATAATGGTAACATAGAATATCATTGTGGTAAGGAAGGATACAAATTAAGTAGGATATTTATAAAATAGTGAAAATACTAGGTTTGGTATTTCCAAAGTGGGTTCCGCACGGTTACGAAGTAGTGGTGTTCCTAACGGCTATATTTTCATAGCGCGCTAGACGGAATACGCTACATTTTTCAAGCGCGCTAGTTTTGACGCTACGTTATAACGAATGAAATCTCGATTCGTTCAAGCGCGCTAGTTTTGACGCTACGTTATAACGAATTTCAAGCGCGCTATTTTTGGCGCTACGTTATAACGAATTTCAAGCGCGCTAGTTTTGACGCTACGTTATATCGAATGAAATCTCAATTCCTTCAAGCGCGCTAGTTTTGATGCTACGTTATAACGAATGATACGTTATAACGATCGATTGGACACGTTGTAAAATTACCGACGTTATTGAATTCTTTCGTTAATAATTATAAAGCGGTGGGTGAATTAATGTAAAATAACGTGTTTGTTAAAGATAACTTAGATTAATATAATCGTTTGAAGGCATTATTATTTATTTGGTTAATTTTATTATGTTTGACATATTTAAATTAAAATAATAGGTACAATGTAATTATATAATATATTAAAATTGAAATGAATTGGTTTATATACAATTCATTTTTTGAGTATTAAATTATTTATATGGTTTTTAATTTTTTTTTTTATTTTTTGGTAATATACTTAAAATATTATTTTTACATTTTTTTACAACAGTTTTTTCTTACATTTAAAAATATAATAACGTATCGATTTAGAAAAAAATACTGAACATGGAACGGAAATTACCATTGACATCTCAATGGAAGTTACCATTATATTACAGTAGAGTGCTCTTCGGAGCAGGGGGTCAATTATTGATGATTATAATTACATTATAATTTACCTATGCACGCAACGCAACACTGAAAAAATTATGACAGCCGAATTCACCCGATTTGGACCCGAACGATACGACAACGAACCTCGCAACGAACCAACGAAAGTCGCACGCGATCGGCAGCGCGAGCGGCGCCGCGCTAGGTCAGTGACCGCGCGATACGTTATAACGTAGCGTCTTGTGCATAGTTTTATAGCGCGCGCTATTCGTTGCGAAGAAATAGCGCGCTACTTTTTTCAGCTATACGTTATATTAACCACCACTATTACGAAGACATCTTAACGCAGTCTTTAGAGTTTTACATCATATATTAGGTACCATGAACTTGCAGTCTGTAGAGATTAATAGCTCCTTGGTTCTTATTTTTAATTTATCTTTAAAGGGCTCATTCTCTGTGTAATTCCAGGGACGGTGAAAGCTGGACGTAGCTCACATAATAATTAAATACTGCTGTACCCTGTCGGTATTCTTGCAATGATGTTTCACTCTATTTCTAAAAAAAAAGAAAATACCTATTCTCACTGATTTCTATATTACAAGTTGTATAATGGAGGTCTGCTATGTCTATTTCTGTTATTAGATAAAAATAATTTTTGGAACGAAGTTCCTTATCGCGCGTTGCGAAAAGGGGCTAGACGGAAAAGTTGTAACGGCACATTTTTATTAGTTTCTGCGCTGTAGGGGCTGAGGGCGTTGATAGTATTCCTGGGCATCAACTAGATGTCTTTTTTTAATTTCGTTCCAACCGGGTGTCCCTTGACACCTCTCAAGTTTTTTTAGGCGTCCACACTATGATACGCATACCTGATAGGCGCGATGATGATCTGATCGCGCAAATGATACAAATGTGGACAAAGCTTAAGCCCGTGTTAGAATGCAGTCCTGCGTCCAAATTCATGCTCCTGCTTTCTAGTTTCTACACGGCATCGGCAGTCCGCCACGCAGGACGCCGAGTCACAGACTCCAATCACAGAACATTAATACTCCTACCCGGCCGCGGGAGCACAGACTGTCCTTCGCGGTGGACTGCAACTTGCAAGTGCTGCGCGGAGCTTGCACACTTTGTGCAGGATTCAGGTCGCATCCAAATCGGTGCTGCCAGCCGCCATGCAGACTGTGACAACATTCACAATCCTGCATAAGCCGGCGCGGCGGACGGCAAGGCGGCCTGCCGTGAATGGGCCCAGGCCCCAGGGCCGCTATATACCGATTACCGGCGGACAGCAACGGGCAAAGTGGCCTACCCTCCCGCCTCCATGAGTAATTTGTATTCTGTGGGCCTGCCGTAAATGGGCCCAAGGCCCCATTAGTAAGTAGGTAGTTATCTGTGGGTGCCATAGATAAAGTATTATAGTATAGATGTAATCTTAGCCCGTCATCGCGTGGCCATTTTGTGCTTATTTTCATACAAGTAGTGTGCGTTTATTTTCTTGAATATTTCTATTTGTCGATCATTTCGAAGCACATTATAATACAGAAAAGAAAGTCATTTATTTCATGATATCGATAAACTATAGTTCAAGTAATGAGAATCCGTAACCACACGTAAAAATCTATGCAATTTTTGTAGACAAATTATTAATTGATGTGACATTTTTAGCACTAATGCCTTATGTAGCACGATTAAGGGATTATTAAACTTATAAATTATCTTTTTAGCTTACAAAAATACCGATTGAAAAGCCCAAAAAACGTTGTTCAAAACTTACGTATTTAATGTTAAATACACGTGTTTGAGGCATTGTTTGGCCATTCTTATGGTTTATTATTTAGCGGAACTACAAAACTCAACAATATCTAGCATAAAATATTCACTAAAAACCTTTATTAACACTTTTTTTACATGAAATATGCAGACCGACCATAGATATAGAATATACTGACGTATAGATCACCTGACAACCCAAAAAAGCGTGACGATTTTTGATCTGTCAATGTGTGCGTGTGCTAGTGATGTATCTTTTACTTTAGATAGTATAGTTCGTTCGAGTTATTTTACCTGCGTTTTTATGAGAAATAAAATATAATATGCAACTTTGACAGATTTTGTAATTCAAATTAGGTAGACTCCGCGCACGATAACTTTGCGCGCATCTGAACAAAACTTTTCGTCGGGCCGCCATAATTACATAATAATCGATACGTCTATTTCTATACGTAATTTAAATTAGTATTTATAAGGATATACTTCAGTCGGAATTTCCAGGAATTGCTATTGTATTCTATTGTTGTCGCGATCACCGGTGTTCGCGCGGGGCCTGAAGGATTAAAGTAAAACTACCAATAAAATATCATTGGGATTACCCATTTTTTTAATGAATCCCTACGCTGTCGCGCGCAGAGTTATCGCGCGCGCACTCTATCATATATTTTATTTGACAGAAAAAAAGTGACGATTGAAAAGTAGATATACACATTTTCGTTTGGTGTGATTTTTTAATCGTCGGATATGTTATAACATTAATAGAAATGCAAATATAAAGTTGAAAGTAAACGACACACATAGTATATTATTTATTCTTAAATTAAATACATATCATAATACCCTTACACCCCCATTACATTTTTATTTTAGTTGTATGTTAATGTACAATATCGATAAGCATATCGATAAATTTGATTCAAGCACTAGCATATATGTAAAAAAATTTGATGAAAAATTTTTCTTCCAAATTTGTGTAATATAAGAACAATAGTAACTTTAGTTACGCAAAATATGAAAGTGAAAGGGAGGATTCACAATATTTTATTTGAAATAGAGAACTAAGGACAGAATATAGCGAAAATAAATACATCGTAGCAATTAGGTCATGAAGATTAATTACCTGTGAAATGTATATTTTTCAGGATTACTCCTATGATTTACACTGCAATCACTCACAGAACAAGTTACTACTGTTATATGTAATAGTATTTGTCGAAAATAATAAAGGATTTAAACAATAAATTGCAAATACCGAAAGGGCATAAAAACGATTGACGACTTTTGGCCGACCTGTCAAATGAAAGTGGTTAAAGTTTTCATTAGACTGCCTCTCTCTTTTCATCTTGTTACAATTCCATAAAGGATTTTCTTCTCTCTCGCACTCTTTGTTGGTCTTTAGCATCATACGTTTATGAGACCGACTCCTTTGTTATGTCCTAGTAAGTAGGACATAACATTACACGCTTTTGACGCTTATACACCGATATAAGGCTCTCTCCTAGTATATAGTATCTCAATGGTGGGTGCCGAACCGACTTGACAGTGACATACCATGACTTTGACATTGGCGGAATCGTCCTTGTTTGTTGTTTTGGTCAAAAGCGAAAATGTTGAAGTATTTCTTTTTATTTATTTTATCGCTAATTTATCATTGATTGTGGTTAGCGAACAATGGGTGGTATATTACATTAAGGACCAAGTAAGATAACATCGTATAAAACAAACAATTTACCTTAAATATCTGAGTCTTTTCATCTATTGACTCTTGAATCGGTTATCAAGTTTCTGTTTATTTTCTAGCAAAACTACTTCAATCGAAGGCATTCCTGTCGATAACTTGTGATAATTAGGAAAGTAGATATCACGACATCAGTCAGTTTCTGGGCAATAAATATACCATATTTGGCAAAGGTAAATCAAACTTGCTTATTATTTTACTTTATTTCTGTATTGTATTATATTTTGTCCACAAGGCTTAGTAGCAGCAACCCTAGCAAATAACTCACCTGGGAGTTTTAGATTTTACCAAGATTCATCAATGCTAAAGTATCCATTCATTTCACATATAAATTGCAGTAAACTTAATCCTTGTTTTAATGAACAGTTAAACTGTTCATCATCATTCATCATTCTGCAGAGTAGTCTTATTTTTGTTCAAGAAATTACTTATTTATTACTTTTTAGATTTTAGACTATGCATTTTTTACATTCAAAGGGGCCATTATTAGTTACTGATGTTACTGTTCATTATACTTATGAGTCCATTGTCACGATAGCTACACTTCAGTGATATTTTGCACCCCACACTAACAATACTAGATTACATTGATGAAATAGATATAAAATTGATAATTATTTAAAAATATTATAATACACTACAAATAATAAAAACTACGGAAACGTAACTCCCATACTTCAATTGTTTTGAATTTGGATCTCAAAGTTCTTTTCGCACACTAAAATAATATGGCAATAGCTACAAAACACTATAGTTTGTGCGTTTTAAGATGATATGGGTGACACATTATAATTGACAATATAGGGAAGTTACCTAAAAATTTTAATCGATAATTTAAAAATATCGAATCTCTTCATAAAGGAATTGCAATCAAAATTATCAATTTTGTACTGACGTTTAAGAGTGGCGCTAGCAATTTAAGATGGCCGCCCTTTTTATCGATTTGATTTTGATTCAACAGTGTCAATCTCTATCGGCAAAAGTTCCGTTTCATGCATCTGACATTTTTCAAATATTTTCGTATCAATAATTTCATACTCCTATTTCACATGCGTTAATATTTATAACTTTATATAAATAAGTTAGCATTTAGCAACTTTTCATTTTTATTCATTTACAGTTATAGGAAACATTTGTTTTTGTAGATGGAATATAATTTATTACATATTTTTGATTTTTTGTTTTCTGGTAAAAAAATCCGTAGCAAGAAATATGAGAACTGTCACCCATATCATCTTATAACGCACAAACTATACATTCAAATTGACAAAAGAAGCTATTGACAATAATTGTCAATAAATTTCTATAATTACACAAAATTCTTGCAATTCAGGTCTCTTTTTGCATTAAGTATGCATGTATTCGGGTCACATTTTGTAGAAATTTCTCTGAGAGTACATGTGGAAATGTTATAAATAGCTTCGGCAATCATGTTAACAATTATTTTTATCCATGATGCACCAATGTAAATCCCTTAATTGCATGTTGGCCCCTGACTTTCATAATATATTTAACTCAGACCAATAAAAAAGATAGACAGAGCCATCCATGCTACGCGGTGAGGCAGGCAATAGGAAGCCGATACGGCCATAGGAAGCCGGCCGCCCGCCATTCCGGTTTCAACGAGTGACGGCGCATGTCGTTTTCATCTGTGTCAAGAAATATCAAAATATGCCGTCCTGCATCGTTAAATGGTGCAAAAACAATTCTTGTGCTCAAAAGAAACCTTGTGGGATTATGTTTCACAAGTAATTAGTTGAATATTTATGTATTACCATCGAAATAACGAATTTAATTTATTAGTTTTAAAAATTGTCTCGGGAGTCTCGGAACACAGAACCTCAAACAGTGCTGCATGCTGGTCGCAAGATATTTTTCCCCATAATAGGGGAAAAATATTATTACGTGCTGTATTATCCTGACAAATGTTTATTTTTAACCTAAAATTCGTTATTCATTTAAAATCTATTAATATAAATAAAATTGGAGTGTCTGTTTGTAGTATTGAAAGATTTTTTTACTATTTGCATATTAATCTGTATATGATACATACTGCATACACCAAACAACATTCTTTACAATTTTTGTCTGTATGTATGTCTGTCTGTCTGTCTGTCTGTCTGTTCTTAGTTGAAACACATAATTTATTAGATATAGATATTTAAGTATTTACTTTTTTCAGCAATTACTAATGAACGATGATTAACAATCTAGTTTGATAGCAACTTTTGTAGTCATTACTTAGTAGTTTAAAAAGACTGCAACAGGATGGGAGTTTGACAATCTGAAACCCTGAGTTGGCAACATTATTTTTTTGCACACAAGCGCACGCCTAGCGTATTTATGCTAGGCGTGACGCACACATTGATCGACAGCGACTTCACCCCATTACCTGTAAATACTCCGTCTTTCTTTTTTTATTGGTCTGAGATATTTAATGTAATATTTCATAGTAATAGTGAGGGAGCCCTAGAACAATTTTTTTTGTGATTACTAACAAGCTAATTTTTTGTGAGACGAGAGACGAAAGAATCGGCTGGTTAGGGTTCCATTTTAGGGTACAGTAGTCAACCAAGTTGTGTTGTTTACAGAACCCTAAAACGGAACCCTAACCAGCAGATTTTTTGTATATTGGTAGGTTAGTTATACAATGTTAAGACTCACCGTGTCCTACAAATAAAACAATCCATATTTTAGGACCTTCAAGTCAAAGTATGAAATCCTTTCTATCTCTGTTACCTACCACTTTAGAGATTTTTCGAAAATAAAAATGTTGTTCGTCTTATCAAAATGTAGCTACTCACAAAATATTAGCTTGTTAGTAATCACCAGTGCTCGGGGTTAGGTAGTGTGATTTTGGTACTTGTGACAAAATGTAAAGATTAATATGGACATACCCCCGGGATAAATCCCGAATCCCGATTGTTGATCTGATTTGTTGATTATTAATTTTGCTACCTACTTAGAACTACTTCTGCACAATTTAGGCTTGTTTTTTAAGGTGCACAGTGATGCCCTCTTTTTAAAAAAAATCAATTGAACTAGGCTAAAACAACATTGTGTGATTGCAAATATTATATTTTTGTTAATGTATTCATTTTATATTATGCATATATTACGAGAATGGTAATTGAATGAATAATGTAATGTATTCTGACAATTAAATTGATTTGATTTGAAATAATAAAAAAGAGGAAGGATACATATTAAAAAAATCGAAGTAGGTTGAAATACTTATTTCTCAAGTTTACGAGTATACCGCCGCCAAACCATCAGTCATGGCCTATCTATGTATATAGAAAATTAAATTAAATAAGAATTGCTTAACAAAATAATAATAATATTTTGGAAATTTCAATCTACTCGGGCGCAATGCACTAGTCAAAATCACCACGACTGTATTCACTCGGGTATGCCCGGAGCGATACGAGCCATCAAGTGCCCGCCCCCCGCGCCGACCATCTCGCCGACCACTGTCGTTTTTACGATCTTGGAAAAAATCCACGTTCTTTTCTGCTCTTCGATCTGCGCTTTCGTTCTTTCTGTCTCTCCTCGCTATATTTACTGATTTACAGTTCTCAATATTTTATATATCTTATTTTGAGTTAATAGTTCATTTAATCAAATTTTAATAATGCAAGTGGTCGGTTTCCGATCGGTAATTTTCCTACTTCCTAGCTCAAAATTATCTAGTTTGAAAACAGTGCACAAAGATAGCAAGAGGGCATATACGTACCCGAAATTATGTAAGTCAGTGATAGTTTTACATTATATTCGTTGATAGAGGCTTTGAAAATAAAGTGCAACTAGTCATTATGTTAGCCTTGTTTTAGAGATCGATTTATCGATTTTAGAGTATTGTATTATATAATACATGACCAAAGTTTAATTTTGCAGGATCTAATCGTAGAAGTAGTGTTCTTTTCTGACAATATTAATGTTTATTTAATACATTTTAACATCCCGTATTTTATTTGAGGTCGATAAAAACAATTATGTGAATCCCGCGGAAGGGAATGTCCATATTAATTTTTCGTGTTTCAATCCCGAAATCACACTACCTAACCCCGAGCCCTGGTAATCACAAAAAAAATTTGTTCTAGGGCTCCCGTACTATAAGAAACATGTGAGAAATGAAAAAAAATATATAACAATAATAGAAATTGCTTGAACATGTTAGGGGGACGGGGAAATAAGTTATACTAGTAGTTACTTGGGATAAAATTAATAAAATCGGAAGTTTTTCCATGCTGCAATAATTTGATTTGTAATTATTTTTTATACAAATTAAGTAAGTACATTTATCAACAAATAGTTGTTCTCTTTCAGGGTGACTGACTCAACACCATTATTGTGCAATCTTAGTATAATATCTCTGACAAGATGACTTTATTATCGTTACAATCTGTAAAGCTGATCAAGTTTGTCCCTACTGCAGTAAGGATGTCCTCAACATTATCAAGAGATTCCAATTTCTTTTTTAGGCAAGTAAGTAGCTTTACTGCTTTATTTTATTGTAAACAATGTTATTTTATTGTACGGTTATTTTGTTTATACTGAAAGATACTGTGTATGCAGACATTACACATTAACAATAACTTGGTACTGTCAACTGTGTGTTAAGGTGGTTCGTTTCCCATACAAAAAAAAAAAAACAATCGACATTAATTAGCTAATTTTATACTATAACTACATAAATTTATATGCACATCTATTTATTTTGCAATACAATCCCCGCGAAATATATTTAAAATACTTTATTTCACACAGAACTTACATTTTTATTGATTTTTTTATAAAAAGTGATATTTGTGGCTTGTCACTTTTTATAAAAAAATCAAGTGTGTAATGTGTAGAGCTAGCGACCGGTCGTGCTCCGCGTTACACACGAAGCAAAAGTAAGATTTTTGCGAATCACGCGGCACATTGCCGCTGCACGTGACCATGGCGCTCGTGGCCAACGAGTTGCTGGCGTTTATCCAGCACGCCATCGACACTATGGACGAGGTCAGCATCATGCAGATCTGCAAGTCCTCCTTCTCCAGCGAGGAGATTTGCAAGGACAAGCAGCTGCTGTGCGAGTCGCTCGGACAGAGCGCGAATATGCCGTCGCGACGAAGAGACGGGACGGAAAGAAGCGTGCAGGACATCATCTCCCTGCTGAAGCAGACGGATCCTGATGAGGTGCCGGCTTTTGTGGCAAAGGAGCTGCACAAGCTGCCGCCCGTCACGCTGGACCACGTCGACGTCGTCAGCCTACTGAAGGACATCAATCAGGATCCTGAAGGAGGAGCTGGCCGGAGTTCAGGGTAGATTGCAGGCATCAGAGTCAACGATCAGTGACTTACGTATTGAATTATCGCAATTAAAAAGCGGTAATTCAATATGTAGGTCACCTGATGCCGCATACATCACCACTCGTCGTGGCGCGCAGGCGGCCACGTTTAGCCCGTCAGCATTATCGGACGCGGACGACGACCCCGCCCGCGCTCCCCTCCCAGTTGCGCCGACGCCGAGTCCACAGGCGCCTCAGCAAAACTACGCGACTGTTGCTGGTCGCCCCGCAGGCGAAAACTAAAGGGGAGAATGAGAGCCGCAAGGCTCTGAAGAGTCGCGAGACTAAGGAGAGTCGCGAGACTAAGGAGAGCCGCAAGGCTACGAAGAGCCGCAAGGTGGAGTCGTCTCGGCCTGGCAAGGACGAGAGCAGGAGGTGCGATGAGGAGGGCTTCATACTGGTGGAGAGGAGGAAGAAGCCCGCCGCCCGCAACCATCGCGGCACCGCACCATATGTACCTGAGCTGCGTCTGCGGAGCGAGGTCCCCGCGACGCCCCTGTACATATCCCGCCTGCACTGGTCCATGGAGGTCAGGGACGTCGTGTACTACATCCAGAAGAAGACGACACTGCGCCTGAGGGTCGAGTGTCTGCAGTCTCGCCACAAGGTTAACTTTAGCTCCTTTGTGGTGAGAGTACCGACGAATCTTCTGTCGACTTTCGAGGCGCCGGAGTTCTGGCCGATGGATGTAGTCTATCGGAGGTTCCGGGGGAGACTCCAGAATGAAGCGAGCCACGTCGCCGGCAAAACGTGACAGTGTTAGTTTTTTAACTATATATAAAATACGTATGTTAGTTTTAAGTTATTTATTATATAATTATAATATGTATGTTAGATTTTAAGGTATTTATTGTTATATGGGCCTCTGATGCCCGAAATAAATGATTTGATTTGATTTAAAATTATTATACATTTTTTTTAATAATTTTCATTTATTTATTATAAAATATGTTGGTGCTGGTAATATACACTTGTCTACAGAATATCCATTATTTTATAAGTATTGTTACGTGCTAGGGTTCGAGGATTCGGAGAAAGACCTGCTGACTCACTTGAAGACTTTATTCACAAACACTAGCTCACACAAAACACTATAGTCGGGGCATTTTAATAGGCCACATTTGACAGTTCATCAAAATTGCACAACGTAACCTTGTAGCGACGTGCATAAAAAATAAATATTTTCGTTTGTTATAACTGCACAATTGATTAACTTTTTTCAATTACGATTACATATTTATTGTAAATATGACCGTAAATATGACCGATACGAATTATTTAACGATTTGCTTTTACTGATAAACAATTCTAATCGTTATAAACAAATTCTGATCTTAATAATTGCACGTCGTTACAATGTTACGTCAGCTGACCTTTTTTCTTTTTAAACTCTAGGGATGTTACTCTAAAAATCGTAAGCGAATAAATAGTATCGATGCATTGATTACTTGTAACCAAATAATAAATATCCCCATAAATTAATAACTACGTTGTGAAAAGTAACACATATTTATGTGAAATGAATAATGATAATACTAAATTTAACAGTTTTTATAATTCAAGCGAATAAATGCATTTTTTTTGTAAATTATGTACTTGTCTTATTTTGCTCCTTGAATTAAAGTAATAATGGACAGGAATTTGTTTTTGGTTTTACAAATAACGTATAAAATTCAAATATTTTATTTCAATTACGTATCGATTTATTCGTTTTGGTCGATGTTTTTACGCAGCTCATCTCACTATGGAGATTAATCTGACAGATGTCAAATTTGGCCTATTAAAATGCCCCGACTGTAAGTCCAAACACTAAGCACTAGATCCAAATCACTGAGCACTATCACTGTCCTAGGTCGTAGCCGAGTCGTAGGTTCACTGGTTCACTCACTATTGATCACTTGTTTTAACTTCGAAGTCGCTTTGAAGATCGCTCGTATCGAACTGAACTGTCGGCCCTTCTTCCTGCGACTATTTATATGAGTCGAGGCAAGGCCTTAGACTGTACGAGAACATTCCACGATTCGCGTAAACAAGTAAACAAGGGTTGGACTTTTCTAGAGAGTGCGCGCAGGTAAACATACACCTAACGCCATCTAGTTTCGAGTTTTATGTTGTTTGTGTAGTGTGCCCCCTCGATAAGTTTTGCTGGTTCGACGTTAGATGGCTCTGTGTGTCCGTAACAGTATTAATCCCTCTTAATATTACCCTTTCACTTTTCAGTTGTTCGATTCAGTCAGCAGTACATATACCTACATTCTTGGTGATTTGAACACTAAAGAGGCGGTGCTGATAGATCCAGTGATTGAACATGCAGAGAGAGATGCTAATATTATAAAAGAGTTGAATTTTAAACTGCTTTATGCGAGTAAGTATCTTTGCAAGAGCCAATTTTTTTTTTACTTTTGTATGGGGAAACTCGTGACGCTGGGGCACTTGCCCGTACAAATCACAAAAAAATTGGTCTTTCAGCACTGCTACTTTCGCAGTGAACTTTCTACAAGGAACACACACACACCCTAAAGTATTATCACGTCTTAGTTTACTTAGTTTTGTTACACCCTGTATATTAGAAAGCCATTGCTTATTTATTCTAACATTAAACAATCAAATCCATATTTTCCAGTGAACACACACATGCACGCTGACCATGTCACTGGCACGGGCAGGCTGAAGTCCCTTCTCCCCGGCTGCAAATCAGTTATTGGCAAGGCGTCTGGGGCACAAGCAGATATACATTTGGTGGACGGAGACGAGGTTACGTTTGGCTGCCACAAGCTTCTGACTGCGGCCACTCCGGGTCATACTAATGGATGTTTGACGTATATTTGTCATGGACAGGTAATATTTAAGAAGTGAGGCAGCCCCTACATCTACAATAATATTGAACAATCTTTTATTGTATATTCAGAGAGAAATTGATTCCTAAGCCGATGGCCTACATAATCTGGTGGCGTTACGTCAAACCTAACCGTCAGATCACGATTCACGACTAATATTGAATTGACATAACTCGACCAAATGACTCCGGTCTTGCGCAGGTCTGTCAACTGCCTAGGAATCAATTTCTTCGATGGTACAATTTTTTTGACAATAAGATTGAAAGGCGCGCGATGTTCATATTAACCCTAAACGGTCAATAATATTGCGCAATACGTGATATTGAGCAATAAAATCGAGCGTCTTACGGGCGTAAGTCAGTATATAGTCTTGACTTGGACCTATTCAACGACAAACCTGACAAAATTAAGCAGAAAATTACAGATCACTGGTTCTCAAGCGATTCTCATCTAGAAGTCTAGTATAGGAAATAAAACAGATAACAATTAACACCGCAACGCACCTGCAGTTCTTCTGATGTTGCGAGTGTCCATGGGCGACGGTAGTTGCTTACCATCAGGTGACCCGTTTGCTCGTTTGCCCCCTTATTTAATAAAAAAAAAAACACCCCTTTCAAAATTCACCCAATTATGTATTTATATTTTTCTTATTACTCATGGATCTATCTTTTCTCTTTTCTTTTTACCATATTTCACTAATTGTCTCTATAATATGATTATATTCTGCTATTTTTATTATTTATTTATTTATTTATACTTTTTGCACAATGGTGGTACATAGGCGGACTTAATGCCAAATCTCTACCAGTCAACCTTTAGGTGTTCAGAAGCAAAATTGTGTAAGTGCCAATAGTGCGAAAAGATGGAAAGAAAATAAATAAAATGCGATTTATCACTTAGTAATACGAAACTACTCTAATGATAATATAAAAATCTGCCTAATTAAATACAAATTACTTACTATATGTACATAAAAATATCATGCTATATATTATATTATTATAATTAAAAAAAAAACTAGTACATAATATAATTGTAAATCTAATATATAAAATTCTCATGTTCCGACCTCGTTCCGGCTCGACCGATTTTCGTGAATCTTAGCGAGCATATCGGCTAGGGTTGAGAATCGGACAACATCTACTTTTTATATTGATAAGTGCATTTGTTGAATAAATAATAGTAAATTATTATAACTCGAGACTGAGGGCGACTATTGTTTGTGCGACGGGATAGCGATAGACGTTGCTATGGTAACATATTTATTTAGTCACTTCAAAAAAGTAATATGGGCGAAATAGGTATTTTATATTATGGCAAAGCAACGTTTGCCGGGACAGCTAGTAATGTATATAATATTATAATACTTTGTAAATACATATAATATATATTAGGGTGGAGCGATTTTGTATAAAGATTTTTTTTTTTAATTTTTTTTAATGGCATAGCAATAGAAAGTTGCCTTGTTATGAGTAAATTCTGTATACAAAATATGGTTTACTTGCCTTGATGTTTTGAGGTGCCCCAACCCAATTGAAAATTCGAAAAATACGAATTTTTTGAAAATATTGGTCTAGTTTTGATAAATAGTATTTTTCTTTATTTGCTGTTCCTTGTAAAAAAACTTCATTGTAATATGTTAAATAAAAGACTGACCCCTTAGCCAAGACCTTTTCTTTATCGTTTTTCTATAGAATCGCCGATCAAAATGTATGGAATTGACTTAAAAATTCGCGAATATGACGTTGACGTTCGACTCGTCTAATGTAAATTCTATACATTTTGATCGACGATTCTATAAAGAAACGGTAAAGAAAAGTCTTGGCTACAGGCTCTGGTTAGTCGTATCAATGTTTTTATCAAGAAAAATTAAATATTTATGATGTATTATCAAGGAATGATCATCAGAAAAAAATAGATTGGTATTAAATTGTTGTTTTATTTCACAATTAGGCATTTGAAACAAAAAACTACTTTAGTAGTTTGTTAATTACTTCTTCCATAAAACGAATAACATCTTCATCTTAGCAGCTGCTCTGTCAGAGACTCAGGTACGATCGCATACGAGAGCTAATGATGGAAAATTGAATCTCTTTTTCTTGGGTGGTTGAGCAGCTACTTATTATGGCGATTGATTAGTTTGTAAAAGCTACAAGAAGAAGCTACAATTGCTTGAACTCGTTCTTTCGGTTGTAAAGTCAACATCCAAAGAACGCGAATAAGACGTCTGGTTTGGACCCATTATCTCTTTGTTACGCAGTGATCTTTTTTCTTGTAATTACATTTTCTTTACATTTTTTACAGACGCATTTAAATCTACACGGCCTATCATCATTTTTCTTGCAGTTCTTTAATCAAGTAAATATTAAACTTCTTTTTTTGGGAAGCGACGCTTTTCGCCAGATATGTAAAATTTCCGTAGCCAGTCTTTGGGATATATCATGAACTGTCGGCTCTTTAGTTGTTTTGTCAAGCTTTTATTCATATTAATGTGATATTAATTAATAAAATGTAACTAATTTTTGTAACAGAATTATGATTTGGTAGTTGAAACACTGGTAACTTCTCCGATAAACCAAAAACGGGACAACATGTCTCTTTTCGTGTTTTGGCGACATATTAAGACTGTAATAAAGAGAAATACTAGGTATAAATTATATCGCAAATAGTATGTTATCAACCATCAGTGAACAGGAAATTAAAAATATTCCTCACAGGAGTTTATTTTCTTGTGGGTAGTGCTTAGAATCATTGTTTCTCACAAGCAGAATTACATTAATAGCGCGCACTTTATGGCGTTCGAACAACGATTGAAAAGTGCAATGAAATCACCTCTTCTGCCTCAATCTCCCCATCTATCTTCGCAATATTCAAGCTTAAGCAGTTACGAACGTAACGGAATACACATAACATAAATCAGCGTTAATTTGGCAATATTAGAAGTTGGTGGTTTTTGACGAAGTTTTTCGAATTTCTCTAAAGTTCATGACGCTGGGGGCACCTCTAAATTTATAGTACGTATATTTGTGAGCAGTAACAGCAACTTTTTACAGGTATGCCGAAACGAATATAAAAAAAAATTTATATATATATATATATATATATATATATATATATATATATATATATATATATATATATATATATATATATATATATATATATATATATATATATATTGTGCTTCACATAAAGTTCCACAAATGATTATTGGCCACAAAACCGCATACCGTATGTATTAAACTCAATTAT
The DNA here is from genome assembly GCA_905333045.1 of Lysandra bellargus. Taxonomy (NCBI): domain Eukaryota; kingdom Metazoa; phylum Arthropoda; class Insecta; order Lepidoptera; family Lycaenidae; genus Lysandra; species Lysandra bellargus. Next base: position 5,227,493 of record HG995354.1, read on the forward strand.
ACTCAAAAAGAATCAAAATTTTAGGCTTAACTATTTAAAAAGGATGATTATTCCTCAAAAACGTTACGGTTCCTTTTTTTGCACCTACCCGAAAAAACCTACCTACACCTACCTTTTTTTGCACCTACCCGAAAAAACCTACCTACACCTACCTTTTTTTGCACCTACCTTTCTTTGGTTTAACAAGCTTTCTTTAAAATGTTAATTAGAATCTTATATGTGAAAACATGTTAATGGTTTCCTTGTAATATTTCTAGATATGTACACTACCTTTATTATGTAACTGTTTGTTTTCCAAATAAAATAAAAAAAATATAAAAAAAAATAGTCAGTGTATAAATAGTCAGTACTTAAGGTGCGACCCGGTCCCAAGACGCGGTTCGGCTCTGTGATTGATCCAAATTTTGACAGCCAACCAATCACAGAGCCTGAACCGTGTCTTGACACCAAGATGCATCTTGAGTATTGACTATTTATACAGGCCTGAAGTGTCTAAACACACCATGCCGAAGTTACGCGGCCGAAAATCCGCATGATTACGTTAGCAATGCCAAACGCATACAACAACGCGTCGTAATTTCGGCATGCAGGTGTGTCATCGGTAATTTAAAATACATTGTAGGCGTAATCATGCGGAACTTCGGCCGCGTTTTTTCGTCCTAGTGTGTTTAGACACTTAGATAATATTGGAAAATTGTAGCTATTATACTTTACTTTGCATTTTATTTATTCATTCCACTATACAATGTGTTTTACTTATTTGTTATTGCTTTATTTTATTCTTATAGTCCATGGCGTTCACTGGTGACACCTTACTAATAAGAGGTTGCGGGCGGACAGACTTCCAAGAAGGCTGTTCGGAAACCCTCTACAACTCGGTTCATCAGAAGATATTCACTCTTCCGGACCATTATACGCTGTACCCCGCTCATGATTACAAGGGAGTAACCGCTACAACTGTTGGAGAGGAGAAGAAATATAACCCCAGACTTACTAAGTCTTTGAAGGAGTTTATAAAGATAATGGAAAATTTGAATCTGCCGTATCCTAAGATGATTGGTAAGTACATATTTTGGTTAAGAAATTTTGAGTTATATTTCTTCGCTTCATTCTTCGATATATAATCATTAACCAGTAGTACCTCTGTATCTGCTAGGCAATCGCGTTTTTTCAAAGACGTATGTGGGTAGTTGAAAAATTACCCGCACGCTCGGTCACTGGATGTTCCGGCATGTTTCATTCTTTGTTAACGCGAGGCTACGCGAGCACGAATACTTAGCAACCATGCAAAAGCGCTGCAGCTGGTTATAATTATTATTAAAATGATTGAGTCACTGTTGGAAGTAACTAAAGTCAGTGTTATTTTATCGTGTAATAAGAAAATACATGTAAGTACTATTAAATACTTAAATAAACGGCAGGCACTACCGGGGCCTAGACGAGTCAAGTATATTCATCAATACTAACCGGCTTGTACTGCGACCGCGAGTCAATAAACGTACAATGTGTTGGGACTGCGAGTCTCTATACACGATCTAAATTATTATGTATGCTTTATCTGTTCTATAAATAGAATTATAAAACTATATGATTGCCGGATTGGGGGAAACAACTGCATGTGATTACTGCAATTATTTTAACTAACCGGCACGTACTGCGACTGTGAGTCAATAAGTACAGTGTGTTTGGACCGTGAGTCCTTTTACTCAATCTATATTCTATAATATGCATCGGAATTGATTGCGGATCTCTGACGATGTTTTACCTATTCTATAAATAGAACTATATGTTTGTCCGATTGGGGGAAATAACTGCAAGTTAATTACTGCAAGTTTAATTATATATTAAGTCATTTTATAAACCGCCATAATGTGTGGATTGACTACGAGTCTCTAAGCACAATTTATATGCATCGGAATTGACTGCGAGTCTGACGATGCTTTATCTGTTCTATAAATAGAACTATACGTTGGCCGGTTTGGGGGTTAACAGCGAGTTATTTTATAAACCGCTATAATGTGTGGATTGACTGCGAGTCTCTAAACACAATCCTTATGCATCGGAAATGACCGCGGGTCTCTAACGATGTTTTATCTAAAAATAGAAGTACAATACTATGTTCGCTATTTTGAGGGGATTAACTGTGAGTTAATTAAAATTTAAAATATATTGATATTTTTCAAATCAACATTATGTATGGATTGACTACGAGTTTCCGACAATGCTTAAAAATAAAAAAATGCAACTACCGCGCGTTTTTCCCGCGCTCTTCTATAAATATAACTACATAATTATTATTACTATAATATTAATATCTTTTGCCGTTTTATAGAGAATAGCTATTTCGAGCTAATAACTAGATAGACTGCGAGTCTCATCAGTTAACAACCAATGCGCGTCTCGCGCGATCCTTTTGTTCTAAATATAGAACTACGATTATGATTTGCTATGTCTGCCGGTATATAATTATTATTATTAAATAAATCTTGCACCAATTTTGGGACTCGGGATACACCGCGAGTGTACATAACGAAACTTACTTAATATCTACGTAACGTTATAGTTACTATTATTTTTTGCAACATATTATATCGACAAATAAGTCGATTATAACGAGCTACCCCAATATTTATTTTTTTAGGTCACTAAGACCAGACAATCGGGAAAATATCACTAAAAGTGACCAATATAGGTACGGGACGATCAGGTTACGAATGAACCCGAAGCCTTCCCGAGTACCGGCACTGATAGAACCAGACCAGACCCGGATAGATCCAGGGCGTCCTACTGACGTTAGGTGCACCCTCGTTGGATTCACCAGATTATTGTTTTAAATGATCCCAAAAACGATTAAGTTAAGCTACTGGTTATAAAACATTCCTGATAATAAGTGTTGCAGATCGATTCCATTTCGATCGATTACAATCGTTATAGATCTCACCTAACAAAGTCTCGATATGATCAGACTTATCAACAGTATCTGATTTATCTCGATATAAATTATTATCAAACTTATCAGATAATATATAATCAGAAAAGACAACGTCGTAACGGAAACCTATAACACTCAGACTCGATAAGTCTTGTCTCAATATCAGACCGAGATTATTATAGTTTCGTTGGATAATTCCAGTATTTGTTCTCAGAGACAAATTAGTACATCCCATCAATCGGGTACCTTTTGGGCTCTGGCAAACCCTTCCCGCTACCCGTCAACTAACAACCCGGCTAGTACTGTACCGCTACAATCAACCTCTTTCTAGTTCGAAGAGCGTTGAGGCGACTAAACGCTCAACACCGCAGCCGTAGTGCTGACAGTTAATTTTATATATATTTTATAGATATTACTATTATAATTATTGTGGGCTTTACACAACTATCCCCAACCCGCGGCCCGCGGGCTGCATGCGGGCTATCGGGACTTTATTTGTAGCCCGCGTGATGTTAAACCATTTTGAAATTCACGCCCACGCGCAAAATATTATACAGTCAACGTGAAAGTCTTTTTTCACTTGTAAATCGTTAATTTTAAATTACGTTATTTTTTAAACCTTAAAATGTTTGTTGCGGCCCACGACACCATGACCAAAAATGTTTGCGGCCCGCATGAAGAATAAAAAAAACAAAAAACGGTGGGGGACCACTGGCTTAATTTAATGTACATCATGACATCAATAAACTATTAGAATTTAAAACTATATCTTCGTGTACTCTTATCGAAGGTTACCTTATTTCAAAGATTTTCTTTTCCCCAAACATAGCGGCGGAAAATATTGTATTATATTTTAAATACAATTATTGAATTATTTTAAATTTGAAACCACTTCGTAAGTTTATTTCAAAATTACATGTTAATTTGGAAAATTAACTTTTAAGGCTTTCAAGCCAATACCCAAAAGTGGATATCTAGCAAAAACAGATTTAAGAGCCTACTTCTTGTTTTTTATTAACTCACTAGTCGATCGAAAGATTTTAATTAACGGATTAAGAGTCTTGACATACAGACTATCAGATGCGCTTACATTTTTTTTTCACAAAAAATATAAAGAAGGAAACTAGACCAGGCGTAGGCTTTATCTAGACTAGACTTACCACCATAATATCAGTATTCTAGGCGACAATTCTTCAGCCTCAGGCGCCCCCTTTTTGTTAACGTTTTATTGTTAATAGTGCCATGGGTGTATTAAACCGACAAAAAATATGTAAATATTTAAGTCTTGACGTTTATAATTTATATTATTGTAACATAACTAGCTGTCCCGGCAAACGTTGTTTTGCCATATAAAGTATTTCGCCCATAATATTATTATTTTATTGAAGTGACTATACCTACTAAAGAGTATGTCACCATGGCAAAGTTCATGATTGCTATCCCGTCGCACAAACAATAGTCGCCGTCAGTCTCGAGTTGTAACAATTTACTATTATTTATTCAACAAATGAATACACTTATTAATATAAAGATAAAAGAGTAGATGTTGCCCGATTCTCAACCCTAGCTCGCTAAGATTCACGAAAGTCGGTCGAGCCGTTTCAGAGGAGTTCAACCACGCACACTGTGACATGAGAATTTTATATATTAGATATATTATATAATAATATATGCCTATTAAAAACAAAATAATATAGAACAGTTAAATCAATGTACTCGTGAGCTATCTCAACTGATAGATATTTTGACACCTTCATATCCTGATTCCTGACCCCCGCCGCGGAATGCAACTAATTTTAAGCGATTAAAATATTTAATACTGAATAAAATATGCAATGATAAATACGATAACAGAATCACACTTATTCTTGAATAATAATTGTTAAAATATTCAGCCTGGTAGACCGAGAACACAATATTCTCGACTTTTAATCGTATTAATATGCAATAACCACATTATCGACGACCACAGAGCTGGACCCAGTTAAAGCAGAAGACTCCTTAAAATTTATTCTAAAATACTTTACTTCGACTTAGATTTTAGATAAATACTCTGTTTAATCTTATTAACTAAATAGACTTATTACAGAGATCTTCGTCCGCTCCATCGGAACCTTAGCCAAACAATTTGACAATGGCTGTAATACGAATCACGATATTATCTTCTACAGCCATCACTGTGCACTGTCATTATTTATAACAATGTTGACTTTATTGGTTGGTGACATTGGCTCAGATGAATGTGTGAAGACTGAAGCGTCTTTCGAAAGAAGCTTTCCGGTAAAATTACCTATATAATAAATACATACGTCTGAGTAGTATAGTACCCGGGATCCACTTATAAATTATTTGTTTTTTCTTGCACTCTGTACCAACTGAATACTGGTCATTGACTTAAAACTTTCTGCCTAATAAAACTCGGCAAAATAAAAAATTACGATTTTAAATAGCGGTATCGAAATTTATATTACAAAGACATCAACTCCCGGGCGTAATTGGATCGGTGATGTTATTAATTTATGTAATTCCTTTTTATTGAAAAAGAAGTTTCAAGTTATATTTAAGTTATTACGTCGTGCGATGGTTATTCAAGATTATATTAAATAGGATAAAGTAGGTGCTGTGCGAGATCGGCGCAGCGTTGACACGAGCGTCGACACGAGCATCGACACGAGCGTCGATATGAGCGTAGACACGGGGACTGAAACTAGACACGATTAATGACGATTAGTAAGACGACAGTCGAAAGGCAGGACTAGCGACTCCAATACTTTCGATATTTTCCTTAGCCATAATTTTATCGACGAACAAAGTATCGCTGAATCAGTTATAATATTATGTTTAATCACCATGATCCCAGTATGTTATCATTTAAATCACAAACCATAGAGGTCTCTTACGTTTCTGACTATTATTATTATTTATTGTTAAATTCTTTCTCCAATATAATAATGATTACTATTCATAATGAATATGGTATTTCGTAAAAAAAAAATATTTCTTTCGTTACTCTGAAAATCTACTGGTTAATGATTATATATCGAAGAATGAAGCGAAGAAATATAATAAATGATCAAACGAACTTACCAAGTGAAGTTCGATCATTATTATATTAGTCGCTTCATTCGAAGATATAATCTCCCCCCCCACCCAGTCTGCACGAAACTATGTTTGCTGCAGTACCTAAAGAAAGAAAGAAATATTTTTTGCATTACTTCTCTCTAAACATAATGAAACATGCCGGAACGTCCAGTGACCGAGCGTGCGGGTAATTTTTCAACTACCCACATACGTCTTTGAAAAAACGCGATTGCCTAGCAGATACAGAGGTACTACTGGTTAATGATTACATATCTTCGAATGAAGCGACTCATATAATAATGATCGAACTTCACTTGGTAAGTTCGTTTGATCATTTATTATAATTCTTAATCCCTGCTTGTTTGATCCTTCGATTGCGGATTCTTGGAAATCTATTATTATTCTATTGTTGTCGCGGTCGCCGGTGTCCTTATGGGGGTTGATAGGTTAATAGTTTGATAACAAGATAGAAAGATAACAAGGTAGAAGTAGAGACTAAATCATTTATAGCTCTATTAAGAGGCCGGGTGCCATCGAAATTCTCATACATACGTAATACCAAAATCATTTTCTCATACGAAAATATTTAACATGTTTGCGTTATTTTTCAGCTTAAAATAGTAATTACTAATTACCTAGGTTCCTGCACAAAAATTTACTATAAAATATTTAATCATTAAAAAATATTTTTTAGTGTTTAAATATTTTGTAGTAAATTTTTGTGCAGGAACCTAGGTAATTAGTAATTACCGCGAAACATGCCAGCTTTTTTCGAATAATTTTAATTCTTGTAAAAAAAATGTATAGAAGTGTAAGTTTTATTTTGCCCTCTGCAACTACAAGGCTACATGTGCAGGCGTAGGAATGTCAAAAATATTACTTCTGTTCATTTGACGACCTCCGTGGCTCAATAGTTAGAGTGTGTGTAGGCAACTCAAGTAGGGGGTCGCGGGTTCGAATCCCGCCGACGGAACAGAAAAGTTTTTCAATGTTCCTGGGTCATCGATGCGTATTAAATATGTGTATGGTATAATAAAAATCTTAAATATATGTATAGTATAAAAATTATTAAATATATTTCCGTTGTCTGGTACCTGTAATACAAGTCCTTCAGGTACTTAGCACGGGGCCAGACTGACGTGGTGTGAAGCGTCCATAGATAGTATTATTATTAATTCAATTTATGATTGATTTTTATGCTGGTTACCTGGACTTGTAGCCAACATTGCCCACCTTGATTTTTCACGCAAATATGAAATTTGCGCAGGTGGCATCAAAATCCAGTAAAATAATTTTGGAAAAGATGGCGTTTACTATAGACATTTAAACGATATCGCGAATAATATCCCACTAAATTGATAGGGCAATGTTCCCCTTACATTTTTTTCCTTTTCCATACAATTTGCATTTTAATTTGTAAGAGTACTAGGGCTGCCACATATCTATAAAATTACTTAATTATCTTTTTATTTATTTATTTATGTAACATGGAAAACTTACAGCTAAGTAATATCGGTGGCAATTTTATGTGTGAATCAGAAAGCCAATTACAAATTTTCACCTCTCAGTAACAGAAACAATTAACTACATGATTTTGTGAACGGTCTCAATTAGATACAGGGATGTTTTTAAGTAAGATATATAACGAAAAAAAGTAAAGCAAAAAGTTTGAACTTTAAAGGATCGTACAATCGTACAATTTAACATAGTATTGTGGTTTGAACAGATACAAATTTAGGAAATCAAGTTCAAAAAATTTCCAGCTCAAGCTCTTTAGTAGTGAGTACATCAAGATCGTAATCTCGGCATAGCTTGTTGAAGTTGCGACTCGCTCTCACAACATACGAGTTTTGTCTGTAGTTAGTAGAGGCCATTGGTACAGCTGTTGCTTGAAATAAACCATATATAACGATTAGTATTATAAATAAGTTAGCATTTAACAATACAGGAAGTAATGTTTCCATTGAAGTGACGACCTCCGTGGCGCAGTGGTGAGCGCGTTGGTAGCTCAAGCCGGAGGTCGCGGGTTCGAGTCCCGCCGACGGAACAAAAGTTTATGAAGTTCCTGGGTCATGGATGTGTATTAAATATGTGTATGATATAATAAAAATCTTAAATATATGTATAGTATAAAAGTATTAAATATATTTCCGTTGTCTGGTACCTGTAACACAAGTCCTTTAGGTACTTACTACGGGGCCAGACTGACGTGGTGTGAAGCGTCCATAGATATTATTATTATTATTATTATTATTGAAATAAATAAATGGTATGTTTTGTAATAACTACCTACATTACGCAGTGCTTTATTAGTTATTACTGAGCAAGGCATACAGTAATAAAAAATAACATCGATTTTTTGTAAATACGTAAGTAAGTATTTAAAAATGTCCAATTTGACAACCCTAAGGATTTTTTGATACCGGGCAATGTTGTCAATTGATGATACTGCTGGGTTATTTTGCCCACCATCATAAGTTTTATTTTATAATTCCCTTATTAATTACATTACCACTATAATACTCTATATAATAAATATTATTTAATAATATATCAAAAGCAAACTAACCTGTGGTTTCACCATCACGCACAATTCACTTACAAATCTGCACCACAATTTGCCCGCAAAAATACGTACCGTTTTTCATAAGTTCCAACAAGTTACTGAATAAAGTTAGCATTGCAAATTGTCAATGTTAATAGTCATATAACCTATTTTCTGCCAAATGAAACAAAATATGTTGCAATAATATTAAAATTCCGCTGTACATCAAAGATTTGCTTAAGGCCCTATAGACCCGAAAATTAGCAGGTCGATGTCTGTCAGTACGAATATCGACGTAAAGGACATTAAAATAACATTCATATCAGCGCGCCTTGTACAGTGGCGGTTACGACGCTCGCCGCGTACTTGATAGGGCGAAATAGGAGAAAAAAACCCTTTTTCTTTGATAATTAAACCAAAATGCAAAGTGTAACCACAAATTATTCTTCTTTAAGTCATGAGCTTTTCGTAGATATGATTTTTGAAAGTAAAACTATCATAAGCTTCATGAAAAATAAGAAAAATATCACAAAATATTCGAATTTAGCCTCCTCTTCGGAGTTATTTTTGATCGAGTGAAATTTTCAATATTATGTTTCGAACCACAAATTGTCAAAGTACATTAACGGCCGTTCCCAATATTCGATCTATGGCTAAAGACAGACAGCTGTCCTCGACCCATGATAAGCATCTATCTGTCTTTTGAAGCTGTCCCAATATTACAAATAGGTGTTTGCTGTCTTCAGTTGATACTTGATAGTAGATAAGCCGCCTGTCCGAACCCTCCCTGCGTTTCAAAGTACGCCGTAGCACAAGCAGTTCCAGTGAAGTCAAAATGTAAATTTTCTTCTGAATTAATTAAAGAATATAAAATAACTGTTAAATAACATTTATTAAGATTATCTGCTTTTTTAAATTCATTTTAAATGTTGAAAATAATACATAAAACGTTAAATTTATGAACAGGGCAATGATGGAACGGAACGTCTAGACAGACGCGAAGCGACATTTTGTTGACAAATGACAATTGACAAGTTCCTTTTCTTTGTTTTGGTGTGTTTGTTGATGTTTAAAATACTGTTATTGCCTTGCTTTTTTGGGATATCTATACGAAAATGTCTGCAGTAAGTATCTCAGTTACATTCAGCCATATATTTTTTAGTGTTTTACTCTATTTTTAGTGTTTAGATATTTAGTAGTAAATTTAGTAAAAAAATTTTATACACAAAAAAAATTTTTTTTTGTGTTTAAATATTTTGGAGTTAATTTTTGTTCAGGAATCTAGGTAATTACTATTTTAAGCTGAAAAATAACTCAAACATGTTAAATACTTTCGTATGACAAAATGATTTTGGTATTACGTATGTATGAGAATTTCGAGGGTAACCCGGGCTCTTAAGGAAGTGGGTACTGATATAAGAATTTCTAAATTTCTTCGAAATCCAGTGTGTCTAGATTTGATCAAAGAATTGATTATTTAATATAGTAAAGAAATAATAAATATTTCCTTTCTTTTTCAGACAAGGCGTTACCTGCAAACAAAGTTTGTGGATTGTACTAGTGAATTTACAACGGCACGCTTAGACAGATTTAAGGGAAAAACTGACAGGTTTTCTTTTTCAATATCTATTCTGCCATAGAATTTAACTTATTTATATTGAAATTATTTTTGATAGTCAATGAATAATGATAGACATATTATAAATTATAAGAATAAATGTGGTACTGTCAAGGAGGGGAAGTGTGTGTGTAAGGAGGGGAAGTAAGTTATCTTCATACAAAGGCACCGCGCGCGGCTTGTATGTGTGCGCCATAGTATCAATGCGTCGCCACACGCACACTTAACAAAATCTCGGAGTGTTTTCGGAGTGTACCAGTCGGGGCTAACACTTTACGCTGCACGCCCGCGCCGCGGCTAAACGAATCAAAAATGTCTGATAATAATCGCAGGAGAAAAAACTATTGCTGTGTTTTAATTATAATTCAACAATTCCAGAATTGTCTCTATACATGAGAGTACAGTATAAATAAGATAATGTTTTAGGTACTTTTGATCCGTCAACTAATTTGCCGCTATTGCTTTGTTTACGTTTAGTAATGCCGATTTCTCTGTATTGTAGGTATATTAACTACTTACATACCTACAGTCAGTACTTATTTTTAATCGTGATTAAAAATATTAAATAAGTAATTGACTAATTGTAAATCAGATATACACATAAATCAAAGTTTGAATCATAACAACTAGACTAGGACCAATAATTTTTAAAACAAAAAAAAAATAATTACAGTAGGATGAAACCCATTACAAAAGGAGGAGAATATTATAAAAATTAAGGGAAAAATAATTTACGGGCGATCTGAGTTAGGGAAAAGTGTGGTTTTAAGGGGGAAAAACGGTTTATCTCGATTTCTGGCAAAACTAATTAATTCTTATGATAAAAAGTCATATTATGGCAAAGTTGTAGGTAAGAAAAAGATCTAAAACTTTTGTATTTACACTTTTTTTCCATAACCTCAAAATTTATGTGAAAATTTCAAAAAACCCATGTTTATGGTTTTTTAATTATATCTTTTACAATTTTTTTTTCACGAAATTTTAATTTTAAGGGGCCGGGCTACCCTCGAATAGATCTACATATATATTTATATATAATGAGATTTTCTATGACAGAAATGTAATAAGAATTAAATAAATCAACTTTTTAAGTATAAAATGTATATGTTGTCTTGTAATGGGTTTCATCCTACTGTAATTTTTTTTTCATTTTTCATTATTTTTGAAGGTATTGGTCCTGGTCTAAACAGGTTTGATTATAGTTAAAGAGAGCTTTAGTTTTTAATGTTATTTTACAAGGTATTTTTAAAAACCCTAACACAGTAGGTAATTATATCGCGGATTGGGCCGGAGTTAACCTACTTCCCCTCCTTTTACTATGGTACTGTTACAATAATTATATCAAACAAATAATACGTTACATTTAAATTGGTAGCATTATAGCTGCCCATACCGAGCACTGTTTATACATAATATTTAGATCAAAATTCATTGCAATAGTATAACTTATAAGTAAGTGATATATTTTAAGTTGTATCACAGCAGATTATAAATCATTTTTTCCTGTATGTAAATAAGTATTTATAAGTTATCTAAATTATATTATCTATGTTACGAATAAACGATTTATACTTGTTACAAAATAGATATTTTATTCTTTTCATAATTGTGTTTAAGTACATTTTATTATGTTCTTGGAGTAGATTTAAATACCAGTTAAATGTTTTTTACAAAACACCAAATAACAATGCAATCTTTGCGTGAGTATATATAATAAATAATTATATCTATACTCACGCATATTATCTTCTCTATGCTTATTATAAAACAAAGTTGCTTTTTTCCCTCATGTCCCTTTGTTCCCTTTAATCTTTAAAACTACGCAACGGACAGGGCCGTCTCTAGCCCATGTGGCGCCCGTATGCAAATATTACCCTGGGGCCCCCTAGCAAGCGCGTGATAAAAATGAAGTGGGTACATAACTGTACAAGCATGGACGTAAAAATAAAAGGCGGACGGAGTCTTATTATACAAAGCCACGTGTCTTCAAAGTCGGCCATGCCATCGGCCGGTCCATGTGTACAAGTACAGTTTTTCCGACCGTTTAAGGGTGAGGACCAGTGCCGGCCCTAGTCAAATTTTCAGGTGGTGCGAAAACAAAAAGTGTCGCCCTTCTAAATAAATAAAAATCGGCCAAGTGCGAGTCGGATTAACAAAGATAGGCAAAAAATAATGTTTTTTACGGGAGCCCTTTAAAATGTTTATTTAAGTACTATTATATAATTAATTATTTTGTGAATATTTCAAGTGCCTACGTGTAGCCGTAATTGATATACTTACTTAATAGCCAAAAAATCACATAGGATTGTATATCTTAAATATTCAATTTATTTTGTTTTTAGTATTTTTTATAAAAGAGGCAACTGCAGAAATGTAGGCAGAAATACATAATCTGGAAATTTTAACTCTCTAGCGTAGAGAATATAATGAATGCCATCTATGACCTGTCTATGACCAGAATAAATATGAGGTGAGCCCAAGAAGCTTAAAATAAGTGTTTCTTGGGTGAGCCGTAAGACCCTTAAATTGCCTAAAAGTTAATACTTTTTTTAAGACCAGACCACCTCAAAGTCAGACTTTTAGGGGTCTGTTCTTGGCCTTCTTCTGTGGAACATCGGCTACCATTATAATAATAATAATATCTATGGACGCTTCACACCACGTCAATCTGGCCCCGTGCTAAGTACCTGAAGGACTTGTGTTACGGGTACCAGACAACGGAAATATATTTAATACTTTTATATTATACATATATTTAAGATTTTTATTATATCATACACATATTTAATACTCATCCATGACTCAGGAACTTTGAAAAACTTTTTGTTCCGTCGGCGGGATTCGAACCCGCGACCCCCGACTTGAGTTGCCTACACACACTCTAACTATTGAGCCACGGAGGTCGTCAAATGAACAGAAGTAATGTTTTTGACATTCATATGCCTGCACACACGCCCGGAAGCACCGCCCCCGCGGAAGCATCACTGCGCATCGCAGAGATGTGGAGAAGAGTGTGATGTGCTGAAATGCAGTACTTGGGTTTGGTACTGGATTCTGAATGGATCTTTACCCCTCATTTTCGTCGATCGGCACTAAAACTGAAGAAGATGGCCCTGAATCGCCTTCTGCCAAAATTTATGGTCCAGGGCCCACCTGGAGACGGCTTTATACAGGGGTTCTGCAGTCCTGTATGGGCGGCAAACATTGGCGCCCGGAATAGACAGCTGCTCAGAATCCCGCAGCGTGCTTTAGCGCTGCGGATCGCTGCGGAACGCTGCTATCGAGTCGTTAGCTGGCGAAGCGGCGTTGGCGCTGACGGCGTCCCCTCCGTGGGATCTGGAGGCTCGCGTGTTGTCAGAGGGTGTATCAACACACAGCCGAGTTTAAAAAGCGAGGAGAGCGGGTGCTATCAGAGCTGGTAGCCCGAATAAATGGCGCTACCAGGCGCATGTCATTATAATACGCACATGGCAAGATTAGATGGCGTCCCCAACTGCCGGCCGCCGAACTGTGAAAGCGATCCGGTCGAAAATACTACCGTGGATGGCACATTCAAGGGGCGCCCTTACCTTCGGTCATTACCTGGATCATACGGACAGAAGGAAACCATCGCCTAGGTGCCACCACAGCCTGAGAAAGACGTCTGAAGTATACGCTCAGTGATTACTCGGCTTGAGCTGAGCAATGAGCTAAATTTTGCGCCGTCCTTGGTTTGGACCTTACTACTTATTGGGAGGCAATAGCTTATACTCTGTGGCACAGTTTCGCACAGACTGCTGTGTCACAAACGGAGGCTACATAAAGGGGGCGGAAAAAATTAATACGCAAATCCCATGAGAAGGAGGCACGGAGGGCATAGGCTGCACGGCGCCCGATGTGACCGCAAGGGCGCCGTCAAGAGTACATTTGCTTGTGATCTTGTGGTTTAGCGTCGAAACCGCGCGGACGCATATAAATCCAGTCTGACGTAAGCCGTGCGGCTCACATTTTGGGGCCCATCTTGACGAACCTTCGTTTGTTTTAAAGTTTATTTAACGTTGAAAAATAAAGTTTAAATATAATTTATATTGCAAAAGCCGAGCCGTTTTGCTGTAATACGACAAATATAAGAAGAGCTTCAGATGCTACACAAAATGTATGCAAACTGGAGTTCTTTTTACGTTGGTCATTAAAGTGTGGCGCGGTGGCGGCGCGGCGGCGGCGCTGCTGGCCATAGGACATTGCGGGCGCGCGTCGCGGCCGCGTGGGGCTCCGTTGCGAGCGGCACTCGGCGCCCCTAGGACCGCGGCGCCCGTGTGCACCGCACACCCTGCACCCAAGGGAAAGAAGCCCCTGGCAACGGATTTTGATGATCCTTTCAGTGTTAGTCCATTTATCGAGGATGGCTATAGGCTATATCATGCTAAGACTAATGGAGGAAAATGTAGGAAAAACGGGGAAAATTATTTGAAAGCGCTAATCTCAGGAACTACAGGTCCGATAAGAAAAATTCTTTCAGTGTTAGATAGCCCATTTATTGAGGAAGGCTATAGGCCATGGGCGTAGCCAGGATTCTATATAGGGGGGAGGGCCCATAGGTCATGGGGGGGGGGGGGGGGGTCATATACCCATAAACTTACAATATGCTGTCGTATAGACCACCTGACAACCCGAAAATGCATGACCATTTTTGATCTGTCAATGAGTGCGTGTGCTAGTGATGTATATTTTACTATCGATAGTATAGTATTTTGCTATCGATAGTATAGTCCGTTCGAGTTATTTTACCTGAGTTTCTATAAGAAATAAATAATATGCAACTTTGACAGATTTTGTATTTCAAAATATTAGGTAACGATTGAAAAGTAGATACACATTTTCGTTTGGAATGATTTTTCGATCGTCGGATATGTTATGACATGAGGCTCTTATAGGGGTAAATAATATGGGGGCGATACCGGTCCGTCCACGTCGTGTCCCTGGGCACCTCCCCCGTGCCATCGTGAGCTTTTTCACGGTGACACGGGAGGGGTGGCTGAACGCCGGTATGGCGTGTGTTTGTGTGCGTGTTTGTTTTGTGTGTCTGGCAGAGCTCGCTGTGTGACGAACGAGCCCGCGACCCGGGGTGTCGGAGTTAAGTATGATGGAAACACGCAGCAAGAAAAATAATCTCCGGGTGGGTCCCGGCTCCGAAGGGGCCGGAGAATCCCATACGTCGCCTTCGGGCGGCGGGCGGTCCGTGTATACGGAGGGGCCACTTACTGCGAGGAGGAAGGGGGAGATAAAGGAGGAGGAGAGGAAGGTTAGCGCTAAGAAGCGCGCGGATCCCGAGCTGGTGCTCCTAACCGCACTGGAGCGGGATCCGCTTACCGATGAAGACAAAGACAGCGAGGTCTGCTACTCGGCGTCCGGCAGCAATCTGTCGCTGGACTCCGTGGGGTTGCCCGCACCATCCGGACGTACGACTCCTTTAAAAAGGAGACTCCTGGACGAGACTGACGAGGCGCCGTCGACTAGCAAGGCGACGGTGCCGGAACTTAAGAGAAGACGTGGCCGCCCCCCAACGACCGGCCAGTACGAAGAAGAAATTGACGAACAAGCGAGCAACGCGAAGCTTGCGCGTACGTGGCTCAGCGCCGCCTTCAAGGAGTCCGACCTCTCCACCTCTTCTCCTTCGGGAAAAGAGGCCAAGAAGGAATGGACGGGCGCTGACATTACCAGGACGGTGGCGGCGTCATTGAAGACCATCTCAATGATCGCCAACAAGTCCACGAACCTTAAGGGAACATACCAGAAGTACCTTAAGGAATCGGTGGCGACCGTAGAGATGGTCTTCAACAAATTGGCAGACATCAGCACTTCTGAGCAAGTGAAGGTGCTGGAGGCCCAAAACACGCACCTCGAAGAGCAAGTGGCGGCGCTACGCCACGAGCTGGACGAGGTGCGCAAAAAGGCCTCGCAACCTACCGGAGACATGCGTGAGCTGTTGGCCGAGGTCTCCCGTGCGAACGCGGAGACCTTCGGCAATATGCTGAACGCCAGGCTCGCCGGGCTGGAGGACCGCCTCCTGCCGGAGCCGAGACGCAGGCCACCGCTGGCGTCGGACGGAATTCGGGATGAGGACTTCCCAACCGCCCCCGCGAGCGTCGTTGCGCCCATAGAGGAAGAGGTGCCGGGACCCCCTCGGCCGAAAAAGGCGAAAGGGAAACCGGCCAAACCGGAGAAGACGCGACCGCCCGTCGCTGCAGCGGCCCCTACAGAGGCTCCTGCTGCACCTACGGCGCCCAGGCCTCCAAAGGCCAAAAGGAAGAGAAAGAAGAAGCGGCCTACAATGGCAGCTCAGGAGGCGGCACAAGGAGGAGCGACCATCGGCTCCCCTGGTACAGAGACCCCTTGGACCACGGTGGGTCCGAAGGGTAAGAAGAAGAAGGGGGCGGCTAAATCATCTACAGCCGCCCCGAAGAAGAAGAAGAAGCCGAGGCTTCGCGTTCCCGCCACTGCGGCCGTCGCTCTCACCATAGAAGAGTCGGCCGTGAAGGCGGGTATGACGTACGCCAAGGCAATTGAAACGGCTCGGCGGACGATGAGCATTGCGGAGTTTGATATTCCGGAAGTCCGTTTCCGCCGGGCCCAAACTGGAGGGCGCCTCCTCACTATAACTGGTGAGGGTGCGGAGAAGAAGGCGGACGCCTTTGCCGCGAGGCTGAAGACCGTCCTGCCTGAAGAGGTAAGGATCGGACGACCGGCTGCTTGCGCTGAGATGCGCATCGCCGGCCTTGACGACTCAGTGACGGCCGCCGAAGTCAAGGAAGCGGTCGCACTTGAAGGAGAGTGCCTGGCCGGCGATGTCCGGGTGGGGCCTATGAGAGAGGGGCCACGGGGGGACGGGTCGTGTTGGATCCGCCTCCCAGTCGCGGCCGCCAAGAAGCTTTCGAGCTCTGGGCGGTTGCGTGTTGGCTGGGTGTTGGCGAGAGTGACGTTGTTGGCCGCGAGGCCGACGCGCTGCTTTCGCTGCCAGGACACCGGCCACGTGGCTGCCAAGTGCCAGTGCCCGGTAGACCGTAGCCGGACTTGTTTCCGGTGCGGGAAACCGGGGCACAAGGCGGCGGAGTGCGAGGCTGCAGCACTAAACTGCGCCCTGTGCGAGGCCGCTGGCAGAGCCGAAAGGGGGCACGTGCTGGGCGGCAGAGGTTGTCCGTCTGCCGCGAAAAAGCCGGCCCCCAGAGAGGAGAAGGCCCCGTCCAAAAAGGCTCGGCAAAAGCCGAAGCCTAAGGGTGCGCGGGCTCCGCCCGTCTCTGCCGCGATGGAGACGGAGGCCTAGACCCGCGGGCGGCGATCGGGGGATCCCCGCCCGCATAAAGGGTCCCGAGTAGACAGCCCCCCTATAGCCCGGGGGGCTCTCGGTGAGGTCAGCGGCCGAAGTCGCTGGAAGAAGAGGCCGGTTGCGGCTGGCTGCGCGCGGGAAGGGGCGGAGTTGAATTGCTCTGCAGTACCCGTCCCTCCCGCACAAGGCGCATAGCGGAGGGCTGGGGGGGTTTTAGTGGGTAAACCTCTTGTAGGGAGTCCCACATACCCCCGCCCCTTCCCCCGAAGGGGTGGGGGATACTTAAAGTATTTCCCCTCCTTAAAAAAAAAAAAAAAAAAAAAAAAAAAGGGGTAAATAATATACACATAACTCGTTATAAAGTTAGTTATTTATTTCTCAGGTAAAATCTATCTGGTAAATCAGCCCTTACATTAAAGTTTACGTTGAAAGTAAACAACACACATATTACTTATATTATATTTTATTCTTAAATTAAATACATATCATAAAATATCATAATACTTTTTATTACAATTATTTTAACCGACTTCCAAAAAGGGGGTTAGACGTTCTGCTGTGGATATATTTTTTATGTATGTTCAACGATTACTCCGCCGTTTGTGAACCGATTTTCGCGCGCAGTGAACCGATTTTTTAATGCGCCATTAGTTGTCATAGACTCCCCGTATGCTGTATACCGCACGAGTTAACGACTAATGAAAATGCGCCCTTAGAAATCTCCCGCACCCCGCATGCGGGCCCTATCGACCAGTGAAAACGCGCCATTAAATAGCTGTACGCAGCGTAAAGTTCTTAATAATAAGGGTGAAGCCAAACGAGCGTAATTTGTGAGTTGTGAGTCGCAGAATTTCGGTCGCGTAAATGTCTTTTCATACAAATCATGACCCACAAAATTACGCTCGCGTGAATCAAACGGGACTTTTGTATGAAACTGAATGCAGCAGAATTTCTGCCAGCCGAAATTCTGCGACTCACATCTCACAAATTACGCTCGTTTGGCTTCACCCTAGGGATGTAAGTCTGTTCGCACATTCACATAACACATTAGTCATCACTAAGCTCTTACGCTACTGTCTATCAGTGTACGACTAATAAATGGCATGAACGTTCTTAAATGAAACATTTAGTCGTTTCATATACTTTATATTCGAGTAATAATATTATATACTGCGTGTTACAGGGTTGTCACAAGTAAGATTTTGATCAAATGTTGGAACAACATACTTCCGCCTATTAGAAATTTAAACAGCCTTGCATCTTTCAAAAGACAACTAAAAAGCTTTCTGTTACACGAACAAAAAGCACAGGAAAACTTGCGCCAAGATATAAGTATTATATAGGTGTTTCGCTGTGGTTATCTCTGGCTTATGGCCACAGAATACAAATTACTCTCCTTATGGCTATCACAGATTGAGGTTTACTGACTATTTTCAACGTTTTTAGATTCGGTTGGCATCTTCTCATGTTTTTCCTAGTGATGTTATGTATCCTGTAACTAAACTATTACTAAAACATTTTAAATAGGACAGTAATTTATACCACTCATTCATTATTTTTAACAAAAAATTAAAACCGACTTCCAAGGTAAAAACAATAATAACATTAATATGAACTAAAAAGTATTAAATATTTTTTTCTATATGTATAACAGTGCCTTTTTCCGAATTCGGCTAAACCTCATCTATTTCTGTACTCAATCTTCATTATTTTGAAGTCGGTACCAGATAGCTGAATCTTCAGTTCTCTGACAGAATATTTGAAACTTTTGGAACTGGCACCGACTTCAAAATTATGAAGATTGAGTACAGAAATAGATGAGGTTTAGCCGAATTCGGAAAAAGGCACTGTTATACATATAGAAAAAAATATTTAATACTTTTTAGTTCATATTAATGTTATTATTGTTTTTACCTTGGAAGTCGGTTTTAATTTTTTGTTAAAAATAATGAATGAGTGGTATAAATTACTGTCCTATTTAAAATGTTTTAGTAATAGTTTAGTTACAGGATACATAACATCACTAGGAAAAACATGAGAAGATGCCAACCGAATCTAAAAACGTTGAAAATAGTCAGTAAACCTCAATCTGTGATAGCCATAAGGAGAGTAATTTGTATTCTGTGGCCATAAGCCAGAGATAACCACAGCGAAACACCTATATAATACTTATATCTTGGCGCAAGTTTTCCTGTGCTTTTTGTTCGTGTAACAGAAAGCTTTTTAGTTGTCTTTTGAAAGATGCAAGGCTGTTTAAATTTCTAATAGGTGGAGGTATGTTGTTCCAACATTTGGTCGCCGAGTATCGAAAACTGCCTCTGAATGATGCTGTCTGGTGTTTCTCAACGGCCAATTGAGCTGAACATTGCCTTGAACCGCAAGATCGAAGGCTGGTCGTATATATATATATATATATATATATATATATATATAACGTTAGGGGTAATAATAAAATAAAAAATAATTTTTATTTCACGATTTTAAAGTCACAAAATCATCATTAATTACACTTGCATTATAATATAATTTTACTAGCATTATCTACTTGGCATGAATCAAGATTACTTGTCAGAATCTTCGTAGTTAATCACCGTTTGTACTTTTGCTGCACAGTACGCTATGTAAGTAACTAATATCAGAACTGAATATTCAATTTTTTCTGTGTCTAGCGCATCATCATCTGAAAAAGAATAATTAATACTAATTTATGTAATATTTATTTCGTTTGATATGAGGTACTTCGAACGAGATATATTAACTCGGAAGAGCTTTCTTTTGTCAAAAGAATTCAATATAGCATTTTGTCAGGCAAAGTTTGAGAAACTGTGAACAGATAATCAGGGAGATACCATATTAAAAATACAGTAACTTTGTGACTACTTTAGGTAACAATCCCACATAATGTCGATAGTTATCGTAACTTTGTAACTAGTTGTGCCGAGTTTTTTTTTCACTTAACGAAATATTTTTTTCTCATTATTTATTGATTGTACGGTTTATTGCTGCCAAAAAAAATATGCTCTTCAATATTCAAGTTTATTTAATTGGATATAAGCTTTTCAGAATACAAAATAAAATTATTGATATAAACCAACAATATGTATTTTCGTAGGAATGGTTAAATTATGATAATTATGCGGCGCGTTGGTAAATTTCGAACTATCCCACTAAATACACGTAGAATTTAATTTCCCATTAAGATTCAGGCATAAAAAACCATAATATCGAATAAAAACAAAATCGTTGTTTATTTACCTTGATGATAAGATGGCAGTTTCTTATTTTCAATTCTTTCACTAGTCAATGTCAACGAATGAACGATTATGAGCGATTGAACGAATGATTTGTGGAATCTAGTTACATTGTGGTAACAATGTTACGATAAGTGTTAGCACAAGGTGTCGAAACCGTTACGTCGAGATCCCAAAAATGGCTATATGGGAAAACTCTACTATTGTGCGAAATTCTAAAGAGCAAAATTTTGCAAGACTACGGGGAAAGACATTGTTAGATACTTTTTAAGGTTCCGTAGCGAAATGGCAAAAAACGGAACCCTTATAAATTCCGTATGTCCGTATGTCACAGCTACTTTTCTCCGAAACAATAAGAGTTATACTATTGAAATTTGGTGAGTAGATGTAATCTGTGAACCGCACTAAGATTTTGATACAAAAATAGAGAAATAATTAAAAAAATTAGGGGTCCCTATAGGTACAACTGAAACAAAAAAATTTTTTTTTTCATCTAACCTATGGATAGGTCTTCAAAAATTATATTGAGGTTTCTAATATAAAATTATATTATTATTAATAACCTGAAAAGTTTGCGAGAGAGACTTTTCAAAGTGGTAAACTGTGTGTCCTCCCCCCCTCTAACTTCTAAAGTAGGGGCATGATAAGTCTAAAAAAAATATATGATGTACATTACTATAAAGACTGCCAACGAAAATTGGTTTGAACGAGATCTAGCAAGTAGTTTTATACGTCATAAATGGTAAGCCTTAATTTAACTTTCATGAAATCAACTGAAATATAAAAATAGCAGCCTTTTAATGCAATGCAAGGGAACAAAAACCTTTTAATTTCATAAAAGTAAACCTTATTGCTGCTGCGGATTCATGGGCGAGTCCAACTCGCACTTGGCCGGTTTTTATTGTTGCTTGTCTCAAAATTATCTTTTACCGCTCAAACAGAAAACCAGACTGTCGACACCCCTAAGTGCTCCCCTTTCGTTAATAGCGGTACTATCGATTCGGTGACTCCGGACATTGGAGGCTATGTGTGATGGCTGCTCAGAGCCATTTTACCATTGATACCATCTTTATGTCGAGTGTATAAGGGTTATTTTAAAAGAAACAGAGGTAGAATAATTTTGAACGCGCAGTAGCCAGAGGCTCCTGTTTTTAGTGGGCCACATTAACAGACCGTGAAATCAAACTGTAATTATTGCATCCCGCGGAAATATTGAGCAATAAAAATGATCTCCATCTGCTCTATGTTTCATTCAAATCGGTCAAGTAGTTTTGGAGCTTTATGCAAAATTACATAACCTATTCGGTTTTCTTTATATACTTAATTAAACTAAAGTACCTTAGTATGTAATAAAATAAAATAAATAAGGCATTCAGAACGTAATACTTATTACAATTTACATTATTCACTGGCATATTGTAGGTATACCGTATAGGTCAGGGGTCACCAAATGGCGGACCGCGGTCCGCATCCGGACCGCCGACCCATTAAATAAAAATAAAAATCGTTTTATTTCTGAATAAATTTGAATCAAATGTTTTCAGAACGTTGAGCTACATGTTGCCTACCACCGGTTCGGGAACTAACCCGGCGAGAAACTCGCACGGGGCCACTTTTTACTAAAAAAGTGGAAATTTTGTCTTTTAAAAAAATAAAATTTACAATGTAAATAACTTAATCTAATATATTATAGGAAGTCAACATGAATACACAATTGTAAGTCACATATAATAAATGTAGAAGCAGAAGCAAGCAGCCATCCTACTCCCAAGATGTGCCATCGTTTAGGAAATCATTGACCGTATAATTAGGCTTTGGCACACAAACGTTCTTTAATTACTTTTTTAAATTTATTAATTTATAGATTTTGAACGTTTTCCGGGATTTTATTGTAAAGGCGTATACATTGACCTTTAAAATATTTACTTATTTTGCTAAGTCTGATCACTGGTATTTCCAGCTTGTGCCTATTTCTAGTGTTTCTACCGTGACTATCACTTTTTGATTTAAATTTAGTTAGATTCTTTCATTGTGTGCGGACCAAGCATATCTATGATGAACTTCGTTAAGGTGACGCCGCGTTAAAGTAAGAAACCGTGTTGGATATGTTTTAGATTGCTTGTTTTCTATGAGAGGCCGGGCCGGCCTCTCATAGAAAACAAGCAATAGAACAGCAAAAAATGGAAAGGGCGTAAGCGATAAAATGGTTTTTGTCGCGTAATTTAAAAACCATAAATACATTTCATATAAGCTATGCACATATTAAAGTGTATGCTTCAACCAATTTATGTACAAATTTTGGAACCTTAAATCACTCTCCTCTGTTGGAAAAATAGGAATCCCTTTTTTTACAGAGGTCTTTTCGATTGATAATTCTGTGTTATAAAAATTGTCCAATCGTGTTATGCTATGGGCAATTCAAAGACAAAGACATGATGAATACTGACAATGAACTTTAGTTTCTTAGCTTTAGTCATTGCTGAGAAAAATCGGCATCGCTATAGCCAAATTATCAAGGCGTCGCCTTAAAAATAACTTGCAGCCCCGACTTACTGATGAACATCTTCAGGATTTTTCATTCAATTTTTTCTTTCCAAATTTCTTCATTTCATTCCAAACAAGCAACAAAAATTATACTTTTCTCATTAATATGTAAATAAATATTTTTTTACGAAATGTGTGGACCGCGAAGGTCATTTCATTTCTTAAAATGGACACCGAGCGAAAATAATTGGTGACCCCTGCCTGGTATAGGTAATAGTATAGGTACTGCTGTTGTTTGTACGCACTGTAGTTTTTTTCAGTAACTATCTGAAATCAGAATAATATTATAGCTAATAATAAGTAGTTAAATAAGTTTGTCCTAAAGTATTTTAGTGTAGAAGCTTTATCAACGTTTTGTATTAACTAATAACACTTAAATATAATTTAGCATCATCCAAAATCCCTTTTCTAAAGATTAATAATGTTGTGTAGCTATATAAACAAAATCACCTCAAATTACTCGGATTAAGTTAAAAATGAAGGAGATTAGCGACTTAATTTACGATTTGCTCGAGAAACTTTTTACCGCAAAGAAAAGATACCTCGGATAAAGGAGTCACGGAAGAAAAGAAAAAGAAAGATTTTAAAACCGTGGAGGAAATTGATTCTGCTCTTTCACGTTACGTGTTTAAACACAGGAAGCGCTATTTTACGATCCAGGGTACTTAGGTAACGTGCATTAGATGATTCCCAAGTAAAGTGTATATGACATAACACGTTTGCTAATTGGTGACATGGTATTTTTTACCCCTTTTGATCCAATCTCATAATTTTTTAATTTCTAACTTTGCTGTCTAAATTATCGAATAATAGCTCCCACACCGGTTTCGGTGACGGTGGCCGCGGTTTTATTGAAACCAGGCCAGCTACGCAGGAGTAATTTTATAGTGCCCAAGTGTGTGCGCAGTACACAAGAGCACTCTCTATTCCTTTACTCTCATAACCCAGTGGGACGGAAAACCGACACGACCGCGCCGGCGAGAGATCAGGCGCAGGACTGACTTTTTACATGCCCATCCGACGCATGGATCATCTTACTTGTCACTTGTCAGACAATCAGGTGATCAGCCTGCATTGTCCTCACCAAACTTGTAAATAACATGTTTCCAACGCGGGAATCGAACCCACGATCGACCACGATTATCGAATGCAAGTCGATCAAGTATCGAATGCAAGTCGATTAATTGTCGTTAATTATCGAATGCAAGTCGATTAAGTACTAACTACTAATTACTATAGAGTACCTAAGGCCATTTACCCAGGGCTCCAAGTAATTTAAATCCACATACCCATTAACTACCTTTCAGTGGCAGAAGTGTAAAGAACACATATAGATACGTGTGTCGAAATCGGAATTTCCTTTTGATTGATTGATTGCATGTTGTACTAATTAAGGCGCTGACAACTGCCAATGACCTTGAGGATTCGCATGTCTCGCATCACTCTCACTCTACTGTCAAATTTCATGCCAGAGAGACAGAGATGTGAAATGTTCACTTGGTAGCGTGGATACATTTTTTGTTTGTTAGAGGAAAAAATAAATATTATGGGAAATCTAAATGTCAGAACCGAAAATTAAATCTTACAAGCTTTGGATTTTTGTAAAAGGCATCAAATAAACAAATTTTTAAAAGCATAGCTTGTATATTATTTTAGTTAGAGCTGTTTAAAGTTGCTGGAAGATGTGACTTTGGTATTTTTTATTATTTTATTATTTAAAATAAAGCAACTTTTTCAAATATAATCAAGAATCACATATTTTTTTTTGTGCCAATCAATGAAATGTGTACGTCTAGAAAACTGCACGAAGATGTCGAATTGGCAGCTGTCTTCGCCTTAACCCATCAATCCCCAAGCGGCAGCCGGCTGCCGCATAAAAATTGAAAATCTATAATAGTCTGCGATACCCACGATAGTTAAAGGTGTTAAAGTTTTAGCGGAAAAGAAATGAGATCGCAGCGCAGAGTTCCTTGAATTTTCCCCATAGTTAAGAATTCCGCATAATACAGTCCTTACCTAAGTTACTTTGACTAGATGTATAACTTTGGTAACTTTAATAGATATATCAACGATCCAAGTTCGAAGCGCTGTGACAGACAGCTCCGGAACCCACACATAGCACATCCAAACACATCCAACACATCTAAATACATCCAACACATCCAAACCATACAAACTTACCGCACTCCGGAACTTAGCAGGACAAGTTTGATAGTAGCTTATGACCGTGATACACATGCGAAGAAATGACAATTGCATAGAGATAAACTACGATAACATGGCGCGCCCCTCCAAAATTCAAAACGTTAGAAGTGCGTTGTCAAAACGTTTGAAGTGCGTAGTCTTGGGCGGTCGCGTATTTATGATTAGTTGACCAACAAATCTTGGTAATAAGTAACAATGTTACGTGTACTGTGATTGGTTGAATACTACATACAAACTCTTTCATAAGGATGTGACTACACACATTGAAACTGTAATTTGGAGGGGCGCGCCATGTTACCGTAGTTTATCTCTACGAGGTACGCCACAGAGTTAAGACAAGATCAAAATCTATACTTTAATATTATAACTCTGCAGAGTTTGTTTGTTTGTTTGAACGCGCTAATCTCAGGAACTACTGGTCCGATTTGAAAAATTCTTTTACTGTTAGATAGTCCATTTATCGAGGAAGGCTATATTTTATCACGTTAAGGGCCTGTTTCACCGCTTCCTGATAAGGTGCCCGATAGGCTTATTTGACAGATTCTCCATACTCTATGTGTCAAGTTAAGTGGTGGATAGCCTTATCAGGAAGCGATGAAACAGGCCCTTAGACTAATAGGAGTGAAGAAATAGAGGAAAATGTGAAAAAAACGGGGGAAATTATATGAAATTGCTTATTATCTTAAGAACTACTGGAGCATTTTTTATGTTATTTGGCAAACATGAATAATAGACCACGTGAAGGGACATAGGCTATTTTTTGCGGAAAATGAACGGTTGCGTTAAATTCCTAAATTACGCAAGCGAAGCAGCGCGGAACATCTTTATAATTATAATAAAAAATCGTAGCATAGTTAATTCTGTACATTGAATATTATTGTACAATAAATAATACTTGGGATGTGATTTACTATGCTAACGCGGACGAAATCGCGTTCAACAGCTAGTTCTTAAATAAAGATTAAAAAAAGACTAGATAAAAACGGTCCACTCGTTTAGATGCTACGATGCAATGGACAGACACACATACAAAAACAGACAGACAGAGAGATAGACGTTTTTAAAGGCCCTTTTTTCGTCGGGCGTTACAAAATATTACAAAAAGGTGGTTCGTTTCCTATACAAATAACAATCGACATTAATTAGCTAATTTCATACTATTACTACATAAATTTATATGCACATCTATTTATTTTGCAATACCATTCCCGCGAAATATATTTAAAATACTTTATTTCACACAGAAGTCACATTTTTATTGATTTTTTTTAATAAAAAGTGACATAAGCAACAAATGTCACTTTTTGGAATGGTATTGCAAAATAAATAGATGTGCATATTTTATGTAGGTAGTAATAGTATGAAATTAGCTAATTCATGTCGATTGTTTTTTTGTATGGGAAACGAACCACCTTAAATATGAGCATCGAGCACGTTGGCTTTATTTGCCATTAGAGCACACGACATATTTTTTCAAGAATTATTGTAAGGCGCAATATCCGTCGAAATAAAAGAATCACAGACCTACTGCATACACATACTATTTTGGGAGTAATACTTTGTGCCCCTACTGGCACCGCACATTGTATTGTGGTTTTGAATATTGCATTCAAAACCACAATATCACCACCTTCGCACCACCACATCCCAATCCGCTCATTCGTAAGGCTGTGGACTACGAACATGACGCACGGACATTCCGATACCCCTTCAGGCGGCCTAAGCATATCTTAGCCGACCCTGTAGACCCCATCACAGAATACGTAACGTACTGTGTACAGTTACGCAAACACAAATCACACTCACCCGCGTGGTTAGTACTGCACCGGGGACGACGCCGGCGCCTTCCCCGAGGACTTAACACGACCCGAACGACAAACAGACAGACCGACCGAAATCCGGTGCCGAGCTCGATCCCGGGTTCGAGTTCGCATGCGGATAGCATAGGAACACACCTAAATCATGACCGCGACCGCGACATTGTCGTAGAGAGCTCTACCAATTACTTTGACATTAGAACATACACGCGTATGTCACCCCAACCGGACTCGGAAGGGGAGAGGGACGGCCCTCTTTTGTGCAATAACATTAATAACTTGAGCTCATCTACCGCGATAACTCGTACGCAGCTAGTTTGTGCTACCGCGCCCGAGCAGCCTCACTCGTCAGAGAGTGAGTAAGGGGTCGGACCCCTTAAGAGCAGGGGGGATCCGTGTCCCCACGTCAGATGAAAATAGCTTATTCTCGTAGCTCTCCCCAATATTGCCCGATTATAATGTCACACGTGTGACTTTAGGAGAGGGGGCCAGGCCCCCTCATTGTTTATCTCCAAACCAACTAGCAACAGACTAGTTATAGCCACGATTAAACTACCATGGTCTTAACCAGACCAGTAGCTTAGACCCTTTCGAAAAAAAAAAAAAAAAAATTCAAAACCACAATATCACCACCTTCGCTTGTGTGTCAGTGTCTTAGGGAGTTGTGTCAACCGAACTACTATTGATTTGCGGTGTACAAGGCATTTACCGCGACGAACCCGCACCGTTACCAGTTACAGCTTAATTAAACACTATTATCTATATTCTATACATATATTACAATTTACAAACTATTATATGGTCCAGGTTCCCTAGAACATTTTTTTTATTTGATTACTATCAAGCTAATTTTCCGTGAGTAGCTTCATTTTGATAAGATAGGTATTAGGTAGTCAACATCGACTTGTTGACCTGTTTTGAATATTACTGTTAATTTATTGAATTCATATAATTTAACAGTAATATTGTCCTACAAATATAATAGAACAATCCATATTATTCATATTTTAGATAGAAATCGAAATATTTTATCCTTTCTATCTCTGTAAGCTACCACTTTTGATAATTTTCGCAGAGGAAATTGTTAGGCGTCTTATAAAAATGAAGCTACTCACGGAAAATTAGCTTGACAGTAATCAAATGAAATAATCGGAGAATTGCGAGTCGGACTCGCACACGACGGGTTCCGTTATCCGTACCGTTATAGAGCAAGAATAGGCCAAAAATTTTGATTTTTTTATGGGAGCCCCCCTTAAATGTTTATTTTATTTTAATGTTATTATTAATTATTACATATACAATTAAGGCCTTTGTGAAAATTTCAAGTGCCTACCTGTTGCCGTTATTGATAACGAGCAAAAAAAGCCAAAAAAATCACGTTTGTTATATGACAGCCCCCTTAGATATTAGTTTTAATTTGTTTTGAGTATTTGTTGTTATAGCGACAACAGAAGTACACAATCTGTGAAAATTTTAGAAGTCTATCTATAGCGGTTCTTGAGATGCAGCCTGGACGGATGGACGGACAGACGGACAGTCGGACGTACAACGAAGTCTTAGTAATAGGGTTCCGTTTTTGCCCTTTGGATACGGAACCCTAAAAAATTCCTGTGAGCACTACGGAACCCAAAAAGCCTCGTCATATTATAGTGTATGAGTCAAGCATAATTTATCACTCTCTGATAGCGAGATAATTAATTTTCAACTACAATTTAGCTAAGAGAGTCTAGCCGCCATATTTTATTCACCCTAATGGCGACATACGTTTTGGAAGAAATTCCGCACTAACTATTGCTTTGGCATGAATTATTCATAACACATTTATTAAAATATTTTTAATTTTTATTTATAACCCAAGAGCCAGCAACATCTAGACCAGGGGTCACCAATTAGTTTTTCTCGGGGTCCGTATTAAGAAATTAAATGGCCTTCGCGGTCCACACATTAAAAAAAAATCGGCAAGTGCGAGTCGGACTCGCGCACGAAGGGTTCCGTACCGCTATAGAGCGAAAGCAGGCAAAAATTGTGTTTTTGTATGGGATTATATAAATTTTATCAATATTTTTTTTTAGTATTAATTATTAAAGTACAAATAAAATTAAAGATTTAGTGAAAATTTTAAGTGCGTCCCTGGTGCCTTTATTACTACGAGTAAAAAAGGCCGAAAAAATTAGGTTTGTTGTATGGGAGCCCCCTTAATTAATTTTATTTATTTTTAGTATCATGTAGTTGTTATAGCGGCAACAGAAATATACAAATTGTGAAAATTTTAGAAGTCTAGCTATAGCGGTTTTGAGATACAGCCTGGAGACAGAGAGACAGACACAGAAGTCTCAGTAATAGAGTCCCGTTTTTACCCTTTGGGTACGGAACCCTAAAAATTATTTTAAACAAATGTGATTACGTAAATTACAAAGGTATTTATTTGTACCAATGAGACAATTTTTGTTACTACATGTTCAAGTTCATCAGTATGTCGAGACCGAAATTAATTTTTAACGAAGTTCGTCTTCGAACATGCTTGGTCCGCACACGATGGGTCGGCGGTCCGGATGCGGACCGCGGTCCGCCATTTGGTGACCCCTGATCTAGACTTTCGTCATTTATAGTTTGTGCGTTTTAAGATGATATGGGTGACACATTATAATTGACAATTGTAGGGAAGTCACGTAAAAATTTTAATCGATAATTTAAAAATATCGAATCACTTCGTAATCGAAATTATCGATTTCGTACTGACGTTTCAGAGTGGCACCAGCGATTAAGATGGCCGCCCTTTTTATCGATTTGATTTCGATTCAACAGTGTCAATCTCTATCGGCATAAGTTCCGTTTCATGCATCTGACATTTTTCAAATATTTTCGTATCAATAATTTCATGCTCCTATTTCACTGTTAATATTTATAATTTTATATTAATAAGTTAGCATTTAGCAACTTTTCATTTTTATTCATTTACAGTTATAGGAAACATTTGTTTTTGTAGATGGAATATAATTTATTACATTTTGTTATTTTTTTGTTTTCTTGTAAAAAAATTCCGTAGCAAGGAATATGAGAACTGTCACCCATATCATCTTATAACGCACAAACTATAATAAAAGTTAAAGATTGCCTTTAAAATATGACCCATATAGAGGTAAGAACGACTAGCGACTGTGAAGTTTCGGTCGTGGACCTTACATTAGGACTTAGGAGGTATACCTCCATATCCAGTTCTGAGAGTCATATACTCGTAGGAACAGATCACAGGAACAGATACTTTTAGCTTTTATAAAATGAAGGAAGTCTGGCTATCGCTGGCTCTTGGGTTATTATGTATCAAAAATAAAGGACTCAATCTATTTAGATTTTAGAGTATCGATTGGTTTTAATAATAATATTCTGACGTTAGTTAATAAAAAGATAGAACTAACTTCTGTCAGACAACCTCAGAGTCAGAAGCAAAGAATTAGTTCTTCTAGAACAGGGGTCACCAATTATTTTCGCTCGGGGTCCATTTTAAGAAATGAAATGACCTTCGCGGTCCACACATTTTATAAAAAAAATGTTTTTTAAACAAATAACGGAAATTATAAAGGTATCAATCAATGAGAAAAGTGACAATTTTTGTTGCTAATTATATCTGTCTGAAGACTGGAGAGAAATTGGTGCAAGCTATTGACATTAAACGAAGTTCATCTTCGAAAATGCTTGGTCGGTGGTCCGCATACAATGGGTCGGCGGTCCGGATGCGGACCGCGGTCCGCCATTTAGTGACACCTGTTCTAGAATCTTCTAATATTCTAGAATCTTTCTAATATCGACTGATTTTCAATCTGAATAAAACAAGAGCGAAGCATGTTTGTTACCTCTTAACGCTTAAGGTGACGCCGCGTTAAAGTAAGAAACCGTGTTGGATATGTTTTAGATTGCTTGTTTTCTATGAGAGGCCGGGCCGGCCTCTCATAGAAAACAAGCAATGGAACAGCAAAAAATGGAAAGGGCATAAGCAACAAAATGGTTTTTGTCGCGTAATTTAAAAACCATAAATACATTTCATATAAGCTATGCACATATTAAAGTGTATGCTTCAACCAATTTATGTACAAATTTTGAAACCTTAAATCACTCTCCTCTGTTGGAAAAATAGGAATCCCTTTTTTTACAGAGGTCTTTTCGATTGATAATTCTGTGTTATAAAAGTTGTCCAATCGTGTTATGCTATGGGCAATTCAAAGACAAAGACATGATGAATACTGACAATGAACTTTAGTTTCTTAGCTTTAGTCATTGCTGAGAAAAATCGGCATCGCTACGGCCAAATTATCAAGGCGTCGCCTTAAACCACAGAACCAATTTAGATGAAATTCATTGAACAATGAAGATGAATGCGTGTACGTTTTATAAAAATGTCTCACTTTGAGTCACAGACCACAGGAAGAAATAAGGATGGTTTTTGTAGCAAAAAATGTAGGGTTCACGAAAACGGATTTCTGTTAAGAAGTAGAATGTAAAGACTTCAAATATCCATAAGCAAACCCAAGTGGGTTACTCTACTTAGAGCTGGCCAAGCTCAGTGTCAGCTAAGCCAAGAGGTATTAAGCCGCTGAATAGGGCTGCCAAAAGCAAGTATAATTGACGGTAAATGGAGAAAAGCCGGAAAATTTGGAACAGTCTGGATTTTTTGAGAGTTGCAGTTGGAATGTTTGTGCTAATGCATTTTAGAGTTTTTTGGCATTTACTTTTCTTAATTATTTGTTAGAAAACCACTACCTACTTATAAATTTTCCTTATAACGGTGAGAAGAGAGATTTTATTATTTCCAAAAGCCACAAAGAACAATTATTATAATTATCGTTCTCCAGTGACGAACATAAAGGTAAAATTATATAACTGAACTTATTTTCAGGTTTCTAGAAAGCAGCAGCCCTATGCTGCTAGTATTATCGTGAGTTATGTGCCATCGGTTATTCAAAGCAGACTGGATCCTAGATGTTATCGAGACTTCATATAATTTACTGTAGGCATTATGTAAAGCAGGCAAATATTCTAAAAGTCCTTATATTATGATACAGTTTTGAATAACATGCTTGAAGTGTGTTTAGTTTACTCGCCTCGTCTCGAACTTGTCTCGTCACGATCTCGGCTCGAACCAGTCAGACTCTCTTTTGTACTATCAGGCGTTGAAGCAAAAAAGCTAGACATAATATGACATTTTTAGCCGTCCATTGAAGATCAAGCGGATGTAAACTATACAATACAACAATCGTTGTTGAAAAAATCCTGTCTAAATATCTTATACAGGGTGTAACGAAACTAAGTGATAATACGTTAAAATGTGTATGGGTATATAAAGAGTTTGCTGTGAAAGTAGCAGCACTGAAAGAGTAACTTTTTTCACCCTTGTATGGAAATTATCACGCGCGGGCGCTTGCACATTGCACAATGCAAAGAAATTGCTCTTTCTGCGCTGCTATAAATTACTCTTAAGGGTGTAACAAAAATAAGTGATAATACTTTAGGGTGTGTATGTGTTCCTTGTAGAGAGTTCACTGTGAAAGTAGCAGTGCTGAAAGAGCAAAATTTTTTTTTCCCTTTTGTATGGGCAAGCGCCCCAGCGTCACGAGTAGGGAATGCAATCTTGATCTTGCAAGATCAAGATTCCACCAAGATCTTGAGTGATTTTCCAAGATTCAATCTTAAAAGCCATCAATCCTGAATTTCGAAATCATGTTCGCCATCTTGACAAAAAAGTCCAAGATTGTAAAAAGATTTCGAGATTTTCAGATTGTTCATACCTGCGCAGCTAAGCGCAAACCACAGATGAGGGTATATAATATAGTAGACAGATAAGCGTCTTAGAAGAGTTGACTTCTCACGAATCAAACATTTGATCTATATCCTGTGGTTTGATCTAGCGCCGTCTGTAGTTAAAACAAGTAAACTTCACAGGTGCGTATGCAGCGTATGTATGTGTGTTAGCGTTTTTATGTGTGTATATTGCGTGTATAGGATAGGAATATAAGGCGCGCCGTGTGCGCTACTGCGTATAATTGCATAGGTTCTATTTCCACAGACTAAAAAGTGCGTCACAGATAGTCTGTCGTCTGCGCTGCGCCTTAACTTGTCAGATTTTGTTGTTTCAAAAAACTTGAATTTGTAAAAACTGAGTTTGTTATGTTTAGTTTACCCAATTTTCACAAAAACAAATCTTTGAAACATTACATAAATATTACTTAATATTAAAATACTGGTTACTATTAATTTGCAGCAAAAACGCATTTTTTTCAATTCAAACCTCAACCTCAACCTCAACCTCAACCTAAACCTCAACCTAAGCCTCAACCTCAACCTAAACCTCAACCTCAACCTCAATGTCAACCTCAACGTCAACGTCAACGTCAACGTCAACGTCAACGTTAACGTCAACGTCAACGTCAACCTCAACCTCAACCTCAACCTTAACCTCAACCTCAACCTAAACCTCAACCTCAACCTCAACCTAAGCCTCAACCTCAACCTAAACCTCAACCTCAACGTCAACCTCAACGTCAACGTCAACGTCAACCTCAACCTCAACCTCAACCTCAATTGCCTTTTGGTTCAAACCTTCACACATTAAATCACCTACGTACACAGTATACTCGAATACTGTTCTGAAGTATGGAACCCTATCTATCACACTTACATTTACAGAATCGAATCTATTCAAAAAAGTTCTTAAGATACTTACAGTGTAAATGTGGTGATAGCCTTATCGACTATGAAGCTAGATGTATGAAATATCATTTCCTTCCCTTGCAGTACCGTCGCAAAGTCTCAGATCTTGTATACCTTAACAAAATTGTAAATAATCTCGTTGACTCCTCAGAACTACATAACAAAATAACCATCAATGTACCCACCAGATATTTCCGCAATTTTCTTCCTTTCCACATTCCACCCTTTAACATTAAAGATCGTCGCAATTCATTTTTTTGTAGGTCTTCTGCCCAGTTTAATGATCTCATTCGTGCTCACCCAAATATTTCGTTCAAACCTTCACACATACGTATCGTTATCGTTATTATTTTATTTTATTTTATTTGTACAGAAAAACTTACAGCTAAATAAATCTCAATAACGACTAAGTTAGATACAAATAGCCATTTACAAGTTTTTACATTTAATGACAATAGTGAGTATGTTAAAAAGAAATAAGTAAATAAATAACTGCTAGGAAAAATTCATTAATATACTTATTATTAATAACCTATGGGTCCCTGAACTGGTTTCATACCAAATGCATATACGCCATCAGTCAGTTATTCAGGAGAAAAGAAATCCTTATTTGCCAAATGCCAGTGGTTTAATGTGTGAAGGTTTGAACGAAAAGGCATCTATATTTAGGTGAGCACGAATGAGATCATTAAACTGGATTGAAGACCTACAAAAAAATGAATTGCGACGATAATTAGTGTGGAATGTGGAAAGGAAGAAAATTGCGGAAATATCTGGTGGGTACATTGATGGTTATTTTGTTATGTAGTTCTGAGGAATCAACGAGATTATTTACAATTTTGCTAAGGTATACAAGATCCGAGACTTTGCGACGGTACTGCAAGGGAAGGAAATGATATTTCATACATCTAGCTTCATAGTCGATAAGGCTATCACCACATTTATACTGTAAGTATCTTAAGAACTTTTTTGAATAGATTCGATTCTGTAAATGTAAGTGTGATAGATATTTTAGTATCGTCGGCGTAAAGATAAAAACGCGAATGAAAGCAGGACGACACATCATTCAGGAATATCGCAAATAGAAGTGGCCCGAGTAGCGATCCTTGGGGAACACCAGTTGGGACGGACATCCAGATTCCAGGATGACATGAATCCATTCAGTGCCACAGCCTGCGAGCGGTTATTAATATACGAGGAGAACCACCGGAACATGTTGCCGTGTATACCTGCCCGATGGAGCTTCTCAAGGAGTAGTTACAGATCGTCGTCACAGATACTGTCTGTCGTCTGCGCTGCGCCTTAACTTATCAGATTTCAAACAACTTGAATTTGTAAAAAACTGAGTTTGTTATGTTTAGTTTATATGTATAACAATACCCAATTTTCACAAAAACAAATCTTTGAAACATTACATAAATATAAGCTTAATATTAAAACACTGGTTACTATTAATTTTCAGCAAAAAAACGCATTTTTTTCAATTATTCTGCTCAATCTCGAAAATCTTGATTATCGACCAAGATCTCGACCCGAATCTCAATAAGATCTCGAACTGATGAATCTTGATTCAGAAAAAAGACGCCAAGATCTTGAATAGTCAATCTTGGTCCAAGATTGCATTCCCTAGTCACGATCACAATAAACTCCGATATTAACTTAGCTTTAGCTTAGGAGTCACAATTATTAACCTTATTTCCGTGGTGCTTCCCCTTAAGTTCTTTGACTTTCGGTCATTGCAACTTTGTGCTGTCTCCCGCTTTTATGGGGAGGGAAATTGTAATCTTCCTACTCCTCCTATTTTCTTCTGATTAATTTCGTTGCGGGTCCCAAGACAGATTTAGCATGTCCCTCGGGCTCCCTGAGATCATATCAAAGGGTTTTCGTGGTTGGATACCGCTGTCGATCCTGGCGACACAGGAGATACAGTGGTGGGAATGTGTGGTGGGACAAAGCCCGTTAAAAAAAAATCCCTAGTCACGAGTTTTCCCATACAAAAGTGAAAAAAAAATTGGTCTTTCAGCTCATGCTACTTTCACACTGAACTCTCTATAACACGCCCTAAAGTATTATCACTTATTTTTGTTACACCCTGTATGTACGCCATACACACCCTAAAGTATTATCACTTAGTTTTGTTGCACCCTGTAGACCTGTGATCTGCATAAGTGCTAGAAATTTTGCGAATACCTCTACATAAGGTGTGGGCGCATCGACCTTGCCCTGCTATTTCCCCAACCAGGGGGAAATCACGTAACGAAATCAATAAGCCGGCCTTTGGCCTACGCTCAAGTGTCGCCTTAAATTTTCTTACCTAAAACTTAAAAGTAATTTAGGCAACTGGCCAAATACTTAAACTCTATTAGTTCGTCACTGTTCACAGTTCAGATACATTTTTCCTGGGAGTCCAAAACATACGTTTTCTGCACACTGGCATTCATAACATTAAAAATTATCCTTTAAAAGAGTCTTAATTAATGTTTAAATTTTCATAATGATTTGAAAGAATATCGTTAAAATGGCCCATTTAGACCTGCAGATATAATATATTCCATACTATAATTATAAATGCGAAAGTGTGTCTGTCAGTCTGTCTGTTACCTCTTCACGTCTAAATCGCTGAACTGATTTTGCTGAAATTTGGCGTTACTTAGAGTCCCGAGAAAGGACATAGGAAGTATCCTATTACTGTAAAATTTTTCGGGATAATGTACTCATTAACCCACAATTTATGGTTCCCGCGCGATAAACGAGTTTTGGCGTCATCTAATTAACTTATAACATCTAAAAATATCTGCGAAACCTCGAAGCGCATTTAATTCTACCCAGGTTACCTTTTTGAGCATATTATATACTAGCTGTTGCCCGCGACTTCGTTCGCGTCAATATAGTTTAAACTGTATAATAACAAAGATGGATAGTCCGCAAACAAATATGAAAAAAGTAAAATATATTCTCCTCCTTTTTGGAAGTCGGTTAAAAAGTAGCCTAAGTTACACAGTTTACTACATCAGCTATGTACCAAAAAAAGTCCCGGCAAAATAGCTCCAGCCGTTTCAGAGATTAGCAGGAACAAACAGACAGACATACAGACAAAAATTGTAAAAAATGTTGTTTTGGTGTATGTATCGTATATTGATTCATAATTCATATGCATGTAGTAAAAAAAGGTTCTTTCAATATTACAAACAGACACTCCAATTTTATTTATGTGTATAGATTATATTCGTTGCAGCAACAATCCTTGACCGATTTAAGTTTTGGGTTCATAAAATCCGGCACTAATAATAAAGTACATCTATTTCAATTCAGCTGCCGGGAATCTTTATTTTCTTACGAATCTTATTCCCGAAAGGCGAAATCCAGCCGATCGTAAACGTACACAATCAAATCAAAACCCTGAAGGATATCTCAGGAGGCATAATATTTTTATTGCTTTGTTACCTGGAATACGATTGGAATAAAGTATTTTTGTTTCAAACAAAGGGGTTAAAGGTGGGTTAAAGTTTTAAAATTTCGAATTTCGTATGATATTCGACTTTTTTTAAAAATATTCGAGCACACGATTCTTATTCTGAATCGTTGCAACATTTATTTACCATAATTGACTGAGGTAAATCTTATAATAAGTTAAAGCTTATTAATTACCTAACAGCGAGCTCTTCTTATATTTGGAACATCTCACATAGAGAAGCTTGACTCTAATCTGTCTCCCGAAAACCTCTACTTATGCTGTTTTATGAAAGCTTAGTCGCTCATGTACTTTTCTCAGTATCAGACGTTTTTAACCGACTTCCAAAAAGGAGGAGGTTTCTCAATTCGATCGCATATATTATGTTCTTTTTTGTTCTAAACGTGCATATTTTCATGTAGGTATATACCTAGGTCTGCCTTAAGTCTCGTCTAAATCATACAGTTCGGCTGAACGACAAGGACAGCATATGACGAGTGTCTTTGATTCGCATATTCAAGTGACTGGGCTCCAATTTGAAGTCTAGATTCTAGACTCAAGATTCTGGAACGTTCGGGATGCCTGTGACGTCACCAGACGGGCAGGCATCCGTAGCCGCTGTACGTGCGTGGGTCTCTTATTACTCAGATTTACATACTGCATTTCAATATTACATTTGTCCATCGATTTCAGATAGCTCAGACGATAACTTTGAATTTTAGATGTTTCTTTACGCCTCTTACTGCACTGCACTCAGAGTGGAACATTATTTACTTAAAAGTTAAATGTAATTTAAAATTTTGACGTAAGCCTCATACATTATTTGTCAAACTCTTCATTAAATTGAAGGTTAATCGTAATCAAATGTCTCTGAGTGCGGCGGTAAATTCTATTTAAGGCGCTATATTGAAAAAAACTGTCCTTTTTGACGTAATACTATAGGACCCTCAGAAATGTTACAAATCTGGTAATGAGATATACATATCTTCATAGCCTTATCTAGGTTTGAGAAGAACTAGAAAAACGATTAATGTATTTTCCTCCTCGACAGTGGCGGATTTGCCCTAAGGCCCAGTAGGCCCGGGCCTAGGGCGGCCAGATATAAAGGGCGGCAAATCGTGCAAAAAAAAAATTGTAATGGGTGCGGTGCAGTGTGAAGATAGTGGCAATGGGCGCGAATCTGGAGTCTGGACAGACGCTATATTTTCATAATGAATAAGGTCTCTTTTGGTGAGATAATTAAAGGCTCGCGTAACGTATGATTATAATCTTCCTATTTTTGCGTTTCAAAATTATTAATAATTTCGTACATCGTTCAAAATAGTTCGTACGTTTAGCCCAGGACACCACTCGAGGTACACCTCTCTTCAGTGGCTCATAATTCATAAATCATAACTAATGCTATTCGCGCCTAAGAACAATTTTACAGGACGTCATAATCTTTTAGTATAATACAAGTAATCTAGGAAGAATTGGTGGGTTATAGGTGAGTAATTAACACGTTCGCTGTGAAGCAAGGCATTATATGCCTGGCTGATTGAGTTTAGTCTGTGCGCGCTCTAAAATCGTGTATTTTTGCAAGGTGCCGACGCTGTAACTCGAGAAGTACTATGTGTATGAGAGAGATAGTTTTATATCTAACGCCCATTTTTAAAGCTTATGACGTTTAACGATTAAAAAATGCACCAGGTTTTTAAACATAGTTGGCACTGACTTAAAATAATTAAATAAGCTCAGTGCGAATACCAGGCCTTGATTTGCAGGCCTGGTAGCCGCACTGAACGGGCGAGGGCGTGCGCGCCGCGGCTAGTGCTGTCGAATGCTTTGTTATGTTGTCGATAGTGCGCAAGTGTTTGCAGTTGTGATATTTACGTTTTAATCGCGTGGTAAATATTAAAAAATGTTGTGAAATGACGATTAGACCTGTTATTAAGCCAAAAAATAATAATAATCGAAAAGATGAATGTAGCTCGAGAAAAGCATCAGCACAGCATTGAATCAGTTTTTTCTTATCATTATCCATCCTTAATATTATAAATGCGAACGTGTGTCTGTATGTCTGTCTGTTACCCCTTTGCGCCCAATCTGCTGAACTGATTTTTGACGACCTCCGTGGCGCAGTGGTGAGCGCGTTGGTAGCTCAAGCCGGAGGTCGCGGGTTCGAGCCCCGCCGACGGAACAAAAAGTTTATGAAGTTCCTGGGTCATGGATGTGTATTAAATATGTGTATCATATAATAAAAATCTTAAATATATGTATAGTATAAAAGTATTAAATATATTTCCGTTATCTGGTACCTGTAACACAAGTCCTTTAGGTACTTTACTTTACTTTACCTTTAGGTAGCACGGGGCCAGACTGACGTGGTGTGAAGCGTCCATAGATATTATTATTATTATTATTATTTTGCTGAAATTTGTTATGGAGATACTCTGACTCCCAGAAAAGGACATAAGATACTTTTCATCCTGGAAAAATGTACGGTTCCCGCGCGATAAACTAATTCTGGTACAACGGAGATGCATGCGTCATCTAGTTTTTAAAAAAATGACGATATTATGATGCATTTTTTAACATTGTCCCATCCCTAATCCCTATTATTATATCTTTGTAGCGCTTGAACAGTTCTGGTAAACCTGGCATCTCTTTTTTTTTAAATGCATCAAGTTTCTGTCCAATTCCCGGGCGAAGATAGTTTCAAATAGGTCCACTCATGAACTTTATACACATGAAATTTTATTTATTCAATTCTAGCATTGTTGATCTTGGGTTCATATATCTATGAACAGCTTTCACCAGGCCATTAAACCTCGTTCGCATACGATGAAACCTTATTACCAGATCGAAAATACCTGGTATCGCATGGTTGAATCGTATGCTACAAAAATCAGTCTCGCAGCTAACGTGTTAAATATAAAACCCAAAACCTTCATGTTTTATTTTTTCCAAAAATATTCTAAACTAGCTTTATATGCTAATACTTTTAGTTATACAATTTTCAGAATCAATTAAAAATGGGAATAGAGTAATTCATGAACTATGTTACATCTAGTTATGATGGGTGCTGAGAAAGGGGCGGCACATGGCCTAGGGCCTACAGCGGCCAGGACTGCAAATCCGCCACTGCTCCTCGATACATTTTATTTTCGAAATGAGCTCTTAAAAATACGAAATTTGAAGATTATTTTTAAACGAAAATAGATGTAGGAAATTAGTCTAATTGATAGACACATTTGTAACTCAAAATCGTATAGAAGCATTTTGCTTAAATGCTCCTACTTATTTTTTAAATGATTATAATTAAGCACGTTTTTTCACATGTTTTCCGAGCGAGCCGATAGCTTCTGGCCGCAGCGTATTCACGACTTTATAGTCATACAAATTAAGTATAAAATTGCCCTTGCGGTAACATTACTTTCGATAAAGCGCCATAATGAATGTCATAGCTTATATTTTAATTAAGATAAGCATATATTTTATCCGTTTTTACACACTTCTGTAAGTTTTAAAACCAAGTTTAAAGAAAACTCTGGTTAATGCGCATGGCAACGTTCAAGTACGAAAAGCAAAATAAACTCTATAGAATGCTTACTTTTATTTATTTTCCTTAATCTGGAGTTTTTTCTTCACTTTAAGAATCAATTTTGGTTCAGAGAAGCAACTTGCTTGAAAAATTATAAAGAAGGACTTATGGCGGACTTATTCTCGTGCGGCGCCGTTACCGCTTATTATCTTGTACCGCTTATTGTTTGTTTGCTCATTTCTAAGTTAACTTCATGACAAAATCATAGTAGAACCACTGAACTGCATTGCAGACGATAATAGTTAAAGGCCGCGCCACACCGGAATGGCAACGGCGCTGCGAGCACTTTCAGTGGCATATGATTTTAAACTTTATCTTCATTATTGTACATAGTATCGCTTGAGAAATCGCGGCCGCCGGTGGCCACGGGCGGCCGCTAGATTTTCAAGCGATACTAATTACTATGTATTACAATAATGAAGATAAAGTTTAAAATCATATGAGACTGAAAGCGCTCGCCGCGCCGCTGCCATTCCGGTGTGGCGCGGCCCTAAACCTGGAAGTTACATAAGCCGTAACGCGCCAAGCTGGCAGCCCAACGCACTATAAATTATTCACGGAACTATCTGCCTTGTTTTATGACTACTTCAAAAGAGAGGTTACTCGTTCATTTTAGAGCTCAATCGTCTTTTGTTGCGATTTGAGATTTCAATGCAATTTTGTAAGCTAAAAGGAAGAGTTGACAGTCTTACATAGACTGTATTTGTATGTTAATATTGGGGAGCAAAGGCTGCTAAAATGAAGTGGCCTCACTAATCCTTTTTAAATTGAGGAGAGAGAAACCTAGCCGGTATTAGAAAGGGGTTCCTTGGACTTTATTACTATTTGCAAAAAAGTAAAAGGTTATATCAATCTGGGGTATTCAACAGTCGCTTTAGAACTGCTTTAGGACAGTGTTTGTTTCCACGGAAGAACAAACAAAGTGCAAGATTGAGAAAGGAATTCTGTAATTTGGTCTCTACAATCTGCTAGTAGATATGTTCATTTTTTTTCAAACTTCTATTATACTAAGTAAGCCAGCCGTTTAAATTTGTAAGCTCAGATTCAAAAATTTGGTCGCTACGTAACTTTGACTCGCGACTAAGCATTGGCCTATCCTCCAGGCAACTTGTTCACGAAACTGATGATTGAATTGAAAATTCAGGTTTGCGGAGATCGTTACGTTACGATATTCAATGTAAATAAGAATCTGCTAGCTCTACCATGAGTATAAAGCTATAGTATAGCTCGATACCGACTACGTAAATTTTTAGTATGGAAAATTTTACACCGACTCTAGCGGTCACTCGCGGAACTAAAATCGCCATACTAAAAATTTGCGTAATCGGTATCGAGTATCGACAAAAACTATAGCTTTAAACTAATGATAGAGCTACTGATGCTATATAGAAGGTATATATGTTACGGGTAATGCTAGAAGGTGGAGTAAACCTAGGTTTACCCGGGTTGACTTAGTATTACCCAAGTCTTTTGGGTAAAGTCCGAATAATAAGAAAAAAATACATTTTAACTCGGGGTTTACCCATACTCACCTAGGTCTACCCAACTCTAGCTGGGTAATGTTAATTTTTTTTCCAATTAATTACTAAAATGAATATCCAAGGGTATTTTAAAGTTTAAACATTTATTATTTAAAAAACATACAAAGGCAAACATAAACTTAATTATAGCTTCAATGGCAAAAACTAATTAGCGGTTGTTGTAATT
Source organism: Lysandra bellargus (assembly GCA_905333045.1). Lineage (NCBI taxonomy): Eukaryota > Metazoa > Arthropoda > Insecta > Lepidoptera > Lycaenidae > Lysandra > Lysandra bellargus. Next base: position 5,270,232 of record HG995354.1, read on the forward strand.
AAAATTGAAATTATTTATTTGAGCAAGATAAACTGCTGTGATATTTTGAATTGCACAAGTTTTCTGCAGCTTTGCATGAACACTTCTTTGTAGCACATTTTGTTTTACAAATGTTACACCTTTTAAAACCCTGGCCTCCTGAAAGGGACGGTCATTAATTGCAAGCTGTCGTAAACTTATTTTTTTCGGGTGATATATTTTCCATATCAATCAGTTTATCATGACAAACGGAAAACTGATTCCTTGAGATCATTTCTTCAATAGTAGCGGGGAAACGCGGGCCCCCGAGTTTTATGCCACAGGCTCGAAAATTACGCAACACCTAACATTACCCAGCCAGAGTTGGGTAGACCTAGGTGAGTATGGGTAAACCCCGAATTAAAATTTATTTTTCTTATTATTCGGGCTTTACCCAAAAGACTTAGGTAATAATAAGTCAACCCGGGTAAACCTAGGTTTACTCCACCTTCTAGCATTACCCGTAACATGTATAATATATATAGAGTATTCTAGAGAGTAGAATGACAAAACGTAAGGAGCATTTATCACAGAATAAAGTCTTATAATGAAAAGCCGTGACGCGTTACTTAACTACCCTCATTTGACTTGTATGGGTGCTTAACACCACATAAAGACTCGTCATTCGTAGTTACAGTAAAATTTGAGCTGTGGTTTTCCACAGCTTAAATTATTACTACTACTTTAATTTAGCTTTTACGTATCTTTTTGTGTAATAATTTAATTAAAATTTTTACATTTCTTGATCCTTCCTCACATGGACACAAAATTATTTCGAACTAGATACGCCTGCAACTCCGTTGCGCAGACATTAGTTTATTGCACCGGGAACCGTGCATTTACACAACCGTACATTCTCGGGATTAAAAGTTGCCTATGTCCTTTCCCGGAACTCAAATATTATCAAATCTTAACAAAATCGGCTCAGCGGTTCAAACGCGAAGAGGTAACAGACAGACAAGACATACTTTCGCATTTATAACATTAAGTAATCCATACTTGGCACGTGTTCGTCTTTACTTGCCCATGATTGAAGTACGACGTCGATTGTTCTAATAGACAGCTTCAGGCAATTCAATCGAAAAAATTCACGCAACTATAGGTCTACCAGAATCTGATGGCAAAGATGGCAGAAATTCAAAAAATATCCTTGATCATTGGATACATTTTTATGTTTGCATGTTTCACACGCAGGATCAGCCGTTATAAGGAAAATAAGGATCAAAATGTTTTATTCCATCCGGTGTTGTCAATTATTTCTTTTCTCACTTTTTGCCATCAGATCCTGGTAGGTCTGGTGGACCAATGTCGGTAGAAAATGAAACATATAGCCTTGTTTTAATGTGGCACTTTATTTTGATTTTTGTCGGTCGCGGTCGCGTGCTGCGGCGATCGGAATGCTACCTTTACAATGCAAAAATATTTACAGTCAATCAAGCTTTACAAAAGCTTTTTCTTGAAAATCCATTATTGACATAATCCGCTGTATTAGTCGAAGTCTAGACCCGCAGTATTTATGCACTAATAGCTTTAAGCTCCAATACATTAATGCTAAGCTTATTAAGCTCTGAACGCTACAAGGTATGCTTTTTAAGAGCTTACATTTAGAGTACTGTGCACATACATTTTCAATATCTTGATATCGTGTTAGCTCTTTACTTTTGCACACTTTATTGTGTAGAGTTTTGGTCGTTTTATGTATGTAATTGATTAATTATTGCTTAGAAGGGTCTCGTAAAGTAGTAGACAGTAGTATATTTGTTACTCTTTTAGCCAATAATTGGGCATTTATCACCATGCGATCTGTATGATATTTACTGATTTAAAATACGCATGGCACTCTGGGACTGCCGCAGTAAAGCTATTTCATAGCATTTTTATCAACTTATGCAATTATAATTCACATACGTCTAGTTTAGAGATGTCACGAATATTCGGCAACTATTCGGTATTCGGCCTATTCGGCTTCTTTTTTTTCTATTTGGTATTCGGCTGAATAATACGTACTATTCGGCAGAATACCGAATACCAAACCACGTCAAAAAAACACGTTATATTCCTCAAAATTATGTATTTATTTCCAAATTACAACACTTTGGTAATTAAAATTGATCAGTGATAAGTTGTGATGGTTAAAATCGAGCTTTTCAGCATGCTTTGGTAGCAAACGATTAGGTACGCTTTTCATCGTAAATGTTACCAGCCTCAGAAAATTACCTCTCGCTATACACGCTACTTCCAGCAGATAAACTTTGGCCGCTCGGTTTGGGTATTGTTTTTCGTTTGCTAATCACCACTTGTAAGGATCAGCCTTCCGGTCTTCGACAAACTGTTTTCAAATAAAAATCCAACTCATTTGACGCAATATGACTCGTTTGAAAACGCAACGAGGAAAACAGGTTGCGACTTATCAATCCAGCTACCACGCCCCCGAAAAGTATTATATAGTATTTCGGCGGCCGAATATTCGGCGCTTTGGCCGACAGTGTTGCCGAATATTCGGTATTCGGCCAATTCACTATTCGTGGCATCCCTAGTCTAGTTGCACGTACACAAACACCGTGCTTCGTCTGGAAACGCCGCACCGACCGGACCAAAGGAACTAACCTAACCTAACCTAACGCCCCCCCAGATGTTAGGTTTTTTCGTTACGAAATTTCTTGATTCGGTCGTCGCGCTGAAAGACCGCGATAAAAGCAATATAGCATAGCTTTATATATTGGCTTCTGCTTTTATATTTTGTAACGATTTTTTTAAATAGATTTCAAAGAAAATATGAAAAGAATGTTATAAAATATGCAATATGCAAAGAAAAGAAGATTGCATTCTGTCGTCGACTGGTCCATTTCCTATTCTTTGTTTCTCCATCCGTCTCGATTGTTCGGCCTGCGGCTAAGAAGCTTTTAACATCTATCTTTTCATATTCATAAAGAGTGTTTTAAATGCATAAGTTATAAATATGGATGGGACAATACTTTGCAAGCATATCAAAATACTTGATGACGCCTGCAACTCCGTTGCGCCAAAATTAGTTTATCGCGCTGGAACTGTACATTTTTCCGGGATAAAAAGTATTGTATGCCATTTCCCGAGACTCAAAGTCATAGTCATCGTCAAAGCATACGAAATTTCAGCAAAATCGGGAGAGCGGTTTGGGAATGAAGAGGTAACAGCCAGATAGATTTTTTTGTACTTATTTTTTTTATATTATTTTTATTATATATTTTTTTATATTGTTTGAGAATTGCGATGGCACCCAGACTCTTAAAGCTGAAAGCTCTACTAGCTCGCTAGCTAAATGTTGAGTTAACTATGTCTTACATTAGACCTTAACATTTTTGCAATAACTGAATTAACAACATTTATGTGTTATGAATTGAACGTAGAAAGCAAAAGAGTCAATTTCAAGTTGTTTTTATATTGATAAAATGTTTAAAAATCATCAAGGTTTCAAGGGCCTGTTTTAACCACGTCCTGATAAGTGCCATATAAGCTATCCACCAAAGACTTGACAGATAGAGTAAGGAGATTTGTCAAACAAGTTGTGGGTAGCCTATCCGGCACTTTATCAGGAAGTGGTGAAACAATAATAAGACAAATTATTGTGTGCTAAAAATAAATCAGATAATATCAATATGTCTAAACCCACACATCGAAACTGAATATTATAGAGGTTTTCTATACGATAAACTGATAGATTTTCATTTTATTACATCCCGACTGAATTCGCTCCTTACAAATGGAAGATCCTTATTGAAGGTAAACCTAATCATTTGATTAAGATTCAAACCTTTATTGTGACTTGTGAAAATGATGGGTCATCGGGAAACCCAGACGGGGTAAGACGGTCTGATTCGACGTTGAGTTCTGCTGTTGCGTATTAAATTCAGCGCGCATGCGTGATACCCCATTCTCTGTCTTTATCTAACTCGATACATTTTATGCTGCGTCCCTTTCCCGCTATAGGGTCGATATATACGCTAGGTACGCGTACGGAACGGGTGGGCTAACTAGTACGCAGGTTTCTGGCGTCCAGTGCATACGTCGGTCGGGCTAGGAGCTAACCGCGGCCGCAAGAATGACGCGTGCCGTACTATTTATTAGTGTTTTTACTATACTTTTGGAGGTCCTGCATGCTAGCCAGGTAAGTTTAGATGTACTTAGACTTAAGCGACGTATTTACCCAAAAACGTCCTTGAGATGTAAGACGGTAGGTCGAAAATCGATTAATAATTTCTATGTTTTCGCCCCGGCTTCGGGCCGGCTGAAAGGCGTGAAAGTTTTGTTTATACGCTGTTCATTTTTTTTGATGTTATATAACTTTAACGACTCCATGGTTTTTTCGAACTCTATTGTAATTCGCAATATGGTAATTATTCCAATACAAAACATTTGCTTCCGCTAAAATTTAGTACTCCTCTATTTTACACAATTTCTATTCTCTACAAAAAGCGCTCGGTGTAGAATTTTAGTGTAGGAATGTAGAGATATATAGTATAAAATATAGATAATAATTAATTAAGAAATTAAATTAACATGTTGTTTTAAATACTGTATTGTATTCAATCATAAATAATAATCTAATTAACTAGTGTTTTAGTTCGCTCCTAAAAACGTTTTACCAGCTATAAAAAGAAGGAAATTATTTCACATCCCTAAAAGCTTACACGTAAAAGCACTTAAATCATTAACACCCTCATTACTAAAAAGATCTATATGTACATATAGTTACACAATGTTATGTTCTTGTCTGATACGTTAGAGAAGCACAATCCTTTGACGGATACGGAAAAAAACATATAATTGCAATGACTTTATAGATATTATAATAACTATAGTGTGGATCAGTAAAGGACTAAGTAAATAAAAGGAGAAGAAGTAGGGAAAATAAAAATGATTTAAAATTTTGTGTCATCAAAGACTTAAAAAGATTTTCAGATGCCGTCGGCTGGTTAAAACTTACTATGTTATGTTCGTAGAATCAACACCTACTTCTATTTCATAAATTTTCCTGAAATTGTGAGCTTTTATTACGTATTGGAAAGACTGCATGATGAGTCATCAGTTTTATACTGCCGTATTATGTATGGACGCGCTTGTCAGAGGGTTAACTTAACTAATAATATGAATAGCTCTAACCCTCTTATAAATAAAAATACATTCTTCTACTAATAAAAGGTAACACAATTAATAAGCTTTAGATTTACATATTTTGTTTTTGTGTATTAAGCATTTTCATAGTATATGATAAGGACTTTTTAGTTTTAATAGCGTTTGAAAATATTTTAAATTTTTACCTAGAATACCTTAAATTCGACAGATTTTCCATACTTAGCTGTCAAGTTGAAAAATTATTGATGGGGCCATTCGCCAGTAGAATCGAGAACGTTCCGGAAAATATTTTTCGATTTCCCGAACCGATGTTTGTGTATTTTCCACGGCCGATTCGAAAGCTTTTTTATGAAGAATAAAAATAGGGCTTAGCTTTCGTTGCTTTCCTGTACTACTCCAGGAAATAATAATTAATTTAATCACGAATTGAACTAAAATACATTATGTTAAGTTTTCATTAAATGTCTCTAAATGAGTAGAGTCGAGACACGTTTAAGAGGGGTGGATTTTTCAACATTTTCTTTTGGAAACCTCATCACAGATTTAAGGATCAAATTCATGTACCAGGAACTCATGTAGGTACTAGGTACCAGACACTCACGTACCAGGCGCTCATGTACCAGGCGCTCATGTACCAGGCGCTCATGTACCAGGCTCTCATGTACCATGTTCTCATGTACCGGGTGCTCATGAACCAGGCGCTCATGTACCAGGTTCTCAAGTACCAGGCGCACATAATCGCTAATGCATCGATGCCGTGCATCTTCGTAATCGATTGAGTCGCGACTCGAATCGTTTCCTGCGCTATCTGATAAACTGCAAGTAACTCCTTAATTTAAAGTCGCATCGCGTCGCCTCGCTATCTTATTGATTGTATGTCCGCATTGAGTTACTTTTGGAACGAAATATTTAAGTTTAAAATGCCTTTCGCAATCTCATTCTGGAATCATGACTCCTTAGTCTTACCGAACGTAGGATCGGCTTTGGAAAAAATTGATCTTCTGTTGAAGACAATCATGATTCATGACATCGTAGACCGTGAATAACAAAGGAATAATATCTACTCGTCATAGGAATGATGACAATGTCCAAGATAAGCGAATTTTGTTAATAAAATAAAGAAACCACGGTAAAAAATAAGTGTTCCCAAAATTTCAGCTTGATAGCATTTGTATTTTTTTTGCTATGCGCCTTCAAAGTTGGATAATCAAGTCGATTTTTTTTCAATTAAATTTCTTAGTATTTGTATACCTTTGATAACTTATGCAATTAAAAGCAACTTTTGTTATGAAACCACTTTCATAAACGCAATAGTTAATATACCTACCGAACAAAATTCTCTCCCGATCCGTACAAACTACGAAAGAGTGACGTCAGTCGTTCGTAGCACTTTGTAATTTGTATGGAGCGTTTCGGGCAGGTCTATTTTATGAGATATTTGAAATTGTCATATCTTGGTGAATTTTTAAGCTATCAGAGTCATTCAGTCAGCGATGTTTCTATTTTTTAAGGGTCTTTCAATTACCAATAAGAAAAAAAAGTCATCATGCCTAACATAGGCATCAAACGGTCTTGACAAATATTAAGCTTGTAGGTTATTAATAGAACTTAATTATATATTTCTCTGTTACTCAATTGAAAATTAAAATGATTACGACCAATGTTATTATTGGTTTATTGGTATTATTGGTTTTTCTGAAAGTAATAATTATACTCTCAGAAATAACACACTTTTTCACATTTTATTTTGAAACAAGTTATCTTTTAAATATAAGGTTTTCAACAAAAGGCAATTATTGTTGTCATCGACGATAGTCAAAATTTTAGACTCTAAAACAACGTGTATTTCAAATTAGATTCCTTGTAATCTGAAGTCAGAACCTAGAATACTAACGAGCGCAAGATCTGTATCTTTAAGACTGTTCGCGTTCTAAAGAAGTAAGTATTCACTAACACAAGCGAAGTAAATGCCTAAATTTAGAAGATCCTACAGGATCTTTCTTTATTTCAGGATCTTTCTTTCTTTATTTCTTTATCTTCTCTATTTTAAGCACAGCTGTTAGCTATTCTGATGTACACATCAGGATAGCTAACAGCTGCGCTTAAAATAACCAGACTTGTTAACTCGAACTGCACAAAAACTTGTTAAAATAACTCTTACTCGGACTTGTTTTGGTTATTAATAGATCTTATAGATCATGCGTCTTCCAATATCGATCATCGAATATGGGCTATTAGCCTGTTGTCTATCTTCTATATCTATACATATTATAAAACAAAGTCGCTTTTTTCCCTTTAATCTTTAAAACTACGCAATAGATTTTGATGATTCTTTCAGTGTTAGATAGCCCATTTATCGAGGAAGGCTATAGGCTATATTTTATCACGCTAAGACTAATAGAAGTGAAGAAATAGAGGAAAGTGTGAAAAAAAACGGGGAAAATTATTTGAAGGGACTAACTTGAACGCGCTAATCTCAGGAACTACTAGTCCAATTTGAAAAATTCTTTCGGTGTTAGATAGCCCATTTATTGAGGAAGGCTATAGGCTATATTTTATCACGCTAAGACTAATAGGAGAATGTAAACCACGTGAAGGATCATAGGCTATCGATTTTAATCATTTTTTCAGTGGCTATATATTTTATACCCGTGCGACGCCGGGGCGGGTCGCTACTCGCTAGTAAACAAATAATATAAACTATCCCAATTGACCCCAAAAATGAGATAGTTTTAGTTATCTATGCTTTAACTGCTGCACTCAGAGATGTATTATGGAGATTAAACTTCAATTGAAGAGTTTGTGCAGTTTGATGAGTAATGTACAGTACCTACATGGAGCTTATATCAAAATTTTCATTTAATTATAGTTAAATAATTATTCGTCTCTGAATACGACAGTAAAAGTACTAACTGGCTAAGACAAAAAACATGTCACTTCAAAGGCTTTGGGGTTGTTTTGGAGCAATTTTTGCTCTGAGGTTTTCATTTGAGCTTTTTATTGGATAATATTAGGATAACGTTAGAATCTAAACAACATTCAATAGATAAACTCCTGTCAAAAAACCTCAAAAACTGTGCATTACGGGTTGAAAATTAACGTAAATTATGGTACTTTTTCTTGTACTTACTATAATTTTTTTCTGCAAAATACGCTAATCTTAAGGCCGTGTTCAAACCAAACTGACTGTCAGCCGCCGAATGTGAGCGGACGTTACGCAGTTTATTGTATTTCCATACATATTACATATATTGACTTTTTCGTTCACACCAGCTAACCGACAATACGCTAATTACGCTAGGTACTCTAGTTAACGGTGCATCCACATTTGTATCATTTGCGCGATCAGATCACCGATCAGATCTCCGTCGCGTATCATCGACGCGTGTCAAAATGATACGCGTGTCACGATACGCCCCGATCGCTATTAACCGCGTATCTGATACGACACGTATCAGATACGCGGTATACACGCATATACAATCCAGAATCTAGGATTTATTTTAGGAAATTTCCTGTTCTTTAAGGATCTATTTTCAAATTTTGATTATCTCAAATAGTTTTCGAAATATTGAAAAAAAACCAAACCCTTCTTTTTATGTTTACTTAATTGTTTATAACTATTGTATTTTTTTCAGCCCCTCTTGTAATTTTGATAGGATGTTCTAGATGCTATTACGAATCGAATGAGACCAAAATCATAATTTTCGGTGCATGCTATCAAGTTTTGAGGAAAATGGCACTTGTGAATCAGACTAAGGCGTAGGCGCGGACATTCGATGCCGTATATTTTCACGTTCACACTGGGGTTCACAATGAGCCTGCTCACATTCGGCGGATCACATTCGGTTTGGTGTGAACACGGCCTAAGTTTTGAAATGCTCATAATATATTATAGGTCTATGATTGTCTATTATTGTAAACTATAATAGACCAAGTCAAAAAGTTTTTTTTCTGTAAAACACGCCAATCTCAAGTTACGAAGTCGTATAATATAGGTCTACTAGCGACCCGCCCCGGCGTCGCACGGGTATAAAATATATAACCACTGAAAAAATGATTAAAATCGATAGCCTGTGGTCTACTTCTTATCTGTGCCAAATAACATAAAAATTGCTTCAGTAGACCTAATACCTAGTAGTAACCCTGAAAGAATTTTTCAAATCGGACCAGTAGTCCCTGAGATAAGCGCGTTCAAGTTAGCCCTTTCAAATAATTGTCCCCGTTTTTTTCCACATTTTCCTCTATTTCTTCGCTCCTATTAGTCTTAGCGTGATAAAATATAGCCTATAACCTTCTTCGATAAATAGGCTATCTAACACTGAAAGAATCATCAAAATCCGTTGCGTAGTTTTAAAGATTAAAAGGGAACAAAGGGACATGAGGAAAAAAAAGCGACTTTGTTTTATAATACGTTATTACATAGATATAGAATATAGATGATTCTTAAACTTAAATAGACTTCACAAACCTTCGCAATAAAGTTGACTTATCTCTAAACTTCCACTTACCATTGGTTGTAACTGTCAGCAACCAGTTTCCAAGGTGTGATATTTCCACCAACGCCTCGCTAACGAGATAACGAGAAACTTAAACGTTAGTTTAATCGTGATCTAGAATTTCATTAGAGTTGGCAATTCAATAATTCGAGAATGTTCGGGAATGAACGCTAAGCGTAGTTGTTACTCAAGACATTTACGGCGTAATGTCGCATGTATTTTAATAAAGCGTGACGGTTTATAGGATGTTATAAATATATTACTATTGCTGAGAGACAATTTTCAAATAAGTATATACTTAGATTAAATTCTCTTTTCCCCCTCAATAAACTTTTTTCAAGTTACTATATTCAACTATGAATAATCTCATATCTTTAAACGAGCAATTCAAATATATATATATTGCAGAACTTACGTCAGTGTCTTGTTGGCCCGGCGGGACAAGCTAGATATCACAGCGTCAAGTTCCAGGATCGCGTCCACGCGGCGGCAATACTTACTTTTCGCTTTCTTTTTAAAGAAAGCGATGCGATGCTTAAATTTTAATTTAAGCATCGCTCATTCAAGTAGGACTTAGGAGAGAGACGGATGTCGAACGCTGCCCGAACGCAAAGGCCGATTGTGCTTCCTTGTCGCTCGTTCCGCGCTCTCGTTTGCACTTCAAGCCTTATATGGAACACCTCAGAGCGAGGTAACGACGCATGAACATCATGTTTTTCGGGCGCGCACCCCATATCGAATTATAAGACGTTATCACGTCAAAAACAGACTTTCGAAAGACGAGCATTGCTCGTCGTTTGGGAACGCGATATGGCACGCGAAGTGGTGTGGTACACATGCGGTATCTATCTTGATCTATTACGTATTATATGGAGGTTTTATTTGATTAGATTTTTGAGAATGAAAACCTACAGTTAATAATTATAAATAATATGTTATCCAGCTATCTTGTTTCCAGACTTTTAAGTGTAATTTAAACAAAAGCTCACAGGCTACAGCTCTACATTACTAAATAATATATAGAGTTGATTTATAATAATTATAATGAAGAGTTAATTTCTAATTAATACAAATACAACAAATATAAATATCTTAATTGCAGACTACTATGGTCCATTGGTTAGTATTACATACATTAAAAAAATAAGGGTTAGTTAAAAAGATCAAAACATAACTTAAATAATTATTAACACTAAATTAAATCTATATCTGACATCGGACAATATACATAGTTAAGCTATATAACTAGCTATTTGACCGAGCTTCGCTCGGTTTCGATAAAACACGAATAAAATGACATTTTCTAAAAATGAGTCCTAGCTAGATCGATTCATTGCCCCGAAACCCCCTATATACAAAATTTCACGAAAATCGTTGGAGCCGATTCCGAGATTCCAATTACATATTTATATATATACAAGAATTGCTCGTTTAAAGATATAAGATATACATCTAAGAAAGCTTCCGTCTATAACTAACATAGTCTTGGATGTAGCCAAGTTTCGGGTGTTGTATAAGATTATCAGAAAAAAATCTTACTGGAAACTTAATAAAATTTAGAAGCTTGAACCCCAGAAAGCCTGAAGCCATAGTAACTAACAGTTGATAAATAAATTGAAATAACTATTTTAACATAATATACAGTATGATGTATTAACGGTTTTGTCATTAAACTTATTGATATGAAATATCATAAACACTTTATTGGTGGTTATAAAATTCAATATGTCATGTATTATGTCATAATAAATCTTGCATCTTTCGAAACCTTTCTTCTGGTTTATAACCTTAAGGTTTATTATAACTAATAAAGTTCGAGACATGATACCGTATACTACATAATAGAACAAAGTATATAAAAGCATAAAATATATTATTTTATAGACTAAGAACTAAAAAAATAACATAGCATCTTGTTAATAAAATGCAAACAAACTTAAAGGCGAATTAATATTTCAACATTATTTTTTTTCGGGTTACTTGCTCTTAAAACATGAATTTAGGTTTACTCTCAGACAATTAATCAAAAGGCTTCGCATTTACAAACATTAATTACTATCTTTGCTAAGTCTATAGCCTATTCGCGTTAAGTAAAAATGTTAAAAGTTACGAAAGAAGGATAGCTAAAACATAAAAGTAATACAAAAACATCATAAGTCAAAACCCATGAGAGTGAAAGAGAAAGACAGAATATTAAAGGGGTGTTTCACCAATAGGCTACCCACAACTTATCTGACAGATAGAGTATAAAGTATCTGTCAGCTATCAGCAGCAAATATAAGATAGCCTATCCGACACTTGTCAAGTGGTGAAACAGGCCCTAAACCTTTTTTCTAACGTTTCTCCAATTTAGGACTCCAAAATTAGTAATGCAATTTTAAATATTCTGCATAAAGTGCAATTTAGTCGCAAACAGCGTAAAATTTGACTCCAACACCATTATATTATATTTGACACAACAGCCTTAGCGCTCTTTCTATGGCATAAGTCCTATCTCTGAGAAGCCATCTTGACATTAGTAGTGATGACTCACTAGCAGTGAGAATAAACTTTCGTTCTCAGAGGTTGCGAACTGTGATCTAAGCCCTGGAATGAAGTTCTCTATCGGGCTTGGTCTGGAGATCGTAACTCATAAAGTGGCATTCTATTTGAATTTTTGTTGGTCGTGGTCGCTTGCTGCATTGATTAGCTCCGTGATCGGAACGGTACCTTAGGGCCCGAATGCACCTACCGACTAGAGTGTCCTCGGCCAAGCACTCGGTATGTTTAGTATGATTTCGGCCAAGGTGTGATCAAGCCCTTAAGGTTGCGAACTGTTATCTTAGCCGTGGAATGAAGTCCTCAATCGGGCTCGGTCTGGAGCTACAACAATAGTCTGGCGGATGAAAGGCGCGGGTCATTAACTCTAACAATACGCCTCGCGAACTTAAAGCCTTCACGGTGAATTCCTTCTTTTTTAAGTCGGTTAATAGCTTCACAACATTGGCACTAGTAATGTAAATAATGAGAGTAAATAGAGATACATAATATAACTAAGTGTCTAATGAAGATAAATAGATCAATATCTTTGTCTAAAACAAATTAAAAACAAAAGGACATAGGACTATCGTCTATCAACCAAATCAATAACTCTATTTCAGACATCTTCTCACAGTCAACCCATTTTTTGCTCATAAAAGTTTTCACAAATCGAAAAGGGTTTAACGTACTTTAACGGATTATCGAATATTAAAGTAACTTTATAATAGCCATATCACACAAAGGGCTCGTTAGCTAATTGGTAAAGGGCCGAAGTTTGATTATGCCATTATTTTGACCGGGAACTTTGACATTTGCTTTGGGTCACACATAATGGACTAAGACAAACAACTTATGTTGCTTAAGCTTAAAGTCGTAAAGTCCTTGTAAATGGTTAGTAATGGTTGGCAAAATGTATGACGTATGCAGAAAACAGGTAGAAACATCAAACAGTAGATAAATAAATTCTTTTGTTATAAAGTCGGGATAGGTCAAGATATTGTATAGTCTCTCCAAGTGAGGCATTCCATGTAGTTTGGTCAGGTCGTCTTCAACACAAATATCCAAATTACAACGGTACATCACATACATACATATACAAAATATAGAAAACCCTTTATCAGCAACCTTCTAAAGTTCGGTGAAACCATATTTTGTCATTCATTTGTCATTTCGTACTGGCTATAAGTAATTCATGAAAACTGAGTCACCTTCGAAATAAAGGCTTGACAAAGCTAAAAAGTTATTCGAAATGTATTTTTTTAATTAAGATTTTATGTAGGTAATTTGTATTATATTTAACGCACCAAGTATTCTTCCACTTGGCCAATAATCTTTTTCACCGCTAATTTTTAGGGTTCCGTACCCAAAGGGTAAAAACAGGACCCTATTACTAAAACTTCGTTGTCTGTCCGTCTGTCTGTCCATCTGTTTGTCTCCAGGCTGTATCTCAAGAACCGCTATAGCTAGATTTCTGAAATTTTCACAGATTGTGTATATCTGTTGCCGCTATAACAACAAATACTGAAAACAAAATAAAATAAATATTTAAGGGGGCTCCCATACAACAAACGTAATTTTTCCGGCCTTTTTCGCTCTATATCAGGTAGGCACTCGCATTTTTTACACATTCTTTTGTTATATGTGTAATTTAATATTTAATTATAATATTAAAGTAAAATAAAAATTTAAGGGTGGCTCCAATACGAAAAACACAATTTTTAGCCTATTTTTGCTCTGTATTGGTACGGAACTCTTCGCGCGCGAGTCCGACTCGCACTTGGCCGATTTTATTTTTACTATTTAAATACATTTGAACAAACGTATTATTAAACGTACTATTAAACACCAAAGTATATCGTACGTTTCCCCGTAGAGAACGGAACCATTTGTTAGACGGTTTAAGTTTAACGAAACATAAAATTAGAGAATTAAAATGAATTTTCCGCCCTGATTCCGAAGCGATTCAATACGTATTGTTCTGATTTAGGGATTGAGGATGTACGGTTAAACATTCGTGCCCTTTTTAAGGTTGAAGTACGTAATGAAAATACTTACCATTAAGAACTCCATCGAGTTCTGAAATATTTACGGAATTACCGACCTGCCAGTATCGAAGTGTTCCAATTTTAAATAAGCAAGCAGAAGGTTGAAATGCGAAATATTTGCGAAATATACACTAAACGTTTCAGCTTTTACACAAAGAAAACTATTATAAAGCAACCTCTTTATTAAAAATACCATTTTCACGGTGCTTTTATTATGTATTGTTATCTTTCCGTCATGTGCCGGCCTCAATGGAAGCACTGGACTGTGCTCGGGATAAAAGATAGGACGATTTCACGCTACCCATGTTGGAAATGGATTCTAGATAGGTCATAAGAACAAAGGGTGAATAGTATGTTTGTAATATTCATTCATTCTTTGGTGTACTTTAGATATGAAGCTATTAGCTTTAGCTTTCATTCATTCTTTGCTTGCAGCTTTATTAAGTAGAGCATACTCTACAATTCTCGATTCTAGGTTTAAAGCTAGTTTATTAATATTAGTGCGGTACTTTAATTATATATTATTACGTTTTTAATGTTTTTACACCACGTCAGTCTGGCCTCGTGCAAAGTACCTTAAAGACTTGAGTTACGGGTACCAGACAACGGAAATAAATTTAAGACTTATACTATACATAATCATTTGTTTAAGATTTGTATTGTAATATGATACACATATTTAATAGACGTCCATGACCCAAGAACTTTGAAAACTTTTTGTTCCGTCGGCGGGATCCGAACCCGGATGCGACCGCCGACTTGAGCTACCAACGCGCTTAAATCCACTGAGCCACAGAGGTCGTCAAAATTAAACTCATTTTTTATTATTATTTACTTACTAGCTGTCCCGGCAAACGTTGCTTTGCCATAATATAAAGTATTTCGCCTACGAATAACAAATATTTCGCCCATATTATTTTATTGAAGTGACTAAATAAGTATGTCGCCATGGCAACGTCGATCGCTATCCCGTCGCACAAACAATGGTCGCCGTCAGTCTCAGGTTGTAATAATTTACTATTATTTATTCAACAAATGCACTTATCAATATATAAAGTACCGAGTAGCCGATTCTCAGAACTACTGAATATGCATATAAAATTTGGTAAAAATCAGTAAAGCCGTTTCGGAGGAGTTCGTGGACTAACATTGTGACACGAGAATTTTATATATAAGATAAGATTAACAAAACCTTGCTATTTTGAAACGGCACGGTAAAAATAATCAGCTTTAGCAGCGCGTCGGGGAAATACACGAGAACTATTGTTATGAACTTGCGACTTACGAAGACGCAAGATATCTTTTGTGAGTATAATCCTTACCACAAGACGAACCTCCATACTTAAACCGAGACCGAGTGTGGCTACGAAATAAACGAGTAGCGAATAGCGATAAACAGGAAGAAGAGCGTTGTTGGTGTCACTATTTGGTGTAGACTGGCTAAAAGGTTAGTTTTTAACCGACTTATAAAAGGAGGTTATTTGACACTTCATGTCACTCTCTTAAAAATTAGATAAACACTTCCCAAAAAAAATAGTAAAACTGAAGTCACTGTTTAACTCTTTAAGAACTTAAAGCTATAAAAAATGAATTGAATACTTATGTGCTAATTACGACATTATATTAATATAAAGGTAAATATTTTGTGCTTTAACTTTCACGCAAAACTACTGAACGGTTTTAATCGATTTTGGTTTATACTGGCTCCTTTTTTCCGGAAAATGGACAAAGTTTCTTTAGAAAACTCTATATTATGTAGGGCTCCCCCTAGCCCCAGATAAACGCTACTTCTTAAATTATTGTATTATCATCATAGGAAACTTACGAGGTATTATAGGCACTAAGTTTTTTCATCAAAGTTCAAGCCTTACATGACCGCTCGCTTATTTAATGGCTCCACTCTTCAGTATTCAACGTAACTTTGCTGCATGTCGTCTTTTGTTCTGAAAGTACACTCCCAAGATACGTATGTAGTAATAGGACGAAGGAACTATTTTCAAGTTCCTTTCTACATCACAAGCTACGGCACCAAACGTAACAACGTAATTGTAACGTAGTTTGCAAAGAAAGAAGTTTACAAAGTAATGATTACTCTGTAGAGGCAAGAACAGTTTTAGGTTAGGAGACTTTGAGTCTCGGCGCAGATCACCGAATTGACCGAATTGGACTACTATTCGCTGGTAGTTATCCTATTTTGGCACCTTAGATCATATATTCTACCATGATTTTACCTTATCATTAAAGTTTGTTATTGTCGGGCACAGTAGTTTAGTTTGACATCGTTGTGAAAAAACATGTAGCGAAACGTCGCGTCAGTGTGCGATTTTTTTTCCTCTGCGACCGGACTGTATTTCTACTTAAACCAGGGGTTCCCAAACTTATTTTGTCTTCTGCCCACTTTGAGAACAAATTATGTTTTAGCGCCCCCTTTGTTTCAATTTAAAATGAATCCGATGAAATAAATAAATAAATCACCCCCCAAGCCTCTACACAATGCCCCCATTTTTGAAGTGAAAACTTCTTTAGCGGCGTTGAGCACTTTTGTGGGATGTGTAAGACGGTTGGAGAGTAGTGTTGTAACATCGAAATCGATTAATCGAACAATCGATTGTTTTTTTTTCGATTGTCGATATTTTTTAATCGATTGTAAGGGTTTCGATTAATTAAAAAAAATCGATTTTTTAAGAATCGGTTTTCATAAAAAATGGGTTCAAAAAATAATGCACAACGTTCATAATCAAGTTTTCACTTCTGCCGGCACTCCCGGAGTGCAACCCGTCTTTTTTTAACCGACTTCAAAAAAGGAGGTTATCAATTCGACGCGTATGTATGTAATATTTCCAGAAATGCCGAGTTTTTGTATATTATGTTAATCTATGACAGCTTCTGAACAAATGTGCCAAATTTCAAAAGTGTATGTATGTATGTTTTTATGTTTGTGCACGTATAACTTTTTTTATTGTGGTAGGTATTGTTCAACTTAGGGAATGCTGCAAGTTTCATCAAAATCGGTTCAGTAGTTTTTGAGATAGGGAATTTTAATTCTTAATTACATAGATAGATTTGAAGTCGGTTTTATCTTTTTAAAATACTATAATTTTTTCTGGGTCCCACACCCTTTAGACCTTTAAACCTTCAGCACCTACAAGGGGGCGCTATCGCCCACTTTGGGAATGGCTGACTTAAACCTATTTACCTCACCAAAGATATACCACCTACAGATATGCCACAAAGCTCCGCCGCGGTGGCTCTGACCGACATTATACGTTAACGTCCACATTACGGCTACAAGCTATTTAGCTTAAGCGCCATTCCGTGCAATTTATTACCCGCATAATTTCCGTATAAAAAAGATAATTTAAAACTTTAAACACGTAAACACTGGTTCATAAGCTGATTGTTTGGTGCTGTTATGATTTGGTTGATCAAATACGCGATGGAATATATTTTCATTCTTAAGTTATGCCTTCAAATATACACCAATCCCTTTCACCTCAATGTATCAACTACGATAACATGGCGCGCCCCTCCAAATGACTGTTTCAATGTGTGTAGTCACATCCTTATGAAAGAGTTTGTATGTAGTAAGCATTCAACCAATCACAGTACACGTAATATTTCAGTTAATATCACTTATTACCAATATTTGTTGGTCAACTAATCATAACTAGCCTACTGCGCAAGACAACGCATTTCAAGTCATTTTGACAACGCACTTCAAACGTTTTGAATTTTGGAGGGGCGCGCCAAGTTATCGTAGG
Source organism: Lysandra bellargus (assembly GCA_905333045.1). Lineage (NCBI taxonomy): Eukaryota > Metazoa > Arthropoda > Insecta > Lepidoptera > Lycaenidae > Lysandra > Lysandra bellargus. Next base: position 5,288,187 of record HG995354.1, read on the forward strand.
TAGTTGATAAAGTTCACATTAAGTAATTTAAATATTATTTACCACGCTTTCAAAATTATACATCAATTTGGATCTTTCATCCCAACGAATTTTTGACATTAATTTTTTGCTTTATCATTGTATTTAAAAACGCATTCATCAGTTTTTTATGGCTAAGCACTATTTAGATTAAAACTCCTAATTCAGAATAAAATGTATCATACGTCTAGTCTACAAAAATATATCTACAATTTTCCTAAGACATATCTATCTTTTCATATCTACGCCTGGATCGCTGCTAAGAAGATTACGTTGGGGCTTCACATGAGATGATTTGAAAAGTTCTACCTATGTGGGAATACATATGCAGGCTTTTGTGGAGTTGGAATATTTTATATGCTTAAGCTGTACGGAAATATGGTAGAAACCTTGTTTTGTGTTGAAACTTTATGTATATTTTGTAGTTTATTTAAAAAGATGGATCGTGCGGAAATCTATATTTCCAAAACAAAAACTGTGACTGTGTACTTACCCGTCTCTCAAAATATCTGCTTGCCCATGTACATTGTGAAGAGGTAATAGGCATAGGTACACGCTTTTACATTTACAATATTAGCAAGGATGAAAACATTAATGAAATTAACTAAAGGAAATAACATAATATAACAAAATATATAACTTATTGTTTGTTAAAAATTTCACATAAGTTTTATACTAGAGCTGGTGTAACAAATATAGGTAGGTATTGTAATTTGTACTTGCTACAGTAAGTGTGGTTACTAAAGTACAAACATACTACATATTATACATAAAACTTAACAATAAAAGTATATTATGTAGAACAAAATCAATAACTCGACACGTACACGTCCTAAGCTTGTTAAGAACTACCAAGGACATACTCTGTCCTTGCACTACTTTGTAACATTACTTGAACTACTTACTTATTATACTAACTGCTTTTTACAGCTCCCGAGACTGTCACTAGAACTAGATCGACCTGTTTTATTGTTTAACTTAGTGTTTTTGTTTAGTCACTAGATTATAAATAATTATTATGTGCATAATGATTAATGACCTAGACGACGGAAAATAGTAGCGATACTATACTTATCGCACTTTTTAGAATGGTAACACCACAGAAATAAGATCTAGAGTAAGACTAGATAGATGTCTGTGGGTAATAAAATAAGACTGATAATATTAATATCTACAACTAGGTACTTTACAACTATTTCCATTCATATACCTATAAGAAATCATTTTGATAATAATTTAATGTGTCTTTCGGTAACAGATAGGTGACCACGGTTAATCCGCTTAGCCGATTTCGATGAGACACTTTAATCACCAGGAAAATAAAATGGATTTTTTAACTGAAAAAACATACGGTTCCCGCCGGATAAACTAGTTTCTGCACAAACAATGTCACCAACATCCAGTGGCTATATCCTCTTTAAATTCTTTAGTTTTTCAGTGTTTGCTATCAACCGTTCTTGATTTGTAATTGGTCGTCTCTACGACCCTCGAAAACGTTACAAAACAGTGTATTGTATTTGGTTTTTGATTGAAATAGACGAATAGACTGTTGTATCCAATTAGACTGAAATATTCAGAACTATCAGGTGTACATTGGACATACAGCTCTTTTTACCATTTTGTACCTACGCAAAAAAGGGTAGTAGGTGTAGTATAGATATTATCGGGTAAGAAATAACTAGTTGTTGCTGGCAATCATAATATGGCGACGAAATTCATTTAGCAAGAAGGAACCGTCTATTTATTCGTGGTAAAACATGCTAAAACCTTTTCTGGGACTCAAAGTGTCAGTGTAATTAAATTCCGTCAAAATCGGTTTTCTTGAGCCTAGTTTGATCGAATATTGTCTTTTCTTGCCTAGAACGTAAATCTAGATTACAGTCTCAAAATTTATCAAAATCATCAGCGGTTAGCCGTTTGGGCTGGCACTTCTTTTTTACTAAAATCTTACAATGTTAATCCAGTAACAGCTACAAAACGTGGTATATAAACGTCCAGATAGCGCTCATTTGCGCGAGAACTGCCGGCGGGTTAATATAGTGCAGGGTTAATCGCACCAGAGGCTCACAAAACGGCCAATGAAGCGGCAAATGGCCCTTCTGCTCTAGTTGAGGCTCACATAAACATTGATAACCCGAGGGTTACCGAGATAAACTAATTCTCCGAATTTTATTCCCGTGAAAAATGAATTTAGAACCCCGCTTGAGTAATTGACGTGAATAATTTACTTGCCTTCTATTGGTCCTTGATGTAATAAGGATTAGCCTCGTTATTTGATGCTTGTTACTTGCCAGCAGGCCTCCGAAGCTCATTACTCGCTCTTAATTTTGCGAAGAAAATTCGCTACATTTTTGTTAAGAAATTGGGCGATTGTCGATAAATTCTTCGGGTTTTGTTTCAATATTTCTATGCATTTTCGCTTCTAACCTCGCTTTAAGTACTTTTTGCGTCGAACATTGTTTTAATTTCGAAATCGACTACAATTTTCGCTTCAGCCGAAAATAAATCGTGTCTAATTCAAAGTTGGCAATTACGTGCCTGAACCAAATTGGCCGGTTTCCTGCTGATAGCAAACACGGCATCGTTGGAACACTAGAAATTCTCAATTCAGTTGGTATGAATAAAAAATGAATCAGGCAATAGTTCAAACTTAAAACAATATCTCATAGTAAACTTTTTGGTTTTCTTTTTTGTTTAGAACTTCGAAGTAATTAAAATAATAAATAATAGTATAAAATATGTACTTATTTCTCGGACCTTCTAGGATTAGTTGACTACTGACGCAATTTTAGTTCTTATCAAAATAGAGTTGGACCTTTATCTAGTATTACAGAGTAGTAAAAGTCTTGAATAATTATTGAGCGGTATTTATTCGAGCAGAGTTTCACCTTACACGTCTCAAAGTTATTTACAGAATGAATCCATCAATGCAATATGGCTGGCTTTTATACCATTTTACACAAAAGAGACGAACTTCCTTTGACAATTTAAATATAGTAAAATCATTAAAGAATACATTAAAAATTAAGAATGGCTAAGAATAAGTAGGTATATAATTCTAAATATTAATTAATGTACTTCTCATATTTAAGATAATTATTTACTTAAATATGAGAAGAGGAAGTTATAACGGAATCCTCCCGTCCATTTATAACTATTTGTCCAAATCAATTACCTAACTTATTACTATATAAAATATTATAATCACTATTTAAACTTAATAAAGTGACTAACATATTATATCGATTTAAATAAAATAAATATGTAGCTTGTCCATTGACATCCGCTAACACTAGATAAGAATTTCGCGTAAAATTAATTAGGCAATTAGGGTAAATTTTTAAGAAGGGTTTCTTAAAAATTTACCCTAATTGCCCGCAGTAAAAAACAATCTAGAACAAAAAAAATTACCTTTGATCTACAAATTTGAGCTAAGTCTAGGTTAGTCAATGTCTAACACCTTTATACCTATACCATAATCAATTTGTCTATGAATATAATGCAGACTCTACACTCGCGGCGCGAAAGCCCGCGAAGGCCGCGAACCGCGAGTGTGGAGGGTTTCGCAGCTTCGTGTTTGCGCTTCGCGGCTTCGTATTTGTACGCATCGTGTTCACAGCGCGTAGCATCCGTGAATCGCGGCCGCAATAGTCATGATGACTATTTTTTTTTCTTATTGGTAATTGAAAGACCCTTAAAAATAGAAACATCGCTGAAGGATAGCCCTGATAGCTTAAAAATTCACCAAGATATGACAATTCAAACATCTCATAAAATAGACCTGCCCGAAACGCCCCATACAAAGTGCTACGAAAGAATGACGTCACTCTTTTGTAGTTTGTACGCATCGGGAGAGAACTTTGTTCGAAAGGTATATTAAATATTGCGTTTATGAAAGTGTTTTCATAACAAAAGTTGCTTTTAATTGCATAAATTATCGAATGGTATATAAATATTAAGAAATTTAATTTAAAAAAAAATCGACTTGATTATCCAACTTTGAATGCGCATAACAAAAAAAAAAACATATGTAAATGTTTTCAAGCTGAAATTTTGGGAACACTTATTTTTTAACTTGATTTCTTTATTTCATTAACAAAATTCGCTAATATTTGACCTTGTCATCATCCCTATTCGCGCCGCGAGATGCCGCGAGTGTAGAGCCCGCATAACGAATCAATGTGGGCGTGGGAATGATTATTTACCTTTCATGATAGTATTGATACGTGTAATGTAAACAGCAACTATAAAATGTATCCATCGCTCAGATAACAGATTCAATTAGAACCTGTACCGTCGGCAGCAATGTCAGCAAATACTGAATTAGAACTAATCAATAGCGGTGATTGCGAACGTTGTAATACTGTACGTCTGTAACACAGTGAGAGCATTATAGCTGGATTGGGTTACTGGATTGGAATCCATACTTCGATAATTATAAATGCGAAAGTGTATCTGTTTGTCTGCCTGTCTGTTGCCTCTTCACGCCCGAACCGCTGAACCGATTTTGCCGAAAATTGGTACGAAGATACGTGGAGTCCCAGGAAAGGACATAGGATACTTTTTATCCCGGTAAAATGTACGGTTCCCGAGCGATAAACAAATTTTGGCGCAACGGAGTTTCGGGCATTATCTAGTAATTTATAATCTAGTCATACAATCCAGCGCTGGAATATGATTACTGAAATACTATTACATTAAATAATAATTAAAGTTTTCGATATTGATTGAATAAAATGCTTTGTTTGTATAGATCAATATCTTCGTAATGTCATCTAAATACTAAACCTAACGCGGCGCCCAATTTCGTTCCTCCGATGTGAAAAAAATAAAAATTCCCGTAAGACACCGAATTGGAATGTCGGGTTTTTCAATTTCCGGAAGCGGAAGTAATCCTAATTTATTTCCACAATAAATTTCGTGAATAAACCCAATTGGTGTTAGACATTGTTCAATATCCAGTGGCTTTTTTATTTTCAAGTACTTTTCCCGATACGATTCTTGACTTTCTTTTTTTTCTTCAAGTACATTTTAGGATACGATATGACCATTAAACGAGACACCAGATCGTTTGGTGTTAAACCACTTCATATGTTCCTTACACTGGTTTCGTTGACAGTGGTTGGCTTAATTGAAGTCAGAGAACAAAAAATTAAGTACAGGAGGCCAGTTACATTAACACAGATCAGACGAATGGATCCTCCTTCTTATCCTAACCAAATTAAAAAATATATAATTTTATTTAACGTGCGACAGCTGAGACCAAGTCAAGAACCATCTTCTAAATTACTAGATATGGTCGTGGATTTCAACCACTAATTGCAGAACAGTTTTAAAATGATTTTTAGCACTTTGAACTAGATCTAAACAACTGGCAGTGTACCAACTGACAATTATAGAATATAATTAAAATCATGCAACACAACTGACATTGCAAGTTACCAGCAAGAGTCCATATACGTCCAGTGTATGTTTAATTATTAAATCTATCTCGCAAAGCGGTGACATCACTGGACATGAACTAATATTTTATGTCGCCATAAAACGACGTTAAATGTTTTATGGGAAATTGAATTTTTAATGGCAGTATAAATCGTAAATGCCGGTCGGTAGTTTTAAATGAAATATGAGGGTTTATTTGTAGGATTGTAACTTTGTCTAATTTGACATTTACATACTTAAATTATTGTTTTATACGTGACAAAACATTGAATAAAACAAAAGATAATTTATTTTAAAAGTCATTGAGAATCTAGAAAGTTAAAGCACCCATAAGAGAAAAGTCGATAAAATATTTTCCGTAAGAGCAATTCTATGTTAAATGTAAAAACTCGCGTATACATTATAGATCTGGGCACTTTGGACGATGATTCGTTCATTCACCGGCCTCCTAATGGGATAAAAGTTTCATGCTCGGGAAATAGCAGCGCTTTGTTTTTATACTAAAATTTTACTGTTTCTCGGTTTCTTACTGAATAATTTTGGGAGGCTTCTCATTTTAAGAGAAGAAATAAAATAAACTAATGGATTTACTTTGTTTTAATAAATAAATATGAATTATGACTATGATACTTAATGCTGTTTCTTTTTAGCATCAGGCTTACGTATGATCTTAATTGCTAACTTAAATAAACGAACGATGACTAGTAAAATCACAAATAGCACTGCAGCCAGGTCCAAATACATTTTTTGATACCAAGGCACCATGAGTGCTGGGGAGCGCAAATGTGGCGCGCCGTTCGTGCGTATGACGTGTTCCACCCAGTGCACCAGCTCCTTGCCCGGAGACACGGGACGGTCGTGGTAGATGAACGATAGTTGCTTGGCCTTCTCGGTGTACCTGCAAAGGCGATTTTTCGTTGAATAAATGTGAACGCCATTCACACTAAAAGTCCACTGGAGAGGAATTAACTGGAAAATACAGATTGACCCAACAATATTTGAGTCTACTTCTCACTTAAAGCTTCTACTCACATAAATGCTGGGCATATGCTATTGGATTTTTGATTGAAGAATTTCAAGAAAGATTATTAAAATATAATTAATACAACATTTGAAATTATTGCAAATACTTACGAAGGATTCGAAAGTACTTCATCAATGGCTAGTTTCAAGTCATTCGCCATGTTGTAAGATAAATCCACTTGTACGGCGAAGCCTTTCTTGACAGCTATTTGGATGTTTATAAATTGATCAGCAAAAACTGGTACACCGATCACTGGTACACCGAAATGAATAGTTTCAGTTGTAGAGAGAAGACCTCCGTGTGTAATAAACAGGATACAGTTCGGATGTGCTGCAATAATTTTATTTTTTTTCATTTTTATAAGCTATAAAACGAATAATTTCTATATATAAAAGTATGAACCTGTACCTAAAATACTTGGTTGTGGAGCCCAATTCACTATGTGCACGTTCTTTGGTCTATTTGAAAGGTCCTCTTCAAATTTCCATAAAACAGTCTGCTTGAGTTGGCCGAACATTTTCAGGAGGTCACTTTTAACTTTAGTTGGCAACGTTTTACTTCTCAAATTTGACCCCATGCTGAAGTATATCAGACCTTTGGATGATTCGTCTAGTAATTTTTGTAGATCCTAAAAACCAGATATAATGTTAGTTCATATTTTGCCCAGTTTAGTACCTAGGTATTTAGATATTATGCCGAAAGTATTATTAATTATTTACCTTCGGTAAAGGTTTCACGTCCTCTTCAATGTGATATCCACCGATGCCCTTGTAACTATCAGGTAACCTGAATGGTAGTCCTAAAGAGACGTGAGAGTTACCTAAAATTAATGAAGCATTGAATCTTAACACTTCATAAGCAGGCGCTACTTTTCCTCTTGCTTCAATTATTGGAACTATATTTTCCTGATATTGTCTAGTTTCTGGGCCTTGGACGATGCTGCAAAGTTTTGAAATGTTAGCTTCATCTATGAATCATCATTATCTCTAAAATAATCTTAAATTTTTTCCAAGAGGAAGAAATTTAAGATTATTTTCTAGCTTTAAGAAACTTTGGCTACTTACAGTTTTTCCAAAAAGAGTCCAAATATTTGCATTCCTAATTCGTGAACTCTTTGAATGAAGGTGAATGGTGGGAAGCTACTGACTAGCAGATCCGTTGTATACGCTGGGTTTGGAATTTCATCAATCAGTCGCATCACTTTCCAGTGTGGTTCAACAGTTGAAAACCAAATGAATGGGCAGTCAAAAATGGCTTGCAGTCTAAAATGTTAAATCCTTAATCAGTAGGTACCGAATTTATTCAATATGGCATATATTCTGCGTAAAATTCATTAAGATCACACTTCACAGTTTTCATACTGATTTTATTCATTAAATATTTTTAAGCTGTTTGTGTTTTTTAATTTTAATTAAAGAAATATTATCCAAGCTCACCCTGAATAAATCTCTGTAAACATCCACTCTATCAGAACTAAATCAACTTGCTGGTTCTTGTCCTGTAGAAAAGATATAACATTTGGGTTATTGATGGTGTCGGTGCCCACTTCTACCATTGCTTTGACAAGCGTAAAAACATCATTAACGCCGCTCTTCTTATCTAGTAAAGATTCAAAGTCCAGAAATTTTTCCATCGCTAGAATTAAATGCATCATATTTATATTACCACCAAGCCTAAAATCGTGCTTAGTGAGTCCATTATTTCTGTTTCAGATATTTTAATCAATAAAAAATTATTAAATACACACATAATGCTGTTTTAGGATATCTAGATTTTTAAAGATACTGTGTCTTTTGTAAACTGTTAAATATATGAATATTCTTACTTGGGCCCAATAATTTATGGTTGTTGCTGACATCCAGTATCGTAACATTCTGATGTGCTTTCTTTGGATTATAAGCAGTTATATAATATACCTAGAAAAGAAATCTAAATTATCTTCTGTTAGACGTTTTTATAATAAATTCTTGTTGTTGAAAAATACTTACCTCATGTCCTGCGTTCACTAAATGTCTCACAAGTCCGTCCCCAAGAATTGCATGACTTTTGCCAGGTAAAGGGCTCACTACTAGTATTTTGTAAGCATTCACTGTGCAGAATGTAGCGGCGAAGAAAAGAAAAATTCGAAGAACTTCCATTTTCTGATTATTAATATGATAATATTATGTAGTTCACATGCATACAAGACCAAGGATATCAATTTATAATATCAATTTACATTTTAACTTTTCTCAATTTATATTGATCACTTCAGTTGAAATATAATCGTTAAAGGCAATCAACGTATTGACTAATATATTTTATCACCAAACGACCTTTCAATATTATCAAGATTGATATTAGAACATTAGATTTAATTTATCAGAATATTTCAGACAATTAAACAACTTATCCGTGTCAACTACAATTGAATACTACAATGTACTGATTCATGTGTGTTTTTATACTAGAACTATAAGGTAAACAAGGATACTTATCTAATACCTCGATCGCGGATTCTTGGAAACCTTTTGTTCTCGCGGTCGCATGCGAACTTCAAACTTAATACTTAAACATATATGAATGATAATACTTAAACATAGTTATGGAATTCTTAACCAAAGAGGAGATATTTGAGATCAAAGTGGCCTGTACAACAAAACGTCAATTTCATATTATGTAAGGACCTATTAATAATACTGCTGATAGTCAACATTACAAAAACTTTAATTTAGATTTATTTATAAACGAAATTGAAAATCATCGCTTAAGTAAATAATTTACCTGAACAATGATTTTCAATTTCGTTTATAAATAACTAATAAATAAATAATCTATATTAAAGTTTTTGTAATATTGACTATCAGCAGTAATATTATTATTATTTTAATATGGTTAGGAAATGATTGATAATAAGAAGAATATTAGGTAAAATAATGTTCATAAACTTTTATTTAGTAATATTATCTACAAGTCTAGTATTACCATTAGTTTCTTTTCTTCGTTGCATCAGGTTTACTTAGTATGGCCTTTATCATTAATTTGAGTACATAAATAATGACTAGTGTAAATACTACTACTAGGGTAGCCAGGTCCAAATACATCTTCTGATACCATGGCACCATGAGTGCTGGGGAGCGCAGATGTGGCGCGCCGTTCGTACGTATGACGTGCTCTACCCAGTGCACCAGCTCCTTGCCCGGAGACACGGGACGGTCGTGGTAGATGAACGATAGCTCCTTCACCTTTTTTCTATAGCTGCAAGTCCAGTAATTATTATTATAATATCACCAAGTCTTTAGTACAAATACACTCCGTTATTATTAATATTAGTTTGTACTTACGTCGGATCAGATAAAATATCGTCTATTGCCTTTTTCAAATCATCAGCAACATTGTATGATATATCAACTCGTTTAGCAAATCCTTTCTGGACAGCTCTATCGACGTTTACAAACTGATCAGCAAATATAGGTATACCAATGATAGGTACACCAAAATGTACTGTTTCAGTCGTTGATAGAAGTCCACCATGAGTAATAAATAGAATGCAGTTTTTATGTGCTGCAATTATAGAAAACTATTGTAGAAAACTATATTATAAAAAATAATTATAGTTAAAAATTAGTAGTTTTCACCTTACCTAAAATGCTCTGTTGTGGTGCCCAGTGTACAATGTGTACATTTTTTGGTCTATTTGGGAGATCATCCTCAAATTTCCACAAAACTGTTTGCTTGAGTTGTCCGAACATTTTCAGCAGTTCATTTTTAACTTTAGTTGGCAACGTTTTGCTTCTCAAATTTGACCCCATGCTAAAGTATATCAGACCTTGGGATGCTTTGTCTAATATTTTTTTCAAATCCTAAAATAGGAACTTATATTTTTATATTATTAATATTACGTGTTAGTAACGTTCAAAATGATCACATTACAATAAAAATAATTGTCTACCTTTGGTAAAGGTTGTATGTCCTCTTCAATATGATATCCACCGATAGCTTTGTAAATATCTGGAAGCCTAAACGGTAGTCCTAATGAGAGGTGAGAATTACCAAGAACCAAGGAAGCATTGTGTCTTAATTCTTCTAGAGAAGGCGCTACTTTTCCTTTCATTTCAATGATTGGTACCAACATTTCCTGATAATGTTGGATGTCCTGTCCTCGACTAATGCTATAAAATAGACAATAAATAATATTAGAAACATAGAACCTACAATTAAAGTATAGATTTTTGTATTTATTGATAATTGTAGCCCATCTATTTCGTGAAGTCAAGAGAACTGGAAGTAAGAATGGTACTTCAAAATGTACACTTACAATATTTCCAAAAGAAGTCCAATAATCTGAGCGCCCAATTCTTTTACCCTTTGATAGAATGTAAATGGTGGGAAGCTACTGATCATCGGGTCGGTGGTGTAAGCTGGGTTTGGTATCTCGTCTATTAGGCTAAGGATCCTCCAGTGTGGTTCTATAGTTGAAAACCAAATGAATGGACAGTCAAAGACGGCTTGTAAGCTGTAATAAATATAATTAAAATAGTTTGTATTTTTTTATATTTTCTGTTTCTTTTTCTGTATAATAGTGTTGTTACTGAATCATTATTTTTTCTTCTCTTCTTAATCTTAATTGTCATTTTAATAATTTGAATAGTTTACCCTGCGTATACATCAATATACAGCCATTCAAGTATAATAACATCAAAATGTTGGTTTTTATCTGTGAGTAATGCTTTAACTTCTGGATTATTCAGGGTAATTTTACTGAATTCATTCATTGTTGCCATAATTGTAAGCATATTATTCGCGCCATCTTTCTTTTCTAGAACAGCTTCAAAACCGAAGAATTCTTCTGCAACTGCAAACAAAATAGATTAGGTACAGGTCTCCACTTATTTTTAACCTTATTCTGTACTTTACAATTTTTGCTAAATACAAAGTAAGGTCATGTCATAAGTTAAGTTATAAATGTTTTTATTCCTCAGATACTTACATGTATTTAAATATTCGTAGCTCTCTTTGATTTCTATAACTGTGACATTGTCTGACTTTTTGAGAGCTATTGCAGTGATGTAATGAATCTGGAAAATAATAGAAACATCATTTTCATGAAGTTTTCTCTCCTACATTGTAATTATTTTGTTGACCTTCTTTTACTTCATATTCCATATTTATAAAAATAATTGAATTAATAAATCAATTCTAACGTTTACGCGATTGTAATTCGTAACATTTAAATATAATTATTATGATTATAATTAATAATTTATCTCGGGTAGTTTTATAAAAATTCTATAAGTTGGACATCTGTCACCTCAGTATACCGGACACTGGTGGCCTAGGCCGCTGAAAAGCAGCCGAAACGTCGGGAATAGAAAAAAGTGGTTTGCGATAAAATGCGTAAGTGTTCTTAAATGTAATAAATGAATTTATAATAATTAATTCAATCATACCTGATGCCCAGCTTTGGCCAGATGGTTCACTATTCCATCACCAAGTATTGCATGGCTCTTTCCAGGTACGGGGCTCACTACTAATATTTTGTAAGCGTCTGTTGTGGCTAGAAAGATAAATATGCTGAAAATCCAAGGAACTTCCATTTTCTGAAAAAAAAAAAAGTTTTTGATACAAAGTTAATAAATGGCAAATCTACAAAAATAGATTTAAGTAGGTAAGTTGGATTGTGAAAATTGACCAAATCTTTTTACCTTAAATGTACTAGTTTTCTATAAAAAACAATAATATGATATTCTATTTTCGTTAGCGTACGATAGCACGTTGTTCTTTTATCAGGGTCATTGTGACACTACAGAATATTTGATTCTATGAATATGTAATGAGTATAGTGTACGCTGATAAGTGTAGCACACACTGGGCCTCTGTTTCTATTTGCTATAAGATTTTTGCAAAACTTGAGAATACAGAAGAACTATCAATTGTGAAAAAATACGGTATTTTGAGAGTGCTTATGTCGATTGGAGTGAGGGTATTCGGTAATTCATTTTTGTCGTTGGGGGCCGACCCGACACTGACGCGCCGCCAGGTGGAGTCCTGTTTTCAAAAACTGTCAATAAGAATTTTTCGACAATTTCCTACCCACCACGTCCAGCAACAAGTTTAGCTTAGAAGTTTTGTAGCCGTAGCCCGTAGGTTCCCTCGAGTCAATTTTTGTTTAAAACAGCTGACATAATAATAATTTTATTATTGTCACAAAAACCATCAAATAAAAAAAAAAAATATACTAATTAGGAGACCATTTTATCCTCCGTGCACACTAAGCCCTATGATTACTTCACGGATGCTACTTATAAAGATACGAGTTATAAGAAGCATGTGATAAGAAATGAAGCAAATCACTATGATAGGCAGATTTTAAGTGGAATTTCGCCGTGATTGTAGACCCGCTGTTTGAAATTTCGAAAAATGCAGTGCTCAAATTTTACTTAACACGAAATACTTCATACTTAATTATTGTCTTATGTTATCATTTTTTTTTCTCATTGGAAGCGCACATGGGTTTCCGCGCATATCTTTTTTGTCTCATTACTTCTTAAAATTTTGTATGTCTAAGCTTTTCATTTAAAATCTTTATCATTATTAATTATTTTACTCAAATTATCAAAATTAAGCACTCGAGCGTGTTCCATTATTGCCGCCATTACGAAGACGTCACCGTCGTTGCGCTAATAAATTTATCTCGTCAGGAGAATATTAAGGAAGTTTAGGAACAAATTAGGGACGCACCTTCATAGTTCGCGAGTAATTGCAGCACCATTTGCCGTAATGTCCCTATTCCCTTTAACTTTCACAGGGCTCCAAGTTTCAAGTGAACGTAAATCTACATGTTAATTTCTCGATTTCCTCGCACGCTTGTCGTCTGCATCTACTGATATTGGGATTGGGATTCGAAATTTAACATTCACTTTAAAATCAAAATTCAAATTTGAAATTACTTGCGAATGTGAACATGCACTCAACATTAAAAATTCCAAAATCAAATTATTCGGCCATTTTGTTGAAACGAAAAAAAATGCGTCGGAACAGCTAGTGCCAGTTCAAATATTGCTAGCTCAAGAATCGATAAAGGACATCGAGTTCGGTCAGTGTACAAACTATTGGAGAGGCCAGTCCTCGAGTGACATTTTATTAAATGCCGTTTTATCGCCCTGCCAGGCCGCCGTAAAGCGCTCCTTCACTTTTGTAAAATAAAACTGAATTATTTTGTCGTCGCCTTCACAATTCTATCTAGAATTTTCTTCTAGTTTCGTATTTACAGCGCAATCAAATCATTAAAGTAAATTCATTAGGTATTTTACAATCTGACTTTAGAACGCTTTTAGTGTAATTGGAATGTTTCGTTTGTCAGTTTATTGCGAAATTTGATGGTGTTAATTTAGATTAAGAGGAATTACTTTATTAAAACATAGTAAATAGTAAACTTTCGAATACACTTGTTACTTATACCCATTGGCCATTGCAAGACCCACAATGCAAGCAATTATTCGGCGAAAGTACAAAAGACGCATAAAAGCGTAAATGTTTGATCATTATCTCATTGCATAATATTATGAATAAAATTCGCATTTTTTGTGTTCCTATACATTGTTCAATCTTTGAAATTATTGAAAAGGAGTTTTGATACAAACTTTATTAAATTATTTGGAAGGACGTAGGCTACGTTTTATGTAATGTTGGTGTGGTTGGCTTCGCTTGCGTGACAACTAATAAAACTTATAGGGATGACAACAAATAAAATGTATTGGGAGGACTGAAGAGATAGTGGACTGTTTAACGTGACGTACCAGGCGTGGAGCGGCTGCGAGGAGTGACGGAGCATGTAGGTTAAGGGTCCTCCGAGCTTTGTTAGCGCGCTCTAATCACTGCCGGCCCTTAGCGGCACGCGACTCGAGAGCTCGTGGCGTTTTGTGCTCCTATCTCCTTGCACTTTCTGCGATCCTGGTATGTGCTATTAGAAGCTGTGCTACTGAAATTTTCATTCTTTGGCGTGTACCTAAGAAAGAGTGCCATTTAAAACGTGCAAGCAGAGGTAATAGCTACATGGAATCAGAAATATGTCCACTGTCCAGTGTACAGCAAAATTTAACCATATTAAAGAATGGTGCCATTTAAAACATGTAAGCAACATGGTATTACCTACATTAGATCAGAAACAGGACTGACAAAATGTAATACGAAAACATAGTGCGATATTATCATAACTGCGAAGTTCTAATTACAAAAGTTATGATTCCGGGGCGTTCCTACAGATATTCCGAGGTAATAATGAGGTTGGTTTGCTTGTCCTCTGCCACCCTGGGGGTGAGTAGGGTGGGGAAAAACTCATTTCCTGGCTGTCGCCAGCCCAGCCGGCCAATAAATACAGAAAAAATGTATTCAAAAACGCCTGGAACTGAAAACGTAATTTCACATTTCCTTGTGGTCCGTAATGCTATTTTACAACAAATATTTTATCCGTAATAACGATTTTTGGATTTAAAACAATCCTAATACTTGTCAGCAGAATTCTGATCTTCTTTAATGTTTGGCACGATTAGAATTCTTAATAGTATTGCTGCTATAGCCAAAAACGTCCCAATTGTTAGGCCTTTTTCGGATGTGAGAACTGAGAAGCTTTTGATCGTTAGCATGCAACTTCTTGTATTCATCTCAAGTTAAAGCTTCATGTCAAAATCTGAGTGCGGCAATACTTAAGTCTTTGTCAATGATATTTGGTCTTTGTTTAAAAGGGCGTTTGATGTTAGTGCTCGTGTTTTGAGGGCAGATTCGCTCTAATCTAGCAATACCATTTATGGCAGGGGAGGAATTGGCAAAGTTGTCATTAGTCTGGAGGTTCCAGGTCACAGTTCTGGCATTCTGCCAGACTTGTTGGCAGCTACATATGTAGGGCGAGCTTAACATAACACCCAGACTTCATTCTAATGTTTTTTGTTCCTACTTCTGTATTTTTATTACCCCAAATGAATGTACGAAGCCTATTTTGAACGCTTTTCGGTTCATTTAAAGAGATTTATGTATCTTTATTTGTATGTACACCGATAAATGTTATTTTATTTGGTATAACGTTATGTTCATTAAAAAGTAATTTAATTTCCTTGGCAACATTTCAATAAAAGAAAAGTACTTCTACAAGTTGTTCTTGTAGTACTTTACAAGTGGCTGTGCTTAATTAAATGGTTGCTGTGAAAAATTAAATCCACTGAATTTTATTCCTTTTGTATAAAAATCACTCATCATTCATCACGCAGACGGCCCGTGACTGGTGTTTCGTATTATTATCAGCAAAATATCACGACTAATTTGTATTATAAGTTTGTTATCTGTCTCGTTTAAATATCAGTTGCTATAAATTAGGTACCCCATATCAAATATTAAATGCGTAAATGATAACAATGTCTTAGTTGTTGATAATGGGAGAAGCTAGACAATACTTGATGATATTGTAAAGATCATCATCATCAATATCAGTAAAATCAGTATCACCCACAGACATAGATCAAGATAGATACCCCATGTCGTTCCATTTGTATGAAAACGAGCGTATCACTTCTTTCCTACCTACTGTGACGTACCGATGATAAGAAACGTGTCCATTATTTGGATTTCTACAGCTCAATACGGCACTTTTAGGCATAAAGGAATTTTTTAAAATTCCGATTGACTTCCAATTCCGATAGCAGACTAAGGAACAGACTTCCGAAAGATGAGCATTGCTCGTCGTTTGGGAACGCAGTATGGCACGCGAAGTACATACACATGCGGTATCTATCATGATCTATGTCTGCGGTATCACCCTTATTTATTTTTCTTTTATTACTTTATTAGCCTCAGTTATAAAAGTAAAAACAGAAAAAAAAACTAACCAATATGTCACTTTTCGAAAATTTAGAAACAAGCAAAAATGTACCTATTTACTTATTTAATTTACTTATATCAAAAGTATAATGAATAACAACACACGCTGAAAACCATAAACCCACGAAAAAAAAACTCAAACCTCACCGTTTAATAAAGCTGTTAAAAGTACAAAGGAATATTAAAATCACAAAAGTTTCATATCATTTGTGTTGCGCAGCATCCGGGGGCTCCAACAATATGTTTTGTTTATTTCTCTGCATTCGATGTCGCGCCTTTGAACATTTTTATGAAAAAGATACGTTATCTTCCCTATCTTTCCGTCTTCAGAATGGAATATAAGTGGGACATGTTATTTCGAAGCACATTCATGCAGAAGCGCTGCACAATATCTTGGAAAATGTTTTTTGAATTTATAGATTTCTTTTGCCTTTGATCGCAATTCTTGTCACGTAGCATCGTTTGTTAGATGTCTTCCTTTAAGGACAAATGTCTTAGGATCTCATGAACAATCTGTTAGATAAAGTATTAATAGCTACTACTATTTTATTTCTACCTATATTAACGTACAGGCGCTAATAATAATGATAATTGTGACGAGCAGGGTTTCAGACTTGTTGACTGTTTAATTCTAGACTAGACCGACTAAGTTGCTAGAATGCCGGATGTGCTAAGATGCAGTATATTATCTCACTTGTTATAATATTATTTCTGTTTTTAAATAAACCACGGTACTTAACTCTATAAATGGGTAATTCTATTTCGCTCAAACGGCTAAATTAAAATAAATGACTACAATGGTCAATTTACTCGAGCTAAATGACGGCGAAAAATGAGCGCAAGCCCAACACTTTCACACTCATTACTATTTTTAACAAAGAACAAATTTCAGAAAATTCACAGAGTCCTTTGAAATTACGAGCGAATTCGGTTCATTATGTATTTTCGAAACTTCACAACGGGCTTTTGTTGTTAATTTTATCTTTTTTCTTCTCGCTTGTGCTGAAAAATGTTCTTTTGAAAATACTAATACAATAATATTATAGCATTTGCTGTTATGGTTTACACTGCGATCATTTTGGTTTTATTCTTCAACTTGACCTTCCGTGCGGCTCCGTTGCCATCCTTATTCAATTTTTTTCCCGCAAAAAATAGCCTATATCTTTCCCCTTTGTCTGCTCTATGTCTGTGCCAAATTACCTAAAAATAGGTCCTGTACTTCGTGAGATTAGACCGTTCAAACAAAGAAACTGTCCTACTTCCATAAATTGGTATTAGTATTCATATTATTTACTAGCTTTTGCCCGCGGCTTCGCTCGCGTGGAATTCGAAAATCGAGTAAAATACGAACATTCTTGTAAACCTCCTTCGGAAACGTGATGTTTTTCCAAGGCAAAAAGTAGCCTATGTTACTTTCCATCCCTTCAACTAAGTATATGCCAAAAATCAAGTCGATTGGTTGCTCCGTTATGCCGTGAAGAAAGGACAAATAAACAAACACACTTTCGCATTTCTAATATTAGTATGGATAGCTGTTGCCCGCGACTTCGTTCGCGTTAGCATATAATAATAACTTATTATACTAATAACGGAAATGCCCTGCCTGCGCTGCCCCCCCATCAAGTAGTGGCAAGAGGCAACGTCCCCCGTACATTATTCCAATGACACTCGAAAACTATATTATGTTTAGTTTAGTTTAGGTCAGCATAAAATCACTTTTAATTGATTACTTGGTTTGTTCCAAAAAAAGGAGAATTAAATCTCAACACTAACGACGCGTTACCATTTTGTTATACGCAACATTTCCAGGAGGAGGGAGGGGGGGTTTGGGAGGGCGCAGCCCGCGTATTAATTAAACGACAAATTATCCATAACCGTAACCATTTTGTTATAAGCAACATTTCCAGAAGGGGGGGGGGGGGCGCAGATGTTAAGTTGGAAGAAGACAAATATATCTGCGAAAACCGTATCCAAATGAAATCGGTAGTTTTCATGTTAAAGAAAAAAGTTTGATACAAAATCTGACCTGTGGGGGGGAAATTTTTTATACACCAGATGTTAAGTTGGAAGAAGACAAATATGTCTGCGAAAACCGTATCTAAATCGAATCGGTAGTATTCGTGTTAAAGAAAAAAGTTTGATACAAAATCTGACCCCCTCTTTTGTCCCCTTAGAGGGGGGGGGGGGGGGAAATTTTTATACACCAGATGTTAAGTTGGAAGAAGACAAATATATCTGCGAAAACCACATTCAAATCGGATCAGTAGTTTTCGTGTGATGCTGGAACAAACATACATACAGACAGACAGACAGACAGACAAAAAAACTAACTAACTTTTCGGCTTCTATAGCGATGTTGTGACACCCTCCGCTTATTATTTTTTGAATATCTTTAATGTACATAATTGTCATTTCTACAGATTTATTATATGTATAGATAAAGTAAAATGTTAGTAAATGAAATAATATTCGATAATTTCTACCCCGATATAATATAATATGTGTACGCAACATATTATAACGTTCAATAACTCGTGTTTTGACATCAAATATTGTCTGCCATAAATATGTATTATCCTAATTCCATCAAACGTAGCTTTGATGTAGATATTAAACCTTTCATCTCAATTCGAGCAGGGGTCCGATTCTGAGGCCTCAATATCTTTTCGATTAAAGTATCCAGTAAGCAAATCGCTTACTGGATAATATTAGGTAATCTGATCTTAATAAATAATAAGTATTTAGTTTTATTTTTATTTGTATATAATTTATAACCCCGCCCATAAATAAATAAAAAAAAGAAATACTTATTTATTTTATTAAGATCAGATTACCTGATATTAAAAAAAAAAAAACAATAACAAACAATAGCACTTTGCGCCAGACAGACAGACAGTAATAATAAAAGTACGGATATTATGGAAGTATGGATATTTTAAAAATAATAATGATAAACACGATAAGCAGTGATTTAGTAAAAGAAAAATATTTTGTACCTAGTACACGTGGTAATTCAAATATAATCTTCCATAATGCTTCCATAGCTATGGACAATTAATCAATCAAGAACAGATCAAGAAAAACGAATAGCATATCAGCCACGACACGAATTTCGCGTTATGGACTTTTTACGATTTTCACTGTGACCACAACGCGTTGGGAGCCTTTTTTTCGCTCATTGAGCGATTTCGGTCTTTGAGCGTAACATATATTCAAACGCAAGATAGCCCCTCCGATCGAAACGATGACCGACGCTTGAGAATCGGGCACCAGATGCGGCAACGCCAATGGGAGCTTTTAAAAAATTAATTCAATATGAGGTAACGACTCACAAGCTCTCTGCGACCCCGGATTCGTAATTATTTTTTAATTATACCCCCGATATGCTTCGGTCAGCTGACATCTCATATTATGCATTCATTTCTAAAAGGGTAAGTTCCTTTATGGGTTAATGATGCTGCACGCTAATCTTGCGACACCGCTTTGTTTTGAAGTACTTATATGTTTTGTAGATACACACGAATAAATGTTTGCGTGTCACTCAACTTATCACTTATTGCTTGCGGACTGTATATTTAGATGTAGATGAAAGTAAAATATATAATTGACATGAATACATGACCGGAAGACGTCTTGACGTAGGCTGGATTGCTTGAGTGTTTTGCCCGTTAAAAAGGAATAACCGTGTATGGTTCTTCTAAATTGCGTAATCGCGTACAATAAACAAACATAATATACAGGTGATCGGACAAAAAAGCATTTGCGAAGAACATGGTTCTCTAGTCTTGACTTGGAGGTCATGGTTTAGATCGAAGCAAGAGAGAGTGCTCTTGTGTACTGCGCACACACTTGGGCAACATAAAACCGCTTCTGCGTAGCTTTCCTGGCCACCGTCACGGAAACCAGTGTAATGAATGCCGGATCCGTAGGTACCTGCAACTCTTCTGATTTTGCGAGTGCGGAGTGTCCATGACTGATGACGGAGGTTGCTTTACAACCCATTTGCTCGTTTGCCCCCTTATTTTATAAAAATGGAAGTACTTATTAACAACATTAACAATTTTTCATTCCAAGTTTTTTTATGTTGATTTTACAGGCGACAAAAGCTAAAAAGTGGAAGCTAGAAGCATTTTTCTGTAGTGCTGTTTTATCCTGGCAGTTTATTTTGTAAGCGCCTATTTCAATTCTCATCTGTCAGATGGATGTTTTGTTTTATTTTTTATGTGGACCATAAAAGTGGGGCGTGACGCGGAGTGTATACACTTGAATAACAATTTGCGGCCATATTGGCTTCACTTACCCCGTCTAATTGTGTTTCACTTCTGATAAGGGTTAAGTGCGTTCAGTTTATCATGTGGTTTTACTTGGTCTATAATTATATTGCGTAGGCCATTTTTGGATCACTTTTTAACCTCTTTTTTCTTTAAGATAAGTATTATAATATACTTGTGAAATTCGTCTTGATGTCTTAGAAATATTTAAAAATCAATCTTTGGTGCCTTGCTAAATAAGTATAAAATTATAGATTTGCCATTATAGTAATTTTGGATATGCATTTCTTATATGTTGGATAACGATGATTGTGAAGCTGTCTATAGCTTAATGAATATAATATTACTTACTTGTTTGTCATCGCTTGTATTGGTTCATCATGATCCAATGTAGTATTTTCCTCGGTTTAAAAAACTATCTCATTTTATTAGATCGTGTAATTTAATATGTTTTATAGCAAATATTAAGGTTAAACATTGTATCGATCCGGTTTAACCCACAGCATAGTTTGTCAGGAGTTGCCAACCAGTGGGGCACCCTAGGGGTCGTAGAGATAGACATAAGGACGCGACGTAACTTTTGTTTAAATATTTTAATAATCATAGAAATACATATTTAAAAGTAACCTCATTAATTAAACTGCTCGAAACTTATACAAAGCGCGCGTTTTTCGTCAGTTCTTTTATTCGTTTTGTATGTAAATATCGGTGGGGCATGAATTTAATTATTAATATTATTTCTGTAAGTATTTATTCTTATTGCAACAAATGCAGTGGTGTGGATGCTTCGGTGATCTCTTGCAGGCTATAGCAGACCCCTTATGAATAAAAAATTTTGGATGTTAGTCGTTAAAATAGAGCAATCTACACTAAATAATATAAAAAAATGCAAAAGAATAAACTAAGTACAATTTATAACTTAATATTCAGTAAAATTTATAATCTGCCAGTGCCACACTAAAAAGTTGGGAAGCCCTGTTTTATGGGGAGTATCGCGTGACAACTGGCAAGTTTGTGGACTTTGTGGGGAATGTTCTGTATGGGACGAATGTAGGTGGCGTCGGGACTTATCTTTACTTGTTAAAACTAGTCACTACAAATCAGTAGCTTTGATCTTGTTTTTGGATGCAGTAAATTTTATTTATGGTTACATCTAATATATATAAATCTCCTGTCACGATGTTTGTCCGCGATTGGTTCCTAAACTACTTAACCGATTTTAATGTTTTTTGTTTTTTAATGTGTGCTTTTTTCCAACTTGAGAGATAGGATAGCTTAGATCTTTAATTATAGTCGCAATTTTATTTTATTGCAAATTATTTGTCTATAAAGAGCGACCATTGTTTATGCGACGCGGGTCACGGGATAGCGATGGACGTTGCCATGGTGATATACTTATATTTTAGTCACTAATTCAATAAAATAATACGGGTGATATACTTAATATAATATGGCAAATAAACGTTTGTCGGGACAGCTAGTAATATTATAAAACCATAAGTAGCTCAATAGAGCTACTTAGGTAGTTGCTGATTCAATGTAAAAAATCCCCTTCCTTTTATAAATACGATAACCTCCTTTTTTGGAAGTCGGTTAAAAATGACAGAGATATCGTAAAAACCTTTTGAATATTTACCTTTTTCTTTAAAGAAAAGCTCTAAAGAGAAAGAAAGACACAGAAATAACAACACAATTAAAGCACAATAATTAGCTTTAAGCTTTAACATTTGCGCATGTCTTATCCTAAAATAAAAACGTGTCTAAAAAAGTATGATACTTAGAAAGAAACATAATAATTTACAATGTTAAAGAATTTGTAACACACCTTTCATTCAACAGACTGTTACTTTAAAAATATTACAAAGTAATTCTTACCTTTCACGGAGAATTCTCTGGCGGGAAAACTTAGAAAATGAGTGTGTACTACAGCTACCATAATAAGAACTCTGAACTATTGGGGATTGTCCATTTTTTTTTTAAATCTTGCTCATCACAAAATTTCGAGGAATAAGGTCAGTGATCGTTTTTCTGTACATAAACGAAAAAAATACCCATTAGTTACTTATATTTTTGAACAAATATGTTTAACCTTAGTTCGACCTTCAATGGCGTTAAATTAGCAATAAATTCGACCAACATTACGTTTCGAACTTTTGGTAAGCTTCTCGTATCAGCTTTCACATAATGAGAACTTGCATTTGACGAATCAGCCATTATAAATAAGATTGAAAGGAAATTTAAAACATACTGCAGAGGTCAATTGGCCGCCGATGATGACGTCAGAGCGAAACTTTAAAAATTTATTGAGAAAAAACTAGCCAATGAATTTCAAATTTATTTAATTTATATTCTTAAAATATCCTATTTTAACGAAAAAAAATATAAAAAGTACATGTGATTTTTTTTTAGACAATGCCCATTATGGAAAATGTGTTTAACTCCTAGGAATTGTATACCGCTCCTGCTTTTACTTATTACAAATTTGGCTAAGTAACCTATAAAATTATTTAATAATAAAATAATTATAAATATTAAATAATATATTATAAATGCGAAAGTGTATCTATCTGTCTGTTACCTCTTCACGCCGAAGCCGCTGAACCGATTTGCTGAAATTAAGAATGGAGATAGAGATAAACTACGATAACATGGCGCGCCCCTCCAAAATTCAAAACGTTTGAAGTGCGTTGTCAAAAACGTTTGAAGTGCGTTGTCTTGCGCGGTCGGCTATGTTATGATTAGTTGACCAACAAATCTTGGTAATAAGTGACATTAAGTGAAATGCGAGTACTGGTTAATTGGTTGAATACTCACTACATACAATCTCTTTCATAAGGATGTGACTACACACATTGAAACAGTAATTTGGAGGGGCGCGCCATGTTATCGTAGTTTGTAAAGGACATAGGATACTTTTTATCCCGGAAATATATTACCGCGCGATAAACAAATTTTGGTACAACAGAGTTGCAGGCGGTATCTACTATCTAGTACTAAGATCTTTATTAATAAGGAAGCATAGTACTACAATTCGTTACAATTTAAGTTCTTAAACAGCTGAACTAATTACTCGATGTTCGCCACACATCACCCCGTAATACAGGGTGTTAAGTACCCGGCAAACGATCAAATTTGTTTGACAAACATGTTTGATGTAATTTACGTTTTCATCAAACAGCAGCGCAGACGAACAAACGTGCATCAAACAAGTTTGTCAAACAATTAGCTAGAATCTGTATGAGATCATGACACCTTGTTTGACAAATACAGCGGAACACGTTCAAACATGTTTGTCAAAGGCTACGCAAATCCAAATTTTCTTCAAACAGGTCAAACACGTAGTTTGTTTGACAAAAGCTTCAAACAAAGCTGTACACTATCAAACTGTTTGACAAACACGTAAAATTTGACAAACAATTTGATCGTTTGCGGGTTACTTTAGAGACAGATGGCCGATAAAGGTGAAATGTGTTAACTACCCCATCTGTTAGTTTAGGGTCGGCTGTTGGCCTGCGGGAGCTAAATGCCCAGTTAATACTGTTTATGTCATCCATACAACTTCAGATTGATTGGAGGTTAATTGGTCTCATAGGACATTGTTAAACGTTTATTAGCATAAAGCATTGTGAGGGAATTGTTTTAAAATTGGCATGTGATTGCTTAGACTTTCCATGACAGGAAAAGCGCCCTTATTTTGTAAAGCGTTGCGAAGAAGTTCGTTTATCGTTACGGAATTTATGGGAATATAATATTTTGTTTATATTATATTATATTACAAATAAATAAAAAGTTTTTCTCTCCTGAGTTAGTTGAATAACGTGAATTCCATGATTTTATCTCCATAGATCAAAACTAATTTCATCAAAAGTGGCTGAAATACGACCTGTAAACCTTCAACAAGAGAGCGTATATACCCTCTTAAAAGGCCGGCAACGTACCTGCAGCTCTTCTAATGTTGTGTCCATCGGCGACGGTAGTTGATTTCCATCAGGTGGACCGGTTGCTCGTTGCACGAAAAA
Source organism: Lysandra bellargus (assembly GCA_905333045.1). NCBI lineage: Eukaryota > Metazoa > Arthropoda > Insecta > Lepidoptera > Lycaenidae > Lysandra > Lysandra bellargus. The sequence goes on from HG995354.1 coordinate 5,312,810, forward strand.
AACTGTCTGTAAGTATGAAAAAGGATCTATGTAAAACTCTTTTTATACACATTTGTATCACTTGCAATATTATTCTTGCAGTATTGGCTCTCGTAATAAAAACACTGCGGCGAAAATACTACCACTAAAAACGGGTTTAGTAAAGCTTTGTGGCAAAGAGATGAGAGAAGTTTATTTCAATGTTGTTTTTCACCGTTGTTCTGTTTTCGTCTGGTTTTAATTGTAAAAACTATTTACAAAAACATTGCTCGTGCATATTAATTTTGAATATTATTTATTAAAGGAGTTAAATTGTGAAATAATACCTACTTCATATAACCTACTCGTATTACTATTGTCTTGTTTCATTTTCTCAGTTATAAAAAGACTAGATGAAGCACGCAACTTCGTTGCGCCAAAATCTTTTAACGCGCAGTCCATAGAAGAAAAAACCGGCCAAGTGCGAGTTGGACTCGCCCATGAAGTGTTCCGCAGCAGAAATAAGGTTTATTTCTATAAAATTAAAAGGTTTTTGATTTATTTTTGTATTTTAGTTGATTTAATGAAAGTTAAATTAAGGTTTACCATTTATGACGTATAAAAAAAACTACTCGTTAGATCTCGTTCAAACCAATTTTCGTTGGTAGTTTTTATAATAATGTACATCATATATATTTTTTTAAATTATCATGCCCCTACTTTAGAAGTTAGAAGGGGGGGGGGGGGACACACATTTTATCACTTTGGAAGAGTCTCTCTCGCAAAACTATTCAGATTAGAAAAAAATGATATTAGAAACCTCTAGATGATTTTTGAAGACCTATCCATATATCCCACACGCATAGGTTAGACGAAAAAATTTTTTTTGTTTCAGTTGTACCTATGAGGACCCCTAAAATTTTTAATATTTTTTCCATTTTTGTATCAAAATCTTAGTGCGGTTCACAGACTACATCTACTTACCAAGTTTCAATAGTATAGCACTTATAGTTTTGGAGAAAAGTGGCTGTGACATACGGACGGACAGACGGACAGACAGACATGACGAATCTATAAGGGTTCCGTTTTTTGCCATTTTGTCTACGGAACCCTAATAAAAAAGTAGCATTAAACTTTAACATATTTAACATTCAACAACAGTATAAAACCACAAAAAGAATACGTATGTCAATGTTATAATTGTTAAGCTAAAAGCATAGACAATAGCTTGTTCCATCTATTTTAGATGAGCTCTATTGTAGCCAGCACAAAGCTGTTGAGCTGTTCAAGCTGCATGAATGCTGCAATGCGCCGTTGTAGCTCAAAATGCTCAAATCCAAAATGGTTATGGTGCTCTCGGTTAATTATAAACCCTCGTCTAAATCACGTGCAACGTAAGTGCAGTGCAGTGCAGTGCAGTTTACACCAAAACAAGATGAAACGACGCGGAAAAAATAGGTCAAGTTCGAGTCAGACTTGCGAACGAAGGGTTCCGTACTGTAATCTTGAGTAGGCATGGAACCCTAAAAATGGAAAAGTTAAATCGTGATATTTAATATTTCAGACGATGATGGTTTAATTTTGTATAGTATTGTCTCGTCTCGTTTTGTTGTGACTGACCTTTACTCTAATACCCTACTTTATTAAGGGCCTGTTTCACCACTTCCTGATAAGGTGCCGGATAGGCTTATTTGACAGATTCTCCATACTCCATCTGTCAAGTTAAGTGGTGGATAGCCTTATCAGGAAGTGGTGAAACAGGCCCTAAAACTTTTAGAAAGGAATTATAGCAGAACTACTAAAATGTAATCTAGGGTTAATAATAATTTTCTTGGAAAAAAACAAATTTTATGTTGGATAATCATCAAATTCTGTTGCAATATTATTTTAATATTCGTTCATAAATCATTATTGATATTAATATTTTTAGTTGTTATTAAATTTTTATATATTAAAATGTTACATTAATGAAAATTTTGAGTATGCATTTATTCCGCGTTCGTTACAAACTACGTTTTATCCATTACTCCCTTTAGTCATGCCAAAACGAATTCCGCCTTTGTACACACGCAGTGCAATTTGAACTATTTGTGGTGTTTCATTAGACCAGCTATTTCATATACTGGCCGTTTTGTGGTTATTAAAAAGCGAGTAATGTCGTAAAGTATGTAGATTAAATTTTTATTGCATTTACAGTTTTGATAAATGTTGTAGAAATGTTTTCTTTCCTACAGTAAAAGTTATTGTAACAATAAAATACGAATATATTCTATTACTTAGTATACAAGTGAGTAATTCTAGAGTTTTTTTCTAATGTACTTAATCGAAGTTTAAAATTTCAATAATTTAATGGCGTTGATGGTAGCCCGTTGTAGAAAGTGTAAAATTATTTAGTTAAATTATTAAGTTTTAGCTGAACCTAATGCTGAGACCTAATGTTAAACTTTAGAACTATTTAAAGAATAACAATTAATTTATATTTTATTTTGGAAGTCGGTTTGAAACTTATTGCTTTATTTAATTTATTTTATTTTTATTTACACGTCTGAAGAAGAGGCCAGGCAGCAAACAATGTAGGAACCAATTCCAATTTTGGAATGGTGCCAGGCAAGATATAGGTACCTTATTGAAGATCGATGTATAGATAGTAACTTTTAATTACAACCATATTATATACTTATCACTAGAAAAGATTCTTTGCTTAAATTGCGAACAACACTAAATATTTTTTAAATATATATAATTTGATTTTTATAAGGCACTAGATGACGCCCACAAATCCATTGCGACAAAATTAGCTTATGGCGCGGGAACCGTATATTTTTCCGGGATAAAAAGTATCCTTTGTTCTTTTTCGAGACTCAACGTATTTCCATACCAAATTTCAGCGAAATCGGTTCAGCTTTTTGGGCATTATTTTATTTTATTTTATTTTATTTTATAGACTCGTTAACAGAACAGCATTTGTGACATTTTAGTACATAAAATTTGTTTACAAATAAAATCGACGGTCCCTACGTATAAAAGGTCATGTCCAAAATAGCAAAAATTTTTTATTGCATCATGTATTTCCGTATAATGAGACGCATATTCCTACATTATTATTATTTTTCTATCACAAGTAATTCTAAAGATAAAAAGACGTAAATGAGGACAAGTTGGGCGTTGTATTAGATTTCACTGTTGTATATACGAACATGCATACTTACCGTCTTGTACCGCGTTGGAAATTAAACGCCATTCCGCGTCATGTCGTACATGTCCATTTCTACCTCTAAGGTAGCGAATTATTTATATACTTGTTACCATTTACGTTCAGTTATTATGAGACTGTTCTTTTTCAGTGGGACTCGTGGCACAAATTCAATTAATTTCAAACCAATATGAGCATCTGAGTGTTATAAATAATCAGCAACGTGAAATAATAGTTGCAACGGAGGCTGAGGCCTTTTTTTAATGATGAACAACCATCTGGACCTTACCGTTATCGATATAGAGCAAAAAATCGCGTTTTTGAGGCCCCACAATAATCATTTATTTTATTTTAATTTTACTATATTTCTTTAAATATCGCTAACAAAAAAACGTAATATGTGAAAATTTCTGCTAATATGTAAAAATAGACGAACGGATGACATATAGAAAGCGAAGTCTGATATTTATTTATTTAATTATGAATATGAATGTTATTTATTTCATATAAAACGGTATTAAAAACGCTAATAAATTATATAAAATTAATAAAAAACTATTAAGAACACTCCTTGTTCACTTGATAGATGGACTCCCTCTACAACGCGGTATCTCTTGGTTGTAGGGTTGAGAAGGGCTTGAAAAAAATTCCGGAAAAGCTCATATTAAAAATCTGAAGTGACATCGGTGTATGATTAACCTAGAAATTAAAAAGTTTATAGGCTTTTTTTTTACTCCAATAGAGTTTGTAAGATAAGCCTTTTCAAGTTATTTCCCCCGTTTTTTTCACATTTTCCCCCGTTTCTTTGCTCCTATTAATCATAGCGCTATAATTTATAACGTATAGCCTTCCTCGATAAACGAGCTATCTAACACTGAAAGAATTTCCAAATCGGATAAGTAGTTCCTGAGATTAGGGCGTTCAAACAAACAAATCTCAGCTGTATAATATTCAAGTATAGAATTGATAAGGTGTTCTGTAGTCAATTTGGCAGTCACAAATTGGGATGAAATACTATTTTCTTCCTGCGAGGAACGTGTTAGAGTTTAGACGATTACATCAATGCAGCTCTGTATTCAACGGTAATACTAAAAATTACGACCTTCAGAAAAGCTCAAGAGCCAGTTAAAGCTGAATATAATAATCAACTCAGAAGTATATTTTACTGTCCAGACTTGTCCACCGTAGAAGTTATAACAAAGCCTCAAAGAATTCACTCATGTAAGATGCAATAAAAGTCTAAGGTCATGAATAGTCACCTAGGTCTCAAAATTGGAAAAGGAATTGACCTTGATCAAGTATCCGAAATGACCAAGAAGAAGAAAAAAGCAAAGTATCTGGGCATTCGTTATCTTCAACAACATGTAAAATATGTTAAAAGTTTTTTTTCTACAGTATATCCATATACAAGTATCATTGACAAATTTTCAAAAATATTATATAAAAAATCTAAATCATAGCAACGATGCATTTTGTTACAAATAAAGTCAGTCTTCTTCATCTTCAACATTATTATGTTCATGCTTTACCCTTTAGTAAAACAGAATTAATTAATATATAGATGCTAAACTTTGTAGACTTTTTAAAACTGAACAGTTTAATTTATCAAATAATTACATTTTATTACAATTTTTCACTATGGACCTGAAGTAATTGATGACATGTCCTTTTATTCGTCCATTATAACACGGAAAAAACTACTTAAGGCCCTATAGACCCGAAAATTAGCAGGTCGTTGTCTGTCAGTACGAATATCGACGCAAAGAACATTAAAATAACATTCATATCAGCGCGCCTTGTACAGTGGCGGTTATGACGCTCGCCGCGTACTTGATAGGGCGAAATAGGAGAAAAAAACCTTTTTTCTTAGAAAATTAAACCAAAATGCAAAATGTAACCACAAATTATTCTTCTTTAAATTATGAGCTTTTCGTAGATATGATTTTTGAAAGTAAAACTATCATAGGCTTCATGAAAAATAAGAAAAATATCACAAAATATTCGAATTTAGCCTCCTCTTCGGAGTTATTTTTGATCGAGTGAAGTTTTCAATATTATGTTTCGAACCACAAATTGTCAAAGTACATTAAGTAAACAACAATGTGTATTATTTTGGCTTTTAAAAGTCACTATTTGTTTGTTTATTATTGATTCAAAGTCATGTAAAATTGGGTCTATAGGGCCTTAAATTAGCAGCGTATAAAAAGATATGTATGTGTTTTTTACTTTTTCCCACTGAATGGCCAGAATTTGTATTACTTATATGTTATAAACTTATAAATTATGACAATACTAATCATTTTATATAAGAGCTGAATGAATTTAGGACCTAATATAATATTTTAATTCTTCCAAAGTAAAAACGGACATGTACGACTTAACCGTTATAGGCAGTCTTGAATTGTCACCGTAAAAACGGTCATCTTGCAATTTTGGCGAAAATACAGTAAATATTTAAAATTGTGTTATATCATGACAAACGGCCTACGTTAAGCTTTACAGATCAACAAAAATAACTGTGTTTATGTTTTATGGTATTCTACAGTAACAGTTTGAATCTTAAAAACGCTCTCCTGAAAACCACTACTTTTGTCATGTCGCTTTATACGTAGGGACCGTCGAAATGAGTTCTATTGACAGACCGTGAAGTACGGCGTGCGTATGCGACAAAAATTAGACGAGATGAAATGTAGTGAATATGACATGAAGAGGTAATAGACAGACAGACAGAAAAAGTTTCGCATTTATTATATTAGTATGATGAATGATTAATGGACGAAAGTTTTCAAGTATTAAGAATAGTCAGTAAGTATCTGAATTTTAATTATTTGTCAGGGGCTGGAAGTTTTAAAAACACTCCAATTCAGGCTTCCAAGTGTCTAGTTTCTGCCCTCAATAATTATTAAAATCTTTGAAAGTGTAGTTCAAAGATTTTTAGGTTTGTAGAACTAATTACATTTAGTTCTAAAAATAACTTACTAGGTCATTCTAATTTGAGGAATTACGAACAAATTAATTGATCTTTTTTCACAAGAAAAGTTAAATATTTAATAATTTATCATTGTAACAATATGTAAAGAGGCAGACATAATATCATACAGACATACACAGCATTTTCATGTAAAACATAAAAATATTTTGAAATGATTACACCTTTATAAAAAAAAACTAGATGACGCCCGCAACTCCGTTGCGCCAAAACTCGTTTATTGCGCGGGAACCGTACATTTTTCCGGGATAAAAAGTATCCTATGTCCTTTCCCGGGACTCAAAGTATGTTCATGCCAAATTTGAGCAAAATCGGTTCAGTGGTTTGGACGTGAAGAGGTGACAGACAGACAGACAGACAGACACACTTTCGCATTTATAATATTATATAGTTATAGTAATATAGTATACTAGCGACCCGCCCCGGCGTCGCACGAGTATAAAATATATTATAGCCACTGAAAAAATGATTAAAATGGATAGCCTATGATCCTTCACGTGGTCTACTTCTTATCTGTGCCAAATAACATAAAAATTGCTCCAGTAGTTCGCTTTCAAATAATTTCCCCCGTTATTTCACATTCTCCTATTAGTATATGATAAAATATTGCCTATAGACTTCCTCAATAAATGGGCTATCTAACACTGAAATAATTTTTCAAATCGGACCAGTAGTTCTTGAGATTAGCGCGTTCAAGTTAGCCCTTTAAAATAATTTTCCCCGTTTTTTCCACATTTTCGTCTATTTCTTCGCTCATATTAGTCTTAGCGTGATAAAATTCCTCGATAAATGGGCTATCTAACACTGAAAGAATCATCAAAATCCGTTGCGTAGTTTTAAAGATTAAAGGGAACAAAGGGACATGAGGGAAAAAAAAACCGACTTTGTTTTATAATAAGTATAGATAGATAGTACTTATATATAGTTAAGTATATAGTATATATAATAGTATATAGTAAGTATGGATATCCACATCCGAAAACTTTATAGTTACCGTTACTAGCAAGAGAATAGATCCAATTTAAGTTTTCTTTAAAATGGACTCAACTAAGTCCTTTTAAAGTTTTAAAGCAGTTTAAACTTAGGGTTTAGTGTTCAAGCTACAGGTATTTTTAAGGTTTTGTATTTTCAGAATAAGATTTTCCACTTAATTCTTAGTTAAGATTTTTGTTTCTCAATAATGAATTAATCAGAATTTTTATTTTAAGAGTCTTTTCAGACGTTTTTTCTGCCACTTGGTAATCGAATGTTGTGGACGATCACTTGCAGAGTTGCGATAGGTTCTATTCTATCGTACCCTTAGGGCGCGTTCAGACGTGCGCGTAATCTGCGCGTGTTCCACGCGTGTTCTGCTATAGCGTTTGAGAAAACACGCGCGCAGGACGCGCCAAATCCGCGCTGAATCCATGACCATTTTGTGCTTTTTAAAAAAAGACGGGTTGCACTTCGGGAGTGCCGGCAGAAGTAAAAACTTGATTGTTAACGTTGTGCATTTTTTTAACCCATTTTTTATGAAAATCGATTATTAAAAATCGATTTTTTTATTAATCGAAACCCTTACAATCGATTAAATTTTTAACCCATTTTTTATGAAAATCGATTTTTAAAAATCGATTTTTTAATTAATCGAAACCCTTACAATCAATTCGAGTTCGAGTTCGACACAAAACACTACTCTCCAACCGTCTTACGGTTTTTCCAAGGTTTTTCGATGGGCCCGAGAATCTGACGCGAGTTTCACAGTTTTTACCCATCCCACAAAAGTGCTCAACGCCGCGCCGCTAAAGAAGTTTTCACTTTAAAAATTAATCATAATAATTATAATATTATGATTCTCCAAAGTCCAAAGCGACCATTTTAGCCCCGCTGGTGGCAAATAGAATTTCAGCCCTCATTCACAGAACCATGCTCCGAAACAATACAAATGAGAATCGTTTATCTCACAATCAAATTCAATACGGTTGTCGTCGAAAATACCCAAAAATGATGTATTCGTATGATCTGGGGTGATCGCACGGCCATTCAATGTTATGATTTCCGTTACATTCACATCGGATTGCAAGTAATACGATAAATTTTATTCGTCATAATATTTGCGTTTTAAAGTCTTATATTAATTTTTGCTACCTTATACAGGGTGTATCAAAACAAATTGATAGTACTTTAGGGTGGGTATGTGTCCCTTATATTAAGTTTTGTGAAAGTAGCGGCGCTGACAGATTAACTTTTCTTAACTTTTGTACCAATCCATGACGTTGGGGATTTTGTATGGACAATTATCTTCCTTTTCAATGCTTATTAATTAAGAAAAATATGCTAAAAAGATGACCAAATTGGCGTAGCAGCAACATTATTAATTAAGACAACTGTTAAAAACGTTTTAAACCAAACTGACATGGCAGCCTCATTTAAGCCAGTGACCCAGTTATCGGTGCAGAAAATTGACTGAACCTTTTGACTGACTCTCGTTTAATTTCGTTAAAAGTTTTCAGATTTCATGTCGCCACCTCAAAACTGCTCTTTGTGTTTTTAGGTTTCGCTGCCGGGTTTTTGTTCATTGTTCCACTTAGCGTTGTTAAAATTTAATCATCTAATGGCTTATAAGCCTGAATTGAGTATTTCAACCAAATTTTTTTTTTGATAAATGGAAAGATCGTATATAAGTTTTATAACAAAACATTTTTATTTTGTTTTTTTTTCGCAATAATTCAAAAGTTATTTCAAAATAAAAATTGGAAGACACGCCGACAGCTCCGGCACTAGCCCGAGCGCGTGTGACGTCATAATTTTAATTTTCACCACAGAACAATAAAAACAGTAGTACTAACATACCACGAATTGTTTAACAAACGAATGTTTATAATAGTCGTGTGCGTACAAGACAAAAAAACGAGGAATACGGCTTTTGCTGAACCAAAGCTTTCCTTTGGTAGGATTGATCTTTATATCCCTAAGATGGGTTTACGATGTGGAGCCACCTGAATATCTCATGCTGGTGGGGGAAGAGGGGGTGGGGGGGTTAGCTTTAACAAGGTATGAGGTCAAAAACTGCGTGGGATTTAGGTATATAGTCGAGTTTGGTATTATTTTCGATTGAATCGAATGTTTAAATGCCAATTTTGGAATAATATTTGGATAAAAGATAGTAAAAATAAAATAAAATAAAAAAATCAGAATTTATGATTTTTAATCAACGAAAACGCTGTTGACAGGGCTTAATTAATATAAGGAGGCTAATAGCCGCATTATTCTGCATGCCAAAGACAGGGTGATGAATGGAGCAATAAACATATTAATAAATATTAATAATACTAGACGTTCCGCGCGGCTTCGTCCGCGTAAATCTGAAATTTCACGGAAACCGTATATTTTTCACAAATTAATAACCCATGTCTCACGTAGTCTACTATATATTCGCGTCAAATAACATAAAAATTGCTCCAGTAGTCTGTGAGATATTAGCCCTTTCAAATAATTTTCCCGGTTTTTTACATTTTCCTCTGTGTCTTTGCTCTTATTGGTCTTAGCGTGATAAAATATAGCTTATAGCCTTCCTCGATAAATAGGCTATAAAACACTGAAAGATTTTTTCAAATCGGGCCAGTTGTTCTTGAGATTAGTGCGTTCAAACAAACAAACTAACCAACAAACTCTTCAGCTTTATTTTCACATTTTCCTCTGTATCTTTGCTCCTATTGTTTTTAGCGTAATAAAATATAGGCTATAGCCTTCCTCGATAATTAGGCTATCAAACACTGAAAGATTCTTAAATCGGATGAGTAGCTCCTGAGATTAGCGCGTTCAACAAACAAACTCTTCAGCTTTATAATATTACTAGTCGTTCCGCGCTGTTTCGCCCGCGTAAATTAGGTATTTCGCAGACAAATTAGTCCACAATAAATAGCCTATGATCCTTCACGTTTCTACTTTTTATCTGTGCCAAATAACAGAAAAATTACTCCTGTAGCTCGTGAATTAAGCCCTTTCAAATAATTTCCCCCGTTTTTTCCACATTTTCCTTTATTTCTTCGCTTATATTAGTCTTAGCGTAATAAAATATAGCCTATAGCCTTCCTTGATAAATGGGCTATCTAACACTGAAAGAATTTTTCAAATCGGACGAGTAATTACTGACTCATACTAAGATTAGCGCGTTTAAATAATGATTCTGCTTCTTCTTCTTTTTACGTTGTTTAACATCTTTATCGTGCAAATATGAGTTCAAAAATGAATTAAAAATAAATTTTCGAGTCGTATACCTATTTAAAAAACGGTTACTTGTATGAAAAAAGTGCAGAATATTTTTTTTTATATTATTATATTATTTTTTATTTAAGCATGTAAAAGAAACACAGACATATAAATCATGCATATAGCATAAGCTGCATAAGTTATCTGTCTGTTCTCTTTACATGCTTAGATGATAAACACACAGACATATAAATCATGCATATAGCATAAGCTGCATAAGTTATCTGTGTGTTCTCTTTACATGCTTAGATGATAAACACACAGACATATAAATCATGCATATAGCATAAGCTGCATAAGTTATCTGTCTGTTCTCTTTACATGCTTAGATGATAAACTTTTCATATAAAATTATATACTTAGTTGTATGGAAATAGTTCGCAGCACAAACATATAATTTCGTCATAAAATGTAATAATGCAGACGAAACCACGACTGAAAGTATAATTCCTAATAAATAATGGACTTGACATAGTCATTTTACTAATATAGGTAACTCAGGTAAGAAATATATTTTCGGAGAACAATGCGTTAGGTCCTCCTGTGAACGTTAGGTACATGCTAAAGTATTTTAACACTTTGATATTATAAAGTACCCCTTTAAGCATAAAAACCATGATAATAATCAATGTTTCCTAAAAACATTTAAAAATAAAAAATGTAAAATTCATATAAATTTTTCATTATCTGCTTCTCCTGTAAGGTTCGCCAATTGTGACTTGACACACATTACCTCTGAGGTACTGAAATGTGATTATAATTATGATTACCTCGATCGTGGGAATTACATACACAATAGATATTCAATTGTTATGTGGCACCCGGGTTCCGCTTGAGAGTTATTTGGGTTAGAGTTGAAAATGACAAAACCAAATATAATAATAATAATATGTCATTTTTGTTACTATTCTGAAAAATTATAAAGCTAAATACAGGGCAAGCTACAGCCTCAATTCAATTAAGAGGCAACCGAACTTAGTTTTATATGCCTGAAATAAAATTTAAGAAATTCATAGTGATTAGTAAATTATTGCAGACCAAAGCTTCGTTTTAGCAAAGTGTGGACTGACCTAGATTCTAGCCTAAAACCTTGGGCGTTATTAAGTAAATTCACTTATGAGCTAACTACAAGTACTGCCTTGGGTCTCTTTACTCTTACTACTCTTTGACTCATCTCAAAAGTGTCCTTGGCATACATACTTAATTTTTGCAAGGCTTTCGAGTTTCGACTAAGGTTTTATTTCATTATTTAATACGAAGGACATGTACCTGACATTGAATAGAATAGATTATTATAATGGTACTAGATGACGCCCGCAACTCCGTTGCGCCAAAACTCGTTTATCGCGCGGGAACCGTACATTTTCCGGGACAAAAAGTATCCTATGTCCTTTCCCGGGACTCAAATATCTTCATGCCTTTCAGCAAAATCGGTTTAGCGGTTTGAGCGTGAAGAGGTGACAGACAGACAGACAGACGGACTGACAGACAGACACACTTTCGCTAGTAAGTATGGATTGTGGCGCATGACTAAAATCAGAACTGCCGCCATCTTAAAATTGTCAATCAGGACTCAGGAGATAGCTGTTTTAGGACTTACTACTTGGACTCTCATTTTGGATATTGCATTTTAAGTTGAAGCTGCTTCGCATTCACGCTTCCATGTCAGTGTCATCCAAATGACACAAGATCCTTGCAGGTCTGTAATCCACGGTTAGTATCCATGGTAGGATAGGAAATACCTAACAAAAGTAAGAAACAATCTAGACTCTATAACATACGAGTACTTTATCTTGGTATTGTTGTATTTACTAAAATAGTTAAGGGTTCGTATACGAAATTTACCGATTTCGCTGATTTTACAGACATGATTTAACAGTTAAAATACAGTATTTCTATAAGTTTTAATACACAACATGTAAGATCATTTCAATTATAATCTAATGTTGGAGCTAGATTTTTTATTTTTTAAGTATTTTTAAATAATCCAACGCAAACCCGCGACAGTTTTGTCATTTTTGCTGTAAAAGGTTTAGAATATCACCTGTTTATGGTTTGTATTGACGTCCGACTGAAGTATTAACGGTATGGAAAAAAAAAATACAATGTACTGTTGAGAAAGTCGTCTATAAAGTGTTGGAATTACTTTTTACCACTTAAATATGAAATAGTTGAGTAAAAAAATATGTAACTCGGCAAAATTTTAGAGAAAATGGGCAAAGAATTGCTGTTAATTTCGGCAACTTGGAGCTGTAATTCATAAAAAAACGACAGAAATAATCTATAGATAAAATTCTATCCAATTCGAGAAAAAACAAAAAAAAAAAACAAATTGTGCCAAAAAACACGATTCAAAACAACCTAAATCTCACATTATATTTCTCGCCGCAAGTTCGAGTCGGCTTTCCGCGCTTAAATATATTTTAAATCTAATAATGAATATATATTTTTTTAGTCTAATAAGGGCAAAAAACCTAATAATATTTCTGTAGCAAACCTCTGCAATTTCGGCAAAATCGGCAAAATTTCGTATACGGACTCTTAAACAGTATCGTTATTTATCTTGCTTAACTAACTAGAGTTTATTTAATTTATATACACCTACATTTTCTTAAGACAGATAAAGAGGCCAATTAAAAGTATCCTTTAACTTTCTTAGACGGAAAACAAATGTACAAAGAATTTGTTGTTTTGAATTCTGTTTAATAAATTATCTGACAAGGTCTTTGAAGGTACTTAATTAAAGAAAAGGTTTATTCGTTTCCTTCAAACATTCGCGACAAACCTAATTGGCAGAGAGTCCCACTACCAAAGACTTTCATTTAAAAGACGCAGCGAGCGCCATGTTATAAAATTCGTAAATGGAACGCTACTTTTTTAATTTAGAGAAGAATTTTTAACATGGCCGTCAGCGAAGAAATTCATCGTCCAGGTATTTCATTACCATTTAAATGAATACGAGTTAATTCGTAAAAATAATGACATATTTCTGTGCTTCTAGCCTTGCGCTGCTTACTGTGCTGTTGTAGAAACAATTCCAGTTTTTCCAAATTGGTGTAAACAAGTAGTTTAAAGTTCACTGAAACAAGCTTTAAAAATTCAATATTTAGCGAGCGAAGTTCCGACCTCGCTATACAATAGCAGCGCTACATTTTCGTTAAAATAAAGCCAAAAGGCTAATAAAGATTTCGTTATAAACTGTTCGTGTTTTTCGATCGCTAAGCGGCTCAAACTTTGTAAAACTTTGCTATTTTTGTGATTTTTAAATCTTCCTTGTTCGATAATTTCGTCGTTTTCTGACTACTAATTACTTAGTTTTAAGTTTATATTTATTGTGCTGGTTTGCTAAAGTTTTGTTAAAAGTTAGATGTTACCCTCAACTTCTTTAGAGTAGATATTAATTTATCGCGCGGGAACCATACATGTTTCCAGGATAAAGCCTACGTCATTTCCCGGAACTCAAAGTATCTCCATACCGAAATTCAGCAAAATCGTTTCAGTGATTTGGTCGTGAAGAGGTAACAGACAAACAGACAGACAGACAAACAAATACACTTTCGCAATTATAATATTAGTATGGAAATATGGATTTATATAGAGGTCAATTCAATTTAAAATTTCGGTATGGACGGAAAGTTTGTTGTTTTGTCAATGGAATAAATTTTCCATATATCGCGGTTGCAACACCAACTTTTCACACTATCCTTTCGTAAAGGTGAAAGTTCATTAGTTTAGTCTCCTGACTTAGTAATTAAACACTGCTTCATTATGCCACCACCTATTCCAGTTACTTCGAGAGCACTCCGAGTTTATCTTTGGCTTAATCCTGAGTACAACCTGTAGTTTTCAACTTGTAATCTTAAAACTTACGTAGCCTAAAATTAAAAAGATTTCACGGCAAAGCTACTTTTCGGGGTAGATTATCATCATATAATCTTATGTAGCGTAAAATTATAAAAGATTTACTTATGAACTAGCTTTTGTTAGATAGTTTAACCCTTCGATCGCGGATTCTTGGAAATGCTATTGTATTCTATTGTTATCGCGATCACCGGTGCTCATAAGGGGCTTGAAGGATTAATTTATAGGAGGAAAAATAGCCTTCATTTAAAACCATGGCTTAAAATACTACCCATCAAATGTTACTAAATATATTAATTTTATTTTATTTTATTTTATTTTATTTTCTTTGGGTGGCTTACAGCTAACAATATTATAATAGTCATAAAGGATAGAAAAGAAAAGCCAATTACAAGCCTCCACAGATAACAATTACTTATGGAGTATTAGGTGTAAGATAAAACTACATAACAAACTAATAAATAACAAACTAGTAATAGTAAGACTACTTTAACTATTGACTACAACGATTATATTGTGTCCTTAATAATGTAACTATGTACAGTGTACAAACAATAGAAACACTGTAACTGGATAATAAATAGGAAAATAGAAAAATACCTAATAACATATTTTGTTTTCATCTTTCTGTGTCTGGATGTTTGCCTAGAAACACGGTGTTAATAGATACTAGGCTGCTTGTGAAAAGGTCGATTGCAGGTTCAGACTTAGAAAGCTCGTTAAACGCTCTCATTGACCTCAGAAAGAATGAGTTTTGTCTATAAGAAGTTCGCGCATGAGGTATGTGCAGAATATTTCGTATGCGACAGTGGCGTGGTGGTATATTTAGGTTTAGTTTGGCTAAAAGATCGGGGGAATTTAATTTCGCTTGGCCTAATTTTAACAAGAAGCGGATATCAGCGATGTTCCTCCTGGTTGATAGTGGAGGAAGATGGAAGCGACTGCAGCGGTCCGCATAACCAAGGTTTGGAACTCTAAATTTGTAACTAAGGTGCCTTGTGAACTTTTTTTGAACCTTTTCAATCCTACCTGAATGAATTGCAAAATTAGGATTCCAAACCTGGCTCGCGTACTCCAGGTGACTGCGGACATAGGCGCAATAGAGTGTTTTCAGTGTCTTCATTTTGGTGAAGTCACTGGAGTTGCGGATAATGAATCCCATAGCCTTTACGGATTTGCCAACGATATGGTCGATGTGGGGTTCAAACGTGAGCTTGCTGTCCAAGAGTATTCCGAGGTCCCTGACGACTGAAGTACGAGTTAAATGCAGGTTAGAGATGGAGTAGTCATGCAGCAGAGGCTGATTTTTACGGGAAAAGGATATTATGTTACATTTCGGTATGTTGAGGTCAAGGTTGTTGAGTAGACAGTAATTCGCAAGGCTAGAAATGTCGTCTTGGAGTAGGTATGCATCAGATAGGGTTTTGATCGGACGATAAATTTTTAGGTCGTCAGCAAACATTAGGTACTTTGTATGCTTGAAGCATTTCCCAATGTCGTGTAAAAATAAAATAAACAGGAGAGGCCCTAAAAGGGAGCCTTGAGGAACTCCGGAGGGAATAGGTAACCAAGCAGACATAAATCCGTTCAAAACCACTGACTGAACCCTATTCTCCACATATGAAGAAAACCATCTCAGTAGATCCCCCCTTATGCCTAGCTCAAATAGTTTTTGGAGCAGTATGCGGTGATCAATTCTGTCAAAGGCCTTGCTGAAATCAGTGTACACTACATCAACCTGGTAACCATCATCCATGTGTTCAGTTAGGAAGTCGACTAAAGTGATAAGGTTGGATGTAGTTGATCTGCCTCTTAGGAATCCGTGCTGTCGCGGGTCGAACCAAGGTTCGAGAAAACCGTATACCTGATCGTAAACAATGCGCTCAAACACTTTAGCTAATAGACAAAGTTTAGAAATAGGTCTAAAGTTTTCGACTTTGTTTTTAGCACCTTTTTTATGGATAGGAGTTATATATGCAGACTTCCAGACAGATGGCAGTTGACCCTCGGATATTGATCTTTTAAAGAGCAGGGAAACCGGTAAGGCAAGCTCCTCTGCGCATCTTACAATGAATATCGCCGGCAAGCCGTCAGGTCCTGAAGATTTACTGAGATCAAGTGATTTTAAGTGCTTGCTGACCGTCGCCACGTCTATCACGATTGTATTTATATTACAATTGGTGACTTCAAGGGATGAATCAGCGTTTGCGGATGAAGATGGTGCGTCAAGAAATGTTGTACCAAAAAACTGGGAAAACAATTCGCAGATCTCCTGTCCGTCTCTGCTACTACAATTACCATAGGACATACTTGAAGGGATATTAAAATTTTCTCGTTTGTTTTTTATATAAGACCAGAATATCTTAGGGTTGGTTAGTAGCGAAGATTCGATTCTGGCCATGTAAGTCTCATAGCAAGTCCGCTCTAAGTCCTTTGCTCTGTCGCGTAGTAATTGATATGTAAGTAGGTCTGACGTATTTTTATAAGTTTTGTATTTTTTGTAATATTTAAACTTTTCTTTAATTATGTTGATGAGAGCTGTGTTATACCAAGGTGGGTATTTGCCACAATTATTGCTAATGCGCTGCGGGACGTGTTGGTCGATAATATTGAATATTATTTTATAAAAATTGCTGGTTGCGACATCTATAGTGTCCTTTGCAAGTAGGTCTGTCCAGTTAGTTAGGTTGAGGTCACGGCAAATGAGATCGAAGTTGCCTTTGTGATATTGGTAAGTATTACGAGCGCGGGGCTTCAATGGTTGAGGTTGGGTTGCATCTAACGTAATCGATAGCGCTGGATGGTAGGGATCCTCACTAACTAAGGGATCTAGACTAGACGTGACGAAGACCTTGATGTTGGATAGGACCAAGTCGAGGATTTTATTATGTTTGTTTAGGATTGTATTAAATTGCTGTAATCCGCAAAGGTTTAGGGTGTCAATAAAATTAGAGTGTACGATGTTATTAGACGATAAGTTAGGTGTAATTCCGTCTGGCGTAGACGTCCACACAATGGAACTCATATTGAAATCTCCTAGAATGATAAATTTGTCACTGGGTCGACTAACAACTAGGTCTGAAAGCTTATCTAAATGTGCATTTAATTGATTGGAGAAGCTATTCCCATTGCATTGTTCACAGAGGTAAAGTGTACATAAATTAAGAGAAAATGTACTCTTACTAATGCTGTCCCGCAGCTGGATCGAGATCCAGATATCTTCTGAGCTGGACTGCCAGTTAGTCTTTACAGAAGCTACAAGGTCGCGGTGGGCTGCCACCAGCACGCCACCGCCGCGAGTCTGCCCTGTGGCTGAGTAGTCGCGGTCGCGCCTCCAAACTAGATACCTATCGTCGAACAATTCACTATCAAGTATACCGTCTATAAGCCATGTTTCGGTAAGGGATATTATATCGTAGTTATTGGCAGCTAAATTTCTAAAGAAAGTAGTAGATTTAGTCCGCAGCCCCCGCACATTCTGGTAGTAGATAAGTAATTCATGCATTTATTACATGGTTACATACATATAAATAAGTCAGAGAAGCATTGCATGGTATTAAATAGTATATATAATATTCTGTAGTTTTAATTTTACAAGGCCAAGAGGAACATAACTTTGTTAGTAATATTGGGTCGCATAGTCCTATGCATGCACTATGAGTAATGTATAATATTAGGTAAGTGGGGTAAGTAATAATATACTTTTCAACAAATAGAACTTTAATGCGGTTATTTATAGTCAGTAGCCTATCATAATATTGTCTATTTAGGAGTAGACAATAATTATTTAGTATTACAACATTATATGTAACACATATTTTAGCGTGATTATTGTTAATGCAGGTTGCAGACAAATATAATGTAGTACAATACAAAATATGGTAGACAGTCATAGTGATTATAATAAAACAATCACAGTGGTTAGTATTTAATATACTATCTAAATTAGTAGATTGTTTCAAGACATGGAGTTTGACATAAGTAAAATGAGCAAATAATAGCACTTTTCCTATGAAGTAATGTGAAGTTTTAGTAATTGTATTATTAAAAAGAAAGGTAAAGGATGAAATATTAAGATAAGCTCTGTAAAAATATTTCATTACTGCACATACCTTATGGTAGCGAAAATCAGAGCAGAAATCGTGAATTAATTTTAAGTGTATGGTAAGTTTAAACTGTGCAAACAACCCAGCATATAACACACTCAATAATATTATTATATGAAAGTAGTAGCTTATACATTTAAGTATTAGTGTAACATTACAACAGAAAAATATTATGTTAATGCAATATGTGATAAGCTTAACCGATAATGTAGACAAAAGTAAAAAGGAAACACAATACACTGTATGATCAGCTGATAGAATGGTCAATATAAAGTTTGGGAAATAATGAATGATCACTGAATAGAGTAATCTGACAGAAGTTAGTAGTAATATGCTAATACAAAGGACATACATCAGTGTTACAATGACTATAGCACTTAGATATTGATGAAAGTTGTTGTGGAATAAAAATTGCATAATCTCACTAATTAAACAGTTCATGAGGGAAGAGAAAAATGATAAATTTAGTGTATTTTTTGCAGGTCGCCTTCTGAGGTGATAACAAATGATTTTGAGGTTTGGTCTCGCCGAACAAATATCTTTGCATGTTTGACCCAAACATATTGATAGTTGTGTTTCTTGGCAATGGTCTTGGTTTGTGTAAGAAGCATTTTGTTCTTGACCGTCAGGTGGTCGTTTAAATAGATCCTTCCTGATCCAGTTAATCCAATGTCGGCTGGAAGTAAAGGTTGTTTGCGGGAGCGGGCTGCTGCTAGGAAATCTTCCTTGACGTAACGGCATAGGAATGACACAACTATATTCTTGATGCCAGTCGAGTTAGACGGTACTCGGTGTAAGGAATTAATTTGGTTTTTTGAGATCGGGTATGAGATAGCTGTACCTATTTTGATTAGTATCTCAAATAGGTTTTCATTGTTCTTGACTGGCACACCTTTGATTTCTAGATTATTGTTTCGGGCCCACTGATCCATGTCGCAATGACTGTTGTTTAATTCGGACACTGTCAACTTATTGGTTATGACATCCTCACGAATAGATTCGATTGCAGTTAATCTTTCGTCGAGCAATTTCACTTTTGTTGGTAAGTCCTTTAACTCACATAGTTGTTTCCGAATTATTTTCATTTCATCCGTCAGACTGGACAAGGGGGCGAGTTCATGACGAATATTAATTAATTCCTGCATTACGGAGTCCAGGGTTATGGCCGAAGGTGAAGTTGGTGAGGTTATAGAAGATTGTGGCTGGTTGGTGCTGGCGAGGCCGATGTTCTTGCAAGCTGCACACCTCCAAGTAATTTGACGATCTCCCAGTTTTCTGTAGCCTTTCTCCGTAATCCCAGAACAAGGGAAATCGAAATGCTTGCGGCATGCAGAGCATTCGATCGCCTCGGTAACGTCCTCATTGCATCTGCCGCAGATCACCATCTTACTTTTATAGTATTTGCGCGTTATAAACACAAACAATTAAAGTTAAAAGTGAATAGTAATAAGTAATAGCTAACGGGTTTTGTACGCGCGCGTATCATTAACGCAGGTAGGTAGCGTGTTGTTCTAGCGGCGAGCGTGCGCTGACTGAATTTTTAATCATTTATTATTATTAATCCTCACTAAGTAGTAACTTTCTAATTATTGATATTATCCTACGAATAATAAATAGTTTTTATTATTCGTAGATATTATCAGTAGTTGTCTATTTTTTGTCTTGCCTATTAGAGCTACCGCACACCTGAGACACGACTGTAGTTAGACAGTCTTGTTTCACATTGTGGCCCACACCAAGTCAAAACTGTCTTAGGGGGCGTCCACAAATAACGTGAGGTGTTTTTTTACATTTTCTGACCCTCCCTCCCTGGTGAGATTTCGTGAGATTTTATTCAACCCCCTCCCCCCACCCCCCAATCTCACGTGATATTTTTCAAAATGTAGGTTTCTTTAAAATAACGTCAAAGTAGTTTCGTTCGAACGAATTAGTGAATTATATGAATCGTATTACGATTACGCTTACGATTAAATCTTAGGGCCAATTCAGACCGCAACGTGACGAGGTACGCGTCACGCTGCGGTCTGAATTACTACTACTATCAATCAAATAACAATGAAAGAAACAACCAGTCTTCTCTTCTAATGTCGCTTTTATAATTTTGGACGTGGCGGTAATATCATGGACGTCCATACAGTAAAACGATAACATAGGGAAGTAAAATGTATGGAAGCATTACGCTAGAGGACGTCATGACGTCTTCACTCCACACTCTTCTGAACCGCACAAAAACATAACGTGACGTCCAGAATTATAAAAGCGCACATTATCAAACACAAATCTTCTAGTAATAAAACAGTTCTTTTATAGCTAACAAAACAACGAGAAGTCAAAATTCAGGATCTACTTGAATATCACAGTGCACAGTAATTGCTTTGGCCAGCTTCGAATAAGACTTTTTTATGCTCTGTTGCAATCTCGTCAAACTCGCGAGATCTGCCAGACCGTTTAAAAGTTCCAAAACATGGATCATACTGTATTCTACCTTAGTAAGATCAGTCTTGGAATATTGCTCATCAGTGTGGTCTCCATTATACCAGACACACATTGTTAGGGTTGAGTCTATACAGCGCCGTTTTTTAAGAGCACTGTGTACTAGATGTGGGATCAGACGGAAGATCCCCTTATACGAGGACAGACTTAATAAATTTTCCATAAAGAGTCTTGAAAGCCGCAGACAGATGTTGGACTTATGTAATTTACACAAAATAATTAACGAAACCGTGGACATAGAGATTTTGAATCAGATATCGATTAAAATTCCTACCCGATCCGCACGTATACCTCAACTTTTTAATATCCCAAAATATAAAAACAATGTAGCTAAGAATAATCCTGTTCAAAGAATGTGCTCTCTTTACAATAGTATTTGCTCAGATTTTGACATATTTCATAGTAATCTGTATTCATTCAAAAAATACATAATATTAAAATATAACTTAAAATCCTAATCAATAATATAGTGACATATCTATGACAATAATAATAATCAATTATTAATTCTATTCTATTCATGTTTATAATAATTCTCTATTTGACATCTATAATAATATTATGATTTTGTTTTTGTGTACACATTTTTTCTGACTTTTTACTATATTTTATTGATGTTTAATCTTAATATAATTTAATTTACAATAATTACTCATAACTCAATGTATTAAAATGAAATAATTATTATGTTACTTAACATATCATAGTTTTAATATTTACTCGGAAATTTTGTTATTAATGTAATAATATGTATTGGACTTGAAATATCATATTTTATTGTTTCAATCACACAATATAATACATGTAATTATTGTTCTTCTAGTTTAGTAATTAATAATTTCATATTGTATTCTGTGGAGCTTTAGTTATAAATGCCGTGTCACCTGCTAAGGTACATGCATCAGAAGAATTTAAATTATTATTGTAATGATGTTTTGATGTGTCTTACTGTCTGGTGCCCTGATTAAATAAATAAATAAATAAAATCTAGGCGAGATTTTATTATTTTTTCGTCCGAGATTAATCTCGCTAAAAAAAGCTGAGATCTCGCGAGAACGAGATCTCGCGAGAACGAGATTGCATTCCCTACGTATAATCTGGATGAAATGGAGCAAAATAGTATAATTTTTCTTGTAACAATGAGAAAAAAAAATACGTGAGATTTGCCGAGACCCTCTCTCCCCAACGTGAGATTAGATGAGATTTGACTCGACCTCCTCCCCCCCTTAAACATCTTACGTAATTTGTGGATGCCCCCTTGACTACGATAACAGAGTAGATAGAATTATGACGCAACGCATACAATTGTATATTAAACAGTAGAGAACGCCCGGACAGAGTAGACAGAATAGGCATGATGACTTTTTTTTTGAAGCGTGTCCGTTTCTTTGCAGTCGAACTACTGGTAGTTGTGTCTATTGTGACCACATGATAGACACAACTGTCTTAATTGTGTCGTAAGACAGACTTGTCTATGTTAGACAAGACTGTCTAACTACAGTCGTGTCTCCAATGTGCGGTCGCACGATGAAGCATCTGTGCTACGCTGCTACGTGCTAAGCGCTACGGGCTACGGGCTACGGCGCGTAGCACAGAGACGTAGATTAAAAAATTCGATGCAAAAATATTTCAATATTGTATCATGGCAGGTGGATATTTTATATAAATATAAAAGAGTCCATTGGCACGAATGGGCTGAAAACTACGTCAAAAAACGACCCACAAAGTAATCTAACTGATTCTGACTCCTACTGCTCTATTTGAAACCACTCTAGAGGAACTCAGATATGAAGCCTGTTATCCACATTTTGTATCAAAAAGTACTTAAATGAACTAATATTACCAATAATATAACTACTTTAATACTAACTCTTAAAACTAATAAATAAGTCGATATTTAGTAGTTTTAAAAGTTAGTATATAGTTATTATTGCTAATATTAGTTCATTTAAGTTGTTTTTTGACACAAAAGGTGGACTTTTTATCAATATCTTCTCTTACAAACTCTTTAATCACTCATTGCGTGCATAAGATTTTTATTTTACATGTCATTTTATCTTCTGTAATGGAAGTAACACGCTTCAACAACCTTTCTGATGGGAGCGAATAAAGGTTATACAGAGTTTACACAGGGCTTATTTGTATATCCTTTGATATGCGCCCAAAGAAACCCCATATAATGGGACCTTGAGTCTCGTATTTTATCTTTTCTCCCTTCGCGCGTCTTTATTGCTATTGATAAAGGGCGCACGAACATTACAAGGTCGATACAAATTGACCTGAAGGGTACGTATTTTGTAGGGTGAAATTTATCTTTAAAGAAATAATTTTAACTGTTACTAATGCAGATATTATATGTTACTGATGTTTAGTAATGTGTCGTATTAGGTTTTACTACAATATCTTATTCTTAAAATCCTCTTATCGTCCAAAATCTAATTTCGCAGGAATCGCATATTTTCCCGTGATAGAGTAACCTATGTCAGTTTCCTTGCTCTCCTTACTAATATTATAATTTTGAAAGTGTGTTTTCCTCCTCTCTTCACCCCCAAACCACTGAACCTATTTTGCTGAAATTTTGTATGGAGATACTTTGAGTCGCGGGAAAGGACATAGGATACTTTTTATCCTGGAAAAAAAGTATGGTTCCCGCGCAATAAATGAATTTTGGGGTGAGAGAGTTGCGGGCGTTATCTAATATTCTATGTGAGCCAAATCATCGAATCAGCAAATTCGTTTTGGATCAAACACAAAGTAAAAAAGCAATCAAATAACTGAGTCATCACTCATCAGTCATCACCCATAATCAACAATAAATGTAAAAAAGTATTTTACACAAAAGAAAGAAAATATTAATTTAAATTTAAAGAATCGTTAGCTTGTAATATTCAGTGCATTGTCAGTTTAAAACAATGTACTTCCCATTTCCAGCATTTTGGTCCACTTCAGGGCTATCCCAGTGCTGCTGTTTTATTTAACGTCCTCATATTTTTCACTGTCATGACGTCGACATTTTAAAAAGCTCCTTATTTTTAACCGACTTCCAAAAAACGAGGAGGTTATAAGTTCGGCTGTGGATATATATTTATTTTTTTGTATGTTCAACGATAACTCCGCCGTTTGTGAACCGATTTTCGAAATTTTTGTTTTGTTGTATTAGGTTTCACTCCAATTTGGTACCATGTTCACAAAAGTGGTGACCTGATGATGGGATCCATGAGTAATCAAGGGAACTCCTGGAAATTTATATGGAAACATATGGTGATTTTGGTTTTATGAGAAGCATCCTAAGCATATGCTACCAAAACGCAAGATTTTGCACCGAGGTATACTATGGTTCTGAAGCTACTAAGAGAACTCCGGATTCCTTATAGATACAAGTTTGGGAGTTTAGGCGCTGTTTTAAGAACTGAAAGCATATGTTACTATGCAAATTACATTCATCATCATCATCATCATCATCACCATCATCATCATCATCATCATCATCATCATCATTACCACGTCAGGGTCACCAATGTCACCAAATTCAACCTTATCTCCAGAGCATAAAGCACACATTTGACATTACTCCTGAGAAATTAAAGTTGCTTCGATAATATAACATTATGTTTCACTTCGCCGAGATATTCTGGAAAACAACCTAATTTCAACCTTTTGCATTGCGTTTAGCGTTCATAGTATAATAACGCATCACATCGCATATCTGCCAGGGCTGTCAAGCAAGCGGCGCGGCGGCGCGGCGCGGGCGCGGGCCGGGTACTATGCACAGAATACAAATTACTCACGGAGGAGTACACGCAGCGCACATAGTAATGTGCGCTGCGTGTGCGATAAGTCGAGCGAGTGCCAGCCTATTGAAACTAGTCCGGTGACGGGCTACTTTGCACGTCACACGTGTTCACTTCGATTTTTTTAAATGTATTGTTTAAAATTATCTGCAGGCTGCAGCTGATATTATAATATTTTGTAAGTGTGACTGTAATAAGATACGTAGAATAATATACAGGTGTATTATTCTACGTATAGTACGCGTTTGCTTACTAGGTAACTAAAAAGAGTGAAATTATTATTTTTAACAAAATATTAAAACCGACTTTCAAGGTAAAACAATAATAACATCCTTATAATATGAACTAAAAAGTATTAAACAATTATTCCTATCTAATAGTGCGTTTTTTCTAATCTCTTATCTTCATAATTTTGAAGTCGGCACCAATTCCAAAAGTTTCAAATATTCTGTTAGAGAACTGAAGATTCATCTGGTACCGACTTCAAAATGATGAAGATTGAGTACAGAAATAGTTGAGTTTTAGCCGAATTCGGAAAAAGGCACTATAAGACAGGAATAATTATTTAATACTTTTCAGTTCATATTATAAGGATGTTATTATTGTTTTTCCTTGGAAGTCGGTTTTAATTTTTTGTTAAAAATAATGTATCAAATGCTTACTGCTATAGTTTTATGTACTGAATCAATAATTTAGTCAGGTGCTCCTTCTATTTAGTAAGGGACTGTTTCACCACTTTCTGATAAGTGTCGAATAGGCTATCCACCACTTAACTTGACAGATAAAGTATGGAGAATCTGTCAAAAAAGCTGTGAATAGCCTACACGGCACTTTATCAGAAAGTGGCGAAACAGGCCCTAAGTAATTTTAAATGGATCATAGACAAATCAAGATAATCGTTTACGGAGGTTTTTTAATGAGGAATTTTTCTTTTTACTTTAAAGGGTGTTGTTGATTGGTTATAACTGATATAATATTTTAACGTAAGCCAATCAAAAGACCTAGTAAATAGATTTGGTCAAACAAACCTCCTTAACCCGGCAGTCAGTTTTTGAGTTTTATAAGTTACTACTTTATAAGTTACTATGACGCCTACAACTCCGCTTTGCAGAAATTCGTTTATCGCGCGGGAACCTTACATTTTTCCAGGATAAAAGTATCCTATTCTCTTTCTCGGAACTCAAAGTATCTTTCATACCTAACAAAATCGTTTTAGTAGTTTGGGCGTGAAGAAGTAACAGAAAGACAGACCGACACGCTTTGGTATTTATAATATTAGTATGGATATTTGCACTCTAGCATCTTAAGTACTACATCAAGCTTAGCTCAGTCAACGAGTCAAATTACACTTAACTGAAGATTGTTAAGATTTAATTTAAAATTCAGATTAAAGCACTAGCGCATAATTAATCGCTTTAGAAGCCTCATTAGGAATTAAGGTATCTATTAAGATAAAAACAAGCTTAGCTTTATACTGCAGTTAACGATAATATTATAATTAAGATAAAAACAAGCTTAGCTTTATACTGCAGTTAAAGATAATATTATAATTAACAAACACGTGAGGGGTCGAATGAGCAAAGGTAACGAATTTAAGGGACTCACAATAACCCGAGAATTTTAAACATGAGTTAAAAACGATTTTGTTATACACATAATGATGGTATAATATTACTTATAGTATATTACTGTGTGATTAATATTTCAACAATTTGCTGTGCATTTAGATTTTAATGGATCGCTGATCGCACTAGACTACTACAAGAACCTTACATAATTACTTTTTAAGTAGCTACATTTCTATC
This sequence comes from Lysandra bellargus, assembly GCA_905333045.1. Taxonomy (NCBI): domain Eukaryota; kingdom Metazoa; phylum Arthropoda; class Insecta; order Lepidoptera; family Lycaenidae; genus Lysandra; species Lysandra bellargus. The sequence continues at coordinate 5,339,257 of HG995354.1, forward strand.
TATAATTATTATTTTATTATTATAAAGAAAAAAAGCTTTATTTGTTTGTATCGAGAGGGCTAAGATACCATTTGCATTGGGTAGATTATCATAAAAATGACCATGAGATATATTATGCTATTTATCTACAAAATGTACGGTTTCAGCAGGATTTCCTTTGCAATCACGAGTTCCGTAAAATATTCCTTATTATACCAAAGCACTGAAGTCGTTGTGCCGTTAGTAAAATCATTTTAATACTAAGATAGCGACTGTCAAGATAGTTCTTTAATTTAAAAGTCGTCCCAGCGAGAACTAAGGTAATTTAGTTTAGCAATCCCGGGAGCTTACAGTTTCGCTTTTCCTAGCGACAGACTGTAAGGCTGTTTGTCCACTGCCACCGTCAACGGTACGTCAACGGCGAAAATTCAAATAAAATGCCACTTTATGATATAAGGGTCGATTCAGACCGCAACGGGACGCGTTGATGCATTTCTAAAGTACTGAATTGACAGATTTCAATCGCGTGAGACTGCTAATCTGTCGATCTGTACAAAAGAAATACACGTACGGGTCGCGTTGCGGTCTGGAATAGCTTTGTCAACACTATGCCTTTTTCTGTTCGTCAAGGGTATGCGTTATAGCGCAGTCAACAGCGAACAGGCATGCCCGCGACGCATCCTGAACGTATCCAAAAAACAAAAATGACAATGTTGCGATCGTTGACGCATTCAATTATTGAATGCGTTATGCGCCAAAACGAAAGTTGAAAGAAAGAAGATGACGAAAATTGAAGACGAAAGCGCATAGTGTGGACATAGCTATTGACCCATATGATATTGGTCTCTCATGCCGCTGCTTTGTATAAGCGTAGAGCAAAACTAAACCTATAGCCATAGGGTCGTAAAGCGGCATTTTATTTGTATGTTTGTCGGTGACGTCCCGTTGACGTACCGGTGACGGCGGCGGCGATGTGGACAAACGGCGTTAGTATATTCTACTATAGTTTCGACTGTCGGTATATTTCATGTTTTATGACGTCTAGACAAGTTTTTATGCGCACAATAAAATATTTTCGGGATACGTCATGGAAATATAGATTTGCAAAATATCAGTTTTTAGTTCGCGATGAAAACAGAGGAGTTTTGTACCATCGAGGAAATTGATTCCTAGGCAGTCCGCAGTTGACAGACAAACGTCATTTGGTCGGATTATGTCAATATTTAATTGAGATGTTAATTGTGATCAGTCTGTTGAATTTCACGCAACGCGACCAAACTACGTAGGACCATATGCCTAGGAATCAACTTCTCTGATAGTACCTACATATTATTACGTGTGTCTGTTGTCTCGTATCTCTTGAACGGATGATTTTGACCTAGATAGTATTTTGAAGCTAAGGGTTTAAAAAAATTCAAACTCGTGTCAGGAATCATTATCTCTTATTCTTATGATAATCAGTGCTCTTTCGTTTTCACTTCTGCGGCACTTCCAGAGTGCAATCCGTTTGTTTAACACTGACTTATTCTTAGCCATAATTCTGTATGAAAATAATCAGTATCCATAATCACGGAAAACTTCCTTTTACATTTTTCTATAGCTTAGCTCGAAAAGGTTTGTTTTGATTCAATATCTTTAAAACCTAGAAAATCTAGGAAGAAAAACTAGATCGAATAAATCGGTTATCGATAATGTAATAACTCTGGTCCGTATTTAAATTGAATTCGCTGGGAAAGTAGTAAATTATTATTCACTCCACTGGCTTGAGTTTAAAAAAAGAGATTTAAAGCACTATTTTATTGGAAACTTTTAGTCTAACATTTTTTAATGAAATGGAAAGAGATCGCCTGATGGCAAGTGGTAACTTTCTGCCGCGCACTGTAAAACTCTGGAACGAACTATCACCAGCAGTTTTTCCGGACCTCTACGACCTGCAAACCTTCAAGAAAGGAGCGTATTCCCTCTTAAAAGGCCGGCAACGCACCTGCAGCTCTTCTGATGTTGCGAGTGTCCATGGGCGACGGTATTTGCTTTCCATCAGGTGACCCGTTTGCTCGTTTGCTCCCTTATTTTATAAAAAAAAACCCACGATAGACGCTAACACTTGTGATTGGTGTTCTGCGTTTGTACTCCGCCATATCTAACATGGCCACTTGTGAATCACAGAATATTTTAAACTTCCTCCACAGTAACATGTAATTCACTTTATTAACATTTCGGAAGAAAGTCATTCTGTACAAAACAAAGTTGATTTTTCATATTTCATCTGACTTGCTTGTCAGAACAGAGCCTCCAGTACTAATTTCGCGATAGATACATAATTCAACTGATGTTTCACGTTAGTTTCCTAGGGTGCCATGTCATTTATTAAAAAAGTACTTTAAAGACTAATTACGAAATAAAGTACCAAAAATCTTAACATACTTAATATTGCTTTGCATCCAAAAGTGAATACTATTGGAGTGTTTTCGCGCCTACCAAAAATTCTTCCTTTTATGCGAGGACTGAGGAGTGTTCGCGCTTAGATTCGTCCCAAATGAGAAATTCCCGCTGTTAGTACGGTTATGAACTAGTGTTGTACGGTAGAAACAATTTTATGTCGATGAATATTTGACGAGGTTTTTATTAGCATAATTTGCATTGTAACGTCATACATTGTATCGACAAGTCTGTCGACTATCTGCTTGTGTACTAGTCAGTATATCTTCTTGTGTACTAAACAAAGTTCAGTTTTGAATGGGTCAAAAACGCACCACATTGCATTGGCGCGTCGCGTTGCAATGTAGACATTTCCTTAAGGTAAATAACGTCATGGTCATATTACAGTTTGGCAACAGTATAGTACAGAATTAAATATTGGTACTTATTCTCCATTTCAAATTAGTTGGGAAAGTATAAGGTTGTTGGAAAGAATTCAAGTACGTATTCAGACAGTAAATGTCCCAAGAAACAAAATTACTCTATGTTATGCCTGCTTCTAAATCTATCTTAAAACAGAATATGAGGAAATACCTTCCAGTATAAAAAGAAAGAGTTAAATCACTTCACAAAGTAATTATTATTTTATCTACCTTATTATTTATCGATATCGATAGAATTAGTTTACATCCCTAACTTGACGCGGATACTGGGAGAAATGTGTTCGGAGCTTGTATTAATTTGAGGTGTAATAGGGGTGTCAACTGTCCAGCGACCAAAGAACTAGTGGAATTTTCGGCCAAGTTTTAATTTAAAATGGATTTTTAAAGCAGCGAGAAATATTTCACTTGGTTTTTCCAGCTCTTACGTGTATTTTAGCTTTCGAAACAATGATTTTAAAAAGACACGGTATATCTGACATAAAATTAATTTTTTTGAAAGTGACGACATTTATGTTAAAGTCTTAACGAAAAACAAAATGGTCACTAATTTTCCCACTGTTTTTGTACCGATATATTAATATCCTTCTAACATTTTTCATTTTGAAATAAACTTAGAGATTTTTCTTAGTAGCACGTTGGACGTGGTGCCTCATATCGTTTCCTCCACTTAGACGTTCTATCAACAAAGGCGGTGTAAAATTTAATTTCCCGTTGGTCGTGTCGGACGTGACGTGACGCTACACGCTGCCGGCTTCCGAATATGCTGGCGATTTATGTCACCAAACAGCTCGTATTTTGCGGCTGAAAAGCGTTTTCTTTCGGTATTCGGTATCAGTATTTTTTGAGGTTACGGAGGCAGTTTAAAATTTTTGTTCCGGTTAATCGATGTAGTTTGGGTATAGTATTTCAGGAAAACTTGCAATTTTTTAAATTGCATTTTAAATTTTGACACTAATGACATTTCCATTTAGTTTGACAGTGTCTGCAACTTGGCGACATTTTTCTTGTTGTTTATCTCTAAAAAAATGAACACATGAAACTGTACTAATCATTACAAGCAACATCTGTAGTTAGTAATATCAAAGCCTTTAATTAAAATGCATTCTATAGTTAGGAGTACGACAGCAAATTGTAAATCAAAAATGTTGAGAATTTGACATCAGACATCGCAAGCGCCACACGTCACTTATCGAATTCGGAATTCTAACTTCGCTGTCGATATCGTTTTATTTGCGACAAATTGTCGGTATCGTCAATCGTCACCGTCCATCCCTAATATTATTAGGGATATATATCCATATTGCTGAAGTCAGTATGCGAGGAATCACGTACGATGTCTCAATATTGGAGACAAATCGATCTTGTCCGCCACTTCCATATCTTGTCGGATATTGAGTCCAGCTTGTTGAATACTATGTTATGTCTATGTCATACGAACTAAGTATAATAGTATATCGTGATGGTCTTTTATGTTTTGATGTTTTTGTTTCATGTTGTCCTTTATATTTCATGTTGGAATTGATCAAGCATTTCGAAGTGTGTATATTTTATGATGGATTTTTCTCATTATTCCAAGATATAAAACTATACTGTTCTCGGCAAAACATGGTGGTAGCGGTCATTGACTCCCTGTCAAAAACTTGTTATTTTCTATACAAAGCCGCGATTGACAACATCAGACACTTCATTGTCAATCGCGGTTTATATAGAAAATGACAAGTTTTTGACAGGAAGTCAATGACCGCTACCGCCATGTTTCGCCGAGTACAGTATAGATAATTTTAATTGATACGATATGGTGATAGTTTTTGGTTTGTAGAGCATGTCTTAAAAATAAACCCTTAAATATATTTTTATACCTACTTACCCTAAAAATTAAAATTGAACCCTTTACAAATTTTAAATTTAATTTTCACATTTAAACACTGCACTTAACAGAAAATCAAGTACAAGCTACGTTATTGCTATGTATGGTAACTATCGGTTCTAGTAATCTTACTTGTGAGTTGTGACCTAGGAATGATCGGAATACTCGCTCGTGGTCTTCCCAGTTTAGACGAGAGGTTGCGTGGGAACATCTAGACTGAGACTTGTCTAGACCAGTGTCTCATAGATAGATATCACAAACACTAGGTTACCTAGGCGTAACCGCCTAGGTAACCTAGTGTTTGTGATATCTATCTTTTTACAATGCCTAGCAACTTTATAAGTGAGAATTAATGTATTCCGTAAGTAAGACCTTATGCCTATTTTGCAATAGCTTAAAAACTAAAAATTAACATGAAATGCTTGTGACGTAGGCGTAGTGTTAATTACTGTTCTAGCCAAACTCCTCCGAAACGGCTGGACTGATTAAATGATAAATTATCTAAATACAGGCTGTAACAAAACTACGTGATAACATTTTAGGGTGTGTATGGGTCCTCAGAATAGAGTTTACTGTGAAAATAGCAGCACTGAGCGAGCAAATTTTAGCAAAACAGCCTTTGCCGGGTCAGCGGCATAAAAATTGTGTACAACACAATTTTTATTGTAAATCAAAGTTTCTCTTTCAATCCATATCTCTTTGTCAATTTATTTGAGGAGGATGATGTAGAAATAGCCTGCGGTTTTGAAATTTCTTTCTTCACAATAAAAGGAAAGTTTTCGAATCACACAAAGTAACAAAGTAACGAAAACCTTAAATGTAATGGTTTCTCAGAACTTTTAATGCTCCATACGACGATTTTCGCCATCTCTTAAAGTGTATCCGAGTGATTTTTATTTGTTCGAGCGTTTTTGGCAGGAATATTACAGGATTTTTATTGCACTTCGACAGAAATTCTTATGATAATACAAGAAATAGCAGTAAAGTTGTTGAAAATCTTTTATTCCCTTGAATTAATTAAAAATATTTTATTACTCCCTTGAAATATATCCTGTTTCAAGGGAATAAAGATATTATTGTTATTGGATAGTAGAGACTAGAGAGTAGAGAATGGAACCTTTTTGCGACATCCTCATAAAACGCAAGCTTATTTGCAACATAAATACTAAATATAAAAATTTAATTTTGTTGATATTATAATAGTACGCCTCTTATCTTATACTGTTTCTAGAAATTCTCCGTATTTTCTGTTCAAGTGAAATGAACTCGAGTATTTTTGTGTTCTATAAAGGGCTTGGCGTAGGCGCTTTAGGCTTCTACTAAAAGCTGTGGGTGCATTGGCATGTAAAATTATTGTACCGATAACGATTATTTCTACGCGAATAGAGCCCTTAAATCAGGCAAGCGTAATGCGAAAATTGTGTGTTTCATAAAATATGTGTACGTGTTGAATTGTTATCTTGAGTCTAGACGGACATTAATTACTTAGTAGATTTAATGCCTATTTTGGCCCAGTACGTCACAATAAGACGCAACGATGCTATAATAATAACTAAGATTATTTAATTGCTTAACAAATTAGTTAGTCCTTTGATAATTTCATATACTTCGTTACGCATAGTTCTTAATCGATTGCTCCTATAATATCCTACCCAGTAACAAATTATTACTGTGAAGTGTAAACACGCTATGTGGCGTTGTATTTGAAATGCATCGCATTCTCACGTTGCTGTGTAGTGACCCTGACCATATCAACACCTAAACCCTAGATCTAAAATAGAATAGTCCAAGCCGAATATAATATCTGAACCATTAATCGCGGTAAGACGTCGTTTTTCATCCCATCCTGAGATCTGTCAAATACAAATCATACGGGATAACTGGCCCGTGGTTCTCACGTCGATGAAAAGCCTCCGACTTACGTCTAATTTGAGCTCCTCAAGGTTAGGGAACGTACGTGTGTGAATGAATACTTAACATGCACTGCCACCGCCTATAACAGTTCTTGTTCGTTTTTTTAACACACTACCTACTTGCGTCACAGTCATCGGACTGTGACGCAAGTAGGTACACATCTCAAGTAAACTACTGAATACAAGAATCGTCTTGTATTCAATAGTTTACTTGAGATGTGCGCCATCTATAATTCATGTACGTTCCCTATACACGTGCGACGTTTTGCCTCGACATTAATTTTGTCTTCCTATTAATCGAATTGCTTCGTTTGAGAAGCTCACGTAATTAGTCCTTGATGTCTCGATAACATCCTCCAAGTGACGTCTGTCGAACGCCAAACAATATGGACACCCTAGCCGGCGGCTGCAAAGGAATTCCAAGCATATTACCCTGTGATATAGGCGGTTTTTACTTGGCGACGTTTGATAGACCGTAAATGGGAGTTGAAGGCTTTTGTTCGAAGACCTCTGAAAGAGACAGCCCCGCGTTAATATTTATTACTCTTTTGAACGTTTTATTTTGCCGCAGTGTGCGTACATCTAAACTAATATAATGAAGCTGAAAAGTTTGATTGAACGCGCTATATCTAACGAACTACGATTTTTATGTAATTCGGCATCGATAAAGAGTAGGCCATGGAAAAGGACAAAGTCTACATTTTGCGGGAAAAAGTACGCTTCAATTGGACTCAGAATTCTCTAATTTCACGGGCGAAGCTTTGCAAACTTCTAATAGGTAAAACTATAAAAAAGTAGACCCAATTTTATAAAAAAAACTGGTTCAGAGGTATTAACAGACAAATACAATGTGTCCCGACACCAGTGACCTGACATTTCGTAACCGCGAAAGAGAGAAAAAATAAGAGCAATTTCGTCGATAAAAATGCCATTTTTCATAACATAAAAAATCGGACACTAAATGAATATCGGCCATTTTAAGTCGCGGGAAACATCTACTCCATAAGAAGTCCATAAGAAGTCCATAGAAAACTGCTGAGTAGTCGCTGACCGAAGCTTTTAGAGCCTGTATCGGGTTTTTGGGTCAACTGGCGTAAAGAAATGGCCCCAACACATTCTGCCCTCGTTATAATCTCCGAATTCTTAGACATTTACATTTAATTAAGAAAAGACGCGTCTAGTGGGAACATCATTATTTTGAAGAGATGTTTTGAATTACTCGTTAGCAAGGACTTTTGCATATTATGTAATGTTTTATATAATATTATTGTGACGGCGAAGTATACTCTAGATATTATACGTAGAGATCAACTATGATAACATGGCGCGCCCCTCCAAAATTCAAAACGTTTGAAGTGCGTTGTCTTGCGCGGTAGGCTAGTTATGATTAGTTGACCAACAAATCTTGGTAATAAGTAACATTAACTGAAATATTACGTGTACTGTGATTGGTTGAATACTTACTACATACAAACTCTTTCATAAGACGAGGATGACCATTAGGTCAGGTTAACTAAGACGCAATGCTAAACGACGTGGTACTCCTATAAGGGGCAATTTAAAATAGAACCTTATCTAGTACACAATAAAAATACAGGTTTAATGGTCGCCGTACCGTGCAAACTGTGCAGCTTGAAAGACCTATCTCCTAGGTGTTATCTCCCAGGGATAGGTCTAGGGCAGCCATTCTCATAGTGTGCTCCGTGGAGCCCTTGGGCTCCGCAAAGGTCTTTTAGGGGCTCCGCGAGCGATACATGAATTGTTTTTAGAAATGTCATCAGATGGAGATCATTTATTCAAAGACAATTCTTGTTTTGGGGGTCCGTGAAAAATGTCACTTCTTAAAAGGGTTCCGCCACCAAAACAGTTTGAGAATCGCTGGTCTGGGATACGGAAGCTACGACGGCGCGGATGGCTCTTAATTGATAAAGTTGGCCGCGGACAATATTTTAAGGTAATCAAATTTCACCATTATGGCGGTGCGGTTATATCTCCCGAAGGAAGCCAGACCTTCGAATAGTGATGGGAACATAAAACATATCGATATTTTGTAATAAATAGATCTACAAGATCTATTTCTAGGTCTATTATTAGTCGTAACAAATTTTATGTTACCACAGTTTTTTCTGCTAATCACAAAATTATAAGTACATACTTCACTTTTCTTTGTGCATTTATTCTTTCAGTAGACAACGATCTCACAATAAGTTATAAACATTATCATGATCGCAACAAACCTTGTCAAATTCAGTTTTTCTTTTAATCATCAACTTGTAAATATACTTCTCACTTTCCTTTGTCTTTACAAGATAGCATAATAATATGTTACACAATACACATTATATGAAACCATAAGTATACGTTTAGATTTAATAGGTCTAAAGGCTGATGAGATAAATCTTATGGGATCAGTATCATAATCAAAATATACTGTCAAGATAAACTACAATTTATCGATGTGTTCCGCTCATCCCTAGTCTGAACAAGGTTTCAGATGCTTCTCCAAAGGGGAAAACTTTACCCTCTAAACTCAATCAGAAGGCAATAGGGTTCTATTTTTACTGCCACTGTTTCACAACAATGTAATATGAACCTTAGCGCTTATGTAATTAGGTACGTTTGCGAACGACACGTATGATACTGCGTCATGTGGGCCTATGCTGCAATGTGTATCGTATTTTCTAAGCCATTAGATTGTATTTCCCTTGATGGGGTAATCGAGTCGTGAAAAATGTGTTGCCTATGCTAATGTTTTTTATAGCGCGCTCTGAAATAGCATATTCATCGATAGTCGATACTCATCGTGTTATGGATACAATGTGGAGTTCAGTAAATGCAATCTTCTCGGAACATCGACGAGGTTAGTAAAAGGTGAAACGGTAAAAGTTTACAAACTTCGATATAGACCACTTTTGCAAGCACATCACTAAAAAACTTTAAGCAAAATTGACGTGTACAACGACGTTAAAATTTGGGTTAAAATGTGGTATATTCGTATTCAAATATCGCGTTACGTTAGTTTAAAAATCCCAAAGTATTTTAAGACTTGACTTGCATTAGTTTTATCTGTATAATGTTTTGTATGGCGCGGTGTGGCGTAACCCGGGGATACAGTAATGGCCACTAATGACTTTAGATATGAGGCCCCGACTATTTACTTAGCTTAATGCCGCTTTATTGTAATAATTTAAGCTCTACTTCAAATAACATTTTTACTTTAAGCGGCTTACAGTCTAGACTCGAGAAATTAGAAATCTGAGATTACAGAATTCTAAGAAACAATGTAACGCAAAATGCTTAAATTCTTGACAAGATTAAGGTGGAAATGGTGAAATTATTCGTTATAATTATTTAAGTACAATCATTTAATTGTAACAAGCTAGCATTTGCATTAAAATATATCATTGTAAGTTGCAACTTGTAACTGAAAACAAAATAATGTTTACTTAGGGACAAAAAACGTCGCATGTTAAAGCTGAAAACCGGAAAACCAAAATCGCATTTGAGGTATTAAGTACGTAAAAATACGGACTTAATCCCGTAAACCGTGAAAATTAAGTTATTAACTGAAAAGTGCCCCACAAAGGCGGCGAGAGCATCATAATCCGGGATGAGCATTCCTCTTGGGCTACCGTTGCGAATAATGCGTCAGGGGCCACAGTTTCGGATAATTCAGGAGCCACTGTTCCGTATAATTCAGGGGCCACAGTTCCGGATAATTCAGGTGCCACAGTTCTGGAACTGTGGCACCTGAATTATAATCTGGGGCCACGCCTGTGGATAATGCCTCTGGGCGTCTGGGGCAACGATTGTGGATAATGCTTCAGGAGCTATGGTTGCGAATAATAATGCTTCAGGGCCACGATTGTGGATAAAGGCTCTGGGCCTCTGGGGCCACGGTTGTGGATAATGACTCAGGGCCACGGTTGCGGATAATGCCTCGGGAGCCACGGTTACGAATAATGGTTCAGGAGCCACGGTTGCGGATGTTTGCGGAATGAGGACGACTAAGAATATTATAAATATTGCGGACCTCACAATCCTGATTGCTAATGGCTTTTTATTTCGTTATTCAAGAGGGAGCCGTGGAATTCTTAAGTTATTTGCATTAAATACATCAACAGCATTCATTATATAAATTCCTACTGTTTAATGGAGGTTGATTTTTGCATTACAATCGCTTTCATATTGCTTTATGACTTTTTAAAATTGATCAATGATCGTGTTGCTGTGCGCTTGTGTTCTCTCGCACACACATGATTCTCTACTTGACAAAGCTATAGAACTATAGATGTATAGGTAGGTAAGAGCTGACAAGGCAAAAGTTCAACGCTACGCTCAATAAGTTCTAAGTACAGCTATAACAAGCTAAATGCGACCGTAACATGTTCAACACGTAATAAATTTAAAATGTACTGTAAAATGAAGAAAAGGAATTTCCTCCAAAGTTTCACACTCGGTTTATTGCCCGAAGTTTGTGAAACATACTTCGAAAATGTTGAACACCGACTCCTTTTACTTATATGAAAAGTTTCCTAACACCATTTTATTTATACTTATAAAATTACATGTCCTGACTGACTGACTGATTCATCATCGCCACGAAATTTAGTGAGTAGGGTTGTGTTTATTAAGTAGATACCCACTAAGGAAGGGATTTTGAAAATTTTACCCCGAAGGGGGTGAAACAGGGGTTGAAAGTCTGAATGAAAGTCCGTCATTTCTTAAGTTAGGAACATGAAATTTTATTTTTGGGTTACTGATTAAAAATGAATGGATACGTATTTAAGCGTTTTTGGAAATTCTACCCCCAAGGGGGTGAAATTGGCGTTGAAAGTTTCAATGGAAGTCCGTTATTTCTTGAGTTAGAAACATGAAATTTTATGTTTGGGCTACTGATTAAAAATGATTGGATAGTTTAAGTGTTTTTGAAACTTCTACCCCCAAGGGGGTGAAACAGGGGTTGAAAGCTTAAATTAAAGTCTATATAGGTATACTATGTTAGCGCGGAAGAAGTCGCGGGCAACAGCTAGTTTTTAAATAAAATTGTGTAAGTTCTAGGCGTTATTAAACTTAATAATTTTTATTTGTATTATGTCTATAATATACTCCAGTGGAAGACAGAAATCGTTAATAATATTAATTAAGTATATTATTGTCGGTCGAAGTTTTCGGTGTAATATTTTTACCGCTCATTCGTTTAGCTTTAAATAGTAACATTACGAAGTACCTAGTCTGCATAGTACCTAATTTATTAAGTATTGAACTAAACTAAGCATTTTTATTAAGGGCAAATGTATGCGTTCAGTATTCGTCCTTCCTCCTTCTTATCTTACTCAAATTCGATACGCGACCCAAATCTGTTTTTAATATTTCCCTTGGAACTTTCCTGATAACATCAAACTGTAATTTCTGTCACAATCCAACACACTTAGTAGGGAATATAGAATGCATGTTATGTAACGTGCAAAGGCATATAATATAACCGTTTTAAAATGTAAGCCTGTATCGGTAAGTTCAAATTTCTATAGCAGTAACAATCACACTACCTGAAGTAAAAAACATGATTTTTCTTTTTGCTAATGATGATCTTGTGCTGATGGTAGCCAGAACTTCCGGAATATTTTCCTCGAGGTTGGTGATTATCTCTGCACCTCGTTTCTGCATCATTTATCGTAGATACTGCATTTTATCTAAATAGTTTTTAAGATACCGTGACATACTTCCTTATGCTCTTCGAGTATTTAACCAGTATCATGCAGACTGCAGGCGGACACTGTAAAAATGTTCAGAACATTTCAGCTTTTTCACTTCATTAACGCGGAAAGAACATTTTATTACCCAGTGTAAGCGAAATGTCGTTGAGCTGTATGGGAACAAAAGCAACGGAGCTACCCCCACAATTCGCCGCATTATAAACTCATTTACGCCTCTCGTTTCGAGTTTGCGAGTATAATATTTCGTGGAATTTTGAGGATTTTTTGTTGACGATTGCCTTCACAAAGTTGTTCTTTACAATTTGATTGATGATTTGATTTTTGTGACTTGGCTTTCAAAGTCGTTTTCGTGTTGTGTATTCATTTTGAGCTCAACCTGTAACGAAGTTTTAAGGTCAACTCTACTCCGTTAAAGGTTCTCAATATTACATTTCGACTTTGAAACGTACCTAGTGCCTACTCCTGAAATTATTTATTTACTACCTACTAAAATTTTAGTATTTTCTTTGATCATTGATGTTACTTCTTAGATTTCGGATACAAATGATATTGAAAAACTAAAGCATCTTTTAAAATACATAATGCTTAGAACATTTATTTCTTTTTGATCTTTCTTTATTGTTTACACTTGTATTACAAAACTTTAACATAATTATCTCATAAAAATCTAAGCAATTACAATAAGCAAATTTTATAATATCATATCAATTTTATCATAATATTTCTAACAATTTCCTTTCTTTGTTACAGGTAAGGAGAAGTTTAATTAACAAAGTTGGGTAATTGTTTCATAAGTGCGGGCGGGGTGTCCAAGTTGGTGATTGTGTTGTAAAAAGATACAGTTGTTTTGGTAGACCTTCTGGTAATTTTACTATTTTTGCTGTATGAGTAGCCACCCACGCACACGACTAGAAAGTAAGTATAATAAAGGTACTTAAATTATTAATACTATAATGTGTCTGTCTCAAACCAGTAAAATTTAAAGTAATTTAGATAAAATTTCATGTGGTATCACCTCAAATTTTATCTAAATCACTTTAATCATCAAATTTTATCCTTTGGGCCCCGGGAAAAGGCATAGGACAGTTGTGATTCTGCCAAACGTAGGTACGCAATGAATGATATTCTCGAACAAAGTGGGACCAACGTCTAGTATGAATTTAATCCTATATATTAGACGTAATACGACCGATGAAAGCAGATTCCCAGAGTGGCTAATGTCTGTTTGAAATCGGAGCTTAGTAATTAAATCATGTAGTTCGCAAATGAGGTATCTACGTTAATTGAAATCCGTTAGAATTCCTTGTAGCAAAGAGCTTTGAAGACATAGAATACCAATTTACTGGGATTATGTGAATCGTCAGAGAATTTGCAGATAGCCCTAATAATAATTCGGAATTGGCAGGAGTTATATTTGCTAGAATTGAATGTACCACCTGTTGGTGTGGCCAAGCTTTGATTATAGTGGCCAAGTTACGACGCTGACTGAAAAAAAAAAACTAGACAGAAGAGCTGAAAACCACGCGCGACCTCCTGAATATAAGAAGAAGATACATATACAGCATGACTGGTGAGACATGTTCAATACTCGAGGACGTGATATTTGGCTATTATATTAGTTGAAAAAAAAATATATATATAAAATTTTTTTATCAATCGATCACTGAGTAAATGTAGCTTAAAGTTAAATAATTATTTACTCAACGCATGGGTCGCATGGACACCGGGCGCGGGAGGGGTAGTGCACGGCGCGGGGCGCACGCCGCCGCGCCGGCCGCATATAATTTACAAAGTGTCCATGATTCATTTACTTTTTTACATTCATTTACGGGGAAATTTTGTCAAAATTTAAGTACCTAATTTTATTACATAATTATAATGAGAATCGAGTACCGAGTACTCTCCTTAAGTATCGAAAGTGACCAACACCAGTCATGCTGTATATCTTAGGTCAAATGTCACATTGGATTTAAAGAACCAAAAAGCAATTTGCCATGATTAGCCATGTCTAATACTGGCGTAAATATATGATCCCTCCCAATCTTCCAGTATAACAATATAGATTATAGTTATATAGTTTATGAGGCGCACGTGGCGTGGGGTGTTGACAATGGGTCCCCCGAGCCCAAACCGAAATTTTATCAGATTCTGTGCAAATTTGTTTACGTAACTCGTGATATTTATATTAGTGGGTAGTATGGAAACTTTTAGACAGGTTACGTCTACTGATATTTTGCGTGGTTTTATTTCGTGAAAAATAATGTAAAAATGCAAAAGAGAATGTAATCAATGTTTTATAATAGTTTTGACTTCTATCTAATCGTAGTAGAGTACTTCTTTCGAGTTTCGGTGTATATTTTGTTGATCTGGGGCCTTACTCTCGAAACTGATATCGATTTCGATTTTCGATTTCAACGGCTTTTGACTCTTTAGACATCTAAAATAGCGCACGATCGTGCTGCGGATCGATTTGAAACTAATTCAACCTCAATGGATTTTGTTGTTCCTGACAGCTATGCTAGCGCACGATCGAGCTGTGGCTCAATTTGAAACTAATCAGCATCGAAACATTCGCCAAATCGAAATCTTAGGTGCTCGCGACAAACTCAGACCAATAAAAAAAGAAAGACGGAGTATTTACAGGTAATGGCGTGAAGTCGCTGTCGATCAATGTGTGCGTCACGCCTAGCATAAATACGCTAGGCGTGCGCTTGTGTGCAAAAAAATAATGTTGCCAACTCAGGGTTTCAGATTGTCAAACTCCCATCCGGTTGCAGTCTTATTAAACTACTAAGTAATGACTACAAAAGTTGCTATCGAACTAGATTGTTAATCATCATTCATTAGTAATTGCTGAAAAAAGTAAATACTTAAATATCTATATCTAATAAATTATGTGTTTCAACTAAGAACAGACAGACAGACAGACAGACAGACATACATACAGACAAAAATTGTAAAGAATGTTGTTTGGTGTATGCAGTATATATCGTATACAGATTAATATGCAAATAGTAAAAAAATCTTTCAATACTACAAACAGACACTCCAATTTTATTTATATTAATAGATTTTAAATGAATAACGAATTTTAGGTTAAAAATAAACATTTGTCAGGATAATACAGCACGTAATAATATTTTTCCCCTATTATGGGGAAAAATATCTTGCGACCAGCAAGCAGCACTGGTTGAGGTTCTGTGTTCCGAGACTCCCGAGACAATTTTTAAAACTAATAAATTAAATTCGTTATTTCGGTGGTAATACATAAATATTCAACTAATTACTTGTGAAACGTAATCCCACAAGGTTTCTTTTGAGCACAAGAATTGTTTTTGCACCATTTAACGATGCAGGACGGCATATTTTGATATTTCTTGACACAGATGAAAACGACATGCGCCGTCACTCGTTGAAACCGGAATGGCGGGCCGCCGGCTTCCTATGGCCGTATCGGCTTCCTATTGCCTGCCTCACTGCGTAGCATGGATGGCTCTGTCTATCTTTTTTTATTGGTCTGAGGCGACAAACAAAATTGTCTGAGAATCGACTTACAGATCGTTTACAAACGTCAAATTTCACGGTAGCAACAGAGGCATCGACATCGCGATAGTTGCCGAGTTAGGTATTGTAAACGTTTTTTTAGGGCCACTAGGGTATCGATTGGTGTGGTGACGTTTCATTTTTTGTTGATAATAATTATTAATTCATTATTATTTTAACATAATAATATGGCTCGTCTGCAAATGTCGTAGCTCTATAGCTATACGGTCCCATTTAAGTTTGGTATCGTGCTTAGCTTGGCTCGCCCGCATGTACACTTTAGCGATTACTGGATTTTCTTCCAGGAATCTCAACAACATCTCCATATTTTGTAGGTGCGTCGGAACTCGGACGGACCATTATTTTCTAAATAAAAACTAATTTTTAATGTCGGCATGCAGGGATACAAATTTTACAAACACTAGAATATGTATGGCAATGTTAAGTGTAAAGTACAAAAGAGAATTTACATATTTGTTTCATGTCAAGATGTTCCTTAACGAAAATAACCATTTTAAACCCACTAAAGTAGAAAATGGGCACATCCATCTAAAGTTTCTAAAGATATGTTGTATTTTTATGGTATGACGAAAAAACACAAACATTATTTTATATTTTTCGTTATTTTTCGATATAACCTTCTGCTACTTTATAACAATCGACGTTGCTATAACGACGTTGACAAGACGCCATGGCAACATCTCGATTTTGATACGATTTTGTTCCGGAATTCCTACGCATTACAATGACATCAAAAACGAAATCGAAATTAGACTCGTATCAAGTTGATATCAGTTACGGGAGTAAGGCAGCTGAATATATGCTCTACAAAACTGAAAGCTTCACTGTTTTGAATGCCATGCCTGTCCCAGCACGGGCTAGTTAAAATCGTATCAATCTTCATTTAATGGGTTAATAAAGTTTCAATTTGCAGTGGGTAAATGGTTTATGTTGGGCACAGAGTAGTTAATGGGATTCCGGCACAGCCTGGTACCCGCGTGTATTGCACCCAATTAACGCCATCTATTGTTGGGGCGGAGCAAACTCTGGTTTTTTCTTTACAGCTTGGCCTCGCAAGTTCGATATCTGTTTTTTTCTTATTTATTTAAAAAATACAACCCAAACTTATTTCTAACTTAGAGTGTATCATAAATCTGCAAGGTTTGTGTTATTTATGCTTGTGCCAGTCTGCGTTGCATATATTATTTTATCTACCGTTGTTCGTATTTTCGAAAAAGATACGATAATACGATTATCTTTCAGCTCTTTTAGCTAGATGCTTGTTTGTTCTAGTGTTTTTTTTCTAATTAGCTTTTAGAATTTTCTAGAGCAAAGATAGCTTATAAAACAGCAATTTAGTATTTTCATCTGATATCATCAAGATGGTGATTTTCTTTGCAATATAAATCTAGCTACGTTAAATATGTTGTAGATAGCTGACGCATTGTACTTTCAGCATCATTTTATGACGATCGTAAATTTTTTACACTTCATCTCAGCGCAAATTACTATGTTTGATTGAGTTGTTTGGCTATAACATTTTCATTACAAATAAGGTTGTAAAAACGTATGTAGAAATTTGATGCCTACATAAAAAATCTAAGCTTATAATCTGCAAAAAAATCGCACGCAAAATATTTAGAGGAAAAGAAAATTCAACGTATAGGTTAGTCCATATTTAAAAGAACTGTTGTTTCTTTATTCTTGTGCAATTTTTTCCCCCTAAATCATTAGTAACAGGTGTAATTTCGACGGACCGACTGAAATTTCCATTTTACAAATAAATCCCAAGTGCAGAATAATTGCTCAATGGGGGCTGAGTCACAATATTTTAGTGCGAACCTTCTATGAATTTTAAACACGTCCCTACTTAATTACATTTGATAAATCAAAAGAATTCTCGATATCGTTACGGAATACAAGGGTAGAAATAAGGTTGTCAAATTTTGTCCATAACTCATATTTTAAAGCATTAAAAAACGATATTTTGCAATTGCAAATTACATACTGTAACTCACTGATTTAACTACTGAAATTATAAATACGATTGTACTAAAGTATTTTTTTCGACCTTGTGGATCCATAAAATGTGATAGCCCTAAATTCTTAAGGGAGCAATCACTACCACGACCCTCTTCAAAGGGGAGTGTTGAGTGTTCTGTGTTGAGTTAAAACAAAGTAAAATGGCGTGATTCGTTCAAGATTGCGTCTACCCACGTGGGACAACACAAAAATTGCAACAAACAATTAAAAAGATACGAAGACAATAATAACCACCTTTATTTTGAACAGAAAATGAGGCAGGTGCCAGAATAAGTTGTTCAAAACCATAAGTTCAAATACTGCTTAACGTCGTTTGTTAAATTAAAGTTAAGTAATGACCAAACTATCCGAGTGCGGCCGAAAGTGGACTTCATTTCGTGTAAAATTATTTTAATCTAATTCTTAAAAATAGTTTTGCACAACGAATAACTTAAAACCCTTGCGTTTTCAGAATACATTTTCCATATTCTCGTACTTCTCCGAGTTGTTTCGCATTATTGTATTTGCTCCTAACTGATTTGAGAGTGGAACGCAATTTCATGAGTGAAGGAAAAATATAAGAAAATGCTTTGTAAAGAATTTACTGGATCGAATAAAATTATTTCAATTTCGTTATGTTCTTTTGCTTGATTCAGTTATTCGTATGCTACACAGCCTACTACAATAATTTAGATAATATTATTATATTTTATATTCTACGAGTACTTATATTCAGGAATTGTTTCATTGACAAAATCTACCATATTGACCACATAAGATTCTAAAAATCAAAATATCTGTTACATAATCTCTCTCTTTCCCTGTCTCTATGATTCATGCTATTATACTTTAGTAGAGGAGGGGAGGGTGCTATTTTTGTAGTCTCTCGAGCGTCATGGAGACCTAGTAGGTTTTGTACATTAGGTAAAGCTGATAAAAAAATAATCAGAGCGTTTTTTTTATTTTAGCGGTGGGATCAGAAACTGCAGCCATTTTTAAGTTTTGAAAAAGAAAATTTATTCAGAAAATTGCTTATTTAGGAAAATTATAAATATATTTTAGACAACAAGGACTAAATTTAGTTTAGAGCAAAATAAAACATCTGCGAAGCTTAGTTAAGAAAATATGAAGTTTTATTTTTTTATATTTTAAAATGTAACAGGCTTACCTAACCTTTGAATCGTCAGTGCTTTCTAAGGAAGCTTCTTTGGGGTATGCTAAACATCCCCTATCTTAATCTGACAGATCCGACGACATTTCAATATTTAAAAAAAAAAATACCCACCACGTAAGAAATCTGATTTCTATACCATGATAACTAGACACATGTCGGAAGCCTATACATATACAAGCTTAATCTGACACGCTCGAGCTACTCCCGAAATCCCCTCTTCCCCTCCTCTACTACTTGGCATACCCGTGGAACGTTTAAAATGGCTAAGATCTAGGATGGGATCTTAATCTTTCGTAAGTTCACCTTAATTTAGTCGGACATCACTTCACTATCATTTAGTAAATGGTGCCCAATTTATTATGATTATATGTATATACATGGAAACGTAGCCAGGTGTTCCATTTTGGATCCTGTGTCGGTAATATTAAGGTTGTATTTCACTTGGGACCATTCCTCTTTGTCTTTCATGTTCAGGGTACATACATAGTCAATGTGATGTCATTTATGTTCTCTCGCTGGACCTTTTAACAGATGAGTTAAGGGATTCTCGACCGTATACGTAATAATATTAGAGAATATAAAAGCAGTATAAAGTTGTATTTTTAGCAGTAAGTTTATATCATTTCGTCAATTGATATCAATATAATTGAAAAGGTTACTGAATAAGGATACGCCCTTTTACTTATAACTTAAAAGGAGTTAAACAATGTATATTCTGTGTAAAATGCTTTGTCCTTCTTTATCGTATGTACATACGGGTCGAATTAATAACCTCCTTTTTTTAATCTGTTAAAAAAAGTAGTAAAATTTATCAACAGTAGCAGTCTGCTTTTTTGCGTTGGCGCGGACGGCTCGTTTTAATACAGTGGCAAGCACAAAGGCGGTATCTATCGGGCGCATTTTCATTCTGTAACCCCTCCAGTTTTGTCTTGTTTAAAAAGAGTCTTGTCTTTTTGTTTTTTTTTTCACGAGACGACAAAGAAAACATTGGCTTTTCCAGTAATGAAACTCTTTTGGTCTCACAATGCCGATCTCGGAGAATATTTTTTAAAATCGTGTTTTTGCAAGGAAATTGAAAACTTACAGCTTTTAATAGGAAGTAAGTAGCTTTTTTAGCTGTAGGTACAAAAAAATATTTGAGTAGTGACATAAAATAAAGCCTATGATTAGGACTTCAAGAAATAATTTTAAAATAAACAAATAATACTGAGTACTATTACAAACGTTATTAAATTATGAATATGAGGATTGAGGGTGAAGGAATCTGAAAAAAGTTTAAAAGAGTATCCAAAGCCGAGGTTAAACTTTTTTTTGAAGTCGGTAAAAAATGAGGAATTAATAATAAAATTCATGCTAGAGCACGTTTTCCTTGAATTAATTTTATGAAATGGAAAAATATAAATTGGAATGAGAATAACCCTTCACTGTGGAGAGGTTTTGGCGCGTATTTCGGCTGATGGGTGTCGAGTGGTTTTCACCCTTAAATTTTTACACCCCTAAAAGGGGGTGAGTGGATAATGTTCTCTTAAAATAGCGCGCAGTGGTATCGGGTATAAGACGGTGTATTTTATTTTTGTAATATAAAAAAATAGAAAATTATAAAGTCTTTATTATAACGACTATTATTTGGACTTTGATCCGCCGGCGGGTCAAAATGAAAAACATTCATTTTAATTTACAGTCTGTTTCCATTTTACGTCCAAACTGCTGAACCAATTCGGCTCAAATTTGGTAAGGATATATTATTTTGAGCCCCGGGAAAGTACGGTTCTCGCGTTTTCGAGTTTGGGGCGTTATCTATTAACGTAATATAGTATACTTACAAGTTACACTCACGAATTAAATAAAGGCTGTCACAGACAGAGCAGGTAATGTAAAGATGTATATTATAGCACGATACATCTCGATACATCTTTCTATAGAAATCGTCAGGAGACCACACACAACAGCTATAATGTATATTTTTACATTATAGCTGTTGTGTACGATTTCTATTATAGAAAGATGTATCGTGCTATAATATACATCTTTACATTACCTGCTCTGTCTGTGACAGCCTTAAACCTGCCATAAAATATCAGAGCCTATATTAGACGTCATTTCATACATAATAATATTATGAAGTGCTAAATTTTACATCAACGTAAAACTCTGCTCCAGAAAGGTAATGAATTATTTTATTGAAATTCATAACGACGTGATAAAATGGTTTCCAGTATTGTTATTAGAGGAACAGTTGTACCTCTAGCTAGAGTTTAGTTTATTGTTTGGTTCAAGTAAGTGAAATAGGAAAAGCTTCTTATAGGATTGTTGTGTTTTGACCAATTTGATGAAAACTGAGTAGAAAGAAGTGTATAATGAAAATTGAAAACGTAAACTGGACTCTGGAGTGACGACTGACGCCAACCAAAAGGATTGCCACAGAAATATATTCTGAAAGTAAGCGGGTAACTATGAGGCATCCATTAGACGGTAGGTTTTGCTGTCAGTTTTACCACAGTCATGACTGTGACTGATGGGTAACCTACCGTGTAAGAGCGTGACTGACGGTGATTGACGAAAATCTGGATACATTCGTCAGTACTTCAGTCATCATCAGTCAAACATAATTCATGATTGTTGGAATTGACTGACGAGGAACCTACCGTGTGATGGATGCCTGTCACTGTGGAGCCCTGTGGAGCTCCGCAAAGGCCTTCTAGGTTTTTTGGGCTGTTTGTCAAAAATGACAATTCTCAATAGGGTTCCGCCACCGAAAAAGATTGAGAACCCCCCAAAGAGAATATGTATAATCATTACGTGAAACTCCTAATTGCTATTTTATAATTATTATTTCTACAGAGAAATTTCGTTTGTGAAAGACTTCGCGGGAAAATGGGTATTTTCGAAATACTAACCATCATTGTCCTTCAGGGCCCTTTATTCATTTACCACACCTAAATCGTGCAAGAAGTTGCAGCATGAAGAATTAACAAATTGACTATAATAATATAAGTATGGATGTGCTAATTTCTACAACATACTATACGCGTGCATGCTCTTAAATCTCTTTCAACTCAGCCTGAATACCTAATAGTAGGGGAGGTAGTGCTAGCGTTCGCTAAGTCATTTCATACCGACCAAATTTTTGTCCAGCGGTAGCTTAATATTTATCAATCAATATAATCAGCGTCAGTCGCCGCAACCGTGGTGGAATGTTAACTGAGAGTATTTCAAAGTTGTAAAAAATATAGTTGTGGAAAGTGATTTTATACCGAATGAAACTTTGATGGATGATTATTGAGGTCATGTTTATCCAAAAAATCACCGTCAGCCGTATTGCAGACGGGGGATTCAACGTCAGTCGCGTTACTGAACATGTAAATTTTTTTTGAATATAAAGTCATTTTATACCGTACAAAATTTATACAGGTGAATGTTTCTACTTTGTAAATAATAAAGAAAACCGTCAGTCGCTAATACGATGGTGAAAAAACCGTCATCCAGCGATATAACTTATGATATTTGTGAAGAAGAATACATTTTACAAAAAAAGCGCCATCTGTTGTTATATACTAAAACTAAAATAACACTTACCGAACCTAAACGTGTATAATCTAGATAATGGGTCCGATTGCGTTTCTCCCCGTATCTAAATAAGGACAGACTAAAACTTTACTAAATTAGTCCATGTACTTATCCAAAAGCTATTACGTTCCTGTTAAAATAAGTTCACGTCACTAAATATGAACTTAATTCTGCGTCTATGGAAATGGACATAATAACGTTCGTTTGAGAGATGTCAATGTCATCCAACTGCCAAACCAAATGTCATTGAGCAGGCGGGAACGCGATACGGTACCGTTGAGTGAATTATTATTCCTAAAAAGTCGTGTTCTTCGCAAAGAAAAATAAATAAATATGGACACAAAGAAGCCCAGAATTGAATTATTATTTTAAACAAAAAATTATTGTTTTTACCTTGGAAGTCGGTTTTAATTTTTTTGTTAAAAATAATAATTTCACTCTTTTTAGTTACCTAGTAAGCCACCGCGTATATTATTCTACGTTACATCTTTATTACAATTTGTTTAGAGTCACCCTCACAAAATATATCAGGTAGATAATTTAAAACAATACATTTAAAAAAATCGAAGTGAACAGTTAACACGTGCTTAACAGGCACGTCGAAAGGGTCGGAATGGTCTCGAATACGTCGATTCGCTATTCGCTAACCTTCTCGCAGTCATAAAACGAAAAAAGTTTGGATAAGTCATGCTTATGATTAAACAAGAAATATCTAAATTTTATTCATATTTCATACGCATACCGTTGCCGTTCCTCATTGTATCTTCTTTGAATGATAGCCCAGCCATAAGGTACCTAACATTTCACAATTTTCTGAAGTAATTTCGCTTACGTACGGACTTAACAAGTGTGAACTTATAAAACAATCTTTTAGTTCATTTTATCGCCGACGAACTGTCAAACTGACAGAATCAAAATAGCTAAAACATGCTTTTGAACTTATTTATGTCCGAGGTGGACATAAATAGTGTCGTGGACATAATCAATCCACAAACGCAATAGCTTAAATATTAGTACGAATTTTAGACTAATTTAAGTCTATTAATCGGCCTTATTTAAGTGCACCGGAGAAAAATTGATGCTGAAAAATAAATGGTTCCCACGCGATAAACGATTTTTCAAATAAATTATGAAATTGGAACATTTTAAAAATATTTTCAAACATTATCAAACACGAAATCATAAAAACTTTATTTTCGTCATAAAACTTGCGGTGAACTCTAATGCTGACATTAAGATTCCGAACTTCACCTGAAGTATAAATTCAGACCCGAGAAACGTATAAAATATTAGTGGCATACCGTTTCCAAGAGTTTGGGGAAATTCTTAAAATTCAAGATTTACGTAGCAGTAAACCGGTTGGCGGCTTGGCGCTGAATTAGACTGAGTTATGAATTACAACCCTTGTTTCAGGATTTATGACCTGACGAGATGAACTCAGGACTTTCTAGACCATTACGAAGCTTATGTCAAGAGTTTGAGTCAACTTTAATGGGATCTTTAAAGTAAAAAATTTGGTCTTCACTTCACAACTTTATGAAGACCAAAGTTCCGATGACGTTTATGCCCGATTTTTGATGTTTTTAACAAGTTTATCTATTCTGTAACTCTTGTGATTGGCTAACGTCAAAACATTATTCAATTAACAACGTTATTGAAAAGATAAACTACTTACTGTCAAAAAATCTCAGAATTCCGAATCCTTCAGAAGAAATTAATTTCCTCTGCGACAGTGTCGCAAATGGTACTCGATATCGTCTTTTATGCAGCGTTTGTCATTTCGAAGATTTCTGATAAGTGATAAATATTAGGGGGATGATCGTGTGGTTATATATTAGTATAAGTATTCTTAATTTCTAAGTAACTTCCGCACTCAGAGACTTGTAGTTTAATCATCATTAAATGTAGCAGTAAGTAGTATAAGTTGTAATATGACTTAATATGGTTTACAATTTAACTGAACAAACATACATAAACCATTAGAACCGCGTCAAACCATCCGCAATAAATCGCTGCGTAAAAAGTGCCCTAAACGGCCTTTACCATTGCGATTGTCATTTCAATTTGGTAAATTTAAAACCGGGTCATTTAAGCCCGGTCCCAGAGTGGCCCGGGACTAATCAAACACAAATCCCGGATCCGGGGGACGTAGTAATGGGAATGGCGAGTGATTTGCTGTTTTGTATCGGGTTTTCGGAAATGTTTATCTAATTTGAGTGTCACTTTAATCACAGTTGACGTCTGTATTTGAATCTTTTTGACTGCGACTTGAGGATATTTAATTGTATTGTTTGTTTTTTTTGGTTTGGAATTTTGTTGAATCTATTTACATCACCTAATTGATTTTTGTTGTATTATGATTCTGAACTGCTATTTGGGGACAGCGATGGTTTTAATATGAACAAGCACGCACTGTTCTCATTAATTCGGTAATCGCTGTTATAATAGGCACTTCATTTTAATATGCCTAAAATATTTTATTAAAACACTGTTTATTATCTATAGCCGTAACTTTACGAAAAAATATGAATTTTTATGGAACATAATACGACTAATAGACGTGCCTGAGGCCATGCAAGATATGGTCTTGCAAGCACAATATTTAAAAGGTTTTAAACCATAAACATTTTAATAAAACGTAATACTTTCGCTGTAATTAATTTACAAACTCACCGACAAATATATTTGTCATCGAAATATAATTATTAACTAGGATAATAATTAATATACATTTTATTTGAATAAATTGTTAGTATATCTATATTAAAAAAATCTGAACTGAACAATTTTATTTCTTAATATTAATTTCCAAAGATATCTTAAATAAACATGAAAAATAGAGAAGATCCACCCCTAGTAACTACTTACTATTTTATGCTAATCTAAAATGAATCTTATTGCGATGGGTATACGCTTGGTCTTTGGTTGTGTGCAGGGTTATCGTTTTGGATTGAGATTAATCCTCGCCTTAAGGCAAAGCTGTCCCTTTAGGTCGATGTCTGTCAGTACGAATATCGACGTAAAGAACATTAAACCTTTTACCTATATATTTACCTTCCAGGGGGGGGTACAGATGCCTTCATAGGGGGGGGGGAGGCAGCTGCCCTCCCCTGCCCCCCCTCGGTACGCCCATGTACACACATTATAATATTAGTATGGATGTATAAATTCAGCAGCTCTTTTCATTCAGGTTGTATCTCTGTCAGTCATGTAACATATCACATAATTATCTGCTGTGTCAGTGGACAATTCTCATAAAAGATGGCCGCGGTCGGGTGATGTATTCAACTTCATAGTAATTTATTACATTAGCAGTTTCGCCGCTTAAAGTCAATTATAAAACCGAAACGGCACATCTATCATGGGTTAAAAGGCTTATGATGGTGCTGCGTTGAACAGAATATACGAGCGAGCTTGTTCCAACGAAATATACGGAGTATTACGGAGGAAGTAACTTAAAACTGCTGACAATAAGTGCCATACTATTAACAATATTCTTTCACTCCTATTATTCTTTATGATAGGAGTGAGGCTGGACTTAGTGCAAAAAGGCATACCGCATAGTCTACGCCTACGTATGTAGGTACACATATTATATAGCAGCCTAACGTCTTAGATGCCATAGAATTATAACCTTTAGAAGAGGCATTCCATACAATCGTCAGCGCGAAAATGTGTCACCCTCGAAATGAGTGAGCTCACTCATCTGAGAGCAGTGTGCCTTAGGACACAGTGTTTAATAATTCATTGATTACCGCGTTGTTTTTCGCTACATCAAGAAAGGAAGCAAAATATGGTGTTTTTTTTTCACCTCGTATTTTCACAGACAACGTAAACTTTACAACCTTTATTTGACAAGGCCGAATTTGAAAGAATCGAGGCTTTCACTGGGTATGGCCTATGGGAATTCTAGATAGCTTCGTTCTACCTAAAACAGCAACATAAGTGCTTGAAAAAATACAGGATTCTGTTAACTAACCAGTAACTTCACGTTAAAATTCAATTCCACGACAAATAGAGTTAAGTATCGACAGCATGTTACGAAGTTTTCAAAGTGTATTGCGTGACTGAGTCACTTTGAACCAGTTTTTACTGGTTTACCGATGGGGGTGCGTACGTCACACCCTTTTCGTATCACCACCAGAATCTACAAAATGGGAACACGAATCGCTAAATCCCAGCCCTCGGTTATAATGGTGACTTGACTCATTGCAACTAAAACGTGAAAAAAATGTGACGTCTAAAATTTTTCAGACCTCAAAAATCAAAATGTTAGGAGACCGCATCCAAACAGTAAAGTATAAAGTTTTTTTAATTTAATAGAAAAATTAATTAATATCAATTGCCGTAACTAATATGTTATGATAAAATAAAACTTATTATTGATTGATACAGTGTACGCTGCGTAGGTACCGTACGCATAATACTTTACGGTGTGTCCCTTATAGGTATAGAATTCCAGTCAAGGTAGCTCTGAAAAAGCATTTTTTGCGATTTGTATGCGCAAGTGCCCCAGAGGTATGGATTTGTCTATACAAAAGCAAAAAAATCATTCTTTCAGTGCTGCTACTTTCGCGGTGAACTCTATAGTCTCTATATACGGGACACATACACATCCAAGAGTATTATCACTTTTTTTGTTACGAGTACACCCTGTAGATTGTTTTATCTCTCATAAACATTTTTATTCTCAAATATAATATTAAAACACTAATATTATCCTACCCTCCGGGGTATACTTCCGAGTAATCAGGGGCAAGTTTTAACTCTACCGGCTTATGTTGTCGAGCGTTTGAAACTTTTGGGTTTGTCATGGCTTTGGATTTAATTGCCATTCCATAACAAAGCACTAAAAAAGTTGGGTTGTTTAATATCAAGTACTTTATATCCTTCTGTAAACTTTTTAGCTTTTTAACATAGCACCAGTAAGAAAGTTCTGGAATATTTGGAATCCTTAGAAGTTATATAAAATCTTTTTCTATTATTATCGACTGCAGAATGATTAGCCCAGTTCTTGTCTTTATATATAGCGTAAAAATCAAGGTGATCGTACTTTAGGGTGTGTATTTGTACCTCAAATATAGAGTTAAATTTTAAAGACGGAGTGCAGAAAGGGTATTAAGTAATAACCCTTTTATGTTTCCATTTCTCATGGAAACATAGAAGTTAATAATAATTAACTTCTATGTTTCCATGAGAAATGCCCAGACGTCATGAATTTCTCCATCCAACAATTTGCAAAATAGTCTTTATTGTTTTGTTATATTTATAGGCGCATGGCCGCACTCAGAATCTTCAATTTAGTGAAGAGTTTGACAGATAATTTTGACATAAGCCCCATGTCAAAATCTTCATTTAGAGTGGGTTGCACCAGAGGCGTGCTTAAAGTTAAAGTTAAGGTTAAAGTTACGGTTAAAGTTAAATATGGCGTCCTCAGCCTTAACTTTAACCTTAACTTTAACCGGAAAAATTGACAGATGTCGTATGAGCTAATGGGGTGTTTGGTCGCCATATTTAACTTTAACCAGAGATTTGTCATTTTGCACTGTAAATTGTAATGTCAAATCTCTGGTTAAAGTTAAAGTTACAGTTAAAGTCAAAGTTGATTGTTGCAACCCACTCTTATGCCCGTTTTCACCAACAACCCCTAAAATTTAGGGGTCCCTTAAGCCAATATTCCAAGTTTTGTTCTTGATGAATTGACAACCCCGTAACTCTTAGGTGACGTTTAAAACTACATAGTATAAAACAAAGTCGCTTTTTCTGTCCTCATGTCCCTTTGTTCCCTTTAATTGCGGTTTTATTTAATAGATAGAGTGATAAAAGAGGAAGGTTTGTGAGAAATATGTGTAATAATTATGGGAGTTCTCTATTTTACAAGTAAAATATCAGACGGCCATTCTATAACAAATTCATTGTCAAGGCAACCGTCGTCGTCGCCACATACGTCACCTAAGTGTACGGGGTCGTCAATTCATCCCGTAAATTATAAACGTCACCTAATGGTTTGACGGATGAATCGCATATAGTTTGTTTTATTTCAAATAAACGTCACCTAAGAGTTAGGCGGTTGTCAATTCATCACGAACAAAACTTGGAATATTGGCTTAGGGGACACCTAAATTTTAGGTGTGGTTGGTGAAAACGGGCATTAATGTAGTTAATATTTTTGTCTGAGTGCGGCTGTCAGATAATGTGCTACCCCAGTATTATATAACATACATCCTCACATAGTGAATTAGTATCATACACGAGTTATAAATAGTATATATTTGTTCCAGGTGAGTGAACCACCCCCGCCTCTCATACAGGGCGACCACCCCACTTATAGTTGGGAATCGACCGGTCATTTTATAAGTTAAGTATTAAGGTAGGTAGTTGAGACTCATTTCGCAAGTATCTTCTGACATAAGTAGCAGTTCATAAAGAGAATGTTGCAACTTCATTGAGTTGAAGTTCATTTATCGGAAGCTGTACATTTTTTGAGGTGAAAAAGAAACAGGCAGATAGGCAGACCACACCAGGCAGACATTGGTTTGCCATCAACTTCTCTGATGAGTACTTACATAAGTGTGACCACTTTTTTATCACACGATCTACCAGAAATATCTGTGAATTCTACCAAAATCTACCAAACCCTGTTTTAAATTCCACTTAAAATCTACTAAGATGTAATATAAAACATATTTTTGCAAAATTTATCAATTTTTATTTATTCTCGTCATCGTCATCATCTTTTTAACCGACTTCCAAAAAACGAGGAGGTTATATGTTCGGCTGTGGATTTTTTTTTTTTTTTATTTTTTTTTTTTTGTATGTTCAACGATTACTCCACCGTTTGTGAACCGATTTTCGAAATTTTTGTTTTGTTGTATTAGGTTTCACTCCCATTTGGTATCATGTTCACAAAAGTGGTGATCTGATGATGGGATCCATGAGTAATCGAGGGAATTCCTCGAAATTTATATGGAAACATATGGTGATTTTGATTTTATGAGAAGCATCCTAAGCATACGCTACCAAAACACAAGATTCTGCACCAAGGTATACTATGGTTCCGAAGATACTAAGAGAACTCCGGATTCCTTTTAGATACAAGTTTGGGGGTTTAGGCGCTGTTTTAAGAACTGAAAGCATATGCTACTATACAAATTATATTCATCATCATCATCATTTTTACGTCAGGGTCACCAATGTCACCAAAATTGAACATAACAAAATATTCAACCTTATCTTCAGAGCGTAAGGCACACATTTGACATTACTTCTGAGAAGTAAGTTGCTTCGATAATACAAGTAACATGCTAGAGTGCACAGCTGTCACACTTACCAATCACGGCCACGGGCGGCCGTAGACTTCTCAAGCGATACTATGTATTACAATAATAAAGATAAAGTTTAAAATCATATGACAATGAAAGCCTCGCCGCTGCCGCGCTGCTAAAATTCCGGTTTGGCGCGGCTCTGGCACGTGTCCACTTCGATTTTTTTTAATGTATTGTTCAAAATTATCTGCAGCTGATATTATGTTTTGTAAGTGTGACTGTTAACAAATTGTAATAAGATACGTAGAATAGTATACAGGTGTATTAGGGCCGATTCACACCGGAATGGCGCAGGCGAGGCGAACAGTTTCAGTGTCATATGATTTTAAACTTTATCTTCATTGTTGTAATAAATAGTATCGTTTGAGAAATCTACGGCCGCCCGTGGATGCTCGTGGACTCTTGCGGCCGCCGGCGGCGTCAATTTCTCAAGCGATACTATGTATTACAATAAAGTTTAAAATCATATGACACTGAAACTGCTCGCCTCGCCTCTGCCATTCGGTGTGAATCGGCCCTAATCTACGTATAGTACGCGATGATTTTACTAGGTAACTAAAAAGAGTGAAATTATTATTTTTAACAAAAAATTAAAACCGACTTCCAAGGTAAAAACAATAATAACATCCTTATAATATGAACTAAAAAGTATTAAATAATTTTTCCTATCTCATGGTGCCTTTTTCCGAATTCGGCTAAAACTCAACTATTTCTGTACTCAATCTTCATAATTTTGAAGTCGGTGCCAGTTACAAATGTTTCAAATATTCTGGCATCTGGATTCAGCTATATCTGGTACCGACTTCAAAATTATGAAGATTGAGTACAGAAATAGTTGAGTTTTAGCCGAATTCGGAAAAAGGCACCATGAGATAGGAAAAATTATTTAATACTTTTTAGTTCATATTATAAGGATGTTATTATTGTTTTTACCTTGGAAGTCGGTTTTAATTTTTTGTTAAAAATAATAATTAAATATTTTTATACAATTTTTTATCATTTTTCATAATTTGTGACATGGAGGCGTTCCCGTTCAAAACGTGTACCTACAATTTCCATCATTATTTATACCTTCTCTAGCGTGTAAGATTGCACGTAGGTACATTTTTATTACAAAAGCTGTTACGATCTTTGGTCTTGATTAAATGGCTGAAAAAATCCCTTCACATTTTGCGTTCGATATAGGAAGGCAAAGCATAGCAAATATGCAATAATAGCAAAATTGCTTAAGTTTTAATTTCCTCCTATTCTATCATTGTATGTGGAAAAGAGACCGGTATAGCACCGTATTAGTTACGGGAAATCCCCTGAAAGACTTCCCACCTTTCTGTGTTGCCAGTTTTGAGTTTTGTAGGGACCAAGAAATTTTTTTCCCTTGATACTTGCATTTTGGATTATCATGTAAGACCGTTTCATAATACCGATTTTCTACCGAAATCTACTAAATGATTTTGCACTACTAAATCGCAGTTCAATTTGCTTCAAATCTACCAAAAAAGTAGAAATCTACTAAAAGTGGTCACACCGACTTACATTGATAAAGTGCAATTTGCTACTTAATAGTCATTCAAAAACTTGGTTATTTGTGAAGCCAAACAAGCGTAACTTTCTGATTCGTGAGTCTCAGAATTTCGGATGCGTAAATTATGTTTTATACTAATCATGACTTACAAAATTACGCTCGGGTGAATGAAGTAGGAATTTTCTATGAAACTGAATGCAGCAGAATTTCTGCCAACCGAAATTCTGTGACTCACGAGTTAGTAGTCACGACTTACAAAATTACGCTCGTTTGGCTTCATTTGTGACTCCCACAAAAAATGGCGCACGGCACCCTAAAATGGAGTTTAGAGTACACAATAACATTAAAAGTAAATAAACGTGTCAGTGGCAAACAGAATATCGTTTATTTGTAAACCGTAAAAATAAATTGAAATATGCCCGATGAAAAACTCGTCAGCCGGCGGAAAAATTAAAATTTTCACGTTGAATTTGATCGAAAACAAAAAGTAGCGTAAAATGTACGAAAGTTGAATGTTTTAGTATGTTGTTAAATTGAACGCAAGCCAGTGTGCACCTAAGGAAGAGAATTTATACAAATATTTTTTACGATGCAGTGATAATATAAAAATTTATACGCTATCGGTCCATAAAATCATTTACTGCAACGAAAATGCAGTAAATGATTTTATATCATTATATATCGGTTTTTTGAAGTGAAAACTTCTTAAGCGGCGTTGAGCACTTTTGTGGGATGGGTAAAAACTGTGAAACTCGCGTCAGATTTTCGTGTTGATCGAAAAACCATAGAAAAAGCGTAAGACGTTTGGAGAGTAGTGTTTTGTGTCGAACTCGAACTCGAACTCGAACGAAATGTACAGTCGGGGAAATGAGTTGTTTAGCAGAAATGTACAGTCGGGGAAAAGAGTTGTTTAGCAGAAATGTACAGTCGGGAAAAATTGTGCTAAGCAGAAATGTACAGTCGGGGAAATGAGTTGCTTAGCAGAAATGTACAATCGGGGAAATAAGTTCTTTAGCAGACGCGCTGATTAAGGCCGCGTTTCCACCTGTAAGAACACTGTCGCGAGAAGTGTCTGACAGCAGCTTTTTTTTTCGATTGTCGATATTTTTTAATCGATTGTAAGGGTTTCGATTAATTAATTAAAACGATCGTTTTTTTATTACTTTTTTTTAAATCGATTTTCATAAAAAAAAAATGGGTTAAAAAAATGATGCACAACGTTAATAATCAAGATTTCACTTCTGCCGGCACTCCCGGAGTGCAACCCGTCTTTTTTTTAGTTTGAGAATGATAATAATAAAGCGAAAATTAATAACATACAGTTTCTTATAATATTATGATTCCAAAAGTGTCGTTATACACTATATTTTATTAATTATATTTACTACTACGTTTATTTCGGTTAGGTATATCAACGTTAATAACCTTTTACCCTTCTCTACCTCTTTTTTTTTACTGCAATGTCTGTGGAATTTTCATGACGGCGATAATGCAATATTGTTTATGAAATTTAATTTATAATATACATTGCCGCTTATATACCATCGATTTTTCGTAATCAGCATCCACTGGCCACTGCCTACATAAACAGCAACGTATCAAAGGTCGGTGACGGACAGATTTACGACCAATCAGCTACCGACCGACGCGTTTAGATTTTAGAACCTGTCAAATAAACTCATTCCCAGATTGTTTTATTAATTTAACTACCGGTTGGAGTTTAGAGTTTAGATAAATACGATTTTCAGGATGATGTATTTAAAAATCTGCTATTTGGAATTACCTAGAGTGCAAAATTGCTGTAAGAAAAATAACGTTTTACATTATAGTTCAGTTATATTGTATTTTTGCTAGGAAAGTTTTGGGGTAGTTCTGATTTTTTCATTCCATATGGGTGCTAAATCTGAATCTGAGGCTTGCGGACAAAATTTCGTGACGCAACATTAAAAGAACCAGAAAAAACCGGTTTATTTTTTGCATGTTTCCGGTTTTTTGCTTAAAACTCGAAAAGTATTAACTTTTGGTAAATGATCTATTTACAGAAATTAAAGTACTTGAAATTCTCTACAAATAACAGTATTTAGATTTTTTTTCAGACGAATCGTTTGGTTTCTAGTGCGAGTTGAAAATTGTAAATTTTTAGCAGTTTATGCAAAACCCACTTTTTACATTTCAATATTTAATTTTTATGGATGCTGTTATTTAATAAATGTCACCTGGTTTTCCACACAAGTAATTAAAAAGAAAAAAGGCGAAAATTGTGCAAATTCAGTAGGTATGAAAAAAAGGTAGGTAACCTCGTAACAAAATAAAACTTAAAATCTCGTTACTTATGATCATTTATTATGATTATAAATTACAATATGCAAAATTTATAATATAAGCCGTTGTCTTTTGGAAGGCCCTGGCTGAAGTTCTTCAATAACGATGAGTCCTGGTTCTGCTTGTTCTGGAAAATAAAAGTTTAAAGTTAAGTTATTTATCAAGAAGAGATGAAGATTGCAAAATAGATTGTGAGATTAAACATACTTTCCGCATCGTACTGAGGTTCTTCGATGGCATCGGGTCCTGGTTTAGGGTCTGATTGCTCCATCGGCAGCGTTGGGAGTCGCTCTCCTGGAAAATAAAAAGAGGTGAGACACATATCATATATCAAGGAGAAATGAATGACTACAAAATAACTTGTGAGATCCAACATACCTCTATCTCTTTCTTCAGTTTCTTCTAAGTCTATGTCAGAGCTGTCTTCTGGGGGCTCAACATTGTTACACAATCCTTCGCATAGGAACAATGGAGTCCCGCCTTCCTGCATCCACAATTTAAGATACAAACAATACGTATCTTCATCATTCAAAAATAAGACGAACATTTCCTCATTGCCCCCAACTGAAGCTGCTGCACGAGAACATTCACTGAGAGTTTACTGTCAGGTGCAGCAGTGGTTATCCGGTCAAGCCACACCTAACGAGCAACAAAAAGGCCCAAGTGAGTGGGGATGGAAAAAAAAACTAGTAGTGGTCTCGTGCCAGTACCAACTACTTTGGACCCTGCACCAAACTCAATACCGGTACATTTCATGTAAATGTGAAAAGGGCTGTCAACGCAATTGTGGATGCAGGAAGGCGGGACTCCATTGTTCCCCAATATCAGGCCTGTCCCACTCGCGCCTGTAGGCATCGAACTGTGAGTACCCCCCTAGGGGGGCACTTCAGTAGGGACTCACAGGCGAGCGGTGACGCGCGCGCACGAGTTTTTAGTTAGTTGATCGTTGCATGCCTACCTGCGTACTTATTCATTCGCTGTCACAGAATTGATAAATTAATCTGGTCACAATGGACAATAAAAAAAGGGCAAAGAAATATTGCGCAATGTTTAACTGTCTTAACACGGAATGTGAACCAAATTTAACTTTCTTTGAACTCCCTAAGAACGATCGAATCGAATCTAAGTACGCGTAACTAGTTACATCGCGAATTTATGATAATTAAATCTACATAGTACTAAGACATAATATCTTAGATTATTTCGAGGTAAATAAAATGTAGTAATTAAATATAAAGATTAAGATTAATTAATATTATTTTTAAAGACAGACAACCCTGATTTCTTCAGAAAAGGTACGAGTTATGCGATAGAAAGAGAGCGGAGATGTAGGCAAATCACGGAATATATAACACTTATATATTCCGTGAGGCAAATATAATTGTAGACACCTAGCACTGCGCGGTCGGAATTTGAACTTTATAGTATCGTGGCATGAGTCGTTAATTCTTTAAACGGGTTTCGCCAGTGGGAATTCTGTTGGTACAACTAATATATATTCTGTGCCAATATGCACATCATGCGAAGGATTGTGTAACGTTGTTGAGCCCCCAGAAGACAGCTCTGACATAAACGTAGAAGAAACTGAAGAAAGAGAGAGAGGTATATTGGATCTCACAAGTTATTTTGTAGTCATTCATCTCTCCTTGATATATGATATGTGTCTCACCTCTTTTTATTTTCCAGGAGAACGACTCCCGACGCTAACGATGGAGCAATCAGACCCTAAGCCAGGACCCGATGCCATCGAAGAACCTCAGTACGATGCGGAAAGTATGTTTAATCTCACAATCTATTTTGCAATCTTCATCTATTCTTGATAAGTGACTTAACTTTAAACTTTTATTTTCCTGAACAAGCAAAACCAGGACTCATAGTTATCGAAGAACCTCAGCCAGGGCCTTCCAAAAGACAACGGCTCATATAAATTTTGCATATTGTAATTTATAATCATAATAATATATGATCATAAGTAACGAGATTTTAAGTTTTATTTTGTTACGAGTTCTACCTTTTTTTGATACCTACTGAATTTGCATAATTTTTGTCTTTTTTCTTTTGGATTACTTGTATGGAAAACCAGGTGACATTTATCAAATGGCAGCATCCATAAAAATTGAATATTGAAATGTTAAAAGTGAGTTTTGCATAAACTGCTAAAAATTTACAATTTTCTACTTGCACTAGCAACCGAATGATTCGTCTGAAAAAAAAACTAAATACTGCTATTTGTAGAGAATTTCAAGTACTTTAATTTCTGTACACAGACCATTTACTAAAAGTTAACAGTTTTCGAGTTTTAAGCAAAAAAAACAGAAAAAAGCAAAAAAAAAAACAGTTTTTTTTAAGTTTTTTAATGTTGCGTCACGAAATTTTGTCCGCAAACCTCAGATTCAGATTTAGCACCCCAAAAAACATATGGAATGAAAAAATCAGAACTACCCCAAAACTTTCCTACTAGGGTCACTTTACAGTTCAAATTTACTG
This sequence comes from Lysandra bellargus, assembly GCA_905333045.1. Classification (NCBI taxonomy): domain Eukaryota; kingdom Metazoa; phylum Arthropoda; class Insecta; order Lepidoptera; family Lycaenidae; genus Lysandra; species Lysandra bellargus. The sequence goes on from HG995354.1 coordinate 5,375,556, forward strand.
AATCATTACTATTTTAATGCTATTTGGTCCTGTCAAGCGCCACTTTAACGTAACTTTTGTGCGGTAAGTAATACAAAATATCGCAAAACCTTCTTTGCATTTTTTCTACTTTTTTGTATGTATTACAATCGCTGGCGATAGGTCGAATCAATCAGGGGTGGACAGGTCGTAGTTTTGTAAATTTCATGCGGTTTTCCGATACAATTCTCATTCCTCCACTTCAAATTATTCACGCGAGATTCAATTTTAATTATCGTGGCTTGTATTTATTTCGACAATAAAATAAGTATTGTTAATTAAATGTAAAATTATGTTAATTGAAATAAAGAATTTGACTGAAGTTTCAATGTTACTTGACTTTATACTTTGACGAACGTAATAAATTAAAAACTCTATCTGACTAAAAACTTATTGCGTTAGTAACAGTAGGAATTAAAAGAAATTTATTAAATTTTAAAGAGATTTAAGTATTTAACTTTTATTATAACCTAGCAGGTTAAATGTTAATCAGAGTTAGATTCCACACGACACGTTGACACGTTATTGGTGACAGACTGACAGTGCAGCATGTGGTGAGAGTAATTGCTTGCTATAATATAATGCTAAGCTTGTTTTAGAAGCTACAAAAGTTAACTTTACACTCATGTCACCGTATTAATTAAGCTAAATTAGATTTTTCATTCTGTTTGCCTTTTTATTAAATATAATAATATCTCACGGTAATCCTACAATTTTCGCAATAAAAAGTATCCCATTACTTCGCGTGGTTCATATACATGATACAGCCCATAACAAATTACATCAAAATACGTCTAGAAGTTTAGGAGGCTATTCGTAATTAACAAACAATATTTCTTTTTTATACGCTTTTTATTAGCTTCACCTGTATGTTTGTAACCGACTTTTTTGGGCGCGATTTTGACCCACTTTAAACGGCCAGATTTTTATACAGTATAGATTAAAAACCATGAATATATTTTAATTTAAATAAGAGTTCATCTATAACAAAAATCCTTTGACGGAAAAAAGTTATTTAAACAGTGAAATAGATGAAATATCGAAATAGTTTAACCTATTTATCTAACTTTGCATAAAGGTATTATAGACGGGTAAAATACAGTTAATAAACAGAATCCCACTGAATTTATAGCGAAAGGATGCGGAATTAAAATATTCCGTACGTAATCCGAAACTTCCATTTTATAATTAATTTTGATATGATACCATTGTGTATGAGTTAATAATAGAAAACGTGAAACAATTCTATGCATATTATAGTGGACCTTAATATCTGTATGAATAAAAATGATTTTTTTGTTAGTCTTGCTTAATCTCGAGAACGGCTGAACCGATTTGGCTTATTTTAGTCTTGGAATATTCCTGAAAGTCCAGGGAGGGTTTATATTACGAGAAAAGTAATAAGAAGTTCACCGGGTCATCTAGTTATGACAATAAAACTGTTTACGTACTTTAGAATAAGGGTACATACAAAGGGGGACAAAAGCCTGTGTGTGACTGCAGGCTTAACTAAAAATCTCTCTCTGCTACCTCTTTACGTTTTAAGCTATTGAATTTTGTATGGAGATACGTACATTCAGGAAAGGACATAAGACATTTTGACACGGAAAAATGTACGATTGTTATATTTTGTTCCCTCGAGAAACAAACTTGTGCAACAAAATGCTGGAGACATATTCTAGCGTTAAGGCGACGCCTTGATAATTTGGCTGTAGCGATGCCGATTTTTCTCAGCAATGACTAAAGCTAAGAAACTAAAGTTCATTGTCAGTATTCATCATGTCTTTGTCTTTGAATTGCCTATAGCATAACACGATTGGACAACTTTTATAACACAGAATTATCAATCGAAAAGACCTCTGTAAAAAAAGGGATTCCTATTTTTCCAACAGAGGAGAGTGATTTAAGGTTCCAAAATTTGTACATAAATTGGTTGAAGCATACACTTTAATATGTGCATAGCTTATATGAAATGTATTTATGGTTTTTAAATTACGCGACAAAAACCATTTTGTTGCTTATGCCCTTTCCATTTTTTGCTGTTCCATTGCTTGTTTTCTATGAGAGGCCGGCCCGGCCTCTCATAGAAAACAAGCAATCTAAAACATATCCAACACGGTTTCTTACTTTAACGCGGCGTCACCTTAACTAAAAACCCAATTCTTAAACACTACACAGTATGTACACAAAGTAAATAAATCCTTGAGATGTTTATCCGCTTGACAGATGGACTTACTCTTAATTTAAAAAGCGTCCCTGAAAATTAAATTGAGATCGTATTATCATCGAGAATTCGGGCGATAAACATCGCTTAGCTTTGTTTTAAGCTTAAGGAAAGTAATCGTTGTTTGCTCTCAGCTAGCGATTTTTCAACGATAATCTTTCTTTCTCAAGTGTATATTAATATACCAATATTAATTCACATTTTTTTTGTTTTATTCGCAGTAAGTATATTCCTCAAACGTATAACATAGCTGGTACCATTTCCAATTTACGTATTTCTATTTCATTTGCATTATGGTTCTAGCAACAGATCATATTATAATCATTCATTGACAAGAGCGATTGCATTTAATATTAACATTGAAATTCAGCTGTGAATTGAAATAATTACATAAACAGTCCCTGGAGATGGAGCTCAACATTTAGGGATCAGCGGTCTGTGTTAATCTATAATGATATATTTTGCTCTACTAACGAATATTATGGCATCCAGTGATTAGACGGTAGGTTTTGCTGTCAGTTTTACCACAGTCATGACTGTGACTGATGGGTAACCTACCGTGTAAGAGCGTGACTGACGGTGATTGACGAAAATCTGGATGCATTCGTCAGTCCATCAGTCAAACATAATTCATGACGAATTGACTGACGAGGAACCTACCGTGTAATGGATGCCAATTAAGAGCACCTCCACATTGCTTTGCTGTGTTGCGCTGCATCGTCGGAATAAAAAAAAAGATTATTTTTCACGTCAGAGTTGCTGCGACGCGCGTTAACACAACACAAGTCATTCATTTCATCCCATATTCATCTCTACATCAAAACAAGGCGATGACGATAGCATGTATGAAAAAAAAGACGGGTTGCACTCCGGGAGTGCCGGCAGAAGTGAAAACTTGATTATTAACATTGTGCATTTTTTTAAAACCATTTTTAATTAATCGAAACCCTCACAATCGATAAAAAAATATCGACAATCGAAAAAAAAAAACAATCGATTGTTCGATTAATCAATTTCGTTTAAAATTAATTTTAATCATTACTTAATTTAAATCATTACTTAATTTTAATAATTACTTAATTTAAACCATTACTTAATTTTAATAATTACTTAATTTTAATCATTACCTAATTTTAATCATTACTTAATTTTAATTATTACTTAATTTTAACCAGCACTTAATTTTAATCATTACTTAAATTTAATTATTACTTAATTTTAATCATTACTTAATTATTTTAATTATTACTTAATTGTAATAATTACTTAATTTTAATCATTACTTAATTTTAATAATTACTTAATTTTAATTATTACTTTATTTTAATTATCATTTAATTTTAATTATTATTTAATTTTATTTAATCCATATTTATTTTTAAATATTATTTAATTTTAATCCATATTTAATTTTAAATGTTACTTAATTATTATAGTTATTACTAATTTTAATTATTATTTAGTTTTAATTATCATTTAATTTTAATTTCGATGTTACAACACTACTCTCCAACCGTCTTACCGTCTTACGCGTTTTGTATGGTTTTTCGATCAACACGAAAATCTGGCACGAGTTTCACAGTTTTTACCCATCCCACAAAAGTGCTCAACGCCGCTAAAGAAGTTTTCACTTCAAAAATGTCGCTGACGCTGCGACTTCGCAACGTAACAACCTGGTCACAATAGGTCTCATCGAAATGCGGAAATCCTTAATAGGGTTTCGCCGGGTATAGAAAGTCCAGAAAAGGAGATTCAATTGTATAGATTATAGAACATTCGAATTTCGAACCCTTTCCGATGTTGGCTATTCCAGGGTGCAAGTCAGATAACAGTTATTGTGTAAAATAAACTTAATATGTAACTTAAAATAAAATAAGTATTAGAAAGAAACAATGTTATAACGTGTCTGTTCGTAGTATATGTAGTACATTAATAGAGTGATAGATGTCGCTACGGGCCTCGTTAATGTATATTGATCCAAATAATTAGTTCAATGTTTTGCCAATAGATGTCACTAAGATAAGTCTACATCTCGCTATCGCTTCACTGACGACCACTTAATATAAGACCAGCAATAATTTTGTATTTTGAGTTCCAATACGAGTTGTAATACGTGTGCGAATACGAGTTATACCTATACGTGAGTAATATACGAGTTAAGTTAGTAGTGAGTGTTTCATTTTTGTCATTGGTGCCGAAACCCGGGAGGAGTGAGAAGGGACTGCGAGAGGTGAGGCACAAGGAATTTAATGAGTGAAGTGTGAACAGTGATTTAAGTGTAAAATGAACTCTATTACAAAGGATTACAGTGTTGTGCCGAGGTAAAGGAATTTGAACCCTAAAACCGTGAGTAAATGGACTTAGAAAAAATCAGTGGTTAAATCAAAAGCTTGGACTTGTAAAAATTTCGTGGATTTATTATATGGACTTGTAAAATTTCAGTGATTTTATTCTATAGACTTAGAAAAATTAGTGGATCTTGGGACTTGTAAAAATTTCGTGAATTTATGCTATGGACTTGTAAAATTTTCGTGATTTTATTCTACATACTTAGAATAATTTGTGGATCTTTGGACTTGAAAAAATTTCATGAATTTATTCTACGGACTTGTAAAATTTTTGAGATCTTATTTTATACTTAGAATAATTTGAAGTGTTTTGGACTTATAAAATTTTTTTTTGAACTTTTGCTATAACAAGTGTCGTGTTTGGGACTTATAAATTAAGAGAATTGCATCTGAACTATACGAATTAAAATGGAGAAATTAATTAAAGGTCAAAAAGCACTGTATGACCAGTTGGTTAAATCTGAACGGAATTTTAAGAAGTCTAACCAGGAGACGAGAAAGAAACATAGTTTGTTGACTACAAGAATGGAGGCTTTAGATAAATTGGAGAAGACATTTAACCAAAATCATCTCGAAATTATGGCGATGGTAACAGAGGAAGAACTTGATATTTATGAATACTTCAAGGAGGATAAGCAAGATCAGTTTCAAGAACTGTTCATGCAATACAAGGCGTTATTAAAGGATTACCTTTCATTGGATATGCAAACACAGTCTACCACAGCAACTGATTCTTCTGAAAGTCAGTTACCAATTTTGAAGACAAACAATAATTCTGAAGTGCAACTACCGAGGATACAGCTTCCACACTTTTCTGGAAATTATAATGAATGGCAGTCATTCTATGATATGTTCGTGTCTTTAATACATCAAAATTCATCACTATCTCTAGTACAGAAGCTGCATTACCTGAAATCGAGTGTATCGGGAGAACCTGAAATATTATTAAGAAATTTTGCTACAACATCTGCGAACTATCAGGAAGCCTGGGAACAATTAACTAAACGCTACAACAACAAGCGATATAACTGTAACGCAATTATGAAGACTTTATTTGGTCAAAAGCCTATTCACCACGAGTCGAGTAATGCTTTGAGACATTTACTGGATACCACGACATCCTGTTTAAAGGCACTGAAGAATCTTGATATACTAACAGATCAGTGGGATCCAATTATACTTCACCTGGTGACGTCGAAACTGGACCATGAGTCGCTGAGACAATGGGAGACTTATGTAGCTTCAACATCTGATGATTTACCTAAATGGTCACAATTTGAACAATTTATTGAAACGAGATTTAGAACTTTAGAGATGTTAGATACGAGTAAACAACCAAGGAACCAAACATTAAAGACTAAAACATTTCACTCAGCAGTAGATATCAAGAAAAGAGAACCTGAGCAAAAATGTGCGATGTGTAGTGGCCCACATTATATTTATTACTGCATCCAATTCAAGAACAAGCCGGTGTTAGAAAGGCAAAAGTTTGTACAGACGAGGAAACTTTGCTTCAACTGCCTTGCACCGACGCATCCTGTTTACAAATGCTACCAGAACACGTCCTGTCGCAAATGTGGTAAAAAGCACCACACGATGCTTCATTTTGAGAAGGGAGATAAAGACGCCTATGCAGATCTGAGGAACAAACAAGAACAAAGAGACAACACAGAAAGTAACGAAAATAACATAATAGCAAATTTTTCGAGAGGAGATATTAAAACTTCTAATGTATTGTTAGCTACAGCTGTTGTAAAATCTAAATCTAGAAATGGTTCTTATGTTATTAGAGCTTTACTTGATCAGGGCTCTCAAGCCTCTTTTGTTACTGAACATACGGTACAATTGTTAGGTCTTAAGCGTAAAAATGTAAATGGTAAAGTGTGTAGTTTGGGAGACGGTCACATTAATATTAAATATTCTGTCAGTCTTGAAGTCGAGTCGCGTCACGAACCTGAAAGAAAAGTTTGGGTTAATGCTTACGTACTAAAATCACTTACCTCAGTGTTGCCGAGTCGAAGAGTGTGTATCCCTGATTGGCTGGAACTAAAATACTTACCTCTTGCTGATCCAGAGTTTGCATCCCCAGGTAATGTTGACATGTTACTTGGTGCTGATGTATACGGAGAAATATTACTAAATGGAGTTAAAAAGAGTCCACATGGAAATTTACTGGCGCAAAATACATTGTTTGGATGGATTTTGTCTGGAAAAATATTACAAGAGTCAAACGGAGAACAAATAATTACTTTACACGTGCAAATACGAGAAGATGAACAATTGAAGAAATTCTGGGAAATTGAAAACGAGCCTAATAGTATTGAGAAAAGGTTAACAGAAGAAGAGAAGAAGTGCGAGAAATTATACGAGCGTACTACAACTAGAAGAGAAGACGGAAGATTTGTTGTTAGACTACCGTTCAAAACAATTGATCCGCCGTGTCAATATGGACAAACGTGTGACATAGCATTTAGAAAACTATGTGCAACCGAGAGAAGATTGAGTAAAAATCCTGTTTTATATAGAGAATATAATAACGTGTTGGAGGAATACATAACACTCAATCACATGAAACAAGTAAATGGCAATAACGGATGTGGACCCGTGTATCTTCCTCATCATGCAGTTGTGAGAGAGGATAAAACCACAACCAAAGTTCGAGTAGTGTTTAATGCCTCGAGTAAAGGCGTTAATAACGTGTCATTAAACGATGACCTTATGATAGGTCCAAAGTTACAACAGGATTTGCGTCATTTGCTGATGAGGTGGCGTACACATCCTATAGTTTTAATAGCTGATTTAGTAAAAATGTACCGGCAAGTCCAAGTGCATCCAGATGACACTAAATATCAGCGTATATTGTGGAGAACTAATCCAGAAGATCCGGTTCAACATTATGAACTAACTACGTTAACATTTGGGACTGCTTGTGCGCCGTACTTAGCTGTGAAAACCTTACAAAAGTTAGCATTAACAGAGAGAAATAAGTTTCCAGTTGCCGCTCAAATTACTATGAATGATTATTATGTTGATGATCTTATGACGGGTTGTGAAACAGAGACAGAAGCTTTAATTATTTACAATGAAATGACTGAGCTGATGAAGTCAGGTGGTTTTGAGTTACAGAAATGGAGTAGCAGTAATGAACGAGTTGTAGAATACTTTGAGAAGAATAAAATAAATACTGAAAAATGCATAACAATAAATAATGATAATACGATGAAGGTGTTAGGAATAAGATGGAACAGAGTTACAGACAATTTTGAATACATAGTTAATTTGGAAGAAACGCAGAAACCTATTACGAAGAGAAGTATTTTATCGGATATAGCTAAACTTTATGACCCTATTGGGTGGATTTCTCCTGTTGTTATCACTGCAAAAATATTTATTCAGAAATTATGGAAAGCTAATTTAGAATGGGATCAAGAATTACCTAATGAGTTGTTAACAGAATGGATGAGTTATAGAAATGAATTAATTAATGCTAAAAACATTTTGATTCCACGATGGCTTCATTGCACTAAAGGATGTAAGCTTGAGCTTCACGCATTTTCTGATGCATCTAATGCAGCATATGCAGCTGCTATTTATTTAAGAGTTGTAGACGAGAAACAGCAAGTGAGTGTTATGCTTGTTACTGCTAAAACCAAGGTAGCTCCAATTGAGAAGGAGTTATCTATACCTAGATTGGAGCTTTGTGGGGCTACATTGGCAGCGAAATTATTGAACGAAGTTTCTCAGGTTATGGGAATTCCGAAGAGTAATTTGTTTGGATGGACTGACTCTACAGTTGTTTTAGCTTGGTTACGAGGACCAGCATGTCGATGGGCGACATATGTGAGTAACAGAGTCTCACATATACTTACGATTATGGATTTTGAGCAATGGGGACATGTTTCAACAAACTTTAATCCAAGTGACTGCGCTTCTAGAGGGTTGAAACCTACAGAGTTAAACAGCCACAATAATTTATGGTGGCATGGCCCTACTTTTTTGTCTAAATTAGATATTTCAGTTGTTAAACCTAATTTACTCGATACGCATGAAGAAGAACGTGTGAAAACTTTCGCTGTAATGGATGAACCTATTGAATTTGATTGGACAAAATTTTCTGAGTTAAATAAAATGTTAAGAGTAATTTCGTTGTGTAGAAGATTTCTTAAGATTAGACTACGTATAGATGAGAGAAAAGTTTATTCAAAATTTGTAACGCCAGATGAGATGGAAGAAACTTTACAAACTATAGTTGTACAGGTTCAAGAACATAATTTTGGAGAAGAGATACGTGCATTAAGAACTAATAGAGATGTTGCCAAACGGAGCTCATTACGCACGCTTTGCCCTTTTTTGGATAAAAATGGGGTTTTAAGAGTGGGAGGACGTTTGGCCCAATCTGACATGAGTTATGATCAGATGCACCCTATTATTTTGCCAGCTAAGAATCATCTTAGTCAGCTAATAATAGAGAATGCTCACACCAAGACTCTTCATGGTGGACCTCAACTTATGATGAGTTTTTTGAGAACAAAATTTTGGATTTTGAGAGCTCGTGACATGGTTAAAAAGTGTTACCGTACTTGTGTTACTTGTTTGAGGTATTCTAAGGCAGCTACGACACAATTGATGGGCCAGTTACCAGAATATAGATTAAAGCCCAGTCGTGCGTTTAAAATTTCTGGAACGGATTACGCCGGCCCTATAAACATAAGATTTTCTCCTGGACGTGGTTCGAAGTCCTACAAGGGCTATATCTGTTTATTTGTTTGCATGGTGACTCGAGCTATTCACTTAGAGGCGGTTTCTGATTTGTCTGCCAAAGGTTTTATTGCTGCTTTCAGAAGATTTGTATCGCGTAGAGGACACTGCCAGGATTTATACAGTGATAATGGCACAAATTTCGTTGGCGCAGATACTATATTAAAGAACATGTTTAATAATGCTAAATCGGAACTTAACACTGAAATTAGAGAGCTACTGAGCGTAGAAAAAACAACATGGCATTTTATTCCACCTAGTGCGCCAAATTTCGGAGGAATATGGGAGGCGGGAGTACGATGTACGAAAGCTCATCTAAAACGTGTAATTGGGGATACTACTTTAACTTTCGAAGAAATTTCAACTGTACTTGCCCAAATTGAAGCGTGTTTAAATTCTCGTCCGTTAAGTGTTTTGAGTGATAACCCCAATGACCCTCTCCCACTAACGCCTGGCCATTTTTTAATTGGTGAGCCTTTGTTAAATTTAATGGATAAAGACTATTCTGATTTAAATGTTAATGGTTTAGATAGATATAAATTAATTCAAAAGATGCTAAATTTATTTTGGAAGAGATGGTATAAAGAATATTTAACAAATTTAAATCAAAGAAACCAATGGTGTACTAAAAAATCGGAATTAGAGGTAGGAGATATAGTAGTGGTAAAAGATGATTGTATTCCACCTGCTAAATGGTTATTAGGAAAAGTTGTAGAGAGACATGTTGGACCTGATGAAATTACACGAGTCGTAACTATCAAATGTAGTAAAGGGTTTCTAAAGCGGCCTGTTTCCAAATTATGTCTGTTAACAAAGCCTTAGTGTAAAAAATATTAAAGGACCAAGTCCTTCGTGGGCGGGATGTGTAAAATAAACTTAATATGTAACTTAAAATAAAATAAGTATTAGAAAGAAACAATGTTATAACGTGTCTGTTCGTAGTATATGTAGTACATTAATAGAGTGATAGATGTCGCTACGGGCCTCGTTAATGTATATTGATCCAAATAATTAGTTCAATGTTTTGCCAATAGATGTCACTAAGATAAGTCTACATCTCGCTATCGCTTCACTGACGACCACTTAATATAAGACCAGCAATAATTTTGTATTTTGAGTTCCAATACGAGTTGTAATACGTGTGCGAATACGAGTTATACCTATACGTTTCATTTTTGTCAGTTATCTTAAAATATTGCGAAGTCTATCTTATTTATTTCATTACTAATGGAATTGAAATCACAACACTTTTTAATAGAGATCAACTACGATAACATGGCTTGCCCATCCAAAATTCAAAACGTTTAAGAGTCCGTATACGAAATTTTGCCGATTTTGCCGAAATTGCAAAGGTTCGCTACCGAAATATTATTAGGTGTTTTCCCCTTATTAGACTAAAAAAAATATATATTACTTATTACATTAAAAATATATTTAAGCGCGGAAAGCCGACTCGAACTTGCGACGAGAAATATAATGTGAAATTTAGGTTGTTTTGAATCGTGTTTTTTTGGCACAATTTGTTTTTTTTTTTCTTTTTTCTCGAATCGGATATAATTTTATGTATAGATTATTTCTGTCGTTTTCTTTTTATGAATTACAGCTCCAAGTTGTCGAAATTAATAGCAATTCTTTGCCAATTTTCTCTAAAATTTTGCCGAGTTACATATTTTTTTATGAAATAGTCTTTCATATTAAAGTCGTAAAAAGTAATTCCAACATTTTATAGACGACTTTCTCAACAGTACATTGTATTTTTTTCATACCGTTGAGACGTCAATACAATCCATAAACAGGTGATATTCTAAAACCTTTTACAGCAAAAATCACAAAACTGTCACGGGTTTGAGTTGGATTATTTAAAAATACTTAAAAAAATAAAAAATCTAGCTCCAACATTAGATTATAATTGAAATGATCTTACATGTTGTGCATTAAAACTTATGGAAATACTGTATTTTAACTATTAAATCACGTCTGTAAAATCAGCGAAATCGGAAAATTTCGTGCGTTGTCAAAACATTTGAAGTGCGTTGTCTTGCGCGGTAGGCTAGTTATGATTAGTTGACCAACAAATCTTGGTAATAAGTGACATTAACAGAAATACTTATTACGTGTACTGTGATTGGTTGAATACTTACTAGTATACAAACTCTTTCATAAGGATGTGACTACACACATTGAAACAGTCATTTGGAGGGGCGCGCCATGTTATCGTAGTTGATCTCTACTCGCATGATTATAATTACAATCTCACAGTGCGACAAGGCTTTTTATAAACGTGGGCGGGTAACGCTGCTGGTAAAGGAAAACTGTCAAAAATGACGTTTTTGTATGATGGCAGCGTTAGTTACTTTTTTCGCCACTTTCATTTAAAGCCTTGTCGAGCTTTACAAGGATTATATTGTCGCTCTATTGTCATTTTATTATGTCATTTTGAGTAACAGCGGTCTGGCATTTGCATATCCCCTTGACAATGTTTGTCATGTCGTCATCCTTGTCGAACTATTCAAAGCAGTTTTTAGTTTTCTTTTTAACTTGATTGAGTATGAAATACTAGATGAGATCCGCAACTCCGTTCCGCCAAAATTCGTTTATTGCGAATATCCTTTGCTCCTTTCCTTCCCGTTCTCAAAGTATCTCCATACCAAATTTCAGAAAAATTGGTGCAGCGGTTTGAGCGTGAAGAGGTAACAGACAGACAGAAAGACAAACAAACACACTTTCACATTTATTATATTACAGTATGGATGGAGTCACAAATCTAGTTTCAACTGCTGTAGCACAGATGACATCTTAGCTGACAGAAACTATTCCACGTTATAATAGAACTAGTCTAGGACTTCAGCAGTTTGTGAGACAATGAGACCGTCTGGGGACGTGTGAACTATGTGTGATATGATTTAACTAGGTTTTGCATTTCCACAGCAATCTGCAGCTTATACCTAAAGAATTTGGAATAAGGAAACAATTTTGTAAAATACTTGAATAAATACTATAAAAAAAAGCTATAGTTTAAACTTTAGATTGTGTGTGTCTTGTATAAAGTTAGTAAATTGGCAGCGGTTAAAGTACGTGACTGTTTTTCAGGGGTCATGAGTCATGACATTGAGGTACAGCTTGCCCTTACGAATCACAAATGAAATTATTATTTTTAACAAATTGTGGGTATAATGTGCGTGGAGGACAAAGGAAGATCTTCCGACCGAGCGAGGTGTTATGATCGGTCAGGCCGAAGCCCGCGTGATACATTTCAGCTGTCGTATATATACTGACGCGCTTAGAAAACTTCGATAGCGCGATGCAAGAATGTTAGGCGAATTGTGGGTACCGCCACATTATTTTTAACAAAAAATTAAAACCGACTTCCAAGGTAAAAACAATAATAACATCCTTATAATATGAACTAAAAAGTATTAAATAATTATTCCTATCTAATAGTACCTTTTTCCGAATTCGGCTAAAACTCAACTATTTCTGTACTCAATCTTCATCATTTTGAAGTCGGTACCAGATGAATATTCAGTTCACTGACAGAATATTTGAAACTTTTGGAACTGGCACCGACTTCAAAATTATGAAGATTGAGTACAGAAATAGTTGAGTTTTAGCCGAATTCGGAAAAAGGTACTATTAGATAGGAATATAATAATTATTTAATACTTTTTAGTTCATATTATTAGGATGTTATTATTGTTTTTACCTTGGAAGTCGGTTTTAATTTTTTGTTAAAAATAATAATTTCACTCTTTTTAGTTACCTAGTAAGCCATCGCGTACTATACGTAGAATAATACACCTGTATATTATTCTACGCATCTTATTAAAGTCACACTTACAAAATATAATATCAGCTGCAGCCTGCAGATAATTTTAAACAATACAAAAAAAATCGAAGTGAACACGTGTGACGTGCTAAGTAGCCGGTCACCAGACTAGTTTCAATAGGCTGGTACTCGCTCGATTTGTCGCACGACGCAGTGCACATAGTACCCGGCCCGCGCGGCCGCGCCGCCGCGCCGCCGCGCCGCGCGCCGCTCGCTTGACAGTTGACAGCCCTGGCAGATATGCGAGACCGCAGACAGTTATTGTACTATGAACGCTAAACGCAATGCAAAAGGTTGAAATTAGGTTGTTTTCCAGAATATCTCGGCTTAGTGAGACAGAATGTTACATTATCGAAGCAACTTTAATTTCTCAGAAGTAATGTCAAATATGTGCCTTATGCTCTGGAGATAAGGTTGAATTTGGTGACATTGGTATTTGGTGACGTGGTAATGATGATGATGATGATGATAATGATGAATGTAATTTGCATAGTAGCATATGCTTTCAGTTCTTAAAACAGTGCCTAAACTCCCAAACTTGTATCTATAAGGAATCCGGAGTTCTCTTAGTATCTTCGGAACCATAGTATACCTCGGTGCAAAATCTTGCGTTTTGGTAGCATATGCTTAGGATGCTTCTCGTAAAACCAAAATTACTATATGTTTCCATATAAATTTCGAGGAGTTCCCTCGATTACTTATGGATCCCATCATCAGGTCACCACTTTTGTGAACATGGTACCAAATTGGAGTGAAACTTAATACAACAAAACAAACATTTCGAAAATCGGTTCACAAAAGGCGGAGTAATCGTTGAACATACAAAAATAAAAAAAATAAAAAATATCCACAGCCGAACATATTATAACCTCCTCGTTTTTTAGAAGCCGGTTAAAAATTAAAACCGACTTCCAAGGTGAAAACAATATTAATAGCATCCTTATAATATGAACTAAAAAGTATTAAATAATTTTTCCTATCTAATATGTAGTGCCTTTTCCCGAATTCGGCTAAACCTCAACTATTTCTGTACTCAATCTTCATCATTTTGAAGTCGGTACCAGATATAGCTATATCAGCTGAATCTTTATTTCTTTGACAGAAAATATGAAACTTTTGGAACTGGCACCTAACTAAATGGCACCTTTTCTTAATGTCACTGAGGCGCTCCTGTGTTGCGCTATCGCTTGTACGTAGAAGTTTTATATAGGTAGTTGTAACTTGTAACAGATTTCTATTGTGTTGTTGAAAGTTTGTAAGCAACTGACAACTCAACAGTGAGCTTGGTGTGAGCAGTGAGCATTGAATTGACAACATTAATCATAATATTGAGTGGTAATTGATCTCGTATAATTGTTATAAAGTTGACCTCCGTCATAGTCCGCGAATTTATAAGTGGTCGTCGGTGGTACTGCGTATATTCTACGTATCTTATTACAATTTGTTAAGATTGTTAAGAGTCATACGGCATACCCCAAGGCCCAAATATCAGGTAGATAGATAAATTTAAACAATACATTTAAAAAAATCCAAGTGAACACGTGCTGCAAATTATGCAGTGCAAAAAGCTCGGCATGCCGCATGCCTTGACATTCCGGTTAGAACTTGAATACGATGTTTACGCACGCGCCGCGCGGCGCGCGGCGACGGCGTTGCCTCTGCGGCGCCGACCGCCGTGTATATTAAACAGCCTATAATAATTGGTGTTGTTATGTACATACCATACCATACCAATCAATCTTCATAATTTTGAAGTCGGTGCCAGTTCCAAAAGTTTCAAATATTCTGTCAGAGAACAGAAGATTCATCTGGTACCGACTTCAAAATGATAAAGATTGAGTACAGAAATAGTTGAGTTTTAGGCGAATTCGGAAAAAGGCACTATTAGATAGGAATAATTATTTAATACTTTTTAGTTCATATTATAAGGATGTTATTATTGTTTTACCTTGGAAGTCGGTTTTAATTTTTTGTTAAAAATAATAATGTTACATGCTGTATAAATATTTTATTTCATAAATCCAAAGGCAATTCTAATGAAACAGCATCAATAACAGTTACATAAAGCTATGACAGTCATATCCGACAAACCAATCACAAGGTTGAATAGGAGTCGGAAAAGTGAAAAACAACGAACAGCCGGTCAGCCGGACGCTAGCACGCATGAAAAGTTCATAACCTCACCATGTAATCAATTTTCACAATGGAACGTTCGGTTTTTGAATTTTGAAATCCTAACTTTTTAAATTTGTTTTTATGAGTGAAGTTTGATGTAATGAGTTATTACTGTAGACTGTTGTGAAATAATTAAAGTAATACTAGCTGACCCGGCAAAACAACGTTTGCCATATACATAATTTTTGGTATGAAAAATAGATGTTGGCCGATTCTCAGACCTACTCAATATGCTCACAAAATTTCATGAGAATCGGTCAAGCCGTTTCGGAGGAGTACGGGAACGAACATTGTGACACGAGAATTTTATATATATTAAAGTAATATAATATTATGTGAGCTTATACAGTTGATATAACAAAATAATAATAATTATTAATTGCAACAAATAATTGGCTATTGGGAGAGAGAAGCGAGCCCCGCTGTATCCCACAACCTGAGCACTTAGATAACTTTATACATGGGAGAGCCATGCTTCGGCACGAATGCGCCGGCTCGACCGGAGATATACCACGTTCTCACAGAAAACCGGCGTGAAACAGCGCTTGCGCTGTGTTTCGCCGAGAGAGTGAGTTTACCGGAGGCCCAATCCCCTACGGCCTACCCTATTCTCTTCCCTACCCTCCCCTATTCCCTTCCCTTCCCATCCCTATCCTCCCCTATTACCCTATACCCTCTTAAAAGGCCGGCAACGCACCTGCAGCTCTTCTGATGCTGCGAGTGTCCATGGGCGACGGAAGTTGCTTTCCATCAGGTGACCCGTTTGCTCGTTTGACCCCTTATTTCATAAAAAAATGCTATATAATAATGCAAGCTGTTTTTCGTCACAATAGTTTTATAAAACTTATATGTATACTTTGCATGGATTTTATTTATGGTGTCACGTTGCATGTGCATCCGATTTGTATTAGTCTAGACTTTATCGATCGACTGAGTCAGAGTGTAGTCATGACTCATGACTCACTCAGACAGAGTTATATCGAGTCACAAAAGAGAATGTTCTGACGCGAATCGTGAAAGACGGACTAAGGTTTATTTTAACTTTCCATCAATCGAGTATAGAATAATTTAAAAAAAAATCATAATATTACCTATACTTAATTGACCGCTTTAATATTACTTTGATAAGACTCAATTGTGTGTGTCCTAATTCCTGAAAGTTTTAAATATTGCAAATTTCTTAAAAAAATTTAAGCAAGTTGTAATTAGTCCTGAAAATTATATTTTATAAGAAACCAGTCAAACTTTTGTTTCAATTTGTTAAGAATATTGTATTCTTCTTACATATCCGTCTTCTAGCTTCAGTTTTCTTAGAAATTATTTCTTTAGGAAAAATATTTTTTGAGAAAACTGAAGTCAATATCCTATATTTTATTAGAAAACACTTTGCAGAACCTTATTGTAAGACGATATTCCCGTAAGACGGTCTAGTCCTCCGTATAATAAATTTCATTATTTTTTATATTGAAGCGTAACTTTGTTCTTCATACAATTGTATCTGAAAGAAAACCTACTTTGGGTTTTTTTTCCAAACTCCTCATTTACTAGAAAATGTGATCGATTGAGCACACACTTTACTAGATAAATAAATATTGTTCTTGTACACACTATAAAAAACTTCTGCGTGGCTGGTCTTTTTCAACAATATCGTTAACCGTCATGACATCATTTTTTAAAACTTTTGAATTATTAGATACTCCCGATAGGATAATTACTGCAAAGTTTTGTTTGACGTTTGGCAACGTTTTTGTTAATACACATTCTGATATTATGACGTTTGCAGCATGTTGGATTTTAGTCGGATTATATTTTACTGTAATAATAATAATAATTTGTTTGGTTGTGGAACTCATTGCCTACCCATATATATAAGAATGACGACAACACTGTATCGGTTCAAAATGCTGGTAAAAGAACATTTCTTATCTATTAGTGGTAATACTCATTCAAAAAATTGACAATCATGTACATATTAGTTAGAATTCAGAAATAATGATTAAAATATTATTGTAGTTACAAGTTCCAACTTCTGAATTGTGTCTTTATTTATTTTTATTTTTTTTTTATTTTTTTTTTATTATTCTCCTTTTTATATAATATTATAATGTATGTATGTATTTGTGTATGTATTATTAAAAAAAAATTATTATATCTTTATCTAAGTAATGCACACTCATCTAATTTCAATAACATACTGTCCTTTGCCCGTGGTTGCCTGGAAGAAATTACTTATTAGTAATAAGGCCGCCATTGTGGTACACTAGTTATAAGTAATTGATAATTGTTGTATTTTTACTCCTTATAATTGTGTGCACAATAAAGAATATTTATTATTATTATTATTATAATATCTATGGACGCTTCACACCACGTCAGTCTGGCCCCGTGCTAAGTACCTGAAGGACTTGTGTTACATGTACCAGACAACGGAAATATATTTAATGCTTTTATACTATGCATATATTTAAGATTTTTATTATATGATACACATATTTAATACACATCCATGACCCAGGAACTTTATAAAGTTTTTGTTCCGTCGGCGGGACTCGAACCCGCGACCTCCGGCTTGAGCTACCAACGCGCTCACCACTGCGCCACGGAGGTCGTCTGTATGTGCTAGTAGCGCCCTCTGCTCTGACCTTTGCGTTATATTCACTACTAGCGACCTGCCCTGGCGTTGCATGGGTATAAAAATGATTAAAATCGATAGCCTATGATCCTTCACGCGGTCTACTTCTTATCTGTGCCAAATAACATAAAAAATGCTCCAGTAGTTCGCGAGATAAGCCCTTTCAAATAATTTCCCCCGTTTTTTCCACATTCTCCTACTAATCTTAGCGTAATAAAACATATCCTACAGCCTTCCTCAGTAAATGGGCTACCTAACACTGAAATAATCATCAAAATCCGTTGCGTAGTTTTAAAGATTAAAGGGAACAAAGGGACATAAGGGAAAAAAGCGACTTTGTTTTTTATTATATGTATAGATTTCGGTCATAAGTTGGTCAGTCCAGTGTGAATATACACGGTCATAAGCTTATATAGAATATAGGCACTATACCATTATTTTCGCATTATGCGGCTATATTCATTGAGCACTCGCGCGGTCACTCGCACTAATATGCATAGGCGCCTCATAGGCGATTAATTGATGATATTATCATCACCTAGCTAGCTTAGACCATAAATAATCTAATAAACTTGATACATAACAGTATTATGTGGTTTTATATTCGACATTCAGTGTACATATTTGTAGAAGTAGAGTTATAGAGCAAGCATGGAAGTTGTAACTTTATGTTCTTGTGATAAAATGTGCCTGTTTGTATTTACGTCTTATACTTTTACTGTTACTTGCCGTTACTTTTTTGTGATTTGGATAACATTTTCGTAATTTGTGTTATTATGTAGACAGTTTAAGTCCGATGGAAAACAAGGGTTAAATTTTTAGGTAGATATAAAAATTAATTATTTGAAGAAGGTTGTTGTTTGTAGGTTGATTTTACTATTTAATAATCTGTAGTTCTATTTATAATGTATATTTAGACAAGTGACATCCTATTTACTATTTGTGATTGATTTTCTGGAGCACGGAGCGATCACATTAGCTTCACCCTTTCACAGTAATGGAGTCTCATAAAGGCATTATATCGCCATTTAAATTTCATGATGCTCTTTACCTGACGTAAGCGTGTCTGATTTTAAGTTAAACTTATATATTTTTTTTACTTTAACGGCCGTACTCAAAGATAAACAATGATTAAACTTCAATTTAATGAAAATGTTCGACAGATAA
Organism: Lysandra bellargus; assembly: GCA_905333045.1. Lineage (NCBI taxonomy): Eukaryota > Metazoa > Arthropoda > Insecta > Lepidoptera > Lycaenidae > Lysandra > Lysandra bellargus. The sequence continues at coordinate 5,394,704 of HG995354.1, forward strand.
TTAATGTGTGGCATTATATCAAAGTCTTTATAATATTACAGATATGTATAGGTCTACCAGAATCAATTCTGATGGCAAAAAATAAGAAAATAAATTGACTCTAGCAATACCGGGGTAATTGGAATAAAACATTTTGATCGTTTTTTACCTTATATCGGCTGATTCTGTGTGTGAAACATGCAAAAAATTATCCAACGATCAAGGATATTTTTTGAAAATCTGCCTTCCTTTGCCATCAGATCCTGGTAGACCTATAATTATTTATTATTCATCTCTGAGCGCGGCAATCAGAAAGCTATTCATAATAGTATTTTTTAAATATCGAGGAAACTAAAGATAATTCAGGTTTTTGTTGAATATCTAGAAGATTTAATGCAATTGGGAAATATTTAAGCCAATTATAAGGTTAGTGATACCGACACTGAAGGTAATCGAATTAGAGTGGATACTTCGCTAGCAGAGAGCAAGCCAATACTTAGCTATAGCCAGTGTATTAACTTTACACTCAATTTGAGCTTAAATTATAGCTAAAATTTAATATTCCGAATAAATAGAACAGTTTTAATATTCGGTAAGTGGACTGGTCACACTTTAAAGGATTAAAAAAATTAAAACTTACTTGTAGATATGTACACAGAGTAAGTACTTTGTAGTTTCTAAAAAAAATATTTTTGTCAGCATAAAGATTTTAGATTACTAATGGTAAAATTATTATTGGTAAAATAAATACTTACGAACAGTTGATCAAGCCTCATTTTCTACGGACTATAGACGCTTCAATGAATTCCTTACCAGTTAGGTACCTAAATCAATGAAGTAGATGAAATAACCCGCCACTCGAAGGGGTTTAGACGGGAGCTCATACATATTTAGTTACAGATTCAATTTACTTCGCTAAGTGGGAATCAAACTGAGTGGATATCATTAAATACTGAATCAAGGTGTTTTCTGATTTATTCAGTGAGAATTAGTTAAAGACATCGAAAATGGTTAGAAGTGTGTTTTGGTGACCGGTTGGCTAAGTTTTCGGGGACAGAGGGAGGAAAAGGCGGAAAGAGGAAGAATATTTAGACAGAACCATAGTTCCAGTTTCCAAAGGAGAAGTACCTAAAGAAAGAGAGAGAGAGATGTAAAAAGAACTATATTTTCTGAAATTTTTCTGAAATTCAATAAACATTTTTTACTGTAAATTATAGAAAAAAGGAAAGAGGAAATTATTATTTTTAACAAAAAATTAAAACCGACTTCCAAGGTAAAAACAATATTAATACTTCAGTCGGAATTTCCAGGAATTGCTATTGTATTCTATTGTTGTCGCGATCACCGGTGCTCGCGCGGGGCCTGAAGGATTAATAGCATCCTTATAATATGAACTAAAAAGTATTAAATAATTTTTCCTATCTAATATGTAGTGCCTTTTCCCGAATTCGGCTAAACCTCCGGCAAGCGGCGGAGTAATCGTTGAACATACAAAAAAAAAAAAAACCACAGCCGAACATATAACCTCCTCGTTTTTTGGAAGTCGGTTAAAAAGTTGTAGGGCAGTATGATTTTCCAAACGAGGCGGTTTTAACGAAACCGTAAACCGTAATCGAAGCCATTATTTTCTGACAACCAAATTTGAACCTGCACTATCAATCATGCTGCGAAGAAGCGCCAATACTGTCAGCGAAAACGCGGGAAATCGGAGTACGCCCGCCATGTTGGATTTTCAAATTTCGAATGCCGTTGACAGGTGACAGCTCGTTATGACATATTGTTATGGTGGATGCACTTTAAAATACGCGCAAAGTGCTTATTTTATTTGGAAATCTGGAAATAAAATTATCAAAAATTTTCATCGATAAATGGATAATATTACAAGTAAATTTATTTTCACAAGCTTGAAGCTTCAGACTTGAAAATTTTAATACTATAATTACTCCTTAAGGTTTTGGCTTCGTCATACTAGAAAATAGCTAATTAGCTAATATATCTAGATATTATAAGATATTATAAGATATTATAAGATAAAACTATGTTTACCAGACTATCATAGTGTGAAGAATTATCTTTAGGCTAAAGGTAAACAAGGAGTTTTGTTCGACGTTTGACAATGTTTCTGTCAATATTCTGATAAGACGTGTTCAATATGTTGGATTATGGTTGGATTATTTACTGTATGTGCCAGTAGTGCCCTCTGATTCGACCTTTGCGTAATATTCCCTATAAACGAACGACAATAGACCAGTCATTATTATCAATTACAGCGTTTAACATTCACATTATCTAGTCTAGCATATTCCAAGTTCCATTCTTATTAAATTCCCAGCGAGTTAGCGGCAGAATATAAGATGAGCTCGACTTCAGATTTCACCTCACGTAATAATTCTGACCAATGTCTTTGATGTTTCTCTTTGACACTATGAGCTTTGTTCACACTGTGCCTTTTTCTGTTCGTCAAGGGCATGCGTTATAGCCCAGTCAATTACAGCGAACGTGAGGCATGCCCTCTGACCGTATAAAAAAATGACAATGTTGGCGTTGCGTTCATTAGCTTTGTCCACACTGTGCCTTTTTGTGTTCGTCTAGGGCATGCGTTATAGCGCAATAAACAGCGAACTCAAAGCATGCCCTCTGACCGTATCCAAAAAAAAAATGACAATGTTGGCGTTGCGTTCGTTGACGCATTCAATTATTGAATGCGCCAAAACGAAAGATAAATGAAAGAAGATAACGAAAATTGAAGACGAAAGCGCAAAGTGTGTATATAGTTATTCTTCAACATCCTGGTTTGAGAGTCATGCTTAGCACAAACCTACGCGTCAGTGACGGAGCGTCGAGTTGTATACAATTATTTTGTATACAAAAAACACATTTGACAACTTGACGCAACTTGACGCTCCGTCACTGACGCGTAGGTTTGTACTAAGCATTATAACACCAATCTTCAAAATGAACATGAGTAAAATCAGTATTTTGGTCCCAAATCAGTTATTATTGTTGAAACTGTGTTTTTTATCGGTTTTAAAAATTTAGAGAAAATTTAAAGGCGATAATTGCGACAGTGTGTCTGTCTGTCTGTTTGCTACCTCTTCACGCCCAAATCACTGAACCGATTTTTCTGAAATTTTGGTAAGTATACTTACTTACATATACTGAGTCCTGGAAAAGCACATGGGGTATTTTTATTCCGAAAAAAATCATAAAGTTAATATACCTAATACCTATATTAACTTTATGGGAAAAATGAGAGATTCTCGCGCAATAAACGAATTTTAACGCGACGGAGTTGCGGGCGTCATCTAGTATAAAATATGTCTACAAACATGCCCTGAAAATTTCTACGGAACTATCTAGCAATTAGCTCTAACTCTCAGAACACCCAAAATTTACTCCTACAGAACCCAAGTTTTAACCCATTTACCCACAAAGCTTTGAGATAAAAACATTAGAGCTTTGAACTCGCGACGCGTGAGGCGTGCGAATTCTGTCTTCGTATGATCCGCAATGCAGCTAGTTCGTGTTAGGACACTGATCCACTAGCGAACGTCAGCACTTCGGTCGTAGATCACTGCAGTATTTATCTACTAAAGAAAAAATACTCAGTTATAAGGGAAATCTACTGAGGAAATATAAATAATAGTAACTGTAGCTTAGAGTACTAATTATCGGGATTATGTTTATTCAAACAAACTGACCTGTACCTGGAATCGTTTTAATTGTGGGTGTTGTTAATTGGCCTAGATGGCTTGTTAAAATGATGAATGGTCAAAAATACCTTAAACTGTCCAGTACTTTTGTTTGATGTGGAAAGAAACCTACATAAATTACTACTTTTTAACAACAAAATAATACTAGCTATTTGACCGAGCGTTGCTCGGTATTCGATAAAACACGAACAAGATGACATTTTCTAAAAATGCTTCCTAGCTAGATCGATTTATCGCCCCCGACTATATACTAAATTTCATGAAAATCGTTGGAGCCGATTCCGAGATTCCCATTATATAATATAATATACAAGAATTGCTCGTTTAAAGATATAAGATAGATTCGGGTTCTTAGTGAGTTGCTGTTTACCTAATTAGTAATGACATATTCAATGCCGAAAATTCCAACTAAATAGGTAGACAACATAAGAAGGTTCTCAGAAAATGCTGGACAAACTTTATTTTTAAGTCAATAAAATCGTAATCATAATCGTAAGAGCTTATTATATCAGGATCATACCACAAGAGTTGAAATATTGATTTATATTCATATTGTTATAGGCTTAAACCTTATTTTATTTAATTAACAAGGTCAATGACTCCAAAACAGGCTTTGTTTTTTTAATAAAAGCTGTAAAACATAATGATAATGCTACAAGTAATTAAAACATCTCAAACAACAATAGGTCCATAAAAATTAAAAGCAACTTTATTAAATATCTCAGAAATTCTCAATTTTAAGGTGGCTGAGATGCTGAGAAGATTTTTTCTTGAAAATATAATGAGGGTTTTTCTTTGTGATTAGGTAGGAATAAAAGTTTTATTAACAAAGAAAAGTAATTTTGTGTTTTCTTTTTGTTTCGGATTCAAGTTTAATAAATTATAAACTAAGCAGAACAGTGGTATTAAATTAAAAACTAATAGTTTGAAATACATTTTTTAAAGAGTAAACTGACACGAACAACTCGATAGTTGAGCAACAACTACAAGCTACAGTGAACCCATAATAATATATACGAGGCAGTGGATACATATTTATTTTTTTATAAAATAGGGGGTAAACGAGGAAACGGGTCACCTGATGGAAAGCAACTACCTTCGCCCATGGACACTCGCAACATCAGAAAAACAGTAGGTGCGTTGCCGGGCTTTTAAGAGGGAGTACGCTCCTTCTTGAAGGTTTGCAAGTCGTATTGGTCCGGAAATACCGCTAGAGACAGTTCGTTCCAGAGTTTTACTGTACGTGGCAGAAAGTTACGCCTGTGGTATGAGATGATATGTGCATACGAGCTGTACGTTAGGGGACAGGGAAATAAATACGTAGTACATATTAATATTTAGGAGGAAGGGGGCTCCATCTTTTCAGTTTTCTAAATCTCACGTGAAAGTTTACGAAATCTGTACCGAAACCTCCGAAAGGCTATACGAAAAAAAAATCTGACGCAATTTGTAGACGCACGTTTTACTCAGTGACTCTACAAAACGCTCTATATAACCTAAAGCAGCTATAATGCTTAGATTAGGACTAATTGGTAGTTATCTTAATTATATTTTCGCGGTGTTCATACAATTGGATCTGTAGTTTGCGGCCTTTACTCAAGTTGCATTCGATTATTATGACAGCGGCGCAAGAAAGGTATTCAGGAGAAGAGCTAGTAGATTTACACGATGGGCACCATAATTGGATCATGTGCTGTCTGAAAAGAAGAAAACAAAAAAAAAAACACGCTAAAAACGTGATCTCTATAATTTTTGCCACCAACTATCACAAAAAGTCAAAACATCAAATAAACAACTCGCGTACACTTCCCCACTGTTGGACCTATAACCTTTTTGTTTACAGGCTTTCCAATAAAAATAGTTCAATTTCAATATATTTTCACGGTTGTGCAATCTGCATGGAGTCCGGCTGTATTTATTACAGGTCCGGACGGCGATTGCCAATTTCCTGAACTAAACTACATTTTCCCACCCTAAACACGAGTAATTCATTTTGGAGGATTTACACCATATTTTATATTTGTATAAGGGTATTAAAGAGATTTTAAATATTCGTTTAAGAGAATATTATTCAAGAAAATCTATATTTCAATAGGGTTTGATTATTATTACAATTAGGGTTTGTTATTGATTGCAATGAACATAAATTAATCAATCCTTCTTTAATTAAATTAAGAAGAATCTTGTTACTTCGCAGTGTCGGCAGATCATGGTAGGCATCATGTAGACTTTCAGAAAATATTTGCAAAAAATTATTCTGAATAAAAAAAATTGAGTTTGAGTTTGAGTTTGAGTTTGATCATATTTTAAGTGTCTGACAAAAATATAATACACTAGATAACGCCCGCAACTCCGTTGCCCCAAAATTCGTTTATCGCGCGGTAACCGTACATTTTTCCAGGATAAAAAGTATCCTATGTCCTTCCTCGGGACTCAAAGTATCTCCATACCGAATTTCAGCAAAATCGGTTCAGCGCTTTGGGCGTGAAGAGGTAACAGACAGACAGGCAGATAGACGCACAGACAGACAGACATACACACTTTCGCATTTATAATATTAGTATGGATGCACGGGTGGGCATGTCAGAAGTCGGTCCTGCGCCTGGCCTCTTGTCTGTTCCAGTAGGAACTACTACGAAACCGTTTTGAGACTCAAATCATATGATTGACATCAATCGGATGAGAATGCTGAGTCCTGCTCTAACAACGTCATTTCACGTTTGTTTGAGTAGGACGCAACATTCTCGTACGATTGTTTGAGTCTCAAAACCGTTTCGTGGTACGGGCCCAGTATCAATACAAAATTTCACCCAAATCAGTTTGGCGGTTAAGAGCCCGTCCTCTCTTTTCTACTGCTCTCTTCACACTCACGCCCGTCTTTCATATGTCAGGTGAAAAAGGACGATCGCCAAGTTAGCGGGCAGATAGAGGTTTTCCGTTTTTAAAGGGTTTTTTTATATTGAAGTGGTAAAAAGTAATTCCAACACTTTATAGACGACTTTCTCAACAGTACATTGTATTTTTTTCATACCGTTAAGACGTCAATACAATCCATAAAAAAATCACAAAACTGTCGCGGGTTTGAGTTGGATTATTTAAAGATACTTAAAAAAAATAAAAAATCTAGCTCCAACACTATATTTTAATTGAAATGATCTTACATGTTGTGCATTAAAATTTATAGAAATACTGTATTTTAACTGTTAAATCACGTCTGTTAAATGAGCGAAATCGGCAAAATTTCGTATACGGGCTCTTAAGCGTTAAGAGGTAAAAGACACATTACAGTATGGATTAATACCATCTGCACTTCAGCAAAACACACCAAATCTCGCGAAGCTATCGAGTACAATTTCCCCACCATTTCCAAAGCTCTACAAATCGGATAAATTTAATTTGAACACCAAATATTTAAGTGTTAATTGCTGTTAAGCTCAGCCGCGTGAAAGCTCGGCAAAGCTCAGGTGCAAGCTCAAAGGCAATTTGAGTAATCAGCCTCTATTGCAATCAGTGAAAAACGTATTTGTAGCTACGGCGTTATAGAGCAGATGGTGTGTCCTGAATTTTGTTTTTTTATTTTTCTCAATTTAATTTCTCAAAAAACATACATTTAATCCTTCGTTCGCGGATTCTTGGAAATGCTGAATATTAATTGTTATTAATAATATAAAAAAATTGCCTTTACTATCCAGAGAAAAAAAAAACTATAACGACTAATATGTTGAAATTATTATTTTTAACAAAAAAATGAAAACCGACTTCCAAGGTAAAAACAATCGTAATATGAACTAAAAAGTATTAAATACTTAACTCGGTACCAGCTAATTTAATCGTAAGTTCAGTAATGTCAGAATATCTGAAACTTTTGGGACTGGTACCGACTTCAAAATAATAAAGACTGTAGTAGGTAGGTATGTACAGAAATAGTTGAGATTTAGACAAATTCTGAAAAAGGCACTATTAAAGAGTAAGAGTTATTTAATACTTTTTAGTTCATATTACGACTCTTTTTACCTTGGAAGTCGGTTTTCATTTTTTTGTTAAAAATAATTGTAACTAGTTTTACAATTTTTATCAGTAGTAAGTATTAGTTTTTATTATTCGTAGAGTAGTATAAAGGAAAATATGTATATTACATACAACTTAGAAAAAGGCGTAGTTTTTGCAGTAAAATGAAAATGATTGGACTAACGAGTTTACAAAAAAGTTACAACACTGATGGGCGAGAGAAGTGCTGTTGTCGTTTATTCCGACTAACTACGTTTTGATACGTCGAACTGAAACTTTGCTCCGAAATTAAAGTTACGTAACCCATTTTTTTAGTTTTGACTTTTGTAATTTAAAACATCGATATGTGAAATGATTTAAGGAATGTTTTAAAGATGTTTTAAGGAATTTTTATATTAGTCATTAAAAAGACAATATAATATGTAATTGGTTTAATGAATAAAGTTCTTTGAGTTTCTGTCGCAGTTGTATACATATTGCATTATTCTCAATTGAGATCTTCTATCCTGTGTTAAATAATAGTCAGTATTTAATTGAATGTACAATATACATAATAATAAAATATAATTTATTTTACAATGTGTGTTCCAAATTTTAACTGAGTTCACAAAAGTGACACTATCGGTCATAATATTATGTTATACATGAATTAATTTAATTATTAATCTATTTACTACGCTATCGAACTGGATATTAGTCTATAAGGATAGTTGTAAGAATGTATAATAAATAAATAAATAAAATAAATAAATAAAATAAACTTTGTTTACTTTATATTTCTCAGTGCAGCGCCCGTAGCTGTAGGTTTAAACCTCCATTATTCTCAGTTGAGATCTTCTGTCCTGTGTTAAATAATTTAGTCAGTATTTAACTAAATGTACAATGTACTTAGTATTATATGTTCTACAATGAATCATGATAGTAATTTAATATTTGTCCACACTAACATACCAGGCTTACGGCTTATAAAATGAAAATTAAATTAAATAATAATTGAAATTCAAATATTCGAATGGAAAAAAGGCGCGGACGATTCGAGTGTGGTATTAACGTAAGCGATTCAGGCGCCCCTATAAAAAGGTTCGATTTGAATCACCCTGTAGAAAACCCTCCCCCTCCCCGTCCACCACGGGGGCGGGGATTAGTGTTGCGCGCGCACACAAAATCAATACTCGACGTTACGCACAAATACGAAGGCTGTAGAGATGTCACGGTCAAGTTATCGATATTTTCGATAATTGATACGAAGATTTTGTCAACATAACCGATTAATATTTATTAGCCTTTATGTGAAATTAGCCATTTTTTTAAAATAAATGTAATATGATTGTCTTTAATACACCATAAACGTTTTATTAATTGTTTAAATTGCATAAAAACATCGAGTAAAGTAAGAAAATTTTATTCAGTTTGTATTAACTTATGAATAGCAAGATTTAATTAAAGATAGTGATATTTTCTAACATTCAAGGTGTAAGTTACAAACTATCGTAACCAAACACCACATCCTTGGTAACAATGTTGAAGGTAAGTTTCACAAAGGAATATTTTATGGTTGTAACAAAACCCTTGTTCACTACTCAGAATACTTTGTTACCTTGAAGAATGCCGATACATCTCATTTAAAATATCCTAGTTACTTCACGTTAAAGCTTTTGTAGCGTAGTTTTAGTAAGTGACTGCTTTATACCGTAAAAATGTACTATGCTTTAATTTATTCTGAAAGTATCACTTTACAACAAGTTTTTTAAGATTATTATTTATCTTTCAATTTTACTGATAAAATTTTACAAATAAGTAAATATTTTTTTCACAAATTAAAAAGGCTGTCGTATCGTTACTAAAACTATTATATCATTCACTAAATAACCTTCGGTTGAAATACGGGATTTAAATAATGGAGTTTACAAAGTAACTTGTGCATGACAATGGAAACGTACAGATTACCGAATGAACTATGGCTTCATTCGTTTGTTTTCAGTGATGTATCATCAGCAATAACCTACTAATAAACTGATGACTGATTTTTCGTTTAGAGGGAAGATCTAGTTTATTAGTAAGATATAATTTACCCTTAACCTTATATTATAGCAGGGATAACTGATAAACTTTAACTCATCAAGCCCCATAAGCTCACCAGTGAGCGAGACACAATAGAATAATAATAGATTTCCAAGAATCCATGATTGAAGGATTAAATATATAAAAAGCAAGAGAAGTCGATAGGACCCAACCTCATCGGTTGGTATTATTGCCTGAGCCCCCATTTTTTAGCGAGACCTCTCATTTTTAGCCTTTATATGATGTTGGTTTTCTATTTAATTATATAATAAAAATCGATATATAAAAATAAAATTTAAAAGCAATTTTTACCGAGCTCCACTCCTCGTTCACATTAACAATTTTTCTATTACAAGCTAGAAGGGTATGTAGAATCACTACAGCTTTCCGTATATTAATTAGCAGAACACTATAACTTTAAAACTTAATTATAGCTCCATTGGCCCGATAAGTGTTCGGCGCCGACTAATGGCATTGTTAATGGCGGTTCACGGGTTCAACGAAATTATCGACATATTATATCGATATTGTCACAACACTGTTTTGTTTATTTTTGAGTGCAATCACTTACTTTAATTTGCACATTTGCTGGTGAAAGTTTCGAATTAATTTTGCTTAAATGTAACATAGGTATAAAGGTAAAAATAATATTAACAAATTGTAGTAATGGCACAGAATATATATTAGTTGTACCAAGTAATGGTTTGATTGTTTGCATCGAATAGACTCTATAATTACTGGACTGCGATTGATAAAATTTTGTAAAGCTGACCACGGTTATCGTGAAAAAATGTGTGCAGTACGAGTGCTCTATATTTTGCAAGATCGTTTACATCTTTTTAAAAACCTTTGCCATTTTTAAGTAACAAGTAGGTACTCTATCTGTAAGATCATCTAGGTAAATTGCAAATACTAATTTGTCTAAATAAAGCAGTAATCGATAATGCAACCATTAAAATACTATGGTGATAGGCAGATTTTAAGAATATTCTCGAAGATTCGAACATTAAAAGATATTAAAATTCAGGGGTGTCCTTATTCCGAGCGATCCTATAAAATCTAATTAATTTAGCGGCTCAAGTGTACGTGAATATAATAATAATACCCCCGTTAGCCGCTCAGTAGGGCTGCCAACTGCGAGTTATGAGGAATTCTTAAAAATTACAGTATTTTTGCGTTAATATAAAATCTACTGCATTACTTACTAGCCAGTGAGTAATGTAGTAGATTTTTTACTAAAAATATATTTCTGCAACGAAAAACTGTACAAGATTTGGTTGTCTTTGTGTGAAATACTTATTCGAATGTCACAGAAATTATGTTGAGTACCATACGCAGCGCAGATCCAGCGCATGAGAGCAAAATGAATAAAATCATTCGAATTTTATGGGCCCCAAAGTGAGAATAACATGGGCCCATAATATTATTTTTAATAGAATTCAAGGCTCCATAATTTAATTGGCGTTTATTTAAAATGACAACCCTAAGTATATGGGGCAAAGCTCACGATCTTCCATAATGCTAAGCCGAGTCGGTCATCTTCGTTATGTTTCATTTAATTAACCCACAATTTTCACGCTGGAAATGAAAATCTCACCAACGAAGTGGGGATAATTTTAAAATAATATTTATATTACGAAGAATTTTTCTGTGCTTAATATTTAAATTAACAAAAATTGTTAAAAATCTTTCAGTTGATAGCCAACTGTAGCCATTTATACTGAGCATCTGTTAAGCATTTCACTTACTTTTACCCTATCTTTTATACTTATCTTTTAATATTGTAAATGTAAAGAAGTTCCATTTTAATATAAAAATAAATTGTTGTAATGTTATTGATGTCATTAAAAATACAAATCTTTAGCCCCATAATATTGTAAAATATGTAAAAGAAGCCCAATTTTTTAATATTAAAAATTAATTGTTGTAATGTTATTGATGTCGTTAAAATGCAAAACTTTAGCCCCAAGTGTAGTCTCAACAAACTTAAAACATCACTTAATTAGAGACATAAAATTGAAACTGTATAGGTATGGGCCGTGTATAAAATCTGTACAAACTGTGTATACAAAATTTTTGAGTTGTAAATATTATATTAGGAAAGTTGTTATTAGTTTAAAGTTGTGAAGTTTCGATGTTGCGAAGTTTGTTTTATATACCTTATACATTTTAATTGCTCTTATAACCAACAGTGAACGGATAAAATTAAAGATTTTGAGTAGGCGTTTGTTTGTCTTCGTCTGCGATAAATCCACGTACCGCTATGGCCCATGATGAATGTCCATGATTGCGAAATTATAACATGCGTATTCTTCGTCGAATATTTATGATAATTTTATAATAATTCATTTTTATACTTGAAAATAAGCCCCGAATTGTTTCATTTTCTAAAATTATATACTTACTACATTATATTTACAAGAATTCGATCTGAGCAAATCCCGATATCGTAAAATTTTCTCGATAAAAAAAAACACAAAGATGCATCTAATTTTCACGAATTTTTCATTTATTGCCCTAATCGCGCATTGAACTAAGTTAATATCTTAACACGTTGTATAAAATTCTATCATTGAGAAACCGACCTAGCGGATTTTTAATATGTTGTATATTTATCGAGTTATTGAGAAAAAACTAATTTGGCGATGAATTCGGAATAAATATCTGGTTATCTGATTTAGTAACTTAAATATGGCATTAGTAGACTTACCATATTTTGTTAAGTCTATATATTTCGAAGCAGCTCTTATACAATTTTCAGTCTATTTTTCCTCATTTATATAGCCTAAAGTCTATGCAGTCTTCTGTAGTGACGTAATAGTGATCTACGCGATATAGGGCAATATATCTGGTGCATGAAACGCCCATTATTCTCCTACTTTCATTACTCTGCCTCAGTTTCTAATGGTAATACATTTGTTTTACTTCCTAGATAATATTACGACTACATTTTTGTAAAAACTGTATGTAGCTTTACAGAAACTGAAGCTGTGATAAAAATTACAAATACTTAGCTTTAAATTGAAGCATAATCTGATATTTTCTTCAGTTTATATCCGCAACGAACTTTTACTAGTCTTGTAAAATATGAAACAAATCTTTATTAGATTATTTATACTACAATCTACATCCTGAAAATATTCTCCTAAAACATAAATTATGTAGGAAGTAACGAGTTTTTCGGACCCAAATGATTATTGGCCATTCTTTACCCAAAGACAGGTCAATAGTAGCAACTATTTGTATAAATAACCCAAACAAAGAACATGAGAAGGGTAAAATGTCGGATAAAATAACTTACGGGTACCCGGGTCCCTTAGAATAGGGTTGCCAACCTCAAAAAAAGTTTAAAGGGTTTAAAGTCACAAAAACAGAACGATTTCGGCAAAAAACTTGCAATATCTAGTGAAGGATGGCACGAAAATTTGAGTAACTAAAATATAAATATCTTATAACCAATAAAAATACTTAAAACTAGTTTACAAAATACTTAAAATATTCTTACAAAACAAACACTTTTCATTTTTAAACTATGGTAATTTGAAATTTTGTTTTACTACAGTAAACCCAGGAAGCTGCTTTAAAAATGATCCAAGACATCCCATGACACTACGATGTGTAGTAGTTACTACTACACATCGTAGTATGTAGTAGGATTTGTCCTGGGAAGGGACGGTTGGCAACCCTACCTGAAGGATTTAGGGATGAGCACAAGCTAAACGCCGTTTAGAACAATACCCAACTATTGTATTCTTATTTATTTATAGTATATTATCTTATCCTTATGTAACTTGGTAACCTTTAAGGGATTTTCTGAGTATTTTCGAATTTGGAAATTCAGTTTTCCGGCAAAGTGGTTGCTACTCTTAAAAACTTTTTTCTTGTTGCAAGAATGAACAAAGACAGAAAAAACAATTTAGAAACCTACTAAACTTACCACAAACTTGCTTTTTATCCCTTCTCTATATATCTAGTATCTTTTTTAACGTAACTTATCTGAGTAACACATTCTACCTCATAGTTCCATAATTCCTTATGGCATTAATCAATGTGTAATAAAGACTGAGCAGCTCTCATTAAGAAACACGTACCTAGTTCTCAGCGGATTCAAACTCAAGAATTTGGCTTTAAAAAGAAAAAAAGGCTCATTGATTTCGTTTTTATTTCGGCCATACATACATCTATAAAAAAATTCAAGATTATAAAATAGATTTAAGCCAGCCTAATCATACCTATCTAGTATCTATAATATTATATACTAGCTGTGCCCCGCGGTGTTACCCGCGGTTTAACTGATATAATATAATAAAAGACTACGAATAGTACCTACATGTAAATACGGTTCTATAATGGTTTATGGTAGTGATCATGATGATGATAAATCTAATTTGCATAGTAGCATATGCTTTCCGTTCTCAAAACAACATCGAAACCCCCAAACTTGTATCTATATAGAGTCAGGAGTTCTCTCAGCACCTTTCAAACCATGGTATACCTTGGTGCAGTACAAGCAAGATTACTTGTTGGTAGCATATTATGTTTAGAATACTGCTCACGGAACCGAAGTCACCACAAATGTTTCCATACAAATTTTGAGGAGTTCCCTCGATTACTTATGGATCCCTTCATCACTTTTATGAATATGGTACCAAATTGGGATGATAACCTAGGTATACACCAAAAGAAAAATTTTGACAATCGGTTTACAAACAGCGGAGTAAAACGAACATAACACCTCCTCCATTTTGAAAGTCGGTTAAAATTGTAGCCTATGTGTCTAAACACACTAGGCTGAATTACGCCGGCGTAATTTCCGCCGCAAATGTCAAACGTATGCAAAACGCGACGTAATAGTGTATCACCTCTAGTATTCGGCCCGTATTTTGTATGCAATTTAAACGCGGCGGAATTTACGCCAGCGTAATTCAGCCTAGTGTGTTTAGACACCAAGTGTTATTCTGATGTAAAAGCTATATTATTGTAAAGTTTCATTAAAATCTGTTCAGTAGTTTTTGCGTGAAAGTGTAACTAACATCCATACATCCATACATACATCCAAACTTTCGCCTTTATAATATTACTAGTACTAATAGGATAACCCACTAATGATTATTTTCAATAGGTTTAAGCGAGTTTAAGCTCCATCTAGATTCTAGATACATAATACATTATTATATTATACAATCGAACAATGCAAACTTTTGTCTTTACCAACACAGAGTACATATTATTATACTCCATAGATTCCATTCCCAACAGCATAGTCGTCTTCATCTCGATACTAAAACATTCATTGCACAACTTGTTTGCTTCGAGAATACTGTACTCAAACATTGCAAACACCATCCGATTGCCGTAGCTAACAGAATTATTGAAACTATGGAAATGTTTGCTGAATCGCTCAATAATAGTCAGACAGTCGGACTGTTTGGCGTAGTATATTCAATAGAGGATTAATAGGCTAGGGTTTCTGTCTTTACATTGCTTTAAGTACCAAAAGAGTATTACAATTCACTTTTATACTTCGAGTTCCAAATTTTTTTCAGTTAATTCAAAATTAAACACAAAAACAGTAAAGGACTTGCTGCTGAAAGTACAAATGATCACTATGCAAAACACAAATAACTTAAGCTCTATTTTACGTAATATTCTGTGAATCGTGCCTTAGACCATACGTCCTTTAAGTTCTAACACCGCGTAAACTTACAAAATAACAACTTTTCAGGAAAAAGAAAACAATTGCATAATGTTTTGGAGTTTTCGTTAAGCGCTACGTGCACCTGATTAGCTTTGTCCACACTGTGCCTTTTCTGTTCGTCAACAGCGAACGTGAGGCATGCCCGCGAGTCATATAAATAATATAAATAATCATATATAAAGTTAATACCTATCGGAATAGAGCAACAATCTCGAGCTGTCAAACGAAACCAAAATTGGTTTTCACCTGTGTGAAAAATATGTGTACGTATACACTTACACAAGCATGATTGAACATGAATTCTATGAGATTAAATTGTCAACTTGCGGCACGTGCCGACTGGACGTGCTCAGCCTTTGTTTCTCTATTCCGCTAGGTATATTAACTTTATGGTCGCGACGCATGCACTCTGACCGTATCCAAAACTTCAAAAATGACAATGTTGGCGTTGAGTTCGTTGACGCATTCAATTATTGAATGCGCCAAAACGAAAGTTGAATGAAAGAGGATGACGAAAATTGAAGACGAAAGCGCGCATAGTGTGGACACAGCTATTGTCTGATACGATGTGTCTTCCGATTTTCTAGCGAATGGCATCAAAATCTCAAAATTGCCAAAAAGTTACTTACGCGGTGTTAGAACGTTAAGTTTCGTAAGGACCTTTTTCCAAGTGAAAAATATTGTTCGACGACATATCGACGTAACGGACAAAGGGCGATAATATGTAAATAGGCGGTTTCCCCCTGAATTTCAGATTAATGGCCGTCCCGTCAACTCACTGCTACATTTGTCATGTTTGAGAAAATTCGAGGCCTTCTCGAGTCAAATGGATTTTATTTTTAGCATTCATCATTAGCGTCGTTATGATGGAAGCAATCTGTTATATGTTTACTGATATTGTAAATGTGAATGTGTATCTGTTTGTTTCTTACCTCTCCGCCCTTAAATGGCTGTCCCGATTTAGATGAAATTTGGTCTAGACATTCTTTAAGTCCCGGGAAGGGACACATAATACTTTTTGTTCCCAAAAAAAATTGCGATTCCCGCGCGATAAAGGAATTTTGGCGCAAAGGAGTTGAGGGCGTCAACGTGTTATCATATTATTATAATCAATAATGTAAAGAATCTAACCTTAATAACTGTCAATTTTCAAAGGTAGTGTTAATAATTGTAATAGATATAAGCCTTTGTTAAACTGAGCATTAAATACTACAAATAATGTAATGTACAGCTTGGCCATTAATAACAAAATATTGGTGACAGGCTTAAAAATTCTACACGTGTAGGGACGAGTTAGACAAATCCCTAAAGGGTAAAGACCCTTCAGCCGTAGAGACCACTGAACTTGACTTTGAGGTTACCTTTTTTAAGGATAATGCACGAAAGAAGAATAAAAACATGAAAAACCTTAAGAGTGTATCAGATATTTTGCCTTTTTTACTAAGGGTCACCGCAGATATACAATTTCAAGTTGGCCGACTATCGAATTTAAACTAAACTACTTACATAATATCGCAATTTAATTGGACAACTTTTAAATTGTAGGTTGTAGGAAAGGAATCGAACTTAGTTGCAAAAATGTGCGAGCTCTATACTGTACGACTTAGTTGACCAACTTACGTATACTGTGCGACTTAGTTGACCAACTTAAAATTGTAAGTCTGCGGTCGCTTTAAAGTTGTCGCAGTTGTGATGTCCGAAATTTCTGTATAAGTACATTTTAAAGGTTGCACAAAATTTATAGTCGTTATTTTAAACCGTAAAATACAATCCTAACTGGTCAAAACATCTTTTAACGCACACTCCATACTCCTTGCATACTCTGAAACTACTAAAGGTGAAAAAGAAAATGATAAAATATTGCAGAAAAAGACGGCTATTAAATCAATCAAAATTAAAATATAAGTAGAAAGCTGTGGTAGAAAGAGACGGGAAGTAAGTTTACTCGTTACCCCGATAACTACTTTGTCATAACTACGTGTAGTTTTGTACATGAACCAATTGAGACAGCGCCCAAGTTTCACAATAAATTTACTTTTAAACTTTACATATTCCAACTCCTAAGAATTGTTTGAGAATCTTTCGAGTTTAAATTAGTTTGAGATAGTAAACTTTACTCATCTTCGGGGTAAACAATTTATTTCAGTTAGAACATGTTTTGAAGCTGTCATCTTCTTTGAGCTCTAATTTTGGCCCCTTGTGTTGGTCCCATGAGGGCCTATCAAATAGTGTCGTTGGGTCCGATTTTGACGCTGGGGCAATTCAAGGCTGTAACGATTTATGTAACTAGACGGAAATTCGTTAATAGCTCGGGAATCGTACATTTTTCCGGGATGAAAAGTTTCCACGTCCTTGACCGGGACTCAAAATATATCTATAAGAAACTACGTCAAAACAGGTTCAGCAATTTAAGCGTGAAGATGCAACAGACAGATACACTGTCGCATTTATAATATCAGCTAGTGGATATAGTTAGTTGGGACTGGAAATTTTATACTCCACGCCTTTGATTAGTATTTCATCTCACTTCCTCGAAATAGATTCCAAACTATATTTTGTCAAGAGACGCCGACCCCAAATCTACATACATTTGCATTGGCAAGCTCTTCCCTGTCCTTTACACTAATATTTAATTTAATCTACAACACAGTCCACAGTCCACTCCAGTTAAAATATGTTAAATTACCCCATCTATTTCTACATTTTGGACATTGGAAAATTTACTTAAAGCCTAGGGAACAGATAAATTATGTATTAACTATATCCTAGTATAATATGTTCCAGTCTGTCTCGTAATAACATTGAAATAACGGGTTAGATATCATGTTCTCCCTCTTTTTCTTCGCATATATAAAATTTCATATATTTAGCGTATGTGTTTATGTCTTTCGTCATGTACACTGTACAAGACTGTGTGACAAAACCGCTTAAGCTATCCTCTGTGGCTGGAGATTTAACTTTTAGCTAAGCAAAGCTTCTAACTCTATACAATCTGTCACTTCGGTCCCGGGTCAAGCCAACATTTACTTGATGTTTAGCTAGTGTCCACGAGAGTGATTGGTTTGACTTGCTAATGCTAGAAGTTTACCTTTCAATGCTAAAACTAGTATTCAAAGCAAAACTTCACAGTTGCAATGTCTAAACACGTCGGCTTGAACTTCGGCAGCTAAAATTAATATTGTTTTTTCTTTTATTAATGAAAGAGGAGGCCTGGTATATTGACCAATGATCCAGACTACGTTTGCCTTACTTAGTCATTCGATAACATTTATATTGGCTGCACTAAAGCAAAAGGCCGCGGGCGAAATTGACCGATTCCCACTCATGAAATCGAAATGGATTGGAAATGGGTCAAAATGTAAGCAATCAAGCGCTTTTCCAATATTCTAGTTATATTCTGTGTCAGCAGAAATGGAATATTTATTTTCTTCGCACTTTTAATTCCGAAACAATTTAAATTAACTTTATTTGATGTTGACTATAAAATAATATGGTCTAAACTCTAAACCATACCACCATATACATGTTTTTAATGATATAAAGTTTTGTAGCGTAGTCCTCTGGTTTGAATCATATATACTTGTTACTATACTTAGGTACTATTACTGTCTACTAGCTGCATGTTATAATAAAAACAAAATCAAAGCTTAAAGAACCAATGCGTTAAAAATTGTGAATATTTTAAACACGACACCCATATGGCGCTTAACTTTCAGTACTAGGTTCTGCACTTAGCTCACCCTCTATTTCGTATCAACTATATAATAATATATATCTGCTGATGCTTTAAAACTGAACATTTCTTTGTTCACAATAATATAAAATCTGCTAATGTCTTCAAACTGAACATAATATTATCTTTGCTACTGTTATTATTATGTTTACGTTTATCTTATTGCTTCAAATCTTTTATGTGAAATTATTTTTATGGTCTATATTTTTTTAATGTAAAATTAATCTATAAGAATATACATTGATTAGTTGAGCCTTTGTTACTATTTTAATTTAATTGATAGTTTCTGACTAGAATGAAACTAGAATATTAGCTAAAATGTTTTGACTGTTATCATTATACTTAAAATTTCATTGTGTTTTAAACAAACATTTCTTTGGTCTATATTTTCTTCGTTTCATTTCACAATTAAATTAATGTCTTGGCTAATTATTACCATTTCATTATTTCTCATTTCCAGGAAAACTTTTAATGTTAAGATATCCGATAATGTATTTCAATTTGATGCAATCCCATTAGAAACTTGCAAATCTGAAGCATCTAAGTTAGATATTTGTCAGGAAGGCGCTGCTGGAATATTTGTCTTGGTCAAACTCGCTAACGAGACAACTTGCACGTACCAGAACTTATGTTCGCTATTCAATAACCAAATGGTTTGCTGCTTCGGCTACAATTTCATCCCTTTGTGCCCAGTTATTTGTTAGGAATGTGAGCTTCAGTTTACTGCAATGCATACTTCCATAAGAGTATAATTTAAAAGATAAACACATACTTAACATAATTATTCAATAAATATTAGTGTGGGTTTGTTTTCTATCAGTAACGTTTTTGCTTACCCGAATGAATGAATAAATTTCTTTTCTTACCAAATAGTATACTTTTAAGTTAAAATAATAATTAATTTTAGTATACAATTAATAATTAATAATTATATTTAATATTATTTTAAATACAGTTTGTATAAAAACAATAAAACGTAATACAGATAGTTAGGGTAAATCTAAACAGATAATTGAAAATACGCAATTATCGAGTTGATATCATCCCGAGGGACAAACTCAAAACTTTATTAATAACATCCATTAAATCTCAAAATTTAATTGCGAAGTAATCAAATATTCCCGGACCAATAGCAGCGCTTGGGATTCCGGTAACAAAGTTACGTTGGTAATTTACGGAGATGTGAAATTTTTGTATTGATTTACTTTTGCTTCTAAAATTATTGGCATTCTTTTATTCACTTAAAGGTAAATCTTGTGTTCATCATATATTTGTGGCAAAGATAAAAGAAAGCTGAAGCAAATGATTTGGGCCAGGTTTTAAATTTGCTGTAATGTCTTAATTCTCCAGTAACCTTACTATAAAAAATTACAGTTATTATAAATATATACCTATAGTTACTTTTATATCTAGCAGTGTATAAAGAAAGAATATCAGTACAATTGCAACGTACTTGTACCGTACTAATTATATAATTTAAAAATCTTAAGTATCAAAGGTAAAAATATTAATTAAGGTTGTGCTGCAAAGGCAAACTATTTTAATTAGTGAAACGAAAATGTTAAGACCAAGTTCCTTAGCGGAAAGTCAATTAAAGCTGAGGATAACTCGCTAAGAACCAGAGACATCTTGAGTCCAGTCTTATTCAGTTTAAAGTTAATGATATAACTTTGTTTCTGAAATAATTCATATTTTAGAGACATTTAAGGAAACTAGGTAAATTGCAAATTATTCTCTCACAAATAAATAATAACATAATATTATAGAATGGGAATAAAAAAGAAGGAAATATTGTAAGACTCAGCGTAGTGTAACAAGTACACTTAAAAGCAAAACTGAAAAATTGCACCTTGAACATAGAAATCCACATAAGCGCCCTCAGTCAGAATCCAGGGCAAAAGATTAGGTCGTTAAAACATGCACGTTCTATTTATACGAAAAATCATTAACCACGGCACGTTTCCGCAAAACAATGTTGAGACTTTAAAGCAAAGCAAACGAAAACTGCAAGAAACTTTCATAATTTTAAACCAACAGTCTCTTTTAATTAAAAATGTACGCCAACGTATAAAGTGTCGCTTGCTATAAGTTCTCAAAGCTTCTTCAGTGGTTCAGTGATAGTTTGTGGATTAAAACAAGTTCACAATATTCAGTAGAACGTAAATTCTACCAGTTAGCAGTTTACATAATATAATAATATGATGAAATGGATAAGAATTTTGTTCGATTGATAAAGCAAATTGTTAAAGTTAAAATAATGGAATTTAATGTAAAATATTATGTTTGTGTCTCTAACGCAATTTGTAATGTAAATTAATAAGTGGTTAGTAAGTTTTTGCGTGATTCACATCCAATAGAAAAATCCGTTTCCACAAATGTCTAAAATATGTTTACCACTTTCTCACAAAAGGCGTACACAAAAATTGGTAACTTTATTAATACAGAAATAGAAATAAAGGTAATTCCGGACCCCTGTCACATCCATACCCAATTTGTCAGCGTATATTTAAAAACGCCTCCCTGCGGCACGCATATCTCTGTTGAATTGGGATAAATAATGAACGCGATATTGTTACAGAGTTAAATTTACTGTTCAACTTTTGATATAGGCCGTCGCGGTTTATCTTTTCGCTTTAAATAACTTGAAATGATAATTCGCTGCGAGTAGTTCTGAATGAGGCTTTTGATGACGTTGTTCACGCTTTGCAGATTAAATAGTGAAAAGTTGTGTATCATGTAGAAACTTATATACTTTTTGTTAAATACTAAATTTAAAATAGTATTTAGGTGAAATTAACAATAATAACCGTGAATTATAATGAAAACTGTACAATGATATGATTAATGAGCTGCTGGTTTACAATTTTGGGTCAATATTTTTAAACATTTAACAACAGGCACTCACAAATTTAAATTAAAATATTTTTTAAATGTATCAAACGCCAGACTTCAATGAAGGCTACTTGCTAATCGTAATATATACACGAAGTTGTTGGCAACTAAAAAACAAGTCCTAAATACACATGTGTGTTTATTCGGAGAGCTACCCGAGCCGTTTGCTCCTGATGTTCGCCGTGTTTGTATAACAACTCCATTTCACCTTCAAAGAGTTGAAAAGTTTCAAAATATAGGTGTTAAAGATATTTGAAATTAATTTTGTAGAGTTTTTAAATGTTTTGTAGAGTTTTTAAATGAATATTTTTATCATAATGGATAATATCAAAACAAACATTTCAAATCAAACGACAAGAACAGAAGTAAGAAACATTATGACTTGGGTAATGTGGTTAGCGAGTTGGAATTTAATAATCGAAATAATTAATATAACACAATTCACTAAAGCATTTAATCAAATTGAACGCAAAGAACGAAATCAATGAATAGTTGAAATAATATTGAAAGTTCTCTGTAAGTCAGACAAACAGCGTCTGTTGGGAATGTCTAGACAGGAGTAGAAACGTTCTCTAATTAGGAACAAATTCTAGGACTTTGACCTGACTAAGTGAAAATTCGTTTAAGTGGCAGAGGATTTTTAAATATATCATATTAGTTAGCTATCAATTGTTAAAATTGTTTCTTTTGGTTCCATCTCTTTGTTTTAATTTTTATACTGCTTCCAATAGGTTGAAAGGTTTACACTCATTGTAATTTTTCCTCGTGTCTGAAACCTTGTTTTTTTAACAAAGGTATGTAAGCTTATCTAATAATGTAATGCTGGAGGTATAGGGACCGTAATAACCTTTTACGTCATTATCGAGTAGCAATGACCCGTGCCTTATAAATGTCAATATGTCTACTCGAAAAGCCTCCGCTTGACCTTTGAAAAGGTACGGTTGGAAAGTTTCAGACTATTACCTGCATCAACTTTTATGTCTATCTTCATTATCGTTATTGTCAACGTCATTGATTTTTGTGATGATTTTCATCGCGATAAGTTTCATTGTAAGTGTCCGTTATTTGATGAGTATTTCTATATTGTGTCATCTAAAGTTTGGTATAATGTACTAATGTAGGTATAATGTACGTAACGTGACCATTTTTAATTTGCATTCAAATCGAATATCGTCTAAATTTCAGCATTTTCATTAGCAACCTGTAACAACCGCGTCCATAAGGTGACGTTATACATGAACCTAGATGTAGAGAAAAAACTAGCAAGAAACAAAAATAATTAGTCCTAAATACACCTGCAGCGGATGTTATAGCTGACAAGTTTATGTGAAGTACACCAGCGGATGTTATAGCTGACGAGTTTATGTATGCCGGTTTCTATAAAACTAACAAAGCAACTTATTTCAGGCAACCAGCGGCGCGGAGCCGCAGGTAGCGGTGCTGTGCGAGGCGGGCGCGACGTACCATCCCCAGTACATGTCCGCCGCCGGCAGGTGGACACCCGACCTCACCACCAAACCCCACAACTGCCTCAAGGACAAGATGGAGATACTCGATTACTGCAAAAAGGTAACATGAGAAAGAAATAGCAAAATGAATATTTAGAAACCTCTCGCTAGGAAGTTTTGTTGCAGGTGATGATTATTCTTGAAAAGTTATTCAATTTCGAAAACAAGGTGATACTGTGATACACTTCAAGCACATGAATCTGTTTGAATTAATATGCATCATATTTAACGACCAGACTCATTAAAAAATTTAGAATATGTTATTTTTTTATAGAATTATAAGACTTAGCAAGTCTAATAATTCTAAACACAGAACTATTAGGATCAAGAAGTGTAAAACATTAGATTGAATCCAAGCACCTAAATCACGATCTGAAAACCAGCGAAGATTCGTAAATGGAAAAACAATTTATGCCACAATATTTATTTTATCCCGCTGCGCGGGCTAAGAGCCTAAATTCTTACAATAATTAAATCCGGGTTTTGGGCAAACTTATTTTAAAACGATTTCTATTATCTCCACTACAAAAGCCTTGTGGTACTCCGAATATATTTTAGCCGAAATTACCGGGAGACCACTAATTTATTAATTGAGCGTAAAGCAATTAGTTTAACTTGCGGCTACAACGTTTGTTCATATAATATTAATTATAATTAATAATATTATCGGCCATTGTTTTAGTGATACATTGACTGTGTTATTAATCCTGGATTTATAATAAGGGGCAGCGAAACAAATCATTACCAGCTAACCAATTAACGCTTCATATAATTTTCCATTTGGAATATTATAAATGATCAAATGAACTTACCAAGTGAAGTTCTATCATTATTATATGAGTCGCATCATTCGAAGATATATAATTATTAACCAGTAGTACCTCTGTATCTGCTAGGCAATCGCGTTTTTTCAAAGACGTATGTGGGTGGTTGAAAAATTACTCGCACACTCGACTCGGTCACTGGACGTTCCGGCATCTCTCATTATGTTTAGAGAGAAGTAATGCAAAAAATCTTTCTTTCTTTCTTTGGGTACTGCAGCAAACATAGTTTCGTGCAGACTGGGTGGGAGGGAGATTATATCTTCGAATGAAGCGACTCATATAATAATAATCGAACTTCACTTGGTAAGTTCATTTGATCATTTATTATATTTCTTCGCTTCATTCTTCGATATATAATTATTAACCAGTAGATTTTCAGAGTAACGAAAGAAAGATTTTTTTTACGAAATACCATATTCATTATGAATAGTAATCATTATTATATTGGAGAAAGAATTTAACAATAAATAATAATAATAGTCAGAAACGAAACGTAAGAGACCTCTATGGTTTGTGATTTAAATGATAACATACTGGAATCATGGTGATTATACATAATATTATAACTGATTCAGCGAAACTTTGTTCGTCGATAAAATATGGCTAAGGAAAATATCGAAAGTATTGAAGTCGCTAGTCGTGCCTTTCGACTGTCGTCTTACTATTCGTCATTAATCGTGTCCAGTTTCAGTCCCCGTGTCTACGCTCGTATCGACGCTCGTGTCGACGCTGCGCCGATCTCGCACAGCACCTGCTTTATCCTATTTAATATAATCTTGAATAACTATCGCACGGCGTAATAACTTAAATATAACTTGAAACTACTTTTTTAATAAAAAGGAATTACATAAATTAATAACATCACCTATCCAATCACGCCCGGGAATTGATGTCTTCGTAATATAAATTTCGATACCGCTATTTAAAACCGTAATTTTTTATTTTGCCGAGTTTTATTAGGCAGAAAGTTTTAAAGAAAAACAAATAATTTATAAGTGGATCCCGGGCACTATACTACTCAGGTATGTATTTATTATACAGGTATTTTTATCGGAAAGCTTCTTTCGAAAGAAGCTTCAGTCTTCACACATTCATCTGAGCCAATGTCACCAACCAATAAAGTCAACATAGTTTATAAACAATGACAGTGCACAGTGATGGCTGTAGAAGATAATATCGTTATTCGTATTACAGCCATTGTCAATTTGTTTGGCTAAGGTTCCGATGGAGTGGACGAAGATCTCTGTAATAAGTCTATTTGGTTAATAAGATTAAACAGAGTATTTATCTAAAATCTAAGTCGAAGTAAAGTATTTTAGAATTAATTTTAAGGAGTCTACTGCTTTAACTGGGTCCAGCTCTGTGGTCGTCGATAATGTGAATATTGCATATTAATACGATTAAAAGTCGAGAATATTGTGTTCTCGGTCCACCAGGCTGAATATTTTAACAATTATTATTCAAGAATAAGTGTGATTCTGTTATCGTATTTATCATTGCATATTTAATCGCTTAAAACTAGTTGCATTCCGCGGCGGGGGTCAGGAATCAGTATATGAAGGTGTCAAAATATCTATCAGTTGAGATAGCTCACGAGTACATTGATTTAACTGTTCTATATCATTTCGTTTTTAATAGGCATATATTATTATATAATATATCTAATATATCAAATTCTCATGTCACGGTGTGTGTGGTTGAACTCCTCTGAAACGGCTCGACCGACTTTCGTGAATCTTAGCGAGCTAGGGTTGAGAATCGGGCAACATCCACTCTTTTATCTTTATATTAATAAGTGTATTCCTTTGTTGAATAAATAATAGTAAATTGTTACAACTCGAGACTGACGGCGACTATTGTTTGTGCGACGGGATAGTAATCATGAACTTTGCCATAGTGACATACTCTTTAGTAGGTATAGTCACTTCAATAAAATAATAATATTATGGGCGAAATACTTTATATGGCAAGACAACATTTGCCGGGACATCTAGTTATGTTATAATAATATATATTATAAACGTCAAGACTTAAATATTTACATATTTTTTGTGGGTTTAATATACCCATGGCACTATTAACAATAAAACGTTAACAAAAAGGGGGCGCCTGCGGCTGAAGAATTGTCGCCTAGAATACTGATATTGTTAAAGCGTGGTAAGTCTAGTCTAGATAAAGCCTACGCCTGGTCTAATTTCCTTCTTTATATTTTTTGTGAAAAAAAAAAAAATTAAGCGCATCTGATAGTCTGTATGTCAATTGCAATATGCAAATTATGTAGTTATATTTATAAAACAAAGAGCGCGGGAAAAACGTGCGGTAGTTGCAAATTTTTTGTTTTTAAGCATTGTCGGAGACTCGTACATAATGTTGATTTGAAAAATATCAATATATTTTAAATTGTAATTAACTCGCAGTTAATCCCTTCAAATCAGCCAACATAGTATTGTACTTCTATTTTTAGATAAAAGATCGTTAGAGACCCGCGGTCAATTCCGATGCATAAGGATTGTGTTTAGAGACTCGCAGTCAATCCACACATTATAGCGGTTTATAAAATAACTCGCTGTTAACCCCCAAACCGGCCAACGTATAGTTCTATTTATAGAACAGAGACTCGCAGTCAACTCCAATGCATATAAATTGTGCTTAGAGACCCGTAGTCAATCCACACATTATGGCGGTTTATAAAATAACTTAATATATAATTAAACTTGCAGTAATTAACTTGCAGTTGTTTCCCCCAATCCAGCAATCGTATAGTTTTATAATTCTATTTATAGAACAGATAAAGCATACATATATTATAGATCGTGTATAAAGACTCGCAGTCCCAACACATTGTACGTTTATTGACTCGCGATCGCAGTACAAGCCGGTTAGTATTGAATATACTTGACTCGTCTAGGCCTCGGTAGTGCCTGCCGTTTATTTAAGTATTTAATAGTACTTACAAGTATTTTCTTATTACACGATAATATAACACTGACTTTAGTTACTTCCAACACTGACTCAATCATTTTAATAATAATTATAACCAGCTGCAGCGCTTTGGCATGGTTACTAAGTATTCGTGCTCGCGTTGCCTCGCGTTAACAAAGAATGAGACATGCCGGAACGTCCAGTGACCGAGTCGAGCGTGCGAGTAATTTTTCAACTACCCACATACGTCTTTGAAAAAACGCGATTGCCTAGCAGATACAGAGGTACTACTGGTTAATAATTATATATCAAAGAATGAAACGAAGAAATATAATTGTGTACATTGAAAATTGTTTAACTACATTCAAGTTAAAATTAGATATTTGCTGCTTTGTTTTACAGAAATATCAATTATCATATATCAATTTAGCTGAAAACTTTCTTACCGCGAGAATCTTAGTAGGTTCAAATCTTGAAGAAGTGACAATCGCACTAACACCGACACTCGTGAGGTATCTCTTATTTTGTCGCACATTCATCCTACTTCTCTTTTTTTGGGTGTCATTAATAACCATTTCTTTATTTTCCAGGTGTACCCGAGCCATGACATCACCAACATCGTCGAAGCCTCCCACTACGTGAAGGTCAGCAACTGGTGCAAGCTCGGCTCCAACAACGCCGCCAAGTGCAAGGTTACCCGATGGGTGAAGCCGTTCCGCTGTCTTGGTATGTCTACAATGATCATGACATCTTATGAAAATGATTCCTAGCTAGATCGATTTATCGCCCCCGAAACCCCCTATATACTAAATTTCATGAAAATCGTTAGAGCCGATTCCGAGATTCCAATTATATATATATATATAGGTAATAAGTTGAAATGAAGAGGGTATTTTGCAGAAATAATTTTCAATAAACAAAACATTTTCGTAAATTGTGATAATATCATGTTTTCTGATATCTCAATCACATTAGTCAAATATAATTCTAAAAATAAATTAGACAGCATAGTTAATAAATATGAGCACAAAGAGTGCGTTATATACCATCGAGGAAATTGATTCCTAGGCAGTTGACGGACCGTCAACGACGACCGGACGTCATTTGGTCGGCGTATCTCAAATCAATGTTAGCTGTAATCAGTCGGATGGGTTTGACGTAACGCGACCAAACGCGACGAAACTCCCATCTGCCTAGGAATCAATTTCTCTAATAGTACATTGACATAAGAAGAGGTCTTTGGTTATGTATAACATTAATTTTGAGGTTGTTATTCTACCAAACTTTCATACTGTAAGCTAAAACGCAATTTTGTGGCAGAAGGTCCATTCCAATCGGACGCGCTGCTGGTCCCTGAGAGCTGCCTGTTCGACCACATCCACAACCAGAGCCGCTGCTGGCAGTTCTCCAGGTGGAACGCCACTGCTGGCCGTGCGTGCGCCCAGCGTGGTCTCCGGCTTAGGACCTTCGCAATGCTTCTCCCATGCGGCATCAGTCTCTTCTCCGGCGTCGAGTTTGTCTGCTGCCCTAAACACTTCAAAGGTATGTTTTCTTTTAGAACCTTTTCTCTGAAAAATTTTATCACATAAATTACAAAATCTTAAAGGAATATCTATATCCAGTATTAATATTCAATTCATTGCAAGATACATTTCATGTGAAGCGAAATATGATCGACAAAAGTATTTAACCCGATGCGTACAAATATTTTGTTCAGAAAAAAAGAGCGTGTGTGCCGAGCATATTTGTGTCAGAACTCAGAAGTGAAACTCAATCAAAATCGTCGCCTTACTCCATGACGGTATCAAATTAACCATGAATAACTATTTTGCAGAAAACGCTAAGATGCACAAGCCCATGGACGTCGGAGTACCAGTGAGCCCTGGTGGTGAGGATATGCTGGCCGCCTCCGCTGCTATGGACGAGCGCGATGATGATTTGCTGGATGATGAAGACGCCCTCGGTGATGACGACGACGACAGCCTGAACCTGAGCGATGACGATGATGATGACGACGCTGATGATGGTAATTTTGTTGTGGTTAATGAATTAAATTCCTTAATAATTAAAATAAATAAAATTATTAAGGAATTTAATTTTTGTGGACACAAGATATTATACACGAACACTACGTAGATCGGAACACAAAGTCAGTAGTAGTAGGGTAGTCTAAAAACTTTGCCAAATTACTATTGACGGCGGTCATATTCTCAGTTATCTCGGTGTAAAACTGTGTACACAGCCCGACTGAGGTTCAAATGTGAACTGTCGAGAAATGGTGAATATTATGAGATTTTCCATAGAATACGTAAAAACCCAGCGTTGCCACCTCCCATTTTACCATTTTACCTACCCTAACACTCAACGATGACAATAAGTCGGTATTATTGATAACGTTTAAAATGTGGGGTAGAATTGATGTTCCTAACGATTCATTTGATTTTAAAAAGTTTATAAAGAAAGTTATCTTAAAATACTATTAGAATTAGATGAGGTTATAGCCATATAAATAAGTATTCATAACATATCAGATTTATCTTCAAATCTGTCATACTTACTGCTACAGCGACAGAATGCACCTCTTCCACGGCGGATTGTATATTTTAAGCTATTTTCTTACCTTTTTTATGTTTAATTGTAAATATATTTTTAGACTATTATTGGAACTCAAATAATTCTAATACATACTTTGTTTTCTTCGTTAGAATCAGTTTTCGAGCATGAGATAAACACAATACTTTTTAAAATACAAAGGGCGGAGAAAAATAATCGCAAAATCAGCAAAAATTGGCGGCCTCGCCCATTTATCATATTCTCAGTTAGGTCCTGTCATGATCGAGATTTTTGATGATTGCCCTACTCCTGTTAAAGTTAATTCAAGTTAATTGACGTTGATTATTTTACTAAACTACTAAAGACACGTTTCCAACAGACATGGACGAGGATGAAGACGCCGATTTGTCACGTGACGACGACGCGGAGGACGATGATTATACCGACGCCGACGACTCCGCCTGGCCACATCCTGACTCCTCCTCGTCTCCGTCTACTACTACTACTACGTCTACTACAACTACTACTACTACGGTATAAAACATCTGACGAGAAATCTTAAAGCGTCTTATAAAAGAGTCAGGAATTTGCCGATTCTTCACTTTATTTTTTTTTTAGTTTTTGTTGATTGATTGTAATTGAAAGAAATACTATACCTACATAGAAGCGTTTTGAATAATGCGTACTGTAAATCTTTGTATTTGCTGAGCGGCAGGGCTATCACGTAAAAATAGCGATCAACAATCCACTAGCAATAATCGCGCGAGCGATTGCTGGGTATAAAAACAATGGTGTCATATATAGCGATCGATTGCGATCGTATTGTTTTGGCTGATACGTGATACGAAATTGCGATTGTGGAGCAATTATCACGCAATAATTGCTATCGCATTGCTGTCGCAAGATACGTGATACGGGGGCCGGTTCCACTTTTGAGTGACAATTTCACTCGCAAAATTATTATTATCATACCAAAGCCAGAATTGCCAAGTGCTAAATACCATGACTTGAATGGTTCCATTCCCAGACTATCAGGACCTTAAGAATCATAAAGATCATAATGTAATGCGAGGTACCTAAATTTTATTTGCAAAATTAATTGATCTGTTACAATTTTGCAGGCTTCTACCGCTACTTCTGATCCCTACTTCTCTCACTTCGACCCGCGAACTGAACATCAGAGCTACAAGGATGCCCAGCAACGCCTTGAGGAAACCCACCGCGAAAAGGTGAGTTAGAACATAATATAGATTATAGGTTATAAGTCTATTAGACAGAGATTCTGAGGACAGGCCGATGTCTACAAATGCGCATAAATATAGGTCTACCAGGATCTGATGGCAAAAAAATTAAGAAATTGACGCTACCAATACTGGGGAATTGGAGCAAAACGTTTGATGCCGTACTTTTTTCTTACAGCGACTAATTCTGTGTGTGATACATGCAAATGTAACAAAATATCCAATGATCAAGGATATTTTTTGAAAATCATCCGAATTTGCCATGAGATCCTTGTAGACTTACTTAAAAAAAAATGTTGCCATGTAAAACCGAATGCTTAAACAGTCCGAATTATTTTACCAATGACAGAAACTTAAATATACAATCTTAGGGTCATTTCTGACCGCAACGCGACGCGTAGATGCATTTCTGTAGGTCTACTGAATTGAGATTTCAATTGAGTGAGGTGTCTTGCTAATCATTGCTGCAATCCGTACAAATTTATAAATGCATCTACGCGTCACGTTGCGGTCCGAATTTACACTAAGGATGAATCTAAACAAGCTACATAGGTAGTTGGTAGTAACAATAACCTAAGTACTTCTTTTAGATCACCAAGGTGATGAGGGAATGGTCGGAACTGGAGGACCGCTACCAGCAGATGATGACTTCGGATCCCGCGTCAGCTCAGACCTTCCGCCAGCGCATGACTGCTAAGTTCCAGGCTAATATTCAAGTTAGTGTATATTTTTATGTCTTTATTGGTTTTATAAGGCAGAAGGCTGTTTCACAATGATACCGTAGCTCCGCAATCCACACTCCACATATTGAATTTAAACTAGATTGAGTCATGTTTACCTACATACAGCTGTGAGCTACTAAATGTTTGTCATTATTTCTTTCATACGGTACCTATAGATCCAGTGCTAGAATATAATATGCTGGCAGTTGCATCAACACCAATATAAATCAGCACTAAGCTCTGAAGATTCCCGCTTCCGCTGTAACAAATTAACTGCTCATTTGATTATCAATTTTAATTCATTTTCACTCAGCCTCCTATCACCATTTATATTTCAAAGATCATTTTTTTTGAACAGCCTTTTCCCAACCCCTTACAAATTTCCTCTCCCCCGACTCTATAATCCCAATATTCTCAAGCAGTCTCTTACCAGTCTTCTCATTTCCCCCAGTCTCTGGAAGAGGAGGGTGTGGCGGAACGCCGTCGTCTCGCGGCTCTGCACCAACAGCGTGTGTTGGCCCACCTCGCTCAGCGCCGCCGCGCTGCACTCGCCTGTTATGCTCGCTCGCTGAGGGATACGCCACCTAATGTAAGTATCTATGACTCTCTGGTAACATCAACTATAGAAACTTTGGGTTTTTGGAAGTTTAGGTAGAAATAATGGAATAAAATGAGTATGAGTAGTAGTCTGTTCGCATTAAGAAGACAGTGAATCAAGGCAATAACCAACGCGAACCTTTGGAAAAGTTTTTTTCACTGTTCAGAACAGGCGCGTCATTAGTTTGTTGGAATCATTACCTTAATTTATGCGAATAGACCCATAGTAAGTTATTTAGCGAAAGCGCGTCTAATTGTTTCTTGTGGAATTAATACTGTAAAACGAGGACCACCAAGATAAAGGCTTTGCCTAGTTTGGTGTCCACAGGTAGATTATAATTGTACAACTTAATATTATATTTCACAAAGTATTAAGTTATTAAGCTAAGCTAAGTATTGTATTATTAATTCTGTATTAATATTTACTGTAATTGTGTTCTATCTATTGTTGTGGTGGGTAATAAATAAATATTCAGCCAACTATTAATTTAGTTGCCTAGTAAGTCGTATATAGGAGGAAATCAGGCTTCAATGAAACTTGTCGTCACTCAGCTTTCATCGATTGTCTCAACTCCATCCAAGAAGTCTTTCTGCTTTAACGTTTCAGCAAAGCGAATACCATCGCATACATAAGTGTTTATCATTTTCACGGTACGGTTCCAGTTAATAAAATTTTTCTTTAACGTTGCAGGCTCATCGCGTACAGAAGTGTCTACAGCGGCTGGTGCGAGCTCTGGCTGCGGAGCGGAGCGGCGCGCTGGCGGCGTGGAGACGCGCGGCTGCGGCGGGCAGAGAGGCGGCCGCTGCTGAGAGAGCCAGTGCTGCTGATAGGCTGCAGGTAAACTTTATTAAGATGTTTCCACCAAGGAAGACATTACAATATGTTATATTGTAACGACTTTTTTGGATCATCTGCGGTATCAGATCTAATGAGATTAAGGGCATGTTTCACCACTTCCTGATAAGTGATGGATGCTCCACCACTTAACTTGACAGAGTATGGAGAATCTGTCAGAAAGTTGTGGATAGCCTATCCGGCACTTTATCAGGAAGTGGTGGAACAGGCCTTAAAGCACTGGATTTCCAAAACACCAAACCTCCGTTTCTAAACATTCATTCCATGTACGGCTGTAACGCTGTCCGGCACTGAAACATTACTAAAGAGAAATATTATTATAATAATTATTATAATAATCACAATTTGTTACAGGACGCTGACCGTGCCCTCCAACGAGCTTTGACCTCCCTCCGTCGACGACCACACCTGTACGCCAGCATCGGGACTGCTATTGAAGACTACGTTCAGGTAAAAATCATCATGCCTTTGTTACAAGATAGTATGCACGACTTCCAACAATGAGTTGAGGGTAAACAACACTTAAAAATAATTTGACATTTACACAAGGTTATGCATTGCATACTATGCAGAGAGATTTACGACTTTCACGTTCCCGTATCATATTTCCATTACATTTCCTGTATGTACATACATGAGGGTAGATCAAAATTTTTAAGATTTACTAGGTCTTAACTCTAAACCCACCATCGTTACGTTTCCTACAATTTCACATTTAGTAAAACATTGTTAAAGGTTCACTATTTTATATTCTTAAAGCGTCTCCCAGACAGACGCGGCCTGCGGTGGCGGTGGCGGTGGTGGTCAGTTGTATAACTTGAGAGTTCTAGGAACGACACAGACACACGCGGCCACGCGGCCAAGCCATCCGACTGACCGCCACCGCCACCGCCACCGCCACCGCCACCGCCACCGCCACCGCCACCGCCACCGCAGGTCGCGTCTGTCTGGGAGACGCTTAAATTTGGTGCAATATTATTTTAAGTCGAGTCTACCGTAAAGGCGATCCTTTTACCTTTTTCATCTCACATAACTTTCATCGTGGTTAAATGGGGGTAGACAAACATCTACGAGATTCACTTCTCAAATCCATCCATACATTTTAGTCTATGCAATCCAAGGACGACATGGCGGTATCCCTGATGTCCATGACTCCGGAAGCCGAGGAGCTGCTGTTGGACCGCATCGAAGCGGAGGTGCAGCGGGAGCAAGCAGCACGGGACCAGCTCAACGCCAAGCGAGACCAGAGGACCAGGCAGCGACAGGATATACAGAATGAGCGGGCGCGGGTAAGGAAACTTGATAGATGTTTTGAAGAGGTTATTTTGAAGAGAGGTGCAAAAAATTACCGTATGGTACCAGACAATTTTGTTCATAGGCAGATGCTGTTATGTTTTGTTTGGTTATGTCTAGTCAATGTGTTGTGAACTGTGATCTGGCTGGACTATGGAAATATGTAGATTCGTCATCTGTATCTGTATCTGTATGTCATCTGTCATCTGCATTTGAATTAATTTACAATCCGAAAGATCTGTTCACAATCAGATGGACCTAGGTTATTTAGTCAGGTTATGTCAATTAATGCTACCATGAATTAATTTTTCTGTTTTGGGAAGATTTCTTATGTCTTTTAAGTAACCCGAAATTGGCAGCATCACATCCAAGTGATTAGTGATTGACCTTAACGTCAATGCCAATATCTACGGTCAAACTTACCTAGTCATTACTCATTAGAGCTCATTACACTATAAAAATCTTTCAGACCTCAAACGGTGTGAAAGAGAGTGAAGAAATCGACGACGAGGCGAGCGAGACGAACGATACTGACGACACGACACTGTCGCCGCGCACGTCGCCGGCGCCGTCACCGTCACCGTCCAGCGTCACCCCGCGAGACGTCACCACACGATCCGCTTACACGCAGGAGACTACTACCACTGTGAGTTCACTATGACATAAAACAGGCCATAATACTATTGCAGAGCGTCTTTAGAGCCTTTAGACATTAAAAGTACAGTAAACGACGCGCGATGCAATGTTCTAATGTTTTTAAATAATGGAAACATTGCTACTTCTGTCTTGAGCCAATAGAGCAAGCCGTAACACTGCGTCTCGGTGTTGCATCTTAAATAGGTATGTATTTGCTGTGCAATGGTAATTGTTGCCCTTTTAAAATTTGTACAAATAAAGAAATTTTAACTATCAATCTATTGTAACATAGCATAGGAGTAAAATGTCTTACTTTCACCATAATTGTTACCAGGAGATCATCACCAGCACGATGACGGAGGCGCCGGAGAGCGAGACCGAGACTGGCGAGATCAGCGAGACCTCCAGCCGACGGTCCACCAGCGAGGTGAGTGCTGATATACCAGGAGATCATCACCACGAGATCAGCGAGACCTCCAACCGACGGTCCACCAGCGAGGTGAGTGCTGATATACCAGGAGATCATCACCAGCCCGATGACGGAGGCGCCGGAGAGCGAGACCGAGACCGGCGAGATCAGCGAGACCTCCAGCCGACGGTCCACCAGCGAGGTGAGTGCTGATATACCAGGAGATCATCACCGCGAGATCAGCGAGACCTCCAGTCGACGGTCCACCAGCGAGGTGAGTGCTGATATACCAGGAGATCATCACCGCGAGATCAGCGAGACCTCCAACCGACGGTCCACCAGCGAGGTGAATGCTGATATACCAGGAGATCATCACCGCGAGATCAGCGAAACCTCCAGCCGACGATCCACCAGCGAGGTGAGTGCTGATCGTCACCAGAAGATTATCACCAGCTAATGGGCTAATGCTAATTCTAGGTCATTATAATACTATTGACTCTTCCATAAACAAAGAATTTGATATGCGTAAGTGTCCCTTAAAGCGTTTAAAAGTAGAAAAGTTAGGCTAGTCCTTGTTACAATCACCTTTCAGAGTTTCAGATAACTCTGCAGCGCATTCGGAAGACGCCAACGATCTGATTTTAATGAATATGTGGTATCGATAGGAGTGAATCGCCACCAGTCGTCTTCCAAATTCGCTCTGTACACAAGGGAATCGTATGTATTCATAATCAACGATGGCTAAAGAGTAAAGTGATATATTATGCTGAACTTACATAATCAGAAAGTACTCAAAGTTTTAACTTTTTATGGTATATATTTCAGCAACAAACGGAAGGCGAGGGTCTGCGAGCGGCGTTGGAGCAGGCTGAGGAGCGCGCGCCGCCGCCGCCCGCGCACGCGCTTAAACACGAGCTGCAGCACTCGCAGCCTGTGAGTATAGCTTGATTTAAATTATGAAGTGGAACTTGGAAGTACTTATTTGTATTTGCTCCGTAAATAGCGTAACTAATGTAACTATGCCAGAAACTTTGTCTTCTTTTTCAACTTGAATGATAAAATGCGCCCCGAATACAGACAGAGAAAAAATCTTCGGGCACCAGATGCTAAAATCTAGAATGTAGATGCTGGATTGGATTGTATGTACAGTTACTTCTTCTACTTTACAAAATCCGTTGGTACTATCAGAGAAGTTGATTCACAGGAAGATGGCAGACCTACGTAATTTGGTCGTGGTATGTCAAACCTAGCCGACAGATCACAATTAACATATTGACATGATCCGACCAAATGACGTTGGTCTATCAACTACCAAATCAACTTCTCTGATAGTACATTGTGCAGTTACTATAGTTTGTGCGTTTTAAGATGATATGGGTGACACATTATAATTGACAATAGTAGGGAAGTTACCTAAAAATTTTAATCGATAATTTAAAAATATCGAATCAATTCGTAAAGGAATTGCAATCGAAATTATCGATTTCGTACTGACGTTTCAGAGTGGCGCTAGCGATTTAAGATGGCCGCACTTTTTATCGATTTGATTTCGATTCAACAGTGTCAATATCTATCGGCAACAGTTCCGTTTCATGCATCTGACATTTTTCAAATATTTTCGTATCAATAATTTCATACTCCTATTTCACACTTTACATTTGTAATTTTATATTAATAAGTTAGCATTTAGCAACTTTTCATTTTTATTTATTTACAGTTATAGGAAACATTTGTTTTTGTAGATGGAATATAATTTATAACATATTTTTGATTTTTTTGTTTTCTTGTAAAAAAATCCGTAGCAAGGAATATGAGAACTGTCACCCATATCATCTTAAAACGCACAAACTATAATCAATCGTTATCTACATCACAGCCCCCTTAGACAAAGTATCTTTCGACGATGACGAAATTCGTTATCAAAATGTACGCGGTTTGACATAAGACATCGCTAAATGACATTTCGCTTGCGAAGACTAATGTCAAATCCCCGACATTTTGATAACGAATTTCGTCATCGTTTTTAACGAAAGGGTCTTTGTCTACGGCCTCAGGATATCACAACATAATGTGTTATTATAGCATCCAACGTCAAAATCTTATAGCAACCGTTACAACATGTAAATCATCTTTATTTTTTCCCTCAGGGCTTTACCATCCGCGCATCGAACGTGGAGGGCAGCGGTTCCGGCGCGTTATACCCGGCGCTGTGCGTCGGCGGCGCGGCGCTCGCAGCGGCCGCGGCGGTCGCGCTCGCCGTCGCCAGGCGCCGCGACCGCGCACCGTCTGCGCAGGGCTTTGTACAGGTATAAATCACTTTTTTATATAAAATTAGCTGTCCCGGCAAAATTGTTTTGCCATATAAAGTACCTATTTCGCCCATAATATTATTTTATTGAAGTGACTTAATAAGTATGGCACCATGGCAACGGCCATCACTATCCCGTCGCACAAACAATGGTCGCCGTCAGTCTCGAGTTGTAATAATTTACTATTATTTATTCAATAAATGCACTTATCAATATAAAAAGTAACCAATAGCCAATTCTCAGACCCACTGAATATGCATATAAAATTTGATAAAAATCAGTAAAGCCGCTACGGAGGAGTACTATAACATAACTAACATTGTGACACGAGAATTTTATATATATAAGATAAGGGGTCAAACGAGTCACCTGGTGGAAAGCAACTACCGTCGCCCATGGACATCATAACATCAGAAAAGCTGCAGGTGCGTTGCCGGCCGGCATCACTGAGAAAGAACCTACATTGTGAGCAAAATGAGCGATGAAAATCCTTTGAAATTATTTTGAAACCGCGATTCATTACTGTATGCTGCTTGTTCCTCCACAACACCACAATATGTCCTCAGTCTTCTATAATAGTAGTTTGTATTCGTTCGTTAAAATTAACAATATTTAACATTTTAGCTTCTAATAATGAAACTGTTGTATTAAATAATAAAGTAATGTTTTCTTCATCTACGTCACTAAGTTGCTTTTTATTCCCAGGTGGAACAGACCAGCGCCGTAGCCCCCACTCCCGAAGAGCGACATGTAGCCAACATGCAGATCAACGGTTACGAGAATCCCACCTACAAATACTTCGAAGTGAAGGAGTAAATTGTAACCCTCCCGCCAGGCCCGTTACCGAGTAGAGCGTAGAAGAACTGACTATCTACTTCGCTTCCTTCTATTTCGATGTGTTCTTGTGAGTTTTTGAACGGAAAGTGACGTCAGCGCCATCTATTAAATATCAACTTTTTTTTCGAACTGCCGATGTGTTCTACAATTTTTTAAAATTATCACAGGTTTACATATTATAGGGTTATTTTATTTCTATAACTTAGGTCTAAGACATAAGTTATCGAAAATAGAAGTAAAATAACTATGAAACTTGAGTGATCACAGCGCCATCTCTTCAGATTCTTTGGCGCCATCTGCTGGCAGTTGAGGTAGTTACAGCCCATCGAAGGCTCGAAAGAACAAGGGAATAGAAATCATTGATTTGTGATGTGTGATAGGAGCCCCATAGTCAGGGTACTAACCCTGCACCCTATATCTATGTCCTTAAGTAATTATTTATGGAATGAATGTGTGTGACCCCCCGTATTCTTTATAGATCGTGACGCGAGCCTGGTGGAGCTTTTTTAAAAAATATTCCAGTAATTTGTTTAATACTTGAGTTGGCACCAAATTATTTGAGTTTAAGTTTAGTTTTTAGTCGTAGCGTTT
Source organism: Lysandra bellargus (assembly GCA_905333045.1). Classification (NCBI taxonomy): domain Eukaryota; kingdom Metazoa; phylum Arthropoda; class Insecta; order Lepidoptera; family Lycaenidae; genus Lysandra; species Lysandra bellargus. The sequence continues at coordinate 5,434,086 of HG995354.1, forward strand.
ATAAGTGTCACCTTGTAGACTAATTAAGTTCTCGAAGCCGAGTCTCGTGCGATAGCGTGCGGTGTTTTCACACGTTACTTTCTTAACACTATAATTTTTTGATCTCAATTCGTAGTAAGTTATATTGCACTTTTGGCCGCCGTCTATCGCGCGAGGCGGAAAAAACGTCCATAGTACGCTGTGTATATACTCCGCGTACAGATTTGAACCTAAAATTCTTACTCTAAAAGCCCGCTTTCATTTTCTAACGTAGCTAGAACATAACGTAAATTTTATGTAATAAAATGCGAAAATATATTTTAATAATTACTTGTACTTAGCGACGGGAACGGCAAAGCCGGCGCGGGCAAACACTAGCCTTTTAGAACTCTTCTAGATACTTCTATTAGATTTTGTTTTCTAGTTGACGTTTTCTGTCTATCGTTCGATTCGTCTGTCTCTTTCTACGGTTTGCCCGCGGGAGAATACTCATGAGTTCCCGATAAGTATCGACCGTACTCATCGTGTGCTGTTTGAGAGGTAGTAGCGGAGATGTTCCCAATCTAGTCACACGTATGGAGGCCGAGGCGCGCACTTTGGGTACCGGTTTCGCAAGCAGATTAAGCTTAGTGAGTGTATGTACGGTTATATATAAGTAGATGTACAAAAAGTAATACATTATATAGATGTTTTAGCGTCAGATACATAGATATAAAGCAAATATAATTATATATCGCATTCGTCCGTTTAATGTAAGGGCTTGCGCTCGTGTCTACCCCACGTACCACACTTAATGTTACGCCGTAGTTAAGATGTAATTCTGCCTCAGTATTATATACATGTAAGCTTATTTGTTATAAGCTAATTTATATACACTTAATACTATTTCTTTACGGGCGCCGAGACGTCGCTACGTTGAGGGAGTCATATCAGATACGTAAGCGCCCTCTGTCGAGCGTTTTTTTCATCTGCATTTGCGAGTTTGCGAGCCTCTACGCTTCTCAGGAGCGACGATAGATGGCGACGGAGTCTATGCGATGAAAAGGACGCGAGCTGAGGGCCCGCCCGTGCTTGTACGGCATTTTCGTAAGTTAAAGAACACTGTATAACGTAAGTTTATCCTGCATCAAGTAATCGCTGTATTCAATGAATTATCAAGCCGACCACATATTTTTTTAACAAAACTTTTGCTCAATATCAACTCGTCTTGTCGGTCGATGTCAGCATTAGTAACATAATCGATGTTCGTAGTTAAACCAATTTCTGAGTAACGACACTGTTTCCCGTACTTTGAGAATAATAAACGTTTGTAAATTTGTGTTTTCTGTGCTACATTTTGTGAGTTCGAAGTTCAAATTAAATCAATAAATAGGAATTTCAATATTGGTGTTTTTATTGGCATTGTTGCCTTGGTCCATTAATATTATTATAAAGGAGTATGGGCAAATTTGTATGGAGCGAGGGCTATCCGCGGCCAAGAACAATTCTAACATACATTCATACTTAGGAGTCCTACAATTGCAGTGTAGAAATCTCATCGCCGCAATATACTTAAAAAGTGGATAAATTTCATTTTTATTTTTCAAGATAATATGCATAATTTAATAAGTACATTAGCTTATGTTTGGAGCAAAAGCGGGAAGGTAAGGTAGAAGATTTTTATAAGCAGTACCAGTGTTTATTAGTACTTACTCGAGTTCAATAATAGCACTTAATTCCGCTGCTGGTAACCTTACATAACCTAAACCTAACCTAACCTAAACCTAACCTAACCGAGATGCCAGACCAGAGTACATAACGTGTGCGCAGCAGCACAAACTGGTTTTATTGTATTGATTGATTTGGAAGTTTAGAATGATCCATTAGCATTTAGGTAAACACAGGGTAAATATAAATAATAAATAATTATTAAGCAATATTATTCTATGCGATCACATTATTTCGCGTTAATTTTTTTCTAAACTAAATGGAATAGAATAACACGTCCAAAGCAAAAGTTGTTCCTAAATATCAGTTCTTTCAATTAACGTTAATTTCATCAGTGGCCGCCGATAGCCCAAATGTGCCCATACTTTTTTTTTCGCAGGGGAAACCCGTCATGGGTCCCCCGGGTTGAGGATGTGCCTCAGTTAAGCTGAAGCACCCCGAGGGTATGTGGGACTCTTACCCACTAAAACCACCTTGCGGTTTGCCTTCAGCCGTATACGGAGGGATGTTCTGGATCTATCTAACGCAGGACTCCTCCCTCCCCGACTGGCCGGTCTACCTCAAAAGGGACCGGACTTCCACCAAAGTAAAGGAACGCTCCGGCAAACTGAAGCGTTCCCCTCGGCGCCGGGACTAGCTAAGCCGGGCAGGTTCCCATTCTTGCCCGGAGCCCCGGATTAGATGGAAGTTTGGAGGTTCGCGTAACGACGCCTCCGCACTCCCGCCCTACGCCGGCGAAATGTGCCCATGCTCCTTTATAATATATTTTTTTGTTTAGAAAATCACAGAAAATCCTTTGCCGTAAGTACCATGAGTGTCGAGTGACAAGGATAAAACATAGTTCGACAAATCTTCATCCTCGACAAAAAATGTCTAGGAATCACTGGTTCTTGGATAAAGACACAAAAAAAGAGATAATATTAATATTATAATAAAGTACTTTAATCAGTCATTTCACTTGTGTTAAACTATAACATAGTAATTAAGAGATCCTAGTATCTGGCGCTGGGGAGATTTTATTAAATTTAATATAGTAAAATATTAATGATCATTCAACATTAATACGTTCAACAACATTGGTGGTTATTAAATCCTAGTACCTTGTTTATTGCTGTCTGGCAAAAATTAATAGGAAATTATAAGAATAATTCTGTAGTTATCTACTCTGACGTCGCGTCGCGACTCGCGACAATGCCAACTTTGTATGAAAAAAAAGGACAAAACTTTGGAACTCTTTGAAATTCGTGTTGGTTTAGAACAGTATGTGTTATGTAGTACAATACCAGTATTTTACAATTATGTAGTTTACAATTATGTACAATTATGTAGTACAATAACAGTATTTTCTTATGTAGTACAATAAAATTTCATAGGAAGCACCGTTTTCGTAAATTAGTCTAAAAACCAAAAAATGGGCCCTTCTTTTCCCCCCCTCCCCTCCGGCGCACCTCGGAGGGGTCAGGATTTTTAGTATGTTTATCTCCTAACTAGTCCAAACAAAGTGGCGTAGTCATAATTTCTGCTTTCGACATTTCCAACCAGAATCATTCATTTGCTAGGCGTACTATTAACTTTTGGATCTTTGTCGACTGTTGGCGGGTGTTTCAAATGAGACATAAGCAAAGAGGGTAAAATTAAATTTATTATGATAAAAATAAACAATATTATGTTTTAATCCTTCAGGCCCCGCGCGAGCACCGGTGATCGCGCGGGGCCTGTGTGTGAACAATAGAATACAATAGCAATTCCTGGAAATTCCGACTGAAGTATTAAATAAGAGTCCCAATATTCCGATATAACTGTTTTTCCTAATTTAATCAACTATTTAGCCCTAAATGCATTCTCAATCCCTAAAACCTATGAATTCAGGAGAGATAAGTACAAATTATACTGCATTTAAAATTTAGCTAATTACGAGAGACTGAAAAGGACTTAAGGCTTCTTACAGACGAACGGCACGTGTCGGCGGCACGTGTCGGCGGCAGTCGACGGCAGACGACGGCACGTGTCGGCGGCAGTCGGCGGCAGTCGACGGTAGACGACGGCAGCCGTTGACAGTTTATGACGCTTGCAGGGGGCCTACCACGACCTTTCCTAAAACTATCATGTTTCCAGAACACTTTGTTGTAAGATTACAATAACATTACCAATATTACCGTACTCACTTTTTAAATAAGGAGGGTGAGCCATGTAAGGCCAATCTAACGAGAAAATGCTTGTTATTCGCTTATTAACTAAATAAATTAAGAAAACAAATTATCAAGTAATGCTATGTTTCATAAGGTATCATATTATAAATCTCTTTTTAACCTAGCTTCAATAGCCATTTGATAAACTTATGTTTTGCTAAGCTCTTCCAAATGGCCTTGCAAGGATCACAGCTCCAAACAAAGCCAATGTTATACATCAGTCGTTTACCTTGAAAATAGAGTTACAATTATTTATTTATTTGCTTTTACTAAAACGACATTGTAATTTCTTTCAATTAAGCAACACATTAAATGCTCAATATATTTATATCATCTTAAAAAAACTATAACGAACATTGCTTGAACATCACCTTATAACTAAGAATATATAAATGGAAATTCTTTAATTATTATTTTTAACAAAAAATTAAAACCGACTTCCAAGGTAAAAACAATATTAATAGCATCCTTATAATATGAACTAAAAAGTATTAAATAATTTTTCCTATCTAATATGTAGTGCCTTTTCCCGAATTCGGCTAAACCTCAACTATTTCTGTACTCAATCTTCATCATTTTGAAGTCGGTGCCAGTTCCAAAAGTTTCAAATTTTCTGTCAAAGAAATAAAGATTCAGCTATATCTGGTACCGACTTACACCTCAAATAGTTGAGGTTTAGCCGAATTCGGGAAAAGGCACTACATATTAGATAGGAAAAATTATTTAATACTTTTTAGTTCATATTATAAGGATGCTATTAATATTGTTTTTACCTTGGAAGTCGGTTTTAATTTTTTGTTAAAAATAATAATTACATGCCCATCCGACGCATGGATCATCTTACTTGTCAGACAATCATGTGATTAGCCTGCATTGTCCTAACCAAACTTAGAAATAACACGTTTTCAACGCAGGAATCGAGCCCACGACCTCCTGAGTCGAGAGCCACGCTCTAACCACTAGACTACGGAGGCGTCTAACTCTACATATATTGCGTAATGAATACGCTTAACTCGCCTACATAATATGCTATGACTGACGACCATGAAGTCTATTTCCGCTGTAGTTCCGGATGCAACTCACAAAGTTTTTTTTTCCTTTTAAATAGAAGTTAATTCTACTAGATGTTTCCCGCAATTTCGTAAAATCATCTATGTTCTTTTCCAGGTTGTCTTAATTTCATCAAAATCGGTCCAGTATTTTCGAAGCAAACAGCTGAATATCTCGAATACACACCCATGAGACGGTGCCAATGTTTAGGTTAAAGAAATACAGTTTTCAATTTATAAGTAAATATATAAATGGCATATTTAAATGCCAGACGATAAGGAGGCTCGGTAAAAAATTACATAATTAAACAAACATACAAAATAAATGGACGCTTTTAAAAGTTAATCTTATATATAAAATTCTCGTGTCACAATGTTAGTCCACGAACTCCTCCGAAACGGCTTTACTGATTTTTACCAAATTTTATATGCATATTCAGTAGGTCTGAGAATCGGCTACTCGGTACTTTATATGTTGATAAGTGCATTTGTTGAATAAATAATAGTAAATTATTACAACCTGAGACTGACGGCGACCATTAAGTTTGTAAGTGCGACGGGATAGCGATCGACGTTGCCATAGTCACTTCAATAAAATAATATGGCAAATACATTATGGCAAAGATACTTTGGCTGTAATTAATATACAAACTCACCTCCGACATTTATCGAAATATAAGTATTAACTGGGATAATTATACATTTTATTTGAATAAATTGATAGTAAATCTATATTAAAATATTGCGAACCGAACAATTTTGTTTCTGAATATTTATTTCCAAAGATATTTATAAACCTGAAAAATAGAGAAGATCCGCCCCTAGTAACTACAGTTTTATGCTAAGCTAAAATGAATCTTATTGCGAAGCGTATACGCTTGGTCTTTGGTTGTGTGCAAGGTTATCGTTTTGGATTGAGATTGATCCCTGCCTTAAGCCCCTGAACCAATTTTGATAAAACTTGGCATGCAGATACAGAGCAGGAACAGGCACCTTGGTCGGCACGAATACTCATCCACAGAGGAAATTCGTGGCACCAACCCCAACCATATTGTTCAATTTATGAGCAGTATTGGGTTGGGGATGATACTCTAGTCACTAGTGCGAAGGAGTCACAATAGATCCTCATGGGTCGCAGTGACGTCAGGACTACAGCGAGCCCTTCTTTAAAAAAATGCACATATTTTTAGTTCCGGGAAAGGACATAGGTAATATAATAGTTTTTGATGCGGAAAATGTACGGTCCCCGTGCAATATCTTATAATATCATATGAACGTAACGTAATGGAGTTGAGGGCATCATCTAGTAATAGTATAAATTATAATAAATAATAATATTGGTTTTGCAATATAACAGCCATTTAGTAAATAGTGTAGGTAATATGATGAAATGTGATATTAATATAATTGTATTATATTCTTGTAGGACTCACAAATATTATTTTTTTACATACTTCCATTAAAGGAAGTAATAGTAGAAGGAAAACAAAACTAATATTTCAACAGTTATTTAGAGCAGTTGCACAAAAGAAATAAAAACTGAAAAGTCTACGGCGAGTTCGAAATTCGAATACTGTCTGTACTTGATTGCATTTCTCATTCATTCGATCCGAAATTCGCTAAACGTTCGGTTGACATACTTTTCTCCATCGAAGTGTCTAGATCACAGAATATATTCTATAGTCTATATTCTTTAGTCTATGGTAGGTAATTTTTTAAATGGCAAAAAAATAATTGCAAGTATTAAGTGTTTGTATATTATATTTTTATAATATTATAATAATAATATTATCCGTAATTTATTTTAAATATATGATAGTTTTAGGAAAGGTCGTGGTAGGCCCCCTGCAAGCGTCATAAACTGTCAACGGCTGCCGTCGTCTACCGTCGACTGCCGCCGACTGCCGCCGACACGTGCCGTCGTCTGCCGTCGACTGCCGCCGACACGTGCCGCCGACACGTGCCGTTCGTCTGTAAGAAGCCTTAAGTCCTTTTCAGTCTCTCGTAATTAGCTAAATTTTAAATGCAGTATAATGTGTACTTATCTCTCCTGAATTCATAGGTTTTAGGGATTGAGAATGCATTTAGGGCTAAATAGTTGATTAAATTAGGAAAAACAGTTATATCGGAATATTGGGACTCTTATTTAATACTTCAGTCGGAATTTCCAGGAATTGCTATTGTATTATATTGTTCACACACAGGCCCCGCGCGATCACCGGTGCTCGCGCGGGGCCTGAAGGATTAAAACATAATATTGTTTATTTTTATCATAATAAATTTAATTTTACCCTCTTTGCTTATGTCTCATTTGAAACACCCGCCAACAGTCGACAAAGATCCAAAAGTTAATAGTACGCCTAGCAAATGAATGATTCTGGTTGGAAATGTCGAAAGCAGAAATTATGACTACGCCACTTTGTTTGGACTAGTTAGGAGATAAACATACTAAAAATCCTGACCCCTCCGAGGTGCGCCGGAGGGGAGGGGGGGAAAAGAAGGGCCCATTTTTTGGTTTTTAGACTAATTTACGAAAACGGTGCTTCCTATGAAATTTTATTGTACTACATAAGAAAAGCTAATAAAATTCTCTACAACTTTGTCCTTACACTTTGTATCTATCTCTAATCGTTGCCTTGCTATGAGCTTCTAAAATTGGTCGATTTTCAAATACACACATCAATACGTCCTAAGGATATTTGTATTTTCTGAAATATCAGGAATTTTTGAAGACAGTAAACAGATAAATAATAGCTTATTTTATGGTCTTTAATAAAACATAAAAAACTTTTCTGGATTTTTTGTCTTTATGAAAAATCATTGATTTTTCAATGGCCATAGAACTTTCGTATGTAACCAACAAATCATTACTTCGTTTTATAAAACTGAAAATTTCATTCTAATGAGAAAAAATCTTCAACATTTTTATTGCCAATGGTCAAGTTAATAATAATGAATCCTAGTCTATGGTTAGTGCAAACTATTTATATATATATATATATATATATATATATATATATATATATATATATATATATATATATATATATATATATATATATATATATATATATATATTTAAAGTGCAGTTTGAATTATAAATTAGGTTAATTTTTATAACCGAACATTCAAACAGCAATTTAAATAAATCTAAATTTTATTTTATGTTATACATCTCATACCATTGGGCATTGAGGTTATTTTAAATACGAAATAATTGTTTTAATTGTTTGTTACAATCCATCACTTCGGTCTTCGTCATATCACAATCTCGCGGTGTTTACAATCTTACGGTGACATATATACTTACTATTTTTCTCATCGACGGAGGCGGAAAACGCGCGGCGGGAAGAAAGTTTTCCGCCCGGTGGTCAGAAAATTTTATTTTTTAATACAGTTATAGTCCTGCCACCTATGTTTCCAGTAAATTTCCGAAAAACAAAAACGTACAGCAGAGGTACTTGGTGTTTTAAAAAAATTTTATGTGCAATAGACAGATGGCGCTCGTAAGCAGTGTTTAAAATTAGTTCTTCAATGTATTTTAGAGCGCCATCTACATTTCAAAACCCACATTTCTGCTCAAACTTAAAACGTCAATTTTCTTCAAAGGTTCATAAGCTTGAACCTGTGCCTGTGGCACAGTGTGCGAGATCACATATTTTTAGTTTGCATGCGACCGCTAGATGGCGCCACTTTATACAAAATTTTGCATTTAAAATTAGAGTGATTGGATAACAAAGGATAACAAGGACGATTATTTCCGATTATAAATACTTAAATAAAAAATACTTACTATGTTAAGGACTTCATTTAATATTATTTTATCAACAACTAAATAAGAATGACTAAGTAGTGCCAACACGTTACAAGGAATAACAAGAATAATTATTAAATAATTAATATTATTAGGTTTGTGTAAAGCACTCTTAATTCTTTGAATAATTTACACGTGTAAATAATCAAAGTCCTAATTATTATTGCTCTCGGGCGTCGGGCAATTAAGTCCCGGACCTTTGGAAGGCATGCGTGGGGCCGAAGCCAACACGTAGAGGCCCGTTACACAGTTTTATTCTAGATGTAATGTGACACTGGCCGGCGACTCTCCCTGTCCGCACTATAGGAGTACGACAAAGGAGAGCCAGCGGCCAGTGTAGCTTTTATATATATAATGTAGATATTATATCCACTAGCACCTCACCGGCTCACCCCCAAAGGGGTGAGGTGCTAGTGAACTGGGTAACTGGGACTATTTAAGGACTATGGCGTCTGCCGATACAACGTTGTAGCATGTATCATAAAGTTGGCAGACGGTAACTCGCCAACGCACGGTACACCGAGGCGCCAGGCGGCAACATTGACAGAGCGGCTTGAGGCAGGAGAGATGTTGCTGGACTTTCTGCGGCTGCGGAACGCCGATCATATGCAGTTTGCACCCTCAGAGGGTCCCATCACGTCGCCCACTCGCCACTTACGCTTCACCTCCCTCCGAGCCGAAGCTCTCGCTGCACTCTTACCGGCCGGTTAAGGCAAGCCGGAGATGGAGAACAGCTTTCCGGGAGCACTCGGGTACGTGGGGTCGCTACTCCCAGACAGTTCGCCACAGCCCTGCGGGCTTCTTATTATAAGTAAGTACCTAGGTACAGTATTGTCAGTATTGTTACATAAATATTAATAAAATATTTTTCACTTTACAATATTTTCAACTACATTTATGTAGCACATTCAATTAAAATTGAAAAATTCCAAATATTATGTTTCGCAAAATTGTAACTACAATTATTTACCTTCGAAAATTCGATATCAAAATACCTGAAGAGGGCGCTACAGGCAAAGTTAATCTGTATCACGTTCGCATAGAGTTCAATTTCGTTAGCACTAACATACCAATTACAGTGAAATGAGTCCAAAATAAAACGAATTAAATTCTTTGCGTTTAGCTAAGCTGTGCGGTGGAGGCTGACAAGCGAATCCAGGATGTTATTTAGTCTTTGATTATAATATTTAACCCGCAACAAACATTTGGTTAACACTGCAGTACACGCGCTCCTTTTTTTAGGGTTCCGTAGCCAAAATGGCAAAAAATGGAACCCTTATAGATTCGTCATGTCCGTCCGTCCGTCCGTCTGTCTGTCTGTCTGTCTGTCCGCCCGTATGTCACAGCTACTTTTCTCCGAAACTATAAGAGCGATACTATTGACACTTGATAAATAGATGTAGTCTGTGAACCGCATTAAGATTTTGATACAAAAATGGAAAAATTATTAAAAAATTTAGGGATCCCCATAGGTACAAATGAAACAAAATCTTTTTTTTTCATCTGGCCTATGCGTGTGGGGATCTATGGATAGGTCGTTTTTTTCTAACCTGAATAGTTTGCGAGAGAGACTCTTCCAAAGTGGCAAAATGTGTGTCCCCCCCCTCTAACTTCTAAAGTAGGGGCATGATAATTCTTAAAAAAAATATATGATGTACATTGCTATAAAAACTACCAATGAAAATTGGTTTCAACGAGATCTAGCCAGTAGTTTTTTTATAGGTCATAAATGATAAGCCTTAATTTAACTTTCATTATATCAAAAATGAAATATTAAAATAAATCAAAAACCTTATAATTTCATAGAAATAATTCTTATTGTTGCTGCGGAACCCTTCATGGGCGAGTCCGACTCGCAGTTGGCCGGTTTTTTACACGAGTACTCACGTGGCCCACCATGCTAGGCCATCTAAAAATCTTAATTGTTTTCATAATTCATATTATTTTATTAAAATGACAACTAAAATAAAAAATGTAATTAGTTAAGTTACTTTTAAAACGAAAAACTATTAAATCAATTAGTAAATTGCCGCAAAATCAACAAATTTGTAAATTTCTATGAAAATGTGACAAAAATCATACTGATGGAATCAAACATGTGTATCCCATATGTGAAACTAAAATAAGTTAGATTTTTGTTTGTTTTATGTTATTCGAGATTCAATCCTACTTACAAGTCAGAATAAAACCAGAAATGACAAATCTATCACCACTTTTTTGGTGATCAAATTTGGACTAATATGCAGCGTTGACATTGCCCCATACGTCTTATCGGTGGGGCTAAATCTTGGTGGATTCTTAATAAATCCTGAACCATAGTACATAAAATACTTATGAGTTATTTCTTCCATTTAGAAACTCAATCATTTTTATATTTTGATTATTGTTTTCTAAGAATAAACGAGCCTAAACTTCAGAAGTCACCGAATTAGCTCATTTTGATACATTAAGTGTGATTCCTAGACTGGGGTTTACAAAACTGGTCAATATTTGTCACATGTATAACTGTTTATTGGTTATTTATTTACAGCAACCAACTTTATATCTCAAATCTCAAAACTTACATAAAAAGCCTGACGAGGAAATTAGAAATCTGGCACTGATGGCGCTAAGTTTCCACTGTAAAAACTACAAAATAGTTTAATTTTTTAATTAATTAAATACTCAACACAAGTCAAATATCTAATTTTTATCAATTTTCAATTTTTTTTTTGCAATTAGGTGAGATTTTCTATGTTTCTGGTGAGTCATAATATGGTCAGGACGTCAATCTATAATATTATAGGTCCCTATATCTTATTAACAAATCAAATTTAAGTACTTATTTGTAATCGATTTATCATAAGTGTATTTTAGTATTATTGCATGAAATATTTAATCAAAAACAATAGAAACGTTATAAATAAATAATTTTAAAAAATATACATGGTAGAATTTAGTACACCAATACTCGCGCGGACTACTATGGTAGTCGAGCGTTTTTGATGCTAAATAACTATTATTTCGATCAACTGTGCGGTTGCAGGAGTTACTGAGGTTTTGTCAAATTTATTAAACGAGGATTACCTTGAATAGCAAGATTCTAGAACCCTTGACTCAAAAAATATTGCTGAAAAAGTGACCCTGGTCTACCATGGTAGTCCACGCGTGTACTGCAGTGCTAATGCTCGAATAAATAGGGTGTTAAGGCGTTATATTGAAAAAACTGTCCTTTTTGACGTAATACTATAGGACCCTCAGAAATGTTACAAATCTGGTAATGAGATATACATATCTTCATAGCCTTATCTAGGTTTGAGAAGAACCAGAAACACGATTAATGTATTTTGCCTCGATATATTTCTCGATCGAAATGACCTCTTAAAAATACGAAATTTGAAGATTATTTTTAAACGAAAATAGATGTATGGAAATTAGTCTAATTGATAGACACCTTTGTAACTCAAAATCGTATAGAAGCATTTTGCTTAAATGCTCCTAGTTATTTTTTAAATAATTAAAATTACGTTTTTCGCATGTTTTCCGAGGGAGCCGATAGCTTCTGGCCGCAGCGTATTCACGACTTTATAGTCATACAAATTAAGTATAAAATTGCCCTTGCGGTAAAATTACTTTCAATATAGCGCCTTAACAGGTTAAATATTATAATCAAGAGCGTGTTTGATTGGTTAATATTGTGACGTTAGCCAATCAAAAGCAAAAAGATAAACTCCATTAAAAAAGTAAAAACTCAAAACTCTATAACTCTATTCTGTTTTTTGTCATTTGGCTACGCTGCCCTGCCAAGCCAATACACTGTAAGTTACAAAAACCAGTTTCGAGATAAATGACAAAACATGCTTTTTATTAATATTTGCCCATATTAGATGTATTTGGTGCATATTACATAATTTTGTGCATTTAATAGTTAAGTGTACATGTCTAGTATGTAGCCAAATAGTTTTTTTTTAATTATTTTATTACAGAAAGAAGTTATTCCAACTAACTTGTGTTGACAAGACAATTATAAAATTATAATGTACTTCCAACAAGGCAACACACTGTAAAACCGGATGCAGTGTTAAATACTTGTCTGAAACTCTAAACTCATTATGCCAAGACACTGTATCTAAGCAAACAACTTTTATAAGAGGATGGAATATGAATTAATGAATTATAATATTTATATAAGTAAATTATAGTATTGTTCACCTTAGTATGACGATTTCTGTGACACTAATTGTAAATGAAAAAGCATGAAGTTGGATGAGTAATATCTGTCATTCTCAGTAGACATAAACCTTAATACAAAGCTGAAGAATTTGTTTCAATAAAGTTTTAATGCACATGACACTCATAACTCTCGCAGAAATCCTGAAATCCTATATTCTTCTTACGCTTGTTTTATATGGTTTGTAAATAAAATCAATTACATGAAGGTAAAAGAAAATTAATCAATTTACACATACTCGTAAATATAATCAACAAAGAAACGTAACAATATTTTTGGGTTTGTATGAGATCAAACTCCTAAAAAATATATGAGATCAAACTAAAAAAACAATTAAAAGTGTGTGTATTTGCGTGTGTGTGTGTGTGTGTGTGTTGGGGTGCGCGCGCGTATGTGTGTGTGTGTGTGTGTGTGTGTGTGTGGGGGTGCGCGCGCGTATGTGTGTGTGTGTGTGTGTGTGTTGGGGTGCGCGCGTGTGTGTGTGTGTGTGTGTGTGTATGTGTGTGTGTGTATTTGTGTGCATGTGTGTGTGTGTAGTACTAAAGAAGAATTGGTAGCACAATTAGTATAAAATAAATTCTTAAATTGTATAATGAAAAAAAACGATATACTTTTGTCCGATTATAAATCAGAATCAATATTTGTATCAAGGTCAGGTGCATCTGATTCCTCAAGGGCTTCATAAAAACTTCGCCGCGATGCAGGCATAGACTTTGAAAGTATTAGCATTTTTTTTTTTTACTTCACTTATGCCTCTCGGTTTATTTTCTGTTTTTATCATATTTATAAGGTCTTCTTTATTGTCGATCATCTTTCTTAAATCTCCTTTAACCTTTTTCTTTAAAAAGTGTATCTCTTTAAACTCACCATTATAATCATTTTTGACAAAAAGAGAAAGCTTGACTGTTCGAAACTCAACAACCTTTAAATTTTGAATATTCCAATCTTTAGGGAAAGTTGTTTTACTGTCGTTTTTAAAAATCAACATATCGTTGTGGTTGAGTACTTCAACATCCAGGTTTTTTCTAGACTGTTTGATTGTGGACACAAAATCTTCCAGATCATATACCTCACGTGCTGTTTTTAGTTTATTTGTAATAGCAGCGTGCACTGCATCCGCAGCCATGAAGGTATGACCTGGTTCAAAATATTCTAATATCAAGGTTTGAATACACGTTTCTTCATCGTTTAGGACTCTGACTAATGCAGAAAAAAGAATTTTATTCTTGTTTTGGGCGTTGCAGTTGTCCAAAAAGAAGTTTAAATTGTGTAGGTCCCGGAAGTATTTTCGTATGAAATATACATATGTTGTAGCAATGTTGTGTGCTTTTCTGCCGCTTTCACCTTCATGCCAGAGGATGCATGCAGCATTTTTATTTTTACCTGGCGGCACAAATGACTCATTGAAAAGGACTAGTTTCCTAGAAAAATAGTATTCTTTCGTTGTCAAAAGTGGCATGCAAATAGCTTTTTGCATGTCAACTGTAAATACAGCCTCCTTTCCTTCGGAATCATTACTACGTTCTTCTGCTAATTTTAAATCTCTTCGAGAATTCCGTTTATTTTCTAAGTGATGTCCTATTATTACACAATCTTCGCAATTGCAAGGAAGAGGTAGTTTTTCGTGAGCTATTTTATGATTTTTGCACTTAGTGCAAATATCTTGCGATAATTCAGCAGTTGACAGATTTAATTTCTTGATCATAGTATGAAAATGAGTCCAACTACAAGTAGATAAATTGTTTTCCTGGCAAAACTGCTTATAATGCTTAAAAATTGTGGAGAAATTAATGCCTACTGGCAAGTATTTTCTGTTAGGTGCATGGTTACTATTATAATGGGATGAAATTGGGTTGTATTTTAATATAAATTCCTTTAAACGGTCCTCATACTCCTGTGGAAACTTGTTAGCTGGTTCAAATTGACGTCCTCGAAGATCAGGTGTGGCACTCACTTTGGGATTCTTATTGCACTGCAAATAATTATTTTTCAAGACTGACTGTAAAGCTTCATCGTTTGTAAAGCCCAAAGTCCTTAGAAAAAAAACTTTACAAACTTTAATGTCACTGAGCGACCATACTAAGGTGTTGTGCCTTCGAGATTCGCCTTTTGTTTTTGTGCACGTGGAGGGTAATTTATTAACACTCCTCGACAAAAAGTCGCGGCGCCGTTGCCTGTCTAAGTTCCAAAATTGTGTATGTATAGACTGTCTTTCAATCTCGGGAATATTTTGTAAGCACTGTTTTTTACACGAACAAGGTGGCAATAGTGGATGTTTCAGTCTTTGTTTCTCTAATATAGCTCCTGGATCTCTATTTCGCTTAGGTTTCTTTATTGTTTGAGAAATATTATTATCTTCAACGGTAAGTTCATGAGCGGATGTGGGGGTGATAGGTCTTTTATTGCCAAGTGGAATATGACTTGCAGTAGAAGTGCAGTAGTTGAAGGTGTTGGAGCTGAATATGGGTTGTTAGTATCGTTAATAGAATCAGGCGTTACTTTGCGGAAATCCATAGCTTAAAATTTAGTTTGTTATTATTTTTAGCAATATTCCACGAAAAAAACTTCCACCTTTAAGTAAATGAGTGAGTGCACGCATAGGCATGCGTACAGCACCTCCCTCCTCCCACACTGCCTATGCGTACACTCGCATGCAAGAACTTGCAAACACCACCACCACACAAGCAATAATGTTGGCAAATCCGTGCAAGGCCTCTCACCACCATGCAGGTTGAAAACCTCGACGCGCGTTTCGCTCCAACACCGGAGCATCCTCAGGATGTGGACTCTACGAACAACGTCCGTCAAGTCACGTTGACGGACGTTGTTCGCGCGCGCGCGCGAACTGCACGCGAGCAGTGCAAGACACTGTATTTACCTACGCATGAGCAAAATGCGTGTAGTATATTTCGCCAAAACACTGTATACTTTGTTACAGTGTCTTTCTGTGTTTATATCTTATTTTTTACGTAGTACAGTGCTTTTTTGTTTGCTTTATCTTGCAAAAGAAACGTTGAAATGAAAGTGGGATCGATCATAGGTACTAAACAGACTTCAAGAAACTGATTGGGCATTGTTAAGCGAAAACACTGTAAGTCGACTTACAGTCTTTTGGATTGGCACGGCAGTACGATACTCAGACAAACAACATTTTTATCTGCGAAAAATCTTGAAAGTGGTAGCTAACAGAGACAGAAAGGATTTCATACTTTGATTTGATGGTCCTAAAATAGGGTTTGTTCTATTTGTAGGACAATGTTACTCTTAAATTTAACTATTAAAACGGTAGGTTTTATCAACATATATATAACAATATACAAAAAATCAGCTGGTCAGGGTTCCGTTTTAGGGTACCGTAGTCAATCAAGTTTTGTTGATATTTGAAATAGCAAAATCGTTTCAGCGGTTTGGGCCAGACAGAGAACGAGTACAGACGCACCTTCGCATTTATAATAAGAATAGTATTTATTACTTATCTATGCTCTTAAACTCTTATCTTAGTAACAATACGAGCTTTCTTCGCTTCGCTCGCGCTTAGAAGTATTATTATAATTATACAAACTTTCATCCCTTATTTTAACCCCTTGGGGGTGGAATTGATCAAAATCCTTTCTTGGCGGATGCCTACGTCATGACATCTACCTGCATACAAAATTTCAGCCCGATCCGTCCAGTGGTTTGGGCTGTGCGTTGATAGATCACCATGTCAGTCACCTTTGAGTTTTATATAATATTAAGATTTAAGATTACTGCAATATTTTATTTATATTTGAACTTGTTGTAAGCACAATAAATCTCTCAATTAATAAAATATTTTTTTCCAGGAAAAGAATTTTCTTTGCGCAATTTCAACGTCTCTTTTACCTGTTAATATAATTATTTTTTATTAAGAGGAAGGCTTTAATTTTCTTTTTTTCATAGGGAAAAGTATTACCAGAGAAATTAATTTATATGCAGCTGATGACGGAGGTCTACGTTATTTGGTCGTCATGTCGGTCGTCAGGTCGGTTACGTCAAGGTATCGGCTAAGCTTGGCATAACCCGATTAAATAACGTAGACGTCTGCTATTTGCCTATGATTTATGAATCAATTTATCTGATGCACAAAAAATTAAAATGTTACTGCTAACTTTTAAAAGATTATTCAATCGCGTAGGACCCAGAGTCTTGACTCTAGATGTTCTAACATTTGTAATTTCTGTTTCGGCCTAAAACTATTACCCTACGCTACATAATATTATTATTCATACTATTAGGTACATTATGCGGTTAGCTGTTTCTAATTACTCACTATAAACAGCTTGGGAAGTGGGAACACTACAGTAAAGGATATGTTAGACAATACGCGCAGCTGAAGTGACGGCAGGCAGCTACTGAGCCTGTGTAGGTACCTACCATGAAAGCTGCTGACATTGCAGTAGATAGGTAATGTTCTAGTGGCATAGCCTAGTCGAGTTGTATATGTGGTGGGAGAAGGCGAGTGGCGAGTGAAAACAAAAAATGTTGTAGTAACTCGCACGCGAATAACTGACCCACTCGCACTTGAAAGTTACCTCGTATGATGCGGTCACACGGTGCAAGTAGCTGCACCTCAGTAAGTGGTATGACTAGGCTGGCCAGCTCGCATGTCAGCTCGCACCGTGTAACCTAGGTATTATTAGGCTTACTCTTAAGCGTGAAGGACTTCCATGATAAATTACGTGACACGATTTTGACGATTTTTTCACTCCTTCTTCTTCTATGGTATTATAGCAAGACTAGATGATGCCCGCAACTCCGTTGCGCTAAAACTCGTTTATCGCGCGGGAACCGTACATTTTTTCGGGATAAGAAGTTTCCTATGTCCTTTCTCGGGACTCAAAGTATTTCCATACCAAATTTCAGCAAAATCGGTTCAGCGGTTGGGCATGAAAAGGTAACAGACTGCAGACAGACAGACAGATACACTTTCGCGTTTATAATATTATTAGTATGGATTCACCCCGATTCTCCCCACCTAAGTATGTAAAAAAAGCTTTAAGCTAATTTTGCGGGCATCATCTAGTAACTAGATATAAACATAACTATTATCTATGTATTAACTAGATTCTAGTTAATACATAGATAATAGTTAAAGAAATAAGTTAAAGCGTCTCCCAGACAGACGCGGCCTGCGGTGGCGGTGGCGGTGGCGGTGGCGGTCAGTTGGATGACTTGAGTTAGATGACTTGAGAGTTCTAGGAACGACACAGACACACGCGGCCACGCGGCCAAGCCATCCGACGACTTGCTTCGATTGCCCCTTCCCAGGGGGGTGACACTAGTGGCTTATGCCGACGACGTGACGATCCTGATCGAGGGGGACTCGCGAGCGGCCCTCGAGGAGAAAGCCTCGGAGGCATTGCGACTCATTGCCGAATGGGGTGTCCGTAATAGGCTGGAATTCTCTCCTACGAAATCGTCAACCATGACGGTTAAGGGGAAGTTCCAGCGACCCCCAGTCGTCAAGTTAGGGACGAACTCTATCGGAAACGTCGCGTCGACCACGGTGTTGGGAGTGGTGATCGACTCGAGTCTTTCGTTCGCGCAGCACTCGGTATCCATTGGAGAGAGGGCGGCAAATTGCTTCGGCAAGATGTCGAGAGTATCGGCTAGCTCATGGGGGGTTAGATACAGGGCCCTTCGGGTCTTGTATCAGGGGACCTTCGTGGCTACTGTGACATATGCTGCAGCATGTTGGCATGAGCGAGCGACCCTGCACGTTGTGCGGAGCGCGCTCTTGCGCACCCAGAGACCCGCTTTAATCCTTCTGACTAAGGCGTATCGCTCGACGAGCACCGACGCCCTGGCGGTTCTTGCCGGGGTGCTTCCGGCCGACTTCGAGGTTATCCGTGCTGGCAGACTAGGTGTGCTGCGCCAGTCCGCGACTTCCAAAGAAGAGCTACGGGGTGCCAAACTCAGAGAGACTGAGACCGCTTATGCCCTATGGCAGGAGCGTTGGGACACGTCGACCAAGGGGAGGGAGCTGTATCGATTCTTCCCGGATGTGGTGGCCCGATCCAAGGCAACTTGGGTCGAGCCTGACTATGAAACTTCGCAGTTGCTTACCGGTCACGGCTGTTTCAGAGGGAGACTCCACAGAATGACTCTTGCCGCTGTGGGGTCATGCTACTGCGGCGAAGCCGAGGTAGAAGACGTACACCACGCACTCTGGGAGTGCCCTCTGTATGGGGAGGCGCGTAGGGAACTCTTGGATGGTATCGAAGTCCCCGGAGAGGGTCCGGCCTACTACTGCGACCTCGTTTCCTCAGCGGCGAACTTCAGAAGACTGCAGGAATTCGCGCATCTATGGCATAGGATTAGAAGCAGGTTGGAAAGAGAAGAGAGAGAAAACAGGAGGCAATTATGATGACGAAACTGAGATAGTAGATACAGGACGCGTTATCGGAAGACACCGAAGCCGTTTCTGTGCCGTCCGCCCCAGAAAGGGGAGAAGGACTTAGGGACAAATAGCAAAAGATTAAATAATTTGTAGGGAATCAAGAAGTGTGCACCTGAAGGGCAAGACCCAGGACAGTTGGGTGTACATTCCCATGATTTGGCCCGTATAACCATGACGGTTGATAGGGCCATGGGTTGGTGGAGGGATTTGACCGCCACCGCCACCGCCACCGCAGGCCGCGTCTGTCTGGGAGACGCTTTATTCGTTTCAAAGTGCATTCAATCCATACTTAATATTGTTATAAATGCGAAAGTGTGTCTGTCTGTCTGTCTGTCTGTCTGTCTGTCTGTTACCTCTTCACGCTCAAACCGCTGAACCGATTTCGCTGAAATTTGGCATGGAGATACTTTGAGTCCCGGTAAAGGACATAGGAATCTTTTTATCCCGAAAAAATGTACGGTTCCCGTGCGGTAAACGAATTTTAGCGCAACGAAGTTGCGGGCGTCATCTAGTACAAACATAAATGATATAACATTATAACCAACTGTATTATATTACTTCTTCTTCTTTAAGTTATGGCGGCCTCAGTGAGTTGCCAAAGTCAGAGTGCTTATTACTTAGTATCAAATAGTTTTATAATTAATAATAGCTAAACTCAACATTTCACTACACTGCACTGGTATGTTGCGTCGTTCTGCGAATCATACGGTTCCCGGTACTGAGATTCCGACTAACGATAAAACGAATATGAAACCAGATTATACGCATGATGGTATTTAAAATGCCATTTTATAATTATCATTAATTTGCTATGCAGAAACACAAATGAAAAAAAGGATTGTTTGTTGTTATTTAACAAGTATTGATACTATATTAGTATAGCCACAGAACACAGATTATAGAAGTAACCATAATATAATGTATAACTAACTGTATCTATTTAAAATTACATGCATCTTTATCTTGTCATGAAGATCAAATAAATATTTTTACAGTGTAATTAGCTTTAAAACAAAAAATAATATTATATTATTAAATCGTGGTTGTCTTTTTAGCAGAAAATCAATAATGTAGAGTCGTAGAGTCCAGGCAGTAAAGAGTACCTAGAGGCTAAAGTAATCGCTTTATGCAGAAAGAGAATAAGTGTAAATTATAAAATAAAAATAGCTTGTTTCGTTTTGTTAATTATTTGATATTAATATATCTAATAATATTATATCTTCATGTTAGCCCTAGATCGAGAAATATAACCGATTATTATCTAAGTGGGCCCCTAGACGATCAATTTTATTGTGTCATATCATTGAACAATTTATTTGACAATAAGATTGAAAGGCGGGCGCGTTCAATTATCAATACCAACGCCCTCGTCCTAATCCTAGGCCCATATTTTTTGTCAGTACTCAAGATGCATCTCAGTCTCAAGACACGGTTCAGGGTCTGTGATTGGTTGGCTGTCAAAATTTGGACCAATCGCAGAGCCGGACCGCGTCTGGAGACCGGGTCGCATCTTAAGGGGAAGACAGCTGCCCAATCGAAATCTTTGTGCAGTTTTCTAGACGTATGTATTTTATTGATTGGCACAAAAAAAATATGTGATTTTTGATTATATTTGGAAAAGCTTGTCGAATTTAAATAATAAAATAATGTACTCCTACTGGATGAAAAAAAATACCAAATTCTCATCTTTCAGGAACTTTAAACAGTTCTAACTAAAGTAATAATACAATCTATGCTTTAAAAATTTGTTTATTTGATACCTTTTACAAAAACCCAAAGATTGCCGGATCCAATTTTCGGTTCTGACATCTAGATTACCCATAATATTTATTTTTTCCTCTAACAAACGAAAAATGTATCCACGCTACCGAGTGAACACTTTACATCTCTGTCTCTCTGGCATGAAAATAGACACAGGTGCGAGAGTGATGCGAGATCAAGATCATTGGCAGTTGTCAGCGTCTTAAGTACTGACCAAAAATACGGGCCGAGTCTAGACTCTAGACTCTAGAGTCTAAATGGTACGGAATATTATTGATGTTGCAAATATTGCACAATAAAATTGATTGTCTAGGGGCCCGCATTGATAATAAGCCGATCAATTTGTCTAGGTATTAGATCACCCATGGGCGATGTCGATTGTGCACGGATACAGCTTCAAATTCATGGTGCCAATCATGGTTTCCATCATGGTCCAATTCCCAACGTAGAGATTGGCTTGGATTCTAAGGCAATTTTAACTGATTTTTAACATCATACATGTTTAATCGCTTTCGCCGGCCCCTAGACGGTCAGTTATAATATTATGTATTACGCAATACGTGATATTGCGCAATAAATTTGCTTGTCTAGGGGCCCGCTTAGCTTAAATATTCTCTGCTCCTAGAACTATACGTTGGTATCTGGACCTGGGACAAACATACATACATAGTATGTACCTACATTGTACATATAATATCGTAAAGGTAACAATTTAATGTATGTCCATAGACCACCTTCTTTATAACAACAAAAACCATACACTTTCTAATGTCACGATGTTCGGTCGACGACTTCGACATCGACCTTATGTCTATTGTCCATAAGATCGAAAATATTATATAGAGCGCAAGAATTTCAAAGCAATGCAGCTTCAATCAGCGATATTTTGACACCTTTATTCCGGTCTTATAAAGTTCAATATCGTACTGATTTCAAAAGCCCAATCAGAGACATCCAGCACCTTTATTACTATTGCATAAGGTTCAATATCATCTTGTAAAGTATAATGCGTACTCACTATATCTGTCTCGCTCTGTCGGTCTCGCTCGCACGTCGCGTCAGCTGTCAATGACTTAAATGACCGAAATAAAGGGCGGAGGTTTTTATAATGAGTCACGAACGCACTTGCGTTTATTTGTATGTAGATTTACGAGATGACTATATTCTATGACCTTACATCCGTACTAATAAACGCGAAAGTCGGTCTGTCTGTCTATAACCTGATAAGCCTCAGAACCGACTTGGAAGTTCGATATGGAGATACTTGTGGCCCCGGAAAAGGATACAGCATAGTTTTAACGTCTGAATTAACTTTTAAGTAGAGAGACAATGCAGTTCTATAATTTATTACACTGTAGTAGTATAATACACATTACACACTGACGTAAAACTTGTCACTGTGTTGAGCGGATTTTATCACAAAAAGGATTCTGCTTCTCTTACTAACATAGCTTGTAATTATAGAAGGGCCGATGTATTTGCCAGTCATGTGACCATATTATAGGCCAGACAACGACAATAAAACCGTATATTGGTCCAAGGTGTGATTATTTTTATATGAGGAACGAGCTTTTGCCCGCGGCTTCGCTCGCGTTAAGAAGTATTATCTATATATATAAAACTCAAAGGTGACTGACTGACATGGTGATCTATCAACGCACAGCCCAAACCACTGGACGGATCGGGCTGAAATTTGGCGTGCAGGTAGATGTTATGACGTAGGCATCCGCTAAGAAAGGATTTTGATAAATTCCAGCCCCAAGGGGTTAAAATAGGGGATGAAAGTTTGTATATATTACTTCTTAACACGTGCGAAGCCGCGGGCAAAAGCTCGTTATATACAAACTTTCATCCCCTATTATAACTCCTTGGGGTTGGAATTTATCAAAATCCTTTCATTAGCGGATGCCAGCGTCATAACATCTATCTGTATGCAAAATTTCAGCCCGATCCGTCCAGTGGTTTGGGCTGTGCATTCTAGATCACCATGTCAGTCAGTCACCTTTGAGTAATATATATATATATATATATATATATATATATATATATATATAATATATATATATATATATATATAAATATCTAAGATCTAAGATACATATCATGTGTCCAGTTTTTTTTTATACAGGGTGTAACAAATCTAAGTGGTAATACTTTGGGGTGTGCATAACGTGTTCCTTAGATATTATTAGAGTTCACTGTGAAAGGGCGACGCTAAATGAGCATTTTTTTTGTTGTTTTTAGTATGAAGGCCTGAGCGTCATGAATTTTTCCATATTAAGGTGAAAAAAGTTACTCTTTCAGCGGAATAATGGACCCATACATAACCATAAGTATTACACTATGGACGTGGGAGAGCCATGCTTCGGCACGAATGGGCCGGCTCGACCGGAGAAATACCACGTTCTCACAGAAAACCGGCGTGAAACAGCGCTTGCGCTGTGTTTCGCCGAGTGAGTGAGTTTACTGGAGGCCAAATCCCCTACCCTTTTCCCTTCCCTACCCTCTCCTATCTCCTTCCCTACCCTCCCGTATTACCCTATTCCCTCTTAAAAGGCCGGCAACGCACCTGCGGCTCTTCTGGTGCTGCGAGTGTCCTTAAAAAAAACTTAGTTTTGTTACATTCTGTACATATTTTTGACATACGTCATATTATATACTTGCTGGAGGTCGTCAAACCAGTCCCGTAGTTAGACGGCCTTCAGTCCGTTGACAACCCAAACCTGAACGTTACTGTTATGTGTCATCATCAGCCTGACTTAGGTTGATCTGAATTGAAGACAACGCACCTGCAGCTCTTCTAATGTTGCGAGTGCCCATGGGCGACGGTAGTTGCTTTCCATCAGGTGAACCGTTTGCTTGTTTGCCCCCTTATTTTATAAAAAAGACGTGAGTGGATGAGCCAGATAACATTTTAACGTAATCAAATCAATGGGTCAATTCAGACCGCAACGCAATGCGTAGATGGGACGTTCTTCTTTTTTATCGACAATGACTCGTCTTCAGCGCGAAAAAATTAATATATTGCTCCTAAATACTAAACTTCAGATTCTTTTTGTATAAAAATATATTTGACAATGCAATATTTATAATATCCTCAAAACTAGATTTTATTTATTAATATTTTTTACAGAATTAGTGTGACATAGTATACAAATATTGTGACGGAGGTGTTTTACATACAAATAAAGTGTGTCTCTCTATGACCTCTAGTGTAAAAAAACTGCTTTCGTAAAATATATATATATATTAAAAGTTTCTATCCAAATACATTTACTGAACTACTTAACCTTTGTTATTAAATTAATAAAAAGAAATATTTTTTAATGTTTCTAGTATTATTATAACTTCAATGTTTTAATATTATTTATTAATTCCTAATAAATATTTTATACGAGTCCAGTTTTATGCGTAAATTATAATTAGGACAATGCTGACAATCTCGGACACTACTATTTTGCACCTCCGTCACGAAGCACCTCTGTCACAAAAATGTGACGGAGTGGTATAATTCGTGACTTAGTTAATATTCATAATATTATTGTTAGTTTTTTTATGTTGATTATTATATAGTATATTATTATTTTCCCCCTAATAATTCCCAATCACAATTTCCCCCTAATAATTTTAGGTCAAAGTAATGTATGAATCACTAATTGGTAATATTTACAAAAATAACGTTTTATACTAATACCTCCTAAAGATAAAGGTATTCACTATGTTTTCGAGTTGCTTTATTGGGCGATTTTCCTAATATTAAATAATTAAAATAGTCTTGAGAAGCAAAAATGTGACACAGTGGTATTGGATAATGAATTTAAAATGTTTATTTTAAGAAATCCGTCCAATGAAGCTAAAAAAAAAAAAGATTATATTTTTGATAAGAAAGTATCGAGACTCTAAAGATACTATGTGTTTAAGGTTAAATAAAAAAATAAACATTTTTGTGACCGAGGTGTTATCTTTTTGATACCATTCCTGCGAAATTTGAAATAAAACAAAAATTACAAGTAATACTTCGATGCATTATATGTTTTTGAAATCTACAATAACGAGGCAAAAATTTAAACTACATAATTCTAAGCAAATCACATATTTATTTTTTTTGGTTTAAGGTTTCGATCAAGGTTTCGATCAAGGTTTCGATCAAGTTTCGATCAAGTTTCGATCAGGTTTCGATCAAGGTTTCGATCAAGTTTCGATCAAGTTTCGATTCAGTTTCGGTTAAGTTTCGATCAAATTTCGATTAAGTTTCGATTAAGTTTCGATCAAGGTTTCGATCAAGGTTTCGATCAAGTTTCGATCAAGTTTCCATCAAGTTTCGATCAAGTTTCGATAAAGTTTCGATAAAGTTTCGATCAAGTTTCGATCAAGTTTCAAATTGAGTTCGAGTTCGAGTTCGAGTTCGACACAAAACACTACTCTCCAACCGTCTTACGCGTTTTGTATGGTTTTTCGATCAACACGAAAATCTATCGCGAATTTCACAGTTTTTACCCAACTTTTTAACTGTTACCAGTACTCTATGCTGTTACCTACCTTTATCCACTGACGTCTTCGTGATCTGTCATCAAATTAATGTATAGATCTAGTAATACAAAGTAGAGTTAGCAAAAACGTTTTAATCTGTATATCAATTAATTGTCGCGTAGGTCATATTTTTCCAGAATAAAAACTCTGTACCTTCCCAGGACTTAGAGCGAGGACTTAGGCCGACTATCGTACAACTAAATTGCGTAGTTTCACAAATTACGTAGTTTCTCATACGATCGGTATCCAATTAGTTGTAGAATTTAGTTGAAAAAATGTGCGAGCTCTCATAAGTCGCTATAGCTATTGGTAATATTATACTACGCGATTTAGTTGGCCAACTTGAAATTGTAAGTCTGCGGTCGCTCATAGTGTATACTGTATCCACTAATCCTAATCTCTATACCTCTATAATATATAGCCTAATCTCACTACGAAATAATAATAATAATATATCTATGGACGCTTCACACCACGTCAGTCTGGCCCTGTGCTAAGTACCTGAAGGACTTGTGTTACAGGTACCAGACAACGGAAATATATTTAATACTTTTTATACTATACATATATTTAAGATTTTTATTATATTATACAGATATTTAATACACATCCAGACCCGGGAACATTGAAAAACTTTTTGTTCCATCGGCGGGATTCGAACCCGCGACCCCCGGCTTGAGCCACACACTCAACCAATTGAGCCACAGAGGTCGTCAAATCGACATCGAAATCAAAATCGACTTAGCGATTAGCGAGAAAATAGACAGATAAACTTTGGCATTTATAATATTAGCAATTAAATTTTTAGAAGAATTAAGGCCGTCACAGACAGAGCAGGTAATGTAAAGATTTATATTAAGGCACGATACATCTCGAATCTCGATACATCTTTCTATAGAAATCGTCAGGAGACCACATAATGTATATTTTTACATTATAGCTGTTGTGTACGATTTCTATTATAGAAAGATATATCGTGCTATATTATACATCTTTACATTACCTGCTCTGTCTGTGACAGCCTTTAGGCCTTCGGCAGATTTCTCTTTCTAACTTATATCCATGGACTTAATATACCTAGTACTTATTAGTTCCATGCTTATATCTTACGTCTTACAAAAAAGGAATAAGGGATCTTCTATAGATCTGAGTTCTGACTGCATAATTAGAAAAGCTCTACATTTAACTTTTCAACGTTAAACACCTATTAATTATATTATTATAATAAAAATTCTACTAATTTCATCTTATATCTCTATCATTTCAAGTGCTCTACATAAAAAACGAAATCAAAATCACTTATAAACTAAATACTGAATTTGGTTTGAAATCACGAATATAAATGATCTCTCCTCTATGTGAGTTGCTATACAAACCAGGGTTCAACATGAACTGGTCGTTTGAAACTCCAATTTTGAACTAAGTTCACAAAGCCTAGCCAACGGCGATACGTGTTTCAGACTTGAAATCAAATAATCTACATATATATTTATAATTTAATTACTACCTCATAATATGTAAGCGTATTAATTTCGAAATAACGGTTATACCTACATATTATTTGGTTTTTATTAGAAACTATACTGTAATCGGCGTAACATGGCGGTAGCGGTCATTGACTCCCTGTCAATAACTTGTCATTTTCTATACAAAGCCGTGATTGACAACATCTGACAATTCATTGTCAATCGCGGTTTATAATATACATTTTGATTCACTATAATACAAGTCAAAATTTTAAACAATCAAAATGACAATTTATAAAGACTTCCTGAGTAGACCTCTGCTTATTGTTTGAAAATATTACTAATCAACTACATAAAAAAATATCACCGTGGTGTTAAATAGATATTTATTACACTGTGTTAATAATATTATTATGGTTTTTACCTGAACAGAGAAGAACTATACAGAGCCTAGTATTCAAATAGTCCTTAAGTATTCTAATAATTAATCATTAACAATTTTCAGAACATATATTTATAATATGAACCAGTTTAACACTCAAACTACAACAATCACCTTATATCGAAAAAGTTGTGATTGTGAAGGCGTGACCCCGCTCGCTACTAGTTAGATTCGGGCGTACGTGCGAGCTCTCAGGTAGAGAAACATCAATGGACAGACAGACAATGACTTTTTATATGGTTTAACAAATGGGTACAAGAAGATTACTTATTTGACTATAATCGTAGTGTTAGTTTTTTATTGTGGTATCTAGTAAAGATAATTATGTAATTTTAAATTACGTCAAAACCATAGAATTAAGGAGTGAAAAAAGGAACATTACTTATAAAAAACCGGCCAAGTGCGAGTCGGACTCGCGCACCGAGGGTTCCGTACAAACCTGCAAGGTTTACAAAGTTCGTTCATTACGACAATCGAGTCATAACTTCACTTACAATATCTGTTCATGAGGAAAAAAGTAATAAGTTTATATTTATTAAAAAATATATATTTTGTAATGTAACTAAAAATTTAAGGTTTTCGGAATTTTTCCTTTATGTGTGCTATAAAACGTTGCTTCATGCCAAATTTCAAGATTCTAGGTCGACTGGAAGTACCCTTTAGGTTTTGATTCCCTTGCGAGTACTTGCGAGTTTCGAAATATGCAGCTTAAATTGCTGTTTCTTTTGATTGCGTTGACATAGAAGTTTGATTTTGTTACAGCTTAAAGGTATTATAGACCTGAGTATTTGGTATGAATTTCAATTTAATACCTCTACGCGTTTATGAGGAAATGGGTAGTAAGTTTAAAATTATTAAAAAAATATATATTATGTGATGTAACTAAAAATTTATGGTTTTCGTAATTTTTCCTTTATCTATGCTATAAGACGTTGCTTCGTACCAAATTTCAAGATTATGAGTTCACGGGAAGCACCCTGTAGGTTTTGATTCCCTTGCAAGTGTCGAAAATTTGCGGCATAAACGGCTGTATCTTTTGATTGCGTTGGCTTAGAAGTTTGATTTTTTCACAGCTTCAAGGGACAGTAGACCTGAGTAATTGATATAAATTTCAGCTTCATACCTCCACGCGTTCCTGAGAAAAAGGGTCTTGACAGACGGACGGACGGACAGACGGACAACAAAGTGATTCTATAAGGGTTCCGTTTTTTCCTTTTGAGGTACGGAACCCTAAAAATCATTAAGTAATTTGCAAAAAATAGGAAAATAATTTTGATTAGAAAAATATAAGAAATGGAAATCTAAGTTACAAAGCTTTTCATTATGTTTATTTAAAATAAAAAATCTGAAATTTTATTAATGAATTTCTAGCTTAAACAGTAGAATAGATAAATATTCTAATAATAAGCAGGTGGGAAAAGGCAGGAAATACGTAGGCCATAGGCGCATTCTAGTCTACTAAATATTAAAAAAATATAACCATAATTAGATAAAAATAAGTATTATAGATTTATCGATAAATATATTTCACATCGTCTGAATCTCCATTAACTACATTGGCTCACTAATTTTAATGCGGGCAGCCATAACTTGTAAAATCAATTTAGTTCGCAAAGCATTCATACATATCGTTCAATAGTTGTGCCGACCAGCTAACTTGGAGCTCCCCCGCCGCCCTTCTCGGGCCCTTTCCTACGGGGAAAAGGGCGTCTGAAAGGGCCCAGGGAGGTCTAGGTTGCTGGTACATAATAAAAGTTACCCTCGCCATAAACACAATAAGGGCTAGCCCTCGTGCTAAGATGTAGGGAAGATTTAGTCGCAGCTATGATTTTATGCTCAAATAAATATCTAGTAATAAGATAATAGCAACTTGTATCATAAGTAAATTTATAAGTTGTAACTTGTAAGTGTATTAGAACTTAGAAGTGACATACACCTGGTAAGTAGTAGTTAGTACCTACTACCTAGTTAATATTTAATAAGTTAAACAGTTTTGATTCATTTTGATTTAAATGTACTTACTAATAATGCTTAGTATGGTCTTAAAATGCTACCAATTTAAAGGTCATATTGTATTAGCCACTCAATTAACAACTACAATCAGACATTACTTGGCACTTGCCATAGTTTCTGAGGATTTTTTGACATCAGGAGTTTATCTTTCTAATTATAGCGTTGTTGATTAGTTAAAATTTTGACATTAGCCAATTACAACCGCTTGTGAATAAGTAGTTAAACTCGGAAAACTCGGAAACCTGCCGCCGCCTTTTGGAAATCGGTTAAAAAGTTTGAAGGCGGTCATTATTTGCCGAGATTAGTATTTTCAAAAAATATCTTTTATATTTTAACAGCTTTTACTGAATTATCTAGCGCGAGAAAGTTTTTTTGCAATATCAGCATTTTACGCATTATTTTGTGTTTCCATCGTAATCTACTAGATGTCGCCCGTGAGTCTGCGCAAATGTTCCGGAACCATTCATTTATATCTTTTTGATTGGGTTTTATCAAAATCAATGCATAACATTGTTTAAAAACAATGAAATATTAGCACGTGAGGAAATAGTATCTTTATATTTAAAGACTGATAAGTAATAAGTGATACCTAACTGATAACAGAAAGTTCACTCGAAAGTCAAATCAATGAAATTTTACTTTGAATACATTCTGCGCTGTTTCACTTCATATTAATAAAACGTGTCACTTGGAATAGAAGATACCGGATGGAATGAAAAGAAAAAAATACCAAATAGACACCGTTTGACATCCATATCCCTACTTACCTACTTACTAATATTATAATTGCGGAAGTGTGTCTGTGTGTTTGTTACCCTTTCATGTCCAAACCGCTGAACCGATTTTGCTACGTATGAAGATACTTTGAGTTTCAGGAAAGGACATAGGATTATTTTTATAATCCTGCGTCCTAATTCCTGCGTGATAAACGAATTTTGATACAACGGATTGCGGTAGTCATCTAGTCTTGACTTGACTTTCTGTCAAAAACTTGTCATTTTCCGTATAAACCGCGAATGACAATAAAGTGTCAGCTGTTGTCAATCGCGGCTTTGAAATGACAAGTTTTTGCCAGGAAATCAATGACCGCTACCGTCATGTTTCGCCAAGTTCAGTATAGTAATTTTAACGAAAGTGAAAAGTATTAAATCCTCGAAGCGGTCAAAGACTTGCGGTAAAAAATGCGAGCCCGACGACTGCTGACACATCTGTTCACCACGCAGGTGCCGGTTACCAGGTGCGTTCGTATTGAGATACTAGACTTAAGTTTAAGCGATACTTAGATTTGAATGTGTGTTAGACTTGAGTTTAGGCTACATGACTTGTAAGAATATCTACACCAATATAAAGAGGTTTTGTTTGTTTGTAAACTCTGGAACTACCTGGTAACAAAACTAAGTTATAATACTTTAGGGTGTGTAAGTATAGGTATATATATAGAGTTCGCTGTGAAAGTAGCAGTCTGCTAATAACAGCGCTGAAATAGTATTTTCTTTCATATTTGTATGGAATCTATACTAATCTATACAAATATTATAAAGCGGAAGAGTTTGTTTGCTTGTTTGTTTGAACGCGCTAACCTCAGGAACTACTGGTCTGATTTGTAAAAAATTTTCAGTGTTAGATAGCCTATTTATCGAGGAGGGCTATAAGGCTATATTTTATCACACTAAGACTAATAGGAGCGAAGAAATAAAGGAAAATATGGAAAAAAACGGGGGAAATTCTTTGAAAGGGCTTATCTCACGAACACACCCTAAAGTATTATACTTTAGTTTTGTTACACCTTTTGTAAGCTTTTGACTTTTCTGTACCTTTTATTTCTTCTATGTATAAAGATTCTAAGACAGAATTGCTTCTCATCTTTTATAGCCTACGGCGCATTTTCAAGTTAAGTAGAGGTATAATATTTTCAAAGAAACTTGGCTTTTTGGGATAATATAGCCTTCAGATTATTGAAGACCAACTCGCGGCAACCCTCGCCCCTCTTTACTGTAACTATGGAGGACATGGTTCTGGCGATTCTACTGGCTGGTAAGTGGCAGCTCGGAATTATATCTCTTTAGCATCCCCCAAACTCCACCTAGCTTGAGTGACCTCTTTCCACGAAGCCAATGCCATAACATCTAAAGGCAAAGGGTTCATAGAATCATACTGGAAGGTATCATAAAATGTCGGATCTGCTACCACACACTAGGACCACACTGCTCGAAAAAATTAAATTAATAATAAAAAAAGTCCAGGGATTGGATTGTTTTATTTGTAGGACAAGGTTACCTACTCTTAAATAATATAACTATTAACCTACAAATATATAAAAAATCAGCTGGTTAGGGTTCCGTTTTAGGGTTCTGTAATCAACAAAACTTGGTTGACTATACTGTACCCTAAAACGGAACGCTAACCAGCAGATTTTTTGTATATTTTGTAGGTTAATAGTTATATAATTTAATACTTCAGTCGGAATTTCCAGGAATTGCTATTGTATTCTATTGTTGTCACGATCACCGGTGCTCGCGCGGGGCCTGAAGGATTAAGAGTAACCTTGTCCTACAAATAAAACAATCTATATAATTTAGGATCATCAAGTCAAAGTATGAAATCCTTTCTATCTCTGTTAGCTACCACTTTCGAGATTTTTCGAAAAAAAAATGTTGTTTGTCTTATCAAAATGTAGCTACTCACAAACACTAGCTTGTTAGTAATCACAAAAAAAATTGTTTTATGGCTTCCGTACTAGAATGTTAAAAAAAAACATATCTTTGGTGCTAAAACCTGTATAGTTAATAATAACAAAAAAGATATGGGCGAAAAGCCCATAGACTCTATCTTCTTCCTGCGACACCCTAGGGCTCTTTTAGGTCCTAGGACATAGATATTCCCTACAGGACATGTAATCGACACTTATGTCGTTTCGACGCGTGTGCGACCGTTAACATCAGCTGTGCTACACTTGAAACCAGTTTGTGTCCAGCTTTCTACTGAATTTGCATACAATTCTAACGTATATTATTTTTTAAACTTAAACATATTTTTAACACACTTGCAAATACTGTACCTGGTAAATACTACCTATTTGATCTTTGAGAACAAAGAAAATGTATGTTTACTTAATCATCATTGCAATATGATACATTACCAACTGCAAAAGATCGTTGTACGACATTATAACCTTAATGTTTTTCGGTTTTTCCATAGTAACTACAGTTAAAAACTATTGCAAAGGATCAATGGTTGGTAATGTGGCTTAACATATTTTTTTATTATTCGTAGGATATTCACCTATAATATTATAATAAATCTAAATCAACAAGATATATTTGATAAGATAAAAATAAATATATCCCAAAAAATACCTATAGGCTATAACAATTAGCAATCCAAATTTTTCCCTCGAATTTAGGGGGAAAACCCCTAGGAGTTTCTTCCTGATCGTCTAGAAGGCATTTTAGGCCGAAAATGTGGCAATTGGCAAAGGACGAAGGAAGAAACTGGAGAAAGCCTTTGCCCAGCAAGCAGTGAGACAGCGTGGTCTAAGTTAAAAAAAAAACCTAAATGAAACAAAAAAGTCACCTGATATGAAACATAACAATCGTGGCGACGTGTTACTTCACCACACAGAGAAAATATCGTGCCCGTATTAGGTAATTTTCGTTAGTGAACTCAAGGTTTTTAATATAAATGTTATTATATCCAACAATTTGATGTCGGCCTCGACCCACTGAGCGGTACATCGAGAAATGTCTTTTAGTTTTTGTTAACGTGCTGACTGCTAATGTAAATAATTTTAGAACATGTCATTTATATTAATACTAGATGACCGCTACTCCGTTGCAACAAAACTCGGGAAACTTTCATTTTTCCGGGACAAAAAGTATTTTATATCCTTCCTGACTCCCAAACTTTGTTTGGTAGGCTTCGGAAAATGCACCCTATTTTTTATAACACAAGTTATAATATAACTTATAACTCTACCGGCTGCACTCAGAGTCATTTAATGCTGATACTTCAATTTAATCAAATATGC
Organism: Lysandra bellargus; assembly: GCA_905333045.1. Taxonomy (NCBI): domain Eukaryota; kingdom Metazoa; phylum Arthropoda; class Insecta; order Lepidoptera; family Lycaenidae; genus Lysandra; species Lysandra bellargus. The sequence continues at coordinate 5,467,694 of HG995354.1, forward strand.
TGTATTATGCTTATGACAGCAATCAAAATCTTTATGTAACTAAAGTTTAGTGATAAATTAGCGACCCGCCCCGGCGTCGCACGGGTATAAAATATGTAGCCACTGAAAAAATGATTAAAATCGATAGCCTATGATCCTTCACGTGGTGTACTTCTTATCTGTGCCAAATAACATAAAAATTGCTCCAGTAGTTCGCGAGATAAGCCCTTTCAAATAATTTCCCCCGTTTTTCCACATTTTCCTTTTAGTCTTAGAACTAGTCTCTTTAGTCTAACACTGAAATAATTTTTCAAATCGGACCAGTAGTTCCTGTGGTTAGCGCGTTGAAGTTAGCCCTTTCAAATAATTTTCCGCGTTTTTTCCATATTTTTCTGAATTTCTTCGCTCCTATTAGTCTTAGCGTGATCAAATATAGCCTATAGCCTTCCTCGATAAATGGGCTATCTAACACTGAAAGAATCATCAAAATCCGTTGCATAGTTTTAAAGATCAAAGGGAACAAAGGGACATGAGGGAAAAAAGCGACTTTGTTTTTAAATAATACTAGCGACCAGCCCCGGCGTCGCACGGGCATAAAATATAAAGCCACTGAAAAAAATGATCAAAATCGATAGCCTATGATCCTTCACGTGGTAAACTTCTTATCTGTGCCAAATAACATAAAAATTGCTCCAGTAGTTCGCGAGATAAGCCCTTTCAAATTATTTCCCCCGTTTTTTCCACATTCTCCTATTAGTCTTAGCGTGATAAGATATAGCCTATAGCCTTCCTCAATAAATGGGCTATCTAACACTGAAATAATTTTTCAAATTGGACCAGTAGTTCTTGAGATTAGCGCGTTCAAGTTAGCCATTTCAAATAATTTTCCCCGTTTTTTCGACATTTTCCTCTATTTCTTCGCTCCTATTAGTCTTAGCGTGATAAAATATATAGCCTGTAATAACCATCCTCGATAAGTGGGCTATCTAACACTGAAAGAATCATCAAAATCTGTTGCGTAGTTAAAAAATAATTAAGGGGAACAAAGGGACATGAGGGAAAAAAGCGACTTTGTTGTATAATAAGTATATAGAAGAAGATATAGATGTATATAATATATAGGTAGATATTCGTCTCTGAGTGCGGCGGTAAGTCAATTTTCTTTAAAAATGTCGGTGAAACGTATCTCGTGGTATCGTTGATAAAGCCAAGTAGTGCGGTAAACTAGTCTGTGAAAGTGTGTGCTTTCGCTTTTGTTGGATAATCTTATTCGGGTCACCAATCACCATGGTCATATCACGGCTTGGAGAATGTGACGAAATTGTTATTGTTATTTTATAATATTGTTTTATTTAAATGGTACTTATAAGTTATATCATTTAAATAATAGCAAGCCAATTGCCAAGTGGTAAGTACCACTTGAGACTTACCGCGTTTTTTTTACCGATTTCCAAAAAGGACGAGACGTTCGGCTGTATGTATTTTTTTTATAGTTCAACGATTCCTCAGCCGTTTATGGTTCGATTTTCAATATTCTTTTTGTGTTGTATAGGGTTTAGCTCGAATTTGGTACCATGTTCACAAAAGTGGTGATCTAATGATGGGATCTATGAGGAATCGAGGGGGCTCAATTTTCATTCTTTTGAAGTCGGTACTGGCTAAGTTCTATGTCAAGTATCTCAGTTCTGGGCTGGTAGCCTGGTACCGACTTCAAACGAATGAAAATTGAGAACAGAATTGGTTGAGGCACGTTGAGGTTTAGTCGAATTTTGAAAAAGACGCTAATGAAGAATAAGAATTATTTCATACTTTTTACATCATATTTTTAAGAATATTGTTTTTACCTTGGAAGTCGGTTTAAATTTTTGTTAAAAAATAATAATACTATAATATGCTTATGGGATTGTCTGTCAAACTGGGTACTTGCTTTCGATGTTTTTGACAGGGAAGTTACAATCTTATGGGATTTGTAAGGCATCACGAACATGTTTTCCTTTGCATTCATTTGTTAAATCAATGCCTACGTACAAGTGTACAGACTACAGAGTGTAAGTGCGGCTTATCGTAACCAGCAATTTTCATATTACTTAAAGTGCGAAATAGCATTTTAACGACTTGGCGATAAACATTGTGACCAATGTACTGATTATTGAAATGATTTTTAGTAATAATATTTACGACCTGTACTTATAAGTACTTTTGTAATAGGTTTATTTTAATAACTTTAACTAGAGTCTAGACTCCTCTCACCTCTGTAGCTTATTATGTAACCTAGGTCTCTCATATTATGGAATTTGTAATAATAATATCTTGCTCATTAAAATCGGATGTAGTAGATAATCAAACAAACATAATAATAATTATTATTATATCGCCAAAATTTCTTCCCTTTAGCTTTGACTTAGGGCCAGTTTCACCACTTCCTGATAAAGTGCCGGTTAGGCTATCCACAACTTATTTGACAGATTCTTTATACTCTATCTGTCAAGCTAAGTGGTGGATAGCCTATCCGGCACTTATCAGGAAGTGGTGAGACAGGCTCTTAGGATATAATTATCATATAAAAGAATCTACAAAATCGGCCCAGTGCGAGTTGGACTCGCGCACGAAGGGTTCCGTAACACATTACACAAGAGACCAAAAACAGGCTGAAAATTGTGTTTTTTGTATGGGAGCCCCCCTAAATTATTTAATTTATTTAAATTTTATTATAAATTATTAAATAACAAATAAAACTAAGTATTTCGTGAATATTTCAAGGGCCTGTTTGCCGTTGCCGTTATTGATATCGAGCAAAAAAAATGCACGTTTGTTGTATAGGAGCCCACCTTAATTAAATATTTAATTTATTTTGTTTTTGGTATTTGTTGTTAAAGCGGCAACAGATATACACATTTGACATTACACAATCTGTGAAAATTTCAGAAGTCTAGCTATAGCGGTTCTTGAGTTACATAATAATAATAGCTCCCACACCGGTTTCGGTGACGGTGGCCGGTTTCATTGAAACCAGGCCAGCTCGCTCCTGCGTGAGTAATTTTATAGTGCCCAAGTGTGTGCGCAGTACACAAGAGCACTCTCTATTCCTTTACTCTCATAACCCAATGGGACGGACGACCGACACGACTGGCGAGAGATTAGGCGCAGGACCGACTTTTTACATGCCCATCCGACGCATGGATCATCTTACTTGTCAGACAATCAGATGATCAGCCTGCATTGTCCTAACCAAACTTGAAAATAACATGTTTCCAACGCGGGAATCGAACCCACGACCCTCGAGTCAAGAGCCGCGCTCTAATATACCACTAGATCACGGAGGCGTTATTTTTTTTGAGTTACAGCCTGGAGACACACAGACAGACAGATATACAGACGGACAGACCGACAAACATCAAAGTCTTAGTAGTAGGGTCCCGTTTTTACCCTTTGATTACGGAACCCTAAAACTGACTAAACGAAAAATCCAAGATGCACTTTTTGAGGAATCCCATCTTGTGTTGTGTTGTAATACTTTAAAATTAGACCGTGATGTATATATATGTATATGTATATGTATATATAGGTATTAAGACTATCGCTTTTATATTTAGCGCGCACATTGTCTTGAAATATCAGTTTGTATGCAAGGCTATTTAGCAAGATAATAAACCGCGTGACACAGCAAATCTAATATCCATATCCATATCCATACTAATATTATAAATGCGAAAGTGTGTCTGTCTGTCTGTCCATCTGTCTGTCTGTTCATCTGTCTGTCTGTCTGTTACCTCTTCACGCTCGAACCGCTGAACCAATTTTGCCGAAATTTGGCATGGATATACTTTGAGTCCCGAGAAAGGACATAGGATAGTTTTTATCCCGGAAAAATGTACGGTTCCCGCATAAATTCTCGTGCCACTGCAGTGTTTGTGCGCGAACTCCTCCAAAACGGCTCAACCATTTTATTCAGTTTTTAAACAACACCAAAATCTCCAAACCTGTATCTATAAAGTTAACAAAATTTAAAAAATATATACATAAATATTCAATTTACTACAAAATATTTCAACTCTAAAAAATATTTTTTAGTATTTAAATATTTTGTAGTAAATTTACTATTTATTTATATATTTTTTAGTGTTTTACTCTATTTTGTAGTGTTTAAATATTTAGTAGTAAATTAGTAAAAAAAATTTATACACAAAAAAATTTTTTTTAGTGTTTAAATATTTTGAAGTTAATTTTTGTTCAGGAACCTAGGTAATTACTATTTTAAGCTGAAAAATAACTCAAACATGTTAAATACTTTCGTATGACAAAATGATTTTGGTATTACGTATGTATGAGAATTTCGAGGGTAACCCGGGCTCTTAAATACACATATTACTCAGACAGATACAAGGAAAAATACAATAAAAAAATGACATTTAATATTGACGGACTTATAGGTACCTAATGCAAGTGTGATGCGAACACATTGTCGAAAGGGATTCCACTCAGGCTGTGATCACGGTATAGGACACCTGTACCGTGATCCCTGGCATTCTGTGGATCCCATATTAATCGCCTTTACGCGAGCCGCGAGACTGGGGGTTACCATTCCCCCCAGGCTCGCGGCGCGTGTGAGCCATTCTCGTGTGTCACCGACGCGAGCCGAGTAAGTTCGCGAACTTAAAACCCGCGTACTTTAAGTTCGTACGTCTGTCACCCCTTTTATATACTTTCAGTTGAAAATAGATCTCAAATACAGCTTTAAATACTATAAGTTAAGAAGGCTTGATAAAAGCTAGTAATAATAGGTTGGTTGATGTCTTGACGAAGGACATTTTAAATTATAATACGTCTATGTTATGAAGGTTGATTTAATGCACAAGTCGTGAGCACTCCAATGCCAATCATATTTTGTATCTTAAAATAGGTCAAAGCGTTTTAAAATAAATTTAACATTCATGGATATTTTGTTGATGCCTGATGGTAATATTATCTAACTTATGGGCTATGGCAAAGTTGCTTTAATACGTATGGAGGTTTTTAGGGAGTGCCCCTAAAGATCTCTACACGAGGTAACTCGATCGATGCGCAGAGTGATTATGTTTTGTGACAGCTATGCAACAGGCGTTTGACAGGAAAAAATTACAATATCTGTTTGTCCTCTCCCAAATTTCGTACACAGTGTTTGGTGCAGTCTCGTGCGCACACACGCGTTTGCACAGTCCGGTCAGCTTGGCCAGCGTTCAGTCCAACTGGGTCGATTGGGCTCCCTGTAATATTATATTATTTTTATGGGGATTGGGGACCTTAAGAAAGTAATGCTGTATATATGCTGTAATAATAATATTTTATGTTTGCATAAGAATAACCTCATGTTTGTATATACTTCTGCATTAACTGACTCTTTATTTACCTGGGTCTTTTAATTAACAGCTATTAACAGATTTTATAATATCTTTAAATAAAACTAAAAATAGGTCCTTTAATGATAACGATAAAAATAACACAATATACTTAATAACCGCAAACCAAATTAACACACCTTAAAATAAAATATCAAATTAAAAGAAATATTAACAACTAAAATTATTTTTTAACCGACTTCCAAAAAACGAGGAGGTTATATGTTCGGCTGTGGATATATTTTTTTTTTGTATGTTCAACGATTACTCCGCCGTTTGTGAACCGATTTTCGAAATTTTTGTTTTGTTGTATTAGGATTCACTCCAATTTGGTACCATGTTCACAAAAGTGGTGACCTGATGATGGGATCCATGAGTAATCGAGGGAACTCCTCGAAATGTATATGGAAACATATGGTGATTTTGATTTTATGAGAAGCATCCTAAGCATATGCTACCAAAACGCAAAATTTTACACCGAGGTATACTATGGTTCCGAAGCTACTAAGAGAACTCCGGATTCCTTATAGATACAAGTTTGGGAGTTTAGGCGCTGTTTTAAGAACTGAAAGCATATGCTACTATGCAAATTACATTCATCATCATCATCATCATTACCACGTCAGGGTCACCAATGTCACCAAATTCAACCTTATCTCCAGAGCATAAGGCACACATTTGACATTACTCCTGAGAAGTTAAAGTTGCTTCGATAATGTAACATTCTGTTTCACTTCGCCGAGATATTCTGGAAAACAACCTAATTTCAACCTTTTGCATTGCGTTTAGCGTTCATAGTATAATAGCGCATTGCATCGCATATCTGCCAGGGCTGTCAAGCAAGCGGCGCGGCGGCGCGGGCGCGGGCCGGGTACTATGCACAGAATACAAAATACTCACGGAGGTACTATGTGCGCTGCGTGTGCGACAAGTCGAGCGAGTGCCAGCCTATTGAAACTAGTCCGGTGACCGGCTACTTAGCACGTCACACGTGTTCACTTCGATTTTTTTTAATGTATTGTTTAAAATTATCTGCATGCTGCAGCTGATATTATAATATTTTGTAAGTGTGACTGTAATAACATACGTAGAATAATATACAGATATATTATTCTACGTATAGTACACGTTTGCTTACTAGGTAACTAAAAAGAGTGAAATTATTATTTTTAACAAAAAATTAAAACCGGCTTCCAAGGTAAAACAATAATAACATCCTTATAATATGAACTAAAAAGTATTAAATAATTATTCCTATCTAATAGTGCCTTTTTCCGAATTTGGCTAAAACTCAACTATTTCTGTACTCAATCTTCATAATTTTGAAGTCGTTGCCAGTTCCAAAAGTTTCAAATATTCTGTCAGAGAACAAAAGATTCATCTGGTATCGACTTCATTCGGTGTGTTTAACTTAAACATCATTAATAGCCCTAGAACAATTATAATTTTTTTGATTACTATCAAGCTAATTTTTTGTGGGTAGCTTCGTTTTGACTTTTTTATCTGCGAGAAACCTTGAAAGTGGTAACAGAGATAGAAAGGATTTCATACTTTGATTTGATGGTCCTAAAATATGAATTGTTCTATTTGTAAAACAATCTTAGGTAGGTAGGTACCCTTAAATTATATAACTACACTAGATGACGCCCGCAACTCCGTTGTGCCAAAACTCGTTTATCGCGCGGGAACCGTACATTTTCCTGGGATAAAAAGTATCCTATGTCCTTTCCCGGGAGTCAAAGTATCTCCATGCCAAATTTCAGCAAAATCGGTTCAGCGGTTTGAGCGTGAAGAGGTAACAGACAGACAGACAGACAGACAGACACAATTTCGCATTTATAATATTATATTAGTATGGAAGTATGGATATTAACCTACCAATATACAAAAAATCTGCTGGTTAGCGTTCCGTTTAAGGGTACCGTAGTGAACCAAGTTGACTCACAAAAAATTTGCTTGATGGTAATAAAAAAAATGTTCTAGGGCTCCCTGACTATAAAGAAATGATTTTCCATGGTCCATACCAGTGTTTAAAGGCAATAATTAGTCTGCCTTATAGTCTGTAAGGCAAGAATGGTCCAAAGCTATACAGTTTTATATAAATCAATGCACTGACCCACATACAGTAATTCCGTATATATTTGAAAGTACATAATTGCTCCATCGGTTCCGTATGTAAATTAAATATTCCATTCACTGGTGAAGAGAAACCCTCCTTATGTAACTAGGCTGTACCTAAATTGTGCTCTAAGGCCCGCTTGCCCCAGTCTAGCTTATTACAATTTACAGGGTACTTCAGCGTGTGTATGAGTCCCTATATATAGTTCACTGTGAAAGTAGCAGCGCTCTTCGTCACGCACAAACTACTGAACCGATTTTGCTGGGTACGGAGATACTTTGAGTCCCGTAAAAAGACATAGGATACTTTTTATCCCGGAAAAATGTACGGTCCCGACCCGGAGCAACGGAGTTCTGTTTGATACTGTTTGTGAATAAACCTATTCATTACCCTTTTATATATACGAATTTAGTAACATCATTTGAACAATTGCTACAGTTTAGGCTTCAAAGAATTGATAAACATTATTTAACCGTCGCGCAAGACCGACTGCATTGTCGCAATTCTGTGACGAACTAGGAAAATACTTGAATGAGATACAAAAACTTTGCTTCCTACAGCGTTTAGAGTTATTTTACCTGTGGAATGACCTTTGTGACATAAGGATTGCTCTCATATTCGAGATATGTATGATAAGTTCAGTTATTATAGTCTATGTAATTTTCTACTGAAGGTTGATTTTTGTCAAAATCCGAAGCAGAAACTATCATTGCTTTCACATGGCTTTCACATTTACAATCTTCAGATTAAGGAAAAGTATAACCCTTACAAATAAATTTGCAATTGTCCAAAAATGATTAGAATTTTCAATTAAGATAATTTAAAAAACTTTAGATTTTAATAAATTATTTAAATTCAATGCAATGTCCTTATTATTTAATGTCGTATAGAAAAATGGTCGGAATTTCAGAAGCCATAAAGTAAGGCCTTGGTTAACGCCGAAGATTCGTTGGAAGTTGGAACATATAGAGTTCCATTCTGCATTGCGTCTACAGCTTTTTCGTAGATGGCTTTATCGATGAGCGCCGTAAATTCGTAGAAGTCGCGCAAATTCTGGTAGTTCGGGGGGTATAAATGCTATTTTTAATGCCATAATATATTGTGTACTAACTTGTTGCGTGGAAATTCGTTTATCGCGCGGGAACCGTACATTTTTCTCTGTTAAAAAGTATTCTATGTCCGGGACTCAAAGTATCTCCATACCAAATTTCAGCAAAATCGGTTCAGCGGTTTGGACGTGAAGAGGTAACAGACAGACAGACAGACAGACACACTTTCTCATTTATAATATTAGTATGGATTAGGATGGATTTTGATACATACCTAAGTACGTACAACATAGCGAGTACATACATGACGTCATCAATATAGATTACACACGTAAATTCTCATTAATGTTTATCTTGGCACTCAGAATTCTGGATTTTCCTCTGAAAGCGCTAATTATTGACATAATCATATTCTGGGAATACCAGAACGGTTACTAGGTAACAAAAGGAGATGAAAAATCGTCCAGCGGAATGATACCATAGTCTTGTAGAAAACCGTCGTCATGGTCGATGCCCAAACACGTTCCTAGACGATTTTTCAATGTTTTCGCAGCATCTGTTCAAGCCCCAGTACTCAAAATTCATTCGTCCGTTAAGGCGGCGTAGTTAGATATCAATATATTATATTAGTGCAATGTTTTCACGCTAGAGGCAGCACCAGCACAGACAGTAAACAAAAAGTTTTGTTCGACGTTTGACTTTTCTGTCAATATACTGATGTGACGCGTGCAACATTTCGGATTATTTACTGTATCGTCTTCTGCTTGATATTTGCGTAATAACTTATTGTATGGGGATTTGACATTGCCCTTTGAAACTGAGCTATGCGTTATATGATATGTCAAATCCTATACATTTTTAACGTCTTCGCTTACGAAATTAGCGAATGCAATAAGACTAAAACTGCTTGAATCGAAGCGATATGTCGCGAGTCACGTTGCTTTTCTGTGAGAAATACTAGGCTTTGTTTACTTTTTCACTTAAACAAGGTTTTCTCAAAGACAAGATCCAGCTAGATCCTTTTACACCCAAAACACCCTAAATAATTTTAACGAAAATACTTGTTAAGTTGTTACCTACAGCCGTTGCCGTGAAAATAATTAATAATTACTATTGTAAACATACTAGGTTATCTCATTTCAAATATATAAGATTCACAGGATATTGATTATTTAGTTAATAGATTTCGGATACTTATCAAAGCGCACGGAAGTGCGCAGGCCTAGTTCCAGCAGGCCGCGCGCATGCCGTGCACTATTTACACGAACCGTTTCGACGTACTTTTGACCCCCCCTGTAACTCAGTGCCTATTGCGAGAGCAAAGATAAAATTATACATGTCGTAATTATATACTAGTACTTAAGAGCCCGGGTTACCCTCGAAATTCTCATACATACATACGTAATACCAAAATCACTTTCTCATACGAAAATATTTAACATGTTTGAGTTATTTTTCAGCTTAATAATTACCTAGGTTCCTGTACAAAAATTAATTTCAAAATATTTAAACAGTAAAAAAATTTTTTTGTGTATAATTTTTTTTACTAAATTTACTACTAAATATTTAAACACTAAAAAATAGAGTAAAACACTAAAAAATATACATAAATATTAAATTTACTACAAAATATTTCAACTCTAAAAATATTTTTTAGTATTTAAATATTTTGTAGTAAATTTACTATTTATTTATAAATTTTTAGTGTTTTACTCTATTTTTTAGTGTTTAAATATTTACTAGTAAATTAAGTAAAAAAAAATTTACACACAAAAAAATTTTTTTTAGTGTTTAAATATTTTGAAGTTAATTTTTGTTCAGGAACCCAGGTAATTACTATTTTAAGCTGAAAAATAACTCAAACATGTTAAATACTTTCGTATGATAAAATGATTTTGGTCGTGTGTTATATGTATAATATTAACAAAAAATTAAGAAATTTAAGAAATCGTCAAGCGTGAGTCAGCTCATCTATGAACTTTACATAAAAATTCTTATGTACCAATGATACATTAATGAGGCATCTATTGAAAGTATTGTTTATATCAGGCGTAGCACAAAAAGAAAACATAGGTATGATTTCTTGAAAAAAAGTATTGAAATCCCACCAAAAACATACCTGTTAAAATAGGGCCTAGTTCCTATAGGCTAATTGTTGGTCTAAAAAAAGAGTTGAAATCCAATCCAATGCCAAGTTCAGATGCACTTCATCGATCATAATCATCTTCATCAACAGCCTGATCCATAATACTTTTAAATTTGAACTTGGCAGGTTTTTGTGCTATGCGTTACACTTGATTAATTATATAATTATTAGATAACATTTATAGAATTTAAATAACCTGCCAAGTTCAAATTAGAAGTATTATGGATCAGGCTGTTGATGAAGATGATTATGATCGATGAAGTGTATCTGAACTTGGCATTGGATTGGATTTCAACTCTTTTTTTTAGACCAACAATTAGCCTATAGGAACTAGGCCCTATTTTAACAGGTATGTTTTTGATGGGATAATACTTTACTGGATGACCTTAGCATCGCTCTACTTAAAGCTGCGTCATTTAATGTGTCATACAATTTACCTCTGTGTCATAATAATATGATCTATATTGCCGGCTATGAGTTATGACATAAAGTTCATCTTTGTTCGAAGTGGCGTCTCACAGCAATCTTCTTGAAGTTAAATCCTTGTTCCAGTGTCTTTGCGAATTTTACCGAGTTTCAGTTAGAATCAAAATGTACAGGATTTGGCCAAAGGTGTTTAAATAATATAATTATTATTTATGACATTCTTATTTGTCATCATAATAATATACCATTATGAGTTATGACAAATTCCATACATTAATTAATTTTGAACTTAGATACCGAAATTATTATCAAGAATCAGATAAAGGTTTTTATATTAATTTGATCTGAATTTATTTTTTTCAAAGTTAAACTAAACTGTCATGAAAAAAATTAAACGTTCATTACTTTAATCATCATTTATTACAGCAAGCTGATAAATAATAATTACTGAGTCTATTTCGATTAGTATGCATAAATTGTTGGCATTTAAGTTACATAAGCGCGAGCGGCGAGTGCCTCTAAAGGTGAACACTGAAAATCGAGAATATTTCATGCCAATTACTTTTTTTGATTAAAAAATATAGAAAATTACCTCTAAATTGTCAAGCAGATAATTGTTTTAGAGTAAGTTACTCTACCTCAGCGCAAAAAAATCAAAACCTGCTTATCTATAACACAGACACACAAATTATGATACTACGGACAGTCACACATCAAACCAATAATACCGTATCTATTTTTCTTTATAAAAATTAAAATCAGGAAATTCCATTTAAAAGTGCAATCAGTAATAGGCTCTATAATATTATTTAAAACTCTACATTTTAAATTCTGTTGACGTGTTTAGACTTTTTTGTTTCAAGCCCTTGCTTTAAGTGACCGCTTTATAGAGGAAAAAACATAGGCATATTGGGGATAGCAATCAAAGACATAGGTAGGGGAAAGATTCCCCTCTACATTATGCTAGACAAGGACATTATCATCTGATTGTTTCATCTCTTTCGCACAATGTCATTCTCACTTTTTTGTCGAAGTCGGACAAAGTCAGGCAATTTATGTAAATGAAAAACATAAATATATTTTAATATTTACTTTATTTCTTTTCTTATAGTTTATGACAGGAAACATTTATAAAATAGTTGCTAGTCATAATAATAAAATTATGATAACATTTTACCAAAATTCTTTATTATTATCGTTTTCTTTATTTCCTTTTTCCATTGTCTCAGTGGCATTAGTGCACTTTAAAAACCTCACTAACAAACACAGGTCAGAGTCAACAATACATAATAATAAAAAAAAACAAAAAAAAAATGCTAAAAACACACTTCAATAATTCAGCGTTTGTTCGAAATATGAATTAATCTGATCTGTGTTTATTAGCACGATCTTAATAAGTAACAAACATGGCTCTACGATTTTATATAAATTTTACAAAAAAGAATTCAAAATAAAAGTACACAATCAAACATCTGAAACAAAATGTTCAACAATTTAGAAACTCGTTTCAACATTGTATAAAATTGATACTTAAAACTATTTTTGGTCGGTGTGAGTTAGATATTTCGTTTAATTATACGGTTTTGTCGGAGCGAGGCTCGTTTAGCTGTTAATCTACTAGATGTGGCGCCGTAATGGCTTTCAGAAACGTTACAGACATGACATAGACAATCAAATCGCGGTATTATTGGCTCCTGGTCACATTGTCTATGGTTATAAAAATACCGCCGCCATTTTGACTCGACATGGCGGACTTCAATAAATACTTTAAATTAATTTACGAACCAAATGCGAGTAACTTGACTGTACTTAAATTAAAATCTCATGCGAAATTACCTATTGAGTAATTATAATGATGAGCGGGTCTCGCGGAAGTGATGCGAGCCGCGTAATACTAAACTCGTCCCGAAACGAACGAGCGCTTCGGGAGGCGATAAGCGGCCATAAAACAACAGACATCTTCGTAACGTTCCTTCGGAGACGTTGCGAGGACTACTTAAGATACGTGTGTGCGTTTTTAAAATACATTTGGTAATTTGTTGTTTAACTAGTGAACATGATACGGAATGCTAAATCGGAGAGGTAACTCGGCGCAGCTCTACTTCTATCCGTCTCGCTCTAGCCCACGACGGAGCGAGCGGAGCGAGAGGGACCGAGAGCATCGTTCGAATTCTACTACCGAGTTCGACTTTCTGAATATATCGTCGCGTTTGCATTCCGTTTAACTCATATAATCAGTGGAAGCCGAATTCAAGCCGGCGGATAAACAAGCGCCTAATTTTATAATACACGATCCTTATCGACATACAAACTCCATACAAAAAATTCTACGTGTTCACCGTAACAGCGACAAAAACACCTAAACGCACTACCGTCGGGTGTATCCAAAAATTTGGTCATCCGTTCGAAATTGGCCAATGAAAAAGGAGTAAATTTCCTCAAGCGTTCTTTATACATAGCACGATTTCCAAAAAACTTGGATGGGGAAACTAGCACGAATACGACATACAGGCTAGGCTAATATCACAGGAGGTTCTGGGAACGGTTCACCCTACCCCCGCCCTCAGCCGCCACCCCCGCCCCCCGCACCCCGCGCCCGCCCAGGTGCCCGTTTACTATTCAGAGGGGGCGAGGCGGGCTAATGCCGATACATTTCGCAGCGACTAAGATTTCAATAAAAAATCTCGAAATGCATCGCGACCTAACTATTGCACAGCCGAAGTCGCCACCCCGATTAAAAACTAAAATAAATTAACGAAGTCAATCCGCTAAGTACAGAACCTTATCATAATGGTAACGAAGCGTAATTTGCAATAGAGGTAACATAGAAACAAAATATACTAGTAAAAATTAAAGACGCATTAACAGAAATCGTTGAAATATCAGACTTATTAAAATGCGGCGGTCGGCCAGGCTCTGAGTCGATCGGCCTTGCTTATCTACGCGAGTGAGGTCGTTCCAGCGAGCGCCGAGGGGCGAACGCGCACGTCACCACTTACGAGATTTTTTCCTTTGTTAGTTGTTACAAGTAATACGCTGCCGCACGTAACACTCGATCGCCCCTCACGGCCCGCCGTTCCTCAACGCGTCGTCTCACTCGATCGTCGTTTCTGCATACTTTGCTTTTACTTTCGACAGCTGGCCGCAAAGCACCGCCGCTCCTAACCCTCCCGTCGCAGGGCTCCCCCGTCGGCGACCGTTCCCAGGCAATTTGCACTATCTCCTAATCACTTACGCTAAATATTTAAAGTACAATAATAATGCGCTAATATTACGTCTTAAATCTACACCTCCATCGTCATCGGTACTCCACCTCTCCGTCGGACGTCACGATCCTCCGGTAAAAGAGACCATCGAACACTTATCGGACCGCGCCCGTCGGCGGCTGAGCAACTTTCACTAAATAATATAAAAACACGCCGACGGAGCGGGTCCTCCTCGATGAGGAATTGGCTAGACGTCGGCCGGCCGGGGCGACGACGGGTTGGCATCGGCCGTCACGCGGGGCCACGTCGGTCGGCGCTCACTCGCGCGGGGCTCACAGCGGCAGGGGCGCGGGGCGGCGCGGTCATGAGTCCAGCACGGTGAGCAGCCCCTGCGGCAGCACGGGCAGCAGGTCCGGTCGCGGCATCTGTCGCGCCAGCGCCGCGCACCCGAGGTTCGCATCCGCCAGCTCGGGGATCTCGTCGAGCAGCGCCAGGCACTCGTCCTCGACCTCGCGGCGCGCCTTCTTGCCGATCCACGAGTCGTCACACTCCTCCCGCGCCCGCCGTCGCCGCGCCTCCTTCTCCTTCCGCGCCTCCTCGCTGAGGCGGCAGTACGTGTTGTTGATGCACACGGACCGGCGCAGGTCGCGCGCGGGGTCCTCGATGTTCTCGAGCTTCTGCGAGCAGATCTCGATGACTCGCTTGCGCTCCTCGTTGGCGCGCAGGCGGGCGGAGATCATGGACAGCTTGGGGCGGGCGGCGGGCTCGGTGCGCGGCGGCCCGAACATGTCGTCCTCGAACGCGTCCGCGATCTCCGCGCCCCGGCTCTCGCGCTCCTCCTGGGGGGTCATCCTGCAACAACGGACGACCTTTATATTTCACCTCGTAACGATGATTCACGTGTACGCGGAATAGAAGCAAACTAAGAGCTGCGAAATAATCGTGCCCGATAAAATAAAAAGTCCGCGGCGATAATACGAGACGCATACGATTTAATAATAAACCAGCCGCCGCAAGTACTAGGTCAAAGAACAATGCCTCGGACCTAACCGGAGCTTAATCCGAATCACTAATTGTGGCAGATCGCCGATAAACAGGTTTGAATGTAAGGTGACCTAAAAATATTATAAAGACGCACCTCGCCGTTATCTCGGGGGAGAGGATGAAGAATCCGGACATGTACATGGCGGTGACTCCGGAGCGGATAGTCCACGGACACATAAACGATCACCGAAAGCGCGGTTCGCTCGTCCTCGACGGTCAGCGAATGAAGACAAAAACAAGTGGAACGGAACAGGCGCGCGAGCGGCGCGCGCGCAGTGAGACGGTCACTCGGCGACTGACGGTGGCGGTGCACTACACTCCGCCGTAGATAAGACATTGAAAAGCCAATTGCGTCACCCGGGTACTGCTACGTCGCGCTCGGTAGCGAGGTGGAAGCCGCTGACGTATTCACCGTCATTTGAACGCAATTCACTATTATGACTCGTTCTATTTGTTTACAACACCGAACCTTCCAATGTCTATTTCGCCATGATTGTCTAAATCTTGTTTTTCTCCTTGTTTGCCCGTACTATGTTTGTGTTTGTTGTTTTTCCGACCAGCTGTTGCCACTAATTATTATGTTAAGTTACTTTGGGAGTTATTTAAATTGAATTGTAATTTATTTTGTGTTTCTGACTTTTATGCGGTAATGTGTTTAGTTTATCGGTTTCATTTATTTGAATACTCGTGTCATCGAATGTAACAAATACGTTAATTTTTAACCCATTGTAACTATCATCATTTAATGGATTAACATTAAATGGATTAATAATAATAAAAATAATGCATCAAATGATCTCCAGCGATGTTCGGGAATAGATCTTTAAATAACTAAAACAAGACAAATAGGATCACGTAAGGTTGATCGCGACCTAGTAACAGGCGCGCTTGTGTAACTTTCAACTAGCGACGAGTAAAATAATACCGTCGAGTATTTCTTCATTGCAACACTCATAAAATATGCAAGAGAATAAAATTATATTACAAAGACTATTGAAGATTTCATTTGAGAATTTAATACTTATTAAAATTATACTAGCCTTCGAAGCGAGTTTAAAAGCAATACAACTCATGACAATATTATATCAGATCGTAATCGTCCTTATTTGCTACTAAAAATATAATTGGCTTATTAACATAAACATAAATTGTATTAATAAGGAATCTTTTACACCAGGAAATAAAGTTGAATACCTCAATAAGGCCGACGCCTTAGGGTAAAATGGACTCGAAAGTTGTAATTAAAGTAGATTGTAGAGTATTACAATAAATTAAACAAATTATACGATGATAATAAATTAAATACTTTGCGTACTTTAATTTAGTCTATGGAATTAAAATTATTCCGTGAAGAAACTATAGTCCATTCTGAAAAATACTACCTCCCAAGTTCTATTAAAGTGATTCTTATGCCTTCGATTGAAAGGTTCTATCGTAAGTAAAATATTTCCGAACGCAATGTAGAGACAAGCATAGAGTTTTTATGTAGAGTGGCGACCCTATACAGTATACAGTTACGATCTAATAAATCTTGTCGGAGGTTACTCTACCTGCACCTTAGTTTCTTTTCCCCCTCGCACTCAGGCGTCCGCGTGAAACCGACGATATTTGACATTCCCGCGCATTATCCATAGACAATATCGGATTCTTTCAAATTTGGAACGCCCGCAGTTTAGTATTGTTCATAATAATTTTTTTTTTCATATTACTTAGAATTTACATGTAATTATCAAATTAAGTTTAATTATTTTTCGAATTCAATGATAATGAATTCAAAATATTTTATTGCCATACGAACGTACAGGAAAATAAATTAATTGTATCAATATACATAACACGAACTATGTTTTAACGAATATAATGTATGATAATAAAGTAATTTATATTATAATTAATGATTTCGCAAATGTTATTTAATTACATACAATATATATAATAATGTTACTCTAATAGACTGTATTTCTATGACAGGAGGTAGCGTGACAGATTATTATAATAAAGGTAAGTATTATAATTTATAATACTACTTTACATTTTAACTGCAATACGTATTGTGTTTAAAATATGACAATGTATGTCTGGTTCAGACGCTGTCTTTTTTCCCAAAATAATACTAATTAAACTAATGCTATCTCTTTTTCAATATGTCAAAACGAATGAGACGGAACCAAGCATGTGATTGAAAGTAACGTTTTTTCTATGCAAATGGAACGTAGGACTCATTAAAAACTCAAGTAGCTCAAGCTTGTTTTGATTATACGAACAAAATCGTTAATTTACTACTTTAATAACTGTAAGTGATCAGTGTCACCTGTCAAGTAACAACATATTAAGATATTGTACTGTTGTGTAAAGTTTCCGTCTTTTAATGATTAAGATCGATAAAGTAATTCTGTTTTAAATTACTTTAAACAATTCATTGTTATTTTTTGTTATGTTCTTTTTGTTTTTTTTTTTTAATTATGTTCTTTTTTAAAAGCGAATAGTACTTACAATTATTTTATTTTTATTACTGCATTATTTTATTTATCACCCAATAATTTTATTTTTTATTCCTTATTTGAATATTTAAATTATTCTTATTGTATAATATTAACACATTGTGCGTTGTTAAGTGTTAAGTGCTTGCACCGCGCAAACTGCTAACACTTAATATTATTTAATTACCAAATTATTTTATTTTTATTATCTTATTTTATTATTTATGTAATAAATATAAATACAATAAAAATAAGCAGTATTGTATTAACACAGTGCGTTGTGTCAATACGGCTCGCACCGCTGTCGGTCTGGTTTCGGAGGACGATGACCGCCCGACCCCGGGCGTCCAAATTTCAGATGAACATTGAACCTAATGTTAAGGTTTTCCTTGCAATTATAATTTATTATACATATTATAATTATAATTATCGCCTTTTATGCTCGAGTTTCACTGTAAATTGTTCAATAATTATTATGTTTTTTTTAAATTTTTTGCACTTTGTTTACTTGCTATTCTAATATTTTTATTATCATAAGATTTATTTTTCTGAAGTACCATTTCTCAAACTGTAATCATGTATTTAAATCCAGCTGGGTTTAATTTGTGAAAAATTTATTTAAATAATGATAATTATTTTAAGTGCATTATTTCTAGTATTTACTACATTTAGAAAAATAAAAAGTAATTAGAAGTAAAGAACTCCATTAGCAAAGGCATAATTAGAAATAACAATAAGTGATTGGTATTTCTAACGACTTTTTGAATGCGGATTTGAAATACAATATATTATATCGTAAGTCGTAACATAAACAAAGTAGATTATGAATTGCTTTCGTACACTTTCAGATTTATTTCACCTTTAAAAGAACTTTAATTCAACGACATAAGAGCTATAACAGAGCCTTCGAACTTCGAAGCGATGTCGTCATCGTCAGGTGCTAATATTAGACCATAGACGACGGAGTTTTACTCTGTCATCATTATAAGCCTACGTACAAGCTATGATCAATCAAGAGACTCTACATTTTTGGGCAACGCTTTATTCGGAAGGAATCAAAAGAGTCTACATGGGCATTTGGATATTTTAGGGTAACGCTTTGTTCTGACGTTGTTTTACTTTTTTCGTGTCTGTAAAAAATATATAATGTAAAAAAATTACAAAATGTTAATAAATTATATAAGAAATAACAAAAGTAATTATGTATTAAGAACGGCTTTGATGTGGATGTCGCTCTCACGAAAGACGAATCTAATGATACTTTTCGACTTTCAAGCTCAAATGCTACAAGATCTTTATAGAGGTAGATTAAAGAAGTCTAGAGTGTGGTGATGAAATATAATTTGAATACTGAATACTCTCGAAAAGCATAACCGATTTTCCGTCAAAAGACGTTTGAACTTGCGCATTAAATTAAATAAGTTTAACAAGAGTCAAGATAAAAACATTGCAATTAACATAGTCAAAATGCACCTAACAAAATGAGATTTAAAGTGATAACAGTAACACAAATAAGTATGTACACAGATTCATTCAATACGCCTCAATTTATACTTCATTAATGCTTTGTGGACTTATCAATGGAATCTAAATGCCATTGAGTTATCTAGCTATGCTTTTGCAATAACTGGACAAATAGATCAGGAATTTAATGTAAGGACATTAAATTAACTAATCTAAGATCGTTGATGTCCACGGCGCGTTTGAGGAGGACGCGAGGAAATACGGTCGTCTCTGTCCCACGCGTGCGCTTCGTATAGTCTGCCTCAGAAAAATTTTGCTCTCTTTAGTAAAACAACTGTTTGAACGCTCAACGCTGTTTCGCATGGCTTGAATCAACGTCATCATCTTTATGAGATAAGCCAGCTCGCTGGTGGGCGAAAAGGCCATATCGCCTAGCAACTCTATCATGCATATCTGGTCTTCAAAAGAAAAATAAATATGATTTAAAATACGAAAATTCTGCAAGCTTTACACGAGCCAAGTAGAATAATAATTAATCAATACGAAACTCAAAATTACTTTATTTGATGTGAAATGCACAGCAATACTGACAGACTTATTGACTTTTACTATTATAAACTCCGCCTTTTTGGAAGTTTCTAAGTCACAGGCTACACGGTCAAATTCTTATCAATCTGATCCATCAATCTGATTGACGAAATATTGATGGTTATAAAAATTTCATATTAAAAATACGATCAATCCATCAATCCGAGTCGTACACGATCAAATTTTCGTCAATCCGTACCGGATTGATGGATCAGATTGATGAAAAATTGACCGTGTAGCTGGTGACTAAAAATGATAGGTTTTCTTTGTCACTTTTTCGATTTTTCCGTAGAAATAAACACTGAACATCCTTAAAAGAATACTGCTCAAATTATTTTTAACAAAGTATTATATTTATCTTGAATATCTTGAAATCATTGAAACAATTATCTTGAAATCATGATATTTCAAGATTTGTAGAGCTCTCCCTGATTGGTAGAGTCTGGACCATATTCGTGTTATATAATAGGCAATAACAGCTTTGTAGTTTTAAAAACATATATCATTAGCTATATTATATAGTAATAGTATAGTTTTTAACATGTAATATCTAGATTGTAGTGATTCAAAAGGAGGACTGGGTATGATTGATCGCGGTATGTAGGCCTCATACGGTACAGAATAACGCTACAAACGTACGTTAATATTTCACGTGAAATCGGTTTCTTACACTAGACAGCTAGTGTTAAATATATTTTTCTTTTATCTACTTATACTAATATTATAAAGCTGAAGAGTTTGTTTGTTTGAACGCGCTAGTCTCAGGAACATGATATTATATTAAAGAAGTTTATTTAAAGTAAAAAAAAAAATGAAAATGAATTTTCCATTAATATTTTGTGGTAGAGTGAATTGCACCATCTAGTGGCGGATATTTTGTATTTTATTCCGAACTCTACCAGAAAATATGATTACATATTGCTTTTTGTTGTTTAAATTTAGAATTTTTATTTTTTTATTAAAATATGTTTAGGGAGTTTCTAAGGCAAACTCTACATTTTAGTAGTTTACTTTTTTTTAAGTATCAAATCTGTTTCAATTAAATATAATATTACAATATGTTTTCTTCATGAGCCCAGCCACTGACCTCCATTATACAAGTACGCTGGACCTATGATACATTTTGAAATGACAGCTGTTTTTGTGCCTATTTGAAGCGGAATCAGCGCCCCCGAAATCGGGGGAAGAAAACTAAATCTGACGTAAACATGACGTTAAAAGTCGTCATATTGGCGCTGATAGCAGTAGTGGGAGTACTTGGAACTAATACTAGTTTCTACCACCGTAGTGATTGTAATATTCTCTTTGGTTTCTACAACCAATAGCGATTGAGCGGACATTTGCAAGTTACGTCAGATTTAGTTCTCTTCCCCCGATTTTGGGGGCGCTGATTCCGCTTCAAATAGGCACAAAAAACAGCTGGGTATCATCTGTCCAGCGTACTTATATAATGGAGGTCAGTGAGCCCAACCCAGAGACTAACATTGATTTGACATAACCCGACCAAGTAACAGGTCCGCCATTTGCCTGATAAGTGATAAAATGTGATAATCAATTTCTCTGATGGATCATAATTTTTACAGGCAATTATTATCAAATTATTATATTCAGGAAAATATTGATTTCTGTTTATCTCTTAATATCAAGTGTTTGATTTATCTCAGTCGGTTTATTAACATTTCTGGATAATGGATATTTCGACACATTTTCCTTTCTTATCAGCTGTATAGTGTACTGTACTTAATACCGGTTTTTTATTCCAGTTTTTAAAATGGATTTTAAATTCTCTTTTTAAATATTTCTGTGGGTTGAGAATATGATTTTTTCGCTTTTGTTATAAACTCAATAACTAGCGTTACAAGTTATGCGGTTATGCCACGCCCACATGTTTATTTTCGCCTACTCTACATATTTTTAATGCGCAAAATCCGTTATATATTTATATATTTTTTATAATAAGTATCATTTCATGTTACAAGGATATTAAAATTATTATACGTACATAATAATAAAAACAAAAATAGAGAAGGGAGGAGTGTTATCGCTTGCACGAATAAAAATAGTACTATGATCATTAATATTAGAATAAAAATAGCCTACGTATATTATATTAGAGCAGAATTATTCTTAAAGTTTAATAATAGAGATTTGTATATAACTCGATGGTATTTCGATCTCTATCCGCTAATACTAATATATATTCTGTGCTAATATGTTACGTACGCATTACGTATTTATTGACTTTGCAAACAAAGATGTTTTGTATCGAATATAAACTAGCCCTGCGACAGGCCGGCGAGCGAATAGTTAACTCTGTTATACACTGCGTAGACGGTGCGAACATCGATTTCAGTCGGCCAGCCGGAGCCGGCGATGTACATGTGTATTATAAATCACGCGACCGCTATCGGCACATTGTTTAAATTGGTTCGACGCGGAGTTACAATGGTGATTGGTTATGAATTTTTAATTGCTGTTATAATTATTTAGCCCTACCTGCTTTGGCAATTATGCATGTTGAGGTTGCATTTATGTGTTATAAGTACTCTACATTGTCAAAAATAGAGATAAACTACGATAACATGACGTGCCCCTCCAAATTACTTTTTCAATGTGTGTAGTCACATCTTTATGAAAGAGTTTGTATGTAGTAAGTATTCGACCAATCAACCAGTACTCGTAATATTTCGCCTATTACCAAGATTTGTTGGTCAACTAATCATAACTAGCCGACCGCGCAAGACAACGCACTTCAAACGTTTTGACAACGCGCTTCAAACGTTTTGAATTTTGGAGGGGCTTGCCATGTTATCGTAGCTTATCTCTACCTAATATTATGTAGAGATTAGAGAACGTTTTGACTTTGCGACTATTTCCTCAGCGAAATAATTGGTTTTCGGAGTCTAGTTAGGTTTCAGGTCTACTTGTGTCAGTGCGGATTAATACTTAGTTATCATGATTGATATCTTTCTTGTTCTTCGTATGTATGAAAGAAGACAATATTAATATTTTAACTCAGTATTCAATAATCCAGCGCAGCAGTGAACTGAAATATTTGGCTTCAAGACTTCATTTGTTTGTTAATTGTAAAAGTCACGTGACGCCAAACTTTTGGTACAATAAAAATAAAATCCACAAAATGTTTAATTGAATTTACTTTAATTTGTCACCTACACAGTACACTTTTTCTTGCCAACATTCTTCTGGTTTCAAAGTAATTTTAGAATATTCGGAGGGCTTCCTAGGTCATGGTAATATTTTTTAACTACATAGTTATATTATAATCTTAAATCTTAGTGAAAAGGCAAATACAACAAAACTTTTAATAATTTCAAACCAAAATGCATTTCGAAACTCTAGATACTTTAATCTTTATTCTTTAATATCTTGTATTAAAAAGTTTTAATTTCAGTATCACATTACGTATTGAAACAAAGAGATTATGATGAAAAATAAAACTGTCGACTTGTCACATAATACCACAAGTGTACCAAACACATTAAAAATGTACGTCAGAACAACTACACTTAAAAAATGTTCTTTAAAAATTCATTATGCGCATTATAAACGAATTTTTAAGTTTTTATTCCTAACTATATGACGCTCGCAACTTCTTTGCGGGAACCGTACATTTTTCCGGAAAAGCATCTTATGTCGATTCGGTTCAGTGGTCAAGAGGTAACAGACAGACATATTGCATATATATTGTATGCAATATACACATTACATTAAACGTACACTTATAACAAGTATTTATTCTCAGCATAATATTTTATATTTATTTTACAGCTAAGCACCAAGAAAACCACTTGTCATGCTGAGAGGAGTCTATTACTCGATAGAGCAGGCGCAGGGTAAAATATGTAGAGTCAATAATTATTTTTATATACAATTTGATTTTTTATTAGATTATTTTAAAATTGCAATATAAAATACAATTATTTTTGTAATTTATTACCTTTTTACATTTGTAACTAATAATTAGATTAAGATAGAAAATATATTTCCAAATTTAATGCAAAAGTGTGATAATGTTGTTGATAATTTAAATAATACACATCACCAAAGCTCATAACCGTAAAGAACTCTACATGATATTATGTATTTATTAATGTCGGTGACATTGCGTGCGACTGGAACAAAGAAATGCTGGTAACAAGAACGCAAGTTTTTTTGTATTTTGTGTTTACCGTACCAATAATTTGTTACATAACTTGTTAATACTTCGTTAAACGTTAAAAATGTTAGCTCAAATGTTTCGAAGGTAATTTAATTTCTTTGTTTAAGTTGAAAAACAAATTGTTTAATGAGTATAATCTACATAATAAATTGTGACGTAACGGAGGTGGAACTTTCGAAACGCCTGATTTGCCGGTGACGTCACACTCGAAATTTGAATAAATTCTCTCCGTTTGAAATTAGAACCTGCTCCATATCAGCGTACCAATATGGTTAACCGTTTAACAGTTGGCATTACTTTGTGAAAGTACCGTTTTTCTGCTCTACCATGGCTCTACCAATTAGTTACGCAATTTGAGTCGTTAAACCATTAATGGTCTGTAAACTTCAAGAACGTAATTAATATTATACAATTATTATTGTATCGCGCGTATTAAAAATAAATCACACAGAATTTATTGTAAAGCAGTAAGCAATTCGCAGCACATAAAGTGAAATTTCAATTTTAAATTCAGTAATCGAATTTGTCATGAAAGGATATTGAATTTTACGATGCAGATAAGACTCTTGAAATAGAACCCTAAAATCACGTTCGGTATTGCCTTAAGAACTAGCGCACACTACCGACTAAACTATTTCAATAAAGAAGTCAAAGGGACCTCTCACTTTTTTACAAAGGAACGATAGAGACGCAGCGCGACTCATTTCGTCCACAGCATGTGGTGCGTCGGAGAGAAAGAGACGGACAATGTGGGATACCGAGCCAGGTAGAAATTGTCAAATTATTATTGGCCATTATAAAAAAAAAAACTGGCCTATAAAAGTGTAAAAGTGCAAGTTAAGTTTTATTTAATTTTTTTTTTCTATTAAGTATAAAAAAATGATGGTAAAAAATAAAAAAAAAACTTAGTAAAAGTTATTAAAAAAATTTTAGCTATAAAAATATCAGCTATTAAATGTTTTTATCACATAAAAGGAAAGTATAAAAATGATACAGGATGGTCTCATAATTTCTATGCACACAAAGGGCTTAGGTCAAGTGTAGGCGTAAAGTTCAACGAATCACAAAAATAGGTTTTTTTTACGGGAATACCGATGTCAAAGCGTCAAAAAAAAAACAAAAAAAAATCAATCAATCAAAAATAATTACCTTCAAAAATTAAAAAACTCCGAATTCCAATAAAAAGTGCACTATCCAAAGTTTTAGTTCACACTTCACTTTTTACAAAAGTAGCGCTTAATTCGAACATAATGTCAACCACTAGCTCTATCTCATGAAACAATCAACTTAACACTTGTCCAAGCGGCCGGGGGCAGGGACGTCAGACAGCGTAGAGTTCGCGCGCCAAACTGAGCTGTGAGCTCCAAGTGTAGAGTCGCGCTGCGTGACTGCGGAGAGGGCGCTCCGCCCTATACTACGACCCTTTCTTGCAAAGGATACCTCATTATATTGACTGTAATCTGCCGCCTTTAATCATCCTTATTTACAAGCTGCTGGTTGACCTTTTTGAATATCACCATCGGATTTAATCGTGCAAATAGACGCTATTAGAATATCGTCACGCTATTCCCAACTACTTAAGCTTAAATATTTCCTGAAGTTGGAAAATTCCTTTGTTTTAAGTACTCGTAAATAAAGTAACAAATCTACGTTATTACTCAACATTCTTTACGATAACTATTGACGAGTGACGACTACGTAATCGAGCTATCTAGGTGCACTTGTTTTAATAATCTATGAGTTGAAAACATCTGCTGTCGACTATCGACGCATTATTGTATAACATTGCAGCGAAATTACTTGGAAGATTTTTCCGAAGCGATTTTATATAATGTTAAAATGTAACACCCTAACTTTATTACCCCTCACTTTAATAACCGATAAGTGCTATCTAAATCGATAATATTTGATTCGATTCCCGAGATATTTGCAAATCAAATTCAAAAGTGCGAATCTTTGAAGTGCAGAGATCGGATACAAAAGTTTTAAACGAATTTTTCTTTACCGTTATACCGTTACGTGAATGTAAAATATTAAAAGTGAGAGTAGAAAATTGTAATTCAACTCGCGATAAAACGCCGACCGAAACTAGTTTGTAAAAAGTAAGATCTTTATATTGCTTAACATTAATCAAGGCTGATATAAATGTTGCTAAAGGAAAAAATTCTTAGAATCACTTCGAACTGTCGCAACTGCTGATATAAAACAAAAGAAATAATGCCTTTGTTAATATTATTTATGAACTATAATTTTATCAGTATGCTTTTTCACAATTTGAGCAATTAAATATAATTATAAACACAAAAGTGTAGACTGTAGAGACACACTTTTAATTTATGCTTAAGTGTCGAGCCACACTTCTCATTTTGAGTAAAGTGTAAAGACCCGGAGAGAGCGGTAGACGAACATCGATTTGGGGTTCGTTGCCTCGAAAGTCGAAATACTTTTATGGGGTAAATATTTCACATCTATTCATTTGGCATACCGAATAGATCTTTACTGCATAACAATCAATTCAAAATTAAGTTTTCATTGAAAGTTACCTTGCAAACTTATGAAACAATTTATAGCAACATAAATAAAATACTCAGTTTTAAATTAATTTTGATCCACAATGGTTCACTATTTTTTGTAAACATTATCTCTACGAATAATAAAAACATAACCTCCTCACTCCTTTTCGGAAATCGGTTAAAAACATTCAAACTCGGTGAAACTGCAATTGATCGCTTGTTTAAATTGGTAGCATTATAAATTATAATAGTATGAATCGCAGACACAATAAATTTTCAATAAATTGTTATGCGACAGGGATTGGTGGGTTAAAATAAGTTAGAACGGTCTATAGTAAAATCGTCTAAATTCATATCTTAGATCATACCTAAATTTAAATAGTTACACTAGAGAATAAATCTGATATGGATTTATTGTAATCTTTCGCCATTTTAACTAAAAACTCTTATCAGTCAACACCGATAACGTTATCTGTATAATTTGTGATAAATCTATTACATTATGGTCATAAGAGACAATATTTGATAATTTATTCTCTACTTACTTTCCTGTTTTAACATAGGTACCCACTCAGAAACATTAAATCATGATTTCTTAAGTTTAATTTAGACTTTCACAAAAATGTGTCCAGTGTCGATTTTAGTCAAAATCTTCTTATTTTTTTTCAAGTTAAGGAATCTCTGTTAGTTATAAATTGTTATCATAACCTAAACAACAAATATTTACATTTTACAGAATGGTTAAAATATTGAAATTAAAATTAATATTAGTTACTGTACACCCAATTTAAACATTATATATATTCATGATGATATTATGTACACTTGTACAGCTGGCACTAAAATGTAGTTTTTAAGAAAAAAAGATTTTTTAAAGATTTTGTATTAACTACTTGTAGATTCGAAATTTAAAATAAATTACGGATAATATTATTATTATAATATTATAAAAATATAATATACAAACACTTAATACTTGCAATTAATTTTTGCCATTTAAAAAATTACCTACCATAGACTAAAGAATATAGACTATAGAATATATTCTGTGATCTAGACACTTCGATGGAGAAAAGTATGTCAACCGAACGTTTAGCGAATTTCGGATCGAATGAATGAGAAATGCAATCAAGTACAGACAGTATTCGAATTTCGAACTCGCCGTAGACTTTTCAGTTTTTATTTCTTTTGTGCAACTGCTCTAAATAACTGTTGAAATATTAGTTTTGTTTTCCTTCTACTATTACTTCCTTTAATGGAAGTATGTAAAAAAATAATATTTGTGAGTCCTACAAGAATATAATACAATTATATTAATACTTATCACATTTCATCATATTACCTACACTATTTACTAAATGGCTGTTATATTGCAAAACCAATATTATTATTTATTATAATTTATACTATTACTAGATGATGCCCTCAACTCCATTACGTTACGTTCATATGATATTATAAGATATTGCACGGGGACCGTACATTTTCCGCATCAAAAACTATTATATTACCTATGTCCTTTCCCGGAACTAAAAATATGTGCATTTTTTTAAAGAAGAGCCTCGCTGTAGTCCTGACGTCACTGCGACCCATGAGGATCTATTGTGACTCCTTCGCACTAGTGACTAGAGTATCATCCCCAACCCAATACTGCTCATAAATTGAACAATATGGTTGGGGTTGGTGCCACGAATTTCCTCTGTGGATGAGTATTCGTGCCGACCAAGGTGCCTGTTCCTGCTCTGTATCTGCATGCCAAGTTTTATCAAAATTGGTTCAGGGGCTTAAGGCAGGGATCAATCTCAATCCAAAACGATAACCTTGCACACAACCAAAGACCAAGCGTATACGCTTCGCAATAAGATTCATTTTAGCTTAGCATAAAACTGTAGTTACTAGGGGCGGATCTTCTCTATTTTTCAGGTTTATAAATATCTTTGGAAATAAATATTCAGAAACAAAATTGTTCGGTTCGCAATATTTTAATATAGATTTACTATCAATTTATTCAAATAAAATGTATAATTATCCCAGTTAATACTTATATTTCGATAAATGTCGGAGGTGAGTTTGTATATTAATTACAGCCAAAGTATTACGTTTTGTAAAAATGTTTATGGCTTAAAGTCTTTTAAATATTGTGCTTTATATCTCATATTTTTTACATTTTGTCATTATATTGGAACTAGGTAAACCGGGAGTCACGGAATAACAAATTGGGGTTTATGCCCGCCTTAAGCGTGAAGACGTAACAGACAGACACACTTTTACATTTATAATCTTAGTATGGATTAATGGACATTTATTACAAACTGAAGCACACCATACTTTTTTACTTTAACACAAGTTTTAATTTTTGTATTTAAAATAAGAAGGAAAACATATAGTAGAGCTAAATATGTCTTGTTCTTTTAATTGATTATAAAATACTAGCTGTCCCGGCAAACGTTGCTTTGCCATAATATATTTGCCATATTATTTTATTGAAGTGACTAAATAAGTATATTGTCACCATGGCAACGTCGATCGCTATCCCGTCGCACTTACAAACTTAATGGTCGCCGTCAGGTTGTAATAATTTACTATTATTTATTCAACAAATGCACTTATCAACATATAAAGTACCGAGTAGCCGATTTTCAGACCTACTGAATATGCATATAAAATTTGGTAAAAATCAGTAAAGCTGTTTCGGAGGAGTTCGTGGACTAACATTGTGACACGAGAATTTTATATATAAGATTAACTTTTAAAAGCGTCCATTTATTTTGTATGTTTGTTTAATTATGTAATTTTTTACCGAGCCTCCTTATCGTCTGGCATTTAAATATGCCATTTATATATTTAATTATAAATTGAAAACTGTATTTCTTTAACCTAAACATTGGCACCGTCTCATGGGTGTGTATTCGAGATATTCAGCTGTTTGCTTCGAAAATACTGGACCGATTTTGATGAAATTAAGACAACCTGGAAAAGAACATAGATGATTTTACGAAATTGCGGGAAACATCTAGTAGAATTAACTTCTATTTAATAGGAAAAAAAACTTTGTGAGTTGCATCCGGAACTACAGCGGAAATAGACTTCATGGTCGTCAGTCATAGCATATTATGTAGGTGAGTTAAGCGTATTCATTACGCAATATATGCAGAGTTAGACGCCTCCGTAGTCTAGTGGTTAGAGCGTGGCTCTCGACTCAGGAGGTCGTGGGCTCGATTCCCGCGTTGAAAACGTGTTATTTCTAAGTTTGGTTAGGACAATGCAGGCTAATCACATGATTGTCTGACAAGTAAGATGATCCATGCGTCGGATGGGCATGTAATTATTATTTTTAACAAAAAATTAAAACCGACTTCCAAGGTAAAAACAATATTAATAGCATCCTTATAATATGAACTAAAAAGTATTAAATATTTTTTCCTATCTAATATGTAGTGCCTTTTCCCGAATTCGGCTAAACCTCAACTATTTGAGGTATAAGTCGGTACCAGATATAGCTGAATCTTTATTTCTTTGACAGAAAATTTGAAACTTTTGGAACTGGCACCGACTTCAAAATTATGAAGATTGAGTACAGAAATAGTTGAGGTTTAGCCGAATTCGGGAAAAGGCACTACATATTAGATAGGAAAAATTATTTAATACTTTTTAGTTCATATTATAAGGATGCTATTAATATTGTTTTTACCTTGGAAGTCGGTTTTAATTTTTTGTTAAAAATAATAATTTCACTCTTTTTAGTTACCTAGTAGGTAAACTGTTAGTGCCAATTCAAATTGTATAAAAAAATAGTTTCATATTATCTTCACTAGATGTCACTGAGGCGCTCCTGTGTCGCGCTATCGCTTGTACGTAGAAGTTTTATATAGGTAGTTGTAACTTATAACAGATCTTTGTTGTGTTGTTGAAAGTTTGTAAGCAACTGACGTCTGACAACTCAACAGTGAGCTTGGTGTGAGCAGTAAGCATTGAATTGACAACATAAATCATAATATTGAGTGGTAATTGATCTCGTATAATTGTTATTAAGTTGACCTCCGTCATAGTCCGCGAATTTATAAGTGGTCGTCGGTGGTACTGCGTATATTCTACGTATCTTATTACAATTTGTTAAGCCTGTTAAGAGTCATACGGCATACCCCAAGGCCCAAATATCAGGTAGATAGATAAATTTAAACAATACATTTAAAAAAATCTAAGTGAACACGTGCTGCAAAATGCTTGCAGCGCGGCATCACAATAGACGTAACTACCAGTACTTCGACTGCTAAGAGACGGACGAGTATTAATATCTGTCGTTTCTTTCGGGTTTCGCCAGGATAAGTTAAAGGCTGGCGCGCTGGCTGGTATAATTTATTTTTTGAAATAAGATTTTGAAATTGAATTCTGACAGTTTTCTTTGCATGTGCCAAAATATAAACAACTAAAGTAGGCTACGACCCTAGCGACGACTTTTGTCATAATACGTCAAACTTAAAAAAATTACATCAGTCCTAAGTCGGCATACTCTATCATTCTGTCTACTCTGGCGGCATGCCGCATGCCCTGACATTCCGGTTAGAGCTTGAATACGATATTTACACACGCGTCGCCGCGCGCCGCGCGGCGCCGCCGTTGCC
Source organism: Lysandra bellargus (assembly GCA_905333045.1). Classification (NCBI taxonomy): domain Eukaryota; kingdom Metazoa; phylum Arthropoda; class Insecta; order Lepidoptera; family Lycaenidae; genus Lysandra; species Lysandra bellargus. The sequence goes on from HG995354.1 coordinate 5,498,885, forward strand.
TCTGCGGCGCCGACCGCCGTGTATATAACAGCCTGTAATACTTGGTGTTGCTATGTACATAATTATTATTATTGTATCCATACCTATGCCTTGTGCTATTATCCATTTTGTGCCATGAGACATTGGTGACCTTAACACGACGTGGCAATGATGATGATGACGATGATGATGATGATGAATTTGAATTGCATGGTAGCATATGCTTTCTGTTCTTAAAACAACGCCGAAACTCCCAAACGTGTATCTATAAAGAGTCAGGAGTTCTCTCAGCATCTTCGAAACCATGGTATACCTTGACCCAACATTTGACTTTTTTGTATTTTTGATTTGTAGCATATTCTTAGTACACTTCACATAAAACCAAAATCACCATATGTTTCCATATAAATTTCGAGGAGTTCCCTCGATTACTCCTGGATCCCATCATCAGGTCACCACTTTTGTGAACATGGTACCAAATTGGAGTGAAACCTAATACAGCAAAATAAAAATTTCGAAAATCGGTTCACAAACGGCAGAGTAATCGTTGAACATACAAAAATAAAAAATAAAAAAATAAAAAATATATCCACAGCCGAACATATAACCTCCTCGTTTTTTGGAAGCCTGATCTCTCGCCAGTCATGTCGGTCTTCCGTCTCACTCGGTTATAAGAGTAAAAGGATATAAATAAGGAGGAATAAAATAGAGAGTGCTCTTGTGTACTGCGCACACACTTGAGCACTATAAAATTACTCCTGCCGAACCGAGCCAGTTACGGCTCGGTTTCAATGAAACCGTCCCCGAAACTGGTGTGGGAGTTATTATTATGTAGAGTACTCAGGTACAGTGCGTAGATGAAGAGACTCATGTTTGCCACTTGTCGTCCTTGTTTAAAAAAAAATCGTTTTATTTTAAATTTGAATCAAATGTTTTCAGAACGTTGAGCTACATGTTGCCTACCACCGGTTTGGGAACTAACCAGGCGAGAAGAACCGGCGTAAGAAACTCGCACGGGGCCACTTTTTACTAAAAAAAGTGGAAATTTTGTCTTTAAAAAAAACAAATTTTACAATGTAAATAACTTAACCTAATACATTATAGAAAGTCAACATGAATACACAATTGTAAGTCACATATAATAAAATATGTAGAAGCAGCAGCAAGCAGCCATCCTACTCCCAAGATGTGCCATCGTTTAGGAAATCATTGACCGTATAGTAGGCTTTGGCACACAAACGTTCTTTAATTACTTTTTTAAATTTATTAATTGATAAATTTTGAACGTTTTCCGGGATTTTATTGTAAAGGCATATACATTGACCTTTAAAAGATTTACTTATTTTGCTAAGTCTGATCACTGGTATTTCCAGCTTGTGCCTATTTCTAGTGTTTCTACCGTGACTAACACTTTTAGTTTTAAATTTAGTTAGAATCTTTCTAACATACAACACATTATCCAAAATGTATTGAGTAGCAACAGTTAGAATACCAATTTCTTTAAACTTTTCTCTCAGAGATTCAAAAGCTGACATTTTATAAATTGAGCGTATAGCTCGCTTCTGCAGCACAAAAATTGTATTGATGTCGGCAGCGTTTCCCCATAAAAGGATACCGTAAGACATTCTACTGTGAAAATAACTAAAATAAACTAGTCTTGCCGTGTCTTCATCAGAAATTTCCCTAATTTTTCTGACTACATATGCTGCAGAACTGAGCTTACCTGCAAGGTTAGCAATTTGAGGACCCCACCGTAATTTACTATCTAATGTAATGCCTAAGAATATAGTGGAGTCCACCAAATTCATTTTCTCATCATTTAATAGTAAATTGGTTTGAACCTGCCTAACATTGGGCAAAGTAAATTTTAAACATTTGGTTTTCTTATAGTTTAAAAGTAAGTTATTAACATTAAACCAATGTACTATTTTTGAGAGATTTGAGAGACGGCAGTCAAATTACGACGAGGTAAATAGTGCTATTTACCTCGTCGTAATTTGACTGCCGTCGCTTCACTTTAAAAATAATTGAAGTGTCATCAGCAAAAAGTACTATCTCATTATCCTTAACTAGATAAGGTAAGTCATTAATGTAGATGAGAAAAAGAAATGGTCCTAAAATGGATCCCTGTGGTACACCTAATTCTATTTTGGTCCCATTGGATCTTTTACTATTAACTTCAAACCTTTGAATCCTATTTTTGAGGTAAGAAGTCAAAAGGCTGAGTGCTGAGTCCCTTATACCATAGTGGTGCAATTTTCTGACTAAAGTAGCATGCTCGACACAGTCAAATGCCTTAGAGAGGTCACAAAGAATACCTAAGGCATCCTGTGGCTCCTCCCTAGCTTCATTAATACTAAATCATTTCTTTAATGCTAAATCATAATTTGTTTCTAAAAATTCTGATCTAAGTAGAAAAAATATATTTACAGGTGAGTGTATAATCTCCTCTATTTTGTAAGTCGGGTAAACTCAATGAAATGCAATATGCCTAATGCCTATGTACAAGTATACAGCGCGGCTATTATGTGAAAGAATTGGTAGCATTTTAGCGCTCATACTGATTCCTGTTTAGATCAATAAGTATTGAAAAAGATTATGTATTAACTATTAACGTAACAATCCCATGGCACTGTGCATTTTGCTCCAGAAATTAGTGTATGTTCTTGTCCGTTGTCTATACTTTCTAGACTGAAGCCTCTACATCTGCCGCAGCCCGCATATTTTATCAAAATCGACTTAGTTTCCAAGCTCTCAAGCAGACAATGAACATTTATTTTATGCTCAATACTATTCTAGAGCAGTTTTGAAATAATACCGTTATATAAGTATCGGGTTACTGCAAAATTGTTATATAAGATTTTTATGAACAATTAGTTTAGTAGACGCTACAAAGTACAAACTAGTCGAAATATAGATAAAATGAGTATATACTGTATGTTACTTACTTCCAATAACTATGTATAAGTTATTTTTTACTTCTTGCATGGTGTCTAGAGACAAAATTAATTATTTTAGTTACTGGAAGTGTAGGGTAAAAAAATAAGTGCACGTCGTAATTAACGTAATTAATAATATTGTAATATTAGATTTTCAATTTGAATTTTTAGTGTTTTCGTGTACAATACAACCACTAGCTGTTTGACCGAGCTTTGCTCGGTATTCGATAAAACACGAATAAAATGTCATTTTCTAAAAATGATTCCTAGCTAGATCGATTTATATTTATGTAAATTTCATGAAAATCGTTGGAGCCGATTCCGAGATTCCAATATATATATATATATATATATATATATATATATATATATATATATATATATATATATATATATATATATATATATATATATATATATATATATAAAATTGGCACCTGTTGCCATTATTGATATCGAGCAAAAAAGGCCAAAAAATCACGTATGTTGTATGGGAGCCCCCTTCAAATTGATATTTATTATTAATTTTTTAGTAAAATATTAATTATTATGTATTATTAAGTTTTTAGTATTTGTTGTTATAGTGGCAACCAAAATACACAATCTGTGAAAATTTCAGAAGTCTAGCTATAATAGCGGTTCTTGAGATACAGCCTGGCGACAGACGGACAGGCGGACAGGCGGACAGAAAACACTAACTAGTCTATTAGGTGCAGCCTCCTTCACCTCTATGTGGCAGGCATTTTATTATTGACTCTACCCGGTTAGCAAAAAAAATTTTTTTTTTTGCGCCGACTGAAAGGGTCATGACTTATGACTTATGGGGGCTGTGTCTGTAAAAAAATACAATAGTTGTAAAATTTGCACGTGTTTTCTCAATTTTTTTTAGAAACTTTATGACTTATTTTAACTTTTTGCATAAAAAACACTGTTTTGTGTTTTTATGGTAGGTTATTTAATTACCTTTCACCTAAGGCTATTATAATGACAGGACGAAACCTCGCAGAGAAAGAATGTTTTTGCTAACCGGGTAGAGTCAATAATAAAGTACCTGCCACAGAGAAATGAAGGGGGACTAGACCTTAGTAGTTAGTGTTTTTTTTTTGCATAAAAAGTACATATACATGAGTGCTTAATTTATCTCTAGTTCCTGACCAAACACACTGTATAAAAACGTGATACCTTGGGCTACTTTAAACATATTTTAATCTATTATCCGTAATTTTCACGCTTGACTTAAAATGGCCGACTAAAGATAAACAAAATGGCGTCGACAGCTGTTCGCTGCATCACTGCGGAAGTGAAACGGTATTGCGCTCATAAACACGTCTTAATTTAAATAAATATTAATGTACTTTTGAATTTAACGAGGTTGTAGGTACACTGTACATTAATTAATTGTGGCAACGAATTGGGTTATTACTTATTAGAAAAAATACTTCGTTATAAGGAATCGATGTTTTATGATTGGTCTCGAGCGATATGCTTATTAATTATTTCTAAATTCTAATAAAAATGGACCTTGAACTTTTATCAAGCTCACAGAATAAGCACACAAAATTTCGACCCAGCCGCTCAGAGGACCAAAGAAAAAGTTATTTGGTCTGAACTGAGAACTCTGAGCCCAGCCGGAACTTATAAGAAGCCCAAGTTTTAAAATCAGTATTGTCTACTTTATAGTATTATATCATTTAAATTACCTATACTTTTCATTACAAACTATGACATTTTATTATAAAAAAAAAAGGATTAGAAATATACTTTTACCTTCGATTAGTACAATAATTGATTATCTTATCAATGTATAGTACTCAGAAGTATTTGTCGAGCGCATTCTTTATGGAACTCTCACTACTGAAAGATAAATTATAAGTTTTTCTCTATTCCTACAATCTGATCTCTAATTTAATTATTTTACTTACTATAAGGCGGACTTGCGCAGATCTGAGTTGAAGTTAACTCTAGGTTAAACATCATGTCATCTCTATCACTCACTTGGTGAGTGACAGATATGACATGATGTTTAACTCAGAGTTAACTTTAACTCAGATCTGCGCAAGTGGGCCTAAAAGAAAAAAAACTAGACCAAAATATTATAAACTGTACTACCATTGTCAAACAAAATGTCTTTCCTTTTTAATGATTGTATAAAAGCTACGCGTCGTAAACACCTTATTATAATGGGAAGGGGTACCTATACATTCTGTGTCCATTGTCACCGATATACTTGATGTAAATTTGAACCCTAATACCTTGTAATAAGATCGAAGTACACCATCAGTAACGAGACTAACGACTATTCATTACACAAACAGTAAACACTAATTGATCGAGTTACTCGTAACTCGTAAGTCATAAGTCGTAACTCATCAATAAAAGTGTAAAAAAATAAAATAAGAAATTCAACGTGACTCGAGAGTTTATTTTTTAAATACCATACACCCTATGATTTTTCAGAAGCAGATTTTCGTTGACATATTTTGACAATCATATTATTTTGAATTTACTTTTTGTAGACGAAAAGAGATTTTTATCTAAGCAATGATTTTCGTTACAACTTAGAACATTCACAAATTAAATTTAAAAATGGAATGCAATGAATAGCAGCTGATGTTGGGTCAAACGGCATTAGGGTTGTCACAAATTATTATTGAACATAATATTATTAAATTCAATTAATATTGCGTGTAGAAACTGTAAATAATACTGCTTTTGGAGGTGTTGGTAGGCCTCCGTTGAAGTAAGAACTGTGTAATTTAACAAATTACAAATACAAACACAGATAAAATAAAAATAAAAATTGTTTTATTTCTGAATAGATTTAAAAAAAAAATCTTTCAGAATGTTGATGCTACTGGTGCCTACCGAGTACCGGCTACCACCGGTCAGATGTACTTAATGACAATATAATTTTAATTTCGTAATCTAGTAGAGATAATAATGCCATTCCTTTGTTGGTTTCTGTGTTATCAGCACGAGTTGACCTCAGTCTAATGATAATCGTCTAAGGTACGGGCTAAAGGCCAGCTGCCATACCTGGCTGATGACACACCAATATTCGCAGGTTCAATAACTGCGGCAACCCTAGCCGAGGTTAATAATTGCGCGCCAAGACTTTCACCTTCGGCGCGCGGCGCAAGGCCGTCCCCCCGCGCCCCGCGCGCCGCGCCCGCCACTTCCGCGCCGCGCGACATAGTTTGTTTCGCCGGTTAATGGTAACCAGCAAGATGATATTATTCTTCTTGGTGAAAAATTACAAACATAACACGGTCAAATTAACTTGACGCATCGCTGGAATGCAAAAACCTGCCCGCTCCATAATGACGTCATCAAACCATACGTCAAGTTAATGTGACCGTGTTTTACCACAGTGTCACACCTTAAATGTCAAATTTAGGCCAGCAACGCGCCTTCAGGCAATGCACTCTTCTAATGTTGCGACTTGCGAGTGTCCATGGGCGACGGTAGTTGCTTTCCATCAGGTGACCGGTTTGCTCGTTTTCCAGGGGGAAAACTCTGACCTTGCTATCTTTTGCTTCGTGGTGAGAGTCAGAATTTGACGACTTAAGGTGCAGTGGTTGTTGCAACTACCTAAAATGGGTTTTTTAAATAATGTTTTTTGTAAAGGAAATGTCATTATATAAGTAAGTATAAAAAAAAAACCATTTTAAAATTGAGAAAATTTCCTATACGCAATGTATATCAGTACACAATTTGAAAAATTCTGCTCGATAGAAAAAAATCTAAAAGATGACTATTATAATGCTGTTTTTGTAAAATGTAGTACATAATACATTTGTCATAACCTAGCCTAAACGATTTGATATATTATTTGATTTGTGTTATACTAAAAACAAAAGGTTTTTTCTCCTATTTCCTATTATCAAGGCACGCGGCGAGCGCGTAAACGCCACTGTACAAGGCGCGCTGATATGAATGTTATTTTAATGTCCTTTACGTCGATATTCGTACTGACAGAAATTGACCTGCCAAAGAGATCCATACGTCCATAGTTCCATACTAATATTATAAATGCGAAGGTGTGTCTGTCTGTCTGTCTGTCTGTCTGTTACCTGTTCACGCCCAAATCGCTGCACCGATTTTTTCTGAAATTTGGTATGGAGATACTTTGAGTCCCGGGAGATGACATAGGATACTTTTCACACCGGAAAAATGTACGGTTCCCGCGCGATAAACGAATTTTGGCTCAATGGAGTTGCGGGTGTCATCTAATACTTACTAATATTGTAAATGCGAAAGTGTGTCTGTCTGTCTTTTACCTCTTCACGCCCAAACCATTCAACCAATTTTGCTGAAATTTGGCAAGGAGATACTTTGAGTCCCGGGAAAGGACATAGGATACTTTTTATCCCGGAAAATGTGCGGTTCCCGCGCGATAAGTGAATTTTGGCGCAACGGAGTTGCGTACGTCATCCAGTCAGTCATATTTTTGAGTCGAGAAGATGTCAAGGCGCGATATACCTCTATCATCGAGTTAGTTTCGCTTGTCCAATATCATACATACTAATTACAAACCTCTTCTATCTAGTTTAGCAACATAAAAATGTATTACGTAGAGTCTGCGCCATAGAAATCAAGTCATTTGAACTCTATCACCAAGTTTTAAAGCTGAAAGTGCAACGGCCGCCATTTACGTAATTCTCAAGTACAGGCAATATAATTTGTACGTTTTAGACACGTTTTATTAATTTATTCGATAATACAATAGTACATAGCCAAAGGTATCATATTTTTGAAAAAAAAACAAAATTAAAAAATCGAAGTTCACTGACTCTATGTAGAGCAGACTGAATGACGTCATCAAAGTCACCTTAGGCAAATTATTATATTACCTGCTAAACTATTTTGGTGCGTGATACAACTCAGAAGGTATTCATGTTCTCTAGCATCCATACTAATATTATAAAAGCGAAAGTGTATCTGTTTGTCTGTTACCTCATACGTCATAAATCAAGACATAGGTGATAGGATACTTTTATCCCGGAAAAACGTATTCCCGCGCGATAAATGTCATCATGTCATCTAGTCAATAAAAATCGGTTGTCTGTAAAGTCGGTTTACTGACGATAGTTGAACGTGACAACGTATGACGTTGTCACGTTCAACTATCCTTAACCCCTTAACCCTCGCTTCCGAATCTCTATAAATAGAAACAAACTTTTTCGAGTGTAACCTAAAGTTATTTCGATGTATTTCTTTCAAATGATTGTCTAAAAATATTTATAATGAGTAAAATAAACTATTCGCAATACAAAACTACATACATTCGTGAAATCCAGTAAAATCTTCGAACAAAGCACAAGTCATACCTTGACACGTAGGAAATAGAGCACAATTTTGAATAGCCGAAATAATACTAATAGCTCACAGATTGTTTATTTATTTTTCATTCAGAGTGTGGTCAATGTATCAAAGGTCATAATTAACCAAACTTCTTCCTACAAAAGTATTCTCTAAGTCATCGAAATACGTAATATAATCGGAAGAAAGAGCGGGGCCCAGGTGGGCCTTACGGTTGTTGAAAGACTTGAGAGTGTAAATGGAACGCCTCAGAGGGAGGTTACGCCTCATGAACTGTCATGTTTTTCGTGCGCGCATCCCATATCGAATTATAAGACGTTATCACGTCAAAAAATATTATTATTCGCTTTTAAACTTACCTACCAATTCTTACCTCCTCCACCATTTTGCAATAAAAAGTATCCACGTAGAGCCTCTACTACGTAGTCATTACAAAATTGTTGAAATAATTTTCATCATTTCATTCACATTTTATTATGTAATTCAACAATAAGCATTTCATCAGCTTTTGTTGTGAGAAGTTGTTGTAATTTACTTGATTTAGGCATTATATAATCTAGAATTTGTAACAGAGCTCTTATTATCATAGAATTCTTATTATAAGATATTATGAAAGTTAAGGCACAAATTTTGGTATGTAGAGCACAATATCTTTAAAATATCTTTAAAGTATAACTAAAATTTACCATTGACATTTTTTTGTTGTTTCCCGCATAGATATGTGTGTCCCATGGGAACCTTAATTTTTTTTACAGTAAAAAGTAGTGTAATATCGTTTCTTATGATCTACTTTACAGTCTCTACTCTATAATAATAATTATTATTAGGTAGGTAACTGTGCTAAGTTAAATAACAAATGGGTTACTTATATAAGACTTTTAAATTCGAAAATCCATATCCATATTTGATATTCCATAATATATGTCATATTATTATATATAAGTACAAATATCGTATTTGCGAAAGTGTATTTTCTGTCACCTTTTCACTCTTTAGCGCTGATCCGATTTTGATGAAATTTCGTATGTAGATATTTTGAAAGACGGGAAAGGACATAGGATAGTTTTTGTTACGGAAAAATCTATGGTGTCACAATCATGAGTCATCTAATCTACACTAAGTATATAATATTATATCTTTACTATCTATACTAATATTATAAAGCGGAAGAGTTTGTTAGTTTGTTTGCTTAAACGCGGTAATCTTAAGAACTACTGCTCCGATTTGAAAAATTATTTTAGATAAATAATTTATCGAGGAAGGCTATAGGCTATATTTTATCACGCTAAGACTAATAGGAGTGAATAAATAGAGGAAAATGTGGAAAAAACGGGGAAATTATTTGAAATTGATTATTATCTTAAGAACTACTGGAGAAATTTTTATGCTTTTTGGCACACATGAAGAATAGACCACGTGAAAGGACATCCAGGCTATTTTTTGCGGAAAATGTACGGTTTCCGTGAAATTCCTAATTTACGCGGGCGAAGCCGCGCGGAACATCTAGTAATACCAGTGGTCCCCAACCTTTTTTTCATGCAGGCCACAAACATGTTTTTGGTCCTGGACCCTGGTGTCGCGGGCCGCAACAAAATTTTTTTAGGGTTAAAAAATAATATTCTTCAAAATTAACGATTTAAAAGTGGAAAAAATTTAACGACTATCACGTAGACTGTACATTATTTTGCCGGTGGTCGTGAATTTCAAAATTGTTTAACATCACGCGGGCCGCGGGTTGGGGATAGCGGAGTAATACTATAATAATATGTATATCCATGTTATTCTAAGCTTAACAGTGAGGAATGTATGATTACAAAAATTAGTGAAACATTCTACAAGTCTCGCAGATGTGCCTCCTATAATGTCGGCGGCCGACAAAAAATACACACAAAAACATTCCTCGTCTCTACAAGACTGACTCACGTTTGTGTGCGTGCGACTCGTTTTACATCTGATGACACCTTTATTGCCAAAGGTATAAGGTTTATTTTCGTTGAAGTCCCGTAGTAAAGTAACTTTGCAGTTGCCGCTGGGTTCGTATGGAAAGTTTGTGAGATAACTTAAAATGATATGAACGTTATTGGTGACTGCAACGAATAAGGCTCTGGTTCGATTTCCTAAATACTCTGTCCAAGTTCATCTAATCGTAGAAGAATGAGGAGGTATTATTATACAAATTTAAATAAAACTATAAATAATTGACCATAAACCTAAAGAAGTGAATGAAATTTGATAATAATAATATGAATTTGAATGTAAAGATTTTTTGGTGGGTTCATACTTTATACGCCTGCCCGCCTGAAAGTCAAAAATCAAACCAAAAATGCACTTATATTTTTTTTTCTAAAACACAAATACAAAACCACAAATAAATAATATGAATCATGTTCATATCCCATTGTATCCATGTACAAAAAATATTAACTCCAAAATGTGATTAGCTAAACATTAGGTAATTATTATCAATAGCTGTCAATTATAGTCAAAACAATATTAAGTATGTCTTTCAAATCGTTATCGTGTTTTGGAAAAGGGGTGATAAAGATAATGGACTTGAACAATGGTGTTATGAGTTATGACAATAATTGTTGGTGATAATACTGATAAAAATATTAAGCAGATTAGTAAATTAAAAGGAAAGAGTAATTTCGATAATGATTTAATAACTAACTTGTCTTAGAAAAATATAGAGAATTACTTTTATTCTATTTTGTTGGTTTTTAAGTTAAGTAGGTACTTGTTGTGTTTACAATGGTATTTTAAAATATGTTTTCGAGTGCAACAGATACCATGTTTGCTCAACTTTACTTCAGTGAAGAGTTTGACTTATATATGTATTATAAATTATATACTTGCTTACATGTATATTAATTAAATAAATAATCATTTAAGAGTGCGCCAGTAAGATAGTAAATACGGACCTTAAGGCGCTATATTGAAAAAACTGTCCTTTTTGACGTAATACTATAGGACCCACAGAAATGTTACAAATCTGGTAATGAGATATCTTCATAGCCTTATCTAGGTTTGAGAAGAACTAGAAACACGATTAATGTATTTTGCCTCGATACATTTAATTTTCGAAATGACCTCTTAAAAATACGAAGTTTGAAGATTATTTTTAAACGAAAATAGATGTACCTATTGTAGGAAATTAGTCTAATTGATAGACACCTTTGCAACTCAAAATCGTATTGAAGCATTTTGCTTAAATACTCCTAGTTATTTTTTAAATGATTATAATTACGTTTTTTCGCATGTTTTCCGAGCGAGCCGATAGCTTCTGGCCGCAGCGTATTCACGACTTTATAGTCATACAAATTAAGTATAAAATTGCCCTTGCGGTAAAATTACTTTCGATATAGCGCCTTAATTTTTGAACTGAAAACTTCTTTAGCGGCGTTGAGCACTTTTGTGGGATGTGTAAAAACTGTGAAACTCGCGTCAGATTTTCGTGTTGATCGAAAAACCATAGAAAAAGCGTAAGACGGTTGGAGAGTAGTGTTATGTGTCGAACTCGAACTCGAACGAAATGTACAGTCGGGGAAATGAGTTGTTTAGCAGAAATGTACAGTCGGGGAAAATTGTGCTAAGCAGAAATGTACAGTCGGGGAAATGAGTTGTTTAGCAGAAATGTACATTCGGGGAAAATGGTGCTAAGCAGAAGTGTACAGCCGGAGAAATGAGTTGTTTAGCAGAAATGTAGTCGGGGAAAATTGTGCTAAGCAGAAATGTACAGTCGGGGAAATGAGTTGTTTAGCAGACATGTACAGTCGGGGAAAAGAGTTATTTAGCAGATGCGCTGATTAAGGCCGCGTTGTTTCCACCTGCAAGACAACTGTCGCGAGAAGTGTCTGACAGTCTGTCTGACAGCAGCTTTTTTTTCGATTGTCGATATTTTTTAATCGATTGTAAGGGTTTCGATTAATTAATTAAAACGATCGTTTTTTATTATTATTTTTTTTATCGATTTTCATAAAAAATGGGTTAAAAAATAATGCACAACGTTAATAATCAAGTTTTCACTTCTGCCGGCACTCCCGGAGTGCAACCCGTCTTTTTTTTATTACAGGATTCGGCCATAGTCTACTCACTACTATCTAATATTTAGAAAAAAAGAACATTTTTGAAAATGGAAATTGAGTATAGGACACTGACCCTAGCTGTTCAGTGTTCAGTGTTCGTGCTCGAAGGACTTTACCTAAATAAAGTCAATTTAATCAGCCGTGTGTCAATGACCTTCATAGAACCGTTAAAACCTTTATAAAGATATTAAATGTTTAACAAAGTCACAAATAGAGCCTGATTTTTTATTTGCTGTGAATTTAGAGGAAAAAATTTAAAAAATCCATGTAGTTACTATAGTAAAACTTTTTAATAAAACCTTGATACGAGAAGCAACGCCATATCTACATCAATCAAAAAAATTTATCCTAGGACCTATGCTTAGGTTTGACATTACCCGACCAAATTGCGACAGTCCTCCATAGTACCTACTCCAAAAGTCAAAATGGCCCCAAAGAAGTGGGTCATTAATTTGACACCTTTTACCTGGAAAAGTTATAGGGTGGGTTGCAACTTGCACCAGAGGGGTGGATATAGTTACAGTCATGGTCAAAGTCATGGTTAAGTTAAGGCTAACTTAACTTTGTTAACTTTTGTTAACTTTGACCACAGAATTTGACAGATATCTGTTGCGTTTTTTTTTTTTTTTGCTAAAGCTACAGTTAATGAGATTGAGAATAAAATAAATTAATTATTATCCGTAAAAATCGACAGGAAAAATATTTGTTATAACAATACTGTGAGACGAACGTGTCACGAAAAAATTTCAATATTATTAGTTTGAGCGGTGGCTATCGTTAATTATGGCGTCCATTATTGACTAAAGACCTTACATTTTGTGTTGTAACTTGTAGTAATAGTTGAAGTTATTGTTAAACTCACAGTTATAATTATAGTAAGTTGATGCAACCCACCCTTAATAGAACTATAATAAGTATATATTATTAGATTTTGACCCGCAACTACTTTGCGCCAAAATTCGTTTATCGTGCGGGAATCGTAAATTTTTCGGGTAAATAATATCGTATGTCCTATCCCACGACTCAAGGTATCTCCATACAAAATTTCTTCAAAATCGGTTCAATGGTTTAAGCGTGAAGAGGTAACAGACGGACACACTTTCGCATTAATATTATTAGTAGGTATAGAATATAGATTATGCCACTGAAGGCTAATCACGAATTGTCCTTCGTTTGTACTTAGCTGTAGCCTGTATGAACAAGACGTGAGTGGAAGAATAAGGTAAGTAACATGAAAAAACTTAAATAGAGGCTTCAGGGCCGGAAAAATTATTTTGAATTGAAATAGAAAAAGTGTGGATTATATGTGTAGCCAGATATATTAGCTAGGTTATGAAGTAGATAACTTACAAGTTTTATGAAAATAATATGGCAAAAATGAGTTATTGTCCGTATGTTACGAAGTGTTACTTGTTCGATTCTTCCACACACGTCTTCCAGTATGAGACTCCCATGAGGCACCGAAGCTTCGCGAAGGTTTTGCATGCTCCTAGCATATTGAGTTTTATTGTGACCTTAATATTGTTCTGATTTAATCAAGGAGATATTTTAACATAGATCTAAGATGTATGCAGTATGCTTGAAGCATTGCTATGTTGAAATTTAAAAAAGTAATCGAATTTCAAAAGCCAAATCTTGCTTCAAAACGCTGAATAATGTGCCATATTTGTTGTTAGTAAATCATGAATTACATAGTTATATTATGTAGTAGCTTAATTTGACACAATAATGGAAACCAGCCTCACTTTGTTGGTTGTAGAACTCTATACTTTGGTCTTTTTTCGGTCTAAGGGTCTACACAGACGGACCGCATTTCAATTGCAATCCAACCGCAAATTGCAGTTGGATCGCAGTTGAAATGCGGTCCGTCTGTGTAGACCCTAAGATTAAAGCTAGTTAAATACACAATACTTATCTAATTTCAAAACTTAAAACATATCGTAAAATTGCCTGTATTGTCAATAAACAAAGCAGGGAGTTGATTCATAAATAACGTTTTTTGTTGCCTCAGCGGTCTGTCCCTTAAATATATTCAAATGTCCTCGTTTATGTGAGGCATGAATAATCCGAGCCCACCTAGCAGGCGAAGTGCGTTCAGACATGTTTTACCTCTGTCAGGATCACTCATAAAATATAACATAATATTATAATGTAATAAAGAATATTAAAAAACAAAATGAGCCAGCGCCAAAATTCGTTTATCGCACGGGAACCGTACAATGTACATTTTTCGGGATAATAATATCCTATGTCCTTTGCCGGGTCTCGAAGTATCTTCACACCAAATTTCACCGAAATTGATTCAGCGGTTTAAGCATAAAGAGGCAACAGACAGACAAACAAACACACAGACAGACACACAGGCAGGCAGCCAGGTAGACATTTATTTTTGCTGAAATTTGGCATGGGACGTTGAGTCCCAGGAAAGGACCTCTAAGGACACTTTTTACCTTACTTGGAAAAATGTATGGTTCCGTGATAAAGGAATTTTGACACAACGGAGTTGCGAACATTGACTAATAATTTATTATAAATAATAAAAATATTATATCTAAGTGTCGCCGCACACGGGCCACACGCGACAGCCATAAACGCCGTTTTAAACTAGTATATTGGTTGTAAAGTGAATTGTTGTAGCGTGTGGCGGCCACCGGCGTCAAAATATGTATGAAAACTAAGCCCTAAGTCGCAAATCAAACAAAATATTATATAGATCCGAATTTTTCTCTTGAGTTTTGCCATTTTCCTGTGATTTCCCACAGTCCTAAGTCGGCCAATCCTTTTAAGCTAGATTTGTCCGGCGTAAAATATTGGAAATGGACATTACATTAGTCGATTTGTTTTGTTACTTGTTATAAAATATACACTTTACAATCGGAATTATTTCAATACAAAATTAAAGATAGATTTAACTTCATTCACTATAATATTCCTTAACAATGTACCAGTCTCAAAGTCGGTAAAAAACACATGAACAGGGAAACATATTTGGTCCCTGTCCATTGTTGAAGATGTTACCTGCCTTATAAGACAAGTTTTGTCACGGTATAACTTATAAAAATATAAAGGATACGATGTTAACCTCAATGTTAACTGACAAACTATTTTAGTGATAGTGATCGTAATAAATTAGTAAAACAAACTATTATTAGCTTGATGTTTTCGCTACTTTTTTGTTGGTAAAAATATGAAGTCAACCAAGTTTTGTTGATTACAGAACCCTAAAACGGAACCCCTAATTATTTATCACCATTGTTTATCCCCCTCATTGTTTATCTCCAAACCAACTAGCAACAGACTAGTTATAGCCACGATTAAACTACCATGGTCTTAACCAGACAATTAGCTTAGACCCTTTCGAAAAAAAAGGAACCCTAACGAGCTGATTTTTTTGTATATTGATAGGTTAATACTTAATAGAACTACATATATAATTTAAGAGTAACATTGTCCTACGAATAGAACAATTCATATTTGAGACCATCAAATCGAAATATTAAATCCTTTCTATCTCTGTTAGCTACCACTTTAGATAATTTTCGCAGAGGAAATTGTTGTTCGTCTTATCAAAATGAAGCTACTCACGAAAAATTAGCTTCATAGAACTTATAAAAAAATTGTTCTAGGGAACCCGGACTAATTTTCTTTCCATAATATATAATGAAACATAAAATAATCTAGGCTTAAAATGATATACTATCTTAGCCGTGTCTGACCCGCTTAATTAATTTTCGCAAGCATCTAGCAAATCCTAAGCAATTCTCATAATAATTTAAGTTCCATTATTTATAGATGCTATTTCAAAAAAACCTTTACATCATGTAATTTGAACCGACCTGTCTGTAAATAGTAAAAAGGTTCGTCACGTTATTTACGTTAATTACGTGACGCCACATTCATACGCTCTACGGTAGAGGCCTTTGTTCAGAGTTATGATACCTTTTTGTGCCTTTATACTAGTGATATATTCAGGACCTTTATAGAAGTCTGTTCTGACTTCTGTCATCCGAAAACATCTCTTCTTAGTAGGAAGAGATTTCAGACACGAATTAGACTTAGCTTGGTACAACTAATATATTATATTCTGTGACTTAGCTTAGATTGGACTTTGGATAGTTATAAATTATAAAAAAAAATGTGGGAATGGTTCAAAATTCAGAGTACTTAACTGTAAGAATTAATCAATATAATTAATTGTTTCACAGTATTATTTCGTCCCTTCTTTTCCCAAATAACTACTACTTTTTTGACAGATTCCCCATACTTCATCTGTCAAGTTAAGTGGTGGATAGCCTATTCGGCACTTATCAGGAAGTGGTGAAACGGGCCCTTAAACTTTAAAAAAATCCATGAATAAATCATTTAAATTACTGCTAGAACTCTGTTTAATAGCCAAGTCAGCCAAGCCAGCCAAGGTCACTTCTTAGTGACTTTGACTGGCTTGGCTGTTATTAGCTTATTATTAGCTTAACTAAAGGTTGACACAAACAAAAAACAAAAGTTAAACATTCAAAAAAAGAATTCGCTATGTTTTTTTTAATATTCGCGACGACACAAAAAACTCACTTGAAGCCGTAAACTTTATTTTGGCAAAATAGTTCGCGCCAACGACCGATAGTGACAGATAGTGACATTTGGCGGTTATCAGAATCACTGATAACGTGACGTCAGAGATAACTGATAAGAACTTGTATTATTATCAGGTGGAGTAAGAAAAACGTATCACGTTCTTATATTGTGAAAAGTTCGAAAACAATACCGCGTCACTAAATTAGAACCCGTTTAAAAAATTTAACCGGTCATTAATCAGTAAGTAAGTGAATTTTTCTGTGAAAACAGGGCAAAAAGTAAAAACCTTAGAAACAATTTGTTTAGGTATGAAAAAAACACGTTCAAAAACTTGAATTAAACGTTTTTTAATAATTATTTTTAACAACAGAACTGGAAGGTAAAATAAACGTCAATTTTCATGGAAAGTGAAAATTCAAAACGTGTTATCTACTCTGCGTAAAATGAAGTGTTGGGGTGCAAGAACGTGCTGCCCCCCCCCCCCCCCCCCCTAGCTGAAATCCTGGGTACGCCCATGCTTAATATAACAAACTCAATTTAAAAACTATAAAGTACATACTTATATAGATATTTTTTACTTCTTTCATTTTGCATTGCAAAAAAGACGCTTAGTGAAAAAGAAAAATGTTTTACTTTCATAATAACAGTTACTTAAAGTTTACACACACATACATACAATGACATAAACACATGTAGTTAGTAGATTCACGATATGCTAATGATCAATAGAATCCTTACAAAATTAGACTTGTGCCTGCATTTCCTAAGACAACAAAGTAAACAAGTTTCAATATTTACGAAAAATAGTATACTCATTAAATAAATAAAGACCCAAGACACATACAGTGTTTAAAATATCTTCATTGGCAAGAAATAAGAATATTGATACCTTTCTTTAAAACTCAGCTTACTAATTTCATATTCACTATTTCTTTCCGTTATTGTTTAGCGATAAGTTGTAGAAATAAACCGTCGGGCGTCAACTATTAAACAATCGCGCTAGTTGATTACAAAATAGTTTTGTTTGTTCTTCGCCAGTCGCTAGTCGCCACGATTGTTTCCGAAACTTGCCGAAGTTTCACGAATACTCACTGCAGAGGCCGCAGACTTGGAGTTCTTTGTAGTCTGTCGTAATCTTGCAATACTTGTTGGTCTAGAAGTAAACAAAATATCTATCTATACATATTATAAAACAAAGTCGCTTTTCTTACCCTCATGTCCCTTTGTTCCCTTTAATCTTTAAAACTACGCAACGGATTTTGATGATTCTCTCAGTGTTAGATAGCTCATTTATCGAGGAAGGCTATTGGCTATATTTTATCACGCTAAGACTAATAGGAGCGAAGAAATCGAGGAAAATGTGGAAAAAACCGGGAAAATTATTTGAAAGGGCTAACTTGAACGCGCTAATCTCAGGAACTACTTGGTCCGATTTGAAAAATTCTTTCAATGTCAGATTGCCCATTTATTGATGAAGGTTATAGGCTATATTTTATCACGCTAAAAATAATAGGAGAATGTGGAAAAAACGGGAAAAATTATTCGAAAGGGCTTATCTCGCGAACTACTGGAGCAATTTTTATGTGATTTGGCATAGATAAGAAGTAGACCACGTGAAGGATAATAGGCTATCGATTTTAATAATTTTTCAGTGGCTATATATACACCCGTGCGACGCCGGGGCGGGTCGCTAGTTCATAGAATAAAAAAGTAAGAACTAAGAACTAAAAAAAATGTATGTATTGAACTTTTTAATGGCCTGTACAGTGTACATGTATCGAGATTCGAGCATACCATGGGCGAGCGTCCCAGATGGTCCCAGCGTCACAACGTCACAAGTTTCCCCATACAAAAGTAAAAAAATTGGTCTTTCAGCGCTGCTACTTTCACAGTGAACTTTCTACAAGGAACACGTACACACCGTAAAATATTATTACTATGTTTTGTCGCACCCTGTATATTGTGGTGAAACGAACGGTTCCCAAAATAGTTTGAAGTCATGGCCATCAAATATAGCAAACATAATAAATGGTATATGCTGTGGTTAAGACAAAAAACTTAGCAATAATTGTCTTATCTGTCTGTAATTATTGTATTATGAGTTGTCATTGAAATCACTGACACACTTACAAATTGACGCTATTTAGGTCATTTGACGCACTTCATATACCGATCACAGCTATTGTATGTATGTATGTCATAATACGCAATACGATCAGATACATAATATTAATTTGATTTAATGATAATACATAGAACAAGGTCATAGTGTTGACGTAGGTCCTAAACAGAGATTTTGTACGATGAAATGCTTATAAAGATGTTTTGTAAATGATTTAAACAAATAAAAAAGTTTTATTTTCGAATAGGTTACAATGTCACTCTTTTTGGAAAGTCTACGATGCCTACCACCGACTCGGGAACTAACCCGGCGAAAAAAACCGGCGTAACAAACTCACACGGGCCACTTTTTAGTAGAAGCTGAAACTAGAGCAGCTGTAAGGTATCACTCTTTTACACTTTAAATTAAGTATAATAATTATTATTGTCAACAACAAAAATGAAATTGACAATTAGTCAGAAAAGTTTTTGCAAAGTTTGAAGTCACGGACTAAATATAATGAGTCGAGGTAGGATGTCAACGGTGACATTATTTTTAGTTATCAATGTCGAGCAGTTTGCCAAGGTGTCATCGACTTCCATATTGTATGACGCGTCTGTTATGTTTGTAATCTATGGCCTGACGTAGCTAGGGTTGTTGACGTCAGGAAAAGTGTATTTTCTGAAAACAATGTTCGTGAAACACGCTGTACACATTGAACCAATGCAACGTGTGGAGGCTTACTTAACCATAAGTTTGGAGCGACATCTCTGTCTCTCTATGCGTTGGCAGCGCAGGCTCAACGCGTTGGTCCAATGTGCATAGGGGGCATAAGATTAAAAATGAGAGTGTGAGTTATTTTGCGTATTAACTATGGAGAATTATGTATGGAGGTTGTAAAGAATAATATAAAACTTAAAAGTAAATAAAATATGTTACAACTCACAACTCTCATGGCGTTAATCGCTGATTGTGACCAACAGCTTATGTCTGATAAGCTTGTCAAAAAAGAAAGAAATAGAGTTAGTATAATATTATAATAGAGTTACATCTCGTATGAGTTGGACTCTAGTCTACAGCATATGAGATATTATTTAAACTGTAATTTTATTGTCCCTGCGGGAAATAGAGACCAGTGCGTGCAGTTTTTTCTTTCTCTCTAACCGTCTCTTAAGTAGTACATAATATACCTACATGGAACTAAAGAAGCTTCACTTCAGTTATGTGGTCACTATTTTTTTTAACTCAATTATTATCATTTTCATATAGGGTTCTACCATCATTACGTACTTTACAATTTGATACCAATATTTTCCGAAAATAATAATCTAAAGAACCAACGAGAGTTTTGAAAGTGTGACAGCCCTAATTTTGATAGATATTCTTTCTCAGGAATTCCTTGTTCGGCTGAGTAATTGTGAACTAAATTACTTATTTACTCAATTTAATAGCAGGTACCTATATTTAACTACTAATGCACAGTTTCTAAGGTTGTTTACAGGTGTATCTGTTTACTAGCGCCTATAATAATTATTAATTAGCAAAATATACGTAGACAATACGTTAGGACTTAGGAGTGTCAGTATATTTTAGTAGATCCTTACTTCCCTATTTATGCCTAGAAGACATCGCTTTTAGGGATAAGGCTGCCAAAATTGTACTTTTATTTAACTGTTGTGTATATGTTATAACAGTATGTATTTGTGGTGTACATTATAGATTATTATTATTATGTATTATTCCCTAGTCTGTCTGTTACCTCTTGGTAACAGACATACAGTGAAGACACGCCCAATCTGCTACACCGATTTCGATGAAATTTGGTTTGGAGATATTTTGAGTCCCGGGAAGGGCTGATGATATTTACTTACTCTATGGACATAGAGTTATTTTTATCCCGGAAAATGTACGTTTCTGCATTTCAGAGTTACGAAAATGAACAGCTAGTCTTGACTCTTGTACAAGGTAATCATTTAAAAAAAAATTTTGACGGATATCTCATTCTTCAAGTTAAAATGGTCCCAAACAATAGCGAGCCCCCTTTTTACCACTCTATATTTTAATGACTAGAATCTAGATAGATCTAGAATAATTACTAGAAAAAAATAGATGTTTAAAGAGTAAACTAAAAAAAATGCAGACCCAGGTCAGTGCACATGCTGCTGCACTTACACACATACAATTTTAGTATGTACAATGTTGAGTATAAAACTCCGTATTTACGAGAAATGACCTTCAGGTGCTGTCACTTTCTAACACACACTTATATTACTAAAACAGACAAGGATAAACAACCCATAGACTGCCATAGAGTATCGAGACAGATGCGATAGATAATAGATCAAGCTCGCGGCTCTGCTCGCTTAAATACCGTCGAGAATGGGTTTTTTTCCGGAGAAGACTTCGCGTAATATTTTTTAGAGTTTGCCTTCTGAATCCCAAACCAAAATGCAGCTAGGCTTCTTACTTTATTTTTCTAGGTATACTATATTCTAAATTGTACTAGGTACATACTTATACAGGGTAAAACAAAAAAATGTTAATGTGTAATAGGACTGGGTACTTGTGTATTTGTCTCACGGTGGCACTTCACAATATGGCTATTTGTATTTACGTATTTGATGTATTCGCCAAACAATCATCATATTGTGTAGACTGTAGACGGTATGTTCGACAAAGTATATTGGCCTTATTTGCCTATTTGACAAAATATATGACCAATAGCAAATATAGATCAACTACGATAACTTGGCGCGCCCCTCCAAAATTCAAAACGTTTGAAGTGCGTTGTCAAAACGTTTGAGGTGCGTTGTCTTGCGCGGTAGGCTAGTTATGGTTAGTTGACCAACAAATCTTGGTAATAAGTGACATTAACTGAAATATTACGTGTACTGTGATTGGTTGAATACTTACTACATACAAACTCTTTCATAAGGATGAATTGAAACAGTCACACATTGAAACAGTCATTCGGAGGGGCGCGCCAAGTTATCCTAGTTGATGTCTACACGTATCCGTACCGGTTTTTGAAGCACATCAAAAGAGTCAAATAGGCAAGTAAACAAAATCAAGAAATTTGGTATTTGACGTCCATGTGTGGAAGGCCGTATTTGCCTTAATTTGCTAATGTTTGTGTATCCATACTTACATTGTAAATGCGAAAGTGTGTATGTCTGTATGTCTGTTACCTCTTCACGCTCAAACTGCTGAACCGATTTTGCTGATGTTTGGCATGGAGATACTTTGAGTCCCGGGAAAGGACATAGGATACTTTTTGTCCCGGAAAAAATGTACGGTTCCTGCGCGATAAACTAGTTTTGACGCAACGGAGCTGCGGGCGTCATCTAGTACATCAATAATTTTGCCAAATTCAACAAATAGCCAATAGCAATTCGCTGGCCCCGGGCAATAAAGGCGTAATATCAAAAATCGTTTTGTTCAGGAGAGACAAAACAAGCTAATTTGTTTATAGTGCAGCGTACAGTGGTCCAAAACAAGCATTTGATGTGTCATATGAAAGTTATTTTTTTTACCTATTTAACCATCTCAAAATAATTGTAATAGTGTAAAAATTTATTGAAATAATTGAAAAAATGTATAATACAACTAATAAGCGATATTGTTTCAATTGCAACATTGTTTATTGACTTTATAAAAACACCAAACCGCTTGAGATTTACGGCTGTAAGAACATAATACGACGTATTTTTCGCTTTAGATTTCGAGCGTACCAGCCGATTACTCCCTTCTGGGGAATTTTACCGCGAAAACTTAGCTGTATCGTATCTTCACCTGTTTTTTTAGTTATGTTTCATAGAGTAATGCAAGAATACAGTTTTAGTCGTAGGAGAATTTTCCATTCCATAAAGCTGTTGTCATTTGTTATACCCAAAATGTTATTTTAAAAATATGAAATAAATAGGGATGATAGACTAGTACTCAGAGAAGCCAAAAATCAAATAACATTAAAAAGGGCGTAACCGGCGTTTACCGCTTTGTTGCCCGGGGACAGCGAATTAGCAAATACCAAAAGCCATGTGAAGTGTCACGATCGTAAATTATAATAAAGCAGGAGCACTAAATGACATCTAATGAAGACTAAACTCCAATTAAATGAAGAGTTTGAGTCAAAATCTTCATTTAATTATTATAGTTATTACTTATTAGTAAATAATATTCGTCTCTGAGTGCGGCAGTTAGTGTTCACTGTAAAAGTAGCAGCACTGAAAGAGTTATGAGTTCTCTGTTTCTATGGGAGACGTCATGAATTTCGTCAAATCTCCATCGTCACGACTACCAGCTGTACCATTCAAAATTATTCTACATCTGATTATCTGAAAGTGATCCTTATGTTCTCGGAATAAAGGTCCCATTAGACAGAAGTACAAAATTGAGGTATAGTAACGTTTCTCTTAGTGACGTAATGCTGCACAAGGCCGAATTCGCTATCACTTCCGTCTTTGGGGTCACGGAGAATTAGCTACGTGGGCCTCGTGGAAAACCGGTGTAAACTACTTATCTTTCATTAGGCGGAGTAGCGCAACGGGGCTCTCAGGATGGGAACCTGCCCGGCTTAGCTAGACCCCGCGCCGAGGGGGACGCTTTAGTTCGCCTAATCCCTAATTTGGTGGAAGTCCGGTTCCTTGTGAGGTAGACCGGCCGGTCGTGGAGGGAGTCCTGTGTTAGATCCAGGATATCCCTCCGTATACGGCTGAAGGCAAACCGCAGATGGATTTAGTGGGTAAGCCTGGCGCTCGTCACCGGGAGTTCCACATACCTTAACTTCAGCTTAACTGAGGCACATCCCTGGGGTTTCCCCTGCGCATCAAAAAAAAGGTGGAGTAGCGCATGATCTTTAACCTAGAAGCTAACCATCATGATGTCCGTTTATTGTTATTTATTAATTATTTCCATAAAACATAGTTATAACTTCATAAACCACTTATATATTAGTATTATAGTCCGCAGTGGAGTGTAATGTTGGTCTCACAAACATAATAAAAGAAAAATGTTCTTTTAATTTGTAATTCATTTTGGGCTACTTGAAAAAAAATCAGCTTTTATATGCATTTTTTTCTAATTTGTAAACTATAATGTACTGTACTGTAGCTGTAAGTTTTCTGAATAAAATAAAATAAGTACTTACTTAAATAAAATAAAAAGAAATCACCTACATCTAACCAATAACAATTATTATACAGTAGCAATTTTACATAAAAACATAAAAAACACACCTTCTTAAGTGTTCTTATGGCGCTATATTGAAAAAACTGTCCTTTTTGACGTAATACTATAGGACCCCCAGAAATGTTACAAATCTGGTAATGAGATATACATGTCTTCATAGCCTTATCTAGGTTTGAGAATAACTAGAAACACGATTAATGTATTTTGCCTCGATACATTTAATTTTCGAAATAACCTCTTAAAAATACGAAATTTAAAGATTATTTTTAAACGAAAATAGATGTATTGAAGGAAATTAGTCTAATTGATAGACACCTTTGCAACTCAAAATCGTATAGAAGCATTTTGCTTAAATGCTCCTAGTTATTTTTTAAATGATTATAATTACGTTTTTTCGCATGTTTTCGAAGCGAGCCGATAGCTTCTGGCTGCAGCGTATTCACGACTTTATAGTCATACAAATTAAGTATAAAATTGCCCTTGCGGTAAAATTACTTTCGATATAGCGCCTTAATAAGGATAGTAAACCCAAAGTAAACCAGCAACTATAGATTCCACAGAGTATCTGACCGAATTCGCGGGCGAGGTCGTTGAACCCGCGTCCCGAGCGCTTCAGGACTCAAGTGCAACTGATAAATTACTCTTATTTAAAAGTAATTACAAATGAAACCTCGAAAATACAATTAATGAGAAAATGTTGCATTAACCTATCAAGCCCCATAAGATCACCGATGATCGCGACAACAATAGATTTCCAAGAATCCGCGATCGAAGGATTAATATTATGTATTAGTAGGTAATAGGTATTATATTCAGTTCCTTCTGTATCGGCTGCAGCCTGCAGGCTACAAGGTACTAGATACCTAGTAGGAATTGGAGGAAACGAAACATTTTATGTACTTAAGTAGATCAAATCCATGGAAAGTCGCAAACTTGGTCATCCATCGACCATCGTGAGTCGTGACCTAACGCGAAGGGAGCCTTCTAGAGCTTATGGACACACCCGTCTTCATTCAGATTTTACAGTCAAATATAAATGCATTTCCTGAGTTTTGGAATCTTTGTAAAACCTAGGAAAAACCTGTCATTTGTTAAGGTATTGCGTCAACTTTTGACTATGACAACTCATGAAGTTTCGTCTAGTCTCACGGTTCCGACTATAGAATGAACAACTTGACCTGTCCCCGCCACGAGCCGCCATACACGAAGGAGGTCAATTAAAGTGGTCGTTTGTGATAAAATCGCTAAAACAAAGCGAGTAGTTCCTTAGCGTGGGTTTACATCAAGACACGGCATTTTTACCAGACTAAATCTGAATTTTAATTTGACCTTTATTACTTACAGAACAAACACGTTTTTACCCAAGATAATATGATAAGTTTCATTAGAAAACGACTTTAGTTTTCACTTTTCAGTCAATTTCTCGTTCCCGAATTGCTAGACGTATGCGAATTGTAATTGCATAAGTTGATAAAAAACCGGCCAAGTGCGAGTTGGACTCGCCACTGAAGGGTTCCGCAGCAGCAATAAGGTTTATTTCTATAAAATTAAAAGGTTTTTGATTTATTTTTATATTTTAGTTAATTTAATGAAAGTTAAATGAAGGTTTACCATTTATGACGTATAAAAAGAACTACTTGATAGATCTCGTTCAAACCAATTTTCGTTGGTAGTTTTTATAGTAATGAACATCATATATATATTTTTTTTAGAATTATCATGCCCCTACTTTAGAAGTTAGAGGGGGGGGAGGCACACATTTTACCACTTTGGAAGAGTCTCTCTCGCAAACTAATCAGATTAGAAAAAAATTATATTAGAAACCTCAATATGATTTTTGAAGGCCTAAGGCCTTGGACGGACGGACGGACGGACGGACGGACGGACGGACGGACAGACAGACAGACAGACAGACAGACATGACGAATCTATAAGGGTTCCGTTTTTTTCCCTTTTTGGCTACGGAACCCTAAAAATGCTATGCAATAGCTTTACCGCGCCAGTCCCCGGGTGTCACACGTTTTTTTGTTGACTATCGGCACTACTTAATACAACAAAATATCATCTTTCTTATTTTTATACGACGAAACGTATTTTCGCTATCAATATAAAAGTTGATCTACTTATATAATATCAGCATTCAGCATAACATAATAACAAAATAATAATAACATAACAAAATATACATGAAAAATGTACGATTCCCGCAATAAAGATGGATTTCAAACCGCCCGCCTGCCCATCGCGCATCGCGCCCAGGGCGTTTAATTTGGACACGACCGTTTTGCTCACGCGAACCACGACAAAGAAAAAAGAAAATGCCTAAAATGAACTTTTGTAGTTAAACGCTTTTAAAGTGCTTTTCTAATAGATCAATGATATTAATAATTAATTATACTATTGTAATGATATTTTAATGAAAATAATTGATAATATTGGGAGCTGACAAAAATAGATTTCTATTATCTGCAAAATTTGTTGTTCGAAAGTTTCGTCATTTAGTATTACTAATTAGATGTTAGACATCCAAATCGGGTGCACAGATCTCATGCACGAAAATCCTGTTGACTTATGTAATAAATCAAAAAAGATGGTTCGCTTTGGATTATATATATCCCACACTAATATAGTTTTCCTAAAAGGAACCCTCCTGTTTTTGTTTAATTTTTGTTGGAAATAGTAGTAATTTTTAACATATTTATGTTTGTACGCATAAAATAAATTACCAAATATACTATTGTAAATTAACTTTACTTAAAATAACAATCAGTTTTAAAGAATACACAATTTTAATAAAAACGGCTTTTTCTCAGAACTGTCATCGTGTGAGTTGAGTCCGGTATGCATAAATAGGTCCAATTGTCCCCGTACGAAAGAAGCATGTTTGGTGTTTCAAAGTGGATTCGTATTTCGAACGCGTGACCTCTTAAGAATGACAAAGTCCTTGACTGACAATTAAGTAGAGATCAACTACGAATTACGATAACATGGCGCGCCCCTCCAAAATTCAAATCTTTTGAAGTGCATTGTCAAAACGTCTGAAGTGCGTTGTCTTGCGCGGTAGGCTAGTTATGATTAGTTGACCAACAAATCTTGGTAATAAGTGACATTAGCTGAAATATAACGTGTACTGTGATTGGTTGAATACTTACTACATACAAACTCTTTCATAAGGATGTGACTACACACATTGAATCGATGTCAATAATGACATTGTAGTAAATACTGATTACTGACCAATTTACATTTTACATAGTGTTAAATTGTTAATCTAGTTATATAAAGTTTTTTTTTCCTTATACATACATATTATCTAGCACGCAATGTATTATAGTTGGTCAACAACGATTACAAGTGTATGACTTAAAGAAATACCTTCCAAGGAAACTAATATTTATTATTGGCTTATGTAAAGTCATGAATAATGATTTTATGTATGCTCAATACTAATAAAAATGAAAAATTATCTGCCTGTCCCTTCTTTGAGTTTCAGCCGCTGGGCGCTGTACTGATTTAGATGTAAGAGAGATTTGACAACATTTGACAATATAAGGGATGTTGTCAAATATTACTTTAATCCACTTCATCCACGTTTACGTCTTCATTTATGACTTAGGGCCAGTTTCACCGCTTCCTGATAAAGTTATCCACCACTTAACTTGACTCATAAAGTATGGAGAATCTGTCAAATAAGCCTATCGGGCACCTTATCAGGAAGCGGTGAAACATTTGACACTTATGGGAAGTGTCAAATGTTACTTTAATCCACTTCATCCACGTTTACGTCTTCATAATCTTCATTTATGATTGTGAATAAGTAAGCCTATTCTCTTTTTGACCGACTTCCAAAAAGGAGGAGGTAATACGTTCGGCTGTATATATCTTTTTTTTTTTGTATATTCACAGATCACTCAGCTGTTTCTTATCCGATTTTCAAAATTCTTTTTGTGTTGTATAGGATTCAACTCTAATTCGGTACCATGTTTACAAAAGTGGTGATCTGATGATGGAATCCTTGAGGAATCGAGGGGACTCCTTGAAATTTGTATGGAAACATATAGTGATTTTAATTATTTCTGAAGCATTCAAGGTAAATGCTACCAATAAAGTAAGATTTTGCACCAGGTTATACCCTGGATCCAAAGGTACCGAACAGAACTATTGAATGCTTATAGGTACAGGTTCGGGGATTTCGGCGTTGTTTAAACAACTGAAAGCATAAGCTAACACATCAATTGGATTGGTCATCATCATCACAAATATAATTATACCATTGTTCATCACACTATGACCCAATTATTAGTACTTTTCGTGATATTTTGCATCGAAGCAGATGTTTTTGATGATTGAGATTTTTAAAAATTTTCGTGTTGTATAGGATATAATATTAATTTTGTATACTTAACAATTACGAAAGTGGTGAACTGATGATGGGATCTATGAGCAATCGAGGGAAATCCTTGAAATTTATCAAAACACTCATAGTGGTTAAAATGTTGTTTCTAGTAAATTAAACATAATTTAATGTTACGAATAAGAGGAATTTCATACAAAGGTGTCTCTAGGTCCAAAAGCACTGAACAGAACTCCTGAACCTTTAAAGATAAAAGTTTGGAAATTGCAGCATCGCTTAGATAACTACAAACATTTACCACAATTTCGCTTACAGTAACATAATGTGAATAGTTAACGTTCGTAATGGTTATTTACGCATAAAGCCTTATTTTGTAGATACTTAACTAAAAAGAGTGAAATTATTATTTTTAACAAAAAATTAAAACCGTCTTCCAAGGTAAAAACAATAGTAATATGAACTAAAAAGTATTAAATAACTCTTACTCTTTAATAGTGCCTTTTTCAGAAATCGTCTAAATCTCAACTTTTTCTGTACATATACAGTCTTCATTAGTTTGAAGTCGGTACCAGTTCCGAAAGTTTCAGATATTCCGACATTGACTGAACTCACGATTAAATTAGCTGGTACCGACTTCAAAGTAATGAAGACTGCAAGTAATATGTACAGAAATAGTTGAGATTTAGACGAATTCTGAAAAAGGCACTATTAAAGAGTAAGTGTTATTTAATACTTTTTAGTTCATATTACTATTGTTTTTACCTTGGAAGTCGGTTTTAATTTTTTGTTAAAAATAATAATCGAAATAACAGCAATTCAGTCTGAAGTTTTATAATGAAGTCACAAATGTGGCATATTGAGTGCCTGGCTAGACTCGCGTCTGGAAGGTCACTGACCACCGAACTACGTGCGACTTTCAAGAGCGTTTCACAAAAAGGAAAAAATCGCTTATCGGCACGGAAACGGTGGCACACCCCTGAATTTTCACCCCCGTTATGAAAAGGATAGAAAATGTCCTTGAATTTTATTTCGTATTCAACAAAAAACGTTAAGAAAAATGACATTATAATTAATGCTTGATAATATTATAAATACAGTTGTGTCTGTCGACACCTAATCGTTAAAACCCCTAAACCGATTTGAACACCGCGCGGAAAAAGAAAAGCACATAGGATAGTTGAAAAAAAATCGTTTCTCTTGTATTCTTGTATCTTCTCGCTGTAAGCCGCGAAAAGACAGCAGAAATAACAGAATAGGTTATTGAATTCGCTAATTTAAAATTCGATTTAGGGCTGCCAACCTCCCGGATATAATAAAGTAACCGCAAAGTGCAAACTTGGTCATTTATAAGCAGGAGCGCAGGTTCACTCGATTCTCAGACAACTACCGTTAGCCTGTACAATATAACTCAGCAATAGTCCTTATGTGGTTAGAATAAAGGTTGATTTAGAGGCAAAATATTTAAGAACAGACTGTATTGTAGAGGCGCAACTTGAAACGAATTCCCTCCATACAGGTTTCTGGAGGTCATGCTCTATAAAACTTGTTTTAATTTTTACTGTAGCTTTAGCGAAATCTTTGCTTACATTTTAAAAAGTTATTAATTAAACATAATACTTATTATGCACTAGTTTTTAAAATTCTGACTTCCGTACCTTTAAAAAGAAAAACAGAACACTTTTGTCACTTTAGATTACAATTTACTTAAGTAAGTATTTCAGTTTGGGAATATTTTTATTTTGCCTAAGTACTTTAAAAAGTAGTTCAAAATAATTACACTCACACTAAGTATTCCTTGTTGTTTTGTATCGTAAAGCTTTACTACATACAAGAGTCTTAGATCCGAAATATTTATTCAAAAAAAATTAAGTAATAATTACTTAATTTTATTTTAAGGGCTTGACGGAAAAAGTTACATTAAAATTGAGCTAGGTATTATATTTAAGAATGGGTTTGAAATCAGGGTTTTGATTGATTTACATTATTTTTTTATCAAACAAGAGGGCAAACGAGCAAACGGGTCACTTGATGGTAAGCAACCACCGTCGCCCATGGACACTCGCGACATCAGAAGAGCTGCAGGTGCGTTGCCGGCCTTTTAAGAGGGAATACGCTCTTTTCTTTAAGGTTAAAAGTAATTAAAGAAGTACTATCAGAAAAGTTCATTCATAGGCACCTACGTGTTTTGGTCGCGTTTTGTCAAACCCAGCTGACGGAACTAAATATACATTAAGTTGATATAATGTCAAATAACACCAAATGACATAACTAGGTCCGTCAACTGCCGTATCAATTTCTTTGATGCCTACAGTGTTTTTCTGTTCTGCTAGTTAATCTATAACCAGGTCACGCGAGTGCGTACTATCCTTTATTACTGGCTATACTGGATAGTGGTTTGTATTATTCTCCGCATAATAGTTCCTAGGTTTTAAATTGCATATTCAAAGAAGATTGATCAACTTAGGTATTAAAATTACTAGATCTGCACGGGTTCGTCTGAACCGTACATTTTTCAGCAAAAAAGTTGTCTATGTCCTTCTCCGTATTCTACGCTACATCTATTAGTCTATACTAAATTGCATAAAAATCGGTTCAGATTGCGTTGTTAGTAGTTGACGTTCGAAGTTAAAACATACTCTTCAGATTTGTGCAGATGAAATAGCAAGGCAGGTTTTTTGTACAGTTTGAAGAAGCTTACGAGTTTTTCAGTCCGGACCAACGCCTACAACTCTACAAGGCGCAGGTTCGGCCTCATATGGAATATTGTTCTCATCTCTGGGCAGGGGCGCCAAAATACCAACTGCTCCCTCTGGATTGTATCCAACGAAGGGCCGCTCGAATCGTTGACTGCCATAGTGTTTCAAACAGCTTGGACCCCTTGGAATTACACCGAGATGTAGCTTCACTCTGCATCCTCTATCGGTTGTATCACGGGGAGTGCTCTGAGGAATTGTTCGGAATCATACCACCTGCAACTTTTCGCCATCGTCCCACGCGAAAAACATACCATCCTCATCACCTTGATGAGTGGCAGTCTTCCACAGTGCGTTTTTCGCGTAACTTTCTGCCGCGCACTGTAAAACAGAGTCACATAAAAAGACATACGAACTGTCACCAGCAGTATTTCCGGACCTCTACGACCTGCAAACCTTCAAAAAAAGAACGCAAGTATTCCCTCTTAAAAGGCCGGCAACGCACCTGCAGCTCTTCTGATTTTGCGAGTGTCCATGGGCGACGATAGTTGCTTACCATCAGGTGACCCGTTTGCTTGTTTGCCCCGTTATTTAATAATAAAAAAATGATACCTTGAAGTTTTTAAATTCACATATTTTTCATCCATGACCTTTTCTGTATAATTTTTAAGTAGAGATCAACTACGATAGCATGGCGCGCCCCTCCAAATGACTGTTTCAATTTGTGTAGTCCACGTGTAGTTACATCCTAATGAAAGAGTTTGTATTTAGTAAGTATTCAACCAATCACAGTACACGTTATATTTCAGTTAATGTCACTTATTACCAAGATTTGTTGGTTAGCTAATCATAACTAACCGCGCAAGACAACGCACTTCAAACGTTTTGACAACGCACTTCAAAGGTTTTGAATTTTGGAGGGGCGCGCCATGTTATCGTAGTTGATCTCTACTGGACACATCTCTTCTTTTTTGCTGCGTACAGTCACAGTATAGCAATATGACATTTGTGGTACAGTTTTTCCAAAGTCGTCAAATGTCTATTATTATAAAAAAAATAAAAGTTTTCGTTGATATTGGTTTGATATACTTTTATGGGAATGTTGTAGTCTTAAGATACTACTATAGGAATTCTGAACTCTGCTGTATACATTTTTATTGTGAATTTCATAAATTCACTACAAACGGAGTCCAAAATGAAACAAAATGAAAGATAACAAAAAACATTTTCTGTACTAAAGCTGGGAATATAATAATAATCATTATTATCAAAAAATATATCCTTTTAGTCGTAAAATTACACACGCTGGGTCCTCAGGGGCAATCTGTGTCTTACTGCTTACGGCGGAATTATAGAGTGTTACTTATTCAAACCTATGAATATACAAGTCGAATACGTTTTTTTTACGATTTGGAGTTCTGTGAATTACGAAAGTGACTACAAACATATAAATTACGAGCTTTTGCCCGCGGCCTTGCTCGCGTTGAGAAGTATTATTATATACAAACTTTGATCCCCTATTTTAACCACTTGGAGGTAGAATTGATCAAAATCCTTTCTTAGCGGATGCCTACGTCATAACATCTACCTGCATGCCAAATTTCAGCCCGATCGGTCCAGTGGTTTGGGTTGTGCGTTGATAGATCACCATGTCAGTTAGTCACCTTTGAGTTATATATATATATATATATATATATATATATATATATATATATATATATATATATACAGGGTGTAACAAAACTAAATGATAATACTTTAGTTAGGGTGTGTATAAGTCTCGTGTATAGAGTTCACTGTAAAAGTAGCAAGGCTGAAAGAGCATTTTTTTCTCACTTTCTATGGGAAAAATTGTGATGCTGGGGCGCTTGAACATACAAATTAATAATAACTGTATTTTAAGAAAGATAAAACCGACTTCAAAATTGTACGTGCTTAATTGAGTATTACAATTCCCTATCTCAAAAACTATTGAACCGATTTTGATGTCCTGAGTCCTTTTTCGGGACTCAGAGTATCTCCATATCAAATTTCAGCAAAATCAGTTCAGCGGTTAGGGCGTGAAGAGGTAACAGACAGACAGACACACTTTCGCATTTATAATATTAGTATGGAAGTATGGATTAGTATGGATGTCGCTTGCATAAAGTTTATATTAGAGGAATTATAACTGTGAACGCAATCTAGCAAATAAAGTTTAAGTTGATATTCGTGCTTGTAACCTAAATATTTGGGCCGTAAAGATAAGGAAGGTAAAAATGTAGACACGCAATGGGCGATGACACCTTACAGTCTGACAAGGCTGTTTTGGTGCGTGCCTATTAACAAAACCAACGTTTTGTATTGTCACGTTAAAGTTCTTTTACACTCACTCCATTCTGTAGATATTGATGATGATGAATATACCACTACACGCTTACACAAAACTCATAATATTTTGCACGGTGCATTGTTAAAATTGTTGTACCCTTAGTCCTTACTCCTAGTGCAGATGTAGGTTAAAGTTAGCCCTGCCCCCCTAGACAAGCGGCAAGCGATCATCGTAAACGCTAACGCTACGGAATGTATGGGTCTTGACATATTTAGTATATACTAGCGAAGCGATGACTTATGTCAAATCGCATACATTTTGTGGCGTTAGCGTTAGCGTTTACGATAATCGCTTGCCACTTGTCTAGGGGGGCTGGACTAATTATCGCATTATGTCTTTCGTTATTAAAGTACTTACCTACTTAGGTTTAGAAAAGAATAGATGCTTCCACAAGTATGTTAAAATTAAACGGATTTCGGGCGGGAAGAGGTAACAGATATACATTCCCATTTTTAATATTAGTACAGAATACTAAATAGTGACTACGTAATTATTAGTACAAATAATAGTCAGTTTTAATAAAATGAAGCACTTAGTACGCCAACAAAATAATTTAAAACGGTGTTTTTAATCACGTAAATCAATTAAAGAGAGTCATAAGATATCAAACAGAAAATTTAGCTATTTGAAAATGGAACATGGCGCGAATCCACGTTCCCTTTGTCCCGGAGCCGGATCTGTCTAGCGACTGATCGAGACACCAGTCTATGGACTGGTTGAGCCGCGGGAAACGATCAATGATGTTTTACTATAGATAGACACGTAAATTGTTTTTTTTTTTTTTTTGATAATGTAAAAGTTATGGCAAAAATATCGTTTTATTTTAAAGTCTACAAAAGTTGTCGTTTGATATTTTTTGTTTTAATATCAGGTTAAAAATGTGAGAAAAGAAACGATTTGATAACAAAATAAAACACAATTAAGTAGAGATCAACTACGATTACTTGGCGCGCCCCTCCAAAATTCAAAACATTTGAAGTGCGTTGTCAAAACGACTTGAAGTGCGTTGTCTTGCGCAGTAGGCTAGTTATGATTAGTTGACCAACAAAACTGAAATATTACGTGTACTGTGATTGGTTGAATACTTACTACATACAAACTCTTTCATGAGGATGTGACTACACACATTGAAACAGTCATTTGGAGGGGCGCGCCAAGTTATCGTAGTTGACCTCTACGTTAATTTTCATTATAGGTACAAATTTAAACTTTTCACTCTAGTAAAATTCTGTCTTATAAACAGAAACAGACATAAAAATAGATAAAGTGACAGATTGACACAACATATCAGTCACATAGTCCCTAGAATCTGTCAGTATTTCTTTTTCACTATTCTTCTGTCATGGATGGCTATGCTATGCTTACAGTTTCATGTCATTATTAACACAACTTGTATTATATTAGTTTGTAGGAGTTTTATCTAAGTGTCTATTACCACACCATGCCGAAGTTCCGCGGCGGAAGTTCGGCTTGATTCCGCCTGCAATGTAATATTTTAAATTACCGATGACACACCATGCCGAAAGGCGAAATTACGTCGCGTTATAGGACGTAATTTCGGGAGGTGTGTAACTAGTAATTTAAAATACATTGCAGGCGTAATCATGCGGAACTTCGGCTGCGTTTTTTCGGCCTAGTGTGATTAGACACTTATAGTTTGATAGTATATACCCTGGTTTACCATTGCCTAGTTCGTTAATATTCTACCTCCAATATAACCTTTATACAGATAACAGGACTCTCTATATTTGTAGAGATAAACTACGATAACATGGCGCGCCCCTCCAAAATTCAAAACATTTGCAGTGCGTTGTCAAAACGTTTGAAGTGCGTTGTCTTGCGCGGTCGGCTAGTTATGGTTAGTTGACAATGACATAAGAAACAGTGAAATATTACGAGTACTGGTTGATTGGCTGAATACTTACAACTACATACAAACTCTTTCATAAGGATGTGACTACACACATTGAAACAGTAATTTGGAGGGGCGCGCCATGTTATCGTAGTTTATCTCTACGTTAAATCTATGGCAGAATATCAGTGCCGCAGTATGGAGGGGGCAGGTGTTATTCGGAAATGTTATTCTACGACAAACAAAAATTATTTCATAATGCTCAACATTATTTATTTATTAAGCATACTGTTATAGAAATCTAAATTAAAATATATAATTAAAAAAATTGGGAGACTGGGGACACTTGATTCTCTTTACACTTTGCGAAAATAAAATAAGTATGTTACTCATATTATTATCGTGATTATAATTTCTTTTCTTAGAAAACATCAAATAATCCTAACTGGGTGGAAAATCGTTAACAGTTCATAAGGATTGTCACGACAAAAAATGTATGTGTACTGTAGGAATAATGTTCATTAAATTAAGCATAACATGCTAAAAGTTATATGTGCAAAATGTATGTGTAAAAAATGTGGTAGCTACATTAAATTAGCATGTTCAAAAAGTTAGCCTACATTATTTGCAGTTAAAATCCTAATATTTTCTCTCAAATGTGTTACGTAGCAGTGGCGTAGAATAGAGGTTTTTTAATCTGTTCCTCAATATAAAAGTCAGCTTTTGTTTCATTCGCGCTACAGTAATATTCTCTGTTTTGCAAAATTTAATTTTTCCCCACTAATTCTGAAATTTATTTCTATTCTCTTTTTTCATTGTAGCTTGTAGAGCTTGTAGTATTTGTTCGTTTGGATTTTTCATGAGAAATCAATTCTGATCAAAAATGAAAATGTTTATTAAACGATTTTTATACATAATAGGGTGAACATGACTAGAGATTGGACAGTACTACTTAGTCTTTTGTCAGCTGAGCACAAAAACACTATAAGGTGAATTTCAACATGTCCATATTTTTTTTCATTTCGGTGAACTTTTTTGTTTCTATGTTTTTTTGAGTTTCTACTGAAGTTTCCTCTCAATTTTAATGTTTTATGACTACGAAACTAATGACATAAAAATTAAATAATAAACAAACGTAGCACACATGTTTATATTCTAGCTGTCACCGAGATGAAAAAGTCAATCACCGAGATGAAAACAAAATTCACCGAAATGTAAATTCACCGAAATAGTATACAGCGTGGTTGTAAAACAAGCGAAATAATGTATTTTTATGGAAAAATTTTGACACTTTGCGTCACACTTTTGCAATTTTCGAAATTATCTCTAATATTTTTCAGAATAAAATATAGCCTATGTCCATCACAAAAAAATCCATCACGAAATCAGCTATAATTACACAACTCTTTTGCCTCCGTGACGTACCGATGATAAGAAACGTGTCCATTATCAGGGCCAATGTTTCTATTTGAATTTCTACAGCTCAATACGGTCATTTTAGGCATTGAGGCATTTTTAAAATTCCGATTTACATCCGATTCCGATAGCAGACTAAAGAACAGACTTTCAAAAGACGAGCATTGCTCGTCGTTTTGGGAACGCGATATTTCACGTGAAGTACATACACATGCGGTATCTATCTTGATCTATGTCTGTTTATAGAACAATGTATTTTTATTAAAAAAATTCATGTTACAAACGATTTTAATTACAAATAACAAAATATTATATTAATACTGAGAAATAATTGACACATTTGCTTTGAATAAAAATTACCACGCGCCAACTTCACGAAAAGGTATCTTCTAGTGCTTACTTAAAGTTTTTCGTTATAAAAATATACTTAAGTTAAACAGTTAAAGTAAAGATTGAGTAACTATTATTCTAACATTATTATAACCGAAACTACTTTTTGATAGGATTCATTAAATTCTAATATTCTCGTACTGTTTTTGCTAATTCACTAATCAACAAAAGTCAATATTTTAGGTAATCCTAATAAACTACATGAGGTCAAAATATCAGTCTCTGAGTTTCTTATTCATAAAATGAAAGGTAAATATTGTGTCCTTATAAATATTTAAAGTTAAAAAAATTACAAATATTGACTGAAACGACGTAAGAAGAATGTTAGGTGTTTTTCGTTACGTAATTTCTTGATAAACACGATCAAAGCTATACAATAGCTCAAAAAATGAAACATTAAGAAGTACCATATTTCTTTTTTATTTATTAACATTTTTTTACGATTATCCTATATAAAACAACTTTAAAAATCACCGAGATGAAAATGCATTCACCGATATAAAAACTATTGTCACCGAAGGTCACCGAAAGTCACCGAGTCACCATTGCCATGATTTTTTTTCATGTCGGTGATTTTTTTTTCATTTCGGTGACCAAATAGGTCACCGAATTCACAGAAACGGAATCACCGATATGAAAATTTGCGACAAATCGTTGAATATTTTGACACCTATTATAATTATACCGATATCTATACTACATACTGATACATATTATTAAAAGTGTTTGTAAGAAAATAAATTAATACTTCTAGCTGGTTCAATTAACATGATAAATTGAATCACGGAAATGTAGAGAAAAGTGTCGGGTGTCACCGAGACGATATACTTACGTTTTTAGCGGGAACACGCAGCGACGCAGCAAACCACCTC
This sequence comes from Lysandra bellargus, assembly GCA_905333045.1. NCBI lineage: Eukaryota > Metazoa > Arthropoda > Insecta > Lepidoptera > Lycaenidae > Lysandra > Lysandra bellargus. The sequence continues at coordinate 5,537,015 of HG995354.1, forward strand.
TAGCTCCGAAAGCACAAGCATGACTGGCGCTTGAGTCCGAGAAGCGGCATTACGTTCAAAAGTACTTCTGGTCTCGACAATTCATGTTTCTTTTTTATTCACCGAATCAAGACAAAATGTTGGGACAGTTTTATTTCTCCCGCTATTTTGAAAGTATAACGATTGAGATTATGAAATTTGTATTGATTATACCTTCATTCTTTAAGAATCCAATAAAAGAATCCGTTTGTTTGTACCACTAATATTTTTTCCTCGGCTGACGAAATTAGGTCTAAAAAGGTCGTTGGGACAGTCACCGAGGGGCCTAATTTACACCTTTAGAGTTTTTTATTTTTATGTTCTAGTTATCGAATTAAAAACGTGTCTGTTGCCTCATATGGATAATCACTCAAACTATACGATGAAATTTTATTTAACCCTAAAAAGCCATTTCACACCCCCAATTTCACAGTAGCCGCGAAAAAAAAGCGGTTGGGAATTTCACCCTATATATTTAATTATTATTTATTAAGGCCATTCCCCGAGCAAACGACCTTGACCATACATTTGCCGTCGCCGAGACCGCACCAAAACCCTATTTTTTTTAAATTATCTTAGTTCAAAATTGACCTAAAAAAATTAAAATGTGGAATATGTAGTTTATGATATTGTCGATCTATTGGCGTGTGTTTCAAATACTTAACTGTAATTTGTAAATACTAAGGAGATGCTGAATGTATGCTTGAATTTTAATAAATCGGTTTTACTTTGGATGGTGATATCATTAGTATAATAAACAAAAATAGAAAATTTAAAACGTAAAAAGGAATGTTGATATGCTGAAGATTATTGCTGTATTTCTATTATTACTTTGTAGCTTTCAAATTATGAGTTTATAAGCCCCTAAATACGGTAAATTACGTAATCTCCGTAGGGAACGCCCTTAAGGTTTCTTTAAAAACTAGTGTACTTACCTGTTTTACTTTAAATCAGCCGTTCTATTAACTACATACTTTAAAAACAGGAAGTTTTTAAAGCAATCTTAATAAATTGTGTTTTTTGTCCAATGACTGTTATTGTCCAATCACTAGTCATTTACCCTATTATTATATGTATTCTAATCACAGTCTATTTCCCCATACAAAATTGCCGTAAAACTTTTTACTTTATAGATTTATAGCAAAATACATCAATAATAATATTATGTATTTTTGGTAAAACAAATTTGGTAAACGATTTGGTAAAACAATTTGGTGAAAAATAGAAACGATCCACCCGAATCACAATAAAAAGTGTGGTCATGTCATCAGGTTTATGTCAGCCATTACCGTGGCACGAAAGTAGTTCAAATTCCGAACGCTGTCGTAAGACGTAAGGCGCAAAATGGCGCGCGACTCTACCTGTCAAAAGCGGATATAAAATGATTTGGGATTAAACTACTAGATTAAACTACTATTGTATATTTTCATGCATTGTTATTACTTAATACTTATTAAAGAAAACATGAGAATTAATTAGACTGATTAAATTTAGGTTTATAGTTTTGCTAAAATATGTCTTGTTTACTCTACTAAATAAATTAAATATTATTTTCACGGACGTGAATTTATTTCTGTAGTGTTACCAAGTCTTAAAAATGTTTGAAAAAATTGATACTGCGTATTTTGTACTATCACTCGAAAACCTGAAATCACTCTATCTTTTGCTGAAAACTGATTAAAATCCAATGAGACACGAGTAGTTCAAAAGCTGAATGAGCAGACAGCGGGATTCTGCAGAAGGGAATTATTTAAACGATGAATAATAATAGTAAGTAATAAGTATCTACTATCTATGTCTACTTGACTGTTTCTTTTTAAGTAATATTAGTATGGCAAAGTGCGCCTACCCGGAAAGTGCGCCAAATAGCTATTTTTCCATACTGGTCATTAGAGATTTCCAATCAGCAGTATGGAATTGGAGCTCTATTGTGCATTTGCCGGGTAGGCGCACTTTGCCACACTCACTGCACTTACCTTCTTTGAAAAAAAAATAGATTCATACCAAGTTTCCGAGGTTTCTTGACAGAAGTTTTTCTTTGGAATCGTTGTCGATTGGTTTTGGAATTTGCGTCAGTCAATCATAGACGAATACATCCCTTCCTCTAAATGGATGGATGAGTGGGTGTATCCAGGATGGATGGATACTGTAATTTTTTATAGCACTGTGAATTGTGATATGTGGCACATAACAGTGACGACACGATTCTCACACAAAAACGATACGGAACTGTTCTTCGACACTTTCGCTTGACTGAGTTTTTTTTCGTAATGTAATAAAGTTACATAATATACCATGATGTGGTAGAGATCATTAATGACACGAATTCAACCTTATCTACCTAATTATAAGGTCGAAATGTGGTAGTACAGTGACTGTACCGGTAAATGTACGAAGTCGCAGACAGAAGCTAGTTTTATCAGTATATAACAAAAAAGTATCTTCCGGCTGTCTGTCCCTGCATACTTTAGACCTTGACAACAACACAACGGATTTTTGATGCGGTTTTTCTGTTAGATAGAGTGATGCAAGGGAAGAATTGAAGACGTGAGTTTAAGGCGACGCCTTGATAAGCAATGACTAAAGCTAAGAAATTAAAGTTCATTGTCAGTATTCGTCATGTCTTTTCTTTGAATTACCCACAGCATAACACGATTGGTCAACTTTTATAACACAGAATAATCAATCAAAAATACCTCTGTAAAAAAAGGGAGCCCTATTTTGCCAAGAGAGGAAAGTGATTTAAGCTTCCAAAATTTGTACATACATTGGTTCAAGCATACACTTTAATTTGCCCATAGCTTATATGAAATGTATTTATGGTTTTTAAATTAGGCGAGAAAAACCATTTTGTCGCTTACGCCCTTTCCATTTTTTGCTGTTCCATTGCTTGTTTTATATGAGAGGCCGGGCCGGCCTCTTATAGAAAACAAGCGACCTTAAACGTATCCAACACGATTTTTTACTTTAACGCGGCGTCACCTTAAGAACACTATATCTAACAATTTGTAATATACCGTACGGACATTTATTCATTTTTTCCCTTAAAATTTGAACAAACCTTGTAACTTATCTACTTCGTCACCTGGCTAATATATCTGGCTACACATTAAATGCATATTTTTTATTTCAAATCATTTTTCCGGCCCTATAGACTCCATTTTAAGCAAAAAAATAGCATTTTTTTACTGAATTAGCTATTGTGTTCTTCCACTCACGTCTTCAATTATGTATAGTAATATACCTGTAATTGCATAATATAACGTATATGGCAAAACAACACTTTCCGGATCAGCTATAGGTTCAGTATAGCTGCTAGTATAAAATATACACTTGAGATAATATACACTTAGAGAGCTGTTATTTTACCTAAGCAACGTAGATAAGGTAAATAAATGTATGAAACGTAGCCCGTTATAAAGGTAAAATTGTAAGTGTTTTTTCTAGAAATAAAACTGCTTAACATTTGTGACCTGAATACAGTTAGAAGGTTGGATTCTAGCGACGTAAAGCTGGTTATTTTGCGGATGGAAAGCGGTAAACAATTTAATAACTGTATCCATACTAATATTATAAATGCAAAAATGTGTCTGTCTGTTTGTTACCTCTTCACGTCGAATCCGCTGTACCGATTTTGGTATTTCGGTGTGTAAATATGTACTTTAAAGCCCGGAAAAGGATTTAAGATTTTCACGAGATTGGGCAATGGGGATTGTCCATTTTTTTTTAATTTTGCTCATTACAAAAATATTTCGAGGAATAAGGTCAGTGATCGTTTTTCTGTATATAAACGAAAAAATACCCATTAGTTACTTATATTTTTGAACAAATATGTTTAACCTTAGTTTGACCTTCAATGGCGTTAAAATAGCAATAAATTCGACCAACATTACGTTTCGAACTTTTGGTAAGCTTCTCGTATCAGCTGTCACATAATGAGAACTTGCATTTGACGAACCAGCCATTATAAGTAAGATTGAAAGGAAATTTAAAACATACTGCAGAGGTCAATTGGCCGCCGATGATGACGTCAGAGCGAAACTTTAAAAATTTATTGAGAAAAAAATTGGCCAATGAATTTCAAAATTATTTAATTTATATTCTTAAAATACCCTATTTTAACGAAATAAAATATAAAAAGTACATGTATTTTTTTTTGGAGAATGCCCATTTCTGCGGGAATGTATTTGCAGGCAATATTTATGCAATACTTTTGTTTTTTTATCTATTCGTTATTTCTTAAAAAATGGCCTCCCATAAGATTTTTTTTCGCATTTACAGGAAGTTTTTTATCTCCATTCTTTCTAATTATATTGTGTTTGTGTCACATCAAGGTAAGTCCACTGTTAGCTGCGAAGGAAAAACTTGGTTAATTTGGTGCGACACGGTGGTAAATAATTCGGCGATGGTTACATTGGCTTATGTAACTGTGATTTATTATGAATGCGGCACCATCCAGCCCCAACCTCCCCTCCTGATGAAAATATAGGCTTAAGATTTAATACGTCTATATATTTTAAGTTTGTTTGCTTTGAATAAGCTGCTAAATTAGGTAGTTTCGTTTTGATATTGACTGTTTGTAATGGTAAAATGTACGATTCCTGTAGGATGTCATTTCGGGATGTACATTGTACACCATCGTATAGGTAATATTAGTTTGCTACTTTGCTATACATATCGCCTATTTACTTGAATGTACTAAGGGCCTGTTTCACCACTTCCTGATAAGTGCCGAATAGTCTATCCACCACTTAACTTGACAGATAGGGTATGGAGAATCTGTCAAAAAAGTTGTGAATAGCCTATTCGGCACTTAATCAGAAGGTGGTGAAACAGGCCCTTAGCACAGTATATTACAATATTTAATTATTATTAATTACCCTATTGTGTCTACTATAATAGTTTTGGACTTACCACACATTATTGAAGTAAAGAGGTCGTAACTCGCACTTATATAGCCACTAAATGATTAAAATGGATAGCCTATGATCCTTTACGTGGTCTACTTCTTATCTGTGCCAAATAACATAAAAATTGCTTTAGTAATTCGCGAGATCTAGTATTGATCTAGATTTCTTTAGTAGATCCCTTTCAAATAATTTCCCCCATTTTTTCCACATTCTCCTATTAGTGTTAGCGTGATAAAATATAGCCTATAGCCTTCCTCAATAAATGGGCTATCTAACACTGAAATAATTTTTCAAATCGGACCAGTAGTTCCTGAGATTAGCGCGTTCAAGTTAGCCCATTCAAATAATTTCCCCCGGTTTTTCCACATTTTCCTCTATTTCTCCGCTCCTATTAGTCTTAGCGTGATAAAATATAGTCCATAACCTTCCTCGATAAATGGGCTATCTAACACTGAAATAATTTTTCAAATCGGACCAGTTGTTCCTGAGATTAGCGCGTTCAAGTTAGCCAATTCAAATAATTTCCCCCGGGTTTTCCACATTTTCCTCTATTTCTCCGCTCCTATTAGTCTTAGCGTGATAAAAAATAGTCTATAACCTTCCTCGATAAATGGGCTATCTAACACTGAAAGAATCATCAAAATCCGTTGCGTAGTTTTAAAGATTAAAGGGAACAAAGGGACATGAGGGAAAAAAGCGACTTTGTTTTATAATATGTATAGAAGAATATGTATTATGTGTGTATAGATGTTAATGCAATGCTTCTCATTTCACATAATATTTGAACGTAACAAGTTAACAAAATGCGTAGTTTTGCGAGAATTGAACCAACTATTTAACTGATTTCATAACTAGAAGGTTAGTTATGTATCTTAACTAATAAACTTGAAATCTCGTTAAGCTTCCGTTAATACATGAATCTCGATTCTCGATAGAGCGTTGGAAAAATCGATTTTCAATCCATATCCATACTTCCATACTAATGTTATAAATGCGAAAGTGTATCTGTCTGCCTGTCTGACTGTCTGTCTGTCTGTCTGTCTGTCTGTTACCTCTTCACGCCCAAACCACTGAACCGATTCTGCTGAAATTTTCTATGGAGACACTTTGAGTCCCGGGAAAGGCATAGGATACTTTTTATCCCGAAAAAATGTAAGGTTCCCGCGCGATAAACGAGTTTTGGCGCAACGGAGTTCATAGTCATCTAGTTGATAATATTTTTATTTTTTGTACCTGTAACAACTTTTGTACCTACCTGTAACTACATACAATAATTAGGGCCTGTTTCACCGCTTCCCGATAAGGCTATCCACCACTTAACATGACACATAGAGTGTGGAGAAGCTGTCAAATAAGCCTATCGGGCACCTTATCAGGAAGCGGTGAAACAGGCCCTTAATGTAGAGTTTCACCCATCAAATAAAATAGAGTTTGATTCAATAATAGTTCAAAGACGTCTAATCTTAAAGAGGAAGCCTAAGCGTTAGTCTTCTTAAGCTTGTCAATATAAAATAAAATTAATCTTTATTTTATATTGACAAGTATTTAAAGAAGACTAAGGGCCTGTTTCACCGATTCTTGATAAGGCTACCCACCACTTAACTTGACAGATGGAGTATGGCGAATCTGTCAAATAAGCCTATCCGGCACCTTATCAGGAAGCGGTGAAACAGGCCCTTACTCAGCGTGGCGTCCAAATTTTGACATTTAAAGCCCCAAATATTATCTGTCTAACTCTTCATTAAATTGAAGGTTAGTCATAAATTCATAATTAAATAGTCATACAGTCTCTGAGTACGGCGGTTAAACGTTTTCTAGAACTTATAAAGTACTTATGTCCATTAGTAGACGCTATCTTTTCAGAGTTAATTTGTAAAGACAAATACTTACCTACATACTGGTAGTTACATTGTACAAGTAATAAGGTACACAGTAAATTCCCAAAAGTAAAACCTGTTATGCCTAAACACGCAGGAATCTAAATATGTATCTATTAGGTACTAAAACAAACTGCATGCTTTCATTTCGTTCACCTATTACAATACTTACTTCAACCACCAATCCATTTTCAACTTTAACTTAACGTCGCAGAGTTTATATTGCAAAGACGTGGTGGGTTATATCGAAACGCACTGTTCTATTTTTAAAATCGATGCGGTGACCGAAGTGGGGCATGTACGTACGTCTTAACAAATTATTATTATCATTTAACATGGTAATGGCGGACCAAATAACAACGTTCAAGATATAAGTATTTCTAGAATAATTTTGAGCACTATCATTCAATACAAAACTGTACAAATCGGGAAAAATAATATTACAAGTTCAAGTACCTTTTTTGTCCTCATAAAAGGTTATAGCCTGCGGCTGTCCAATATTGTTAAGTTAAAATGTCTTAAGTAATAATATTTGGATCACAAAAAATAAATAATAATATTATGATAATAATTATAATTATTAATATTATGTAAGTACACAATTATTAACATTGATATACTTACTTAAAATTATTTTCTGCAAACACAAGCTAAATATTACCTGCTTAATTAGGTAAGGGAAAAGACCTAATATGCTAGACACGGAACTAATAGATGACACTTAACGACAAAAATACCATAAAAATAAGAAATAAGCTTCTCAAGCTATCTGTTGATGTGACAAAATATATTAGGGACGCCTTCGGGAACAAAATTTTAAAATGGGATCAGTTTTCGTAAACAATGTGACCGCGTCGACACGCGCTAGGCAATTTCTTAGCAAATAGGTTAAGGAAGGCGAAATCTTGCACGTAAGATTTGAATACATTTATTTGATTTTTTGTGATTTCTATTGATTTCATTAGATTAATGGTCATGTTGTAAACACTAATTAATGTTTATTTATGAGTTTTTATCCATTTTCCCTATCAATATAAAGAGTGTATTCTATTAGTTCTTGAAAACATAAAAAAACTTAAAAGATGACATGGATCTCATCTTTTAGTTTTGCAATACATACTAAAGTTATTGTGTAGTTTATTCTACTGAAAATATCATCACTATTCTCTAAAAATATAATTCTATTAACAAACTAACAACTTGTAACAACTATTGTACCGAAAAATGGACATGGGGTCAAATATTAGACCCTGTACTGATCTAAAAATCGATTGCTTTAGTTTTTTTCAGCAGTAAAAAGAAGAAAAAGGAGAGCTGAGAAAAGAAAGAAGAAAAAAGAAGAGGCAAGAGAAGCATGGAGACTAAAGACTGAAAATAAATTTGCTAGGAAAAAAATATGAAAAATAAAAATAAGAGGAAAGATAGTTTCAGCATGGAAGAAGAATGGATAGAATCTGGAGACAACGTGGATAATATTTCTGATGCATGTAGTTACTATGATGAAGTAAATGAAATCTTTTGAGAAACGGCTAATAAAGATCTAAATAACAGGAAAAATGTAAAATGTAATGTAATGTTCTATGTCAACTATTAGTTCATATTGGTGTCTACTATTAGTGATGTTCGTTTTTTGTGATGTCATCCATTAGGGCTTATGACTAAGTTTACAAAAAGACCAATAATATATTTTTTCATTGATTTATCAGAGAATAACTGTATTAGTTTTAATTTGTTACAGTTACAGAAGACATAAAATAAGTTATCAATCTTTTATTTTCATAAATATACATTTTATTAGATTCAAATGTTTTATTTTTCCTTATAGTGTCTACTATTAGTGCTTTTTCCTATCGTATCGTAATTTGTACTCTACTAACATAATGAATTTTAATCAAAAATTTTTTTGAAATAAAGCTTTTATGTTATTATTTTTACTTAGACTAAGTATTAAAACTTTAAGAGCTTAAGTATAAGAAGAAAATAAATTTCTCCTCAATTTTTTTAATAATAAGTATAAGTAAGTAATTAAGTAAATATATATTTATTGTCATTAAATATTATTAATACATATATATTTACGCAGAAGTGCTTTAAAAATAACTAATATAATATTATATCTCGGATGAGCCGGGCCATATTGGATGTAGAATGACGTTAACTCCAAAAAGCCCTTATAGAAAATAACTATTTCGCCATGTTGGATGGTCGGCCGACGGCCATATTGGATTTAGACTATGTCACCAGATGTCACATACCATATCGTGCATTGTCAAATTTATTATCATCCAAACTGTCACTGTCATGGTGCAAAATTTCAACTCAATCGGTTAAACATTTTACTTCAAAATTGAGTTCCAAAATTCCACCCGAACATACATACATGATAGATACAGAGCAAGTTAAATAAAAGCTTTTAAAAACCGGCCAAGTGCGTGTCGGGCCACGCGCAATAATGGGTTCCGCTTCCGTAGTACCGCTAGTTATTTTTTTTGTATGGTCAAATAATGTACTATCAGAGAAGTTGATTCCTATGCAGATGGCGGACCTAAGTAATTTGGTTGCGTTACGTCAAACCCAGCCGACCGATCACAGCTAACATTGAATTGACATAAGCCGACCACATGACTTAGATCCGCCATCTGCATAGGAATCAACTTCCCTGATAGTATATTTATAACGTATTTTACACTAAGTACTAACAGCATCATCTCAGTTACTTTCAAAGGAATTTGAACGAAAAGTTCCTTTTTACTTCACGGAATATGTACATTTTTTTTAGTTGATCGACTATTACTCAATAGCTTATGAAGTCTTCTTAGCCGTGATAGTTTTCCTTTTAAATTCAGCATATTTCCTACTACCGTGAATTTTTTCACATTTTCAGAAGCAACCGTTTAACTGGTAGAAGAGGGGGACACTGGACTCTAACGATTTTTTTCTACAGGCGCTTTATTGAAAAAACTGTCCTTTTTGACGTAATACTATAGGACCCTCAGAAATGTTACAAATCTGATAATGAGATATACATATCTTCATAGCCTTATCTAGGTTTGAGAAGAACCAGAAACACGATTAATGTATTTTGCCTCGATACATTTCTCGATCGAAATGACCTCTTAAAATACGAAATTTGAAGATTATTTTTAAACGAAAATAGATGTATTGTAGGAAACTAGTCTAATTGATAGACACCTTTGCAACTCAAAATCGTATAGAAGCATTTTGCTTGAATGCTCCTAGTTATTTTTTAAATAATTAAAATTACGTTTTTCGCATGTTTTCCGAGCGAGCCGATAGCTTCTGGCCGCAGCGTATTCACGACTTTATAGTCATACAAATTGATTTTCAATATAGCGCCGTAATACTTAATATTTCACAAGCGGATCCCGCAATCGGATAATGATGTTTTAAAAAACCTATCCAACGACACCCCACACGATGGGGTGGACGCGAAAAAAAAATTCAACCCCGCTTGATGTGTAGGGAAGGTATGTACCATAAAAAAATATTTTTTTAAGGTTTCATGTACCATTTTGTCGTTCATTATTAATATGTGCGTGCATTCATGTCAAATTACAGCTTTGTGGATCCTAAGCAAAAGGAGCAAAACCGCGGACAGACAGACAGACAGACAGACAGATAGACGGACAGACAGACAGAAAGACAGACGGATGGACAGACTGAAACTGTAAGGGTTCCGTGTTGACTATGGAACCCTAAAAATCAGCTCATGGAAATAAAAACTTTAGTTTATATAATTTTTTTCTTGCGACGATTTCAATGCGTCTTTCGCCATCTCGCTCAGTCCTATTAATAATCTCGCAATTTATCACTCAAATGTCAATCACTTGCTATTAGTTTTTCCAAATGATCATTAAACGCTTGATAAACTTTAATCATAATAATTACGTTTTATGACTGTTGTCGCAGATATTATCTCCTTGGTTAAAAGTTTAAACGGATTTAGTTTTGCCAGCAACCTTTTGTGTTTAAATATTTAAAATTTTGGAACACAAGACACGAAAATCAGTGAATTCCGATTTCAAATATATACACTAAATACTACGAATAATAAAAACTAAGGAAGAGTAACTCCGTCAAAAAACATGCTCCAAAATACTTGTCAAAAAAGTGTACCTTAAGTTCACTTTTCATACATTTGCAATATTTAGGTGACCTTGAGCGGTATAAAGGCTGACGTTACATGTCAGTTCGAATGGAACCAAATTTAAAACTGTATTAGTATGGGAGTTCCCTTAGGTTTATTATTCGTAGACTAAATATAAGTATTTAGGCTCGTATACACTAAAAATGTTGTTTTTGCAGATTTCGACGCAGTTTTAGGGTGTGGTCACATTGATTTCTACAATTTGTCTATGGTTGGGACTTGGGACAGATGTGTAGAGTTGCGATATAAGGTTGTATATAAGCTGTTTTATCATATTATAACTGCTTTCTCTATGTGCGTTAGAGCGTGCCAGCTCGCACAATTACTGTATCTTTTGTTTTCCTTTCCCTCATCTCAATGATCAAATTGTTGGACATTATTGCAAGTAAGTATACTTATTGACACTATGACATACTTAAACTCTCCGCAATTTATAATTTTACAAGCGAGTGGACTCAGTTGGCTGATGGCTCTACCAACAAGCGACACATCGCCATAAAAAGAATATAGTATTGTCGTTGGTTCTTCTTGCTATAATATAATTGGGATATGAAGAATTTTAGTGGAAATTACGCCATTTTGCCATACATTCCGCTCACCTATCTAAATACTCTTTACAGTACGTGTGGTAGTCGGTAGAGCCATACATACAGTGTAGGTTCTACCATCTATGTAAACATGTAATGTTTTGGCCTTCTCTTACCCCTCTTCTCTATACTTTTTGTTCTGTTATGACAATAATAAGAACTTCTAATACACTAACTACTAAGTAGTGACTGATCGAACTTTCGGTTTCGGTTTCGGTTTCGGTTTCAGCCAGTTTCGGCCAAAAAAATCTAGTTTCGGCCTTAGTTTCGGTTTCGGCCAAAATATAGCCGAAACTTTCGGCCCCGCCGAAACTCATGGGTTGTTCGGTAAACTTCGCAGCGAGGCTCCGGTTCAGTTCGCACTTCGCCATAATCTATTTAATCGTGTTTCAATGAGATTATGTTTTCCAGATTAGTCCCAAATCTAAAATTTGCACTTCGTTTTATTTTCATTAAATTATCTAAACCTATTGTTATCGAAATTATATTTTTGAATTTTATTTATCTAGTAAATCATCTTGCCTCACTCTTTTACTTTTACCACGCCTTTTATTTAAATATTTCAAATTAACTTTTAACTATGGACACGCAATCTCTTAGACCGTTCCTACCCTGCTAGAATATTATCTAGCGCACTTCCCCGTAAGCTTCACTCTGACCGCGGCGGCCCTCAGTATATTATTTTTCAGGTTTAGTGGCAAAATGCCTACTGGAGCAAAACGTGACGTCAACTGCAAGTTTGCTTAGTAATTTCGTTTTGAACTTTGACAACGGTCGTGTCCATGTTTCCCATAACAATAATATACTGCAATTGATTGTGTTTTCAGTAGTACGTAGTTAATGTCTAAGGAGGAGTTCACCAATCACACAACTTTGTTATATAAAACTGAGTTCCAACGGGGATGTAAATCTCGTTTTGTTTCAAATGGATTTCATAATCTTCTCTTAATCATGATTAATAAATCTTAGTATATGTGACGTCACGCGATGATTTTACATTGTTTTATCATTTTGGAGTCTAGTTACGTTATTTTATCATCAAAAAAGCAAGAAATGATAGATAAACTACGCATCTATCAAAACTGTCATCTTGACATTTTTTCGTTTATGATTTTCGATTCGTGACTCTACACTGACAGGACTTTAACGGCTTTTATGAAGTTTAACAGTACAACATTGGACGTTCTGAAGATAAAACTCAGATTTGCTGTGATTTGTGAACGTTATATTGGTGAAATGCAATTTGGTATTATAAACGTGTTTAAATACGTTTAGAACCGATTTAGTGTGCGCCAAGCGCGTTCAATTTCTTTGGTGAAATCGCACCCACTTGGAATCGTATAAAAAACGGAATATAGTACAAAAAAGTTTCTAGGGAACATATTCGAGTCGCAAAAAGTAAAAAATTCAATGTGGTACTTTTCCTTTAGTTTATAAAGTTGTAATTTATGTTAAAAATCAATAAATTTCAGTAAATAATCGTGATTTTAAATGTATTACCAAGTTTCGGTTTCGGTTTCGGTTTCAGCCGAAACTGAGAGAAAGTGTCTAAACACACTAGGCTGAATTACGCCGGCGTAATTTACGTGGCCGAAATTACGTTCAGCCGCTTACGTCTGATGCGACACATCACATACTATAAATTACGCGAAGAGCCGAAATTTCGCCGCGTAATTTTCGTTGCCGAACGCGCGCGTAAGTGAGTATTTAAAATTCTCAGATGTAATGTATGCGTTAACGCTTAGGAGATAAGGTTGGATTTGCTATGTTCGGTTTTGATAATTCCGTCGCGTATAGTGTGTTGCTGTACAAAACATTACCGCCGAATCGCTGCCGAACTTTACGCTCGACTCGGCTCGACGGAAATTCGTCTCACGACGGAATTTCGGCATAGTGAGTCGTCTGTCACATTCCGCCCATAATATTTTGTATGGATTTGAAACGCGGCGTAAACGCGACAGAATATACGTCGGCGTAATTCAGCCTAGTGTGTTTAGACCCTGAGGCCGAAAGTTCGGTTTCGGCTTCGGCTGAAAAATTAGTTTCGGTCGGACACTACTACAAAGTAATTTCAAGCTATATCAGTAGTATTGCAGGTACAAATAGCAAAACCCACTATGCAGCCTGTACCGTTAGTCCGTTACGCGGCTCTGGTACAATAGGTACAAGAATTCGGTCCGGGATTCCAACCAAATTGACGGTGAATGCAATGTTTATAATGTTTTATTGCAGTAAAAAAGTAGCTAAATATCTACAGAATTATTTCGCGAAATTAAAAATGGAAGAACTTATTGGAATTATTTTTGAGTAGCTTTGTAGTTTGTAGCGACGTAACTACTAAGCTTGCTACTTAGGGTGAAGCCAAACGAGCGTAATTTGTGAGTTGTGAGTCGCAGAATTTTGGCTGGCAGAAATTCTGCTGCATTCAGTTTCGTACAAAAGCACAGAATATAATATATTAGTAGTACCAAACAAAAGTCCTGTTTGATTCACACGAGCGTAATTTTGTGAGTCATGATTTGTAATTTGTATGAAAAGATAAATACGCGACCGAAATTATGCGACTTAACTCACAAATTACGCTCGTTTGGCTTCACCCAGTTACAATAACACTAAAATTACAATAGACTTAAATATAAAAATTTTCAGACGAAGCATGATTATTAATTTTGCCATAGTCATATTATCCAGAACTAGCTATTTGACCGAGCTTTGCTCGGTATTCGATAAATACAAATAAAATTACATTTTCTAAAAATGATTCCTAGCTAGATCTATTTATCGCCCCCGAACCCCCTATATACTAAATTTCATGAAAATCGTTGGAGCCGATTCCGAGATTCCAATTGTATATTTATATATTATATATACATATACAAGAATTGCTCATTTAAAGATGTAAGATATCCATACTTAATATTATAAATGCGAAAGTGTGTCTGCCTGTCTGTTACCTCTTCACGCCAAAACCGCTGAACCGATTTTGCTGAAATTTGGTATGGAAATGTTTTGAGTCCCGGGTAAGGACATTGGATACTTTTTATGTCAGAAAAATGTATGGTTCCCGTGCGATAAACGAATTTTGACGCAACGAAGTTTCGGGCAGAGACTTCTATTTAAATATAAGTCTGTGGGTCTAAACACACTAGGCTGAATTACGCCGGCGTAAATTCCGCCGCGTTTACGCCGCGTTTAAATTGCAAACAAAATACGGGCCGAATACTAGGGGTGACACACTATTACCATCGCGTTTTGTATGCGTTTGACATTTGCGGCGGAAATGAGGGATTTTGATTGTCAAACAGTTTCCATTTTAGTAACTAGATGGCGTATGGGTAGACTACCATCAATAATTGCTACAAAACTGGGCAAAATAATGTAAAACTTGATACACTTCAATTTGTAAAAGACGCCATAATATTCCAATGACTAGGATAACAAAGTTATTACAACGATGTTTTAGTTAAAACTCACGGAAGAAATAGCCCTATTTACCGATATTCACACCGAATGTCACAGGAATTATACATTTTGGTTTTGACAACATCTTACCTGCACTTGTGCAAGATAACGGGTATTTCATGGCTAGTATTTTACCAATAATGAACATCAAAGACCCAAATAACACAATTTGAGAAAAAATAATAAAAACTACACCAACAATAAAAAGTAGAAGAAGTTTGAAAGTGACATGCCCATGACATGCCCGCCAAAACTCTTTCAGTTGTCAGTTTTCAGTTTGACAATTTGCGTGTTCCTAAACTGTTACCAGTATACTGGCCTAATCGCTTAGGCCAATGATCGCTTAGGTTTAAGATATTTTGATTTATGCCACACTTGACAGTACACTGATATTTTTTAGAAACGCCACCAATATGTATCCGTGATGCCAACCTGCAGATAATTTCAGATCGGTGGGGAACCAATAGAAAATCTAGAAGTGTCTATCGTCGCGCCGTCTGGTGGAGATTAAAAATAAGAAAACCTCTCATTACGCCGGCGTAATTCAGCCTAGTGTGTTTAGACACTTTGGTTTTGGGCGTCCGCGTCATCTATCCTACTTCCTACTATAAATATTATAAAGGCTAAAGTTTGTATGGATGTATGTATGGATGTTTGTTACTCTGTCACGTAAAAACTACTGAATGGATTTTAATTATTAATAATAATCATAAATTTGTTTCAAAGATACCAAATTATGTACTTACACATTTTAATCAAAATAGGTACTATGAGAAATCTTACGAAATGACACCCTTCGCTTCAGACTATGAATACTAAAATAATATTACAGTGCCAAGGGAGCGTTTATGAATTTTTAAGGAGAGAATTATCTTTTATACATGCAAGATTGTACCTTTTCTGACTAACTTACATTTCTTTTTTTACCAGTGGCAAATCAGCAGTTATACCTACTTGATATTAGGTGGTATTTGTAGAAAACTAGCAAATCACTAAGTAGGTACACTATTTAAAATCAAATTAAAATGTTAGAGCTTTTAAGTAAGTTTAAGAAGAATGAATATAAGTTTTTCCTGGCAATTAAGTAAAACGATAAAGCGGTTGCTTGAAAAAAACTTTAACCACTTTTGAATTTAGAACTAAATTTTGGCGCCAGAATCCAGATAGAAAAAAATAAAACGCGTCGGTCAGGACACAAACACAAATAAAAGGATTATTTGTATAACCGGAGGATTACAAATACTACGTTTAACACATGAAGCATTTTTTACAAACTTTTGCTCCATGTTCATTTTCATGAAAGTAAAATAAAGGTTGCAAATTCGTTGATAAGCCAAACTAAATTTTAGCTCAGTCTAGCGCAAAAGTAAATATTTTTGCGGTCGAAAAGTAAGAAAAAGTTTTTTGTGAATTTGATAATAAACTAGGCCAGGGGTTCCGAAACTTATTTTGTCTACTGCCCACTTTGAGAACAAATTATGCTTTAGAGCTCCCATTTAAAATGCATCCAATTGAAATGAATCACCCCCCAAGCCTTTACACGACGCCCCATTTTTTTTTTTTGGGTTCCACACCAGATAACTCCCCCTCTAGACCTTCAGCGCCCACAAGGGGGCGTTTTCGCCCACCTTAGGAATGACTGGAATAGGCAATTTACAAAAATGTTTGTGATCACAAGAATAACGTTTTTTTCAAAAAAAAATAATAAAAAAATATATAAAATAAGTACATAGAATCCAAAATATAATACACGACCTTCATAAGAAATAGTAAGTTGTAAATTTTATGTTGTATGAATAATAATAATATCACGGAGAGCCTCCTTATAAATTTGTTATGACCGTCCTACATTGAATGGAAGCCGTAAATTATTATTATAATATTATCGCAATATTATTTAAGCGTTGTGACGTTGTATGAGAAAAATGAATGATTCAATTACGCATTTTTACCAACATTTATTATAACTGTCCTTGTGACTTGTGAGAAACAAATTAAATAAAAACAGCCTGAGTAACAAATTAATTTCTTAATATGTATGTAAAAAGCCTAAAATAATTTATTATAATATTTCAAACCATGAAGGCAGCCTCAAAATTACTATGCCATTAATAATAATTAATCTTAAAAGTCTTGAGACCTCCTTGGTTTAGGCTACATTATGTAATGAACAGAAAAAAAATCATTGCACCGCAATGATTCAAAAATTGAATATGTATAAATCATATTATTGTCGATCAGGCCAATAAAAACCGCGAGTTTTATCATGTTTTTTGAATCCTTCGATCGCGGATTCTTGGAAATCTGTTGTTGTTCTCGCGGCCGCATGTGGCCACTTGGGAGTGTAAGTATTAATAATTTAATAAAATAACTAGCTGTCCCGGCAAACGTTGCTTTGCCATAATATAAAGTAGGTATTTCGCCCATATTATTTTATTGAAGTGACTAAATAAGTATGCCACCATGGCAACGTCCATCGTTATCCCGTCGCAAAAACAATGGTCGCCGTCAGTCTCGAGTTGTAATAATTTACTATTATTTATTCAACAAATGCACTTATCAATATAAAAAGTAGATGTTGTCCGATTCTCAACCCTAGCCGATATGCTCGCTAAGATTCACGAAAATCGGTCGAGCCGTTTCAGAGGAGTTCAATTACGCACACCGTGACACGAGAATTTTATATATTAGATGAAAGCCGTGGTTGTGCGACAACCCGCACATTCGCGTTGCGGTCGACGACGTATAACCTCTAAAACCACACTTTAAATTGCCACCCAAGTGACTGTCACATTATTATTCCTATAAATCTTTATCTTAGGCTTTCTAGTATAAGATAAAGCTATATGATACTTAGAAATAGGACACATCTATACTTATTATAAAACAAAGTCGCTTTTTTTCCCTCATGTCCCTTTGTTCCCTTTAATCTTTAAAACTACGCAACGGATTTTGATGATTCTTTCAGTGTTAGATAGCCCATTTATCGAGGAAGTTTATAGGCTATATTTTATCACGCTAAGACTAATAGGAGCGAAGAAATAGAGGAAAATGTGGAAAAAACGGGGAAAATTATTTGAAAGGGCTAACTTGAACGCGCTTTACTCAGGAACTACTGGTCCGATTAGAAAAATTATGTCAGTGTTAGATAGCCCATTTATTGAGAAAGGCTAAAGGCTATATTTTATGACGCTAAGACTAATAGGAGAATGTGGAAAAAAGGGGGTAATTATTTGAAAGGGCTTATCTTGCGAACTACTGGAGCAATTTTTATGGAAGGATCATCACCATGATGAAGGTGATGATCCTTCCATAAAAGTGAATTTCCGTGGTGAAGGATCATCTATCGGTTTTAATCATTTTTTTAGTGGCTAAGTATATATTTTATACCCGTGCGACGCCGGGGCGGGTCGCTAGTTTCTTATTAATTGCATATACAGTGTGTAACAAAAATAAGTGATAATACTTTTGGGTGTGTAAGTGTTCCTTGTAGAGAGTTCACTGTGAAAGTAGCAGCACTGAAAGACGAATTTTTTTTTTCACTTTTGTATGATTATCAAAAAAAAAATCATTATTATAAAATATCATTATTAAAAAAATGATCTTTCAGCGCTGCTACTTTCACAGTGAACTCTCTACAAGGAACACGTACACACCCTAAAGTATTATCACTTATTTTTGTTACAACCTGTATACGCTATAAGTATAACTATCGGATATAATGTCCTAAACTGTAAGGTATGATTCTTCAATGTCATTATATCCGGTTTTAAATGTAAAAATGATAAAAAATCAGATCACGAAACATAGAGAGAAAAGATATTTAATATTGTAAGGAGTTAAGAGAGGTAAAGTAAAAATTGCTTTTTCTACGAATCATTAAATTAAAAAAATGCGATACCCAAATAAATCTAAGGATTCTCCTGTCCCAATTATATTTACAATTTGTATAAAACATAACTCCTAATATTACGTGTGTCAGTGGTTAATCACTAAACAATTATGTGTTTGAAAAACTGCTTTACAAAACCCATACCAAATTAAATTCATCCTTATTACCACATACTACGGTTGAAATTATCTTGGGGAGCGAAACAGGGGTGAGAGAAACGAAATGAAATGGGGAGACTTCGAGCAGTGACAGAAACTGGCCGATCAATTATTATGCCCCTTTCGGAATACGCTCCAAATTACGCACTACACAGACCTGTTTACTTAAATGATTTCTATTAAAATGGATTTAATTGTTTCTTGATTTTGATGAGCAAAGTTTGATTTTGATAGAATGTTTACGCATTATTTTCTTATGTATTTATTTTAAAACGTTTTAAATTTATCTTTTAAAATATCATTACTAGTAAAAAGATTCACATTGTGCATGCAGACGTTTTACTTTCACAGTGTTTTATCTTTGTCAGACTTTACGAACAACAACTAAACTTTAAAACATTGTAAATATTATATTATTCGTTTATTTATTTATTTATTGATTCACCAACAGAATCACATTTAATAAAATACAAAACGATACAGCTGACTTTTTTTCTAATGGATGAAATGTGTTCCAATGAAAGGTGAAATACAACATTCTTTGCGACAATGTGATGAAATGAGATGAAATGAAATATTGTGAATGAAATGATAATATATAATTATTAATTAACAATATTATCTTATTATAATCGATATATGAAACTCTCGTGTCACGGTGTGCGTGGTTGAACTCCTCTGAAACGGCTCGACCGATTTTCGTGAATCTTAGCGAGCATATCGGCTAGGGTTGAGAATCGGACAACATCTACTTTTTATTGCATTTGTTGAATAAATAATAGTAAATGTTTACAACTCGAGACTGACGGCGATCATTGTTTGTGTGACGGGATAGGGATGGACGTTGCCATGGTGACATACTCATTTAGTCACTTCAATAAAATAATATGGACGAAAATTTAAATACTTTATACGGCAAAACAACGTTTGCCGGGACAGCTAGTATAGAGTATAATATTTTAATATGTACACAGTGTAAAATTATTTAAGTAAGAAGGAACATTATTATTTGGGAGTGCTAAGTATAAAATTTAAAACGGACCATTTACATGTTTATTATATTTTAATTTTGTATATTATATTTTAATTATAAAATAGTTATATTATAATTTCTTTTTGTATATTATAATAAATTAGTTATTGAGAGTACGTAAGTACAGATAGACGTATCTAGGGAATGCAATCCCGCAAGAGAATTTCAATCCCGGTATTTGCGGGATCCCGCTGGGTGGATTTAAACTTTTAAAATAAATTGTTATAATGAATTTACTTGATAGACCCCGTTTTATTCTTAGAATCTCAAATAAAACAAACTTTGTCGGACACTTTTTTCAAGGGTTCAATTATTAACACCTCCATACTTCAGACTTTATAAAAAAATGAAAGAAAAACTAATCATTTCTTTGGAAATGGCTTCGTAATAATAATATGTAACTAAAAAAACTATTAACTATATTTTATGTCCATTTTTATCGATTTTTTTTTTCGAAATATAGATAAAAATCGTGCCCAAAGATTCCGAAACGGTTCCTGATATTCGACACAAGGTAGCTAGCAGCTGGAAATGCTCGCTCAGCATCCACGCTGGTTAGTTCAATTGTCATTTAAAGTGTGAATTGAAGCTAAATTGTTTAGCAAAATTTTCGACCGGGATTAGTCCCGCATAATGCATGCGGGATCCCGGTATTTTGGGATCCCGGTATCCCGGTATTGCATTCCCTAGTCTTATCTATTAATGCAAATTTTTATCTACCATATACCTACGATTGTTTCTAGTTTTAGTTAATTATCTCAGAAATATTTTAGACTTCTAGACGTTTAATAAGATAAAATATTTGCATAATTACATTTCGGTATCATTTAGAAACTGTCTTCTTATAAGGTTGGCAAAAAGAAATCGTATACGTAATGACGTCTGTGGTCCGGTGAATGTCTGAACCTTGACAGCTTGTTTCGAAACCACGACTGTATGGAACTGAACTTAAGTCATACAAAAATCATACAACATTAACACCCACAGACATAGATAGAGGTCATAACGATTATACCCATAAGTTACGTTATAACAATATTGAAATTAAATCTGAGAACACCATCGTAATTTGGGAATACATCGATTTAAAACTTCTAAATTCGAAAAACATCTAAATTCAAATTATAGCGGGTTTTTTTTTTTATTTCTGCAAAGGAAAGTTTCAAAATTGGATTTTTTGAATGCTAATAGCATTTTGAATAATACAAGCTACTATGATTTACAATATTATCAGTAGCTATTTTATATTATCACCTTCTACAGCCGTGTTAGTGGTATTGATAGCTGTATTTGCTTATTGATAGTAAAGTATGCGGGGTGAACATTATTTGACGATATTGGTGTTGTACCTACGATTGGGAATCCCAATGATTACACGCTGATTTTCCATGGTGTTGGGTTTTTGGACAATCAAACATAAAAGTAAGTGAAGGTCAGAATCTAAGCCTAAACTCACGTCAACTCCATCATGTTTAAAAATATGTAGGTACTTTGATGTTTTTTTTTTTAAGAAAATCAGCTATTTAGAAAATATTTAGCAGACTTTTATCTTATGATTTGGTAGAGTTTAATAGAGACGAAAATATAAGAGTTACTACATCCATTCGCAGTGACTCATTAGTGCCAATGTCATTGCCAGTGCCATTTAAAAGTACGCTCTTTGATAGTACTTACGATTTACTACTCTCAGGCTAACGCGAAAAGACTTAAAATAGTATTTGTTTATACAAACCTTTATTAGTAGCTAGCCGTCAAAACGTTTTCATGTTACTCTTTAAAGCATTTAATTATTATAATATGCATTTTAATTTTAAGGTAAGTATCTATAATACGGACCTTCGATGCTCAAAGAATCACAAGTAGTTAAACCATTTGTATTTAATTAATCCATAATATTATTTTTATAATTCACATGTATATTGTATATTTTGCTATCTCTCCCCGTAGGTAATAATCGCTGTTAGAGACGGGGGGGACCGAGCCTCCCCATCTGTAATTTCACCACAAACCGCGCCAAAGCGCAGGTCTACATGTTTACTGTCTACATTTCTTGAATAAAAAGTTTTGGTATGTATAATTAAAAGTGTTGATTTAAATGTACTTATTAAAATAATAAAATTCTTCAAACAATGTACTATAAGAGAAGTTGATTCCTATGCAGATCGGGGACCTACGTAGTTTGGTTGCGTTACGTCAAACCCAGCCGACAGATCACAATTAACATTGAATTTACATATTCGACCAAATAACGTTGGCCTATCAACTGCATAGGAATCAATTTCCTCGATGGTACGTCGAAGCGTCGCATAAAAAATTAAAAATATAGGCTCTATAAGTGACACTTTATATCGATTCTCAAAGGAATTAATTTATTAGAAACCCGACGCATTAATTCAGTTATAGGTTTTATAAATGCGAGCTCGCAACTTAGAGCATATTTTGAACATATCCTGTAGTTTTGAATTTCGTCTATTAAGCCTTGTAAAAATAGGGGGATCAGAGAGCGCTAGAGATCAACTACGATAATATGGCGCGCCCCTCCAAAATTCAAAAACTTTGAATTGCGTTGTCTTGCACCGTGCACGGTGGGCTAGTCATGATTAGCTGACCAACAAATCTTGGTAATAAGTGACATTTTAACAGAAATATTACGTGTACTGTGATTGGTTAAATACTTACTACATACAAACTTTTTAATAAGGATGTGACTACACACATTGAAACAGTCATTTGGAGGGGCGCGCCATGTTATCGTAGTTGATCTCTACTATCACATACAGTGAATAATCCGATCAAAATCTGACATGTTGCACATGTGACATGTCATAATATCAGAGTATCGATAGATACGTTGTCACTTATCAAACGTCGAACAAAACTTTTAGTACACTGTCTGTTGGTGTTGTCTCTAGCGTGAAAACATTGCAACAATAATATTAAGGCGCTACATCGAAAGTAATTTTACCGCAAGGGCAATTTTATACTTAATTTGACTATAAAGTTGTGAATACGCTGCGGCCAGAAGCTATCGGCTCGCTCGGAAAACATGCGAAAAAACGTAATTATAATCATTTAAAAAATAACTAGGAGCATTTAAGCAAAATTCTTCTATACGATTTTGAGTTGCAAAGGTGTCTATCAATTAGACTAATTTCCTACAATACATCTATTTTCGTTTAAAAATAATCTTCAAATTTCATATTTTTAAGAGGTCATTTCGAAAATTAAAGGTACCGAGGCAAAATACATTAATCGTGTTTCTAGTTCTTCTCAAACCTAGATAAGGCTATGAAGATATATATATCTCATTACCAGATTTGTAACATTTCTGGGGGTCCTATAGTATTACATCAAAAAGGACAGTTTTTTCAATATTTTTCAATATATATTTCCCCCGTGCTAACGAGATCGCACCTATTATGGACGAATTTGTCTACTTCCGGCGACCATTTCAAAGGAGTAAAGAGTCTCTTAACTTAAGTAGCATTAAATTGATACGTCCAATAATAAACGATTTCTTTGGCTAAATGTACACGCGTGATACTTCGACCTACTTCCAAATGCAACTAGGTCGCTCTATTTCCTCAACCAGTAGTTTTGGTACATAATAAAATATAACATACCCTGCTCGTTTTGTACTATAACTCAATATTATGTTAGCCGTAAGTTAATATACAAGCAGCAATGTATCGCGAATAAATAAATTGATGCTATATTATCTTGTCGAGGTACAAGTTGATACCGACTAAGGTTACGCCAAGAAACATAATTAGTCACAAATAATGTCAATGTTAATGGAAAATAGTTCATGTATGAACGTTTTTATGCATAGTTTTCTCTGTTCTTTGGATCCATGACCAAAGGATGAAGAAAAATCCGTAACGACAAATATATTATGAGGTTTAAAATTGATTATCTTTATTGTAATGTAAATATAAAGTTTTCTTCTAATTGTAATTATATTAATAATTTTATAATATTAATTATTATTCTAATGTAACTACTAACATTTGGATTTTGGACGCTATATCCGATAATCGTCATAAGCACACACTCTGGTGATTTTATTTATAACGACAAATTCCTCTTATTAATAAGGAGATTTCACCTTACCTACACAAAATTTTCTATATGCCTGTCAAGGAACTTTGCTAAATTATTAGACAAACAAAGGCAACAAAATGTACAGCAAATTAAATAAGTCTAAAATATTCTATTTATTCAATTCAATTTCTTTATTGGCAAAATGTGTGTTAGTAAATAATATGTTAATATACATTATACAGACTACAGTTGACATTATAGTACATCATCATATTTGCCCAATTGGGCATGAAGGTATTTAGCTTAAAACTATAATTTTAACTCAATGAAAGATTTTATCATGTGACTCTAATAATTGGGATTAAGTACATTTTTCTCTACAACTATTTATTTATTTATTTATTTATTTATTTATTTACTAGGCATATCAACAATATGAATACAAACTTACATTAATAATCAACAATTAGGTCCTTTTACAGCATTCATATCAATTAGAGATATGCACAACATTAATATTAAAACACAATGCAACATTTAAGACTTAACAACTAGTAAAGTTAATAAAAATCAATTATTCAATGTCAGTAATAAAAATTATTCAATGTCAATAATAAAAATTACAAGAAATTTTGGATAATGTCAGAAAGAATAAATTACTTATAAAATTACAAAATAATAATAATGTCCAGTATAGTATTATAATTAGCATTAACATGTAAATTTTCAATTACTAATACAATAGAATAAAAGAAAAAAGAAAAAATACAACTATTCAGAATGGTATATTAGAAGTGTTTTACTTCTATTGTTCAAACTTATCAACTACTTAATGTTGTATGATGCCCCGTCTAGACAATCTAGACTAAAAATCTAGACGTAATCTAGACCAGACCCTCGCGGAGTCATGCTCGCTGCAGGTATTGATTTGGTTTCTTTTGTTGAGAACTCTTAGCAGTCATGAGTACCTAGTATTATCCTTACTAATTCATACTTTCATTCTAATATTATAAATGCGAAAGTGTGTCGGTCTGTTTGTTACCTTTTCACGATCAAATAAATCGATTTTGCTGAAATTTGGTCTGGAGACAGATCTGTCCGACTGTCTATCTGTTACCTTTTTACGACCATTAAACTGATTTTGCTGATATTTGGTATGGAGATAGGGAAAGGATTTGGATACTTTTTATCCCGTAAAAATTCACGGTTTTCGCGTGATAAACGAATTTTGGCGCAACAGAATTTCGGGCGTCATCTAGTAAATAATAATATTAATGCTAAAGTGTTTCTGTCTGTATGTCAGCTCTTCGCGTTAAGGCCATCCCCCGAGCAAACGACCTTGACCATACATTTTAAGCGTTGCCAAGATCGCAAAAAAAATCCTATTTTTTACTTATTCAAAATTGATCTAAAAAATATTAAAACGTGGAATATGTAGTTAATGAAATTGTCTATCTATTGTTGTGTGTTTCAAATAAACGTAATTTGTAAATACTAAGGAGATGCTGAATGAATGCTTGAATTTTAATAAATCGGTTTTACTTAGGAAGCTGATATCATTAGTATAATAAACAAAAATAGAAAATTTATAATGTGGTAAGGAATATTGATATGCTGAAAATTATTGCTGTGTTTTTATTATTTTTGTATTATTTGTATTATTTTATTATTTTTGTATTTGTTGTATGCTTTGTAGCTTTCAAATTATGAGTTTATAAGCCCCTAAATACGGTAAATTACGGAATCTCTGTAGGGGAAGGGCCTTAAGGCTCAATCTATTCGGATGCACCATTGTATGTATTCTCATCTCTTTGTCTCGAGAAAACGTAGGATAGTTTTATCCCAGTAATGGAAACATTAACAACATTTATGTAGAATCTTATTTACTAGAACACATATGAAATTAAAGTAATGTAAAATATTTATAACCCTTTTGTCCTTTACAAATAAAGACAACGTTCAAGAACAATATCCAACCTTTTAGGGGGCGTCCACAAATTACGTGAGGTGTTTTTTGAATTTTTTGACCCCCCCCCCCCCCCTCCTCCCCCCACAAATCTCAAGTGAGATTTTTTAAAATGTGGGTTTCTTACGACAAACGTTTGGTTTGTCAGTCAGTAGATTTTGTTTCGAACGAATTTGTAAATGATCTTAATCGCATAACGATTACGCTTACGATAAAATCTTAAGCATACGTACAATCTGGATGAAATGGACCAAAATAGTATTATTTTGTTGAGAAAAAAATAACGTGAAATTTGCCGAGACTCCCTCTCTCCCAACGTGAGATTAGATGAGATTTGACTCGACCCCTCCCCCCCATCCCCCCCAAACACCTCACGTAATTTGTGGACGCCCCCTTAAAGGTGATTAAAACATTACAAAAATGCGCAACTTCATTATATTCGAAAAAGTTTATAATATACTTACCTTTTCGAATACATCATACAATGATAATTTAGGATAGAAAGAGACCGAACTAGAGGATAGAACATGATATCAAACATTAATGGAAGACACGCACTTTTGTGATAAACAGAATAAACAGACGGCAAAGTTTTATAAATATTTGTGTTGATAGCCGAAGGAATTCCTCTTGGCCCATTTTAATGTTAAGTTTACAATTTACTTGACAATAGTGAAATGATATCATGATATTGGTGTTATTGCAATAACTAAGATTTGGGATTAAGGCGCTATATCGAAAGTAATTTTACCGCAAGGGCTATCGGCTCGCTCGGAAAACATGGGAAAAACGTAATTATAATCATTTAAAAAATAACTAGGAGCATTTAAGCAAAATGCTTCTATACGATTTTGAGTTGCAAAGGTGTCTATCAATTAGACTAATTTTCTACAATACATCTATTTTCGTTTAAAAATAATCTTCAAATTTTGTACTTTTAAGAGGTCATATCGAAAATTAAATGTATCGAGGCAAAATACATTAATCGTGTTTCTAGTTCTTCTCAAACCTAGATAAGGCTATGAAGATATGTATATCTCATTACCAGATTTGTAACATTTCTGAGGGTCCTATTACGTCAAAAAGGACATTTTTTTTCAATATAGCGCCTTAAGGAAATCCGTAAGAAAATAAATAACAATTAACAAGTTTAAAACACACTGTATTTAATGTTCGTAGACTGGAGTACTTCATTCTTAGATCAAAATATCGAAATAAAGAAAGTGCACGGCCTTGTTACAACTGGCCCTTTAGCCAAGTCATTTTCTTTATTAAATCGCTTCTTTATAGAATCGCCGATCAAAATGTATGACTGACTTATGTGTTCGTTAATTGGTTCGTTATGACTTTGACGTTTGGCTACTTGTACTAATAATATGTATTCTGTGGCTTGGCTCGTCTAATGTCAATTCCATACATTTTAATCGGCGAATGAAATAATATATGGAATTGACATTAGACCAGCCAAACCACATTTATATTTATATCTTGGCTACAGGCTTTGCAGTCACCCTATAATATAAAATATAAATTAGTAAGTATATGTATTTATACGCGGTTACGAACACATGCATAAAACTACGCTACTTCGTACCTTTCGATGATCGGATTGGCTATATCCTATAGGTAGCGTAGTTTGACTCAACGTGAAAAGTCGGCACTTTGATTTTGATGTAATATGAATTTATTCAATTTTTTTTAAATAATATAATAATATCTATGGACGCTTCACACCACGTCAGTCTGGCCCCGTGCTAAGTACCTGAAGGACTTGTGTTACAGGTACCAGACAACGGAAATATATTTAATACTTTTATACTATACATATATTTAAGATTTTTATTATATTATACACATATTTAATACACATCCAGACCCGGGAACATTGAAAAACTTTTTGTTCCGTCGGCGGGATTCGAACCCGCGACCCCCGGCTAGAGCCACACACTCAACCAATTGAGCCACAGAGGTCGTCATTGAGTTTAAAGTTAACCTAAATTATCAGAAAGCGAGTTACGTAACCTAAAATAATATACCTATTTGCAGTTTTAATAGTTCTGTAGCGTTTATAATAGCACTCTTTTTATTACATTCAGTTCAGCTCAAACAAACAATCAGTTTACCTGTCTTCACAACTTCGTCAAATTTAATTTCTTTGATGTATAGTTATTACGCAGGAGAAGGGAAAACAAGAAGGGTTCTCAGATCGAGCCTCCCTATAGGGCTGAGCCCATTACCTAATTTGAAATGTTTATGGCGATACCTTCTGTCCATTCCATGGAAAAAACATGGCTGGGATCTGAAAACTACGTCTTCTAAGTTAGTAAGCATGTTGTGTTGTTTTTGATAGAGTTTTGAAGGTTAATCTTGTAAAGAAATGTCACGCGACACAAACTAAATACTTAGATATTAACTAGCTGTTGCCCGCGACTTCGTCCGTGTTAGCATATCATGGTTAGGTTTCATGTTCCTAACTTAAGAAATGACGGACTTTCATTCAAACTTTCAACCACTATTTCGCCCCCTTCGGGGTAAATTTTCAAAATTCCTTCCTTAGTGGGTGTCTACTTAATAAAACCTACTCACCAAATTTCGTGGCTGTAACTTTAACAGTTTTTGCTCAGCGACGATGAATCAGTCAGACAGTCAGTCAGGACATGTAATTTTATAAGTATAGATTAATTTTAGAAACTCATACTATAACATTGTAACTATACGAAAGTGTATCTTTCTTTATAGAAAGAAATAAATCTATCTGTCAGCAGCCTATTACCTCTTAAACTCTATGTACGGGAAAGCACCTACTTAGGAGTTAGGACAATCTATATCCCGGAAAAACTTACGATTCCTCCCGATTAACAAACAATTATGGCGTACGGCGAAATTGCGGGCAACATATTCTATAACAATGAATAGTAATATGAGCAATATTACATTTATACAATGCAAGTTGTATTAAGGCCATTCCCCGAGCAAACGACCTTGACCATACATTTGACGCATTGCCGAAATCGCACAAAAATCCTATTTTTCTTTACTTATCTTAGTTTGAAATTGATCTAAAAAAAATTAAAACGGGGAATATGTAGCTAATAAAATTGTCTATCTGTTGTCGTGTGTTTCAAATAAACGTAATTTATAAATACTAGATCTATATGTGTCTCCATACTCTATGTGTCAAGTTAAGTGGTGGATAGCCTTATCAGGAAGCGGTGAAACAGGCTCTGAGTATAATAAACAAAAACAGAAAATTTAAAAAGGGGAAAGGAATGTTGGATATACTGAAAATTATTGTTGTATTTTTATTATAACTTGGTAGCTTTCAAATTATGAGTTTATAAGGCTCTAAATATACGGTAAATTACGGAATCTCCGTAGGGGAGGCCCTTATCTAGTAATGCTATTGCTATATTCTTACTTTACGAAAAGAGCTCTACATTTTGTAGTAAGTACAGACATATTTACAGTATATTTTGTAAAAATAACAATGTAACAAACATCCAAATTCCAATATTCATCATACGTGGCACATAATATACGAGACGTATTACGTAGTAAGATATCGAGGCTGCGGCCTGCGGAGAGAGCGGGCGCGTCGTAAGGTCGCGCCGCTTCCGACAGAGGCCCCTACAAAATATTGTATTCGTTTGTGTATACTGTATACCAGGGGTTCCCAAACTTATTTTGTCTACTGCCCACTTTGAGCGCCCCCTTTGTATTAATTTAAAATGAATACAGAGGAAATAAAGCACACCCCAAGCACCACACAATTCCCCCAAATTTTTCTGGATCCCCTTTAGACCTTCAGCGCTCACAAGGGGGCGTTGTCGCCCACTTTGGGAAAGACTGCTGTATACTGTATAAAATCCGGCCAAGCACGAGCTGCACTGCGTACACCGTACACATAGCTTTAATCGCGGGATTTTAGCGCGGCGACCAAATCCAGAAATTCCATAACGAAAATGAACCTAACACTACCCACTCCCACCGACACAGCTGTGCCGCGGTGCGGCGTTGCCAGACAGCAGACTTCGGCACAGTGTTTGTGTGCGTGTGACTAGACGTATGCGAAATATAATTGCATAAGTTAATAAAGAATGCTATGTAATAGCTTAACCGCGGCAATCCCTGATTGCTACGCGTAATTTTATTATATGGGGTGTTAGGACACTCTTTAAAGAGCCAATAATATTATTTTTGAGTATTTAACTGAATAGCTATCATAAATATCTAGCTTACTAGAGTCTCAGTAATACCAATTTAAAATAGGCGATCTCTAACTTCAAGCATCCAAAGGAGTAGTTTTCGTTATAAAAATTCTCTTATAATATAGGTTTAGCTTAGTTTCAGAAATCACTCCTGCAAAATATCCATATGTAGAGATGTACTATCAGAGAAGTTGATTCCTAGGCAGCAAGCTGAGATCACAATAATATATAGTTATTATATTATTATCGTCCATAGATATTATATACTAACATTGAATTGACATGATCCGACCTAATGACGTTGGTCTGTCAACTGCTTAGGAATTAATTTCCTCGATGGTACATTAAGTTTTGAAAACTTTGATAAAAACTGTATTTCATAAATTGCTAAAAACCAACACAGGGTTGAGACCTAATCTGGTAGTATATAATATTACTAGACGTTCCGCGAGCCTTCGCCCGCATAAATTAGATATTTCACAGACAAACTAGGCCACAAAAAATAGCCGATGATTTTTCACGAGGTCTACTTCTTATTTGTGCCAAATAACAGAAAATTGCTACAGTAGTTCATGAGATGAAGCATTTTCAAATAATTTCCCCCGTTATTTCCACATTTTCCTATTAATCTTAGCGTGATGAAATATAGCCCACTGCCTTCCTCGATAAATGGGCTATCTAACACTGAAATAATTTTTCGAATCGGACCAGTAGTTCCTGAGATTGGCGCGTTCAAACAAACAAACTCTTCCACTTTATAATATTAAGTATAGATGTATATTATTATGTCGCAGTCCACAGGTTAAAATAGCCGTTCAATCATACAGCTAGCCCTTTGACTAAACAACGCCATTCAATCACACGGCTATACGTCGTTTAGCCGACTTGTTGACTGCAACGTTCAACAGTACAGCTAGACGACGCTTAGCTAACTGATTAAATGGCAAATCAACTAAGCTGACCATTAGTTTAATGTTATTATTGCACTAAACTTATGGTCAGCTTAATTAAGAATGCATAGTAAATTGTATTCTAACTCGTTTTGAACACAATAATTTCAATTAATACCTTTGTGATGCATTTCATAATCATGTAATTTCTCCTCGAATATTTGTTTAAATTTTGATTTACTCGAATGTGCCCCCATAATTTATATCACTTTAATAACACTTGTAACGTATATTTACGAAAAATATATAGGTAATACAATCACAAAACACCGGCGAGTTGACGCCATATTGTAATCTGTAAACAAAACGCAACTAGAGCCGCGGTGGTAAGCGCTGAACTAATTTGATCAAACGGCTGCTTTTGAATCAGCTGTAGTGTTGAACGTTTCGAGCAACTGAAGTATTCAATCAAAAAGCTAGCCGGTAGATTGAATGGCGTTGTTCAGTCAAAGGCTAGCTGTTTGATTGAACGGCTATATTAACCAGTTGGTTGCGACATAATATGCAACCTACTATACCTACAGTATAATATTAATCCTTCAGACCCCGCGCGAGCACCGGTGATCGCGACAACAATAGAATACAATAGCAATTCCTGGAAATTCCGACTGAAGTATTAAGCACTAACGCGCTTGAATCGTCCAAGGCTTTTGAGAGTTAACGGAACTATAACGGTGCGATTCGTTACAATCCAAAACCTCATTATACTATAAACATTTTCATTCAACGCCTACAACAAGCCAATCGGTTTGTCTAGCAAATAACTTTCAATAGGGTAAAAACGGAACCCTATTACTAAGACTTTGTTACCTGTCCGTCTGTCTATCTGTCTGTCTGTCTGTCTGTCGCCAGGCTAGTATCTTAAGAGCCGCTAGCTATAGAGCTAGACTTCTGAAATTTTTACAGATTACGCTGACATAGTATGTACTACGTAGTACTTACTACCTCAGTGACAGATTGTGTATATCTGTTGCTGCTATAACAACAAATACTAAAAACAGAATAATATTAATATTTAAGGGGTACTCTCATACGACAGACGTGATTATTTGGCTTTTTGGTCGATATCAATAATGGCAACAGCCTGTAGGCACTTGAAATTTTCACAAAAGCCTTAAATGTATGTGTACTATAATAATAAATAATAATATTTAAATAAAATAAAAATTTAAGGGCTCCCGTACAAAAAACACAATTTTGGCCTATTTTTGCTCTATAACGGTACGAAACCCTTCGTGCGCGAGTCCGACTCGCACTTGGCTGATTTTATTTAGTTCTTTATTCTACCTCGGATTGACCTCCATTTTTTTTTGGAAGTCGATCAAAAAACAATGGGTTGTACTCTGTAAGTGCCGGTAGTAGTGTTAGCAAAATTATAGATGCTCAAGAGAAAAAAAGGTTTAGATTAAAAAAGGTATTAATGTACCTTAAAGGTTGAAAGTCAATTTACTAGAGAAAAAAAAAGATTTTGGAATTTTGTTTTAATTTTTTACCACAGTACCTACTCGTTTACTTGCATATAGACGAACATATTATCCTTTTTGGAAGTCGGTTAAAAATACTGACCCTTATGCTCTACATATACAAAGCACACAAGGCCCTCGCTACATATGGTAGCGGGGGCAATGCACACGGCCGCCATCCTCTAGGGGCGCCAAATCGCCATCTTTAGGGGCGCCAAAACCAAGGATCCAAAAAATTTGCCTAAAGGGGCGCCAAAATCCTTTTTTTGCACACAGGCGCCAGTAGCCCTTACGGGGGCCCTGAAAGCACAAACACTGCACACGCACAGGAATAAGATCTAGATAGAGGTCTGTGGTGACACACGAGAATTTTATATTACTTATTAGATAGGTATATAATATTATAATATTATTACGTTACTTAATACATGCTACATTTAAGATGTTCTGAATAAAATTGGTTTTACACTCGCCTTAATGTTCTAGTTCGATCATAAAATTCGTCAAGGATAAACCAGTCGGCCAATGCAAACATTCGAATTTCGACAATATGATATCATAGTTCATACACATGCTTACTTCTCTAAACTACTTTCTATATTTCAAAAATTCCTAAAGAAACAACTTTAAATAAACTTTGCAATGTAAAAATAAAGTTTTAGATAAATGAAGTGCAATAAGTACTAGAAATTAAGAATAATAGAGAAGAATAGAGAAAAATAGAAATAATATGGGTTTTAATAATAAAAATAACTTAATCCAAATGCCATATTAGATAAGCACAAACGAAGAGTAAATAATTATTTTATTAATAAAACTCTATCTTAGACAAATTTGATTATTTCTTGTTGAGTTGTGTTAGTCGCTAGGTAAAGTTAAATATTATTTTATTAAATAATTTACAGTATGCTAGAGCCTAGAATGTAGCGTTTCTTATAAAGTAGGACGAAATATGGGCAAAATGTAGAGATCTCGTAGAGACGCATTATTATTCGCCGTGTACAAGTAGCGCCATCTATTGTTGGTGCGAGTCAACCGGTAAGCCGACTAATCCGTGGATTTATCGCTCGACAAATCACTCGACGCCGAGAAATCCGGCTTCATACCCGCTTTACGGCTTTCGGCCGAGTAAAAAGTTATTCTAAGCAGATTCGACGTAATTAAGACACTCTTAGTAACAAATATTTTAATTTGTTACGACATTAAGAGTTATTGTTCTGGAATATTGATATTCTACAATTTTGGTTGAGGTTTCGTGGAGAATATTTAGGTTTCTTTCATGTTTTTTTGTATTTAGTACATAGAGTTATGTTATTTTGTTGATCAAAATCTAAGTTCATTATCATCTGGAAGCGGTTAACATTGAAATGTACTTACTCGTTATTTTAGTACGTAGAACGAAACATAATATTTTAAACTTGTTTACTGGGTAAAAAACTTATCAAGCTAAAAGAACCGTAGATTCAGCTTTTTTAATTTTTAACGATGAGTTAAATACATCAGTCACATTTAATAAGCTAGTTTAACGTTCATAATCTACATTTTGTTAGCTGTAAACTGTAGTATTCTAGCCAATACAATCTATATTAAAGGCCTACGCAAATAATCTAAAACAACAAGTTGTATAAACCGCTCCGGCGTTGATTGAGGAAATGTGCTCTTTGACATTGATTTCATGAATACCAATGATCTTCCTGCCAATACGTTACCCTTATGTTACCTTTATTCAGATCATTCCGAAGGTAATTTTATTACCAACGATGTTAATACCTTCTTCATACATATTTACAAATGTTTTTCTGTCAGATTTTATCTTTTCGGTCGTTTTAATGGTTTGTTAGGAAAGAGACAAAAGTTTTGTCTATGGTTATAATTATTTGTGTTGGATTACATTCTTGAATTTGGTTATATTATTTTATTCAATTTACAGTACTTTACTTTTTTATTTGTAACAGCAAGTACTATCAATAATAATGAATATGTAAAGCGTCATGCAATAATCTGCTCTATATATCAAAAGGTTACGGCTACTTTTTCCATGACACGCGAGTGCTCCTATTTCCTAGATTAATTTCGGAGCGGTTAGCGCAGTTTTTTAACTTTTTAATTTTCATGAGTAATAGATGTGTAGGGTTTTTCGGATTTCTATTTTTCATAGCTATGCTTCAATATTTTTTCAAATATCATGTTTTATAGGTCTGTGTGAAGTAGAATAACATACTAATAACAATTATTATTCGCATGTACGTTTATTTGTCTTTGTCATGGAAAAAACTGAATTAGCACATACATTTAGACACGATAATAAGCTTTCATCGTACTCGTCTAATGATATTAACGTGCCGTGCAAAGCGAATTCACCCGTATGCGATTGATTTAAAGTTCATATTTCCTCACTAATATATTGCTATTTGATGTATGTTTTACGCATATCAATGCTATAACATTAATTGTGTAGAAGGAACACGTATCGGAATGTTAGAGGCAAATTTCGTTGTTCTAATTGTAACCTAGCCTATTAACCGTTAGAATTTAGCCATTTTAGCTTAATTTACCACAGGACTTTAGCCACCTCGGCTATATTACTCGATAAAGGATATTTAGGTGATAAATACATAATATTTTGTAGTTCGCCGGAACTGAGTATATTTTGATAATCTGAGAAGTTGAACTACATCTTTATCGATTAGCCGCTGAACGCACGCGCTACGTTTAAAAAAGTAGAGTTTTAGTTTTTTTTTTTGTAGAGTCAAAAAAAGAGAAAAATGAGATTTTTAAATATAATAAGTAGAAAAATGTAAGTCTTCCAAATTGTTATCCAAAAAAATCTAATTTTTTTCTTTATAAGTTACGTACATCATGTAAATATAATTTGTTAAAATAGCCTTATTTGCACTCATTATGACTATTATGAGTCTAATATATTTAAGGGGGGAAAAGCTATAACCGGTCAACGGCTACTTATTGTTAATTTAAATTTTTAATTAACACGTTTTAACGAAATGCAGAGCTACAATCCGGGAGCAAACAAAAGGAACAGGTAAAAAGGATGGAAAGGGACGGAAAAAACGGTAGGTAAATAATTCCGAGGACGTCCACAACGGCATAATAATATTATAATAATTTATTGTTATGTATTATGTGGGATGACATGACAGAGAATGAGTATCACCATGTTTGACAATTGACAAATGACAATATAAGAAGGTAAAAACTTTAAAGTTTATAGTATTCATTAATTTTTTTTATGAAATAAGGAGGCAAACGAGCAAACGGGTCACCTG
Source organism: Lysandra bellargus (assembly GCA_905333045.1). NCBI lineage: Eukaryota > Metazoa > Arthropoda > Insecta > Lepidoptera > Lycaenidae > Lysandra > Lysandra bellargus. The sequence continues at coordinate 5,573,035 of HG995354.1, forward strand.
ATGGAAAGCAACTTCCGTTGCCCATGGACACTCGCAGCATCAGAAGAGCTACAGGTGCGTTGCCGGCCTTTTAAGAGGGAATAGGGTAATAGGGGAGGGTAGGGATGGGAAGGGAAGGGAATAGGGGAGGGTAGGGAAGGGAATAGGGTAGGAGATTGGGCCTCAGCTCCGGTAAACTCACTCACTCGGCGAAACACAGCGCAAGCGCTGTTTCACGCCGGTTTTCTGTGAGAACGTGGTATTTCTCCGGTCGAGCCGGCCCATTCGTGCCGAAGCATGGCTCTCCCACGTATAAATATTATATTTTATAAATGTGTAAGTGTATCTTTCTTTCTGTCTGTCTGTCTCCAGTCTCTCTGTTACCTCTCTACGCAAGCTGCATAACCGAATTGTATAAAAGGTTGTCTTTGTTTTCCGCGAAATTTTCAATTTTTTATGGATAAAATAATCCTAGATATTTACAGTGTCCGCGCAAAAATTTACAAAATTACGAGCTGCGGCCAATTCCAAATTGCAATATTGAATGGCCTATTTAGAAAATATGCTTGCAGTGGTTATATAATATAATATCACTATTATGTGAAATGACCTTTAGTAGCTTTTGTGATAGCTAGTGTTAATATACATAGGGGGTCAACTCCTGAGGCGTAGTGTTACTCGCATCAAATAATGAGGGCTACCGTTTTTTTGTTCACTAGATGGCGCAACTGTTGACTAAGGTCCGAAGTATAGCTATTAAAGTCGACTTTATAATAATCTAGAATCCCATTTATTTATTTAATTAAATTTAAATAATATCTCCTTTACTTTTCCTATTTTTTTTAATAACCGTATATTTTTTAATACGATTATTATTTATTTTATTAATTTCGCTCTCAAAGAATTTACATTGATGACTAAATAATACTTTTTGGGATAATTTTACGAAAGAGATCACTTTTCAACAGGTAAATTGCATAAATAATAATTTATGTCACGAAAACCGCCAGAACTAGTACAAAATAGACGTTTTTGGACCTTCCGCGACACAAGCGCCTCTAGCGGAAAATTCACACGCGGTAGCACTCATTAATCCTAATTGTACTGAATCGCATTCATCGCATTGCTAGTTGCTACCAATAATGTAGGTAATTTTTATTTAATCTTGAAAATTACTGCATACTTAATTTTCTGCCTGGATTCCAGGATTTTTTAAATCAATGTAGCAGTAACTTACCTTTAAAATTGAAAAAAAATTGATGTACTTAAATAATTATTAAGATTAATTTAATGAAAAAACAAGGGGACCTTCAACTAACTTTTTAGATAGATTTGACAGGAGTTTATCTATTCAACAGAGTTGTGACTTGTGACTTGTAAATGGGCATTGTCCAAAAAAATCACATGTACTTTTTATATTTTTTTCGTTAAAAGGTTAGGGTATTTTAAGAATATAAATTAAATAATTTTGAAATTCATTGGCTAGTTTTTTCTCAATAAATTTTTAAAGTTTCGCTCTGACGTCATCATCGGCGGCTAATTGACCTCTGCAGTATGTTTTAAATTTCCTTTCAATCTTATTTATAATGGCTGGTTCGTCAAATGCAAGTTCTCATTATGTGAAAGCTGATACGAGAAGCTTACCAAAAGTTAGAAACGTAATGTTGGTCGAATTTATTGCTAATTTAATGCCATTGAAGGTCAAACTAAGGTTAAACATATTTGTTCAAAAATATAAGTAACTAATGGGTATTTTTTTCGTTTATATACAGAAAAACGATCACTGACCTTATTCCTCGAAATGTTTTTGTAATGAGCGAAATTAAAAAAAAATGGACAATCCCCATTGGCCAACGTCGAACCCATTTAGCCAATCGACGCCATTTAAAATATAAAAAACTGTTAAAAGACCTCAAAAACCGGATATAACCTAAAAAATCTAAATTCAAACTTTTTCTCTAAAGTCATAATAATTACAGGCTAGTTCGGCTGCTGTCTGAATGTCTGATGGTCTATTAGTGCGTGCCAACCGCCAGATGCCTCACTAAACCTGTTTTGGCGCCTCCGCCTTGTGCGACAGATAATAAAACTCAGTTTTTATACAAAATAGTGTTAAATAAAGTTTTAATTGGTTAAATTACTCAGTGAACAGCGCTAAGTAGAAAATTGCATTGAAAATCTGCCCATAATTTGCTTATTGCGTTATTAAGCAACATAGTATGTTAATAATATTACATATTATTCTATTGTGTTTAATACAAAAATAATAAAGACACATAGGTTTGTACTAGCTTTTATAACATAGTAGATGAAACGGCAAACCGAAAATTTATGGCAAAATTATCCATCCACAGACAATAAATTAAAAAAGAAAAAAAATCTGGCGGTACCGGACGCGAGCGAGACAGGCAGCGTGCGCGGCCGCAATGTTTGAATTTGGAACGGGCACGAGCGAGCGAACAGCTGATGCGCACACCTGTGTTGTCACTTTCTCTCTCGCTCTAACACACGGCGTACATGTCGTCGTCGCAGACTGCAGAGGAATGACCGAGCGCAACCGTAGCGCGCCGAAACACCAGTACGGTAGTGTAATGACGTCAAATTGAGAGCGCACCAGAAATTCGTGCAATGTCGAATAGGGACTTCTTTGCTTTACTTCTTTTTTTGATAATGTTATTAGTTAGCTGTTAGGTACTTATTTGAATAGATAGGTAGTTATGATCTTATAAGTACCTATGTACCTGTATTGGTTTAAGATCTGAGATCATCTAAGATGATCAATCTTTTGAAAATCTTAATGTTATGACTTATTCGATAATTTTAAACGACTTCAACTTGTACGAGTATGTACCTACGCAGATAAAAATGTCGTCGTTCAGCTACCTGCAGGTATTTTGAAGTCGACCAATATTCGACTCTATGTAGAGTTTTGTTCAGACTACATAAAGTATGATTAGCTCTATTCAATCTGTGATATTATTTTATAATTCAGATTTTTATTGAGTATTTGGAATGTACATGTTACGCTGAAAGACCGAAATCGCTCAGTGAGCGTAAAAATAGCTCACAATGCGTTGTGGACTGTGGTCACAGTGAAACAGCCACGACGCGTTCTGGCAGTCACAAAAAGACCATAACGCGAAATTCGCGTCGTGGCTGATATGCTATTCGTTTTTCTTGATTTGTTCTTGATTGATAAATCGTTCATTAGGTATGGAAGATTATTATTATTTGAATTACCACGCGTACTACAAAATATTTTTTCTTTCACTAAATCACATATCGTGTTTTTTATTATTATTTATAAAATATCCATAGTTCTATACTATCCGTACTCACTACCATTTTGAAAACTAGTATTTTTCCAAATTAACAAATAAGGGATGTAATTAAAAACCAACATAATCTCACAATAATATTTATTCTCATGTTCATTTCCAAAAGATTTACCTACAATAAGTTAGATAATAACTACACATTAAGGTTAAATATTTAGACTATATAATTGGTTTGCTTAATTAACTTTTAACTTAAATAATTCTCATTGGAGACAAACAAAGGATTATTCTCTCAGGGTCGCGTTACCAGTTCGCGTGTCTTGATCAAATTTACTATACACATATTTTATTGTTTCAAGAGATTTTGAATATTTAGTTTTAAACAGTCCGAGATGACTATAATAATCTATTTACAAGAAGTCCTAGTGTTGATTTTGGTCGTCTTCTGTACGGTAGCGGCTCCGAGAGGAAACAAAGTTAACGGTCGGAGCGTCTACCGTATAGATTCCTAGCTCCTGACCTTGAGACATTGACCTGGATTGATGTGGATTGAGGATCTGAGGAGTGTACCTTATATCCTTCTATACAACATTTGCTCGGACCTCGGTATGAGTTTTATTGCACAAAACCGTGACTTCTAAAATAGTCAAAGAAGCTTCTTCATTAGGAAACTGCTGGATTCCTGTTGCTACAATATATTCAAAAGTAGAAGAAAAGGAATGTAGTAAGATGTAAGAATTAATGACCCATCTGAAAAGACAAGACATATATGAGAAAACACATCTAACAACTACAATACCGAATAAATGAAAATTATGGGTTTTACATACCACGACGGCTGCTACAACATAATTATTTGAGTTGTCAAAGACTAAACCATTGCCAGCGTGATACTCCCTCCTCTGCCTGTGGACAACGAATGTTATCAAGTCATGTGCTAAGCCTAGGGTTTCAGATTTGAAAAAATATGGTATCAGTATCATAAGACACTTACCGCTGTTAATTATTTTTGGCCTATAAGCCATGAGATCTATAAAATAGATGCTGATTATTCTAGATTAAAACACAGCCAAACTCAGATAAACTCTGGAAAGCCAGCTCCAAAAATGATCCTCTGGAGAGATGACTGACAACTCCTCTAACGGCAAATGTCAATGTCCTCATGACATTGACGTAATGACAGGTAATGACATTTCTTTTTTTTTTCATATTTTGGCAAGGAAATGACAATCAAAGTGTCGTGTTCGTTTGCCATAGAGAAAAAAAAAACACGATACAAGTAAAAAATTGAATGCAAAGAAATTGCAACGTTACAATTTCTTTAGTAAAAGAAAAAATATTTTGTAGTACGCGTGGTAATTTAAACATAATCTTCCATACCTATGGACGATTAATCAATCAAGAACAAATCAAGATAAATAATCGGCCAAGTGCGAGTCGGACTCGCTCACGAAGGGTTCCGTACCACTACAGAGCAAAAATAGGCAAAAAATTGTATTTCTTGTATGGGAGCCCCCCTTAATTATTTAATTTATTTAAATTTAATTATTAATTATTAAAATACAAATACAATTAAGTATTTTGTGAACATTTCAGTTGCCTGTGTGTTGCCGTTATTGATTAAGAGCAAATTGAATTTCGCGTTATGGTCTTTTTGTGATTGCCAGAACGCGTCGTGGCTGTTTCACTATGACCACAACGCGTTGTGAGCTATTTTTTCGCTCATTAAGCGATTTCGATCTTTGAGCGTAACATGTACATTCGAAATACTCGTAACATACATACGAGTTGTAATTTGTATCCATCGTTCCACGCGAAAAATATACCATCCTCATCACCTTGATGAGTGACAGTCTTCCACTGTGCGTTTCTTGCTTAACTTTCTGCCGCGCACTATAAAACTTTGGAACGAACTGTCACCTTCAAGAAGAGAGAGCGTATTCCCTCGCACCTGCAGCTCTTCTGATGTTGCGCTTGCGAGTGTCCACGGGCAATGGTAGACGGTAGTTGATTTCCATCAGGAGACCCGTTTGCTCGTTTGCCCCCTTATTTTATAAAAAAATACTTGTAAAGAGCTAATAGACAGATGTGTCTCTGTAGGTCTGTACATACTATCGCAGGTATAATATTGTCTGTATACCAGAGTCCAAATACCTACACAATTGATATGAATGTACCGAAAACATAAATCACAATATAAATAATTTACTAGCTAATTTCTAAGACCCGAAATATCAAAATCCAACAGTCAACACCATTATTCGGACTATGAAATGAGTTGCCAGTGGCTTTATAAGCGTAAACCGATGGAATAATTTACTGGGCGAGGGGGGGAGGGGTGTGAACGGTCCCGGTCGCTTCGAGCTATATTTTATACGTGTCGCAGGGCCGAAACGGGTATAATAGTTAGGGATTTTCGATATAAGCTGTTGGAAATTTGTTGAATTGGTGTATAAAGCCATTTGGTAACGCTAATTGAGTATTTGACAGTATTGTGGTGAGAGTCAGATCAAATAAAAAAGTATAGAGGCAATAGAGATAGTTGTCAAATGCAAACTACGCCTCGTTGCACGTATGATTACGCACAAAAGTAACAGTATCTAATATCTATAATATTATGCGTCTAGCTGTCCCGGCACACGTTGTTTTGCCATTCAAAGTATTTCGATTTTCGCCCATATAATTTTATTGAAGTGACTAAATAAGTATGTCACCATGGCAACGTCTATCGCTATCCCGTCGCACAAACAATGGTCGCTGTCAATCTCGAGTTGCAATAATCGAATTGCATATTTTGTTGAATACATAATAGTAAGTATTCACAAAATATGCACTTATCAATATAAAAAGTAGCCAGTAGCCGATTCTCAGACCTACTGAATATGCATGTAAAATTTGGTAAAAATCAGTAAAGCCGTTTCAGAGGAGTACGGTAACTAACATTGTGATTTATGACACGAGAATTTTATATATTAAGTACTAGCTGTCCCGGCAAACGTTGCTTTGCCATAATATAGAGTATTTCGCCCATATTATTTTATTGAAGTGACTAAATAAGTATGTCGCCATGGCAACGTCGATCGCTATCTCGTCGCATAAACAATGGTCGCCGTCAGTCTCAGGTTATAATAATTTACTATTATTTATTCAACAAATGCACTTATCAATATATAAAGTACCCAGTAGCCGATTCTCAGACCTACTGAATATTATGCATATAAAATTTGGTAAAAATCAGTAAAACCGTTTCGGAGGAGTTCGCGGATTGTGAAGAACGAGAATTTTATATACATATAAGAGATAACTTATAAGTTATAAGATTTAAAGTCAGGGCCTTCACGGCGCAGGCACTATAGTTTGACTGCATCTTATGTAACAAAACTACATATACCTACGTCCAAGACGCCGGTCACAAAGTGATTGGTCTGAACAAAATTAGCTTTACTTTTTGTTCGACAAACTACAAAGCTCTAAATTTTTTCTGTTTAAGATATTATAAAACGGGACTTTTGTGTGATTAAAAACTGAACATGCGTACATCCATAATAACACGAAGAAGTTTGATAATACAAGTCCAATAACAGTTATTTCCTAATGTAAATCGAGTTTAAATTTTGTTTATAATGAGCGGTTACTTAGAGTTGTCCGAAGTTACTCGACGTGTTCCGATAACACCCCAAGGGTCTGAAATTACCCAAATCTTGTATCTAACTCTCGATCTTATCGTAATCTAATCTCAAAATATTTAGATTCAAGTTGTATACTCACCGCGTACGGGGTAGTGGGCGTGACTAATATAACCCCCCAATACACGTTCCACCTTACATACAGATAGTAACACTGCTTAAAATATTTTATTTTAAGTTATCTCACTATGGGGGGCGTTTGACCCCCTTTCCCCCCTTGGTAAGATTTCGTAAAGAGTTGTCCCCCCCCCCCCTCCCATAATCTCACGAGTCACGCAAGATTTTCAATTTTGGTTAAAATGTTGGCGTGTTGATTATATATAAGAGGCCAGGGTCAAAGGGGAAATCGTAGTTAGTATGTAAGTAACTATAACAGTCATTTACATTTATTATTATAGTAACTATACGTTTTGTCCTTATCAGGGGGCTAAAATTGTCGCAGTTTGCAATTCCTCTAAAATCAATTCAAAAACTAAATCGTCAATTTGATGATTCAGTTTCTGAATTGTATGCAGAGTGCTGAATGACCATTATGTGATTTTTTTTTAAATATTATGATTCCTAATATTATAATTATCCAAAGCGACCATTTTAGCCCCCCAGATATGTTAGAAAAGTATATAAAATTGTATGTACTTACTACATAATATAACGTCTGTATACTTAGCGGCGATCTATTTCACCTAATATTACATAGTAGTTTAGTATGTACAATGTACATATATTGTGATTTGAGTGGATCTACTTATTAATATACTGCGTGGGTTTATGAATGAATGAATATACTTTATTGTGCACATCGCAGTAATTACAAACACACACATAAAATAAAAACACAATAAAATGATGAGAGTGCACAAAGGCGGCCTTATTACTAAATAGCAATCTCTTCCAGGCAACCTTTGACAGAAAGGAACAAATTGCTGGAGAGAGGGTGATGTGCTAAAAGTATTTAGAACTAAAATTAAAATAATAAAATAATTCTATCCTAATAAATACATACATAATAGATAATATACAATACTACATACAAAGTAATATAATAAAATAATTTAATTAATATACTATACATACATATATAAATAAAGTAACATAATTACTTAACACATGAATTAATTATAATATAAGTGCAGTTCCAAGTTACGTAATGTCGTGATAATTATAATATTACAAACACTTATTGAGGTAATATTCTTTAAGGGAGGACTTGAATGTTCCTAATGTTTTTGAGAGTCTCAATCTTGCAGGGAGGGAGTTCCAAAGTAAGTTCCAAAGTTTATTACTAAATGCTAAATAAATATCAAAGACTAGATGACGCCCGCAACTCCGTTGCGCCAAAACTCATATATCGCGCGGGAACCGTACTTTTTCCCGGGACAAAAAGTATCCTATGTCCGTTCCCGGGGCTCAAAGTATCTCCATGCCAAATTTCAGCAAAATCAGTTCAGCCGTTTGAGCGTGAAGGGGTAAGTGGTAACAGACAGACAGACAGACAGACACACTTTCGCATTTATAATATTAGTATGGAGTATGGAAGTATGGACTAGTATGGATATTGTAATAGATTCCACTTTCATTGTAATTTGTCTAAACTTCAATCCGCAACTTAAAATTGTGAAAGTTTTTATATCGAGATTCGAGACCAACTAGCAGTCGGATAACCTTAGATTGCGCAAGAAAAAAGGTCTTAGGTCTTTGTCAATACAGGAAAGACTACGCTACTGTTAAGCATTTTGATAAGTACGTTTAACGTTAAATCTCCTTACAAGTTACACCTACTTAATTAATGAAGATGGGAAGTGGCAAACTGTATATTTCATTAAAAGTAGGTCAGGGTAGTTGTGCTTATAGTGTCAAAATATGTGCACAGCACATAATATTAGGATCAAAAACTAGGTCCTAGGACCTGAAGGCCATGTAAAAAATGCTGTATTATGTATTTTATACTAGGCAAAATTCCTTTCTTTCGACACTTGAAGAGATTTTTAATTAGAAATATAAAAAACAGAACCCTCTTTTTGCTCACAAAATGGACCTCTTGTTCTCTATCGTAGAATGTGAAAGTGTCATTATTGCGGTCACTAACTCACTGCCGTCTGGTCAGTACGCAAAAGGAGTTCGCCTTATTACCACTAATACACATCCTTCCGCTGTTTCACTTCAAATCGTTTACTAAATGGGTCTTTTAAACATATAAACTACATAATATTATACTGAAGATAGAGTATTTTTCTTTATATATGTGTGTCTGATTATGGTTTTTGTTGATTTGTGCAGTTTGAAATGAATGGATAAAAATTTAGGTATCTGTATAACGTACGTACAGTGTATTGAATTTTTACCGCCATATTATATGGCAAAGTTAGATAAGGGGGCGTCCAGAAATTACGTGAGGTGTTTTTTTTTTAATTTTTTGACCCAACCCCCCCCCCCCCCCCCTGGTGAGATTTCGTGAGATTTTATTCAACCCCCACAAATCTCACGTGACATTTTTTGAAATGTGGGTTTCTTGCATAAAGGTTTGGTTTAACAGTCGGTAGATTTTCTTTCGAACGAATTTGTGAATGATCTTAATCGTATAACGACGCTTACGTTAAATTTTAAGCATACGTACAATCAGGATGAAATGGACCAAAATAGTATTATTTTGTTGAGAAAAAAATTACGTGAGATTTGCCGAGACTCAATCTCCCCAACGTGAGATTAGATGAGATTTGACTCGACCCCCCCCCCCCCCTAAACACCTCACGTAATTTGTGGACGCCCCCTAATCTGCAGTAGTTTTAGCCATTTTTATAACGTATAAAATAATATTAAGTACTTATTAAGTATATTTTAACGAAAATTACCTAACTTAGCCCCTAACCTTAACGTAGCCATATGGTGTCTAAAATCTAACAGTCATAACCCGGAGAATGTAATCAATTTATGTAAATAATTGCAAAAATGAGTATGGGGTAGGAACGACCGGGCGTGAACTGTGACGACCGCAAGCAACGGGTTAACGCGACCATGACGGGTGCTACTGTTTCTTTCCTAAAGCACGCCACTGCGCAAGCCGGAACTGCTTGGACCTTTGGAAATTTTCATCACTGGATCGTTTATTGATTGGAATTTGGAATAGCCTACTTGACCTATTTTTTTTCTTCATGCTAATCGCTTCTTAATCATTCATTTTCACAAAAAAACTAATATTTTAATATTTTACACAGTAGAAACCCATTAAAATGTTGATTGAAAAACATGCCTTTTAAATGGCGCCGAAAACACTGTCCGCCATAGTGTGACGTCATACGTTTTGTATTTTAAACTCTCTTTATTAAACATTTTTATGTGCTAAATGTACGAGTCTAAAAGTGCCCAAAAATTATAAAAGAATTAAATAAGAAATTAGAAATCATTTGTAATGTTGGAAACTTTTGGAGAAAAGTTTTGGCCATTTCATTTCCCGTCTACAATTAATAGAGATAATATATAAAACTGATGTTTTAAGCTAATTATTCAATAATATTATTTTACAAATCTTTCTAGGCTCATTCTTATTATTTATGTACAGATAAACTTACATATAACGAGCGCGATAAATAAAATATATTAAATTACTGTGAGGATGACGTCACATCCAAATCGGAAGTACCGCAAAAGCGTTTTCGTCAGTACAAATCCTATTTTCATAAAATCATATTTTTAAATCGACTTTATTTATCAATCATAAGCTTTTATTTGATGATAAGGGTGAAATACGGTTTCCTAGGCCAAGTTCTACTAGAAATATGCATTTGTTCAATGAAATTGAATATAGGTCAAGTAGCCTATTATAATTAAGGGAAAAGATTAAAGAGTTCAAAAGACCTAATGCTAGACACGGAACTAATAGATGACACATACGAAAAAAATACCATAAAAATAAGAATTACTCTGCTTATTTCTCAACACTGTAAATTGTATAAGCTTCTCAAGCTATTTGTTGATGTGACAAAATATATTAGGGACGCCTTCGGGAACAAAATTTTAAAATGGGATCAGTTTTCGTAAAAATCGATTGCTTTAGTTTTTCAGCAGTAAAAAGAAGAAAAAGGACAGCTGAGAAAAGAAAGAAGAAAAAAGAAGAGGCAAGAGAAGCATGGAGACTAAAGACTGAAAATAAATTTGCTAGGAAAAAAATATGAAAAATAAAAATAAGAGGAAAGATAGTTTCAGCATGGAAGAAGAATGGATAGAATCTGGAGACAACGTGGATAATATTTCTGATGCATGTAGTTACTATGATGAAGTAAATGAAATCTTTTGAAAAATGATGAATGGCAGATAAAGACCTAAATAATAGGAAAAATGTAAAATGTAATGTAATGTTCCATGTCAACTATTAGTTCATATTGGTGTCTACTATTAGTGATGTTCGTTTTTTGTGATGTCATCCATTAGGGCTTATGACTAAGTTTACAAAAAGACCAATAATATATTTTTTTATTAATTTATCAGAGAATAACTATAATAATTTTAATTTGTTAAAGTTACAGAAGACATAAAATAAGTTATCAATATTTTATTTTCATAAATAATACATTTCATTACATTCAAATGTTTTATTTCTCCTTATAGTGTCTACTATCAGTGGAAACTTTTAATTGGCCTTCTTGTACTGTATATTTAGATTCTATGTGTATGTTAGCTGTAAGTTTTCCAAAAATTAATAAAATTTTTCTACTATTAGTGATTTTCGTTTTTTGTGATGTCATCCATTAAGGCCTGTATTGACTTTGATGAGTGCAAGTGCAAGTGACTAGTAATTGAGGCAGTGGAGTGCAGGTGTGTAGTGCAAGTAGTGTCCAATTCTTGTTTAGTGGCTCTTTAGTAATTTAATTTAGTAAATTCAGTAGTAGCTGTCAACACGAGCGTCCAAGTTTCAAAAATAAAACTGCCATTTTGACATGTCCTTCATTTTTAATATTGGTTTTATTAAAAACTATTTGACCATGAAGTATTTTTATATGTCCTTTCCCAGGACTCAAAGTATTTCCATGCCAAATTTCAGTAAAATCGGTTCTGACTTCTGAGGTATAAACGTGAAGAGGTAACAGACAGACAGACACACATTCGCATTTATAATATTATTAGTATATTAGTAAGTAATAAGTATGGATTAGTATGGAAGTAATTGAAAGGGTGTCCTTTTGCACTTTTAATAGGTATATATAATAATGATATACTATATCTATGGACGCTTCACGCGGCACACCACGTCAGTCTGGCCCATAAAGTTAATATACCTAGCGGAATAATAGTAACAATCTCGAGCTGTCAAACGAAACCAAAATTGGTTTTCATCTGTCACACACTTGCACTCGCAAAAAATAGAGCACGCTTTTAATCACGTTACTACGCAGCCGATTAGTCACTTGCACTAATCAGTCGCTGTCCACACTTACTTTCTACTAATCACTCATCACCTGTACTAGTCACCTGCACTTAATCACTAATCAAAGTGAATACAGAACTAATCACGTTACTACGCAGCCGGCTAATCACTTGCACTAAACAGTCGCTGTCCACACTTACTTTTTCCTAATAACTAATCACCTGCCCTAATCACTTGCACTTATTACTAATGAAAGTGAATACGGGCCTTTAGGGCTTATGACTAAGTTTACAAAAAGACCAATAATATATTTTTTTATTAATTTATCAGAGAATAACTATAATAATTTTAATTTGTTAAAGTTACAGAAGACATAAAATAAGTTATCAATATTTTATTTTCATAAATAATACATTTCATTACATTCAAATGTTTTATTTCTCCTTATAGTGTCTACTATCAGTGGAAACTTTTAATTGGCCTTCTTGTACTGTATATTTAGATTCTATGTGTATGTTAGCTGTAAGTTTTCCAAAAATTAATAAAATAAAATAAAATACTATTAGTGCTTTTCCCTTACTAAGACCATAGAAAAAGTGTGACAGATAAAAAATACTGCCAGGTTAAAGCATTGAGGTCTTTAATATACAGTATATATAATAATACTTTATCTATGGCCTATGGGTTAAAGGGTCAAAATGACAGTTCATTTGTCAATCCTCTTCTTTTTTTCCTTAACTTCTCTGTTTTTCCTTCGAAAAAAACCCTTTTGCCAAACTAAACAGGCTTTTGACATCTACCAAAAGAGTTTTGCAAAAGAGGTACAACTACAAATTACAACACGTTTTGTATCTACCTGACAAGACACATGTAAAAATAACTTAGAGCCGCAGAATATAATAAAATACATATTTCTCTCTTCTAGCAAAAATAAACTTAGGAATGTTTCTATTGAATTAAAATAATATTTCAGGCAAAAACAGAATATGTTACGTAGGCATATAACATAAACGAATAAACCTGAATTCGTGTTTACCGATGTGCAAAGCTTTGGTTGACCGTGCCTTTTGCCCAGATGCTTTTGATGTTATTATTAATTTTATTCATTTTTAGTTCATTTTTCAACATGATCTTTATTTGAATAATAATTCCACATTCAAATATTTTTCGTTTATTAATTCGTATAATATTATACATTTTGTCGAATTTTGAAACTAGAAGTGCAGAAATACATATTCAGAGTACTTATTTCCGGGTTTATGTCGTTCTTGAGTTGTGTAATTAAAAATAAGATAAAGTTAACTACAGGTATAAATTACGAACAGTTAAAGTGAAAAGTACCGTGATTATGTTTATCGGGTACCGGCGACCGCGCGCGTGACCGCCCGGTTAGCGCACTCTGAATAAGGCCACTAATGTTGTGTTATTACTTATTATACTTGTCTATGCCGGCGTTCCATTTTTAAATTCGAATATTATTCGTTCGACTTAGTTTTTTTCTTGGTTTTTTGTCAGGAGTATTTTTTAAATAGCGATTTTGTTGGCTTACGTCAAACAGTAATTATCCATAAACCAATCAACTACGCTATTAAAACGATATAGCCTGTGTCAAAAAATTCCAAAAAGTGGTCATGCTTTATTAAATTTTAATTATATCTTTTCGTTCCATAAAATCCTACTTCTCCTTTTATTTACTTTTAAATTCTTTCAATGCAATGAAAACAAAAATAGTGTGTTAAACTAAAACAACCACTGGTCAATTATAGTCACGTTAATGTGTAATTTATAACTTAATTGTTATACTACCGTAGTGTCGTTAAATAGATTCCCTTTTGTGGTCGTAAAATAGAAGCGAACCGTTGAAGCGTGCGTACCCACTTCCTGGGATCCAGACGAATAATAGATAAGCTGAACGCATAAAATCTTTGCCTCATTATGCCATAAAAAGTGAACCACAGATAACACTCGACTTCCTGACAGTTGACATTTGACAACCTTTGTGGCGCTAAAAGGTAATCTTTTGTAATCTATTGGTTTGAACTTTTTATAGTGTGTGTAGTGTGCTTGGAGATAGTTTTTTTTTTTTTACTTTTTACTGGCACCATAATATTTATATTTACTTACTGATAATAACGATATACACGTACACCGTAGTAATATTAAATGGAATAACTTGTCGAGACCACGGTAAAGGCATTAGTGTTACATTATACTAGCAATTTAAATGTAAAATTAGTAGCATAACTTACCGACTACCGCCGATTTCCAATAATAAAAGATTAACAACACACATCAAAACATTATTAGAGTTTAAGTGGTAGTTAGAAGCGAATTAATCGCGATGTCAAAACTCGTCTGCCCGCGAGGTCAACGTACACTGGTTCCCGTCCTAAATACCTAACGCTAGCGCACCGGAAATGCTTCAATATTGACCATGTGGTCCTTCGAACCGGATTTTAAAATAATACTGGGGTCTGGGGTTGAATTAAAGTCTTATTGGCTAACTGTCTTTTTCCTGCGGCTAACAAGTATTTGAAGCCTTATTTAAATTGTAACCCTTGAGAATTTTTTTCTAAGTGGAATGCTAGATTCTAGCATAACCAATTTCAAGTTTCTATCTCTAATGCCCGCTACTTTCGCACCGGAAATGCCTCAATATAGACCCTGTGGTCCTTCGAACCGGATTTTGAAATAATGCTGCGGTTGAATTTGGAAATAAAGTTTTACATGATTATAGAAGTAGGGAATTATTGGGCATTCTGTCCCACCTCCGTTCGCTCGCGAACTGCGTTCCGCGCCTCGCTCACTTCGGTGGGACAGAATACCCAATAATTCCTTTTCGTTAATGCTCTGCGAGCGAACGGAGGTGGGACAGAATGCCCAATAGCTCCTGTTCGTTTATGCATCAACTGATGCACCTCCGTTCGCTCGCGAACTGCGCTCCGCGCCTCGCTCTCTTCGGTGGGACAGGATGCCCAATAACTCCTGTTCGTTTATGCATCAACTGATGGTAAATGAAATGACATGCTCATGACATGTACCTCTGTTCGCTCGCGCCCTCGCTCTCTTCGGTGTGTCAGAATGCCCAATAACTCCTGTTCGTTCATGCATCAAGTGATCAAAAATCGCTTCTCATCGATGATTGGATGGTTGAAATATCTAGCGAGCTATTATAGAAACAATGAATTTCGTATGTTTGAAGTTATCTGTTTATATGAGTCAACACACTGCATGATTATCATTTTGTCATAATCCACTAATCACAGTGGTCGATTGGATTAAACAGCTATGAAATTTCTGAAACAAAAAGAATCACTTCAATTAGAATGTGTCTGTCCTGCAGTTAAAAATGAAGTTAAGCGGCATGGAAATTTACTACCAAATACCATTCGCAGTATTGTTTGTGGTCCCTCAAACTGTGGGAAAACAAACTTAGTAATCAGTTTGTTACTACACCCGAATGGTCCACGATTCAGAAACCTTTATGTGTATTCAAAGTCTTTGTATCAACCTAAATACGTCTTTTTAGAAAAAGTATTGGAAAAAGTTGTGGATACATCGTATCACAAGTATAATCATAACAGTGAAATTTTAAGTCCACAAGAAGCCTTACCTAATTCTATCATCATATTTGACGATGTTGCATGCGAAAATCACAATAATATACGTGATTATTTTGCTATGGGTCGTCACAAAAATATTGATTGCTTTTATCTTAACCAAACTTATACTAAAATACCCAAACAACTAGTAAGAGATAATGCCAATCTCATCATATTGTTTAAACAAGACGAGATTAATCTAAGACACATCTACGATGAACATGTAGGGTCTGATATGACGTGGTCGCAATTCCGTGAAATGTGTTCAACTGTGTGGAGTAAACCGTACAGTTATGTGGTAATCAATAAGGATTGTGAACGAAATAATGGTTGTTACAGAATGAAATTTGATACATTTATAATAGTGGATTAATTTATTCTATAAAGCATATACATACCCCACTACCTAGTAGTATAACTTGAGACATCAATCAGAGTAGAATTCTTAACATGGAGCGGAATCTTAAGGAACAAATTGTGAAATCAGCGTCTGCAGTGAAAAGAAAGGTAGAAATGATAAAAAATACTAAACACACAAATGACATGGCACTGGAGACGATATTTCAACCGATCGTCAGTCCGCTAAAATTATTAGCAAGCAAAACTGAAAAAAAACGTCATGAAGAAGACGAAGAAGAATCTTCAAATGGTTCACATGAAAAATTTAAAGAATCTGAGACGGATCTTGATGATGAAGAAAATTCAGATAATGACGACTTTCATTCTAAAACACCTGACAAAACGCTTACTACATCACCTTCTGAGGATTATGATATCCATGAGAACTCATTTAAATCTATTCAATCATCACCGAGTATCGCAAACGATTCTTTGTCTTGGTCTGTATCGTCTGAAGCGCTGAAAGAAGATATACCATATGGAGCAAGAAGTGAACGAGGAAAACTTTGGCTAGGCAAAACCCGTTTATACGATGATGGAAAAGTTCTGAAAATTAGAAGCCGCTCTTTAAAAAAAACTTCTGGTCTGGCAGAATTGTTGTACAAAAAAAAACCTAATTTAGATATTATTACAGAGGAAGACTTACAAAATTATAAATTGCTACTCATCGACACTAATGCACATAAACGTAACTGGAAACGATCGAACCAAATAAATGGTAATAAAGGGTTCAAATATACTCATGTGATAAAGCCACTATTTAAATTCGCTAGAAATAATACCAGTAGCGTAGAAAGTCTTCAGCGAGGTGGAGGAATCGACATTTTGAAAGAAGTTAAGAAAGACACTGATTTAGTTTACTGGGATGATCCTAATGAGTTAGTTGAGAGACTGAAAATATTATGTGCATCTCGGGCAGCTGGTAATACGGGATTAGATAATGAAGTTAATGCCATACTTGAAGAAATGAAAGAAGCTGGTATCATTAAAAAAAT
Source organism: Lysandra bellargus (assembly GCA_905333045.1). Classification (NCBI taxonomy): domain Eukaryota; kingdom Metazoa; phylum Arthropoda; class Insecta; order Lepidoptera; family Lycaenidae; genus Lysandra; species Lysandra bellargus. Next base: position 5,590,333 of record HG995354.1, read on the forward strand.
GAAATATATAAGGCTGCCATCAGGAAAATTTAGCAGTACTATTACACTACAGAACCTAGCAAGACGGCAATGAATATAGACAAATTTGGTCATCACGTTCATAAGCGTTTACGATTATCTGAATTTTCTGAAATTCTTAGCGATACATTGGTAAGGTCCGATACAGGGGAATTCGATTTAAAGTCATCGAAATTAAAAGGGGTGCAAATTCCAGAAAAAGACGACGAGGCTGTGAATAAAGAATACGTAGATAAAAGTGTCCAAGCCCTTAAAAATGAAATGATGAAAATCCAAAGTAATGTCAGAAACTATCTCCATAGTTTAGAAAAAATTACTACTACAAATTTTAGTAAAATGTACTACACAAAACAAGAAATCGATAACATGATTGCAGCAAAATCTGTTCAGAATGAGTAAACAAGATATAGTGAATGAACTACACAGAGGAGCGAGACGAAACTTCGTTCGTCGGCATACGGTAATTAAAGGTCTGGATGATTTATGGCAAGCTGACCTAGTGGACTTACAAAAATATTCGTTGATTAATAAAGGATTTAAATATGTTCTCATAGTGATTGATGTTTTATCAAAATACGTGTGGGTTAGACCGTTAAAATCAAAATCTAAAAAATTTGTATCAAGTGCTATGTGCAGTATATTATCAGAATCCACACGAAAACCTAAAAACTTACAAACAGATCTAGGTAAAGAGTTTTATAACGACTCTTTTAAGCATTTAATGAAAACTTATAACATAAATCATTATTCCACATGTTCTGTAAAAAAAGCTTCTATCGTCGAACGAGTAATAAGAACTATAAAATCACGTCTTTACAAATTATTTACTTTATGCGGAAAATATGAATGGTATAAAAATAATTTAAAGTCCGTTGTGCACAATTATAACAATACTGTGCATCGCATTACAAAACATAAACCAATAGACGTTAACAGTTCAAATCAAAATACAGTTCGATTGAATATTATCAAAAGCCAACAGCCAAGAAAAGTACGCAAAGAATCGTCTTTTCGAGTTGGCGATTTTGTTCGTATAAGTAAATACAAAGGAGATTTTTATAAAGGCTACACCCCTAATTGGTCAACGGAAATATTTCGCATCATAAAAGTCAACGAAACTAGTCCTCAAACGTATCAATTACAAGATAAACATAAACAAAACATTGTTGGTTGTTTTTATGGAAAAGAATTACAAAAAACTAAATTTCCTGATATTTATCTTATTGAAAAAGTTCTAAAGAAAAGAGGCAACAAACTTTTTGTGAAGTGGTTAGGATTGGGTGCCGAAGAAAACAGTTGGATAGATAAAAGTGAATTAGTTATTTAGATATATAAAGCACATAATCAGTGCTATATCACAATACATACTTATCAATGAAGGAAGGTAGTGGTGTAATCAATAACTTGATAGACCATTTACCGTTTGAGTTGCATTTACCTGGATATCAATTTTGCGGTCCTGGGACGAAACTTCAAAAACGAATACTACAAGGCGATCGAGGAGTTAACAAATTGGATGAAGCTTGCATGCATCACGATATTGCTTATATAAATAAAGATCCTAGTGCTCGACGTAAAGCTGATTTAGAACTTTTGAGTATGGCAAAGAAGAGGTTGAAATCAAAAGATGCTGGTAAGGGAGAAAAGATTGCCTCGTGGATAGTAAAAAATGCTATGAAAACAAAAATCAGAGCTGGAAGTGGTATTAAATCATTTAAGAAAGGTATTAAAAAAATACATGCCCATTTAAAAAAACTTAAATCCAAGGATCATCACTCTGCTATAAAATATGCGTATGCAGCTGCGAAAAAACTGTTCAGCAAAAAGAAAGGAATATGTTTACCACGTATAATTCCACTTCCAAAATGTGGTGGACTTTTACCGCTTATTCCTATTTTTGCGGGATTGTCGGCGTTAGGTTCATTAGCAGGAGGTGCAGCAGGTATAGCCAAAGCCGTAAACGATTCTAAAGCGGCACAAAAGAGTCTCCAAGAATCTGAAAGACACAACAGAATGATGGAAGCGGTCGCTCTTGGAAAAGGATTATATATTAAACCTCATAAAAAAGGAGCAGGGTTATATTTGAACCCATCAAAAAACTAATTAGACGGCTGCCCAGGCGTGCGCTCACGAATTTAGACATATTGGAGTATGCTGGTGATATTCCATACTTTCGTGGTGTTTACATGAGAGATAAGTTGCCTTTAAAACCTAGAAAAATAGAATGTGGAATTGTAAATTTAGATAGTAACGTGAATCCTGGCACACATTGGGTAGCCTATGTAAAACAAAACAGCTACGTAGAATACTATGATAGCTTTGGTAATTTAAAACCACCATTAGAACTGATGAAATATATGAATAATTTGCTCATAAACTATAATTATAACAGACATCAAGCATTTGGAACAACAAACTGTGGTCATCTATGTATTAAATTTTTAAAAAAATATTGGAAGAAACATTTAAATAATATTAAAAATAAATAAACGTGTCAGTATCAAAATGTCTTTCACTGTATCTATAACCGGGAGCGGAGCCTCTTTGACGACAAACTATTCTCCGACGTTGGAACTTCTTGGAGACTATGAATGTGGTCTTTTGTACTTTTCAACTTTCAACTCTATACCTAATATTGATGGACGAAACAACAAGTTTTATTACGGTGACAATGAAATTATCGAAATTCCTGAAGGGTCCTACGAGCTTCAAGATATTTGTGATTATTTGAAAACTAACATAAAAAATACACTGCTTAAACTAAGATGCAATAATAACACATTGAAAACAAATATATTTTGTTCTAAAGACGTTCATTTTAATAAAGATGATTCAATTGGGAACATACTAGGCTTTGGAATGGAAACAATAAAAGCTAATATAAGCACTGATTCACAGTATCCTGTAAGCATTCTATCAACAACTATCGTGAGGATTGAATGTGATGTAGTTAGTGGTTCATTTGTGAACGGAAAAGCAAGCCATATTATTTACGAATTTGTACCTAATGTACCTCCTGGTTATCGAATAATAGAAATACCAAAAAATTTAATTTATTTTCCAGTCAATCAAAATTCTATTAGTTCCATCAATATAAGACTGTTAGACGCTGATAACAAAGAAATAAATTTACGAGGTGAAGAGGTACAATTGTATTTACATTTTAGAAAAAATGATAAATTTCCATAAAACCCCTGCCATATCAAATGTCCAAGTCAGTCCTAAAAGATCTTCTCACAAAGACACACGACAGCAGTTAAAAAAGAAGCTTACTAAAAGCAATAAAGAATACCTCAAGCTAATTGGTTTAATAAAATGAATATTTTAAACATATCTCAACAAACCTCATACGACAACAGCATCGAAAGTTTTGAGTATCATTCATACAGACCGTACGTAACAAGTTTCAACAAGAATGATGAAATACGAATCCCCATCAATCAACAAGACTTATATGTGCTGCCTTCGCTCAGCAGTTTGTATATCGAAGGCAAAGTAATTGTCCACGACAGCACAACTAAAGAAAAGGTTTCAAATGTACATTTCGTTAATAATCCAGCGTTATTTCTATTTCAAGACATAAGATATGAATTAAATGGAGTAGAAATAGATAAAATAAAAAACGCAGGTGTAACTACGACCATAAAGTCTTATCTGTCCTTAAATGAAAACGAATCAAAATATGCTCGAGTTTGGGGGTGGTCGCCAGAAGGTATAAATAATACAAGTGGTGGAGAATTTTCTGTATCCATTCCTTTAAACAAGATTTTAGGATTTGCGGAAGATTATGAAAAAATTATCATTAACTGCAAACATGAGTTAGTGTTGCTTAGATGTAACACTAACCTTAATGCAATCAAGTTGAAAACAGGAGAAGTTTTGGAAGATATTGTTATAAGTAAAATTATCTGGAGAGTACCTCATATTAAAGTATCTGATCGCGAAAGAATAAATTTACTAAAACAATTAGAAAAAGATCGAGCTATTCCAATAGCATATCGTAACTGGGATTTATACGAGTATCCATTATTACCCAAAACTCGTAAACATACTTGGTCCATTAAAACTTCATCTCAAATAGAAAAACCGCGATTTGTTGTATTAGCTTTACAAACCAACCGCAAAAACAACGGTGAATTGTCGATGGCGGAGTTTGATCACTGTCACGTACGTGATGTAAGAGTGTTTTTAAATTCGTCATACTATCCATATGAGGGATTAAACGTTAGTTTTGCAGAAGACAAATTTACTTTATTATACGAACAGTATGTCAGATTTCAACAGTCGTATCACGGACGTCGGTCAGAACCGTTGATGAGTTTGAAAGAATTCAGAGACGTTGCTCCCTTATTCGTTATCGACTGTTCGCGACAGCACGAAACGTTAAAAGGCTCAATCGACGTGAGAGTAGAAATCGAAACAGACCAAGAAATACCTGATCAGACAGCTGCATATTGTCTGATTTTAAACGACTGCATATTTGAGTATAAGCCTTTGAGTAATATCGTTAAGAAAATATCATGAATAGTAATACAATAATCGTTGACTTACAAGGATTTAAAAATAATAATAACGACTTTTTAGTAAAAGAATTATCTATAGCCACTCAACAGCATACACATACATTTTATGTTAAACCACCATACCCATTCTCAGCGCTAACCGATGATGAAAAAAAGAATGTTCGGTGGTTAGAAAGAAATAGAGGGTTTCGATGGAGCGAAGGCTATATCGATTACAGAGAATTCAGAAGAATTATTAAACCTTACTTAAAAGACCGAAATATTATCGTAAAAGGTGAAGAGAAAGTGAAATGGGTAAAAGAATTGTGTGATCATAATAATATTGTAGATATAAGTTACAGAGACATTCCGAGATTTAACATTCTGTACGATCTGTATTGTAAGGAAGAATCGTATAACTGTTTTATTCATAAGAAGTATTGTGCATTAAAAAATGTATTATGTTTAAAAAAATGGTGTTTAGAAAATAATGTGCGCTTTCAATAAAAAATACCTTATATTTGTTGCTTTTTATTTAAATAATTAAATTGGAATGAAATAGAAATAAAACAAAATATATTCACATTATACATACAATTTATTTAAGCAATAATTACGTACACATTAATTTACAAAACAAACCCTAACTTATATTATTTTCATACAAATATATCTTACAATTTTATCGACTTATTCATTCTAAAGACTATTGCGACCCTACAGCTAAAACAAATACTTAATACCAAAGTAAACTAAAACCAACTCATATAACTGTAATTACATATTTTTTTTGATATATTACTGACTAACTTCTCGGTTTGGTCCATGATTTCATCACCGTTTTCATTCACAACATATTGAGCGGATAACAAAAAATTATCATCGTCTATACTGTCACAATGTTGCTGGGATCCATCTAAATCAAACACTGAGATCTTTATCAGACGGAAACCTTTTTTGGGAACGCTGTTTACCACAAACGAATGAACTGGGTTATGCAGTTTACTAAGTGCACTTTTAGAAACACATTTTTTTCTTAATTTTGCTGGGCGACGTTCCCGAATCTTAGCGTTCGGCTTTTGCTGAGCTTTCATTTTTAAAAACTCTTCAGTAAATCCTTCCAAAGGATCTTGAGCATACTGGAAAGTATCCCCATATTCATGTAGGTAGACATTGTCTTCGGATGTAGCAGTCAAATCTTCTACGCGTTCCATTATCTGTAAAAAAAAAAGAAAATATTTAACACCAAATCAGCAATCTTTGGAATTAACGATTATTTTTATGTATTTTAATGACTTAAATCAATAATAAATCAACTTACCGTTGTGTAGTAGGTCCAAGACTCTATTACCAAAAATACGTAAATTATGTACACGCGAGTAACTATATAAGTTAAGGTTTGTTTTGTAAATTATGTAGACGTGAGTAACTAATTACAGTGCTTATCGACACAAGAATGAATACTAAAACAAAGTCTTCACATTATTATAGTGATTGCAACATGTAGGTTGCATTATTATGAATAAGGACTCATGTTACAAACAGTACCGCGCGCTCATATATTCGCGTGTGGATTCAGTAATGTCGGCACTACATATAGGCGAACGCGTTGGCCGACGCGTTGGCCGGCGCGCTGGCCCAATGTATAGAACGGGCGTTCGCGCGTTGGCGGTAGGTATTTCGCCTGTTCTACACATTGAGCCAGCGCGCCGGCCAACGCGTCGGCCAACGCGTTCGCCTACATGTAGTGCCGACTTAAACTCAAGTAAAGCATGTTTCAACTTGATAAAACTTTACGTTACTTGAATTTAGCATCAGCCTGCAGGTTTGCTTGCAAAATCTATGTAGTTGTGAAATAATAAATAAAACAAATGTATTTAATAAAATGATATTTTATTTCTAAATCTACATAATATACATACTAAAATGCATAGGTTATGCTACGAAAGTAAATAATACAAAGAATTTCTTAATTAGGTACAGCTTATTAAATCTAGTTAAAAGTTAAATATACTAGTGTGTCCCCATGCTCTAGTTGAAATTTTATCTTTAGATATGACTCTCTTGTCATCATCACCAGACAGAGCAACTTTCTTCACAGCACATGTGTACAACTCGTGTTTTATTGACTTAAATAAAACATTTGTTTTATGAACAATGTTGCCTTCGTACAGAGTTTTTTGGTAATCAGTAACATTGAAATTGCTGACAATATTTTTCTTAATTCCTTTCGCTTTTTTGATTGTGCTATTTATGGTTTTAATACAATATAACTTTGAACGAAGGCCTACAAATTCACTTATGATTTTACCCGCCATTTCATCTTTGAACAAACCAGGAACTTTTTTATTTTGAATGGGTAAATCATATTGATTAGTATTACAAAAATTACTAGTATCAAAGTAAGGCAAAAAATGTCTTTTTATGTCATCATAAAAATCATGGGTCCGTATATGATATACAAAACTATCAGTGTCCGTGTAACACATTTGTACATTATTTTTATAAAAAGGTTTAATAACAGAGTAATGAAAGTTATACATATGACTTTTTGACAATTCTAGTACGGTAAAACCAATGTATATTGGTTTATCCAAAATTATTTGATCAGAGTTTAATTGTACCGCAACTAGATTTTCAGTAAAAATTGTGGCGCTATGGAAATTTGGACGAGCGATAAGTTTTTGTGCACATTGCCTTTTCTTAGTCACATTATTATTATCAACCCACTGATTAACTAAATGCACATTGACCCTCTTCTCATTATTTTCTAAAGTTTTTCCAAACACACTGTTATTCAAGAGTTTGAAAAAGTCTTGTTCAAATGTTGAGGAACTTTTTTGCCTCAGAGCAGTATTCAAATCAATGTATTGTTTCAAATACGTGCTTTGTCGAAAACTAATCACTCGATGAATTTTCTTTAATATTAAACCATGTTTTAAACATGTTTGCAAGTGAATGTAATGTATAACATACTTAAATTTATCATACAAATTTGGAACTAGTTTGAAAGTTTTCCCCCCGGGTGGAATGCATTTTTCAGAACAAAATGGAAAATCATTATGTAAGTTATGTAAATGTTTGGGATATTGTAAATCTACTTCTAGAATATAACCACACTCTGCATCAATCGGTATTTCGATTATATTTAATTTGTTGATTTCTTGTTCATTGAGAAATCTGAAATCTGATAATGGTAAATACTGACACATACTATATCCATATAAATTATTACAATCAATATAAGTGACGTAGGAAGGAGATTCTGATGGTTTGTAATTTTCTAAGTAAGGATTATTTGCTTTTGCATGTCTATGAGAGCACAGACATACTCCTCCTCTGATACCACTCTGTAACATGCGCACCATCGACAAGTCATCGATAAGTTCCAATTGTATTCCTGTTTTTAATAACATCGCATCAAAAGATAAACTGGGTGCTGTTAAGTAAAAAGCTGGGTCTAATTGATAGTGTTGCTTGCAAGTCTGTCTAAAATTTTCAAAGATATCTGCCAGTAAAAGCACATCAGTTTTTAGATATAAATCCGTATAACTACCTAAATCTTTGATTTGAAATGTTGACCAAATTAAGCACGCGTGCTGGTAATCCTCATCAGAAATATCATGATCAGTTAGGGAACTATAAAAGCATTCTTTTGGGGGTAGACTTTTTTCGTCATACCGCTTCCACGAGTTCATATATTCGTATGGATAAATGCCTTTACGAGTGAGTAACTGAAATTCATCTTCATCGGGGAAATGATTTTGTAAGTTTTTAAACATTTCCGGTTTTAATGTCTCTGACAATTTGCTTAAGCTTGTTCCCAAAAACTTAAATGAATCAACGAATCGAAGTTGAAAAAACTGATTATTCGTAACTGGTACAAATTTGGTAAATGAGATGTAGTTTTCTTTTGTTTTAGGTATTATTTTAATATTACCAGGAACCTCGCCTAACGCTTTTATAAAAAGATGACAATCATAACCAGCTAAGTTATGAAAAAAAATGGGGACGAATGAAGGGCGTTTATACTGTAAATTACAAAACGGATGCGCAGCTCCGCGGTAACGACCAGTAACGTGACAATGGTCACGGACTTTGTCCGAAAAAATAAAATTTTCACAAATATGACAACGTGTGGCATTATCAAAATCAGACTTATCCGCCATAGAAAATATCATAGGGACTGGTGTACTAAGTATATCAAATATTTTTTGTACGTCTTTAAGAATCGAATCTACAAACTGCTTATCACAACCAGGTCCTCGATATGATACGTACCGATTGTAACTAGGGTCATCACGACAAACAATATAATAACCAAAAGCTATAGGTAAATGTTGGTGCAATGTAGTCGTGTTTTTGCTAGAAGAACAGTTAGCTTCAGTATTGGTTTGTAGCATCGATTCAAAATCTGCGTAAATACAAAAAGGCATGTTTTGTTTTCGACCATAGTTTTTAAATTTAATTACTGAGCCCTTATTTGGGAGGACAGTTACAACGCCTCCACATAAATGGTTTTCAACTTCTTTAGAAGTACTGAAAAATATCAAGCACAAATCACAGAAGTACAATTTGCTGTGATGAGATGTAACTTGGCTTCTAAACAGTCTAGAAGGTTCTTTGATCAAACAATAATGTGAAGTGTTATTATTTTCTAGATACAACAAATGTATAATTTTCTCGTTGCATGTTTTATTAATGTCTGATTTATACAACGGTCCAACAATAGTTTTACTTTTTTTTAAACCATAAATTATGAACTTAATATTAGGATTATTTTTTTCAAAAATTTTAATGTCATGGAAAGTTACAGGAAAAAACATTCCATTTATATTAAATAATTCACGAAAATTAGGATATGATGAAATTCTTTCAGGGTGATTTTTAGCTGGATATAAGGCTGCCGTCACACTCCATAGAAAGCAATGCTGATCTTTATTCATAATATTTAAACACGCCTTTTTAGCCTGAATTGATTTGGGTAAACTGATAAAACTTGAACCGCTAAGTGGTTGATATTTATTGATATTAATCTCAATGTATAAATTATTTAAAAATGTCCACCCACTGTCACGATCCTCAAATTCCTCTATACTAGTTTTTAAATAACTAACTGTTTCCAAATATATTTTTTCAAAATCATAATTACCATGTAATATTTTATTTTTGGTTCCAAAAGATTTTATTTCTTGTGAATTATCATTGAACTTCAAAAACGTCCCAAATAGTTCGAAATTAACCTTAACACATGTATGTTTAATAAGGTTTTCATCTAAAAGAGATTTTAACTTGTTACGAATTTCGAAAAAAAATATATCTACTGAAGCTAACTGAAGTTGATCAAGAGGTAATATCTTATAAGTTACAATACGATTACGAAATGCGGAGCTGACGATTTCTACACCATCACTGTATTCTATTGTCTGACAACTTTTTCTATGTAAATTACTTCGCAAATGACCTACCCATGATTTACTATGTACAGATATGTTACACGTCGAACAGAAAGGCATTTTATTCTATTAAAAAAGCCAATGCTATCAAAACAATAATACAGTAACCGATACTAATGTAAAAAAAATTAAAAAGATTCTATTCTAGTATATTAAAAATAAAATCTACTATAAATTGATTAAGTTTAGTAAAATTTATTTTTTGTCACTGTAATGGACGGGCTCTGACTCCTCAAATTCGGTAAAAGCTTGTCCTAAGAAGCCTTGCAGTGCCTCCCAAGACGATGAGGACTCGTCGCACTGGAGCTTCACACTTACCAGCGCCGTCTTGTAGCGCACATTAGCGGCGTGAGACACGTAGTCCGATTTTTTGTAGATCTTGAGGTCCACAAAATATTCGCCACCGGTCTTCGCAGTCCGACGAGACGTTCCCGAAGAAACTCGGCTGGAGAAGCTTGATATTATTTCCCCGCCACGAGATTTGGGTTCACTGCAACTAGCTTCCTCAGTCTGCAAGATATTGAATAAGTCCGGTCTCCTTGTTCTGTAAAATAAAAAATTAACATATCATTAAAATACAATAATCGAGAAAAAATATTAGTAAGAAAACAAACAAAATAGGAATAAGTGTATTGCACTTTCACTTTTGACTGTAAACAATTAGGTGCCTAGTTTTATCAGACTTCAACAGGATACTGAACTAAGTTTTGATAAATAATAAAAACCAGCAGAAACAGGCATAGAATTTCAGCAAACTTAAAGTAGATAATAATCGAACATACCGTGTAGTGATAAATTCGTGCGGCGAGGAGTATTTTCGCTTTCGTTGAGCACTTTTGTGTGATGAGGTGCGGGTCAACTCCAGCGGAGGCGATGAGTCGTGTTGCTTTCCGGGGCCGGCCTTGCGTTTGCTGCTTGACGCCTTTGACTTCTTTTTCGGTGCTACCGACACCACTGCAGATGGGGCCTCAAACTCTGAATCGGACCTATTAAAGAAGAAATATAAATTATTTTCCCATCTTGATGAATAATAATAATTATTATTAAAATATATTTTTAATATTATTAAATTATAATTTTAATTGAAATATAATTAAAAATAAATTAAAACATAATTTTAATATATAATTAAAAAACAAAAAAAAATAAAATATATTTTTAATATTATTAAAATATAATTTTAAATGAAATATAATTAAAAATAAATTAAAAACAAAAAAAATATTAATTTTATACTCACTAACATTTTCTCGTTGAAATTGAAGACTGGAGCGAAGCCACTTGAAAAATTGTGACTTGTTCCATCGTGCATCGACTTTTATTTAGTAAAAATGTCTTTGTCATCAAAAAATGTGTAAAAGTTGTCAAGCGCGAGTTGATTAATGTAATATATGTGTGTATGTTTGTTCGTTTTAATGTTATCAATTACACCATAGCAGTCATTCAGATTGAAATCCAACATCAATGATTGATCATTGCTATGTAAAACATATAAATATAATTGTAAAAGACTTAAATGAGATAAATATAATAAAAGTTTCTTAATAGATATAATTTTGCTTGATTTTAAATAAAAATTAATAATAATTAATCCGTTTTTCGTTTAATTAATGTTTAATAAAGTTTTTTATTTATTGTTATTTATTCTACATATAGTTTATTCTACATTTTTTTTATCTTTATACATCTGTGCATTTTTTTAAAGCATGTTAAATGTTGCATACTTTTATAGCGAATTTAATCTTGAACCAATACCTAATTCCCAAGAAGAGATTAAAATAAAATAAATTATTTTGTTTAAATAAGCAAGTAAATCCGAATTTTTAATGTGTATATGAATTGTGATGATATGGTAAAATATATGCAATATAAACGTTATTTTAAACTAATGATGCCTTACTTCAACTTTCGACCTTATCATTGATCAATATAGCTGAATATGAAATAAAATTGAATAAAGAAGAATCTCTATGGTGCGCTCGCTGCGGCGTTTCATTGAAATGCTTTGTAATTGTATCTCCGCCGCTGTTCATAGTAGGGGAAGCGAGTAAGCTAATTTTGTAGTTACTCGAGTGTCATGGGACCCTAGTAGATTTCGTAGATTAAGTAATGAGGAGAAAAAAATATTAAGAGCATATCTTATGACAGTGGGGCAGTGACAAACTGCAGCTATTTAGAAGTTAAAAAAAGTAATTATATATATAAAAATTGACTTTAAAGGTAATTTATAAGGTAATTTATCATTCAATTAAAGGAAACAAACATGTAATCGTCAAGCAGGATTAAAAATATATATGAAGAAGGTTTTGTTTTTTAAAATATGGACTTTAGTTTTTGAAAATTTCAAAGAGTCTTTATATCTTTCCCTTTACTTTAAGTCGTCATTGCTTTAAATAAAAGCTTCTTTGGGGTCTACACAACGTTCTCTATTTTAATCTGACAATTTGATACTTAAAAAAATATATATATATATATTTTTAACGCCCCACTCAGATAAGCTGATTTCTATACCACGTTAACTAGAGACATGTGGGAAGCATACACAAGCTTAATCTGACGCGCTCGAGCTACTGCAGAAATCCCCTAATCGGCTCCCCTACCATAAAACGAGTGTTCGTTTTACAGTATGTATGTGAAATATTATATTCTTGTTTGTCAGCTTGCAGTTTTTTTCAGATCAGGGATGTGAACTAGAAGCGAGAACTCGATTAAAGAGATAATTTAAGAGGCGATCAGTTTTTACCCTATAAATCCAATAAATTATAAATGAATATTGTGTGTATTAAACACGATTATTTTACCTCCAATCAAATTATGAAAATTATCATCCTTTAAATTCATTTACGCACATATAATATTTATATCAACATCAATATGTCAATTATTTGTTTCAAAAATTATTTACAAGCACGGTCTATTGATGTTAATAATTTATTATTTTACTTAGCTATGAATTTGACGCATGGTTTAATTTGCACGCACACAACACAATACAACGTTATTGGAATAAGATTCATTTTAGCTTGGTTGCGTTCTGCTTTACGCAAAATATAGTAGTTTCGCATACTATTTTTTTGAAATATAATATTTGATCCCTTAAAATAGTAGGATACTATAATATATAGTAGGTTTGACAACCCTAGCGACTCAATCGTTCTGTTCTTATGATTTCGCGTCTTGGCTTGTTAATATGCAACGTGGTGCGCGGTGAGTATCATCGTGGTTTAGACCTACATCAAAAGTGAATGGGAAGATAAAGGAATAGTTAAAAGTAAGTGTAGTAGTTATTGTATTCATTATAGATTTAATTCGTTACACAATTATTTAGGTTTTGATTTAAATTGATAATATTTTAGTTTTTGAAAACGATTCATTATTTATTAAGTACATTTTTACATTTTAAAATTAAATAATTACCAATATATTTATTCGTTACCCATCAAATATTTAAATCTAATGTGGTACTCATATTGAATAGTATTTTTCTATATTAGCTAATATATTTATTTTTTTCAGATGCATGAAAATTAGAGAAGTTCATCAAAAATCACAGCGGAACGCAGAAAAAGGATTAGACCAGGCATTATTTAATTGTAAGTAAATTTGAATCTAAATGTATCTAGTTTATTGAATGAGGTTTATGTAGTAGATACATATTAGAGGTAATTATTTAATCAGAATAATAATTAATAACCAATTACTTACCAGTATTCATTATAGATTTAATTCGTTACACAATTATTTAGGTTTTGATTTAAATTGATAATATTTTAGTTTTTGAAAACGATTCATTATTTATTAAGTACATTGTTACATTTTAAAATTAAATAATTACCAATATATTTATTCGTTACCCATCAAATATTTAAATCTAATGTGGTACTCTTATTGAATAGTATTTTTCTATATTAGCTAATATATTTATTTTTTTCAGATGCATGAAAATTAGAGAAGTTCATCAAAAATCACAGCGGAACGCAGAAAAAGGATTAGACCAGGCATTATTTAATTGTAAGTAAATTTGAATCTAAATGTATCTAGTTTATTGAATGAGGTTTATGTAGTAGATACATATTAGAGGTAATTATTTAATCAGAATAATAATTAATAACCAATTACTTACCAGTATTCATTATAGATTTAATTCGTTACACAATTATTTAGGTTTTGATTTAAATTGATAATATTTTAGTTTTTGAAAACGATTCATTATTTATTAAGTACATTGTTACATTTTAAAATTAAATAATTACCATTCGTTACCCATCAAATATTTAAATCTAATGTGGTACTCTTATTGAATAGTATTTTTCTATATTAGCTAATATATTTATTTTTTTCAGATGCATGAAAATTAGAGAAGTTCATCAAAAATCACAGCGGAACGCAGAAAAAGGATTAGACCAAGCATTATTTAATTGTAAGTAAATTTGAATCTAAATGTATCTAGTTTATTGAATGAGGTTTATGTAGTAGATACATATTAGAGGTAATTATTTAATCAGAATAATAATTAATAACCAATAGTTATTTTAATAATAACAAATTTAAATATAAAAATTCATAATATATTTCCTGTAAAACTGTTATTGCATAATATAACGTTAATATTTTCGAGATTATTTGAATGCCAATAAGTCGAAGTTATTACTAGAAACATAATTAATCCATAATTTTTAGATGAAGCATTACTCAAATATCCTTGATCGTCATCGTAGTTTTAAAGTACTCGTGACTCTAAATGGTGATTATTATGTAAGTGTGGATGTACATAACATTCGGTTTTCTTTTTCAGATCGGATGATCAATGACGAAGAAATCTGCATGACACAAACGAAGACATTATTGTGTTTATTTGTATAAATGCATAAAAACTGGTGTTTATTTATTGATAAGATCCTAAATTCCTATCCCCTGAAATGTAAGCTTAAACATACTAAACATCATAGTGTGTTAGTATATTTAAGCCGAGGTATGTTTTTTGGTAAGTGGCACACTGACACACCGAAGTGAGCGAGGGCGCGAGCGAACAGAGGTGCATGTCATGAGCATTTCATTTCATTCACCATCAGTTGATACATAAACGAACAGGAGTTATTGGGCATGCTGTCCCACCGAAGTGAGCGAGGCGCGGAGCGCAGTTCGCGAGCGAACGGAGGTGCATCAGTTGATGCATAAACGAAAAGGAATTATTGGGTATTCTGTCCCACCGAAGTGAGCGAGGCGCGGAGCGCAGTTCGCGAGCAAACGGAGGTGGGACAGAATGCCCAATAATTCCCTACTTATAGACATTTCTTTTACCGCAACTTAGTAGGTATTAAAATATTTTGATGCTAAATTTAATCCCTACGGATGATATTAAAGTATATTTTATTTGCGTAAGTCTTTCATAATAATACTATGATCTTGTTTGAAGTTTCTAGCTCAAAGTGGTTGAGTTGTGCCAGGTTTTTCCGTTTGCGTTGAGCTTATTAGTCAATCGGTTTTGGCGTATCAGTCCTCAGTCGTTGGACGTTACATTATTTTTTAGTAAATTATAATTCTATAAAGTACGTAGTTACCTACGTACGTTACAAATTACAATAAAACCTCTTTAATTTTTATTTATTCAGTTGTTTTTTCCACCTCGATCATGATTATTACCGTGTGTTCCACGTTTAAATAATTTCAAAGCTCGTTTGAATTTCGAACTCATCGGTCATCGAAAAAACCCGCCATAGCATAACAAGGCCACCGTACTGTTAGCCTAAATACTCAATCCTGTTTCTGAATCCAACTATTTTTATGGAAAACGGGCTTAACCCGGGTTTTTGATATGAATATCAGAAATTGGTTTATTTTGTTGTAGGTTTAAGGCCAGTCGCCAGTCAGGGTCAAAGTTAAATATTAATAGTCTATACTAGATGACGCCCGCAACTTCGTTGCGCCAAAATTCGTTTATCGCAGGGGAACATTTTTCCGGGATAAAAACTATCCTATGTCCTTTCTCGGGACTCAAAGTATCTCCATGACAAATTTCAGCAAAATCGGTTCAGCGGTTTGAGTTTGAGAGGTAACAGACAGACAGACAAACAGACAGACGGACGGACGGACGGACGGACCGACAGACAGACAAACAGACAGACAGACAGACGGACAGACAGACAGACAGACAGACAGACGGACAGACAGACAGACAGACAGTCGACAGACACACTTTCAAATTTATAATATTAGTATGGATATGGAAGTATGGATTATGTTATTTTTCTCGTTCCTAGTATTCGTAAAGAAGAGGACACGATGATATAGATTATAGAGTTAGCTTAGAGTTAACTTTGACTTGCATTGGCGCAAATGGGCCTAAGGATATTTTTTAATACTCCACCTCTTATAGGTACGTTTACGTTACGTACTTCTCTTTAATATAAAATCACTTAAAATAATAAACTACAGCAATAATTGTTTATGAAATATTTACATTTCCGAACGAGATGGATATATTTTAAGCTTTTTTGTTTTCTCTTTATTACAATTTTTTTATTACTGAAATTACTGCTCATGTCGAATTTCTTTTTTTTTTCGTGTTGTTTTGTTAACGAATAACGTATTTGCAAGAAATTCCTACCAAAAAACCTCTGTATTTGACTATAAATCTAGTAGGTACCTATTTAGTATCTATATAGATCTACCAGGATCTGATGGCAAATTTTGATGGCAGATTTTCAAAAAATATTCTTGATCATTGGATAAATATTTATATTTTCATGTTTCACACACAGAATCAGCCGCTATATGGAAAAAAGGATCAAAATGTTTTATACCAATTACTCCGGTACCTATTGCTAGAGTCAATTTCTTTTCTCTCTTTTTGCCATCAGATTCTGGTAGACTTGGGTAGACCTATAATTACTGAATTGAAAATTGAGATGTAAAACATCACACTTTTTCAAGAGTCGGACAAACTCATAATCCCTGCAGAGACAACTTTTATTATTTAGAAATGTACGCTTCATACCCATATCGAATTTGATCAAAATTGATGTACAGAACGTGGCCTGAATGAATAAGATGCCGTGATGCTGTATGATCAATACAATAATGTTCTCATGTTCTAGACGTTTTTTTAGGGTTACAAAAAAATAAAGAGCAATGACTAGTTTGCCAATAAATAATGTAAGACATTTTGAGGATTTTTTTACAAATTATAATAATAATATGCAAATTATAATAATAATAATAAAAATTATAATAATAATATGCAGTTCGTTCTCGAGCCTTGTGTAGTGCAGACGTGTTTACAGTCTTGTTCCGACATCGTCATACAAAATTAAACCGTATATCATTTAACATAAGGCACAATTTAACAATTTTCTCCCCGACGTGTATCGGTCAAAGAGTAACATTGAGACAGAAGCGCACAATGTTTCGATCACCGGACGAAGAGGATAAATACGCTTCTAATCCCGAAATAAGAAAATCTCTGGAAGAGTGGAATGTGACCTTACGTTCAAAGCGGAAGCACGACGATGAATTGACTTCATCAATTGAAGGCATCACATCCAAAGTTATGGCTACTATGGAGGTCTGGAAAGCTGAGTTTAAAAAAAGTTTGTTAAATATAACAACTGAGCTCAACACTTCAATAACAGCAGATATAGAAAAACTCGGTGCGTCTCTCAATACTTCTCTTGCTGAAATCAAATCGGACATAAGCAATATGCATCAGGAATATAGAGAAATAAAAAAACAAGTCCAGTCTTTAGAGCTGAAACAAAAGGGCACTGTAACTCAGGTAGCAGCTATCGAGAAGTCTATACAGTTTCACAGCGATCAGTACGATACCCTTAACAAAAAGATGGATTCAATGGCAGTTGGGAAAAGGACTATCGAGACACTAGAATCCAAAATAAATATGCTATCAAATGAAAATAATCGCTTGCAGTTGGAATTGAACGCTAATAATCAAAGAGAAAGGCTCTTAAATTTAGAAATTGTGGGAGTTCCAGAACAAAGAGACGAAAATTTAATTGACATCTTTTATAACATAACAAAACACTCTGGAGTAAATATCTCGCGGGATGATGTTCTCGAGATTAACCGTATAACGCCGAGACAGAAACAACAAGGACGTCCAAGAAATATTATTGTAAAACTGAAATCCCGTCTTATAAAAGATAATATTATATCTGGCATACGTAAGAACCGCCTCTCCGCCAACGTCTTGGGTTTTAAAGGCAATGAGTCACCAATATACGTAAACGAACATCTTACACCACTGAACAAGTTGCTGCTGAAAAAGTGCAGAGAGGCTGCGAAACAAAAAAACTATCAGTACGTGTGGACAAAACATGGCAGAATTTTCGTGAGGAAAAACGATACATCTCGAGCACTTCAAATTATACAAGAAGCAGATGTACTGAAGATGGTTTAGTCGGCGTTCATCCCATTAAAATCATCAGTTTTTTCAGTAACGTATTATTGTATGTTACACAAAAAATACTCATTTCACAATTTGCACATTTAATGTCATTAATATTATATCCACACTGTAGAAACCTGATCATTTTTGGTGATGTGAATTATGTAAAAGTAACTCTCAGTACAATAATTAAAAACTTATGCATTGGTTCCTCTAGTACAATACTTACTTACTCATTGACATCTTTAAAAACTGGCACTAATATTTTTTCTCAATCTACCCACACAATAGGTCACACGCTAAACAAGGGTGCAACACTTTATTATAATCATGGTATGAATAATATGTTTAAGGCTTATGCTATATTCTCATTTATATTTACCTATAATAAACTTCTTATGATAGCATTAACAAGTGTCAATTATAACAAACAATTTTGTACTACAATTCTGGTCACCTTATTACTAAATATACAAAAAAATACTAAAAAAATAATATTTACGAATCTTAAAATTCTTTCAGACATACAAATGATGTTAGGGCGCTTGCAAACTACCATAAACCGAAAGTTGTGTAAACTGCCCATTCTTAGTCTTTCACGTGTAAAGCGCGCACTATTGTTGATCGCATGTAATGTATTTGCAGTCATTAGTGGACCGGTTTGTTCGATGTGGTACTCAGCTGTTGTTATCGCCCGGCCCGCTCGGCGCCCGCGCCTAGTGATTTTTATTCTAACTATGAACCGCTGGATAACAGTTATAACGTCAACTCTTTTTAATGTTATTCGCAACATGTTTGTTTTTTTGCAATTACAGCATTTATGTTAATCCACATCACAGGTATTTACGTAAATTACTGGTGATTTTATACCTCACGCCTAAACTTATAACACTTGACATAATATTTAAATGTTCTCTGTTGATAAGTCTTTATTCGCTTGTCTCCACAACATTATTTTACTATTTTGGTACTATTAAAAAACCGTTTCGATTAATATACTATAATATAATTATAGTCGTCGTTTCTAATGATTGTGATGCGACTTGCTACTACTTATATTCTTTGATAAGACGACACACACTAGTATATAGCCTCGAACGTTTTATTTTCTGTTTCTTATACATTTTAGAGCATTCTTATATAACATTTAAACAATTTTTTTTTTTTTTTTAAAACATGGAAACTAACGAATTAAACGTCTACTACCAAAACGTTCGAGGCTTAAGAACAAAGTGCGAAGATCTGAGACTTAGTATTCTAAATAATGATTACGACGTAATAATATTAACTGAGACGTGGTTACACGACGGCGTATTCGACGGCGAGGTGTGCGACGACAGGTACGACGTGTTCCGCGCGGACCGCGACCCGGTCGCCAGCGGCAAGCGCATGGGCGGCGGCGTCGCCGTGCTGGTGCGCCGCGCGCTGGCGGCCGTGCCGCGCGCCCGCGACTGTTCCACTGTTGAGACGCTGTGGGTTACTATACCTTCGAGAACTTGTTCCTCGACTTCGGACCTGCACTTCTGTGCAGTTTACATTCCACCTAATCCGAGACGTCTGCCTAGCGAACTAGAAGTAGTCGGTAAAGCGGTTATCGATATGGTGGAAGTCTGCCCGAACGATAATTTTATTATAATTGGGGATTTTAATCTTTCTTGTTTCCATTGGGACGAGTACGGTAGCTCTCTGATTAGGAAAGGATCAGTGGAGATCCAAACTTCAGGTGCGAAATTATTGGATCTTTTTTCTTTTAGAGGCCTCCACCAATACAATCTACTTAAAAATCATTGTAATAACACTCTTGATCTAGCTTTTTCAAATCTCCCATTGAATTTAACCCGTGTCTCTGTACCCCTTCTCAGCGAGGATCGTGCTCACCCCTCTTTTTCGTTTACCGTACTGGATTTAAACATCACACCCTTACGCGAGGCCGATGTCCAGAAGTTTAATTTTAGAAAGGCGCCTTATACATCTATAAATGATCACTTCAAAGACTTCGATTGGTCTGTCCTGTCTACGGGCACCTTGGATGAAGCGGTAGACTTTATGTACGATATTATTAATCGCTGTGTCAAGTTACACGTACCCATCAGCCGAATCTCGGGCAAACGATCATACCCAAAGTGGTACTCGCCCGCACTTATAAATATTATTAAAGAAAAAGCTAAGGCGCACTCCCGTTGGAAAAAATTTGGCAACAAATTAGATTATGACGAGTTTTCTTTATTGAGGTCGAGAGAGCATCGGATTAAAAAGGATTGTCTTCGTGACTATACCTCAAACTGTGAGCGTAATATAAAAAACCACCCGAAGTTATTTTGGACTTATGTCAAAACGCTGCGGGGTGGCTCAGCTTATCCTAAAAAACTAAGATTAAATGGAACGGAGTACACAGACGGCCAAAAAATGTGTGACGCTTTTAGTTCTTTTTTTCAAAGCGTATTCGGTACACCTTCCAGGCCTCAAACTTTTTCGCAATTAACACATTCATGCACTGACATAGTTTCTAATATTCAAACTACGAAATCTGCAGTCATGAAAATTTTAAAATCTCTTGATACCAACAAGGGAGCAGGCAGCGATGGTCTACCTGCCTTATTTTGGTCCCGTTGCTCCGATTCGCTCTCTCTTCCCCTAACAATATTATATAATCGATCTTTAAAAGAGGGAATCTTTCCTCGCAAGTGGAAAGCTGCCCAAATAGTACCCATACATAAAAAGGGTTCGCGCATGGACATAAAAAATTACAGAGGCATCTCTATATTGAATGTACCGGCAAAAGTTCTCGAAAAAATTGTCTACAATTATATATATACCATCTTACATCGTTCCATACCTAATGAACAGCATGGCTTCTTAAAAGGTCGTTCCACTACTACTAACCTGGCTTGTTTCTCTAACTACATCTTAGAAAATATGGAAGGTGGTGGTCAAATCGACGTAATATACACGGATTTTGAGAAAGCCTTCGATCGTGTAGACCACAATATTCTTCTTCAGAAGTTACAAGCTCTCGGCATTCATGGAGACTTGTTACGATGGATGAAATCCTATCTGTCAAACCGATCTCAAGCTGTGGTCATGGGTGGCTATCGCTCGGATTTCATTATTGTTCCCACTGGCGTCCCCCAGGGCTCTCATTTAGGTCCACTCCTTTATAATGCGTACCTATATGATATAGGATCTTACATAAAAAACTCAAAGTATCTAATGTACGCAGACGATAAGAAGGTTTTTCTTAAAATTAGAATACATAAGGACTGTATTCTACTTCAAAACGATTTAGACAATTTACTTTCATATTATGCTTTGAACAACATCACAGTAAACTCGGGTAAATGTGAATGTATCACCTTTACTCGAAAACCTAATCCTGTTACTAATCACTACAACTTTGATGGAATCGTTATTAAAAGAAAACGAAGTATCAGGGATTTGGGTGTCTTTTTAGACGGCAAATTCATGTTCTCGGACCACATTGAAAATATTGTCTCCAAAGCTCACAAAAACCTTGGATTTATTCTGCGTAGCTGTAAATCTTTTTCAAATCCTACAGCTCTTATGTCAATCTACTCAGCTTATGTCAGGAGTATACTGGAATATAGTTGTCCTATTTGGACTCCAAACTACATTATTTACAAAAGCAGATTAGAGAGAATACAAAAGATGTTTATTAATCACCTGAACTATAAAAGCCGCAAATTCTTTGATACCTATGAAGATGCCTGTGATGGACATAATCTGTTAACTTTAGAGCAGAGGCGCATTGTTCTAGATATGGGATTTCTCTACGATATTTTAAATAATAGGATAGATTGTCCACACCTTGTTTCTAAAATCTCATTTCGAACCCCAAAATCCCGAACCCGTAAGACCCCGCTACTGCATGTTCCATTACATCAAACCAATTACGCACAAAATTCTGTCCTAACACGTATCACTCATATATATAATAAACATTTTAATGATATTGACTTATTCACTCATTCTAAAGCTAAATTTAGAAGTCAAGTAATAAAATCGCTAAAAAGCCTGAAACATTGACTAAAGGAATATTACTGCTTGTTAAAATTAATATTTATTAAAAATTATATAAATAAAAAGGCTATATTTTTATGAGTAGTATACTGAGAGTTATTTTATTTTATTTTACTTTATTATTTTATCTAGCTATTAATCTTAACATTTAATTAACTACAATAATTACAAGGTACACATTGAGTCTTCTCGATCAGTGTCTTCTTTAGTGATTTTTTGTAATAATGTGCTTTTGTTATTTTAGTTATTTTTATTTTTTTTTAGTTTGTACTGCACTATTATGATATATGGGAAACCTGTTATTGGCTTTACTGTATGTAAAACGCTCTTTGTTAATTTTATAAGTATATAAGCTGTTGGTTTTCACAATAAATAAAATAAAAATAAAATAAAATAATTAATAGTGAAAGTGACTAAGATAATAATTTTGAATTGATGGGCTCTTTAAATTTTATTAAAGTCGGGGTGTAATGAGGTCCAATATGCCCCGCCTCCCCAACACGGGGGACGAAGGTGGAGGACGGACGGGAGACGGACGGGGGACGAACGCGGGGGACGAAGGGGACGAATTTGTGATCACATCTGAGCCACACTGAAATTAACTAGCACTTAAAAAGAACTTTCAACTGAGGAATTGTAAGCGATAATATTCGATAATTAATGATAGTCATTTTCTGCAGTTTTCCTTAATCCTTCGATCGCGGTTTCTCGAAAATTGATCTTATGTGGCTTGAAAGGTTAGCCGGAATTCGGAAGAGAAAGGAGAGAAAATAGTAAGTCCAAAAGTTTTTACAGAGTGCAAAAAGATTTACATTTTATTTCAGCCCTTAGCGCTTTCTATGTCAGTTACATTTCGCAGAAGATTTTCACAAGAGAAATAAACACCGGCCAAGTGCGAGTTGGACTCGCCACTGAAGGGTTCCGCAGCAGCAGTAAGGTTTGTTTCCATAAAATTAAAAGGTTTTTGATTTATTTTTATATTTTAGTTGATTTAATGAAAGTTAAATTAAGGTTTACCATTTATGACGTATAAAAAAACTACTTGATAGATCTCGTTCAAACCAATTTTCTTTGGTAGTTTTTATAGTAATGTACATCACATATTTTTTTTAGAATTATCATGCCCCTACTTTAAAAGTTAGAGGGGGGGACACACATTTTACCACTTTGGAAGAGTCTCTCTCGCAAACTATTCAGATTAGAAAAAAATGATACTAGAAACTTAAATATGATTTTTGAAGACCTATCCATAGATACCCTATACGCGTAGGTTAGACGAAAAAAATTTTTTTTTTGTTTCAGTTGTACCTATGGGGACCCACAAAATTTTTAATAATTTTTCCATTTTTGTATCAAAATCTTAATGCGGTTCACAGACTACATCTACTTACCAAGTTTCAATAGTATAGCTCTTATAGTTTCGGAGAAAAGTGGCTGTGACATACGGACAGACAGACAGACAGACATACAGACAGACAGACAGACAGACATGACGAATCTATAAGGGTTCCGTTTTTTGCCATTTTGGCTACGGAACCCTAAAAAGGAAATGAAATATTAATATGACGTTTATTGTGTACACTTTTTGTTCTATATTTAATCTGTGTAACAAAACTTTATAAGAATAATTTTAATTTATAAGCGTAGGTATATAGCTATATCAAAATAACATATTTTGACTATTATAATAATTGTTATACTAAATGGTGATCTATTGTAACTTGTCTCATTCGCCCAACAAGCTATCTCTTTCCCCCTTTTCTCGTTTATGTCGGGAATCGTACATTTATCCGGAATAATATCATGTCCTTTCGCGGGACTGAAAGTATCTCCATACCTAACGTCCTCATACCATACGTCCAGCTTTGGGCGGGACAGTCCCGCTTTCAGGCAGTCTGTCCCTCTGTCCCCCGCGAGGCCGAAATTGTACTGCTTTTGCAAACAGACCAAACGACAATAATTGAATTTAGTATTGAGTATATTTTTTATGTTTGAAATGCCTGTGCAACGCCTGGAAGTAACGCTCACATACAACAAACGTGATAATCTGCCTTAATATTGTCGATATCAATAAAGTTACGCGTTCCGCGCGGCTTCGCCCGTATATATGTCGCAGTCATCTGGTTTAATCTGCGATTCGATTGAATGACTAGCGCATTCATTGAATGACACCATTCAATTGAATGACTAAAGGACAATCGTCAAGACGTTGACTGTAACGTTGAATGTCTTGATTAAAAGTCATATTATAGCGAAGTCGTTAAATGGGATGCTATTTTTTTTTCAAGTAGCCGTTAACCGTCTTTCCATTTCGAATCCACGCTTTCATATTATTTTATTAGTTATTACAAATAAAGCACTTTAATGTAAATGTAATCGATAAAATATCAACACAGTGCACTGTGTTGATATTGCTGATAGCACTGCAGCTGATAGCACTGCAGTGCTATCAGCTGTGCAAGCTGTTTGACGCCATATTTGTTTTCGTTCAATTACCTGACTGATTTCATGTCCGCTATCTTCAAAACGCTATGCTACAAATCGCTAACTAGTTGAACGTTGAGGGACGATCGTTCAATCGACGTTTGGCCGAGTCATTCAATTGAATGGTGTCATTCAATGAATACGCTAGTCACTCAATCGAATCGCAGATTGAACCAGATGACTGCGACATATACATTCATAGCATATTTTATAATATTAGTATGGATAGTATAAACCTTCAGACAAGCAGCGGAAAGCTACTTTGTTTTTAACCGACTTCTTTACTATTCAGTGGTATTTTCAACACAGGTAAACTGCACAAAGTAAAGCATGAAAATAGTCATAATACCACACGGCTTTGGTGTAACTCATTCGGAACAATAAGCGGGTCAATAGGAAACAGATGTGCCAAGCGCGACCACGACTAATGTTGCCATCTTGCTTATTGGCGATCCGCGCTTTTTGTTGCGATAAGGCCGAAACTTATTGCGAGCGTTTAAAAGTAGCTTAACTTAAAAAAAAAACTCCGTTTTGAGTGTGAAAGTGTGAAAAGCTGAGTGGCCATAGAAAGATCACAAACTTACATCGATTTGGTTCAGAATCTACTGAAACAGTTTTGAAATGACACACATGTAGAGTAGACCAAGCAGCAAACATGACGTAAAGTTTCGCATTTGTAATAATATTGGTAGTATTATATTTGTATGGATTTACCGGGTGCAACAAAACTAAGAAATTTTTTAAAACCGGGCGTAAGAAAATAAATGACTGAAGAAGTTTATTTAACCAAGTAACATAGACGCACTTGTTAATAAAGGCACAGAATAGATAATAGTACAAATAAAGGCTTATAAATTATGTTATTAACATCATGTTTCATGTTTAAATAAATAATTAAAATAATAATTTAACTTTAAGCAAGAAAGCTGCACAGTAAACTCTATACCTATGTAACTCAAACACACCCTAAAGTTTTATCACTTTGTTTTGTCACATCCTGTATATTGTAAGGCAGTTGGTACTTGATTGTTAAATTTATTATTATCATAGAGTAAATATTTTCTTTAGTCTATGTTATGTATATTTTCTCGCTTTAACTTGTTACCATCGTGGTCCTACCCTTAGCTGTCACGATGACGTATGGTGGTGTTAAAGTGCCTATTCACTATCCTGCATAAGCCGGCGGACGGCAAGGCGGACTGCCGTGAATGGGCCGCTTTAGATTGCTCCTGCAGGGCGTCGAGAGCGGGACAATATTTTGTTACTCTCGAAGTTTTACTTCGATGTACGTTTTTTATAACTTGGAAAAAACTGGAACTGATGTGGCCCGCAATTTCGTTATCGTAAAGGAACTGTATTATTTTCTGTGATAAAAGACATCCTATATATGATATGTCCTTCATTGGGACTTCCTAATGTCACCAAAATTGATTAAATAGTTTAGGCTTGGAGAGAGACGAACATAATTTTCAAATAGTTAATTATTTGTAGCATCATTAAGACTATCGAACTTAACAAAGTACGACCCTGAATTTTAAAACTCTATAAAGACTAAAAGTTATACTAACATCAATACAATAAGTAGCGCTCAAGCAAAGACTTAAGAAAGAGATCTTTAAATCTTTTCCATCAGCTAACCACCTAATATTACAGCTCAAAGCGGTAATGAGAACTAAAATTAAAAAATAAAATAGCTCTAGAATTGCGTAGAAATGGCGTCACGTCCCGAGAGTGAAGGAAAAATTCTAAATTGTGTTCCCATGGTTACCGACTAGTAGGACGTGTATTCCTACTAGTTATTACTTACTACACGTACACCACAGTGTTATATCCAATATAGGTAGTATTTTATTTAAAAACGTATACCTACCTAATTTCCCTCAATTTCGTACAAAAGTAAACACGGACAAAATATTTGCTACTTTTGCAGATTATATATATTTTAGTACGAAAGTAGCCGGTGTTATTTTTTCTGTCTACTCAAAATCCACTCTACATTCTAGCAAAATTTCATCACAATCAGCTTAGTAGCTTAGGAACTTTATCGATTATTACTTAATGCAAATAATCCAGTGAAAAGATTTTCACTCAAGGTTTTCCTATTCAGTCCAGTAATATGCCCTTAGGTAGAGTCAGAAAATGTCTATAACCGTTGCCAACATCACCGAATATCTTGTCGAGTATTTACAATAAGAATTAAAAGTAGCTTAAATAAAAATTAAAACTAAAGCTTCATTTATGCTTTTAATAAATTTTTAAATCGACCTATGCAAAGAACAAAGTTCTATTTGAATATAGCACCAAAGTACTTTTATTGTATTTTTTACTGTTAACGGACCTCTACATTTCACAAAAAAAAAATTAAATATGTTAGGTAGTTTCGAAGATAGCAGTCGAACAAAGGCCTATTTAGTTTTGCTCTCCAAAGAACAATGTCCCAGCTCCATATGTGGTCGTTAACCACTGTCCGGTGGACGCGAGCGAAGCGCGCGGTGTGGGTGACATCGACAGATGTGATCATGTTCTACGAAGACAAGGCCGCGCGCACGCTTCTGCGAAAATTTGCTATTTACGTATTTTTTCATAAATGTAACTATATTTTCATATTTAAAATGAAACCAACATACTCGAAACGCATGCTAAATATGTTATTTAAGTCGCAAAGTGAAAATAATGATTGTGCTACAATAGACTCTGCTGGGATAAATAATGGAGAAATTGATATTCCTGGTAAAAGAATTAAACTTTAATTATTTAGATTTATAATTGAATTACATACATATATATAGATTACCCTCAAACGGTTTTTTGTAATATTTCTTGAATGGATATTTTTTTAAAGCCAAAATAGTCAGATGAATGGTTCCACATTCAAATAGAACTTTGTTCTATGGAAATTATTAAATTTTATTGAAAAGCGTAAAAAATGGAATTTCAACTCATTCAGTCTTTAAAAAAATATATTAAATATCATGATAATCAATGAGTTTTGTGTATTTTTTTATACTTGTTACTTTATTAGTCGGAAGTTATGTATAAAATATAGGGTCTATATGCAAATGTTACTTTGTTTGACGGAACTCATTTTGAAATCGTGAGGTCTATTTATAAATGAAATCTTGTTCTTGGTTATTACATTAAGATAAGCCTTTGTTCTACTTAAAAACTATTTAAATCTCAATAAATATTTATATATTTTTACATTAAATATTAATATATAAAAAACTTTTTTGTTTTGTTATTTGTAACGATGTTTTATTTTCATCCATTTTTGTTTGCAAAAAATATTGTATAGTAAGACCTTTGGACGGCCAGACTTTCCTCATTTTACAAAAGCTGAAAGCTTACCTGTTTGTTACCTTCACAGAGGTAAGAATGACAAGCAACTATGAAGTTTCAGTCGCGGTTACTTTAGGAGGTATCAGGTATCAGGTACCAGCACTCTTTCCAAGAACAAAGTTTCATTTGTATATATGACAGACATTTGTACAGTGATTTCCGCAATAAATGGTCATATGTGCATATATAAACTGCTAATTTTTAAAATAAAGGGTATTAATTTATTATTGTGATTAAAATCAATGCATAATAATGTTTTATTTGTTTATTATAAGAATCAAGTTTAAAGAACTACTGAAAAAAAAGTTATAGCCAAATTTGTTTAAGTCAAACTTTATATCGCTCTCCTGTAAAGTAGAGATTTTGCAAATGTGACTTTGTTCATTGCATAGGTCGAAATGTTAATATAAGCTTCAATTTTGGTAAAGCTTCAGAAGCGCTCTATTTGTCGACATTTTATTATTCTTACGAATAATATTTATTATTCGTAGTATTATTCCTTTAAATAAGTTGCCTATTTTAACTAATTTCCCAAAAAAGCCTTTAAATTATCCTATTTTTAAATGAATTAAGAATGATTCCCTTAGTATATGGAATTATGTTAAAATTGGAAATTTAAAACAGCTCCCGACCTAAAATTTTAATAAGTGTCTGGAATCAAAATTAAAAATATTAAACCGAAGAAATCACTAGAAGTTGCTAACAGCCTTTCATAAAGGCTGTTAGGCAAACGGATGGACCGACTTTGATATTTTTTCTAATGCTTATATTATATTTAAATTTACGTGGGAGAGCCATGCTTCGGCACGAATGGGCCGGCTCGACCGGAGAAATACCACGTTCTCACAGAAAACCGGCGTGAAACAGCGCTTGCGCTGTGTTTCCCTTCCCTACCCTCCCCTTTTACCCTATTCCCTCTTAAAATGCCGGCAACGCATCTGCAGCTCTTCTGATGCTGCGAGTGTCCATGGGCGACGGAAGTTGCTTTCCATCAGGTGACCCGCTTGCTCGTTTGCACTTATTCTCAATTATGCCAGCATTAGAAAAAACATCGAAGTCGGTCCATCCATTTGGATGCCACGGACAGACACCTAAACAGACAGACACTTCAATTTTTTTAATCATAAAGCTGGTTTCAGACTGTGCTATAATATAATAGCATACTTATACATAGTATATACTATGTATTAAGCTCATAGCACAAGAATATCGCACACCATAATGTTATATTGTTATGGACACGTTCACACTGTACTGTGCTATATAATTATTATTAGCTTGCATGGTGCGCGATATTCTTGTGCTATGAGCTACCTGTATATTATATTATAGCGTAATCTGAAACCAGCTTGGTACCCTCCTTTTTCTTCGGGGGCTAAAAAGACAGACAGGAACGTCAAACATAATATAACGCCACTCATTTTTGTTGAGGGTTAAAAATACTTTTAACCAAAGTCTTTCTATGCTCTTTGCGAACATCTCGTATAATATTTTGTCGACCGACGACAGGTTACGAGACAGACAAGAAAAAAATGATCCCCACTCGTCTGAAGGGGAAATGCTGTCACAGGACTTAATTCTTGTTTTTGGCATTAATACTTTATACATGGCTTCGGTAACGTTTTCTGAGACTAAAAGTATATGGAATGAAACATTGAGAAATCGTTGGCGAATGCAGAAATTAAGATGGTTTTTTGCGATAGGAATGTAAATCGATCAAAAAATATTAGTACATATTATAGCTATATGACATATTTAGGCAATAAATCCGAACTTATTCTAAACATAGAGCCTCTGAAAATTATTGTCCTACAATGTAAATCTCGTCAAGTAAACGTTCTATTTATAAACTAAAAATTCATAAAATACCACAGAAATTAATTTATACAAACATTCTACATTTAATACTAGAGCTACAGTCTACACCGAAGGACTAACAAAAATATATTTTTATATCTTTGTTTCACCAATATTAGGGAGTAGTCAGAAAACACAATAGGATTTAAAGTAATGATAAAGTTAGCCACATGATCACACCTAGACGACATATTTTATCCTTCAAAATAATATTATCTTAAATAATATTTTAATCAGGTGCACTATATTTTATTTGTCTAGTATCTTTGCATATTTAATATATCCTTGGTAAGTCGTGATTTCTTTCAAAGCGTTTTAGATCTAGTGGCGTCGCGTACCGCAGTGGCGGCCCCGTTTCCATCGGGGGGGGCACCCACCCCCTCCCCCTAGGGGGTGAGGGGGCGCTAAACGGGATGTGCGCCTCCAATTTACATTTATGAACTCCGTAACAGATTCAGAAATGTTTACTTTCAATAATTAAAAGTGTCTCAGTTTGGGCGATGAACGTTTTGGCGATTCAATGTTTATGAGGTCCAAATTGACCCATTTTTTTCGAGTGTGAGTTCATAATTGACCTGAAAATGCTTTGGATGTAAATATGTACTTAATCAGTATTAAGGGTGAATTAAAAAAAGGAAAATAATATACAGCTTAAAATAATATTATGTAGGTCGACTGAAATTGTAGTCATGCGTAAAATTACTCACTTTATGTATTTCATTTTTCGGATAGAAATAATATCATGTTGTAATTTGTAGTTGTATAACTTGAGTTAATTATTTGCATGACATACAACTTACAAGGATTAAGGAAGTATTAACTTGCCTCTTAAAGATATATAGCTATTTGACCGAGGTTTGCTCGGTATTCGATAAAACACGAATTAAATGACATTTTCTAAAAATGATTCCTAACTAGATCGATTTATCGCCCCCGAAACTTCCTACTCGTATATTATACTAAATTTCATAGAAATCGTTGGAGCCGATTCCGAGATTCCAATTATATAAATGTACTAGCTGTCCCGGCAAACGTTGCTTTGCCAAATACATTTGCCCACGGACTTAAAAAAAATACGGACGTAACCTTGTCTAATCCCGAGTGAAGCATTGTAATGGCCGCCCGTGGATGGAGGATGTGTGCGTGTCATTGGCGCCGTCACTCTATGTACAATGACAGCGGGTTGTAGTACCTAGTTGCGTGTGTGAGTGTCGGTCACGTGTACAATAAACGAAATTGTGACGAAATTGTGACGAAATTGTGACGAAATTGTCGTACCTTGCATGCTTCACCTCTATATAGTGTAATGTTCCATCCGTATTTTTTTTACATCCGTGCATTTGCCATATTATTTCATTGAAGTGACTAAATAAGTACCGATTAAGACCGATTAAGACCATTGAAGTGACTAAATAAGTAGCGATCGACGTTGCCATGGCGACCATGGCAACGTCGATCGCTATCCCGTCGCACAAACAATTGTCGCCGTCAGTCTCAGGTTGTAATAATTTACTTTTATTTATTCAACAAATGCACTTATCAATATATAAAGTACCCAGTAGCCGATTCTCAGACCTACTGAATATGCATATAAAATTTGGTAAAAATCAATAAAGCCGTTTCGGAGGAGTTCGTGGACTAACATTGTGACACGAGAATTTTATATATAAGAAAGATTATATATTATACAAGAATTGCTCATTTAAAGATATAAGAAAGTATTATGGGATTAGATAAACCGCAATCTTTTTCTGTCCTCTGTCTTCGTTAGGTATGATTTTTTCTATGATCATTAATCTATAAAGATAGCAGACTTCTTCTTCTTCTCTATGTTAAATAAATATTTTTAGTAATCAGGTGTAAGTCAAACTCGCTTGGAAACTATAATATACAACATAACGTTGAGTTATAGTAGGGAAGCTGAGATAAATGAAGGCATATCAGATGCTCTGCAGTCCTCAAATATCCGGATACTCAGTAAAATCATACAGAAAATGTATACGTCTGGTCTCTGGTAAAATACACCATCTTATACTCCCTTTCTACCATACGCTGTCCTAGGGGGGTTACAAGGGACGTGGTTACAGCTGAACCCCTCCCAAAATCTAGGAAATTAGTAATTGCTACGTCTTTTATTTCGATATAGGTACACATCATATTAAAAATATGATGTGCCCCACTACGACACTAGCTGATATAAATGGGAAACTTTATCCTGCTAGCAAGTAGGCACTGCTGCAGCCTGCAAGCTCTGCCTATGAATAGTAATGAATAGTAATTCATTCCAGAAAATTCGATAGCATTATTCCGCATTATATGCTTTTTGGTAATAATGGTATGACGACCTCTGTGGCTCAGTGGGTAAGCTGTCGGTAGCTCAAGCCGGGGGTCACGGGTTCGAATCCCGCCGACGGAACAAAAAGTTTTAAAAATTCCTGGGTCATGGATGTGTAAATATGTATTTAATATGTGTATCATATTATAATAAAAATCTTAAATATATTTCCGTTGCCTGGTACCCGTAACACAAGTCCTTCAGGTACTTACCACGGGGCCAGGCTGACGTGGTGTGAAGCGTCCATAGATATTATTAATTATTATATACATATATAATTATTAATTAGTCTGCACTTATGTCAGTCGCTACATTACATGGCGTGTGACATTTAATTTGTTAACTCTATAAAAAAACAAGGCCTTTGCATACGTCTGGGACCAACTTGTAGCGGGTTCCCTCGAGATGTTTTCCTTCAACGTACAACTTACAAGCGCTCGTATTATGAGATGTAAAAGTGTCTTATTGGTACAAGCCTACCACCGGGGCCGGGATCTCTCTTGAATGCGAACCAAAGGTCTTCCCGCTTAGTGGACGCCCTTTTAGCATTATAGCAGCTATAATAAATATTGTTTTCAACGAGATCATAAAAACAGCTGTGTCGTAATGATTTCATTATAGAATATAATGTGACCTCCTTAATTGGCTAGTGGCTACATATTTCGCCACGTCAGTCATGCGTCCTTCGCATCGACCTTCGGCATTCTTTCTTAATTACTCCTAACGGAGCCAAGGTGAATGTAATTGTTTTCACCAAACAATACTATCTGGGTTAAGCTTCGATTACATCTGTTCTGCATGTTGCGTAGGG
Source organism: Lysandra bellargus (assembly GCA_905333045.1). NCBI lineage: Eukaryota > Metazoa > Arthropoda > Insecta > Lepidoptera > Lycaenidae > Lysandra > Lysandra bellargus. Next base: position 5,623,574 of record HG995354.1, read on the forward strand.
TAAGGTCTACTTAATCAAAGGTACCATCAACGAAATTGATTGATAGGCCTACGTTGCGTGGTCGAGTTATGTCAATTCAATGTTGTGATCACAGATTATAGAAGTGTTCTGAGGTTGTGATCTATGTTGGCTCGGTTTATGCTGCCTCCCCATATAAACGAACGCACTGCCAACGCGTTGGCCAACGCGTTGGCGGTGCGCTTGCGACGGCGCTTGTGAGTAATCCACACATTGGAAGGTCATTCAGTATGCTTTGGATCGCGCCAATGTGCGGATGGATTCGAAATGGATGTTGAGTCGCTAACAGCTGCAGCTGTATATTTATTTACAGCTTATAATTGAGTACATTATTTTTATATATAATAATTATAACCTTATAATTATAATTATCATGATTAATGCATATTTATTATTTATTAAATATTTAGTTTATTTTGTTTTTAGTATATTTATTGTTAATAGCGACAACAGATATATAAGTACTTACACAATCTGTGAAAATTTCAGAAATCTAGCTATAGTGGTTCTTGAGATACAGCCTGGAGACAGACAGACAGATAGACAAACAGACAGACAGACGGACGAACAAAAAGGCAGACAGAAAAGCAGACAGACATTGAAGTCTTAGTGATAGAGTCCCGTTTTTACCCTTTGGGTACGGAACCCTAAAAACATCGTGAGGAAAATAGCATGTCCAAGAACCTTATTTTTTTAGCACTTTTGATATGATTTTTTTGTTCCACAGGAAGATTTACTCTGATAGTTAACTCAATAAATTTATAAGTTTACTCGATACTTATATTGTTCGCTATTTTGTCAAGTTAGATGTTAATTCGCCACAAGAAGGAAACGTGCACTCTTCGGCGCTGCTCCGGGCGAACTGATTGCGAGGCCTGTGTTGATGGAACGCAAGCCTTGCGACAAGCCTTGCGACAAATTTCCTTTGATCATTCCAACACCGCGCGGCAAGCTCGCAAACGCGTTGGCCAACGTCTAAATACCTACCGCGAACGCGCGAACGCCTGTTCCTACACATTGGGCCAACGCGTTGGCCAACGCGTTCGCCTATTTGTAGTGCCGACATTAGTATAACGCTACCAAATTATGTACGTAGGTCCGTAAATGAATCAACTTCCCTGAAACCAATAAATATTGAAAAAAAATTAAATTAATATTATGTTACTTACTAATTACTATGTTTTGGTTGAATCCCGCATAATATCAAAAGTTTCATGTAAGTCTAAACTACCGCTTTAGAACTATGTAAGTAATTAAATTGTAGTGTTTTGAACTTCTATGACTTCTTGGAAAACATCCGTATTTTACGATTAGAACCAAAAACTTAGAAGCCTTTTTTCGTAGTAGAACACAATATTATGTATTTCAGTAATTAGACGTTAATAATTAAGTAAAATTGCTAAAATTTGGTATGGAGGGAAAGGACATAGGATATTGTTTGTCCCGGAAAAATGAACGGATCCCGTGCGATAACGAGTTTTATACGTAGACCATACTAGATTCTAGTAGGTACAAATATATTCTAGAGAAACATAAGGCGCAGTGGAGTTAAAACAAAAAACACAATACCAAGCGAAGGATAAAGTATTGGAGTTATGATTCTCGGAAGCCATAACTGATATTGGCTGATTCGCGCCCATTCGGTGGCCTGTGGGTCACTGGCCAGTCCCCTAGCTGTTGCCATAGGGCTGGCCCTGAGGAGTTTCTAGAACAAATAAAAAACTAGACGGTACTTACGGTAGGCAACCATGATGTTTATTGTTTACTCCTTTGTACGCTAATGCCTGGTTTTTGGAGGTTTGTTTGTCATAAAACCCCCAAAAACCGGGTATAAGCTCGTGTGAATAAGCTCATATTAGGTAATCGATTGAATAGTTTACGCGCAAATCATAAAAGTATATTGTGTGGGAACCGTACAGTTTTCCACGACGGCGGACGGGGCGGCCTTATAATATGATTTTCTTCTTACAAAAAACTTATAATCCGCATTAGTGATATAAATTCACCTACGAATAATAAATAGTTTTTATTATTCGTAGATACTTACCTAATAATATGTGTCTTAATATAAGAGTTCAATTAACAGAATACAGTGTGAGCATTTTTCATTTAGCTCCCAGACTAAAAAGGTCAATGACCGCTGGTGTCACCTTAAAATATTTTAAAAATAGTAGTCTGGTTTATAATTCAGAAAAATATAAACGTATACTAGGGTAACATATACATATTTTGAAGGGGTGACATATTCAAGTTTCAACCCAAATTTTATCGTATAGAATCAAATAGAGTCTATCTCTTCACTGAGAAATTCTTCAAACAAATGAGGTAAGGCCATATCCCACCAAAAACATACCTGTTACAAATGGGGCCAAGTTCCTATTGGTTAATTATTCGCCTTAAAAAAGAGTTGAAATCCAATCCAATGCCAAGTTTAGATGCACTTCAAAATCGATCATAATCATCATCATTAACAGCCTATTACATTTTGTTGATTTGATTACATAAATACCGATATTAAATTTAATTATGCAATTAATCAAATGCTACGTATATCATAAAAACCTGCCAAGTTCCAATTTAGAAGTATTAAGGATCAGGCTGTTAATAATGATGATTATGATCGATTTTGGTGTGCATCTAAACTTGGCATTGGATTGGATTTCAACTCTTTTTAAGGCGAATAATTAACCAATAGGAACTTGGCCTTATTTTTAACAGGTATGTTTTTGGTGGGATTTCAATACTTTTTTTCGAGAAATCGTACGGTCTATTTTTATAGTGCCACACCCGCATGTATTGTTAATCTAAGTCATTCTGCGTTTCAAAGTAACTTTGCTAGCGCCATCTATTGAAAGTATTTTATAAACAATATTTTCGATAGATGGCGCTAGTGGTATTTGTTAACCTATCAATAGAAGCGAAATTTTTAAGGTAGCAGTATTTATTTATAAGCTATACACTGTGCATTGTACATGACAATATTTTTAAGCCGTTCTCTCCTCCTCCCACACGTATTCACTGTTACATAAGAAATTTTTCCTAAAATTCGTAGATGAACCGACTCACGCTTGACCGATTTCTTAAATTTCTCAATTTTTGTTAATCTACATATAAAACCCAACCTGTGTGCCAAATTTCATAGCGCTAGGACAATTGGAAGTGGCCTAGAGGTTTTGATTACCGGTCAGTGTGTGAGTGCCAAAATTAGCTATTTTTACAAGTACATATTTCAGGATGTAACAACGCTATATCTATGAAATTTGGTATATTGCGTAAGTACTAGTACATGATTACGTACGTATAATTTTAACTTTGTACTTGCAATAGTTACTGAGCTACAGGGGGTCAAAAGTGCGTCGAAACCGTTCGTGTAAATAGTGCACGGCATGCGCGCGGCCTGCTGGAACGTGGCGGCGCACGGCCGTGCGCTTTGATTATTATTGTGCGTTTGTGGAGAACGTTTTGACAACAACCCTGACCTAGTAATTTACTCAAACCTCATATCAACATGATAGCTCAAACCACACTTAAACAAATATAACACGTTTTTATAGATTTAACCTCCAATAAAAGCATAAAAGTTTTTTAACTTTCACACGTACTCTATATCTATGTGTCCAATCGTTGCTCTTAAACTTTTAGAGATTGATTTTTAATTTTTTGACATCAAATAAAACCTCGCTGATTTAAAACAAATGCAGATTCGATGATAAACAATAATGGAACAATATCAATATTATCCTCACAATAACGAAGTTCCGATATATTGCAATATGCATCTGATTTCCTCATATTCTAAAATCTAGATAGACTGGAAATCAGGTCTCAAGTGGATAGACTCGAACGAAGCCCGAACAAACTTAAGTTTTGCAACGGCACGTCTGACTTTTTTATTTCTTTTATCATTCTTATTTGATTGTTTATTGGTCTTACTTTAGTGATTAGGTGTAATAAAAATATGGGGAATATAGAAATAGGCTTTCTTTTGCCTCTTCACGTTTTAAATGCTGAATCGATTTTGATGAATTTTTGTATGCAAAGATATGCTTTTTATCCCGAAAAATTGTACTGTTAAATCTAATTTCGGTGCAATATATCTAGTTTTGTATATTTTCCGAAAATGGGTTGCCTTAATGGCAAAATAGGTCAAAATACTAAACGAATCTAGATTTGATAATAAATGGATAATTCTTTAGGACTTCTAATTTTTTATCATTATCTATGCGATGATGCTAAAAAATAAATTGCCTGACTCTGAAGTCACCGTAGGGTAAATATTGTAATACTGTGCCTGAAGTCTGAAGAACCTGTCAGTGGTCCAAATATGACTGATAAACAATATTGTCCACTATTAAATGGTGACCACTAAATAGTGTGATCGTTGTCAGTAACAAGTAACAGTAAAAGTGTCAGCACTCAGCAGTCAGCGCCAGTCAGCAATCACCGTCCGAGGTTGGCTCGCCATGCGTAAACGGAACACGACTTTTACATTAGTCTCTCTACGTCGATTAAACTATTACTTACACCCTGTTGTTATAAAATATTGAATAACTATTTAACGTATATTAGATGAGAAAATTATGTTAAGTTACTCAACAAATAAAAAAGAACGACTTGTACTCTGAGAGCGTCGACAGAAATGAAATTGAAACAGCAAAAACAGACAATAGGTGGTAGAAATATAAGGAGACATTACTGTCTCCCCTACACTGCGCTGACGGTATTTTTCGATCAGGTCATGTAACCCTGACGCAAGTTTAACATTTTTAACGCCTCCGTGGTCTAGTTGTATAGAGCGCGGCTCTTGACTCGGAGGTCGTGGCTGGGTTCGATTCCCGCGTTGGAAACATGGTATTTCCAAGTTTGGTTAGGCCAATGCAGGCTGATCCATGCGTCGGATGGGCATGTAAAATATCGGTCCTGCGTCTGATCTCTCGCCGGTCATGTCTGTCTGCGTCCCACTGGGTTATGAGAGTAAAGGAATAGAGAGTGCTCTTGTGTACTGCGCACACACTTGGACACTATAAAATTACTCCTGCGTAGCTAGCCTGGTTTCAATGAAACCGGTGTGGGAGCTATTATTACTGTTAACTCATTCCGAAAGGAGTACAACAGCGCTAAAGGTGTTAAAATTATTAACTCTACCTGTATAGAGAGTTCTGAGTTAGAGACTAGTCGCTTACTACACTGTATAATTTATTTAGAATCCTATTAGAGAAACTTAAGAGCCCGGGTTACCCTCGAAATTCTCATACATACGTAATACCAAAATCATTTTGTCATACGAAAATATTTAGCATGTTTGAGTTATTTTTCAGCTTAAAATAGTAATTACCTAGGTTCCTGAACAAAAATTAACTTCAAAATATTTAAACACTAAAAAAAATTTTTTTGTGTATAATTTTTTTTTACTATATTTACTACTAGATATATAAACACTAAAAAATAGAGTAAAACACTAAAAAATATATAAATAAATCGTAAATTTACTACAAAATATTTAAATACTAAAAAATATTTTTTTGAGTTGAAATATTTTGTAGTAAATTTAATATTTATGTATATATTTTTTAGTGTTTTACTCTATTTTTTAGTGTTTAAATATTTAGTAGTAAATTTAGTAAAAAAAAATTATACACAAAAAAAAAATTTTTAGTGTTTAAATATTTTGAAGTTAATTTTTGTTCAGGAACCTAGGTAATTACTATTTTAAGCTGAAAAATAACTCAAACATGTTAAATATTTTCGTATGACAAAATGATTTTGGTATTACGTATGTATGAGAATTTCGAGGGTAACCCGGGCTCTTAAGTACCTACTCAATTCATCTTTTAGTTCTTAGTTTTACAGTCTTTAAGATGAATATTATATCGCTTTTAGATCAATCTGCTGTCGAGGTGATATTACCTCTGATACTGCCAAAGGATGATAGGATTTGATTTCCGATCGGTGAAACTTTGTCAAAATATTGTTTCCGGCGCACTTCAATTTAGTCGGGTGAACCGCATGCGAATATCCTGCCGGCTATTTTTGACCGACTGCACCAGGAGGGCTGTGTTTTTGAGAGTTGGTACTTATGTTTGTGTTATTGTTTGTTTAGCTTCCCAGCCTAAACGGCTTGTAGAGATCAACTACGATAACATGGCGCGCCCCTCCAAAATTCAAAACGTTTGAAGTGCGTTGTCTTGCGCGGTAGGCTAGTTATGATTAGCTGACCAACAAATCTTCGTATTAAGTGACATTAACTGAAATATTACGTGTACTGTGATTGGTTGAATACTTACTAAAAATACTACATACAAACTCTTTCATAAGGAAGTGACTACACACATTGAAACAGTAATTTAAAGGGGCGCGCCATGTTATCGTAGTTGATCTCTAGAATTTTTGCTTGAGAGGTGTCGTTAGAGTCGAGTTTGTAGAAATGACACTGGGCTTATCAAATGAGGTCGGGTTTTTAGTAGTTTTAAAATACCGTTTTTATTTGTTTTAGTTTAGTTCTTATAACGTCTAAATATCCTAATTTCCCAGTTGTAGAACAGTTTTAGCCAACTTTTCTCAACTTTTCGCAGCTTTAAATCGTTTAAAAGTTTCAATAATGACTTCACCGGAGCGTCTAAAAAATGGAAAAACCTGTCAGAACAACCGTCTAACTAAATATCACAAAAAGGATTGATATTAAGTTAATTACCTGGCAGGCGAAACGTCCTTTTGTCGGCCGAGTAGACTGGGTTCATTGATTCCGTTCTGCCCCCCGGCTCGTTCGAGCCGAGGACCAGAGCGATTGACCCCCGCCGCTCCCTATAACCACCCCGCGACTCGAACGTTCTCCACCAGAAACGGGGGACGAGGAAGCTCAAGATAACTGGTCGCTACACGTCAACATGTGTTCGTAGCTGGGGCCCTTGTATTTGTGGCAATGGCCTCCGCTGCGGTCGCGCGAAACTCGACCTTGGGCGGCCGTAATAAGGTCCTTTGCGCCGCCACTTTAGAGGTTTCGTCAAAATATTTGATGAAATGTGAAATGATGCTCTCCGCTGTGGGTATAAAGTTGTTATCGTGTTAGTGGCGGGTAAGACGACAATTAATGATGAATTAATCTGTTGCCGTGTTTGACTTGTGATATCTGCGTGTTTTAAATACTAACTTGTGTGCATACTGCATACTAATGGCGATAGATACTATTGATCCGATTTTGCCAAATGCTACGTCCGTTTTGATTTATTACAGGCTATAAGCTCTTTTCATGTTGGTTATGGATACAGGTCACAGGATATTGGATGACCATGATTGCAAACCATGATTGCGAAGCTTTCTACAGTATGCACAGTCGACGTCAATCATGACCATTCATGGGCAAACGTAGATATGGCCCCTTTACACGTTTTAAATCTCCAGGATTTGTGACCAAGTTTGCTTGTCCTGTTCCATAATATTCTCATAATTAATGTGCAAATTAAAATATTTACACATCAAATAACAGCTGCACACAGTACAATGTTTGCTTGCCTTTGTCCGGCACATTGGATAAGTCACAAGACAGACAAACACAGCGAACCTTGCGAACACTGCGGACTATTAGGCTGCCTTTCCACCAGAGCCGAGCGGAGCTGTGTTGCGACTTGCGGGGAATGTGTTTTAGAAAACCAATAGAATCGCTTTATTGACATAACTTTGCCATGAGATCGCTCAGCGCGGCGATGCTATTGGTTCTCAAAAGCAACACCTCGCAACACAGCTCCACCCAGCTCTGGTGAAAACGCAGCCTTAGGAGTGTTTTAAGTTTGACGCGTCTGTCTGTCTGCTTGTGTACACACATGATATTATGTATGTGATTTGTGTCTGACCGTGGTATAGAAGAATCCAAACGGCTGGAGCCTGGACCAGTTTTTTTGGTTAAGAGCTGATATGATCGAGAGTGTTCTTAGCAATAGGTCGTCATCATCACTCATTGCTGAAAAATGTGGGGTTATAATAAGTTTTTTAACATGGTTTTTTGAATTTCTTAATTTAAGTTAAAATAATCTGTGACTGTCCCCCTCCTCAATTGTTCTGATTCGCGCTATTCTTAGCTGGACCCGGCTAACTCAGGGTGCATCGAATATTTATTCGTGGTTCATTCACTACATCGGAAGGGCGCGATTAGCCCGTGGATGCAATTTTAGCCCTTCAAATCAATCGTATGAGTGGCTAAGGCGTGGTTCGCACTTTGCCAGTAAGTTGGCAAGTGTGTTGAATACATAATATATTGAATACAAAATTCATGATTAGGGCTAAGGTAAGTGCAAAGTTAAATAATTTTTATTGTGTCGGATTTGTAAAGTATATTATACACTATACAGTATACAGTTTAGGAAGTATTTACACTACTCGTATTTTCAGCTCATTATTAATTGCATTTGGCGTGCCGAAGTGTGTGCGCAGTATACAAGTGCTCTTTGACCTTGCGTATTCCGCACATACAGAAACACTCCTGCCTAGCTGGCTAGGTTTCAATGTCTGTCAACTGAAATCAGTGTGTCTTCATTATTTGATGAGGCTTTTTTTATTAATGAATATTTTATGGTGGATGCCCAATGCCCATGTTAACCTAGGCTTACACAACAACTAGCCTAGTGCAAACCAGGCTTACGCTTGCCGTAAGCGTATCTCCGGTGACATTTACACATTATTAGATAATCGTGTTTGAAGTTGATCAAAGGATTCCGTATTAGAGTGCCTTCTAGATCCTGCGCGTTCAATGTTAATTTACCTCTGAAAGCACCTTTATACTAACGACTTAGGGGTTATTTAATTACTGCATTTTGTAGTAAAAATAACTACAAAGTGAAGATACGGTAGTAAAGGTTGTAGGTGAGTGCGTAGATTAAAGTGTAGAAGCAAATGTCAGAGGTATTCTATATGGATTAATTCATTGGAACTTAGAAGAAAATTCTGCCTAACAAAATATATAAGTAGATAATAATAATATAATATACAAGATTATCTTATATAATATGTAAAGATGATTTAAGAACACGGTAATTCTTCGAATATGAAACGATTTGATCAAATATTGTCTGTTTCGATGGTCTGACAATTACCGGTCGGGCTGCGGGCATAGGAAGTATCACAATTCACAGCTGGCGGAAAAGTACTTTTAAAAGGACTACGGCCCTTAGCCAAGATGCTTAATGATAACACTGTCACACTACTGACATTAAGGGGAGAGTTAGTAAGTTCATTTTCTACTTTTAGTTGCGGCAGTTAGTAGCAATCGAGCTACTCGTACTATAACTGTTAAAAAGTAAAATAACTAAAAAATGCTATCTTTTCAGAGGTGAAACCTAGTTAGAGCGTATGCTTTACAAAAACCCTTACACAAGTAATTTATGAAAATGCATTGCTGCCTTTGCAAACAAAATAATGATGTACTTAGATACCTACTTATCAAATTTTTGACTTGTTTTAAAAATAAGACGTAAACATACCTTTAAACACCAATAAACATATTATAATCTTCAGGCTGTTACTGTGCCTGGTCACGTGATCCTTTCAGGAGCAATAAACCGGGACTTTCCGAGAATTCTCGGAAACTTTTCCATCTCATTTTCCCACATAATTTATGCATTTTACCGTCCCCCTCCTGTTTTCTTTTCGAAGAACTGATCATTTAAGAAGTGTCCTTTTTAGGATTTTTTAAACGACTTCTTATAAAGGAATAAGAAATAAGTAGGAATAATTTTTTATTCGACTGTTACATGTTATTGATTTTCTGTTAATTATTAATAAGCGTTGCCCGCGATTTCGCAGCACCAAAATTAGTTTATTACGTGGGAACTATACATTTTCGGGTTGTAAACTACCCTATGTGTCTTTTCCCAGAGTTCGTATATCTCCATTGGCGTGCACAGGTAGGGGGTAGGGGCAGGGAGGGCAGCCCAAGTGGCAGATGAAATAATCGTCAATTTTCCTGACAAGTGAGAATTAAAAACGTGTTACCTACCTACTCTGCGCAAAATGAAGTGTTAGAAACAAAAATCTTTTAGTCAGATTAATGAAGGTCAATTTTCATGATTTTTTTTGTTTCGATATACCATCTTCTCGAAATAGGTATGCTGCCCCCCCCCCTCCCCCTAGCTAAAATCCTTGGTATCTCATCTCATCAAAATTTTCAATGATTCGACATGAAGAGATAACAGTCAAACAGACAGATACTTTAGACAAGATTTTTTTTATTTCCAGTAACTTACTTTGTTAATAATAATTAATAATAAATCCAGCGAACAGCGAACATAACAAATTATTGTAACGTTGAATAACAAATTTCACTTTTTAAGACGCCTGCATACGATAAGATTAAAAAATTCTCAAGCTTGTGTCAATATTACTAACCTACATCAAGTGCATTCGAGTTCGAGTCCCGCCGACGGAACAAAAAGTTTATGAAGTTCCTGGGTCATGGATGTGTATATGTGTGAATATGTGTATCATATAATAAAAATCTTAAATATATGTATAGTATAAAAGTATTAAATATATTTCCGTTGTCTGGTACCTGTAACACAAGTCCTTCAGGTACTTAGTACGGAACCAGACTGACGTGGTGTGAAGCGTCCATAGATATTATTATTATTATTATTATTATTATTATAGTAACTGACACTTAGCAGTGGCGAGGCAAAGGCACGTCTTGGTCAAATTACGTTGGTATCACGTTGGTACTTGGTATCAACTTCGAAGTTAGATTTTGAAAATAAATGGTACTTATTTGGTCAAGAGATATGTCAATAACCTGGATAATTAGTCAAATTGCATTCGATAGGGTTGAAATCACGGAGCTAATACAAAGTAGAGATAAACTAGGATAACATGGCGCGCCCCTCCAAATTACTGTTTCAATGTGTGTTGTCACATCCTTATGAAAGAGTTTTGTATGTAGTAAGTATTCAACCAATCAACCTCGTAATATTTCACTTAATGTCACTTATTACCAAGATTTGTTGGTCAACTAATTATAACTAGCCGACCGCGAAAGACAACGCACTTCAAACGTTTTGAACTTTGGAGGGGCGCGCCGCGCGCCATGATATCGTAGTTTATCTCTATTTGTATTACCTTTGTATTACCTCCGTGGTTGAAAGTGAAGTTGGATATCGAATGCAATTTGAATAATTATCCAGGTTTTTCTCCATCTTCTCTATCCTATAGAACAGGGGTCACCAAATGGCGGACCGCGGTCCGTGTCCGGACCGCCGACCCATTGTGTGCGGACCAAGCATGTTTGAAGATGAATTTCGTTAAATTTATTTCGGTCTCGACTTACTGATGAACATGTAGTTCACTGCTCAACAAAATTTGACTCTTTTCTCATTGATACAGATATTAACCTTAGTAATTTACGTAATTATAGGTGTACCAGAATCTGATGGCATTTTTTGACAGCAGATTTTCCAAAAATATCCTTGATCATTGGATAACTTTTTATATTTGCATGTTTAACACACAGAATCAACCGCTATAAGAAAAATAAAGGATCAAAATGTTTTATTTCAATTACCCCGGTATTGCTAGAGTCACTTTTTGCAATCAGATTCTGGTAGACCTATACCTTTGTTTAATAAATATATTTTTTAATGTGTGGACCGCGAGGGTCGCTTTATTTCTTAAAACGGACCCCGCGCGAAATTAATTGGTGACCCCTGCTATAGAAGAGATATCATCAAAATCGAATAGGAATAGAGTACGGTAACTCTAGTAATCGTTTAAAGGAGTAATAATTACTGTTACAGGTAGCATACGCCAGTGATATTTGATAACAATATTAAAATTTCCTAATTCCGATACAAACTTTTTTTGTTAAAACCTCAGGAAATATTCGTTGATAAATAATTGTCTTTAATTTTTATGGTTATGCAATAATATTCGCGTAAAAGTATTTAAATATAAAAATTACGTATTTCGGCACGGTGTTTGTGTGCGTGCGACTAGACTTGCGTGTAAAATCATTGCCGTTAGCAGCTATGCTAACAGCAATGATTTTACCGCGGCAGTCTCCGAGTGTATACAGTTCCCGAGTGTACACGTTTTTTTCAGAATACGTCTTTAAATATATTTATGCAAAGTTTACCGATTATTTTTTACGTTCAATTTTCAAGTGTATTAACCGCTCAGTCTAGACTCAGACAGGTGTCTGTGGACAGCTGTGCAATATTTACGACAAAAAACTTGTCCACTCGTTATATTATAAGTATGGGATTATTAAGGGTATATTGGCGGATTTGAGGCAGGTATTTATCAGCGGGGCTAAAATGGTCACATTTAGCAATTCCTCTCAATCAATTCAGCAAATGATTAATGAAATGTCAAAACTGTCAAACTGACGAACGTCAAATTAGTACGAATTACTAAATATATGAATTGTAAGCAAAGTGACAATTTTGCGATTTTTAAAAAATGAATCATATTATGATTTATGATACATTATATGATTCTCCAAAGCGACCATTTTGGCCCCACTGGTCGTTTTAAATATATCCATAGTTTTAAACAAGCACTCACTCAATAGAGAATATTACGCAAAGGATCGGAGCAGAGGGCGCTACTAGCACATACAGCAAATAATCCGACCAAAATCCGACATGTTGCACACTTTGTTGCACACGTCATATCAGCATATTGACAGAATTGTTGTCAAACGTCGAACACTTTTTGTTTTCTGTCTATGCTGGTGCTGACTGCTGCCTCTAGCGTGAAAACCATGTGAAAACATTGCAGTATTTATGTAAATAATAATAATTACATATACTATTACTTACACGAAAGATCTTCCATAGGTTAGGTTGGTTAATGTAACGACTTAACGAGGTACAGATTTTCTTACAAATTTTGGACATTTTTTTTTTTTTCAGGGAATAGGGTAATAGGGTAGGGGAGGGTATGGAAGGGAATAGAGTAGGGGTTTGGGCCTCCGGTTAACTGATTCACTCGGCGAAATACAGCGCAAGTGCTGTTTCACGCCGGCTTTCTGTGAGCCCGTGGTATTTCTCCGGTTGAGCCGGCCCACGGTAGAGCCATGCTTCGGCACGACATATTTTTATGGGTGAATTTCCCAAACGGCTTTTTTTGTCTTCGTTGAAATTACTATTTAAAAAAAGGAATATTGTTGTTAATGATTTGTTTTAGTATTCAATGGGTAGCTATAGGATTGTGTAGAAAGGTAAAAATAAATAACAAGATCTATTTTTATGAAATCGGTGCTGTCCCTCTACTTTTTTTACAAACAAAAACGGTTATATACTTACAAATATGAATAATTTAAGGGTATAGCTTATATTATTTCACAGAATATTAGTTTATCTATTATTATATATCATATTTTATTAAATAATTAACGATTATAGTTACTTAGAGGCACAAATGTACTTGTCCTGAGAATTTTTCTCATATCGCTGGATAAAAGTAATTTAATAAGTATTACTTTTCATCGACGAGTCGGATAGTCTCCCCACCCCAATTTTAATTTACTCCTTAATGTGTGTTTCCACGCAGTCAATACGGACTTGTTTCAAAGCACTGCATATTCCCGCCAACAACATAAGTATGCCAGTAAAATGCTCTCGGACAATAATTTTATGAAATCGGTGATTGAATTTTTTTAATGTAATGAATAGTTTTTAAATTGTTGTTTGGTTCTAATGAATGTAGTAAGTGATTAAGCTTCATTATCTGTAACCAAATTTATCTTAGATAAAATGCATTTTTTATAATTTCCTAAAAAGTGTGTTTTTTCTCACATCGCTGCTCTCATATCGGTGTAATCGGTGGTCATTTTAACCACCGATATGATAATTTACACCGAAATTATAAGAAAAACCAATCGGTGTCTTAATAAATCTAATATCGGTGTTTGTAATCATGACCAACGCACAGTTTTGTCACATCGGTGGATTGCTTTATCATATCGGTTGATAATTTTACCATATGGGTGAATTGTTTTATCATATGATAAATCTACTAGATCAACCGATATCGGTTGATCTAGTGGCATTTCGTTAAGTATACAAAGAAATTACAAATGCGCAAGATTGTAAAAATAATTATATGGGATATGGATGTAAGGATGTATTGGACAATTTAAAGTTTTTACCTATAAGAATTTTTCTTTTCACATCTAGTTCAATTTAGTAAAGACAACGATGATATTTTTTTTAATTCTAAGTCCCTTAGGCATCAAATATTGTAAAATATTTTTAAAATAGTTTATTTTAAGAACTCTGTTCTTGATCAAAATAAATAAGTAAGTACATAAATATAATATTATGAAGATAATATTATCATATCGCTGGATTAGTATATCATTTCGGTGGTAAAACTTATCACATCGGTGCTCAGAAATAAAAATCGGTGCCGGTTTATCATATCGGTGGAAACCAAAATTCAAACTGAATTTTCTTCTTAGTCTTAAGCGATACGTTAATGATATTAAATTTTGGGAACATTTTGTGTCCTAAAGAATACATAAAACCTGAAAAGTACATAAAATATGTATAAATAAAAAAGTTCACCGATATGATAAGAAAAAGGGCATTTGTTGAAATTCACCCTTATATCATCAACAACAACCAATTATCTCAGGTTCAAGAGATCAGAGACCTTGGAATAATACTGGACTCAAAGTTACAAATGAACAAACACATAGACCATATAGTATCTCATGGATTAAAAATGGTAGGCTTTATTAAAAGGAACTGCACTAACTTTAGAAATCCACACACCTCTATAATACTCTACAACGCCCTAGTACGCAGCAAGCTCGAGTGCTGTAGCGCTGTATGGAATCCACATTACGCCGTATACTCGAACCGCCTCGAAGCTGTCAAAAACGATTCCTGTGACACCTAACCCACAAGCATCGTTTAGTTAAAAAACTACCTCACCACGTCAATAGGCTCAATCATTTCCATCCCGATCCACTGCTGGTGCGTCGAAAATATCTTGAATTAGTTTTTCTACACGAGCTTCTGACTGGTGCTACTGATAATATTAGACTACTAAGTAAAATTTGTATAAACGTTCCTATAAGCCCTTTAATGTCAAACCATTATAAGCCCTTTAATGTCAAATTTGCAAGAACCAACTTAGGTCATTACGCACCGGTGAGAAGATTGTGTAGGTCCTACAACCTCTATCCAACTGCCCCAACATTTGTATATTTTCCGACAAACTAAGTGCATTCAAATGTAAATTAAAACAATATTTTAGAGATAATACAGTGAATACGATTAATAATTAATTCCGCAAATATTGTTTCATAATCATAATAATATTATTAAGATATGTATTGTAAAATTTTCCGATAAGAGTAATTTTTTCTTTGTTTTTTATTTAGTTTATAAGAAGTCATTGTTTCTTTTTTTCAATTTTATTTTTTCTTTGTCTCCAACTATATAATAACATAATATTGTTAATTAATAATTATATATTATCATTTCATTCACAATATTTCATTTCATCTCATTTCATCACACTGTCGCAAAGAATGTTGTATTTCACCTTTCATTGGAACACATTTCATCCATTAGAAAAAAAGTCAGCTGTATCGTTTTGTATTTTATTAAATGTGATTCTGTTGGTGATTCAATAAATAAATAAAAAAAATAAAAAAATATGAGACCATAATAAACATTTTCTGTCATCTTTTGGGACTCAAAGACTCTACTCTACTCTACATACCAATTTTCATATTAGAATCGTTTAGAGGTTTTAAGACTTCTAACATGAAGAGACAAACGGACAAACAAACTTTCGCATTATAGTACGTATATGTTGTAGTACGAATATGTTGCATCCCCAACATTCTCTATTTCTCTCCGCTTCACCCTATTTCCTTTTGTTTCCCTCGCACATGCGATTTATAATGCGCAATAAGCGAGATTGTATTACAGTTTATGTAACGGAGCTCTTATAATACAAAGCTTACTAGCAACAAAATCATTTCCCAAAGTTTGTTCCTCGTGACATTCATTATAATTGAAGACGTTAGTGGAAGAAACAGGTAAGTAATAGTTTTTTGCATAAATGGGGACTTCAGGGCCGATAAGTCATTTGAAATAAAAAACTGTGGATTTTATGTATTAGCCAGATGATGAAGCAGTTAAGTTACAAGGTTTGTTAAAATTATAAGGAAAAAAATGAATAATAATAACTGTCCTTATGTAATAAAATATTAATTATCTGATTCTCCCACTCACGTCTTTTATTGTTGATAAATAAAATATTATACACATTTCAACAGAGTGCTAAATAATATAATATATTATTTAAAACGCGAGACATTTCTCGAACTCTATGTTTTTGCGGGAAAGATTTATTTTTATTTGCGGGTAAGACTATTTACTATTAATCTATCTTAGAGAATCTGTTTTGAAATTGAAATACTTACTTATCACATAATATTATAACCAACTTACAAAACAAGTTGTTCAGATGGTATTGCTTTGTTTTTCAAACGATGATTCTTTAGTTGTCTAAAATCTTCTAAGATTTTAATCCTTGTTAGTAAACCCAACAGATGAAATAGAAAGGCCGACATGGCTCTTCGCGTACTGTATTGAAATACAAACATATTGCATACAGAATTCATCGCACAACAAAACCTTTTGTACTTCGAGTATTTTAGCCCATGTATCTTTTATGAAAACAATTTTGTAGAAAAAATTCAACATTTTTTTTATTCTCACGAACTACAACCATGTTGTATTCTAATGCTTCAAAAAAGGTTTAACCACTGCACCGATTTCGATGAGGTACAGAGATTCTTTGAGTCCTGGGACTCGGGGCCAGGATATTAAATTAGGATAATTTATTAAAAGGATAGTTTTTACCGCGCTATAATCGAATGACGACGGGACGAATTTGTGAGCAACGTCTAGTCAAATATTTCAATATTAACTAAAACAATAAAGTAAGTATGAGGTCATCAGTATAAGGCGAGGGCTTTGGTGTTATTCGTCAAGTCGCCTACAGTACCTGCCTCCCACAACAATCAATCAAAACAAGGTTCCCTTCTCAGAAGGTACGACCAGCTGTGAGACCTCGTAACACAAAGAAACCACCTCAAAACAGGGATCACATTACCCTGGTAAGTAACTTGTAACCCAAGTTAAGAAGACCAGATAAGGTGATCCTTTGGCGCATAGAGGCAATTCGCAAAGACATGTCATGTGCAACTGGCTGGTTGAATAAAGGTATCATACTGCATCGAATCCGAATGTTTTTGTGTTTTTTTAGTTTTATCTTAGTGTTAAATTTTAACTTGAGTTTATCCAACAGTTTATCCATCGAGGATCAAATTTATTGTGATATAGCATAATATAACTTAATTAGATTATTACATTATTAAATGCATATTCTGATACCTAATTCTCATTTCTTTGTTTCTTTGCAGCAATATTTATTTGTATAGAAAAAGTATATTTTCACTTGTTATATTTTTGCAGCTACACCGTAGATACGTTGTAGACCCGTAGCACGTAGTAGCATAATACGTAGTTTTAATAAAATATAACACATATTATTTCGTTTAAGGGCGTTCCTTACGGAGATTCCGTAATTTACCGTATTTCAAGCCTTATAAACTCATAATTTGAAGGCTACAAAGTTATAATAAAAACACAGCAATAATCTTCAGTATATCAACATTCAGTTTTAAATTTTCTATTTTTGTTTATTATACTTATGATATCACCTTCCAAAGTAAAACCAATTTATTAAAATTCAAGCATACATTCAGCATCTCCTTAGTATTTACAAATTACTTTTATTTGAAACACACGCCAATAGATCGACAATATCATAAACTACACATTCCCCGTTTTAATTTTTTTAGGACAATTTTGAACTAAGATAAGTAAAAAAATAGTGTTTTGGTGCGATCTCGGCAACGCGGCAAATGTATGGCCAAGGTCGTTTGCCCGGGGGACGGCCTTAACCTTCTTGATCTAAATTTGATCGAAATAAAATAAAATAAAAAAATTCGAATACTTATAGTACCATCGTATCTCTAAGTTCTTTATTTAGAGATGTGTTTCTTTCACATATTTTAATTTAGATACTTAAACCAAAAAATACTTGAACTAAGTAGTAAGTACAGTACCTAAAATTTTTAGTGTAAAAATAGCATCCTTTCACTTCAGTTTACACAAAATGATTACATGACGTTTAATAAAACTCTTAACTTATTATTTAATATTTATGTATTTCTAAAAAAGTTATTTCATATTTTAAGTATTTTACTGTGACGAAAGAATTTCTTAGTAAGTATGTATTTAAACACTATGAAATTATTTTGTCAAAATAAATTAATAATCACTAATTTTAAAATGATTAGAACGAAGCTAAGCAACCACGAACAACTATAAATATCGCAATTAATTTCAATAGCTCGACGGAGCTGTCAATTTTATTGATCATAATAATAAAAATTTAACAGATTTCACCCCGAACGAGGGTAGAATATGTAAACGACATAGTGTTATCACGGGGTTGGATTTGCGAAGTTTAGAGGCAGTCGTTAGAAAGGTTTACGACCGCTGTCATACATTATTCCGCGCTGAGAGCGCACGTGTCGACGACGCCCGACGAGACCCGATAATACCCGAGCGCCTCCGATCCGATACACCTGCATTTGCGACTGACTTCACGTAACTCACCTGTCAAGCAAACAAATGTGAACCTTGTTCCGTTACATTAGGGTATATTATGGCGTGTGAGTAGGATGTAGATAGGATGTTTTGAAGAATCACCCTACGCCCTCGAGACGACCGTCGCGCATGCGAAATGTGCAACACGAATCTAAAAAGCTATTGCCGTACATTGCCGTTTTACGAAGACATTTTTTTCACAATTTCGTATAAAAACACCAGTGTATTGTAGAGTTATAGATGAACCATATAATCTCATAGTATGGAGTCCTGTATCACGATGTTCAAAGCCACTTGTCCATAATTATGTTTTGTAATAGTCGACTGGCGCCGCATTATTTTACATTTACTTTTTACCACCGCATCAAATGTTTACGTGAATATTTTTTAAATTAAAATCCCGACAAACGGACCAAATGGTTGACAATATCTATCTTTCTAAAAGATAATTATGAATAGTAAATCAATGCTCAGGCTAAAATATCCCAGAGCTAGGCAATATTGCACACGTGTTCCTATAAAGTGGACATCCACTAGGAAAGGTTTTTAAATTTCAATTTTCAACACAAAGGGAAGGGCCAAGGGCTTAGAGGAAGTTAAATAGAGGATCGAAGTTTTTATGGCAGAATTTCGATCGCGGACGAAGACGCGGAAAATACTAGTCGATATCCATACTTCCATAAGTTCCATACTAACATTATAAATGCGAAAGTGTGTCTGTCTGTCTGTTACCACTTCATCAAGCCCAAACGGCTAAACCGATTTTACTGGGTATAGAGTTATTAGATACCTATATTATGTAATTTGAATCCCGGGAAAATATAGAAGGATAGTACCTACTTTACATCCCGAAAAAATATACATAAATGTACATGATAAACGAATTTTGGCGCAACAGAGTTGCGGGCGTCATCTAGTAAAAGATAAATCAAAATTCAAAAGTAGATCAATAGTCCATTGAATGAATCGCTCAAAGGGGGTCTAGAGTGCGTGAGCGGGATCGTGAGATTTTTTTTCGGAAACGTGTACAGAGTAACTAGTTCATAAACATACTAAAAGTCCTGGACAATAGGGGTACTGGCGGAGTGGAGGGAGGGGGGGAAAGGGCCCATTTTTGTGTTTTTCGCTTATATCTCAAAATTAGTGCGTTCTAGAGAAAAACTTTTAAAGAGTAGATAAAAGACCATAAAATCATCTACAAATAATACCTCGAATGTTTTATAAAATTTCTTATCGCTTTCGAGTTACACCTTTTCGAAAAGTAAGGGTAAAATGGAGAAAATGCCCATTTTTGTGTTTTTCAGTCACATCTCAAAATTGATGCATTCTAGAGGAACATTAAATTATCTACAAATTGTACTTAAAACATTTTTAAAATGTCCTACCGTTTTCGAGTTACACCTTTTCGAAAATGGGTTTTTTTTTTTAACTTATTAGCTGCTGGTCTATAACTTATTAGCTGGCCCGGCATACGTCATCCTGACCAGTAAATACACCTACCCTATCCCTATAATTCTATTCCTGCCCTATCCCTGCCCTACCCTACACCTGGACTTTAACACTTTAATCTACATCTGACTTAACATCTGATCATCGGGTTCTTTATAAATTCGGTGTCTCACATAATTTTTTTCATTCTTTTAGCATGACTTTTTCATTCTTTTAGCTTGGGAGGGTCCTGGTTCTTCCTCTGTCATTTGTTCATCTTCATTGGTAGGCGTTTCTTGAAGCTCTTCATCATCATTATCGTCTTCTTCATTAAAAGATACGCCGTTGAGGCATTTTCCTTCACAATGAAGGCATGCCGCTGAACAATTGAGCATTGCTTTTCTGCACCCACATTTGCCACTGCTACAGTCTTTTGTGCAGCGGCAAAATATTGTTCGTAGTAGTGTCTCGGGGGCTGGTGCGTCTTCAGTTTTTATGGGTTCAAGAATGTTTTGTGTAAATTTCCATCCCCACATTTCTGGAGGCAGCTCGTTTCCGAGCCACTGCTGCATTTGGTAGTAGGTGCGCCGGGAATGTTTGTGATAAAATGTTTTATCTTCTATATTTAAAAGAAAGTATTGTTAGTTATAAAAATAACTCAATAACGGCTGACCCGATTTGGCTGGAAATTGTTGGGGGTAGCTTAGAAAAAGAAGAACATAGGTTTTTTTTGTAGGTGAGTAGGTTGGGTATGTATGGCAGGGTTAGGGTGTTTAGGGCGTATTTACTCGGCAGGATGACGTCTGCTGGGTCAGCTAATAAAATATAAAGTAGCAGCCAATAAGTTAAAAAGCTCATTTTCGAAATGGTGTAACTCGAAAACGGTAGGATATTTTTAAAATGTTTTAGATGCAATTTGTAGATAATTTAATGGTCTATCAACTATTATTCGAAAGTTTTTCTCTAGAATGCACCAATTTTGAGATATGACTGAAAAACACAAAAATGGGCATTTTCCCCATTTTACCCCTACTTTTCAAAAAGGTGTAACTCGAAAACGGTAAGAAATTTAATAAAATATTCCGGGTATTATTTGTAGATAATTTTATGGTCTTTTATCTACTCTTTGAAAGTTTTTCTCTAGAACGCACCAATTTTGAGATATAAGCGAAAAACACAAAAATGGGCCCTTTCCCCCCCTCCCCCCACTCCGCCACTACCCCTAGTGTCCAGGACTTTTAGTATGTTTATGAACTAGTTACTCTGTACACGTTTCCGAAAAAAAATCTCACGATCCCGCTCACGCACTCTAGAATTGCTTTATTCGATGGACTACAATGCTCAGGCAAAATCCTTAGAGCTAGAAATTTGAAATTTAGCATTTGTTAAAGTTCTATTCCAGAAGGATATTTATATTCCATTTAAATAGAGTATCAAATGTTTGTATACATTGTATGCCTAATGCCTCATATTGGTCTAGTCTTAGTAGTAAAGTAATTTTAAATCGAATTCTAACAGTCTTAGTAGTAAAGTAATTTTAAATCGAATACTACCTTCCAAAATATTACTTAAGTAAGTAATCCTACTAAGTATATTTTAGTTAACAATCTAAGGGTGGTGCTCTGCTTTAGAGCAAAATTTTTTGAAGCTTTGTCAATGTTTTTTGCTATATAATACTAAATTAGATAATAATAGATATTATCAAAATTATTTATTAACTAACGATGTACGATAGAGCAAAGAATACGAACGCATCTTTATTTTTAATGGTTTTGCAATAATATTTACTGTATACGAGATCTCTATAAGCTTATAGTAGCAATAAATTTAGTACCCACCAGCTTTTTAACCCCGAACCCCACGCAAACAGAAGGGGTGCCAACTGCCAAGGCCCAAGACTGACACCGCGTATCAACCGATTTGGATGCGGTTTTATTTAAAGTAGGATTGTGAGCAGATATTTATTTTGTTGTAACTATGATTAGAATTGCCATACTTATGATTCATACTGTCAGTGTAGTCAGTATCTAAAGATTCATTGTATAGAATGTAATGAAAAGAAATAGTATACTTGGGTATTTCTTATCAAATTTCGAAATGTTTGTCCGGAGTCATTGGTGCTGAGTCATATGCATTAACTATGTAAGTCTTTTTTTTATTTCAATGTACGCGGTCTATACTGATGTTGTTGAAAAATAAAACGTATTACCTCTAAAGAAAAAAAAAGATATGAAGATATATACTTTGTTACCGTTAAAGTCATTCCCTCACCTTGTCCCTCAGTACAAAAACATTACTAAAATGCCTATTCATCTCAAATATATATCAATATTCCTTACAATAAAATTATGCTTATATGTTAGAAAGATGTTTGTTATTGTACATAAAAACTTCCAACTACGAAGAACTTATAAAAACAATGATTTGATTTTAAATGTGTCCCGCCAAATAAAATCATTCCCTCACCCTATTACGAATATTTGATTTCTGAACGTGTCGAACGATATTCAGGAACGCATCCTTAAGTTTTTATTACCTGGCAATACTCTCAAATGATTCAAAATGGCGAATTCTCCTCAACGGTATGTAAGTTTGGGAAACAACACATTATGAAAAAAAAATATTAAGAGTTACATTTATGACGATCAGTACCTCACGTCACACGTATGTATTAAGCATTTTAGTATACAGGGTGCAATTAAACCTTCCTACCAAATTTTGATATATTGATCCTTGTTAAAAATAAAAATACACGTATTTTTTCTTTTATAATCACTCGGTACTAACATGTTGAGAAATAGCTTCCGAAAGTTATCCTAAAAAACACCATAATTAATGGACACGACGCGTCGCCCGTGCGTGACGTGCCCCCGCGCGCGCGACTCCCATCCGCGTCACCCTCGATCATTCCCCCGCACCGCGAGTGACCATTCAGCAACGATTTTAAATGGGATAAAATATGTTATTGAAAAAATAATAACACCCATATTTTTTTGGTTACGTGGACTCTCCTTATTATACCTAAGCCCTGGAATTTTTTTGGCAGGAAGGTTTAACTGCACCCTGTATATGTAGATAATTTGTCTTTTTAATGCGTTTTTGGGAGTAAAATGTATATCCGAAATGGAACAAGTAAATTGAGGTTATGTGCCAGTGTTTTTGTAGTTTAAATTAAAATTCGTCATTCCCTCACCATAATTCCCTCATCAAATTTAATGGTGGATTGTATAGATGAATTCAATGAAGCGATAATTATGGGGTACCACCACATAAATTATTATAACATTAGTACTATCAAAAATTCACATAACAAGTATCAAATTATTTCAATAATTTTTGTAATTTTAAGATCACCGAATTTCGAAATTTCTTGATAATTACCCACTTAATGGTATTTTGATCGGTCTTATGATTGGTACACAAAATTTAATTATGGGTTAGGGCGTAACAGAACTATGCTCGGCTACTTCGGCACGGTGTTTGTGTGCGTGCGACTAGACGTATCGGAATTATAATTGCATAAGTTGATAAAAAATGCTATGTACTTAATAGCTTTACCGCGGCAGTCCCCAGACCCCGAGTGCCACAGCCCACACGTCGTATTTTATATTTATAAAGATTATGCTCTTTATATTTTCACTAGATGATACCCGCAATTCCGTTGCGCCAAAATTAGTTTATAACGCAGGAACCGTACATTTTACCGGGATAAAAAGTATCATTTTTTATGAAATAAATGGGTCACCTAATATAAAGCAACTTCCGTCACCCATGGACACTCGCAGCATCAGAAGAGCTGCAGGTGCGTTGCCGGCCTTTTAAGAGGGAATAGGGTAATTAGGGGAGGGTAGGGAAGGGAAAAAGGCAGGGAATTGGGCCTCCGTTAAACTCACTCACTCGGCGAACCGCGAAACACAGCGCAAGCGCTGTTTCACGCCGGTTTTCTGTGAGCCCGTGGTGTTTCTCCGGTTGATCCGGCCCATTCGTGCCGAAGCATGGCTCTCCCACGTCAAACGACCTATGTCCTTGTATCCTATGTCCTTTCCCGGGACTCAAAGTATCACCATACCCAGCGAAATCGGTTCAGCGGTTTGGGCGTGAAGAGATCAGAGAAGAGAGAAGAGAACAGACAGACAGACAGACAGACAGACACACTTTCGCAATATTAGTATGGATTTTCCTCTGACAACTTCACAAGTATGTACCTACACTGATCGTTGAAACTCAAGGCACCTTTTGAAGGAATCTTAGCGCGGCATAGTTTGAGTTGAATGGGGCAGGTGGTTGGGACCCGTTTACACAGTTTTTTGTGCAGACACACACAATATCATGTTTTGTGTGTCTGTGTGATCGGAGAACACAAATAATGATGGAATAATGGATATACTTTGTCAATTGTCTCCCTTACTGATAAAGATTTAGCCAGCGTATAATATGTCTTCGTCCGATTAGTGATTGTTTCTAATGATCCATACAAAGAAATGATTTAGGGGTGGGCCGAAATTCGTTTTACATTCGGTTTAACCGA
Source organism: Lysandra bellargus (assembly GCA_905333045.1). Classification (NCBI taxonomy): domain Eukaryota; kingdom Metazoa; phylum Arthropoda; class Insecta; order Lepidoptera; family Lycaenidae; genus Lysandra; species Lysandra bellargus. Next base: position 5,648,231 of record HG995354.1, read on the forward strand.
ACTTCGGCAGCTTGAACCGAACTTCGTCATCGAATTTCGGTTAAAATGCCGAACATTCGGCACTAAATATACTTGCACTATTATAATAGAAATTAATGAAAAAACATATCTGTAGTAACAGTGAAACAAAATAAGTCTGATATAAGAACTATAAGTACTCATTCATAGTCATTTACTTATTTGAATTAGAAAAAGTAATCATACGTGATAAACAAAAAACATAAATTGGTCTTTTTAAACACCAGTCTCAAAAATATTTGGTAAACAAACAAAACACAAAATTAAACCGCTCTTCTTACTAACCAAACGAGCCTTAGAAATATTTCTTACTTAATCAAAAGACAAAATTTTACTGCCCCTGTCAATAAGTTTAAGCAATCTATCTTACTTAATCAAAAAACAAAAATTTGGACTTTACTTTTACTTTACAAATTATTAGCTGGCTAACGGCCCCGGGGAAGCGCGGAGTGCGGGCGGGGCACATCTAGGCTCTAGCAATATTTGCGGCAAGTGCGTAAACAAGTCACAACACGAAAAACCGCGGCGAAATTGAACCGAAGTTCGGCCGAACTTCGGCCGAATTTTTCATTTTTACCGAATGTTCGGCCAAAGTTCGTATTCGGTTCAAACCACATTCGGCCCATCACTAATTTTTAGGACTTGTGATAATCTGGGCTCTTCATATTATTAAGTATTCAATTATCAAGTCAAATTCTCAAATTATCAAGTATGTGTATTCAATTAAAATATGAAAGGATTTTGTCTGCCTATCTGTTTGCCATTCTATTTCTTATCCCTTCACGCCTACACCACTAAAAACCTATTTCTATGAAATTTAGTATGCCATACATACGTATAACGTAACACCCCAGTAAAAGACAGAATAGTTTTGTCCCGAAAAATATTTACCACTAGATGACGTCCGCAAGTCCGTTGCGTCAAAACTCATTTATCGCGCGGTAATCGTACATTTTTCCGGGACGAAAAGTGTCCTATGTCCTTTCCCGGGACTCGAAAGTATTTTCATATCAAATTTCAGCAAAATCGGTACAGCGGTTTGGGCGTGAAGAGGTAACAGACAGACAGACAGACATATGGATTACCTCGCAATAAACGAATTTTTTGAAATCATATCACCTCTTTTGCAGTGAATAAGTACCGCTGGTTTTCCACAAGGCCATGCATGACTTTTACCGTCAAGATGCATCCCGTGGGGACCCACCCTCTCCCTCTGTGTCAGTGACCCCGGCCCCTGTTCGATATCCGGCTATACACCGATCGTTTTCTATTGATACATCTAAAACTACCCATTCATAAAAGCAATTAAGCAATATGGTCTGAAACAAGAGACAAGTCACAAAAATTTAAGACTATATTATCTATTATACAAATATATCTATCTAAATATATAAAACTCAAAGGTGACTGACTGACATGGTGATCTATCAACGCACAGCCCAAACCACAGGACGGATCGGGCTGAAAATTGGCATGCAGGTAGATGATATGACGTAGGCATCCGCTAAGAAATGATTTTGATCAAATCCATCCCCAAGAGGTTAAATTAGGGGATGAAAGTTAGTATACAATAATACTTCTTAACGCGAGTGAAGCCGCCGGCAATAGCTCGTATATATATAAAACTCAAATGTGACTGACTGACATGGTGATCTATCAACGCACAGCCCAAACCACTGGACGGATCGGGCTGAAATTTGGCATGCAGGTAGATGTTATGACGTAGGCATCCGCTAAGAAAGGATTTTGATAGATTCCAACCCCAAGGGGTTTAAATAGAGGATGAAAGTTGGTATATAAAAATACTTCTTAACGCGAGCGAAGCCGCGGGAAAAAGCTCGTGCAATATAAATTAGATGACACCCGCAACTCCGTTGCACTTAAACGTACATTTTCCGCATCAAAAACTATCCTATGTCCCTTTCTGTCTTTCAAAGTATCCCACTACCAAATTTCATCTGAATCGGTTTAGCCGTTTAAGCGTGAAGACGGACAGACACACTTTATTATTTATAACTTAGTAAGGATAAGGATTATTATGAATGTAAAGTTTCATATTGTTACAGATACTGTTACACAGAGCCATCTAGCGTCAAACTGTTTGGACTTAGTGATTTATGTGAGCTAGTGTTTGTGAATAAAGTCTTCAAGTGAGTCACCAGAGGCTGTAGACAAAGTTTCTTTCGTTAAAAACGATGACGAAATTCGTTATCAAAATGTATGGGATTTGACATTAGTCTTCGCAAGTGAAATGTCATTTAGCGATGACTTATGTCAAACCGCATACATTTTGATAGCGAATTTCGTCATCGTTTTAACGAAAGATACTTTGTCTAAGAGGGCTGGTCTTTCTCTCCGAATCCTCGAACCCTAGCACGTAACAATATGTTAACTCTTTATACTAACAACCGCAAAACTGATTAAAATTAAATTAGGTAATAGGTATGTAGATATTTTGAGTCCCGGGAAAGGACCGGGTTTTTATCAAGGAGAAACGGCTCCTAACTGACGTGACCTAACTTTTTCCATTCGGTTTTCTACCTCATATTGCACAAGGTACTTAATATGGGTGAAGCCAAACGAGCGTAATTTGTGAGTTGTGACTTGTGAGTCGCAGAATTTCTGTCGCGTAAATATCTTTTCATTCAAATCATGACTCACAAAATTACGCTCGTGTGAATCAAACAGGACTTTTGTATGAAACTGAATGCAGCAGAATTTCTGCCAGCCGAAATTCTGCGACTCACAACTCACATATTACGCTCGTTTGGCTTCAACCTAAATCATATCAGCTGACACCTACTATAGGTTAATAACATTTTATGACATACTTAAATAAATATACAGTAAATTGTGTGTACGAGCATTTCATCGCTCGCGTTAAAAGCGGTCAAATATAAAGCTTCCGGCGGTTCGCATGCATAAGGGATTATAAATATGCCGACCAATCATTTGTATTTCAACGACAGTGATGTATAACCATGATTGCAAATCTATAGCATACACAATCGATGTCAATAATGGGCAATCATAGACCAGTATGCAGGGGCGGCCTTACCAACCAGTATCCAGCGGCGGCCTTATCCATTGCGAGGCCCCGGGCGGCAGGTCTTTGCGAGGCCCTGGGCGACAGGTCTTTGCGAGGCCCTTTGTCTTCAAAAAAAACTCCTTGCGAGGTACCTGCAAGAGCGAGACCCCGGGCGATTGCCCTGTTCGCTACCCTAGGGGCCACCATTGCCAGTTCGCGAACATGTTCGTGTAGAGCATGTTTATGTTGGTTTATCAAGACCCAAGTGGAGAAGCCGCGTGTTATATTATAGCTCTTTGGAACTTGCAACTTGTACTTTGCTTTGCTTCCTAGGTGACCCGTTTACAGAGGACAAGTGTTTAGCCCTAAGATGACGGTAATCACAATAGACTTAGAGATGTGCCGATCATGGATTTGGCCGACTAGCCGACTAGCCGATTAGTCGGCTGCAAAGAAGCCGACTAATCGGCCGACTAGTCGGCCAAGCCGATCATGGTTTCGGGAGTCTATGTAAGGCTGCGTCCTCATCAGACACAGCACGGCGCCGTACCGTAAAACGGTGCCGCGTACGGTGCACCGCGCGCCCCTATTCTGGGTGAAACTTCCGAACAAAAATTTTGTCCAAACTTAAACGAGGCACTTATTTGAAACACATAAAAATCGGCCAAGTGCGACTTAGATTCGCGCACGAAGGGTTCCGTACCATTATTATAGAGAAAAATAACCAAAAAAATATGTTTTTTGTCTGGGAGCCCCCTTAATTATTAAGTTTGTAAGTAATTTGTAATACGAATTTACTCAAAATTTCCTCTGTTTCTGTTTATTTTTCAATATTCGTTTTAGTAACAAGAGAATAATTCTTTCGCGATCCATATGCAGACAAGCAATCTCGTTCGAGCGCAAATATCGACTGAATAGGGACGCACCGTACACGGCACCGTGTTACGGTACGGCGCCGTACCGTGTCACTGCGGCGCTGTGCCGTGTCTGATGGGGACGCAGCCTAACACTTTTTTTACTGTTGATTCGCGAGTAAGTCACACACGCCGCCGTGTCGTGTTATGTTTACTTCGCGTACGTTACTTTTTTATGATAAAATTAATGGTTTTGAGGAAATATTTCTTATACATGCAATCTTGATCTAATAATACATACTTAATCTGCTGTTAAAAACTATATTAAAAAAACGAGCTTTTGCCCGCGGCTTTATATACAAACTTTCATCCCCTATTTTAACCCTTCGGGGTTGGAATTTATCAAAATCCTTTCTTAGCGGATGCCTACGTCATAACATCTACCTGCATGCCAAATTTCAGCCCGATCCATCCAGTGGTTTGGGCTGTGCATTGATAGATGTCAGTTAGTCACTTTGAGTTTTATATATTTAGATATTTCTTTACTAGCAAGTAATTTCAGAAACACTTAATTTTTTTTATGTGTAAGACCTATGAAGTGTGATATGGACACATTATAAAATATAAATAATCAAGGGTTTTCTAGACTGTAATCTCAATAATTAAAGCAAAAATTAAAAAAATTAATAAGCCGGATAGTCGGCGCTTATTGCCGACTATTCGCCGACTACAAAAGTGGCCGGATAGTCGGCTTTACCGACTAGTCGACGACTAGTCGGCACATCTCTATATAGTATATAATATAGAAGTATAATGTTAAATGTATTTTGCATAAAGACGGGCTGCATGTAGAAAAAAAGTTCTGGTAAATAAAAGGTTCATGCTACGCTTAATCTCGCTTCTACAAATTCTTCATAACCTCTTCACGCTAAACAAATTTTGATGTAACTTTGTGTACTTAAACGTACATTGAGTACCTACCGAGAAAGAACATGGAATATATACTTTTTATTCCGGAAAAATGTAAAATCTCTTGGAAGACTACAAATCTAAATATTAAGCCTTTCTTTCTAACCGTAATAAAACCTTACTTCAGAACTTAATTATGTGATTAATTAAATAATATATTGTGATATTAATTATTATTAGTACCTATATTAGAAATAAAATTAAAAGGAAGGAATTAAAGATTAAAACCTTTAATTCCTTTCTTCATCGCAATTTATCTACGAGTATGTCTCTACTATCTAGTCTCTAGCTACCTCTATCTCCTTTACTTATCTCTAAAATCTAGATTAATATAAAGTCCCCGTTTTCTAATCGTAGATTTTTAAAAAGTTTAAAATGGCGTTTTCGCATAAAACTGACATAAGGATTCCTTATAAAGCACCCTTCAAATACTCCCGTGTTTAAAAGGGTAAGAATGCGACCCTTTATCCCGTGGAAATCGACGCCATTACCATACCTACAACTAGGGAGATATCTAGATGTTTTTTGTACCTGTTAATAAAAACATAGACGTTTTGCCTGCCTAGGAAGATTAAAAAGTTTTCATGCAAATACATCCATACGAATAATACACTCTTATCTAGTAACTAAAAATATATTCGAAAGTGTGTCTACGAGTATCTTTCTGCTTGCCTGTATGCAGAATGCATAATAATTATTATGATTTTGGTGTTGGTATACTTTGAGTCCCGTGAAAGGACATTGGGAGGTTTAGTAGGAGATACTGCCTGTTGGTAATTTATGTCCCATATTTTTAACAAAAAAATTTTTGTATTTTGATTAAAGCCCTTCGTTTACCCATTTTATTTCAATTTTGTATTACGTTTTGCTTCAGAATAAGTTGTATGTTTTACAACTTATTTAAAAAAAATTGTTACAATAGAATGTACCATCGAGGAAATTGATTCCTAGGCAGTTGACAGACCAATGTTAATTGTAATCTGTCGGCTGAGTTTGACATAACACGACCAAACTACGTAGGTCCCACATCTGCTTAGGAATCAACTTCTCTGATAGTACTTAAGTAACAAAATCTTCGCTTTATTGTTTATATATGTTACGCTCAAAGACCGAAATCGCTCAATGAGCGAAAAAATGGTTCACAACGCGTTGTGGTCACAGTGAAACAGCCACGATGCGAAATTCGCGTTGTGGCTCTAATAAAAACGGCCACGACGCGTTCTGGCAATCACAAAAAGGCCATAACGCGAAATTCATGTCGTGGCTGACATGCTATTCGTTTTTCTTGATTTCTTCTTGATTGATTAATCATCCATAGGTGTGGAAGATTATATTTGAATTACCACGCGTACTACAAAATATTTTTTCTTTTACAAAATCACTGCATATCAAGTTTTTCATTAATATTTGTAAAATATCCATAGTTCCATATTATCCGTACTAATATTATTACTGTCTGTCTGTCTGGCGCAAAGTGCTATTGTTTATTATTGGTTTTTTTTTTAATATAAGGTTATCTGATCTTAATAAATAATAAGTATTTAGTTTTATTTTTATTTATACATAATTTAAATATAATACTACTAGTTGATGCCCGCATCTATGTTGCGCCAGACAGACAGACAGTAATAATAATAGTACGGATAGTATGGAAGTATGGATATTTTATAAATAATAATGATAAACACGATAAGCAGTGATTTAGTAAAAGATTTTATTTTGTACCTAGTACACGTTGTAATTCAAATATAATCTTCCATACCTATGGACAATTAATTAATCAAGAACAGATCAAGAAAAACGAATAGCATATCAGCAACGACACCATAGTGACACGAATTTCGCGTTATGGACTTTTTGCCAGAACGCGTCGTGGCCGTTGTCATTAGAGCCACGACGCGAATGTCGCGTCGTGGCTGTTTCACTGTGACCACAACGCGTTGTGAGCCTTTTTTTCGCTCATTGATCGATTTCGGTCTTTGCGCGTAACATATATACTTTATCTTCACTTTGTTACGGTGTAATTAAGAAAGTTGCATAATAAGCAGTAAATAATATTATATTAAGTACAGAAAACTGATTAAAATTATAAATTATGAGACAGTCAACCACATACCTTGTACAAGTAATACCCTATTAATTATAACGATGCAAAACTATTTCCAAGGGCTATACGCTGTCTCTATAATGTTTACGCTTACGTGAAAGGCCTAATCTACTAAAGGCTTAAATTGAAGTACCCTTAAAGTTAATTTCAGTAAAATCTTACGGTCCGATATACCACCAGTCTACTCTGACCCGCATATTTCCAATAACCTCATCCTTTTCCGTCGCGTTTTGTTTTGCGCCAAGGGAGTGGCGGGTCAGCTTAGGCCGGTCGCCTCGTCGGATGAGCGTCGGACGGATCGCTAGATCAGTCGGCCGACCGATCGAGCGATTGATTGAACGTTCGCTGAGAAGAAATAATCCTGGGTGTTTCGCACGAAATAAAATATGTTACCGTCGGTGGCTTTGTAAAGCAAATTTGCGAGATACTTATTACTGTAAACCTCTTTTATTTGATGAATAATTAATCATCATCGCGCCTTGTCATGCCGGATGTCATCAAGTTTTATACTTTTAATACGATCGTACATCTGACGAATATAAGGGTCGAATCATGCGGGGTTCCTTTGTTCATGGATCTTTAAAATTATGTGAATACAGGTTTAGATTAATTTTAAATTGTTACTAAATACTAAATTGCCTTTCGTATTTTGTCGTTTAATATGTTGTTTTGAATATTTTAGTCAAAAACTTATTAATTGATATGTGCGTCTGTCATAAACACAGGATTAATTTGTTGCAAAAGTATACATATGAGGGTTTTACTTAATTGGTATTTGCTAGGTTTATATGGAACAAATTGTTATTTTTCGTTCATTGAAAATTTTATGTATCAGTCGTTTCTCATTTCAGCTCATTTTATGCGTGCTGTATTTCACCTAGTGTTGGGTAGGACTTACAAGAGGCATTACAAATTACAATTGTCCGGGACAAGACGGCAAAATGTAATAGCGGCTAAGCATTATAACATGTACCGCTTCAAAATGATTGTCGCGGTGGTCGCAATTTTTTAGGGGTATTTTCAGGGATTTTTTGACTCTTTAATTTTTTTAAATTTATTATTCGATTTATATTAAATCGAAATGATGGATCTTGCGTAACATTTAATCCATCCAGTAAAATGTTAAATTTATTCAATGTCAACATGTACCTAGTATGATTTCAAAAAATCTGAATCTTTAGATGAAGACGAAATATTAACTTTTAATGAAAAAATTTTGAAACATATTATATTACAGTATATTATTTCTTAATCATGAATGTATATTTATGTATTTTTTAGGGGAAAAATAGACAAATATAAATTCACTCCTCAAGACAGCTCACATGTCGCGGCACGTCAAACGTACTGCTACGCCTCAAACGCCTCGCGGCCTCGCCTCTTTTGCAGTGGGACACTGTACCGGCTCAGTACGAAAAAGTGGCACCTCTTACATCCTCGTATAAAATTCATGTCCTACCCAACACTAATTTCACCTGTCATTGGAATTTGAAAGTGAAAGACCTAGCAGATGATATTCTGTTGGTGAATCATAATTAAAAAATATTTAGATATTTAGATAATCGCATAACTCCACAATCAAAAGTTAAAATCTATAAGTTGAATTGCCGTTTTGCGTAGGAAATCTAAAAATAGTCTTACCGCAGTGAACTTCGGGTAAAGTAGGCAAGGAGGTATTGGTTTTTGACGCTACTTAGGCCGTGTTCACACCAAACCGACGGTGAGCCGCCGAATATGAGCAGGCTCACTGTGAGCTCCAGTGTGAACGTGAAAATATACGGTATCGAATGTCCGTGCCTACGTCTAGCGTAATGGCGTATTGTCGGTTAGGTGTGAACGAAAAAGTGAATATGTATGGAAATTGGAATTCCGTCGTTTGAATTGGAACTTTGAGGCTTAATCTTAAAAAGTGGACTACGAATAATAAACCTAAGAGTCTACAAAATGAGACTCGAATATGTACATGCACACTTTATGCATATATTCGGTAAGTACACAATTTTGTGTACTTGTATGTATTTATAGAAGTGACAATTATAATGTCAACGGCTTTATTTCGTTTTGAGTGGTGTTTCGTAACTATTTTTATATCTTTTGTGTGCGAAAAGGAACCAAATTTAAAACGGTTGAAGTATGGGAGTTACGTTTCCTTAGTTTTTATTATTCGTAGAAAGTGGCACTCTTTGTATTAAAGTGACATAACATTAGCTCTACATTTTTCATTTTGCTATAATTTTTATTTATAAAATTGGTATGTGACATTAAAATTGTATTATTCACTGGTAAATAAAATAATAGGTTAGGACTTGGGAGCCTTCAATTTCATATTCAATTGAAGTTTTTACGTGAATTTACAATCAAATTCTACGTTTAACTTTCGCGTTTTTTTGTATAGAGATAAACTACGATAACATGGCGCGCCCCCGCAAAATTCAAAACGTTTGAAGTGCGTTGTCAAAACGTTTGAAGTGCGTTGTCTTACGCGGTCGGCTAGTTATGATTGGTTGACCAACAAAAGTCACATTAAATGATTGGTTGAATATTTACTACATACAAACTCTTTCATAAGGATGTGACTACACACATTGAAACTGTAATTTGGAGGGGCGGGCCATGTTATCGTAGTTTATCTCTACAGTGTGTTAGTGTAAACACCGTTATCCTTGAAACCATCAAATGAACCCGTCAAAATGAACAACTTTTTCTATGAGAACAATGCTGGGAACTCAAAAAAAAATGCCGTATATTTAATAAGTACAGAATACAGATAAAATAAACAAGCTCGGAACTATAAATTATGCTGTTATTCAGAAAAACAATCAACACGACGACAATAACTTAATTATTATATTCCGAACAGTTCCGAACCTAAGGTAGCCCATGTTGGCCCACCGTCTCCTATATTATGTGTTAAGAGGCCGGGCTACCCTCGAAATTCTCATACATACGTAATACCAAAATCATGTTCTCATACGAAAATATTTAACATGTTTGAGTTATTTTTCAGCTTAAAATAGTAATTACCTAGGTTCCTGTACAAAAATTAACTTCAAAATATTTAAACAGTAAAAATATTTTATTTGTGTAATTTTTTTTTAACTATATTTACTTCTAAATATTTAAACACTAAGAAATAGAGTAAAACACTAAAAAATATATAAATAAATAGTAAATTTACTACAAAATATTTAAATACTAAAAAATATTTTTAGAGTATAAATATTTTGTAGTAAATTTACTATTTATTTATATATTTTTTAGTGTTTTACTCTATTTTTTAGTGTTTAAATATTTAGTAGTAAATATAGTAAAAAAAATTTACACAAAAAAAAATTTTTACTATTTAAATATTTTGAAGTTAATTTTTGTACAGGAACCTAGGTAGTTACTATTTTAAGCTGAAAAATAACTCAAACATGTTAAATATTTTCGTATGAGAAAATGATTTTGGTATTACGTATGTATGAGAATTTCGAGGGTAGCCCGGTCCCTTAAGCTGCGCCGCGCTTATACGAGCAACTAAAATTGCTCAACTCTAGTCAATTCTCGTCAACTTTGACGTCACGACTACATCAAGCAATTTTCGGCAACAAGCAGCAATATTGCGCAAAAAATTGGTTTTCAGATTTTTCCATCCTCAAATTCGGATTATCCAGATAATCCGGATATTTTGGATTTTTTTAAATATTTTTGATAAACAGCTTTAAATGTCACTTATTTTCTTATTATTTCTTTATTTAACATTTATTTTAAAAGTGCAAAATAAAACATCTAAAAAAATTAACATTTTTCTTAAGTTAGCGATTTTTACATGGATGTAAAAAGGAAGAAATTAAAATAGCAGTATCTGGTACCGAAAATAATATTATTATGACAAATTAAAAATACCTTAATTTTATTAAAATTTTAAAAATGTGAAATTATGGATAACAAGAAAATCCTATACAATCTCCGCTTTATCGACGTGTTCGTAATTTTTGCGCCTACAGCAGCACATCATCAAATTATGCTCCAAGATTTGCAAGCCTACATGTGGAACTTACAAAAAATAGGACTAAGACACAAACAATCATCAACAGTATGAGACGTAGAGTCGAGCTAGATGAGCAAGGAATTCACTATATCAACGAGTACCTGACTTGGGCAAATTAGTTTCTTATGACAACAGAAAGGCAGAAAAACTGTTCCATGAAGACTGGTGACTTACCAATCGCACTGAAGCACAGACTCGTTGATATGTGTATTTCGCTCGTCATAACCAATGAAGCGCAAACTCGATCATTTACCAATTTTCGATTTACAAAAGTTCCCACTCAGGGTCTGCCAAAGAGCAATGGAGCTCAAATCTTAACAAAACAGAAAAAAAAATCATAATGTGCTCACAAATTAGAATAAAAGACGTAGGAATCAAGACGGCCAAGCTAAAGTGGCATTGAGCTGGTCACGTTATCCGCATACATCTAGACTGGATATCTACTAAGTGGGTATCTAGTCCTAGGAACAGATAGCGCGATGCTCTGGAGGTATTTTTTTCCTCCGAAAGCAGATCACTGTAATCCTGACGGCACGACGATCCTTGAGGATCTACAGTGACTCCTTCGTATAAGAGTACCGTCCTCAACCCAGTGCTGCTCATAAAACCGATGTGATTGGGATTGGTGCCACAACTTTCCTCTTTTGTAAATCAGGAGAGTTTTTGTTCTGTAATGAAGCAGTAAAGTCAAGTAGAAGATGAATAGGTGTGAAAGATTCAGGCTGCGCCTTTGCCCAGCAGCAGTTGGATGGATAATATATTTATATTTAGTATATTGCACAAAATAATGACTTAAAACAATTATTTAAACCAACATATAACATTTCGTTATAATACTATAATATACTCTTACTATATTCCTGTATTTAATTAAACAAAATCACAAATTAGCATTGGTTACGTAAACAATAATTATAATTTATAATTATAACCTCAATGTAAACAAAAACTAAATATTTTATAGAAAAAATATTTTATTCAATACTAAAATGTTCTAAAATCATTGTAAATTTATCATCATGGCATTTATATTATTATCATAATATAGAAAACATAATAATATTATAGGTAGTAAATTAATAAGAGGTAGGTTATAAGAAATTTAAATAATGTGTCGTTATTTCTTTTAAATAAAATAAAAATTGTAAAGAAATGTAATTACAATTACCAAATAACTACACAATGGAATGTTAGACATACGAAATTCTAACTTTGGCACGTGTAGACCACACAAAGTTGCGATAGCACCTTTAAACAAATGTGAATTTGTTTATGTCAGATATTATAAGATATATTTGAGTAAATTTTCTACTATTCGAAAAAACCGAAAATCCGAAATTTGTAAATTAAAAATCCGGATTTTTCATAGGCCAAAAAAATCCGGACTATCTAGATTTTTCGGATTTCGAAGTATCCGGATTGCAATCTCTAAATACATCGCAATACAATGGCGCAACTTCATCAACTAGTTACTAGGCAACACTGTCATACACGAGCCCATCGGATATTCGTCAATTCGTATCGGCGACATTGAGCGATATGAAATATTTGGAGCAATATCGCCGAAATAATTGCCGCAATTTATTGAAATTGCTCCATATTGCTCCACTAATTGCTCCAGATCGGTCCATTCGTGTCGCCGGGCAATTATTGCCGCAATTGTTGCTCGTGTAAGCGCTTCTTTAGTCAAAGTGTCATCAGAAAAATTTATTCATAGGCAGATGGGAAATCAACGGTCGAGTTTAAGGGTGAAGCCAAACGAGCGTAATTTGTGAGTTGTGAGTCGCAGAATTTCGGTCGCGTAAATATATCTTTTCAAACAAATCATGACTCACATTACGCTAGTGTGAATCAAACATGACTTTTGTATGAAACTGAATGCAGCAGAATTTCTGCCAGCCTAAATTCTGCAACTCACAACTCACAAATTACGCTCGTTTGGCTTTACCCTAAATGTCAAGACTACGTTAGACGTGATCAATCGGCTAGACATAACTCGGCCAAATTACGTAGTTCCCCATAGAAATCAATTTATCTAATTCTTGATTTCCAGGAAAATAGCCACATGCACAGTAAACTGTGCATCTCTCAACTCGTATAGCTTCCCTGGAAACCTCCGTAAGGTTTACTGTTCGTTTACGACACAAGTTTTTATTATTTCAGTTCATTTCACACGAGTTTCAAATTAAATTCCGTCCGACCATACTTTTATGTTGATTGTTCCCATTATGATGTACTACAGTTTATTTAATATATATTATAATTAGTAGTATTATGTACTACTAGCTATATGACCGAGCTTCGCTCGGTATTCAGAAATTTCAAAAAACACACATAAAATGACATTTTATGAAAATGATTCCTAGCAGATCGATTTATCGCCCCCGAAACCCCCTATATACTAAATTTCATGAAAATCGTTGGAGCCGATTCCGAGATTCCAATTATATATTTATATATATACAAGAATTGCTCGTTTAAAGATATAAGATACTGTACTCGCCAAAACGTGGCGGTAGCGGTCATTGACTCCCTATCAAAAACTTGTCATTTTCTAACAATAAACCACGATTGGCAATGAAGTGTTAGATGTTGTCAATCGCGGCTTTGTATCTAGAAAATGGCAAGTTTGTGACTGGGAGTCAATGGCCGCTACCGCCATGTTTCAGCGAGTACAGTATATAGATAGTGTAGTATTTCTCGTAGATGAAAAACAACTGAAAAAGGCAAACATGAAGAGGAAGTCATGAAAGTTCGTGTAATGTACAGTTCTTACTTCTTACTGTCATGTTATTCATTATTGAAGGTAAATATACCTCTATTTTATTGGATAACAGTTAATATTAGGATACATGATAATAAATAATAATAATAGACTAGTAATATAGTCGTAGCCTCTTCAGGTCAAACCTCTTCTTTTTCGTCACACAAAACTTTAACAGAAATTGGTTACGCTGCTACCTTTACAGTGAACTCTCTACAAGGAAAACATACGCATCCAAAATTATTATCACTGAGTTTTGTCACACCCTGTATTACTTATTATATCTTATATATAAAAATGGATTTTCAAATGTGTTAGTCGCGCTAAAACTCGAAAACGGCTGAAAGGATTGGGCTGATTTTAGTCTTGAAATATTCGTAGAAGTCCAGGTAAGGTTTTAAAGTGACACGAAGTTCACCGGGACAGCTAGTCTTATATATAAAAATGGATTTTCAAATATGTTAGTCGCGCTAAAACTCGAAAACGGCTGAATGGATTGGGCTGATTTTGGTCTTAAAATATTCGTAGAAGTCCAGGGAAGGTTTTAAAGTGACACGAAGTTCATCGGGACAGCTAGTCTTATATATAAAAATGAATTTTTAAATGTGTTAGTCGCGCTAAAACTCGAAAACGGCTCAACAGATTGGGCTGAATTTAGTCTTAAAATATTCATAGAAGTCCAGGGAAGGTTTTAAAGTGACACGAAGTTCACCGGGACAGCTAGTCTTATATATAAAATTCTCGTGTCATAATGTTCGTTCCCGTACTCCTCCGAAATGGCTTGTCCGATTCACATGAAATTTTGTGAGCATATTGAGTAGATCTGAGAATCGGCCAACATCTATTTTTCATATCAAAAATTATTTATATGGCAAAACAACGTTTGCTGGGACAGCTAGTAATATATACTATTGTGGTTCGGCGTTAGTGTATAGAACTATTACTATTTACTATAATATATAAATGCCAACCCACAATAACAAAAACAGTATGCCGAATCCAGAAAACAGTGCTGCAACTAGAGATAGCAGAAGATTTCAATAAAGAGATATTAAAATACAGTGATTTAAAAAAATAAATAAATTGTAGAGTTCCAAAACTAAAACGTTTGCTTATCAATAATTATTATAATATGAATTTGTGTTTGAGTTACGTAGTACCTAAATCTGTGATTTGAGCGTCTACTCAAATCTATAGGAAAAGGTGGTAATGTTGTCCCCCACTTTGTTTATCAAGCTTTATTAAAAAAATACAGGAGTCAGAAACCTAAAAAATACATTATGGGACTTCATAATCATTTGTTTAAACATGTCTTATTAGGGAATAAATAAAACTTGTACAGGATAATCGAAAATATTATTTATTCTCAACTAATCACATTTGGTATCTTTGGATCAAGTGGTGAATGTATTTCAGAATGTGAAACTTAACGGCAAAAATCATAAATATAATAGCCACCTTTAGAGCCAGAAATATTGAAAGCAAACATCGTTCATTTCATGGCAATGAGTATAGAGATTTAGAAAAATCCGGTGTGCCGTTGTACCGCAACCCTATCGTAACCAGGTGTGAACAGGTACCATTCCGATACATTTTTGCATCCATAACGTGTATTGATCTTTTATATATCAAATGGAAGCTTATTTTCCTCTTATTATTATAATATAGGTGTGCCTAATTAAATCTGGCCGCAAATAAGGTGTGCCGGCTGTCAAAGATGGCAAAGTATCGAAGGTTGAGGGAAAGGGAGCTAGCGCGAAACATTACGGGATAGTGATAGTACATCATGTTAGTGTACTTAAACATCGGTTCAAACAATAGTAATAATCGGCCAAGTGCGAGTCGGACTCGCGTACGAAGGGTTCTGTACTATTTTTGTGTAGTGTAGTGAGCAAAATTAGGCCGAAATTTGTGTTTATTGTATGGGAGTCGCCCTAATATTTAAATTTTACTTTAATTTTATTATTAGTAATTAAATTGCACATATTTTAATTGAAGATTTCGTGAATTTTTAAGGTGCCCATCTGTTGCCATGTCATGTTGACATAGAGCGAAAAAGGCCAAAAAATCACGTTTATTCTATTCAAATTCAAATGTATTTATTGCCAGAATGTTATAGTTATTGAATATAGTTAACATAAATTTGAACATGCTTAAATCTGGGGGCACGGTAGTGCCCCAGCCAAGCTTTTTAGCAAAGGCACGGCCGTACCATACTATTTCACACCCCCATTATCTTCGATGTTAACGAAGCTAGGGATTCAGAATTTCGGTCACTAGGAGCAAGTATCAAAACTAGCTTAACCTCCAAATTATATGAAATTTCGATAAATAGTTTAATAGTTACGGATGGTCAAAGTTACTACATTTTGTCACTCACTGACATATAGATCATCAAAATTCTAAGGTACTTCTAGCAAACTTAGAACCTTGAAATTTGGTACCAACCCGGATAGGTCTTTATTTACAATGAAAGGAAAAATTATGAAACCGGCCAAGTGCGAGTCGGACTGGCGTACATAGGGTTCCGTACCGTAAATTTGTATGGGAGCCCCCCTTAAATAATAAGTACATTTAATTTTTATTATTAATTATTATTAAAGTTAATATACAGCTGAGTATTTTCTGAAATTTTAAAACCTTACTGTTACCATTATGGATATAGAGCAAAATAGGGGAAAAAATCGTGTTTGTTGTATGAGGCCCCCTTTTAATAATTTATTTATTTGAATTGGACTATTAGCTTTTATAACGATACCAGAAATTCATAATTTGTGAAAATTGCAACTACCTAGCTATGGCGGTTCTCGAGATCTAGCCTGGTGACATATTAAGGATAGACGACGGACAGACAGCGAAGACTTATTATTTATTGATAATAATTTCCCGTTTTCATCCTGTGGGCAGGGAAACCGAAAAACTGAAAAATAATATACATAATATTAATATAATATAGTAGTTTATTAAATAAAAGAAAACATTTTTATATTTGTAACTTTGCAAGAACAATATGAGTTTCGACTGCATATTTGTTATGATGAAATGGTATTGATTAAATAAAAAATAGTATTAACAACGTAACAATGAAACAATAATTAAATTCGATTAAAATATAAATGCAATCAGTACTGCGATATACACTCCTTAATCGCTCGATATATATACTCGTAATATGGAAGTTTTAAGTTATCACATGAAATAAGGTGTGCTCCTTTCCTGCGAGGAACGTTGACGCTTACATCAGTGCTGCTATATATTCAACGCTATGCTAAAAATGACCACCTTCAAGTATTAAAGCTTAAAAGTCAATTAAAATATATCAATAATGATTTCTTAAGTTTTCGCGAGTATCACTCATGATATTATAAGTTTAAACACTTACGGATTTTGTCGCGGAGCATTTATATTAATCCCGACGTTTCGGCTGCTTTACAGCGGCCGTGGTCACGGGTGGACTGAGGTGACAGGTGTCCAATTTCTTGAAGTTCTTCAACTACCCAAAGACCACCCGTGACCACGGCCGCTGTAAAGCAGCCGAAACGTCGGGATTAATAAAAGTGCTCCGCGACAAAATCCGTAAGTGTTTAAGCTTATAATATCAAAATATTATATGAATATTAATAATCGACTCAGAACTAACGAAGCCTCAAAAATAATATAAAGAAGATAGAGAATGAGAACCAAACTAAGTACAGAAAAGTTATAACGTGACCTGAAAGTAAAGAAACAAAAATCTTAAAAAAGAAATGAAATCCCACCAAAACATGAAATGTAAAAGGAGCCAAGAAAAATATTGCATAGCTGTAATACTTCTGTCGTAAAAAGTATTCAGATCACATTCAAGCCAAGCCTTCAACTTATTTTGTAATTTAAATCAACATTTAGTAAATGTATCAATAGATTTATTTATTTTATAATTATTATAGTGGCTTGGCAATGAGCTTAAGAGAAACAAATTTAAAATAAAACTGCATATTTGAAGAAGTTCATACTTACACAGACGGCAAGCATAAAGTGTTTTAGTATGTAACGAGTAACGACGCATGTGGCCGATGGTACCCAATATATCATATTATTTCTCTAATGCTCATTGCCAAGCCACTATAATAATTATAAAATAAAGAAATCTATTGATACATTTACTAAATTTTGATTTAAATTACAAAATAAGTTGAAGGCTTGCCTTGAATGTGATCTGAAAACTTTTTACGACAGAAGTATTACAGCTATGCAATATTTTGCTTGGCTCCTCTTACATTTCATGTTTTGGTGGGATTTTATTTTGTTTTTAGTATTTGTTATAGCGACAACATAAATTACATAATCTGTGAAAATGTCAACTCTCTGGCTATTACCATTCTTTAGTTACAGCCTTGAGCCTGGAGACATACAGACAGACGGACAGACGGACAGACAACGAAGTCTTATAAGTAATAGGGTCCCGTTTTTGCCCTTTGGGTACGGAACCCTAAAAACGACCAAATAAATTAATACTCTACAAGAATTTAAAAGTTTATTCAAGTATTAAATTGTTTGTTACATAAAGAATAAATATTCATAATATTATGTACTAGCGACCCGCCCCGGCTTCGCTCGGGTATAAAATATATTATAGTCTATGTCACTCACTGAAGAAATGATTAAAATCGATTCAGTAGTTTTTAATTACATAATAATATTCATTACTACCCGCCCCGCATTGGTCGGTATCGCCACAAAAGCTACGTCCCGCAATTTTAGAGAATCTGTAACATCTTCAAAAATATATAAATCGTATGCCGTAAAGGGCCATATAGATCTCTATTAAATCAATAATCTATTTAATAAAGTATTTAATTTAATAAGGATTATTGCCGTATTGGTTAAAATTGCTTCGAAAATTAACCGAAAATAAACCAAATTTGGGAGTAGGATGGCTGCTTGCAAGGCTACTTCTACATTATTTTATGACTTACAATTATGTATGTTGATATTGTATATAATATTAAGTTACAGAATTGTAAACTTTATTTAAAAAAAAAAACAATTTTTCTCTCACTTTTTTGGGAAAAAGTGGGACCCGTACGAGTTTCTTACGCCGGTTCTTCTCGCCGGGGTAGTTCCCGAACCGGTGGTAGGCATCATTCTGAAAAAAATTGATTCAAATTTACTCAGAAATAAAACATTTTTTATTTTTATTTTATTTTTAACCATTTAGCCAAGTTAAAAGTAAATAACAAAGGAAATGACAAAAAAAATGTTATTGTGGGATATTCCTAAGACATAGACAATATATACCATCGTGGAGTTTTCTGTAGACCTTTTCATAGTGTACAATAGGCCCAATTTCACCAAAGACTGTTAAAGTTTATACTCGAATTAGTATCACGTTACCTCTTTCGTTTTTCGTATGAATGAAAAAGAAGACATGACATTTTAAGAAGCTGTTAACATTAGCAGACATTGGTGGAATTGGGAAATTACATTATTTTGATAAATCTCGTAGGAAGCCTGCGTTTGCAATGTTTAAGCGGAAAGAAATGAAATGAAAAATGAAATTAATTACTAATATTAAGTAATAAAATTAAAGTAAAATTAAAATATAATGGCGGCTCCCATTAAAAAAATACAAATTCTGGCCTAATTTTGCTCCGAGAGCAAAAAGCTCCGAGAGTCCGACTTGCACTTGGCCGATTATTACTATTGTTTAAACCGATGTTTAAGTACACTAACATGATGTACTATCACTATCCCGTAATGTTTCGCGCTAGCTCCCTTTCCCTCAACCTTCGATACTTTGCCATCTTTGACAGCCGGCACCCATTATTTGCGGCCAGATTTAATTAGGCACACCTATATTATAATAATAAGAGGAAAATAAGCTTCCATTTGATATATAAAAGATCAATATACGTTATGGATGCAAAACTGTATCGGAATGGTACCTGTTCAGACCTGGTTACAATAGGGTTGCGGCCGGGTGCCCAACGGCACACCGGATTTTTCTAAATCTCTATACTCATTGCCATGAAATGAACGATGTTTGCTTTCAATACCAGATGATTACATTTTATCCCGCAAACTCAATTTTTCAAAAAAAATTTAAAAATATTTGCGGCCACATTTGGACTGGCACCCCAGTAGAAATATATCTCCTTATCATAAATATTTGTAAAAATGTGGTTTTAAGCGTGTACTCGATACCTGCACAGCTCTGTAGTCGTATCTCGTACTAACAGAGCCGAACCGCATCTTGAGACCGGGTCGTATCTTAGGTACTGACTATTTACATCAGCCTTAATTAGCAGCATGCCGTGAGCATCCCGTTGCGCGCGTTGCACCAAAATTATATCAGATAGCGTTGTTGGAACATTAAAATATTGAAGAGGGCAAATATATATGCAGGGGCCACATTACCACCTTTTCCCAATAAGTCTTACCACTATAATTATTATTATTGCTTGTTCATCACCTTTGTCATCAACAATAATCTTCAGCTCCCCATATTAGTAGTTTCTAATGTTATAAATGCGAAAGTGTGCTTGTCTTGCCGCTAAAACCGCTGAACTTCTGTAGGCCAGAAAAGGGTAAGGACAGTTTCGTCGTGGAAAAATGTGCGATTCCAACGTGACTTTTTTAACACTACTGAACGAAAATCTACTCACAAAATTGCTCTGTAGCCCCGATCCACTGAAACTCATAAATCAAAAACAGGGTTTTATTAAACGTAATCCTGTAAAAAAGTTTTCAAATCGTAAAAACAGTAGGATCTTTTAACCAAATTAAAAAACGGGATTCCGGGTCAATTATTATTTTACAATTTATTATTTAAAGCTTACTAGATGACAAATTCGTTTATCGCGCAGGAACCGTACATTTTTCCAGGATAAAAACTATCTTATGTCCATACCCGGGACTCAAAGTATCTCCATGCCAAATTTCAGCAAAATCGGTTCAGTGGTTTGAGCGTGAAGAGGTAACAGACAGACAGACAGACACACTTTC
The DNA here is from genome assembly GCA_905333045.1 of Lysandra bellargus. Lineage (NCBI taxonomy): Eukaryota > Metazoa > Arthropoda > Insecta > Lepidoptera > Lycaenidae > Lysandra > Lysandra bellargus. Next base: position 5,668,988 of record HG995354.1, read on the forward strand.
GCATTTACTTATAATATTAGTATGGATTTTGTAAACTGTATGTAAGTACATTTTTAATTTATTATATTACCTAACCTTTTAGAGGTGTGTAAGTTCTCATAATAATCTTCTTCTGAGGTGTTTTCCCTAAAGTAACTTTTTTTTTAATTAAGTTCCTACCTATCAATAACTCCGAAGACTTTAGCTTAAGGCGCTGTATTGAAAAAACTGCCCTTTTTGACGTAATACTATAGGACCCTCAGAAATATTACAAATCTGGTAATGAGATATACACATCTTCATAGCCTTATCTAGGTTTGAGAAGAACTAGAAACATAATAGAACAAGAAACAACAGATTAATGTAATTTGCCTCGATACATTTAATTTTCGAAATGACCTCTTAAAAATACGAAATTTGAAGATTATTTTTGCACGAAAATAGATGTATTGTAGGAAATTAGTCTAATTACCAGAATCTGATGGCAAAAAGTGAGAAAATTAATTGACTCTAGCAATACCGGGGTAATTTTGGAATAAAACATTTTGATCCTTTTTTCTTCTTATAGCGGCTGATTCTGTGTGTTAAACATGCAAATATAAAAATTTATCCAATGATCAAGGATATTTTTTGAAAATTTGCTCTCAAAAATTGCCATCAGATTCTGGTAGACCTATAATTATAATAGACACCTTTGCAACTCAAAATCGTATAGAAGCATTTTACTTAAATGCTCCTAGCTTTTTGACGTCTTATAATTCGATATGGGGTGCGCGCCCGATAATCATGACAGTTCATGCGGCGTTGCCTCGCTGACAGCTCTGAGGCGTTCCATTTACACTTTCAAGTCTTTCAACAACCGTAAGGCCCACCTGGGCCGCGCTCTTTGTTTCGATTATATTACGTATTTCGATGACTTAGAGAATACTTTTGTATGAAGAAGTTTGGTTAGTTATGACCTTTGATACATTGACCACACTCTGAATGAAAAATAAATAAACAATCTGTGAGCTATTAGTATTATTTCGGCTATTTAAAATTGTGCTCTATTTCCTACGTGTCAAGGTATGACTTGTGCTTTGTTCGAAGATTTTACTGGATTTCACGAATGTATGTAGCGTTTTGTATTGCGAATAGTTTATTTTACTCATTATAAATATTTTTAGACAATCATTTGAAAGAAATACATCGAAATAACTTTAGGTTACAGTCGAAAAAGTTTGTTTCTATTTATAGAGATTCGGAAGCGAGGGTTAAGGGGTTAAGGATAGTTGAACGTGACAACGTCATACGTTGTCACGTTCAACTATCGTCAGTAAACCGAGTTTACAGACAACCGTTTTTTTTTTAAATAATTATAATTACGTTTTGTCGCATGTTTTCCGAGCGAGCCGATAGCTTCTGGCCGCAGCGTATTCACGACTTTATAGTCATAAAAATTAAGTATGAAATTGCTCTTGCGGTATAATTTTCGATATATCGCCTTAACCAATTATTGTATTAATCTCATTGGCGTAAAAAAAAACAAAGTTAATCAAAATCATTCCCGCGCTGTAGTAATGGCGGCGGCGCGGCGCGGGGAGGCGCAGGGAATAATCGATACCCCATAGAACATAAGTAGGGTGGACATACGGGACGGATTACCAGTTTTTGTCGCGCAAAATCGGTACGTGGCATTATTTAAATAGTTTGGAACTAATTTAAGACGATAATTACTTGTAAGGATTACATTTATTTTTAAAAGTAGAGCAAAATGTAAAGAACAAGCCTACAATTTTACAATAAAAGTAAGTAACTCAATAACTTTATCGCAAACCAATTTGCAACAAATACCTAAATGCCTAAGTTTCAACTTTAATTAGCTGATACTATTTTAGATATTGGATATCTGTTACGTATTTTTAATCTTTTTAACAGATTTTTTTCAGCCTAGGTACTGCTGTAATAATCATAATAAATATTAAATTTAACAGATTTGTTAGAGCCGTTCAAGTTCTTTATTTGCATGCATTTCCGCCAATCCTACCATAGCTAAGATGAAACGTGTCTGGAGATTCTCTACAAAGTTTTGGTTCGTATTGAAAATTTAAACAACAATATCAATATAAAAGTTAACATTTATTTGTAAGAATGTAAGTGGAATTTTAAACAATGCGTTACTAAATAAGTATTACTTTACAATGTTATGTTTATTTACATAAAAATTATACTTTATGCAACTCTATTTAAAGTCAAGATTTTAAACCTCCTATTTGTCTTTGTTCTCGAGTGACTTTGCTAACTTATCGGACAAAGACAAAAACCATGGTGTAAGTAATATGCTGTTTAAATTTTTAAGGGATTTAAATTTTTTACAATATATTCTGCGAAAAAACGTGTTTCTAGTATTTCCTACTACCCAACTCCAGCTACCTGCTGGATCTATGTTCCAAGCCACAAGGCGAGTTACAAAACTTTCATCATCACACTTCAATCATCATCATCATCTCAGCCTATATTCGTCCACTGCTGGACATAGGTCTCTCTCAATGAACGCCAAGATGACCGATCTCCTGCTACTCGCATCCAACACATGCGCCCGCAATTAAACGGAGATCGTCGATCGAATCGATCTACCAAACTTTATAACACATAAATTTAAAAAAATTTGTAAAATTTTGTGACAACACATTCGCTTCTGCGAGTCCCTTAACTCATAAGATCATAATGGTCACTTTCATTTAACCCTCGAGGCAATATAACGCTGAACGCTCCGCAACAACAGCTAATAAGCGATGATTGTCAGTGATCATGGATCTGACACAGATTCAATATTGACAGCGGAGTCTGCCCAAACCGGGGTCAATGACCCGCGGTGTGGCCATGCTGTTGTGTACTCAGTATAAGTCTGGACTCCGGGAGTCCGGGGTGACCACATTTTGATCTTAATGCCGTGTTCACACCAAACCGACTGTGAGCCGCTGAATGTGAGCAAGCTCACTGTGAGCCCCAGTGTGAACGTGAAAATATACGGTTTTGAATGTCCGTGCCTACGCCTAGCGTAATGGCGTATTGTCGGTTAGGTGTGAACGAAAACGTGAATATGTATAGAAATACAATAAACTGCGTAACGTTCGCTCACATTCGGCGGCTCCCAGTCGGTTTGGTGTGAACACGGCCTTAGACTAGGGCTACACCGTACACGGTCAGTCTGGCATCAATTCAGTCCATCAGTCTCAGACTCACGCCAGAATGATGGCCGAAAAGTACATAATAAAAAAATGATCAGTCCGTCAATCACACGGCTACACGATCATTCTCCAGTCAGTCTGAATCAGACTGATGGACTTAACTAATGCCAGATTGACCGTGTAACCCTAGTCTTATAGTAGAGACACAGGTGACTTTCAAAAAAGCTCATAAGAATCGATATAATAGATCAAAACCTGGATAACGAAGATATTAATATTATGTTAACAGCCATTGTACGACTTACCTAAGTAAATAAATGAAGATACATCCACATCTTAGAAAATAAGATTTCCAAACCGTTGTCTTTAATTTTATACGATACTACCCGCCCCGGCGTCGCACGGGTATAAAATATATAGCCACTGAAAAAATGATTAAAATGGATAGCCTATGATCCTTCACGTGGTCTACTTCTTATCTGTGCCAAATAACATAAAAATTGCTCCAGTAGTTCGCGAGATAAGCCCGTTCAAATAATTTCCTCCGTTTTTCCACATTCTCCTATTAGTCTTAGCGTGATAAAATATAGCCTATAGCAGTGGTCCCCAACCTTTTTTTCATGCGGGCCACAAACATGTTTTGGTCTTGGTGTCGCGGGCCACAACAAAAATTTTTTAGGTTTTAAAAAATAACACTCTTCAAAATTAACGATTTAAGAGTGGAATAAATTTAACGACTATCACGTAGACTACGTTATTTTGCCGGTGGGCGTGAATTTAAAAATTCTTTAACATCACGCGGGCCACAAATAAAGTCCCGGCGAGCCGCGGGTTGGGGATAGCGGGCCTATAGCCTTCCTCAATAAATGGGCTATCTAACACTGAAAGAATTTTTCAAATCGGACCAGTAGTTCCTGAGATTAGCGCGTTCAAATAATTTTCCCCGTTTTTTCCACATTTTCCTCGACATGGATGGGACATGAGGGAAAAAAAACGACTTTGTTTTATAATATGTATAGATATAGATTATATTATTATTAATAGAATTAACGTAGTAGGATCAGTAAATCTTTCTCTTGTTAACCCTTTTTTTAACAATATAATATCAAGCATTGAGCATTCAGCAGTAAGTAAGTTTACACCTAATTTTTTTTTATGTTGCGTACCTGACTCCTAATACTTATAAATCTTATAATCATGTAACGATGCTTACAAATTATATCTTTTAAAAACCTGAAACAATTTTTTTTTAATCAACAAAACAGCTCAACAAATAAATCCATAATACGAATGCAATGAGCCCTTTGATAAACGTCTGATTGGATTCCGCGCATCACGCATGGATGATGTATCGGTTATGAGTTCCCTTTAGCAACACTTGAATTATTATGTATTACAAAATACGTCTGGCACTCGGGACTGCCGCGGAAAAGCTATTGTAGTTAGAAGCTAGTCTACACGCATACGTCGCACGCACACAAACACAGTGCCGAGTGTAAAAAACGAAAAACCTAACACTCTTGTAAGTGTTAGGTTTTTTCGTTACGGAATATCTTGATTCGGTCGCCACGCTCAAAGGCCGCGATAAAAGCTATGCAATATCTAAATAATTAGATATTATTGCGTATGGGTCAATTTATATTTTATACTAGTGCAGATTTACAGAGTCGAAGCGAAGCGATGCGAATTCCCAAAAACTGAACACAGAAAATTCAACCTTAACTCCAGAATGTAACGCAATACATTACTTCTGCGAGGCCAATCAGCGTTGGTCGGGCGCATTCACGCGAATTCGCGCAGATGTGCGCCTTTTTTTTAATTCTCAGAAGTAATAAAGTGCGTTAACGCTTCGGAGTTAAGGTTGAATTTGTAATGTTCAGTTTTAATAATTCGCTTCGATGCGCTTCGACTCTGCACTAGTATAAATTGATCCATAATAATTCAAGGCTAACTGTAAACAATTATGGGCTTTTTAGTTTTTACACGGCAGATATAATACATTATATTATGACACATCATTACTAGATGACGCCAGCAATACAAAAATTCTCTTTCGGGAGCTCTACATTTTTTCTGCAACAAAAACTATTCACAATCTCATCACTCAAAGTTTATCCATTCTATATGAATCGATTCAGAGGTTTAGGCTTAACAGGTAACAGACAAAAATGTAATAATAAGGTTTGACTATTTCTATGGACAGGTGTTCTGCTATACTATAATAATAATATTATATGTACATCTAGATTTACTTTCTGAATTCTGGATTTCATGAAACGCTTATTATTATTATTATTAATCCTCAGTTTTGCTTTGGCCTCATATTTTAATTCTGTTTCTTGTTAACTCTCAATTCTGTACAAATTTCGATTCACTGGCAAGGCGCCATCGCAGCTTGTGATATTTTCACAATATTTTACTCATTATCACCGAATTCAATTAGGTAAATGCAGTCGCTTGAGATTCAATGTTTCAGAAATACGCAATAGCAAACGCTACATAATATAATATAATGGTATCCAAAAGAATCATGGATTGAATAAAATATATTCCCAGAAAATTTTGTTTTAAACTTTTGTATAAAACCGAATACCCGGTTTCTATGGGTTTTGAGTATCGCTTCGGATTGGCTGACGTCAAAAATTAACCAATCGATAACTCTATTGAATTATAATATGAACTAAAAAGTTTTAACTGTGTTAGTGGTGGCCGAAAAGGAAGATCTTCCGACCGAGAGAGATAGCATGCTCGGTCAGGCCGAAGCCCACTGACGTCATTTCAGACGTTGTATATATCTTGCCGTTCTCCGAAACTTCGATAGCGCGATGCAGGATTGTTAGGCGAATTGTGGGTACCGCCACAAAGTATTAAATAATCATTCCTATCTAATAGTGCCTTTTTCCGAATTCGGCTAAAAATCAACTATTTCTGTACTCAATCTTCATAATTTTGAAGTCGGTACCAGATGAATCTTCTGTTCTCTGACAGAATATGTAAAACTTTTGGAACTGGCACCGACTTCAAAATTATGAAGATTGAGTACAGAAACAGTTGAGTTTTAGCCGAATTCGGAAAAAGGCACTACGGCCATTCTCAGGAGAGCTAAATTTACGTGTCCGGGCTTGTATAATGTATACTCTGTAATATTATCTTATTCAAGTATTTAATATTTCTTGGCTTCTAATTTAAGTAATTCAGACTAAATTAATTGAATTCGTGTTCAAAAACAATGTTTTTCTAACTACCGTAACGTGTCCCCACGCCAACTTGATCTCGAAACTTGCTTGTAATTTTATAACGTACCTATTTAATTTAATCTATTCATGGTTTTAAACGCCTATAAATATTGGTTGTCGTATTGCAAAATATCGACTCAGTAGGCCCAGCCTATAAATAATTATCATGAAATAATCACTTGTCCGATCAAAAGTCCTAATTACCGTAACACCTGCTGTTTTTGGATGCCCATCCAAAAATATCAGGATTTGGCACATTACGAGTGCACGGTTTGCTTCTCCTTAGTGTGTGCCATGGCCCAACAGCGGTCCCACGTCGTTAATCGTTAGTGTGCCGCCGATAAAGCACATTAGTATCTAATTACCGTAGCTTTGGTTACAAACTTATCTGATTACCGTAATCGTTACTTTTCAATTATGTTTAAATTAGATTTACAATTACAATTAGTTACATAATTTGGCCTATTTACGTTGCCCTAAGCTAGTTTTTATCAATTGTGTCGTTGTATCGTCACGTAAAACACTGCATTTGTCTAATTACCGTACCCATAAATTTTTAAGTCTCATTATCCAAGAAACTTTAACTAACTGTTTCACGCCACATTTATTATTGTGTTCGTATCTTTCATTTCTTTAATATTTCAATGTGTCTGAGTCAAATCGACGAAGAAAAAAAATGGTTACGGTAATGAGGCAAACAATATGCCAAACCAAAGAATGGCCGACTATTAGATAGGAATAATTATTTAATACTTTTTAGTTCATAGTATAAGGATGTTTTTATTGTTTTACCTTGAAAGTCGGTTTTAATTTTTTGTTAAAAATAATAATTTCACTATTTTTAGTTACCTAGTAAGCAAACGCGTACTATACTTAGAATAATACACCTGTATATTATTCTACGTATCTTATTACAGTCACACTTACAAAATATTACAATATCAGCTGCAGCCTGCAGATAATTTTAAACAATACATTAAAAAAGATCGAAGTGAACACGTGTGACGTGCTAAGTAGCCGGTCACCGGACTAGTTTCAATAGGCTGGCACTCGCTCGACTTGTCGCACACGCAGCGCACATAGTACCTCCGTGAGTAATTAGTATTCTGTGCATAGTACCCGGCCCGCGCCCGCGCCGCCGCGCCGCTTGCTTGACAGCCCTGGCAGATATGCGATGCGATGCGTTATTGTACTATGAACGCTAAACGCAATGCAAAAGTTGAAATTAGGTTGTTTTCCAGAATATCTCGGCGAAGTGAAACAGAATGTTACATTATCGAAGCAACTTTAACTTCTCAGGAGTAATGTCAAATGTGTGCCATATGCTCTGGAGATAAGGTTGAATTTGGTGACAATGGTGACCCTGACGTGGTAATAATGATGTTGATGATGATGATGAATGTAATTTGCATAGTAGCATATGCTTTCAGTTCTTAAAACAGCGCCTAAACTCCCAAACTTGTATCTATAAGGAATCCGGAGTTCTCTTAGTAGCTTCGGAACCATAGTATATCTCGGTGCAAAATCTTGCGTTTTGGTAGCATATGCTTAGGATGCTTCTCATAAAATCAAAATCACCATATGTTTCCATATAAATTTCGAGGAGTTCCCTCGATTACTCATGGATAACATCATCGGGTCACCACTTTTGTGAACATGGTACCAAATTGGAGTAAAACGTAATACATCAAAACAAAAATTTCGAAAATCAGTTCACAAACGGCGGAGTAATCGTTGAACATACAAAAAAAAAAAGAAAAAAAATATCCACAGCCGAACATATAACCTCCTCGTTTTTTGGAAGTCGGTTAATAAATAGAGTTGTTGATGGAAAATTACTCGATAATGAGGTTTTGAGTAAGATAGCAATTATTGATACCATCCACCGTCACGTTGTTGATTGGAAACTCACTCAAAACTATATCTTACCAACCAAAACACAACTAGAGAGGGCACAATGCGTTTTCTTTCCGGAAGTGTGTTAAAAATATCTAAAAACGTCAGTAAAGTGTTAAAAAATCAAAATTCAATTTGATTAAAATCTTTTAAAACATTTGACCCCTAACTTTTATTGAGTTCATTGTCAAAATATAATAAACCTTCAGTCAAGTACAACACAAGCACGACTTTATCATACCTACTAATCACCGTAGCTTTATATTACTTTGAAGAACATCAAATTGTTGAAGTTCTAAATAGTCCAGATTCAGCTGACACTTGGATCATCTCTATCACGAGGTATCAAAGTTTATTTTCGCGTAGCTAAAGCTCTGGTTAACCTGGTGATGACTGCTTCGAGGTGGCCAAGTGAGTCACATTTGATCGGCACGCATTCTCCAGTGTCGTATCCGTTACAAGATGTTTTTTTTTTCTATTGCATTTGTTTCAACTCACTTAGGAAACATTTAAACGGCTGTTTACAATAGAGAAAAAGGCAGTTGATGGCAAAGAATTGCCTTGTCTACAGACAATCTTTTGAGGGACTTTAACTTTTTCTATTGGCTGATGGCTGCGAAAAAGACTGCAATTTGACGCCACTTTTTTCAGAAAATTCAGCATTTTGGCCCATAATGGACAGAGAGATTGGTTTATCAAGGTCCATAATGCTCCAAGCGATTACGGATGTATTGAGATTGGAGATTGGAGGGATCGACATCGATTGCTTTATGCCAAAACATGATTCTCTCATATTTAATAGAAATTACTGTTCATAAGTAGTACATATACATATTTAGAAACTAAGAACTGAGTTGAACTTTAAACTTTAAATTTTAAAGTATCTTTAACCCTAGATAGCTAACCTTTTGGGCTAAAACAGGGTCTCTGTTTAAGCTAACTTTCTGGACCTGGATTTTTTTTACAAATATATGATGAACTTAGCAATAAAACAACACTTTGCATATTTACATTTTTTATTTACTTACTGAACTAAAAATTTTTTCTTAGACCTCTAAAAAATCGGAACATTTTCAATCAAACTTTTCTTAAACAAAATAAAATAATACTCAAAACAAAACAATCAGTTTTTTGGCATTATATGGCACATAGAAATATCAAACGTAATAAAAAATAAAATAAACTACTTTTCTTTAGCAATTATAGCAAAATATACTTTTGGTCATGCGCTTTTCTTGTAGTAGCATTTCCCACATGTTTTTCTTGTCCGTTTTTGTCTTGAAGAATTTTGAAAAGACTCTTCTTCGTTCTCTATTCCCTCCAAATAAGCTTGGCCCGACGACAACTGCTCTGCGCACTATAGTCGATGGCTGTTTAGAAAGAACGCTTCTAAATATTTATTTTACTAAGCTCTTGGTTTAATAAATAATTATTTATAGCATCTTAAATAAACGAAAACATGGTAAAAATCTAAAAAAACACAGTTTCCGTCAAAAATAAATACACGCATTTCAGTAGAAAAACTAACAGTAAAGCTAACCACCCGTCGAAACGACGGGCAAAGTCTGCATATGCCACTGTAACGACCTCACCGGCAAATAAGTTAAATAGACGAAACAAAATATTCAGACGCGACATTAAAAAAATATGGCGATATTAGTTTGCGCCGCCCGTCGATTCGACGGAGGTTAGCTATCTAGGGTTAACAAAAATAGGACAAGGCTTCAAAATGCACAATTTTAATGTAAGTGTCATAAACTCATAATAATAACATAAACATAGTCTCATGCAGTGATATGTTATGTTTTAGTACATAATACCTCTTTGGTCCCATGCATTTTATTGAGTCACTGTGCGTAGGAGTATTCGAAATTAAGGTTAAAATGTCATTGTTATGAACTTATGACTAACGGGGTCAGAATATTTATTACCGGAACACTTTTATACATATTAATGATTTAAATAAAAACAAAAGCATTAAATTAACGCGAAATATGTCTGAAGCGGCCTCTCTATGTTGACCCATAACAATCTAAAACCTGCTGTACACATAGGTCCAACGCATTAAGCCAGACCATTGGGCCAACGACTAACGAGTATAGAAGACGGCGCTCAATACGGAATATCACTCCCAACTTATCGCCAAGTAAAGGCCCTACAGGCCTACACGTTGGCGGTTGGCCCATTGTGCACAGCCGACTTAATACAAACTGTTACGAACATGCAGGTGATTGGTGCCGATTCTGCATCCTATACAAAAGCATAGCCGTCCATCAGTCTCCAACGTGAAAATGCCTAAGAAAATAGGGGTTTTAAATTAAATTGTAAGAGCTCATAAAGAAATAATAATGGAATTGCGCCTTATCACTATAATACTTTTTGATAACGATTCAAGATTATTTTACCTCTAACATGACTTCTATACCGACTAGATAAGGGTCACTTACAGTAACTCCGAGATATGAAAAAGTTGAATGGATTGCAGTGGCAGCTGTGTGAATTTCGCAGTGTTAAACCACTAACGCCATCTGTTAGTCACTGCGAACAGTAAACATAATTTGCTCATTTCTTTGTTTACCAGACAATAACTGGTTTGTGTAAAATTTAATTGCCATTTCTTAATAACTAACTTAATAATTAAATATTATTTTATTACATTAAAATATAAAAAGGCTTACTACTAGTAGGGGAGGCGAAGGTGCTAATTGTGTAGTCACTCGAGCGTCATGGAGACCTAGTAGGTTTTTTACATTAGGTGAAACTGATAAAAAAATAATAAGAGCGTTTTTTATTTTAGCGGTGGGTTCAGAAACTGCGGTCATTTTAAAATTTTGAAAAAGAAAATATATTCAGAAAATTGCTTATTTCGGTCAGTTATTATTATATTTTAGACAACAAGGACTAAATCATTTTGTTTAGTGCAAAATAAAATATCTGCGAAGTTTAGTTAGGAAAATATATTTAGGTTTATTTTTTATATTTTAAAATGTTCCTACAGGCTTACCTTATCTTTGAATCGTCAGTGCTTTTTATGGAAGCTTATTTGGGGTATACTAAGCATCCCCTGTCTTAATCTGACAGATCGGATGACCTTTCAATATTTTTAAAAAAATTAACCCACCACATGAGAAATCTGATTTCTACACCATGATAACTAGACACATGTCGGAAGCCTATACAAGCTTAATCTGACACGCTCGAGCTACTCCCAAAGTCCCCTCTTCCCCTCCTCTACTATAGAATGCAAATGTAGAGTTCACGAATCCTTGCCACGACAGTTTGATAAAGTTGAATGTAATTGACAATTAAAACTAACTTTCACGAAATTAGCCTAACAAAAAATCGTTCATAAATGTATTGCACCCCAATTTTTTCAATTTGTTATCAGTAGCGTCCTCGGAGCTGTTATCTTTGTCGTAAATTCCGTGAACTGCTGACACCAAATCTTTATTAGTTGTTCTGTTAATTTTATAATGTGTTCTGTGTTTTTTTTTTGTAACGAATAATATATAATTTCTAGCTAGATGTGAGGAGATCGCAACTTGGTTGCGCCAAAATTGATCGCGCAAGATTGCAACTTACATTTTTACAAGAAAATAACTAACATACATTTCCTACCCGAGTCTCAAAGTTTCCTTCCAATTACCAAATGTCATCAAAATTAATTTAGGCGTGAAAAGGGAAAAGACAGACAGGCAGAAAGAGAGAGTAGAGGCACTTTCGCATTTAGCATAAATATCATTAAGGATCTACCTACTTTATTATTCGTAGGGAATAAGGATCTACGTAATTTTTGAAACATTTCTTGTTTAGCTAAAGCTTGCTACATTTGAAATGGTCTTCATCTAGGTATTAGTAGTTCCTTTGTAAAATAAAATGTCTAGCTAATGACTAAACAGGTGTTTCCTAATCATCAAAAATCCCCCAATATTCTATGAAAACTCAACTCAGTAGTCAAGTAAAATTACAGCATTCAAAATTGTACCCTGCGGTAACAGTTATAGAATTTATTTTAGCATAATGAGATTACCCTAATAAAATAGAGGCTGCAGAGCCCTATTGTTGCTTACGAGATGTAATCTCTTATTTTATTATTACCCGACTGCTGCCCCTGTTGTTCGATTTTGAGTTCTGTCCAACAGGAATAAAGTGAATTTTCCATTGAGGTAGATTGTGGTCTATAAACGTATGGTCAGTAGCCAGTATATTTACGGGGACTGTGCGCACGCATTGTATGCAAACCTTTTGTTTCGAGAAAATTACACCGCCAAGATATTGTTTGAGAAAAAAGGCTACTTTTCAATTTGTCAACTGCTAATCAAGGGTCATCATCATCATCACGAGGGACCAACAAAGTAAAAGAACATGCTGGAATAATATTATGGTTAAAATCATATTATTGTTCTTTGCAACAAAGTTATATTATATCGGACTAAGACTTTGATGTTTTTATTTTAATGAGTAAATGTAAACATTGCTCATGCGATAAAATGCTACTAAGTAATTTTAATCTGACATTCCATAAATGCTCAGTGAAGAGATACAATAACATAATTTCGTAGAAACACAATTACTTTATTTGCTTTTTCGTAGAACTGGTTTACACGTATTAAATAGATAAGTAGTAACTAAATTTTAACTTAATTTGAAGTGCCTGCCCGAAATTTGTCAAGTGACAAGCCCCGCCTGCCAACTTAACAGAAAATAGTCAAAATTCTAATTTCCTCGTTTAGTACTTAACTAAATTTTAACTTACTACTTCCTGCTAAATTTTGTGTTTACATGCAACAAGTAACTTAAAATTAAGTTAAAATTTAGTTACCTACTTATCTACTCAATACGTGTAAACCAGCCCTTAATGCCGTGTATAATATTAAATTGTAAGTTAGAGATGAGATTTACGTGGGAGAGCCATGCTTCGGCACGAATGGGCCGGCTCGACCGGAGAAATACCACGTTCTCACAGAAAACCGGCGTGAAACAGCGCTTGCGCGGTGTTTCGCCGAGTGAGTGAGTTTACCGGAGGCCCAATCCCCTACCCTTCCCTTCCGTCCCTATTCCCTTCCCTTCCCATCCCTACCCTCCCCTATTACCCTATTCTCTCTTAAAAGGCCGGCAACGCACCTGCACCTCTTCTGATGCTACGAGTGTCCATGGGCGACGGAAGTTGCTTTCCATCAGGTGACCCGTTTGCTCATTTGCCCCCTTATTTCATAAAAAAAGAAGTTTTTCTAATAAAGCGAACGATGTACATTACATATTGTTTTTTTAAGAAAATAAACATCTTTAAAACTAAATCTAAAAGTGACCAACATTTTAAGCTAGATCTTTAAAGGATAATATTCACTACCTACTACAAACGCTATTTGGGGTAAAGCGATATCCTTTAAGAATATTCACCCTTCGTAAGCTAATGGGAGTTGGAAACAATATTTTCACCCCGACATCTAAAGCTAGGGACAGAATGTACCGAATAATTTACATTCAAGTTTGATCCTTATGTAGTTACAACAAAGTTGACATAAAAGGTAAAATTCTAACTGCGCTTTAATTTATTTTGGTATAAATGTAAACAATTAAAGCTTGACCAAAATGTGATATTGTTATAAATTAGAAGCATAATAGAATATGTATGTATTTCGTTTACAATTAGGACATAATGAATTTACATAATCTACCTGTAATTTCATACCATTTTAATGAACAACAGTACCACCAGAGGAATTGATAAAAATATGTAGATAGCGGACCTACGTTATTACGTCAGGTTACGTGTACGTTTTTTCATTACGTCAATCTTAGTCTAACTATAGGTCTACCAGAATCTGATGGCAATTTTTGACAGCAGATTTTCAAAAAATACACTTGATCATTGGATAAATCTTTATATTTTCATGATTTACACACAAAATAAGCCGCTAGCGGAATAAAAAAGGATGAAAATGTTTTATTCCTATTACCCCGGTATTGCTAGAGTTAATAATTTATTTTCTCACTTTTTGCCATCAGATTCTGGTAGACCTAATAATAGCTGAGCTTGACAACTGACCCGATCAAATTACGTTAACTCACCATCAGCCTGTAAATATATATCTTATAGAACAAAAATTCGATTGGAAACAGAAAATAGGTTATCATTTACCCCAAAATCGATGCGCACGCAAGCCCACGACTTGCTGCTTCCCTCTTTGTATTAAAACAATCGAATTTGCATATTGATATCATGAAAAGTTATTTTGATAAGCTTTAGATTAATATAATTATACAAACTAGTTATTAAGAAAGTACTTAGGGAAAGTCAATTATACATAAACTTAATTATAATATCGCTGGCCCCGGGCAATAAAGGCGTAATATCAAAAATCGATTTGTTCAGGAGAGACAAAATAAACTAATTTGTTTATAGTGCTGCGTACAGTGGTCTAAAACAAGCGTTTGAAGTGTCATATGAAAGTTGATTTTTTACCTATTTAACTATATAAAGATAATTGTATTAGTGTAAAAATTTATTGAAATAATTGAAAAAATGTATAATACAACTAATTAGCGATATTGTTTCATTTGCAACATTGTTTATTGATTTTATAAAAACACCAAACCGCTTGTACGCTTGTTACGGCTGTAAGAACATAATACGACATATTTTTCACTTTAGATTTCGAGCGTACCAGCCGATTACTCCCTTCTTCTGGTGAATCTTACCGCGAAAACTTAGCTGTATCGTATCTTCATCGGTTTTTTTAGTTATGTTTCATAGAGTAATGCAAGAATACAGTTTTAGTCGTAAGAGAATTTTCCATTCCATAAAGCTGTTGTCATTTATTATACCTAAAATATTGTTTTAAAAATATGAAATAAATAGGGGCGATAGACTAGTACTCAGAGAAGCCAAAAATAAAATAACATTAAAAAGGGCGTAACCGGCGCTTACCGCTTTGTTGCCCGGGGCCAGCGATATATCGTTTATAAAAAACAATAAACTAGACTGCGTTGCACCCACTACTCAGAGGTAATGTCACTACCGAGATGAATCTTAATATGTTTAACCTCTTGCTGAAATTCGATAATTCGTTTGTATTATCGTCCCTATAATTATAAGCCAAAGAATTTACAATACGGTTTACATTCGAAAAATTTCACTCTTTTTTTTCGGATATAATATGTATAACTGACTTCTACCATAGATTAAACAAAATATATTAATATAGATGAAAAAACTTAATTAATATAACAATGAACTAAAACTGACTTCAGGAAATAATTACTAAAAATACAAACTAAAATAAAATATACAAACATATACAGATATAGATATAGATAGATACAATAGATTAGTTACCTACCATTACAATATGTATAAGCACAGAATATATATTAGTTGTACCAAGTATAAGTACCTAGGTAAAAACTTCTACGAATTAGGCTCGTAGAGGCATGAAATTGCTATCAATTCTATTATTATTATAACTTAAATAGTGGAAATTTAGTGGAAATTTTAATAACATAATATGAATATCTCTATTTTTATTTAAATTAAGTAGGCTTTAACCCTATATAACAAACCAATTTGATGTTAGGGTAACATAGGATAAGCTACGGGGAAGGGAATTGCTAACCAGAGAATAGTAATTTAAAAATCTTATATATCCAAAATTCAAGATTTTCATCTATTATATTATATTTCGTCTATATAATATTGCGAATTGTATAAATTAAATGCATAATAATATACTTTATTTCTCTAGGTCAAGGGAGTAAACATTTTGGTCCAGTGACCACGTAATTGTTAACATAAGGGCTCCTATGTAATACACACTAACTAAACAAGTAAATTATTATTCTGTCCCTCTTTACGTACACTGCACAGTCGGTGATACACAAAGTTAAACAATTTCTACCTTATGACTCAGGCATTAAGGGTCAAAAGGTTACAACGCGAATGCCCGCCACTGTACGCTCACAATATTATGACTTTTGTTTTTATAGGGTCCTAGTACAGACTACAATTTTCCCTTACATAAAACCTACGAATCTGCTATCTTTACGACCTACATAATTAAGCTTAGTTGTTTTATGAAACGTTACCTATGGAGCTAAGGCTGAATATACTCTGAACTCTGAAGTCTTGAGCGCAGTATCCATGGCCTCCATGGGCGTAGCGTAGTGCTGTTTTTAATTTTTGCCTAGTAACTTACCTAGTAACACCTTCAATACTATTGTGAGATTCGAAGTTTAGGATTTTCTTGATCTGTTCTTGATCTTGTTCTTGATCGCCGTTTTTTTTAACCTTCATAGAATTGGTTTCCGTGATAGCAGATAGCTCATATTTTCAGGATATGATGTCATCAATGGATTTATTAAGCATACAAAGTCTCAATTGAACAGCTCTTATACTTTAGATTTTATTGATATCTAAAATACGCCGATTTCGTCACTGACACACTGATGGTCATCAAAATGTTTGGCCACTTCCTGAAGTGCTAGAAAGCTGAAATTTGGTATGTAATCTAAGTTTAGTATACGACCAACAAAAAAATTCATAAACTTGTAATTTTCGTCCCCCGTCCCCTAAAATTGGGGGGTGGAAGTTGACCCTTATAGAGTTGGTCTCCCATGTGCCAGATGACGTTAATAATAGACTTATTAAACATACAAAGTCTCAATTGAATAGGTCTAATACTTTATATTTTATTGATATCTAAAATGCGCCTAAATTTGGTTATAACTTATACGTCGTAAAATAAGTTTAAAAAGACTTTCACCAATTTTATGAATAAGGACATGAAAGTTTCCACGGGATGACGGGAAACGTCTTAATAAAAAATAAAAAGACTAAAAAGACTGCCTAACATGTAGCAACTTACAAAAAGGACTGAAATCCCACCAAAAACATTTCATGTAAAAGTTACCTCGACGACCACAAAAGGTTTGCCCTGTGAAAAAGACATTGTAAAGCCAAGCTTCTGAATCGACGCGGCCTAACTATATCGACCCATAACTCCAACAAATTCTGCATAATGTCAGTAAGTATCTATGGCTTGGCAGTTTCGTTACTTATTTCAGATCAGAATTCAAAAACTAAATATTCGAAACAGCGAAGCCATACATACTTACGGATATGTAGAAAGTGTTGGAGTTAGGGTCGATAGAGTTAGGCCGCGTCGATTCAGAAGCTTGGCTCTACATTAGATCTGATGTCTTTTTCACAGGGCAAACCTTTTGTGGTCGTCGAGGTAACTTTTACATGAAATGTTTTTGGTGGGATAAGTTTGTCACATTATGAATGTGAAATATGAACAAAATATCTATCGTTTATCGAAAGGGTACGCAAGTAAATAGACAAACATGATTTGTTTCGTTTGGAAATCGAAAATTGTGTCGATATTTCGATATTGGAAACGAAATCGAATAATATTCTTTATGGTTGAGGGCTCCAACGCATCTATTTGGGCATACTATGTTAGCCGGCTCCTAGACGAACAATTTTATTGTGCAATATTATTGACGGTCTAGGGTTTAATATTGAACGTGCCGGATTATTACTATCTTGGAAGGAAAATTCAATTCGTTTCGTAAGCGAAGTTGTGCAGGCAACGTCTAGTTTTTAAAAACTAGCTTAAAACTGCTCTTATACTTCTTATCTAAATAATTCGATACCTTATTAACCATAAATAAAAAGCAAACATCCTAAATTCCTAATTCTTATACATTTTCTCACAAAAACTAACCAAGTTAGGTGCCTTCATTAGCCCAGTAAATTGTGTTTGTAGAAACTGAATCAACCCATTAATAATATAACGCTAATAAACTATTCATGTACACTTCAAAGGAGACGCTAGACCTGGGGGGTAAATAAGGTTTATAACAGGTTAAAATAAACTTCATTTGTTTTTTGAGACTTTTAGATTAACGTTTTTTGAAAAGATTTCATAAGAGGCTAAATAGCCTGATTATAATAGTATACTATACTTAATAACTTTCAGAATTTTGAACTTATTTGGTTTATTAAACGAGCAACCAAATCGTCTCTTGGCGAGTGCACATTCCTATGCTCCTATGCTTTAAAACCTCACAGTACATATTTGCTAGGGGTTTCAGGTTTTTTTACGTACGGTTTCTGATAGACCGTATTTTTTCTGCTAGAGCCAGCCTAATTAAATTATAGCTATTCTTAAAATATCTAGTCAATTAATGGCCGGATTTCTAAGGTTTTTTCAAGTTGAGTATATTGGTATTAGTAGGTTACCGTCCAAATATAAACCAAACAACATACTGTTAAAATAGATAAAGTCCAGTCAAAATATCCCAAATAAAAAAGGGCACTAGTCGAGCGATTAGTCTAGCGACCCGTTGAGAGATGTTTTGCTCGCAGCGTCCCTAGTCAAGTCAAGATTATTTGTAGCTTGTGGGCTTGGAATCCTTAAAAGGTTGGAATATTTGCATTGTGTGTTTAATATTATGATGCATTGTATTATTTGAGTTGCAATTTTTCATTAATGGGCGTACTTACAAGGTGACGGTTTTTGATTTGCCCATACTTGTAAAGTTCGCTTTTGTTTAGGTCAGCGTTTCTTTTTCTTCATGGAGTCCCACTTAAAAGTAATAGGTAGTAATAGGTAATTTTAAACATGCAGTCACGTACCTAGAAGAAAGTTAGGAAAGCTCCTAATTTTCTTGTTTGTTTGAAGATAGATAAGCATCTATTTTCAAACCATTTGAGTACTCTACCCAATTCTCCATAATGCCACATAAGAAAAGTAAGATTTTTGTTCACGTTTAGATCAAAATGAGCTTCAACATATTACAGTGATCGGTCACAGTAGTCAAACAGTAAACACCCCAAGGATTTCCGTGATCCGCCCTCAAACTTTCAGAGTGAATTTTTGATGAGACACTGAGGGTGCGATTTTAAGTTTCCCCATCATTTAAAACGGCGGTCATGAACATTTTTTTGCTTCGCCGCTGAATGTTTACGATGTTCGCCACATTCTTCACGAATTATTAATCTGAGAGACAAATAGAAGTTATTTTAACCGACTTCCAAAAAGAAGGATGTGTTCGGCTGTGGATTTTTTTTTACGTACCTAATTGAGAATTAAAATTCCTTATCTCAAAAAAAAAACTACTGAACCGATTTTGATAAAACTTGCAGTATTCTCTAAGTTGAACAGTACGTGGTCTAGTAGATATAACAAAAAAAAATACATACTCAAATCGGACTTGTACTTGCAGATATATGCGAGCACAAACATAAAAACATAGATAGGCAGTTACATATTATACAATACTTGTTCAGAGTTCAGACGTTAGGTAACGTTAGGCTACCATATTATACGAACACTATGTGCAGTTCTGGAAATATCACGTTAAATACGTACCTACCCACAAACGGGTCGAATTGATAACCATCGCTTTTTTTAAGTCGGTTATTTACCGTATTAAACATTAGGGTATTGTTCTTAACAGCCATAATATGTCTCACCAATCATGCTGTATATAAAACTCAAAGGTGACAGACTGACATAGTGATCTATTAAGGCACTGCTCAAACCACTGGACGGATCGGTCTGAAATTTGGCATGCAGGTAGATGTTATGACGTAGGCATTCGCTAAGAAAGGATTTTGGTAAATTCCAACCCTAAGGGGATAAAATAGGGAATGAAAGATCATATATAATATAATACTTCCTAACGCGAGCGAAACCGTGGCCAAAAGCTAGTCTTCTAATAAAGGTAATTAGAAAGTTCTCGCGAATTCACTGAATTAAGTACAATAAACTTTCGCCTTTATAATATTAGTACAATTAATTATTACTTAAGTACCTTGTTACATCAAAAATCATAATTCCACAAAGGACAATTATTGTTTCAATCGAGACAGGGAAACCTCGCGAGGATATAGCTCGAGTTCCCTGATCGCACTTGACGTTTACAGCGAACAACACTTGGGGGGGAGTGGGGGCCCCACCCCCATTCTCCCCCTCACGGCGAAAATGCGGCAGATATCCTGCATTGCCTGAACACAAAAAATGTTTTTTCCACTATTCTTATCTTGAAAGCGTATGCGTAGGAAATTTTGAATATTCTGTGAGGTTTTTTAAACGTTGTGTCATTCGTGATTCGAACCTATGATTCGATCAACATAATTTCTGGTCGAATTTTCTGATCGAAGTTTGTGTTTAAGTAAAACATAATAACTTATTATCCATGCTAATAATATTATAAATGCGAAAGTGTGTCTGTCTGTCTGTCTCTTACCCCTTCACGCCCAAACAACTGAACCGATTTTTCTGAACTTTATTATGGAGATAGTTCCAATCCCGGGAAAGGACTTAGGTACTTACTAATTTCACCCAGGAAAAATCTACGGTTTACGCGCGGTAAACTACTTTTGGTGCAACGGAGTAGCGGGCGTCAACTATGTAGTTCAGTTTTATAAGAATACAGCTTACTAATTTTATGCAATAGTTTTCTGGTCGCAATATGTACATACAAACATTTATTCATTTACCAGCGTCCAGCTCTAATCCCTAGCCCATAGGCTATGGGTATAGGGTCAATTACGTTGTAAACGTATATTAGTTGTAAAAGCGAACTTTTGGGAACGCAAATTCTTTGGAACAGGTAGCCCGACACCGCGTGCGGCAACTCTGTCGATTCAAGGTGTATCTTCTTGTGTAGTAAATAAAGTTCAGATTTGAATGGCTAATTAAAAATGCATCGCATTACATCGTCTCTCGTCACGTCACGTTGTTATGTGAAGCGACCCATAGACGATTATATTTTATGTATTAGGAGTTACTTATTATTATTGATCAATAATATTAGTTTATTATTACAATAAAACCAAAGATATCAATAATAATTATTATATTTCATTTCACAAACTTGTATTTACATGGATTCACTCTTATATAATGCGATATTTAGCAATTAAAAACTTCATTAATACTCTTGTTTTTCTGTTATTTATGCTTAAATAATAATTATGGCCGTCTGACCAAATTTGTCCTCAGGTTTTATTTAAAGCGTTGTAGTCAACAAAATAAAATCAGGAATAAATAATATTATGTTGGTACTTGTGCGTCGCAGAACAGAAACCAACATTTAAAAAGTTTGAGGTTATGTTTTTTTTAAATAAAACCCGATTCACACTAAGGACTTGTTGGAATGCTTGCATACAACTACAATAATGCAATACCCAATAAATGTTACCATTTATTGAAAACGGTAAATATACTTTCAACAACTATATGTATGTACAGATTTAACAACACTGTAATATCAATTATATGGTCAAAGTTAGATGTGGAATTCGCTTACAATAGCCCCAAATGTACCGAAAAGAAAATCAACTTAGCTTACTACGTTGTAATATTACGGAAGAATAACAGTTATATAAATATAAAATAATCTTTACACACTGCCATCAATGACACATCGACTTAATATTTCTTGGCTGGATGTCTAAGCTTGGACCAACTTTGACCATAACTACGAGCAAATTAAAAAATCTAAGCTGTACATGAAGTTTAGAATAGCAAATCTTCGTCGCCTTCGTCCAACAAGTTTGCCGAGTCTGCCGCCTCTGCCAGAAGACCCTCTGCCTTGAGTTTTGCTTTCAGCTGAAATTGAAAATAATATTTTTATTTATTTACCCATTTGCTGACACAATAGTCATTTTAGGGTACCGTACCCAAAGGGTAAAAACGGGACCCTATTACTAAGACTTCGTTCTCTGTACGTCTGTCTGTCTCAAAAACATATTGATTTTATTTTCAGGATGAAAAGTATTATATATTATTATTATATTATTCTAATATTAATACGCAAAAAATCCATTCTGTAGTTTTTGCATAAAGTAGTAACAAATTAAGGGACCTATCACTTATCAGACAGAGAGTGGTCACGCGTTCAATGCGTTCGGGCGGTCAGTCACAAACGAGGAAATATGACGCGGTCAGAACGCCCCCTGCCAGTTTATTCCATATAACTTAATACAACACAAAGAACGCAAAACTGACTATAGTCGGGGCATTTTAATAGGCCACATTTGACAGTTCATCAAAATTACACAACGTAACCTTGTAGCGACGTGCATAAAAAATAAATATTTTCGTTTTGTTATTGATTAACTTTTTTCAATTACGATTCCATATTTATTGTAAATATGACCGATACGAATTATTTAACGATTTGCTTTTACGGATAAACAATTCTAAACGTAAAAAACAAATTCTGATCTTAATAATTGCACGTCGTTACAATGTTACGTCAGCTGACTTTTTTTCTTTTTAAACTCTAGGGATGTTACTCTAAAAATCGAAAGCGAATAAACAGTATCGATGCATTGATTACTTGTAACGAAATATCCCCATAAATTAATAACCACGTTGTGAAAAGTAACACATATTTTAAATGTGAAATGAATAATGATAAAACTAACAGTTTAACAGTTTTTATAATTCAAGCGAATAAATGCATTTTTTTTTTTGTAAATTATGTACTTGTCTTATTTTGCTCCTTGAATTTGCAAAAGTAATAATGGGACAGGAATTTGTTTTTGGTTCTACAAATCTATATCTATACATATTATAAAACAAAGTCGCTTTTTTCTCCCTGATGTCCCTTTGTTCCCTTTAATCTTTAAAACTACGCAACGGAAATAGAGGAAAATGTGGAAAAAAAGGGGAAATTTATTTGAAAGGGCTAACTTGAACGCGCTAATCTCAGGAACTACTGGTCCGATTTGAAAAATTCTTCCAGTGTTAGACTAGAACTAACTAGAACTAGAACCCATTTATTGAGGAAGGGTATGGCTATATTTTATCACGTAAATACTAATAAGAGAATGTGGAAAAAACGGGGGGAATTATTTGAAAGGGCTTATCTCGCGAACTACTGGAGCAATTTTTATGTTATTTTTCCACAGATAAGAAGTAGACCACGTGAAGGACCTTAGGCTATCGATTTTAATCATTTTTTCAGTGGCTATATATTTATACCCGTGCGACGCCGGGGCGGGTCGCTAGTAACGTATAAAATTCAAATATTTTATTTCAAGTCCATATCGATTTATTCGTCCGTCCGTCATGGTTAAAGAAATCAAATTGATACAGGCATCATGTTTACAAATTGATGTGTCAAGCAATGTTATAATTTGTATTTATCGCTCTCCATCTTTTAACAGATCAAATGACTTCGTTGACTCACTTTGCACCCACTTAGATACGATAAATTCTAATAAGAATATCATTATTACGGGGGACATCAACATAAATATTGCATCAAAACTAACTGAATCAAACCTGGACTATAGTAATAAAACTTAATATCTTGATTCACTTTCTGCGTATGGCATACTTGCTGGTCATACCTTACCAACGAGGGAGGAAAACAGTCTAGATCAAGCGCTGTTACCGTGAGCCGGCCCATTCGTGCCGAAGCATGGCTCTCCCACGTTAATTATTATGTTAAAATAATAATGAATTAATAAATATTATCAACAAAAAATGAAACGACACCACACCAATCGATACCCTATGAGTGACCTTTAAAAACGTTTACAATACCTAACTCGGCAACAATCGATCTCAATCGATGTCGATGCCTCTGTTGCTACCGTGAAGTTTGACGTTTGTAAACGATCTGTAAGTCGATTCTCAGACAATTTTGCTTGTCGCGAGCACCTAAGATTTCGATTTGGCGAATGTTTCGATGCTGATTAGTTCCAAATTGAGCCGCAGCCCGATCGTGCGCTAGCATAGCTGTCAGGAATAGCAAAATCCATTGAGGTTGAATTAGTTTCAAACCGACCCGCAGCACGATCGTGCGCTATTTTAGATGTCTAACGCATGTCTGAGCTGCAGGTGCGTTGCCAGCCTTTTAAGAGGTAATAGGAGAGGGTAGGGAAGGGAATAGGGTAGGCGATTGGGCCTCCGGTAATCTCACTCACTCGGCGAAACACAGCGCAAGATCTGTTTCACACCGGTTTTCTGTGAGCCCGTGGTATTTCTCCGGTCGAGCCGGCCCATACGTGCTGAAGCATGGTTCTCCCACGGTCTAATCTATGAGGCTTATGTCAAAATTTTAAATTAATCACTGTTATGTAATTATTAATGTTCCACTCTGAGTGCCGCAGTTAGTGTGATAGTTGAATAATGCACATACCGCCTCAGCCTTATCCTTGATGATCTTCTTCTTGTCCTGTATCTTCTTGAGCCGGTAGAACTCCTCTCTCTCCAGCTCATCCAGCTCCGAGATGATGTAGGCCAGCGTCCGCTCCAGGCGGGGGATGATCACTGGAACATTATGATAACTAATCACCACATTGCATCTACGAATAATAAAAACTAAGGAAACGTAACTCACATACTTCAATCGTTTTAAATTTGGTTCTTTTCACACACTAAAATAATATGGCAATAGCTATGAAACACTACATTCAAATTGATAAAATAAAGCCGTTGACATATTATATTATTGTGACTTCCATAATTAGTAATTACACGAAATTCTTGCATGTATTTGGGTCTCTTTTTGCATGAAGTGTGCATGTATTCGGGTCACATTTCGTAGAATCGGAACAAATTTTTGACACAGTTACTCTAGCTAGTTTTTTATTATTCATAGATAAGGCTTCTAATATATTTTTAAATTAATACATATAGGCCTGGAGATTTTGACACAAAATTCTTGGTCATTTGTACCAGGCTGGCGGTTCTACAGGGGTATAATTACGTAAAGGCAAAGAGGAAAATGATGGTCATAGCGCTCGCACTGGCAGCCCAAACGCGTGGGCGTAATCGAACATGTCGGATAAAATATAACGAGTGTCGAACGATTTGTTGGCTGAAAGCCATCATTTTCATTTTTTCCTTTACGTAATTATACCCCTGTAGAACCGCCAGCCTGGTACAAATAACCAAGAATTTTGTGTCACCATCTCCAGGCCTAATAGCTTTCATCGCGGGCTTTGAGCGCGGCGACCGAATCAAGAAATTCCGTAACGAAAATAAACCTAAACACATCGTTGTTTCAGTGCAGACTTGAGCACGATGTTTGAGTGCTGCTACTAGATGTATGTGGATTACCTATTGTTATATAAATTGAAGGTATGGCAACGAAGTATGGTAAGAAGTATGTTAGGGGTAAAACTAGGAGATAGATGGTAACTAACCGATCTACGCAAGGTAACAAAAGCAACAGATGTAATGGAAAAAGTCAAAACCCTAAAATAGCGCTGGACTGGACATATGATGAGGTCGAACAAGGGAAAATGGAGAAAAGACCTAACCGAATGGTACCCAAGGAATGGAAAAAGAAAACAAGTAAGGCAATGTAAACGGTGGGAAGATGACCTACCTAAGAATTGGAGAAGAGATTGCAGAGACAGGATGATGTGGGCGATTTTTGCTGATTTTGCAATTATTTTTCTCCGCCATTTGTATTTTAAAAAGTATTGTGTTTATCTTATGCTCGAAAACTGATTCTAACGATGAAAACAAAGTACTCAAGCATGCATTAGAATTATTTGAGTTCCAATAATAGTATAAAAATATATTTACAATTAAACATAAAAAAAGGTAAGAAAATAGCTTAAAATATACAATCCGCCGTGTAAGAGGTGCACTTTAACTGTCGCTGTAGCAGTAAGTATGACAGATTTGAAGATAAATCTGATATGTTATGAATACTTATATAAATGGCTATTACCTCATCTAATTCTTATAGTATTTTAAGATAACTTTCTTTATAAACTTTTTCAAATCAAATGAATCGTTAGAAACATCAATTCTACCCCACTTTGTAAACGTCATCAATAATACCGATTTATTGTTATTGGAAGGTAAAATCGGGAAGTGGCAACGCTGAGTTTTTACGTATTCTATGGAAAATCTCGTAATATTCGCCATTTATCGACAGTTCACATTTGAACCTCAGTCGGGCTGTGTACACAGTTTTTTCAAATGAAGTTTATTGTTTGGGGGGGGGGGGGGGGGGCAGGGGACGCAGCTGCTCCAACGGCATATTTCTCGCGTAGAGAAATAAATTCCCTACAATTTAGGTGCTCCAACGTCACAAGCAGCGTAGATTTTCTTTCTCTCGCAAAATTTTTCTGCGTCATATCAGCAAAAATTGGCGGCCTCACCCATGTGGCATAATTTGGAGGAGGCCTATGTCTTGAGACAACCAACATTGAAATGAAATTTAGTTTGATTTGTAAATGTAAAATATTTGTTGTGAATAAAGGCTTATCTTATCTTATCTCTATTGTTATGCAATAGCTTTGCCACCCCTTTTTTTGAAATGAAAACTTCTTTAGCGGCATTGAGCACTTTTGTGGGATGGGTAAAAACTGTGAAACTCGCGCCAGATTTTCGTGTTGATCGAAAAACCATACAAAACGCGTAAGACGGTTGGAGAGTAGTGTTTTGTGTCGAACTCGAACTCGAACGAAATGTACAGTCGGGGAAATGAGTTGTTTAGCAGAAATGTACAGTCGGGGAAATGAGTTGTTTAGCAGAAATGTACAGTCGGGGAAATTAGTTGTTTAGTAGAAATGTACAGTCGGGGAAAATTGTGCTAAGCAGAAATGTACAGTCGCGGAAATGAGTTGTTTAGCAGAAATGTACAGTCGGGGAAATGAGTTGTTTAGCAGAAATGTACAGTCGGGGAAATGAGTTGTTTAGCAGAAATGTACAGTCGGGGAAATGAGTTGTTTAGCAGAAATGTACAGTCGGGGAAATGAGTTGTATAGCAGAAATGTACAGTCGGGGAAATGAGTTCTTTAGCAGACACGTTGATTAAAGCCGCGTTTCCACCTGCAAGACAACTGTCGCGAGAAGTGTCTGACAGTCTGTCTGACAGCAGCTTTTTTTTTCGATTGTCGATATTTTTTAATCGATTGTAAGGGTTTCGATTAATTAATTAAAACGATCGTTTTTTTTATTATAATTTTTTAAAATCGATTTTCATAAAAAATGGGTTAAAAAAATAATGCACAACGTTAATAATCAAGTTTTCACTTCTGCCGGC
Organism: Lysandra bellargus; assembly: GCA_905333045.1. NCBI lineage: Eukaryota > Metazoa > Arthropoda > Insecta > Lepidoptera > Lycaenidae > Lysandra > Lysandra bellargus. Next base: position 5,696,307 of record HG995354.1, read on the forward strand.
ACTCCGCAACCCATCTGTTTTTTTTAAATAAAGTAGCGTCTTTTAGACATGATGTTTTTTTGGCAAAGCACTGGATAGATTACGGCCTAGGGCGACGCGACGATCAACGAGGAACCCTAACATAAAATTAGAAAGATTTCCTCAGTGTTGTCAGTATTGAATACAGGTAATCACTTTTCAACAGTTGATATTTTGCTTGCCTGTTTCATACCAACATACAAAATCATTCAAGTATAAGGCATAGTAATAACAATCTATCCTGTTTCAAATAAAAAAATTCAAATAAAAATATAAACACTACAGTATACAACATGATACATTATACATATAAAAGAGGGTATTCCTTCTTAAAAGGCCGGCAACGTGCCTGGAGCTCTTCTGATGTTGCAAGTGTCCATGGGCGACGGTAGTTGTTTTTCATCAGGCGACCCGTTTGCTTGTTTGCCCCCTTATTTAATGAAAAAAATACATAAATGTTTTATCCTTGTTAAGCATTTTTCTAATTTCTCCAAGTCTCAAGTACAAAACATAGTATTATCATGTCAAAATAAAGTAATAAACAGCTCCTGTTTGTTACAATATACAATAAAATAACTTCAAACCTATGAATAATAAAAACTAAGCAAACGTGACTCCCATACTTCAGCCGTTTTGAATTTGGTTCCTTTTTGCACACTAAAATATGGCAATAACAACAAAACGCTAACACTCAAATTTACGAAATAACTTGTTGACAATTATTGTCACTTCTATATTACATGCACAAAGTATGCATGTATTCGGGTCACATTTTGTAGACTCGTGGACAATTTTTTTGACAGTTACTCTTCCTTAGTTTTTATTATTCATAGCTTTAAACTTATAACTGACCATGCTCAATTGCGTTGACACGTCTGTTGGTGACCTTGATGACTTCATCCAGGGTCACAAATGATGTCTGCAGCGAAGCAAGCTCTACGAGCAGCTTTACAGCACTCTGGAAGTTCTTCTTTAGCTTAGACAACTGTTGACCACCACGAGCCAGACCCGCTAGCTCATATGTGTCTGAACCGTCCTGGTATGACTCGAAGATTGGGAGTGTTACACCTGAAAATTAGTAAAAAAATATTTTAAAACTTTGTTTATAACAAAACAAGTAATTTAAATTGGATTAAAGCAGTATTAGCTATGTTATTACTAAAGACTTGTTATAGCAAGCTAATTTAAGAAATTAAAATTATACTTAAATCTAATATTTTTTTGTATAGATTAATTAATCCTTCAATCGTGGATTCTTGGAAATCTAGCTTATGGAGCCCATCAAGGTTAAGAGCCCGGGTAACCCTCAAAATTCTCATACATACGTAATACCAAAATCATTTTGTCATACGAAAATATTTAACCTGTTTGAGTTATTTTTCAGCTTAAAATAGTAATTACCTAGGTTCCTGAACAAAAATTAACTTCAAAATATTTAAACACAAAAAAAAAATTTTTTGTGTATAAATTTTTTTTACTAAATTTACTACTTAATATTTAAACACTAAAAAATAGAGTAAAACACTCAAAAATTTATAAATAATTAGTAAATTTACTACAAAATATTTTAATACTAAAAAATATTTTTTCGAGTTGAAATATTTAGTAGTGAATTTACTATTTATTTATATATTTTTTTAGTGTTTTACTCTATTTTTTAGTGTTTAAATATTTAGTGGTAAATTTAGTAAAAAAAAATTTTACACAAAAAAAAAAAAATTAGTGTTTAAATATTTTGAAGTTAATTTTTGTTCAGGAACCTAGGTAATTATTATTTTAAGCTGAAAAATAACTCAAATATGTTAAATATTTTCATATGACAAAATGATTTTGGTATTACGTATGTATGAGAATTTCGAGGGTAACCCGGGCTCTTAATATTATACTATAATCAGGAAAATCATTAAATTTTATTACATGAGATATAATAAAACTTTCTACATAAAGAATATAAATCTCAAATTATTGAATAGTAAAGCCATTAAAATAGTAAAAGCAAACAAAATTTTGACTCAACATTTTAATTTTTGGTGACATTTTTAATTTACATATTTTCTATTTTCTTGTCTAAATGATAGTTTAATCCCTCGATTGTAGATTTGTAGAAATTTGTTGTTTACGCAATCAAATTCAACTGCTTGGGAGTTGAAACTTGGAAGCATTAAAAACATGTAACCTAGAATAATGTTAATGACAGTTGATACATAGAAAATGGAGAGTTATTAAGTTATTCATACCAGCAACATTGTCTTTCTTGGAACGGATTTTAATCTGAGCCTTTGTTACATTCTGCAGCACAACTTGATTGAAATCACCAGTAGTGAATTTAGCTTCAGCCAAGGAAAAAGCAGCTTCTTTCATCACTTCACCCATAAGAGTTTTGGTCTGAAATTTTGTTCATAAGATATTGATGAAGATTGTCTATGACCAAAGGTTTTGTTTCCATAAACTTATTAACAATTCTAATCAATATTATTTCTAGGAATAACTTAATATGTAAGTACAGTAATTGGCTTTATGTAATAACCATTTGTGAAATTACTGAACACTGCTTATTTATTTTGTACAATGCTGATCAGCTGATTGGTGCCATTTTCTTAGACAAACTTACCTCAATAATTTTGCCCAGGATCATACGGAACCTAACTTGTAAAGCATCAGCTTTTTTCTTTAAAAGTCCATGGCCTTTTTGTGCTCCAGCCAATCGACTCTTCATCAACATTTGAGCACTGAAATTGAATTAGTTTCATACTGAGTCAATATATTGAACCGACAAGATATGTGACAGGCAAAGACATACATCCACTGAAAACTTACCCCCGAGACGGGAAAATAGCTAGTTTTTCCTTTCCAGACATATTTATTTATTGATTTTACACGCACAATCCTTTTTCAGGATTTTTACTCCCTATTCGATCACCTGATGACAGAAGACAAGTGGATAATAGAACTTGTCTATGGTTGGTCTTGTGATACACTCTGCAGTCTGCGGCAAAGAGGATGTAAACTGTATACTACGTAACAAGAGGTCGGATTTAGAAGAAAAAAAATAAACATCCGTTATTTTTTTAATTTGAAACTGAAGTTAAAATTTTTAAGTGCAAAACCTTTCACTCTAAACATACCAAAAATTAAAAAAAAATAAAATAAAAAATAAATAAGCTCAAATAAATGTTTTATTTCAATAAAAATTATTGTACACAGCTAAATAAATAGACTAATAAGGTAAATTAAACAATAAAACAGATTTAATCCACAAGCTTTTGTTGACTTCTATTACTCAATATTATAATATTACAGTACAGTTTTATGTATTTTATTTATAAATATAATAGAATAGCTGTCTATGCTACTCTACTAACTACTTGATTGGCTTACACAGTAAACTCTATATAAGGAGGGGATTAAAGCTGCGCGTCCACCAGGTCAGAATCGGGGCGTACGGTGCGGACTGCGCGTCGTGTCGTCATATATATTTTGTTAGGCGCAGAATGACTTTCCAGTACTTCTAGTGCAGTTCACAGTAGTCAGTACCATACATACAAAGCAACAAATCCGTCCGCTGCATACCTACGCAGTATGCTCAGATCCCGATCCAGTAGACGCGCACCTTTATACATGTAACACACTTAAGTATCATTACTTTGTTTTGTTACACCCTGTATACGACAGCTGAAATCTATCGCGTGGGCTCAGGCCAGCTGCATACCACCTCACGTCTTGATCAGAGGATTTTTCCTTGGTGGCCGTACCACTCATAGTCCCATACCTTCCTTCTCCAGCTATTGCTTGCAGACTAAAATGTTGCAAACTAGTATAGGGACCTAAAAATCTGAAATTAATGAAACATTTTTCATTTACTACATTTCTATACAGTTTACATAAATTATTAAGTATACTTATCAACCTTTTGTATTATTACAATAAAACAATATACACATTTTAACATTTTCCAAATTAACTGCATACTGATATACATTATATTTTCTATGAAATAATAATCTATCTTTTTCATATTAATATAGTTTATGTTGTAAATTATTGTACAAATATGCAAATAATACTGCGACATACTTTGTATTAGAACATGGTATGACATAGTTATGTTTTGCTTCAATTTATCAATTTACGGTTACATTTACATTTTACAATGGCTTACCTTTCGTTTTTCATTAATTAATCCACTTAATTTACAATTTTTGTATGAGTTGCTACAAAATAATTTTCACAAAATGAAAATCGAACTTTGAATTTTAAACTCCTTCTTCGTCTTTTTTATCATGTAGTTTATATTCTCTATGGTCTTTTTTATCAGCCAATCACAGTCGACCTTGTACAGATTATCTGATTGGGTACAGTTACTACGTTTAAATTTGGAACCCAAATTTTTTTTTGTTCGGGAATTTCGTCCACCTGGTCTGCGGTCCAGCAACTAGCAAGTAGCAACTAGCAAGTTATTGTCAAAAAGTTCTCAAATTTTTATTCCGCAGTATTAGGCGCATATTCTGTATCAATTAAAATTTTAAAATATGTTTCTTTTAGTATAAATATTTTTCAATCTACTAAATCTAGTAGATTACGTTTATGCCGTAGATGCAAGTTGCAACCATAGGGCTAAGGGCATAGACCAGGGCTTCAAATAACGTTATTTTTTCATAACGTTACTGCTTCAAGGGCATAGATAACGTTATGAAAATTTACCCGATATTAAAAATAACGTTAAAAATTGATATTAATAACGGTTAATGTTATAACGTTATATAGGATTTATAACGGTAAATATATGTTCTTTGATAACGTTATAGTCTGTCGAGAAAGTCATGACAGGCGGAAAAATTTTCTAAACGTAATCACGCTTATAAGGTATATTTTTTCTTTGTATTTTCACACAAATCTCGCAAAAAAAGTAGGCTGCGAGTGAGATTTAGTGCACCGTGTACGATCGCATACCTGATGCCAGAAAATAACATTATATTTACCGTTATTATTATAACGATATTTTTTCGTTTATACATAACGAAAAAATATCGTTATAATAATAACGGTAAATATAACGTTATTTAACTAAATATCGTTAAAAATAACGCTATCGGGCTACCATCAGGGCTTCATAACGTTATCGAATAACAGAAAAAATATCGTTACGTACCGTTATTTTCATAATGGTAGCCAGATAACGTTATTTTTTAACGATATTTAGTAAAATAACGTTATATTTACCGTTATTATTTAACGATATTTTTTCGTTATGTATAAACGAAAAAATATCGTTTTAATAATAACGGTAAATATAACGTTATTTTCTGGTATCGGTATGCGATCGTACACGGTGCACTAAATCACACTCGCAGCCCACTTTTTTGCGAGATTTGTGTGAAAATACAAAGAAAAAATACACCTTATAAGCGTGATTACGTATAGAAAATTTTCCCGCCTGTCATGACTTTCTTGACGGACTATAACGTTATCAAAGAACATATATTTACCGTTATAAATCCTATATAACGTTATAACATTAACCGTTATTAATATCAATTTTTAACGTTATTTTTAATATCGAGTAAATTTTCATAACGTTATCTATGCCCTTGAAGCAGTAACGTTATAAAAAAATAACGTTATTTGAAGCCCTGGCTACTATTATGAAAATAACGGTACGTAACGATATTTTTTCTGTTATTCGATAACGTTATGAAGCCCTGGCATAGACTGCTAAAAACATAGAAAAAAGGGTTGTGTACTCTGTCAAAATAAAGTCGAAAAGCTGTCAAAAAAGAAATTTTAAAAATGTCACATTTGACATTTGTAAAACATGGAAAAATAAACCTACAAAATAAAATATCAATAATACAAGTTTTTCATCAGCTTTATACGTAATAAGTAATGATTACTTAATTATTATTTATAATGGAAGAAAAGCCATCTATTTTATGTCGAATATGCTTACAAGATGGAGCAAAATATCCCATTTTTGAAAAAGGTGAAGGTAGCATCCTCAAGAAACTTTCTATGTGCTTAAATGAAAAGGCAAGTATACAATTAACAAAAATAATTAAAGCCAGAATTTTAATCTTATCATGATTTCTGTAAAAAATTTATTGATAAATGTTCCTATACCTATCTGTTATCTATTTAATGTTGATCAAGAAGAATTAGAGTAACCAACTTCTTTAGCTATACTATTGTGTACCAATAGTTTGACTAAAGTTTTTTTCAGTTTGAAGATGTTGAAGGATATCCAAGGAATATTTGTGATGAGTGCAACAAAATTTTGGATACAATATGCAATTTTATCAACAAATACAAAAGCACAAACACAATATTACAAACTGGTTTGCACTTGCAAAGTGGTATGAATATAAAAAAGATAAAACAAGAAACTGAATACTTTAGCGGAGATGAACAGACGGAGGAGATAGAAATTAAGTTTGAGGATATGAAATATGAGCCCGACAATGACTATGACTCAGATTTTAGTGACAATGAAATGGAAAGGGAAACCTTACAATTAATAAACATGAGAAAAAAGCCTAGCACATCTAAATCAATAAAAGGCAACATTGGGACAAAAAGGAAAGGAAATACGGCAACAAATAAAGTAGCTAGCTCTATGTTAGAAGGTGAATTTGTATGGAATGGCAGATATTGGTGGTGAGTGTTAGACGTAATAATTATTATTCTTTTTTTCAATTTCAAGTGTCAATCATCATCAATGAATCTTTTATTGTTACAGAGGAACACAATTTGCTTCATTTTGGGGATTTTTTTTTTATGTTTAAGCTTTGATAAGCATAAACCATCTCATTCATTGTGGTTGTATAAAAGTCTTTAAAGCTTTGTCCAATGTCCATTTTTATTAATTGTTTGTGTTTGGTGGGTATGAGAATAGGTTTATATCAGTACTACACTGAGGTTTGTAAGACTACTTTCATTTCTATTCTGATAAAAACACATGCATGTTTTTATTTAAAAGTTCATAGAAGGGTGAGGCCGCCAATTTTTGCTGATATGACGCAGAAAAATTTTGCGAGAGAAAGAAAATTGGCAAATATCTACGCTGCTTGTGACGTTGGAGCACCAAAATTGTAGCGAATTTATTCCTCTATACCATTGATTCCCAAATAGGTCCAGGTGGACCCCATAGGGTCCACGGGAGCCCGATAGGGGTCTACGCTTCTGTTCGCGCCAAACTCTAGCGCAACGTTGGCAACATTGCAGCGCGTGAGTCTGCACTCTGCGCTGTCAACTGTCATACGCGACACTGTGAAGTGACACATTCCGCTTTGAACCGTGACCGGCGCGTGTTCGTTAAAAGTGCGAGGATCCTTGGCTGGCCGTATCCTCATGAACTCAGCTCAGTGATAGTGATTATAGACCAAAGTGACAGTGTGACTATCAGCTCGTCTCATCTCAGCCGGCCGCCAGCATCTCAGCTCACCAGGTATCTTCCTTCATTATATCCTTTCTACAACGTCGTAGGGCTTCGCCCCTACAGCTTCCGTGGAAAAGAAGCTTGGGGTAGCTGTGGGGTCCACCGGATCCAGCAAAATGTTTAAAGTGGTCTATGAAAAAAAAAAAAGTTTGGGAACCTCTGCTCTACGCTATCATAGCGTTGAGAAATATGACGTTAGAGCACTAAAATTGTAGCGAATTTATTTTTCTACGCTATCATAACATTGAGAAAATCAAACTTATCTCTGTAAATAATAAAAAAGGCCATCCCTTTTGACTACTCACATGATGCATTGATAGTTTTATGTGAAACAGTAATACTTACACTTGTGTCACAAAAAAAACTTCCTTTGAAAAAACTGTGTACACAGCCCGACTGAGGTTCAAATGTGAACTGTTGAGAAGTGGCGGATATTACGAGATTTTGCCATAGGATACATAAAAACTCAGCGTTGCCACCTTTGCGTTGATTTTACCTTCCCTAACACCCAATGATAATAATAAATCAGTATTATTGATGACATTTAAAATGTGGGGTAGAATTGATGTTTCTAAAGACAAATGAATCGTTAGAAACATCAATTCTACCCCACATTTTAAAAAGTTTATAAAGAAAGTTATCTTAAAATACTACAAGAATTAGATGAGGTAATAGACATTTATATAAGTATTCATAACATATCCGATTTATCTTCAAATATGTCATACTTACTGCTACAGCGACAGTTAAAGTGCACCTCTTCCATGGCGGATTGTATATTTTAAGCTATTTTCTTACCTTTTTTTTATCTTTACTTGTAAATATATTTTTAGACTATTATTGGAACTCAAATAATTCTAATGCATGCTTGAGTATTTTGTTTTCTTCGTTAGAATTAGTTTTTGAGCAGAAGATAAACACAATACTTTTTAAAATACAAAGGGCGGAGAAAAATAATTGCAAAAGCCAAGAAAAAGCCTACAATTTGTGCCTGTTTGCTAAATCTATATTCTACCTTTTCTATTAAGAAATAGTAGAATATTTTCGTTGGTCCGAGTATGAAGACTTCTTCTGGCTGCAGTTATCTTTAATTTTCTGGTATAAGAATTCCTGTCATATTTCAAGTAACTTTAAAACATATTTTCTTCTTATTTTCTTATGCATGCTGCATTATATTATTGTATCAATAAGCACACGCATCAGCTTATAAGCTGATGTGTGTGTATCATATGATTTAAAGTTTATCCAGTCTGTTCTTTAGAGTGCAAATATTTTTATATATTATTTTTTTGACATTTAACCTGTTCTCATGCTTACCAAAAAAAAATAATCTTGGATAAGGGCTACTATTTTATTGTCATGTATTCAGAGTTCATGACTACATTCACTGTGAGAAAAAATAATAGTCACACCATAAAAATATCAAGATATAAACTTTAAACTTGTACTACATAATAATCACAAGCTTATTTTCCATAAAAATTTTTTTTGTGTTTACACTTTTTTACTATTAAGAAAATTTCAGCTTTAAACAATACAAGGATAACCCTGACATACCTGTGTATAAAAAAACAAAAGGACGTCAACCTGCTCTGAAGGTCAAAGTTGAGAAGGTCAAAGAACCACTTCCTCCTAAATTGTGCGACCTCTGCGGAGAAGTGTTCAAAACCCAAGAGAAACTGTCGACCCACAAAAGAAAGAAACACCTCCAAAGAGAAATAAAATGTCCCCACTGCCCAAAAATTCTGGCCTCCAACTTCTATCTAGTGCGGCATGTGAAGAGGAAACATGATGGATCAAAAGATTTTGTGTGTTCCGCATGCGGCAAAGCTTTCGCTTTTAGAGGGGAATTAACGACGCACATCCGAAAGGTCCATGATAAGACAATTAAGAAAAAGAAATACACATGTAAAATATGCAATAAAGATTACAATTGCCAAAAATCTGTGACTATACATGAGAGATCAGTGCACACAGGTATGTCATATCACAGTATGCTGCACATTGTTGTTGGATGTTTCTTCTATATTTTTATAGGCAAGCTAAAGATGAGACAGCACTAAGCGACACTACGCTGCAGTGTGCTCGCGACACTTCACGTATAGATCTGACTAAAGCTGGCACGTTCACAGTGCTTACAATTATGCAATTTCACTATACAGTATGTTTAAAAATATAGTATGTTTGCATCATGATAAAAATTATCGTATAATCTGCGTACGATAATTATAATACGCTATCGTACATCGTACGTACGCACAAAATTATCGTATGTGTACGAAAATTATCGTACGGTTCCGAACGCTGGCCGCCCGCCGATCACACGTTACCGACTTGTAACATTACGCTGTATTTATAAACAGTAGCATAAGAAAATCAATAACTGTCCCCTTCACGCTCATAAGATAGACCGCGCGCGAGAGAGACGAGTGGACTTTTTATGATGCGTATGCAGTACGACGTCATGCCACGCGCTTATTCAGACACTACACAAGCGCAATGTTTAAATGTGTTGATCGTGCCAGCTCTTGTTAACTGACCTGTCACCTGTAGCGCCGCTGTCAAGTGTGACGTGCTCCGGTGCTCATTCATACGATTTCATACTCTTTGTCTGTAGACTGTAACGTAACAATATGTTGCCCTGCTGCAGCGTAATTGAGCCTAGTGGGATCTCGAGCCGAAAGTAGTAGCACTGAGAAATATAACACATAGTCAATTTTCGATTTTAACCTATTTCAGGTGACCGGCCAGCCGTGTGTAATGTTTGCGGGACAAGTTTCTACCACGAGGACTATTTGAAGGAGCATATGAGACTCCATACAGGGGAGACGCCATTCAAATGCCCTGTATGCGGCAGAGGCTACGCTCAGCGAGGCAATATGAAGAGCCACTTGAGAATACATCGAATATCAGAGCTAGACAGTGTTATGTTAAGTAAAATTAAACCGAATTATTTAAGACTTCTCAAACCGTAGGCTAGGTTTAGTATTTTTTAAGTGTTAGGTTAATTAAAGTTACATCCAAGGGACTTCTTGTTATCTTAATTCTGAAGGCCTACTTGTAAATTTCGATGTTTCGGCTGAATGATCGGCTACGAACTGCCTACGATGGTGTATACGAAGTTTGTCACGTGTGACGTGACTATGATAGATTTAAGGTGCGCGTCCACCGCATCGGAATCGGGGCGGACGGATTTGTTACTTTGTATTGATTTCTATGGTACTGCGTGCACTGGAACGTCATTTCTGCGCTTGACAAATTATAAATGTCAACGCTCCGTCCGCACCGTACGCTCCGATTCCGACCCGGTAGACGGGCAGCTTTAAAGTCCGATACATGTTACTTCAGAGTAAGGTCATAAATCATAATATTATCTAAACTTCAGATGGCTTTCGATCTGATCTGAAGATTGACGTTGCCGTTTTAGAGTAGGTAGGCCACCTGGTTTGTGATAGCGGATATCCACCGAAGCGCGTGGACTCCTGTGATTCGCGCCTCATCCGCTATCACGCGCGTGGACGCAGTTTTTGAATATCGAAATGTTCACTCCCAAACTAGTGAGGCGATGCAAACATTGCTTAAAATGTTTGCATCACCTTAGGCTCGGACTACATCATCCGAAATCTCTCCGACATGAATAAAAAGCTATGATGAAAGTAGAGTTGTAGGTACTCGCAAAAGAAAAAAAATTAACACCAAAATCGGCATAAAGTTTAAGATTCGTCATACCTGTTTATTTTTGATTATAAGTTTGGTATGTTTTCCCGTCGATTTTGGCGACACGATGTGATTATTAATATACAGCCGGCCTACTCGTTAGTTCTGTTTACTCTGATGTTACTAATATATTACAGTTACAGAAATAAATCAAGGAATCTTGATTTATTTCTGTGTACACTGTTGTAATTTTAACTGTTTTGAATAAGCAAAGGATTCTATTTTTAGCTGTTTTTTTTCATCGGAGAGATTTTGATGAAATTATCCTACCTGTAGTATATTCTTTAAATATTTTGGACCAGGTTGTGTATGCTAGGCGATTTCAGAATTTACAGAAATTGGTTGTTAGTGGTCTCATCTTTATTTTAAATATTTTATTTTGATATAAAAATAATACTTACTTTTAGTTGAAATTGTAAAAGTTTAAAAGAGTTATGTTTCAAATTATCTATTGACTATTATTCTATTACGTTTCCAAAACTTTTTGTGCAATCGTATTTTTCGCAAAGAATTTAGAAAACATGAGTGCTTTTTTTAATAAGTAAATAATATATATATATATATATATATATATATATATATATAGGTATATGCCTGATGAGTGATGACAAAGCTTGTTCATCCCACTCGGTGAGGAGTTTAATAAATAGGGAAGATGCGATATTTTTATTTTTGTGTTTAAAAGAACTCTTTGAAGAATAGACCACAAGTATATTAAAAAAAACACCGGAATTTACTGCAAAAAATGCGGTTTAAAATTGTCAATTTAAATTTTGGTGCCAAAACGGATCTATAGTCTGTATGACGTCACTACTGTTTGACAATAATAATTGACAATCGCCCCACCAGATCGTACCTCTCAAAAAGTATTTAAAAACGATCAAAACGCTCAAAATAGGAGGCATTTTGAACGTTATGATCGTTTTAAACGCTAAATGGAAAGCGGGGATAGCAAGTGTGACGTCACTGAACACTAGTGTTTTGAAATCCGTTCCGTTTCAAGTTACTTTTAATTCGTAATTTTTGTAAAAAAAAACAAGATTTTATAAAATATTAACCTTGCAGTGGCCCTTCAATTATATTTTTTTTTAACATTTTAATAGCAAAATTTTCATAAATATTATACAGGGTGCAATTAAACCTTCTTGCCAACTTTTTTCCAGGGCTTAGGTATCACTAGGAGAGTCCATTTAACCAAAAAAAAAAAATGGATGTTTTTTTTTTTTCAATTACATATTTTATCCTATTTGAAGTCGTTGCAGAACGGTAACTCGCGGCGCGGGGGAATGAGAGGAAAGGCGCGCGCGCGGGGTCACATCACGCGCGGGCGACGCGTCGTGTCCATTAATTGTAGTGTTTTTTAGGATAACTTTCGGAAGCTATTTCTCAACATTTTAGTACTGAGTGATTATAAAAGAAAAAAATACGTGTATTTTTATTTTTAACAAGGATCAATATATCAAAATTTGGCAAGAAGGTTAAATTGCACCCTGTATATTTTGCATGTTTATATTATGCATTAATTTTGCATATATTTTGTCATTTTCATAGAAAACTTGGTTTGTTCATCATTATTCATCTCGTAAAAAGCTATTTCGAAAATCCGTAGGAGTATGCAAGCGTACGTTTATATATTATACGTCTAATCATTAAAGACGTCAGTGGAAGAATCAGGTAAGTAACAGTTAAAAGTTTTCTGCATAAATGCCGGCTTTGGGTACGGGAAAAGTGAGATTTTATTACCCAGGTGATGAAGTAGGTAAGTTACAAAGTTTGTTCAAATTATAAGGGGAAAAATGAGCATTGTTACAAATGTTAGTTATTTGGTTCTTCCACTCACGTCTTTAATTAATAATTAATTATTATTAAACAACTTTTCTGTGTTATAATATTATCACTCTTGATATTCTCAATAGATATAGATTGTTTTATAATTCATTTAAACACAAGGTTAATTTTTGTTACCGGATTTTGAAAGTTTAATATTTTTTATATCAGATCGTAAGATAAAATTACTGTTATTAATGGTGTGTAAATAAAACTTCATCTTATTTTGGTTATCCAATAATTTATATACCTTACTATAGCACAGTATAGCAATATGACATATCCCTACAGTAGTGAAACGAATGTACTTGCGCAGAGCAAATATTGTGCTTGTAATGATAACATTACAAGCACAATATTTTATTTTTATTTTATTTCCCGTTTCGTGGCAACCCTGGCATATCTGCTCGGTACCTACACTGATGTCGGCATCGTGCGACGTCAAAGGCGTTTCGTTATGTCTTGGTTATGTCGGCTGTACACTCTCGCCGAGACACAGCGAGGCGGCCCTAGTGCGAGAGTGTAAATGGGTGCGCTCGCCTCGTTTCGCATGTCTCGGACCCTCTCGGTCCGGTGTCGGTATTTTGCGCCCGAGACAAAGGGTCTCGCGAGGAAAGCGAGCGCATTACTGTACACTCTCGCGTTTTTCACTACTAGTACCGCTAGACAGTGCAGAACAGAAAAATAACAATAATAAACTTCATTATAAGTCATTATCTGTGAGAAATAAAATTAAATATGAATATTATAGATCTTGTGATGATATCTTTCGATGCAATGGTGAATTGTGATCATTGATCGTAGATACGTTTTCGCTATTTTTAGAAAAATAATGGTCCATCTTCTCTGAGTTCATAACTGCGATTTATCTAAGCGAGAATGTACATGATCGCATTCGGGCAAGGGGCTCTCGCACGAGACTCTCGCCCGAGAGCTCTCGGCGAGAGTGTACAGCGGGCATTATTGTAGGGTCTATATTGCTGTACTGTGACTATAGCGTTTACTACTGCTACCTTTAATTTCCGCCTATACTATATGATATTATTTGTTTCTTGCTCTCAAAAAATATAAAAAACTAGACGTTTCACGCGACTTCATCTGTACATTGTTCTATATCACAAAAATCCACGCGACACTCAGGGAGCATACGGGCTCTAATTAAAATTCAATTATATTTATATTTAAAATGCAAGTGATCTTCAGTATTCGCTGTTCGCTTTCAATAAATATATATTAAATATAGTATATATATATATATATATATATATATATATATATATATATATATATATAAAGTCGCTTATAATAAAGTACTCTGTGCTGTTCGGTCGCAGCCATGGAATGACGTCCGACTTCCGAGTGATGATGATGATTGATGAAGTGCCTGCTATCACAAACCTGCCAATAGTCAGTGTTTTCAACGCATTAAAAAAAACGAAACGAACACGACCACAGATTAAGTCACGACTTATACCTATGTATATAAGGAAGGAGGGGAAGTAAGTTATCTTCATACAAAGGCACCGCGCGCGGTTTGTATGTGTGCGCCATAGTATCAATGCGTCGCCGCACGCACACTTATTAAAATCTCGGACCGTTTTCGGACCATACCAGGCGGGGCTTACACTTTACGCTGCACGCCCGCGTCGCGCCACGCCGCGCCAAACGAATCAAAAATGTCCAATCATAATCGCAGGAGTAATAAAATATATTGCTGTGTGTTTGGGTGTTTTAACAGTTATGCAACAATTCCAGAATTGTCTTTGTTTAAATTATTACCAGTTGAACATTGAAGGTAAGTTATACTACTCACTTATTCTGGCATAATATAATTTTTACTTGATGATCAGATACCTTCTTACTTCTTTTTTTTATTGTATTAGTTTTCTATCACACAAACTTTCCCACTAGAACATAGTATCTATATCCATACTAATATTATAAATGCGAAAGTATGTCTGTCTGTCTGTCTGTCTTTGTTTTTAACAGTAGCGGCAATACATAGGCACATGAAATAGTCACGAAATACTCAGTTTTATTTTTAGTTAAAAAATGAATAAAATAATTAAGCGGGGCTCCAATACAAAAAACACAATTTTCAGCCTATTTTTTTCTCTATTTTGGAAAGGAAGCCGTCGTGCGTGAGTCCAACTCGCACTTGGTCGATTTTTTTTTATAGACGTCACCAAAATGTGGCTGTGTTCCGAAACATTCAATCAGTTTACTAGCCAGTTCTTATTGACGCCTCGGTAGCAAATCAACTCACGGCGCTGCCTAGTATGCTGCTTAAAGTTAACAATGGAGATAAGTTCAAAACACACCCAATTTGAATTGTTTGGTTCTTGTAGCAGGGCTTCAAATAACGTTATTTTTTCATAACGTTATTGCTTCAAGGGCATAGATAACGTTATGAAAATTTAACCGATACTAGAAATAACGTTATAAATGTATTTAATGACGGTAAATGTTATAACGTTATATAGGATTTATAACGGTAAATATATGTTCTTTGATAACGTTATAGTCCGCCAAGAAAGTCATGACAGACGGTAAAATTTTCTAAACGTAATCACGCTTTTAAGGTGTATTTTTTTCTTTGTATTTTCACAGAGAACGCTTATTACATTTTAAATATGAGTGAGATTTGGTGCACCGTGCACGATCGCATACCTGATACCAGAAAATAACGTTATATTTACCGTTATAATTATAACGTTATTTTTTTGTTATGCCATAACTTGGCCATAACGAAAAAATAACGTTATAATAATAACGGTAAATATAACGTTATTTTACTATATATCGTTAAAAAAAATAACGTTATCTGGCTACCATTATGAAAATAACGGTACGTAACGATATTTTTTCTGTTATTCGATAACGTTATGAAGCCCTGGAAAAAATAGCGTTATTTGAAGCCCTGTTTCAAACCACTCTGACATTGGCGACTCACTGAGTCGGCCATTTGTAAAAGAAGAAGAAGAAGAATTCGACATTCGTAATTTTTGTAAATAAAAAACTCAATTTTAAAATTTTTAAATGAATATACACATAACACAGTTTTATGTTTGTGATACTCAACAAAATGTTAATTCAATAGAAGAAAAGCAAATATGATGCAATAAAAATGGATCAAAAGCAATCATTTCTGTGTAGAATATGCCTCAAAGTTGGAGCAACACACCCCATATTTGAAGGTGATGGGGAAAGCTGTATTTTGAATAAACTTAAAATGTGTTTAAATGAAAAGGCGAGTTTTTTATTACGAATCTTACTATTTTCTTAGATTTAGAAGCAGTCTTGAACAGTTAGGTCATGGGTGAAAAGTAAATAACATGTTTATTTAATCTTTTGATTGTTCTACTTTACTAGCTTTATGTAATATAATTGCTTTTGTACCAAATAATAGTAAAGGAATTTACTTTTCAGCTAGAAGATATAGATGGTTATCCAAGGAATATTTGCAAGGAATGTAATGAAATCTTAGATACATTATGCACTTTTGTTAAAAAGTTTAAAAGTACAAACACAATTTTACAAAATGGCTTATGCATAAAACGGATTAAGAAAGAACCAGAAGAATGTGACAGAAGTGAAGAAGACTTGAATAAAGGAGAAATTAAACTAGAAGATGTGAAATATGAGCTAGAAAGTGGTAAAGATTCAGAATTTAGCGACAATGACAATATCAGTTATGAACCTCCGGAACCACTTACCTCAAAAAAGAGGCCTGTGAAATCAAAATCATCAGTAGACAGTAAAAATGAGCCGAAAAATAAAAGAGCTAAATCTAGTTGGTAAGTTTACTTTAGGTTGTCTCAAGCCCCAAGCGTTTGCATGCGACCGCGATAACAATAGTATAACAATAGATTTCCAAGAATCCACGATCGAGGGATTAAATTGCATAAATAGTCTGTCACCAGAGGTATTTCTGGACTATTTCCACAAACCGTCAAGAAAAGTGTGCACCTAAAAGCCTTTGCTGTCTAAGATTGAATAGGCACCACCTTTTCTAGTAATATTTTCTCTATGGCCAAGAAAGTACTAGCAGCTTATCTGGTTGTATGTTCATAGATAAAAAATAGATGGATTGTTTGCCTTTTATTTCCTTAGAAAATATATAAATAAAATAATTTAAGCTCATTTTGCCCTACATGAATTTTAATATAAGAAAATTTCAGCTCAAGAAAAACCAAGAATACTAATAAAAATAAAAATAATAAGAATACTAATAAACCAATCGGTAAAGAAACAAAGTGTAGTAAAAAAATGACAGAGGTAAAGTCAAATGAAGAAAAAACACCACCTGGTCCAAGACTGTGCCATTTGTGCGGAGACGTGTTCCAAACGGCCAAAGAGTTTTCATCTCATAATCAGAAGAAACATAATCAATCTGAGGTTAAATGTCCACACTGTGAGAAAACACTGGTCTCAAACTATTATCTCTTGAAGCATATAAAAAGATTACATGGGGGACCAAGAGATTTTACTTGCTCAAAATGTGGCAAAGCCTTTGCTTTTAAAAATTGCCTAACCAGTCACATGAGACAGGTCCATAATAAGAAAGTTGTAGAAAAGAAATCTTTTAGTTGTAAAATATGTAACAAAGTATATACTTGTGAAAAATCTGTGATTATACATGAGAGATCAGTACACACAGGTATGTAGATGATAGTATGTATTTTAATATCCTGTCACTAATATCATAGATGTAAAAGTGTTGATCTATCTGTTTTCTACTATATTTCGAAGTTAAACACAGTTTGACTGCACAAAATATTTTCCTTAGATAATATTATAATGATTTTTGTTTCAATCTTATTGATTCTGTCCGATACCATAGCACAATTGTAATGAGAAACAATAAACACAGTGTTATTATATTACATCATTAGGAAAAACTGCTAGAAGTAATAACTCTGCCTTTTACCTGTGGCAATAATATTATTATTTATTTCAGGGGAAAGACCAGCAGTATGCAAGGTGTGTGGAAGTAGTTTCTTCCATAATGAATATCTTCTACAGCATATGAGACTCCACACAGGAGCAACACCATTCAAATGTCCCGTATGCGGCAGAGGCTATGCCCAGAAAGGCAACATGAAGAGCCACTTAAGAAATCATCGAATATCACAGCTAGACAGTGACACATTAAGTAAAATAAAACCCAATCTTTTGAAATTCTTCAAACCATAAGGAAATATATTAATTTTTTTACAGATAATATTTTAATTTTGACCAGATCCATAGGCCCTATCTTAAATATTCCTACTGGCTGACCTGGCAAATGTTGTTTTGCATTAAATTATTAAATAGTTAATAGAATCAGGCGTTACCTTGTGGTACAATATATGCAGAGAGTTTGACATAACGCGACCAAATTACACAGAACCGCCCGCGCCATCTGCCTAGGAATCAACTTTTCCGATAGTGTATACAAAATTTCATTAAAATCGGTTGGGCTGTTTTGGAGGGGTTCGGTCACAATCTATACATATTATAAAACAAAATCGCTTTTTTCCGTCATGTCCCTATGTTCCCTTTAATCTTTAAATCTACGCAACGGATTTTGATGATTCTTTCAGTGTTAAGCTTCTTACAGACGAACGGCACCTGTCGGCGGCAGTCGACGGCTGTCGGCGGCAGTCGACGGCAGACGACGACACGTGTCGGCAGCAGTCGACGGTAGCCGTTGACAGTTTATGATGCTTGCAGGGGGCCTACCACGACCTTTCCTAAAACAATCATTTTTCCAGAACACTTTGTTGTAAGATTACAATAATACTTATTACCGTATTCACTTTTTAAATATAATTTTACTAAAAAACAGTAAAATACTTATGTATGCAAAACAATGTTAAATCCGCTGTGAAATATCAACTTTTTCAAGGTCGCTAGCTTGACGTTAAAGTAATAAATTCTTATCTGTCAAACGGTGTCGCTTAGTAGAGTTGGTGGTAAGCCCCCAGTTGTGACGTACCGCCTAAAGGTTAGAGTCCACTGGTCGGTATCGTACGCATAAAGCGTCTCCCAGACAGACGCGGCCTGCGGTGGCGGTCAGTTGAATGGCTTGGCCGCGTGGCCGCGTGTGTCTGTGTCGTTCCTAGAACTCTCAAGTCATCTAACTGACCGCCACCGCAGGCCGCGTCTGTTTGGGAGACGCCTTACGCAACGGACGTCTCGCATCAAACGGATAAATTTTTCACAGTACGACAGCTGAATCAGCACAGGGCTTCAAATAACGTTATTTTTTCATAACGTTACTGCTTCAAGGGCATAGATAACGTTATGAAAATTTACCCGATATTAAAAATAACGTTAAAAATTGATATTAATAACGGTTAATGTTATAACGTTATATAGGATTTATAACGGTAAATATATGTTCTTTGATAACGTTATAGTCCGTCAAGAAAGTCATGACAGGCGGGAAAATTTTCTAAACGTGATCACGCTTATAAGGAGTATTTTTTCTTTGTATTTTCACACAAATCTCGCATCAAAAAAAGTGGGCAGCGAGTGAGATTTAGTGCACCGTGCACGATCGCATACCTGATACCAAAAAATAACGTTATATTTACCGTTATTATCATAACGATATTTTTTCGTTTATACATAACGAAAAAATATCGTTATAATAATAACGGTAAATATAACGTTATTTTACTAAATATCGTTAAAAAAATAACGTTATCTGGCTACCATTATGAAAATAACGGTACGTAACGATATTTTTTCTGTTATTCGATAACGTTATAAAGCCCTGATGTACGTACGGATTACCGATTGGCCTAGTAAATCAATGCTCAAAAGGGGGGTGTGGATGGAAAAGTCGAAAGCAGAAATTTTGACTTAGGAACTTTGCTTGGACTAATTTCAACATAAACATTCTGGCCAGTCGGTAATCCATACGCTGCCGATACAGTGGACGTACTGTAAAAATTATATTAAATAAAAATAAAAATTATAATACCGACCTGTGGACGCTTACCTTTACGTGCTACGTCACAACTGCAAGTGTGATAAACTGTCGACGGCTGCCGTCAACTGCCGCCGACACGTGCCGTCGTCTGCCGTCGACTGTCGCCGACGCGTGCCGCCGACATGTGCCGTTCGTCTGTAAGCGCTCTAAGGCTTCTTACAGACGACCGGCACGTGTCGGCGCCAGTCGACGGCTGTCGGCGGCAGACGACGGCACGTGTCGGCGGCAGTCGGCGACAGTCGACGACAGCCGTTGACAATTTACGACGCTTGCAGGGGGCCTACCACGAACTTTCCTAAAACTGTCATGTTTCCAGAACACTTTGTTGTAAGATTACAATAACATTACCGTACTCACTTTTTAAATATAATTTTAGAGATCAACTGCGATAACTTGGCGCGCCCCTCCAAAATTCAAAACGTTTGAAGTGCGTTGTCAAAACGTTTGAGGTGCGTTGTCTTGCGCGGTAGGCTAGTTATGATTAGTTGACCAACAAATCTTGGTAATAAGTGATGTTTGAGACTGTATTCGCCCATAGGTTTCGCCGCTGGCTCGGATCGGATTCGAAGACCAAGGCTACACCGGTAATCTTGCAGAGCGGCGCGGGGGCGTAAATAAAACACACGAGTAGTCGAGGAGAACATTGATCCAGAAACGCACTTCGCTTACCTGGCTCAAGGCAATGCCGTAAGTATAGTGAGCCGCTCCGATTCGCATGTTTTCCATCTCACTTTTACTATCGGAAGCGGCTATTTTTCCCTATTTTCCCTATTTTTCCATGAGCCAGGTAATTAAAACGCATTTGGGGAAATTCTTTATTTATCGTTCTACAATATTTAACTTACTCTAAATATAAAAACTTATATTTTACACAATTACGGCTAGGCGAACATAAAAGTTAATACAATTTACATACATTTTCACACAATTTTCTCAATATTTTCCGAACTACTTATTTTATGCAACTAATTTTCCTTGTATTTATTAGATAACGCACTACTTTAATAAATTAACTACTTTTTACTTCTTAGGGAGCCACAGATTTATCACATTTCACTTTTTAAAGTTTATTTGTAAAAACACTGATTTTGCACTGAGTTTATATCTCACATTTCACTGTTACGAGTTTGTATGCACTCACTATGTGTTTTTCGGGTGCGAGGCCGCTGTCCTCAACATCCTCCCCGCGGCGCAGTAGCCAGGGTCTACGCAGCCTTCTCCGGTGACTGCGGGCTCGCCGAATCCATGGTTGACTGCAGGCTGGCTGGTCTCGCTGTTGGCTGCCCGGCTGAGCACGAGCTGGCTGAACTCGTCACGTCTCGATCTGGTGACTGCGGGCTGACTGGGCTCGCCGCTGACTGCCCGGCTGAGCACGAGCTGGCTGAGCTCGTCGCGACTCGTTCTGGCGACTGCGGGCTGACTAGGCCCGCCGGCTCCTCTCCGGGCGCCGTCTGCTCCTCTCCTGGCGCCGTCCGCTCCTCCGGCAGCGATTCTTCTATCACCGCCAGCTTTGATGTTACGCGTACGCACGTCCGCGCAACGCACTCGGCCCTCCGGGCCCGGGTAGACACGGTGTACGACTCCGCGCAGCCATGTATTACGCGGCAGTGCGAGGTCCACGACGATCACCAAGTCCCCCGGGGCCAGGTTGCGGCCGCTCCTCGGGGCCCCGCAACGGGGCGTGAGCGTCGCCAGGTACTCCCTCGCCCATCGCCTCCAGAACTCGTCCGCCAAGGCCTGCGCGATCCTCCACGTCTTCTTGTCGGCCTGCACGCACGGCCCGACGTATGGTTGCCCTGTGGATGACCCTATGAGGAAATGGTTAGGTGTGATCGCCTCTGGGTCGTCGGGGTCCACGGAAACGTGAACGAGCGGTCAAGCGTTCACGGAGTACTCTGCCTCGGTCATCAGGGTCTGGAGCACCTCTTCTTTCGGTGATTTCTCGTTCAGTGTGGTGAGTAGGGCGGTTTTCACTGACCTCACTAGTCTCTTCCAGGCGCCCCCTTGGCTCGGCGCCTCTGGTGGAGTGAACTTCCATTTCATGCGTTGTGTGAGGCCCAGCTCGGTCATAGCCGGCATCCATTCGGCGTACGCTTGTCGCAGCTCGACGTCCGCGCCTCTGAAGTTCGTCCCATTGTCACTGTACATGACCGCTGGCCATCCCCGCCGTGCGGCCATTCTTCTCATCGCCATCAATGCTGAATCGGTCGACAGCGAGGCCACCAGTTCCAGGTGAACCGCTCGCGTCGTCAAACAGGTGAACAGCGCTCCCCATCTTTTCTCATGGCGCCGGCCGATGGTAACGATCATTGGGCCGAAACAATCGAGACCACAGTAGGAAAATGGTCTCTGAAACGCCCCCAGGCGCTCCGGTGGCAGGTCTCCAGGTTGCGGGATTCTCGGGCGCGCCCTCCTTATCCGACAGAATGCGCAGTTGTGGATGATGCTGCGCACCGTCGGCCGTAACTTCAGGATCCAGAATTCTGTCTTAGATCGTTCACTACTCTCTCGCGGCTCCCATGTCCAGCTCTGGCATGCTCTCTGGCCACCTTGTGAACGGGTGTCTTCCGTCCAGGATAACTGGGTTCTTCATTTCATCCGGCACCTGCGCTGCTCTGATCCTTCCGTTCAGCGTGAGCAAGCCGTCCCTGTACACCGGGTTGAGCCGGTACAAGGAGCTCCATCTTGGCACCATCCCTCCGTTTTCCATCTTCTTTATTTCCCGTGCGGAGCTATCGTGTTGTGACTTTCGGTACCATAATTCCTCCGCCTACTCCAGGTGCCGGACGTTGAGACTGGCCCGGCGATCACGACACTTCTCGATGAATAGTAGAACCATCGCCGTACATTTCACGAGGCGCTCGTACTTAGAAAAGCGGCTCACGTCTGGCAGACAGTCTACTACGCTCGCCTCCGTGGTCTGGAAGGAGACGTGCTCCTCTCGCTTCTCGGCTTGAACGGGACTCTCCGCGGGCCACTCGTTCACAGGCCTGCGCAGAAAGTCTGGTCCATTGAACCACGGATCCTCTTCGCTCTTGGTGACATAGCCCGTTCGGGTGGCCATGTTGGCGATATTATTCTTCGTGCTCACCCACCTCCACTGGTGTACGGATGTCCGCTCGGCGATCTCTCCCAATCGGTGGGCGACGTATGGTGTATATTTCCTGCTTCCGTTCTGTATCCACCACAGAACTCAGGTAGAGCGTCGGTCCAGTAGAAAATAGCGTCTTCCATCTGTGTTCCGCTGCGACGGCGTTCCCGAGCCTCGCTCCCACCAGAGCGGCTTGCAGCTCTAGTCGTCTGTGTCTTCAGTGGCGCCACCTTAGCCTTGGCTGTGGCCAGCATTACTCGAATTTCTCCATCTTCTTGCTCCAGCCTCCAGTAGACGGCCGCTGCGTACGCGTCTTTGCTCGCGTCACAGAACACGTGCAGCTGCCGGTTTCTTGTGGGGCTCCCCCCGTTGTAGCTCCGGGGTAGCGCGAGGTGGCTGATGTGCTTCATGTCTCTCAGCCATCGAGTGAAGTCTTCGGCCGACTCCGCCGGCAGCGGCTCGTCCCAGTCCAGATTCTGACGCCACAGACTTTGCAGGATAACTTTGGCGGTGATGGTGTAGCAGCTCAGTAGCCCCAGCGGATCGTAGATGCTCATCACCGTGCTAAGGGCCTCTCTCTTGGTAGGTGCGCGCTGTAGCTCTCGGACCTCTTTAGGGACTCTCGATAGAGATGTGTTAAATTTCAACGTGTCCCCTCGAGAATCCCACAGTATCCCCAGGGTCTTCTGTTCATCCTTAGTGACAGGCTGCGCCACATCATCAGCCAGGCGGTCCACAGGCAGCCCCGTCAGCGCTCGTCGATCGTTGCTCGTCCATCCCCGCAAGTGGAATCCGCCTATCTTGTGCACCCGGTCCACTTGTTCCACGACCTGCTTGGCCTTCTCATGGTCTGGATAGCTGTCCACATAATCGTCCATGTAGTGAGCTTCGGTGATGGCGCGATAGGCTTCTGGGCACGATACCGCGAGTTCTTCTGCATTTCGATTCCGTACTAAGTGTGCCAGGTACGGTGAACACGATGCCCCAAATATCATGACCACCATCTTGTACTTAGAGGGCGGTTCCTCTCGGCCCTCCCTCCACAGGAACATCTGTGCCGGTTGGTCCTCTTTCCTGATCTTCACAAAGAACATCTCTTCTATGTCTGCTTTCACGGCTACGGCTTCCGAACAATATTCTCGGTAGGGATGTCAGTAGATCGGGCCCCTCCCTCGTCATCGTCGGGATTGCTGGTTTCCTCGGCAGTAGCGACATCAGCGATGAGCTTCTTCTTGATAAGTTCTGCTTCAATCTGCAGTTCCTTCTTACGGAGTGCGGCAAGTTTCTCTTCCGCCTCATATCGCAGGCGCGCGACGACACTTGCTGTCGATCGACGTGACCCAATTGAAATAGCCTTCTCCTTGGCTACAGGTACTCCCGATGGCGCAGGTGTCTTGCTAGTGCCCGGCCTCGGTTTCAACACAGTTTGAAGCAGATCCGCCCTTCCCTCGGTCGGTGGCTGGCTGGTTGCGGCTGCAGACGGCGACCTGGGTGCATCGGAAAATATTTTCGGTTGCTGGTTCTCCTCGGCCCCGCTCTGACTCCTCGTGATGACCATCTTCTATGTTGAGTCTTCTATACTGAATCTTCTAAGTTGAATCTTCTATGTTCAATCTTCTATGTTCAATCTTCTGTGTTGAATCTTCAAGGATTTCCAGTAGGTTTTTGTGACGAAAAATCTACGAATCCTTGCTTCCCTTCCAGCGGTGTTGACTTGTCACCTGTATCTTCGAGTCCAATCTTCTTCGGGTCCGGTCTTCCCAAATTTTTCTAAGTCCAGCTTGCTCTTGAAATTCTTCTGAGTGTCGTCTTCACTAAATTTTTCTAAGTGTCGCCTCCAGTAAATTTTTCTAAGTCCAGCTGGCTCTTGAAATTCTTCTAAGTGTCGTCTTCAAATCCGGTTCGAAGGACCAAGTTCACTGTTTGAGACTGTATTCGCCCATAGGTTTTGCCGCTGGCTCGGATCGGTCTCGAAGACACCGGTAATCTTGTAGAACGTAAATAAAACACACGAGTAGTCGAGGAGAACATTGATCCCGAAATGCACCTCGCTTACCTGGCTCAAGGCAAATGCCGTATAGTGAGCCGCTCCGATTCGCACGTTTTCCATCTCACTTTTACTATCGGAAGCGGCTATTTTTCCCTATTTTCCCTATTTTTCCATGAGCCAGGTAATTGAAACGCATTTCGGGAAATTCTTTATTTATCGTTCTATAATATTAAACTTACTCTAAATATAAAAACTTATATTTTACACAATTACGGCTAGGCGAACATAAAAGTTAATACAATTTACATACATTTTCACACAATTTTCTCAATATTTTTCGAACTACTTATTTTATGCAACTAATTTTCCTTGTATTTATTAGATAACGTACTACTTTAATAAATTAACTACTTTTTACTTCTTAGGGAGCCACAGATTTATCACAATTCACTTTTTAAAGTTTATTTGTAAAAAACACTGATTTTGCACTGAGTTTATATCTCACATTTCACTGTTACCGGTTTGTATGCACTCACTATGTGTTTCTGGGGTGCGAGGCCGCTGTCCTCAACAAGGGACATTAACTGAAATATTACGTGTACTGTGATTGGTTGAATACTTACTACATACAAACTCTTTCATAAGGATGTGAATGACTACACACATTGAAACAGTCATTTGGAGGGGCGCGCCAAGTTATCGTAGTTGATGTCTACTAAAAAACAGTAAAATATGCAAAACAATATTAATTAATAATCCGCTGTGAAATATCAACTTTTTCAAGGTCGCTAGCTTGACGTAAAAGTAATAAATGTTTATCTGTCAAACGGTGTCGCTTAGAAGAATTGGTGGTAGGCCCCGAGTTGTGACGTACCCCCGAAAGGTAAGCGTCCACAGGTCGGTATCGTACGCAACGGACGTGGCGCATCAAACGGACATTTTTTTCACAGTACGTCCGCTGACTTGGCTGTGTACGGATTACGGACTCGCCTACAAATAATAAAAACTAAGGAAGAGTAACTCCGTCAAAAAACATGCTCCAAAATACTTGTCGAAAAAGTGTACCTTAGGTTCACTTTTCATATATTTGCAATATTTAGGTGACCTTGAGCGGTATAAAGGCTGACGTTACATGACAGTTCGAATGGAACCAAATTTAAAACTGTATCAGTATGGGAGTTACGTTTCCTTAGGTTATATTATTCGTAGGGACTAGCCTAGTAAATGAATGCTCAAAAGGGGGTATGGATGGAAAAGTCGAAAGCAGACATTTTCGATTAGGAACATTATTTTGGACTAATTTGAAGATAAACATACTGGCTAGTCGGTATACCGTACGCTGCCGATACAGTGGATCTACTGTAAAAAAAAATATCCGTTTGGTGCAAAACGTCCGTTGCGTACGATACCGACCTGTGGACGCTTACCTTTACGCGATACGTCACAACTGCAAGCGTGATAAACTGTCGACGGCTGCCGTCAACTGCCGCCGACTGCCGCCGACACGTGCCGTCGTCTGCCGTCGACTGTCGCCGACACGTGCCGTCGTCTGCCGCCGACGCGTGCCGCCGACACGTGCCGTTCGTCTGAAAGCGCTCTAAGATAGCCCATTTATCGACGAAGGCTATAGGCTAGGTATATTTTATCACGCTAAGACTAATTAGGAGCGAAGAAATAGAGAAAAACGTGGAAGGAACGGGGAAAATTATTTGAAAGGGCTAACTTGAACGCGCAAATCTCAGGAACTACTGGTCCGATTTGAAAAATGATTTCAGTCTTAGATAGCCCATTTATTGAGGAAGGCTTTAAATACTATTGTGTCTAAAATATAAACAGAAGGATATTTCAATTGTTCTGTTAAAATATTGTACGGTGTACCTGTTTGATAAAGTAGGTATATATTTTAACTAGCGACCCGTCCCGGCGTCGCACGGGTATAAAATATATAGCCACTGAAAAAATGACTAAAATCGATAGCCTATGCTGCCATGATGCTGCTTATTCTATGATCCTTCACGTGGTCTACTTCATATCTGTGCCAAATAACATAAAAATTGCTCCAATAGTTCGCGAGATAGGCACTTTCAAATAATTTCCCCCGTTTTTTCCACATTCTCATTTTGGTCTTAGCAACTTGGTACGCAACTCTGTTGCTCCAAAATTTGTTTATCGTGCGGGAACCGTACATTTTTTTGTAATAAAAGTATCGTCATCATATTTTAATAAATAATAAAATATAAGTCCGCGAGACGACTCTGAAGTCAGAATAGTATAATGTTACAGCGTAAACTCTGAGATGAAATAAAAAAATGCTTACAGCTGTAAGTGACGTTGACAGATGACATTGTCATCCAGAATAGAAATTTCTATTGTTTGTTGAGTATTGTTGTTTTCTCGAGAATATAAATAATATTAATTTATTTTCTTTCGATAAGCATTAAGCATGTTGCGTACTAAAATTCATATAGCCCTTAGTGCGTTGGGGGTGTTTTTCGGGCTATCGGCATTTATTTGTTTTTGCATCGTATATGCAAATATTGAAGCTGGCGTGTGGGCGTTACTTTCAGGTAAATGTTTTGTAACCTTAGTCCTATTACTCTTCTAAACAGCCTTCATAATATTATATGTAATAATATAATAAGATTATAATACATCGTCGTATATTAGCCATCATAATATAAGTATCATATTGTAACTGTTACAATGTCGTATGCTTCTTTGTATTTTGAATGGCAAAATCATTAAAAGATATGAATTTTATAGAACAATGAGCATTCCTTTTGCAGGTATTCACGCATCGCTAACTCTGATGTTACATTGCCATTACCTGAAGCAATCCTTGCATGTTAACTTCTCGAGAAAAGCTCTACAGTATTTTGGTGACTTTGGCATGGTCGGATTCGTGTCTGGCCTCGCTCTGACACTATTCTATGCATTCCTAGAAATATATTACAAAGCTGGTAAGATTTATATTTTATAAGTAGTATTAAATTACATTCAGTAACAATTAAAACTTTATATTAAATGATTAAAATTTTGCATTTTCTTTTCTAGACATTGTTCCAATAAAAACGAGTATTATCATCCGCCTTATATGGTCGTTTATGATGATGAAGTGGGGTCTACTGCTGTATATGTTCACCAAGAAGTATCTTAAAACTTACAATGATCACCAGCTGTTTGCAGAGAACCCGAATGTTGAGGAGACATGAATGTAGGAGGTAGTTTGCTGTATATTTAGTTAAGATTACTTAAGACTTAAATATGAATGCAGATTTAGCTACATTGCATGCATTGTAGTCTTTTGCTTCAAGACATGCGAGCAGAGAGCAAAGCAAAGTTTTATTAAGACACTTAATGTTATTAAAGTACAGTGCAACGTGTCTTTGAACTTGACATTCGTAGACCGATTTGTGTCCTTGAAGTGGTAATCTAACATGCACTTTGCTTAAAGAATTTTACAAATTCTCTGAAAAATGTATGGTTCCCGTGCGATATTTTTTTTTTTGACCCAACAGTTGAACATATTTTGGGGCGTCAGCTAGTCTAATATAATACTATTATCTAAATAACCAGAAATACAAAGATATTTTAATTATTATAATATAATATTGTACCTGTTTATTATGGTATATTTAGGAACAAAAACATTAAGTTATTAGACAGTTGTAATGTCGCTCCTTATAACATGTTATAAAAATAAAGTTCTCTCTGCTTTGCTTCTATGTCTCAACCCTTATTGTACAGAACTAAAATGTGTGAAATTACATAAAGCTTCTTATAATGAATACAGCATCATAGCATGCAATGTGGCGCAAGTCTGTATTACCTCTACAGTCTACTACTATCTTTCGAATTTAGTATCCCATTACCTGTATTACTTAATTTTTTGTGATATTTATTATTCACGATACAAAATTAGACTGAAAATTGAAACGGTGAAGGTATTAGATAGTATTTAGAAATTATTTTTAATTTTTAATTTCACATTGATACATAGTTTCAGATTTAAGTTGTATCACAAGTCTTAAGTTTAATAATTATTCATTTTACAATAATATAATAATAGCAACAGTCAAGTGTCTGTTGATTTTGTAAGCCTTTGTTATGAAATAATAAGTATAAACATAAAATATGTTATTGCTACTCACTTAAAGGCTATCCAAATAGTCCAAATACCCAGTTAAGTCTATTGGTATTTATCTGTTATTATTTCATATTTGTAACAAAATAATTGGAGTTTTATCACATAATATTAAAATAAAAATTATTGTGTTATATATTCATAATATCAGTGTTTTTATAAAGGTAAATGGGTTTATGTAAACACATTATATCATTCACAATGACAATAATGTTTGTATAGTTCTAAAATAGATTTATATTAATACATTTATACTTCACTGTGTATTTAATCTATACTAATATTGAAAGGTTTGTTTGCATTGAATGTGCATGGAAAGTACTGGACTAGTTTTGATAGATGGAAACACAGAGTTCACTGGGAAAGAACATGGGCCGGTTTTTATAGCTTTTCAGTGTACAGAACCATGGCACGTTTTTCTGGAAGTGAGGGTTTTATAAAATTAAGAGTGAATTTATAATGCAGGGTTTCTAAAGCTTGCAGATGGCTTATATATTATATTTAAATACCTTTATGTTGTTTAGTAAATGCTTACAAAAACTTAGTCCATAACATTGTAAATTATAAAGGTAAAAATTTTGTATAAAAATTTAATTTATGGTGAAGTGGTAATAGCTATAAATTGATACTTTTCAAATGCTCTTTGGTATTTTTGTTGTATATTATGAATTATAATTTATAATCAAACCTGCCCTATTTTAATGTCTCATATTATATCACATTTTTGTTTATTAATCTTACAAATACAAAAAGTTACACAGCAGATATTTTGAATAAGGTCTATGATACATTATAAAAGTTACATAACAAAAACAATAATTAAGTATACTTTATTATTGAGTTGTATTAAACACATCTACTGCTTTGTGTGCAAAGTGAAAATATTTGGTTTGTGAAGATTATAAAATAATAAAATTATTAATTACTTATTAATTATTATTCTAATATATCGTATCAATCATATACACAATATTTTAAGCACCAAATGATTTATACATAACTATAGTATTTTATCAAATATTAGACATTATTTTAGTAATAATTAGAATTATAATAATGATTGTTCCATAAAGTAAGGTTAACCAGGGTAAGTTCAACTTATCACTAAATAAGACAGTTTTTTGCCTGGCGCTACGGGCAATATACGCCATACATCACTGCAACCGCAAACTGTAGTTTATTTTAGCGTTAACTTGAATTATCATCCGGACGTACCCTGTGTCCGAACTGACCCTGATTAACTATAATGTAATATGTACTTATGTTGTATACAGTATAGTAAGAATTCAGTATTAGTCAATATAATATGGTATGAATTCTAAAAATATCAAAATTAGTGATAAATGTAAGACTTGAGTGAATTTATTTGTTTGTTTTTTTTTATCAAATAATATTATGAATATTTTTTATGAAAATTGTAGTTTTATTAATCCTTTAAGCCCCATACGAGCACCATTGAATGGTGATCGCGACAACAATAGAATACAATAGCATTTCCAAGAATCCCCGATCGAGGGATTAAATGTAAGAGGCCAAACTCACGGAGCGGTTTTCGCCCGCGCCCGCTGCGGTTTTATTTCAGAACTCACGAGACTGCTGATTTGTGCGGGCTTGCAGCCGCCGCGGTCGCGATCAGCGCCCGGTGGGCGATGATCGAGAGACGGGCGGTTTCTACTACGATCGCCCTACTACGGCTACTATGCGATCGCCCGCTAAACTATCACAGAGCGCGCGGGCGCAAACCGCCGAGGCTGCGGGTGACCGCCGCGGGCCGCCCGCCGGTGCCACGGTGAGCGGGAGCCGCAAACAACCGCGCCCGCCACGGGCGAAAGAAGAGCCGTGAGTTTTGCTTCAATTTTTTACGTACAAAACTGTATTCTACGAAGGCTGCAGGCCCGGAACCGCGGCGTGCACGGGAATAAACCGCTCCGTGAGTTCTTAGCCTTAGTATGGGATATCAGTAGGAGTTTTATCCCTGGTAAATCTTCAACAGATATTAGAACCAAGTATACCAGGTGACGCCCGCAACGCTGTTGCGCGAGAATCGTTTATCGCGCGAGAACCGTACATTTTTCCTCGATAAAAAGTATCCTACGTCCTTTCCCGGGACTCAAAAATCAAAATATCTCCATACCCAGCAGAATCGGTTCAGTGGTTTGGGCGTGGACGGTGGAGCGGTAACAGACAGACACACTTTCGCATTCATAATATCAGCATGGAAGTATGGATTGTAGATTCTACTTAATCCATAGAGTTGAGTACCTAGTACTTAATCCATACTTCCATACCTACAAATAATAAATGTAATTACTTATTAGTAGAAAAGCTCTGCTAGTACTTAGGTATTTTAATAATTTTTATGTTAGACTAAGGGGGGGGTAAGGGGGTACATTATCATTTATATTGGATCATTTATAGGATCATATATGGGATCCAATAAAAATGATCATTTGCTCATATCTGCATAATACATTATTATTTATCATTGATCCTATTTTATGTCATATGTAGTTTCAATAGCCAATGGGGAGCGCTAACGCTGACAAGTGACAGGTATTGACATCAGTGTTACTAGATCTCAGAGTATTCGATTTGTCAAAAGATATCGTCATTTTTAATATGGCTTGTTTTATGTTATTTCAGCAAGATTATTCAAGTATATAATTAGAAAAAGAATAACATTACATAATTTGAAACATATTAACGAACAAGAAATTAAAAACTCTTTTTTTATATTAAATAACTGGCAACACCAATTTCTATGACCGTATTGGATCCAATCTCTCAGCAAACGTCAAAAATCTATGATCATTGATCAAGGAAGAAATTAATCATTTATCTATATTACATTATCCAATATAAATGACTCAATGATCTAGGATCCAATATAAATGATAATCTAATACCCCCTAAACCACCAAGGTTAGGTTTACGCAGACAGATGAGAAACATTTAATTTACTGTAACCACTGGCGTAGGTCAAGAATTAAGGGGGCGTCCACAAATTACGTGATGTGTTTTTTTTTAATTTTCGACCCCCACCTGGTGAGATTTCGTGAGATTTTATTCAATTCCCCCCCTCCCCCCCAAAATCTCACGTGAGATTTTTCAAAACGTGGGTTTCTTACTTAAACGTTTGGTTTCACATAGTCAGTAGATTTTCTTTCGAACGAATTAGTGAACGATCTTAATCGTATAACGATTAGTGGTGGTTAATATAACGTATAGCTGAAAAAAGTAGCGCGCTATTTCTTCGCAACGAATAACGCGCGCTATAAAACTATGCGCAAGACGCTACGTTATAACGTATCGCGCGGTCACTGTCACCGCGCGCGACTTTCGTTGGTTCGTTGTCGTATCGTTCGGGTCCAAATCGGGTGAATTCGGCTGTCACAACTTTTTCAGTGTTGTGTTGCGTGCATAGGTAAATTATAATGTTTTATAATCATCAATAATTGACCTCCTGCTCCGAAGAGCACTGTACTGTAATATAATGGTAACTTCCGTTCCATGTGAACGTATTTTTTCTAAATCTGGATACGTTATTATATTTTTAAATGTAAATAAAATGTAAAAAAAACTGTTGTAAAAAAATGTAAAAATAATATTTTAAGTATATTACCAAAAAATAAAAAAATAATTAAAAACCATTTAAATAATTTAATAGGTACTTAAAAAAAAGAATTGTATATAAACCAATTTCAATATATCATATTATATAATTATATTGTACCTATCATTTTAATTTAAATATTTCAAACATAATAAAATTAACCAAATAAAATATAATAATTCCTTCAAACAATTATATTAAGTTATCTTTAACAATCACGTTATATAATATATTACACTAACTCTCCCACCCCGTTATAATTATTAACGAAGGAATTCAATAACGTCGGTAATTTTACAACGTGTCCAATCGATCGTTATAACGTATCATTCGTTATAACGTAGCGTCAAAACTAACGCGCTTGAAATTCGTTATAACGTAGCGTCAAAACTAGCGCGCTTGAAATTCGTTATAACGTAGCGTCAAAACTAGCGCGCTTGAAATTCGTTATAACGTAGCGTCGAAACTAGCGCGCTTGAAATTCGTTATAACGTGGCGTCAAAACTAGCGCGCTTGAAAAATGTAGCGTACACCATCTAGCACGCTATGAAAATATAGCCGTTAGGAACACCACTGATAACGATTACGCTTACGATTAAATCTTAAGCATACGTACAATCTGGATGAAATGGACCAAAATAGTATTATTTTGTTGAGAAAAAAATTACGTGAGATTTGCCGAGACCCCCCTCTCCCCAACGTGAGATTAGATGAGATTTGACTGGACCCCCCCACCCCCCACCCTAAGCACCTCACGTAATTTGTGGACGCCCCCTAAGTACTAGTTTGGATTCAGTGGAACTGTTGTAATTTTAATTTTTATAATAAGAATCTGCGAGTTCTGTAAGTCAGTGTTAGGATATTATTATTCTGGGTTAGTTTTTATTATTCGTCGGGGTGCTAGCATAATAATATACCTATAGCTATAACATCTTAAAAAAGTTAGGGACATTGAGGATAAGATATTATTATTTATTATTCAGGTACAGATTCCGACAGTGTAATAGTAGAGGGTTTAATTAATGTCTCCGTAGTTCAGGGGTTTCAAACTTGGTTCTTGACTCGGAAGTCGTGTTTTCGATTCCCATTTTCCGCTGTGGAATAGCAAAATATTATGTGGTTCCCTGATAGCTCATCTGATTGTCCTCAAATCGTAGGTATGTGACCTATCATCTAGATTCTAGATAATGTATATAATATAGTCGCCAGTCGGTCTTGTGCTTGATCTTTCGTTAGCCGTCAGAGACGTCTCACTGAGTTACGAGAGTAAAGGCAGAGAATGATCTCAGACACATTTGAAAGAGCTATAATATTAATTCCTGCTATCAAGCAACTAGTTTCAGTCTAATATTAGGTACCTACATTGTTATTAAGACTTAGTGGTGTCCGCACTAAGCGCTTATCGTCACTAGTCGCGAACCATCAAGCAACTCACATTAGATTCGTGAAAATATTTATTGCGTTGTCTGCGAAAGTTTGCCAAAAATTACAGCGTCACATTATCGCTATTATACTTGCAGTAAATTAAAGATTACGTGAAGGCATGTAACAAAAAGTAGCTCATAGCACCGTAGACGTAGCGTAGCGACGCCATGGCTGACTAGCTAGACCATAGTTGAACTTTTCAAGTCAGGTTAGCATCAGTTGAGTTTAGAACGCGCGTAGAGTGGTTGCGTTCCGTTTTCGCGCGCGCAACGCGGGAAAAATATCGCGGAAAAAAGTAATGTTTGAAAATAATTGATTATAGTGAAGTGAAATATGCTGACAATAAGAAGAATTTCAAGGAAATAAATACTTACATAAAGGTAGGTTTTATTTTATGAAAATACATAAGGTTTATAATAAACTATTTAGATGGAATGGGTACTCGAAAAATTCGAAAATATTTTCTTCGGCTTCTTGGGAATAAACGTATTTTTTTAAATTTAAATTGAAAACGTATTTTGATAACTTAGGCCTTTTCTAAAAATTATTTTTTTATTATTGTCCAAAGTAGCAGCATAGAACTTAGCTTTACAATTAAAAAACGTTAAGTAGGAAAAAAATAGAAAAACTTTGAAATTGCACTTACGTTTAAAGAAAACTTATGGCAAGAAAGACGTGCGATAGTATACCTAGTTATTACTTATTACTTATTAGGTATGATTTTTTTTATAAAGTGCGGCCTAATCTACTGTAATATTTATGAATGGAACTGATGGTCAGATTATTGTCAGATAGCGAAAATTACAGTCGACATTTTATTTCAACCTCTTATTCTGCTACTTCTACTCAACATGCTATGTTCTTACTTAGCAGGGCCGGATTCAGATTTTTTATGAGTAAGTATAGGCCACTTTAATTTTGCCGCCCCTATGTACGAACGCTGCCGCCATCCTAGGACGCTACCGTCCTCAAAAGGACGCGACGCCATAGGACGCTGCCGCTCATAGGCTATGGCCTATACTACCTATATATAAATCCAAAGCTGCTTCTTAGCATATTACACGTTATGTGAGTAAAGTTAGGGTCAGTTCAGATTGCGACGTGTAACACGACGAGGCGATGCATTTTTAAATGGCCCATTTAGAACTCTATTGTCTACACAAGAAACACACTGAATTGACAAGACTTCTAGAGAAGGGCTATTCCAATTTTAAATGGCTCGTAAAAACGTGGCTGGCATGGCTTCGTCAGTCGTCACAACTCACATTATACCTAATATGAAAAAATACTTATTATCATCAGCACAAAAATGTAAAAAAGTAAATCGCTAAATTCCCTGTTTCTAAGTTAAACCCAACAACGCTCTTATGTAAGCCATACACGGTAGGGTCTACCGGAGAGGTCCACCTGTGCAGGTTATGACTGCGCAGGTAGACCTGCACAGGTGGACCGTGGACCTCTCTGGTAGACCGTAGCGTGTATGGCAGGCATTAAGTAGATAATCTTCTGTCAAAATGAAACAAGCCAAGCAATTAGCCGGTGATGAAATTAGCCGGTCTTCATTCACATAAGCACAGATGTTCCTGTGCAAACTTTGAGCGCGCATCTCACAAGGCCAGTGGTCAGTGTTGTAAGAACAATGTGTGGTACACGGCACAATGGAGATCGATACAATGGACAGGATCTGGTGCAACAGGCAATAGACTCGATAGCTTCTGAGTTCTGCCCAATTCACGCACTACGGCGAAGCCAAGAGGATTTTATAAATCTATACTAATATTATAATTCTGCAGAGTTTGTTTGTTTGTTTGTTTGTTTGAACGCGCTAATCTCAGGAACTACTGGTCCGATTTCAAAAAATTTTTCAGTGTTAGATAGCCTATTTATCGAAAAAGACTATAGGCTATATTTTATTACGCTAAAACTAATGGAAGCGAAGAAATAGAGGAAAATGTTGAAAAAACGGGGGAAATTATATGAAATTGCTTATTGCTTATTATTTTAATCCTTCAGGCCCCGCGCGAGCACCGGTGATCGCGACAACAATAGAATACAATAGCAATTCCTGGAAATTCCGACTGAAGTATTAAGAACTACTGGAGCCATTTTCATGTTATTTGGTAAACATGAAGAATAGACCACGTGAAGGGACATAGGCTATTTTTTGCGGAAAAATGTACGATTGCGTGAAATTCCTAAATTACGCAAGCAAAGCCGCGCGGAACATCTTTATATAATAAAATCGTAGGAAAGTCAATTCTGTACATTGAATATTTTTTGTACAATAAATAATACGTAAGGTACTAATTATGTATTCTGTGATAATACTTGGGATGTGATCTACTATGCTAACGCGAACGAAGTCGCGGGCAACAGCTAGTTACTAGATCTCCGAGGTTCCTTATATTTTTTCATGCATAGGTTGTGAACTGTGATGTAAACCATGTCTGTGCAAAATTTCATAAATGGTAAATAACTCCCAAGTCCCAACAATAACTCCCAAGACGTTTATGTGAAGAAGTTTCCATTAAAGTTACAAATACATGGGTACTACATATACTTTATTATATTGGGCTAGAGTGCAGGGAAGGTCATTGAACTCGCACATTCTAGATACTAATGACAAATGAGTAATATTAAATGGTACAAAAAAAATAGGTATGTACAAAAAAAACTTAAACTATAAACAAGGTAGGCAAATCGCTGGTATTCATGCAATCAATCAAAACTGATTCCATTATAAAATACCATCGTTAGTTCCTGTTCCTGCATCTCCGCCATTACCGTGGAACGGAACGTACACGCTTCATTACACCACAGATGTTCTATTATAAATGTATTAGTGCCTTCCTAGAATATTCTGGAACTAAGTAGCCGCTAGCCCACCTAGATACTATGTAGAGTCAGCCTGAGAGATGTGCGAAATGCCCTTAAATGACTAAGCGCCTGGTCATTTTCCCACCTGTAGATTATTATTATGGGTACGCGAAAACCCCGGGAGTTTATCTACCCATAATTATTTGGTGAACGTTTTAGTTAAAAATGTTTAATCATGTTTTAATTCCTTATCGATATCTAAGAAACAAAAACAATTGATTTCTTCGAATAGGCTTTGTTAATATTATTAACATAGCAATTAACTATCATTATACACATTACACAACCGCCAACCAACTTTTCAACATTGTTGATTTCATGTCAGTACCTTTAAGCATCTTTAACTAATCTATCCTAACTATATTTGCTAACCTAATAGCCAGTACGTGTAAGAGGACGAGCATTGAGTAAGAGGACGATTTAACAAAAATATCGTGTAACAACCATCAACAAATCACCGAAGAAGATACATTCCCTTGCGTAAGTGTAGCGAACGTGAGGGTCACATGGCTTAAGTCTTACTTAACTAATTTGCATAGATATCTCATAATAAATGCAAAAACTGCAATCTTCGTTAACGGTGACCTACTTCTGATAAAGGTGATGGCGGTTCAGTCGAAAGATTAATGATATTCAGTCGGATGTAGACTTTATATCTGGAAACCATTCAGAGCTTAGGTATGTAATTCTTTTTGGAGTAACGCTTTATTTGTTATGAAATATGCTAAAAGAAAATACACTGCTCTTGTGATATCAGCATTAATTTTAAGGCGATATTATATCGAAAATAAATTATACCGCAAGGGCAATTTTATACTTAATTTGTATGACTATAAAGTATAAAGTCGTGAATACGCTGCGGCCAGAAGCTATCGGCTCGTTCGGAAAACATGCGACAAAACGTAATTATAATTATTTAAAAAATAACTAGGAGCATTTAAGCAAAATGAAGGTGTCTATTAATTAGACTAATTTCCTACAATATATCTATTTTCGTTTAAAAATAATCTTCAAATTTTGTATTTTTAAGAGGTCATTTCGAAAATAAAATGTATCGAGGCAAAATACATTAATCGTGTTTCTAGTTCTTCTCAAACCTAGATAAGGCTATGAAGATATGTATATCTCATTACCAGATTTTTAACATTTCTGAGGGTCCTGTAGTATTACGTCAAAAAGGACATTAATCCTTCAGGCCCCGCGCGAGCACCGGTGATCGCGACAACAATAGAATACAATAGCAATTCCTGGAAATTCCGACTGAAGTATTAAAACCGTTAAGGCGCTATATTGAAAAAACTTCAATATGGCGCCTTAAAGGTTTTAACTTTTAATTTGATATAATATCTTAACAAAAAGGCTCTACATTCCAGAAGGCTGGCTCTTCGTAAAGGCGTGTGAAATCTTTGACTCTTCGCTAGTAAAGAAAGGAATTTATAATAACGTTCTTAAACTTCTTAATGATAATTTCTTTTTATATTTTATTCTTATACATGACTTTAGAGACTACAGAGTGTAATTTAAACTAGAAAACAACATAATTACTCTGTCCCGTTAGGTTCATTTACGTTATATAATTAAAACATTAACCATCTGATAAAATTATAAATATTTAATTAATGTGCGAATGAAGTGCGATTAATAATTGTTATCAAACAGCTGGAGTATTTTAAAGAGAACCTCACTTTGGCTTGAGGGACAGATAAGCAGGAATAGCTGGGTACGTAATCGTAGCTATTCCAATAGGGAATATTACGCAAAGGTAGAAGCAGAGGGCGCTACTAGTACATACAGTAAATAATTCGACCAAAATCCCACATGCTGCACACGTCATATCAGAATGTTGACAGAAACGTAGTCAAGCGTCAAACAAAACATTTTGTTTACTATCTGAGTTGGTGCTGCCGTCTAGCGTGAAAACGATATCCTAGTCTATCCTACTCTGATGACACCCGCTGTCCCCGCAACATCGTTGCGCCAAAATTCGTTTATCGTGCGGGAACCGTACATTTTTCCGGGATAAAAATTATCCTATATCCTTTCTCGAGACTCAAAGTATCTCCATGCCAAATTTCAGCAAATTGGGTTCTGCGGTTTGATCGTAAAGAGGTACAGACGGACGGACAAACAGACGGTATGGAAGCTGTAATGGTATTTAACATTTTTACGTACCTATCTAAACTAATGCTCTGTAGTTATACGAGTAGGTAGGTATAGGTGCACCAGAATCTGATGGCATTTTTTGACAGCAGATTTTCCAAAAATATCCATGATCATTGGATAAATTTTTATATTTGCATGTTTAACACAGAATCAGCCGCTATAAGAAAAATAAAGGATCAAAATGTTTTATTTCAATTACCCCGGTATTGCTGGAGTCAATTTATTTTCTCACTTTTTGCCGTCAGATTCTGGTAGACCTATACATTCGTAATATAACCTGTCCCGGTCACCCCTCCGTATATTCTTGGTGTTACGTTATAAAAAATGTTACGGTGTCTCACTCGGCTCGTGGAATACAAAAAATCTTACGTATTTCGACGAAAATACGAGATTAGCATGTTCGCATCGATTACTATCTGTTACATAACGACGCTTTC
Source organism: Lysandra bellargus (assembly GCA_905333045.1). Classification (NCBI taxonomy): domain Eukaryota; kingdom Metazoa; phylum Arthropoda; class Insecta; order Lepidoptera; family Lycaenidae; genus Lysandra; species Lysandra bellargus. The sequence goes on from HG995354.1 coordinate 5,736,023, forward strand.
TCGCGAAGAAGATACGTGAGTGCTCTTCAAATTATAACTTTAAATTAACAATAGTTTTAAACTTTAGAGTAAGATAAAAATTCTAAATTTAATATCTTTTATTTTTTTAATAGCATATCAGTATCAGTAGATTGTTTCGAAAAAAATCAGACACAATATTAGCTTATATCTATTGTTATCGCGGGACGCGGCTGCATGTGGCCGCTTGGGAGTTGAAACTTGAAGCATTATCTCATATTTTCGACTAGCACTAACATGGCCAATAAAGAAAGGGAAAAAATAGGCCACTGAGTATTAATGCTACTACAGAATACAGATTGACCAATAAAATCTTTCATTTATGTCCCTAAAATCCGTCAGTATTTCCATCCTTTGTATAAGACATGTTGAACTTCTAGGTAGCTCTTTTACTACAGGAATACATTTTTAGTAAAGTTTAGTAAAACTCTATATTTTATTTAGTCCTAGAAGAGAAGAGATAGGAGCTAAACTCTAGCGAATTTCATGAGTGATTTACGCTTTAGGGCTCTTAAGACCGACACTTTCCACCACGTAAGGCAATCAATTTGATCTCCATAAAACTGAGGTTACTTACAATAAACCCGAGTGAGTTATGAAAGGAAATACAGATACGCTCTGTTGCCTGCTTTCATACGTTATATAATTTACTGATATGTGGCCCTACCAGGGATTCTTTAAGTCTCTGGAAAAGCAAAGCAATAAAGATAGAACTTACAGGCAGGACCAGCAACACACTTGCAACTTATCCAATAACGCAGGCATGAGGCATCGGTACCCGTGGTGTCCATCAGTGCACCTGTTAAAGCTCGTTAACATGAAAGTTTATCAAAATAAGAACTCGATGGTCAAACGTGTGGTAGCTCAAACCAGGGGTGGGGTTTTCCCACCGTCGGAGAAAAAACGGGTTCTACCAGCTAAACGGTCGCTTCTGGAAATGTGAAAAAATTCACGGGAGTAGAAAATGTGCTGAATTTAAAAGGAAAACTATCACGGCTAAGAAGACTTCATAAGTTATTGAGTAATAGTCGATCAACTAAAAAAATGTATTCGGCGAAGTATAAAGGAACTTTTCGTTCAAATTCCTTTGAAAGTAACTGAGATGATGTTGTTTAGTGTAAAATACGTTATAAATGTACATTCATTGACCATAGAAAAATTTTCAAAAACTAGCGGTACTACGGAACCCTATATTGCGCGTGGCCCGACACGCACTTGGCCGGTTTTTTTTTTAAAGTGGTCCAGGTGGACCCCTCGGTACTTAACGTAGCTGCAAGGGATCCATCGGATCCAACAAAATTTTGAAAGAGGTCTGTTAACAAAAAAAATGAAAATCTCCGGTCTAAGTTCATGTAGCGTTCGACGGCCAATTAAATTAGTCAGGAAGCAACACGTAATCACTAATTAATCGATACTCGATAACGCACTAACTCAATTATTTCAGCGCATCACTAGCATTTCCTTTTACAAAACATACATCAATTAATTGCAAAAGATGTGGGATTAGAACCAAGCGCAGTTCCGCCTATAGAACCTTACCTCGTTTCTATAATAGTCTTTATCTCGTTGAAATAAAGTTCTTATTACCATTAAAATATCTCTCCTGCATAGGGTTGCCAGGCGTCTGGATAAAGCCGAACACAGTCAGGCTTTTCTTTGCGTGTCTGGCCTAAATTAAAGGAAATTCGGCTTTTGTACAGCTTTTTTGTACAGATTCATTATAATTTTATAAGAGAATCCTACAGAATGTATCCTAATTTTAGATTTAGTTTTACACCATGTACGATTTTATCTATTAAATAGATGTTAAATTGTTTTAATAAAACAGAAAATTTAAGTACACGTGCTGCCGAACGTATTGCTATACTGAGTATGCACACACTTGGGCACTATAAAAATACTCCTGGGTAACTGGCCTGGGGGGTATGCCAAAATGTTTTCGTTTTCGCTTCGTTATAGAATCGCCGATGAAAATGTATGGAATTGACATAAGCGTTCGTTAATATGACGTTGACGTTCGACTCGTCTTATGTCAATTCCATACTTTTTCATCGGCGATTCTATAACGAAGCGAAAACGGAAAAGTTTCGGCTAAATGACCTGGTTTCAATGAAACCGGCCACCGTCTCCGAAAAAGGTGTGGGAGTTGTTATTATTATTGTTATTATTATTATTATTATTATTATACTTAGAATTTTCATGTACTTAAAATTTCTGCCTTTTTTTACAAATGTCGGCTAGGCTTTGTCCGGCTTTTCGGTTTAGCAACCCTACTCGTGCAGGTTCTATCTAGGCTAGTGTTGTACTTGCACCAGTTCATCGATTATGCTAAAACACGTCCTAGAGTGCTCCATTTTCCTACCGGTTAGTATTAATGGCGCTTAACCGTACGTAGTCCTACATTCTATGTATAGTAGTTAATTTATAACTGGATTTTGCCAGCAACTTTGTTAGCACAGAAAATGTTATTCACACGGGAACCTTTAATGTTTCCCGGAATTCAAAATAAGAAAATTTATACCTTTAATCAAAATCCGCTCAACGGTTTAAACGTGAAATGTGACAAACAGCAGATAGCCGACAGGCACACTTTCCTATTCAGAACTCTACAAAGGTAGAGAAGCTTATCAAAAACTTTTTAACACAGTTCGGAGATTATTACCCAATGAACGACGAATAATTTTTTAATGTGATTTGTGCGCCGTGACGTCACATTTATCCTTTTGTGTTAAGTTTTAACTATAAAGAATCAACGTACTGTAAAGTGCATGTGCCAAGGTGATAGGTAAGCAGGACATTTTTTGTACAATTATTACAAAGATTTGCGTGCAACGTCAAAGTATATAACGTTACATGATTGCTGCTCATTAAAAAATATTTACTACTTAATAATAATTAATTTGTATAGTTACTTCTTTGTCATTACAATATCGCACCGCCCGCGCCATGGGAAAATAATTGTAAGAGACCCCCAGTAATTATTATGAGGTAGAGAGGGCTAAGTAATAATAAGGGCCTGTTTCACCACTTCCTGATAAGTGCGAATAGACTATCCGCCACTTAACTTGACATATGAAGTATAGAGAATCTGTCAAAAAAGCTGTGATTAGCTTATTCGACACTTTATCAGAAAGTGGTGCCACAGGCCCAATGTAATAAAATATAAGATGTAAACTTTATCCGAGACTTTAACTTCCTTTACTAAAGCAGTCGTCTTGAGTTTTATTTATCAAGTAAAGAAATTTATCCGAATTAGAAAATATTATGTTTATCATCTCAAGAAGATCTTAAAGTCGATATTCATGCTAATATTATTTAAATGCAAAAGTGTGTCTGTCTGTTTGTCTGTCTGTCTGTCTGTCCTTTTATCCCGAAAAAATTTACGGTTCCCGCGTAATAAACGAATTTTGGCGCAATGGAGTTGCGGGCGTCACGACTTACGCGTCATCTAGTTTACAATCAAATTATAGCGTTGAACGTTGAATACGAGATTTCTGGTGAAATGTCAAGTATGTTGATGATATAATTCCAACCAGAGCTGATGATGTACCATTGATATACCTAACGGTGAACCACCGCTACCACAGTCTCGGCATGTGACATTAAAATGCAGTAGTTGTACGATACTAGAATTAAGAAGCAAATAGAATGTAGAGCAAAAAGATAAGATCCAGACATTCTTACCGTGGTCTGTCCGAACTCCGAACCATGAGACTAGGCAAAACTTCGTAATATATATGGTAATATGTACCTATGTGTAATTAATGTCAAAAGTATCAGTAGTTAAGTCGATCGTCCCACAAATGTTTGTCCCTGTGGGACGAAACAAGTAGGAGTTAAACTTGAAAGTCAAATAAGCTAATTACTTGAGACCAAACGCTGGATGAAAGATATATAAATAAAAATTCTCTTCTAGCGTTTTGTACTTTTGTCTCACTAGGGCACGAACATTTAAGGGATGAAAGTACTAAACTATTAAAAGTACGATATTTTGTGGTCATCATATCTCATGTGATGTGATGACAATCGTGATGACTGATAAGTACTAATCAATATAAGGTTTCAAAACCTAGAAACTAAATTAGAGAGTAGAGTTTCCCTCTAGGTCAGGGGTTCTCAAACTTTCGGCTCCACGAACCCCTGTTAAAATTTCCAGGTGACAGCGAACCCCTTACTTACTAATGAAACACATAAAGTGCCAAAAGAGTGCGCGTTAACAAGCCACCATTACGTAAATCTTGTCGCGAACCCCCTGCCCTCGAATGGCGAACCCCTAAGGGGTTCACTTACCCCACTTTGAGAAACCCTGCTCTGGGTGTCTGTTTAGGTGTAACTTTTTGCAACATCTTTTACAGTTATCACTCCTTGCAGTTAATCAAACCACGAGATGCTAATTTTCGCTTTTTCTTAGTTACATAATATGAGGTACTCGACCGTCTTAACACAGAGTGCATAACCTGTAAAAACTGCATGAATATTGATGCAGAATAACACAGGTGTGAAGCGCTGGGTACATAATATTGTGTAATAACTACGGAACAAAATAAATATAATGTAATTTATGTAAACAAAAAGTTTGCTTATAAAGTAGAGCTCACTATTTAGTATTCTGTGGTAGAGCTGGGTAAGTTAGCCTTTCCACAGCGAAATTAGAATTCTAAAATGTATGGAATTTAAATAACATCGCAAGTGCTAGGTCACTTAGCGTCTAGCGACACGTTATGCCATATTCTCACTTACGACTCGACTTAGGCCGGTATAAATAATCAGTACTCAATATGCATCTCGGTCTCAAGATACGGTTCAGGCTCTGTGATTGGTTGGCTGTCAAAATTTGGAGAGCCTGGCCACAATCATAGAGCCTGGCCTTGTACCATGAAACTGTTTAGAGACTCAAACAATCGGACGAGAATGCCGCGTCCTACTCTAACAAATGTGAAATGACGTTGTTAGAGCAGGACGCGGCATTCTCGTCCGATTGTTTGAGTCTCAAAACAGTTTCGTAGTACTTAGACCTACTGAACCGCGTCTTGAGACCCAGATGCATCTTGAGTACTGACTATTTATACCGGCCTTAGTTTCCCACTACACAATATTTTTTACACAATATCTTCTTAAATTTATAATTAATACATTCATTGAAAAGAAACATCTCAGAATTTTCCAAATCATTCTCAGATTTATTTTGTATTCAGTGTACGAGTATAACACGACGTGTATAATTACGATAAAATTAGTAAATAGCTATTACGTCCATTGATGTAATCATCATAACAGTGTGACCCCAATTGATCCCACATGCTCACGGCCTTAACCGATCGGCCTTAGAACCTTAAGGCCGTCCCCCGAGCAAACGACCTTGGCCATACATTTGCCGCGTTGCCGAGATCGCGCTAAAACCCTATTATTTTTACTTATCTCAGTTCAAAATTGTGCTAAAAAAATTAAAACGGGGAATATGTAGTTTATAATATTGTCGATCTATTGGCGTGTGTTTCAAATAAAAGTAATTTGTAAATATTAAGGAGATGCTGAATGTATGCTTTAATTTTAATCAATTGGTATTACTTTGGAAGCTGATATCATGAGTATAATAAACAAAAATAGAAAATTTAAAACGGCGAAAGGAATGTTGAAAAACTGAAGATTATTGCTGTATTTTTATTATAACTTTGTAGCTTTTGAATTATGAGTTTATAAGGCTTTAAATACGGTCAATTATGGAATCTTCGGAGGGAATGCCCTTAATTACTTACTACGATGGCTCAGCGACTCAAAGTGGATCTTGGCCTCCGACACGAGTTTGCGCCACTTGTCGCGGTCTTGTGCAGTTTCTTGCCACTCTGTGACTTGAAGATCGCGCAGACTCCACGACATCTAGCCACCGGTACCGTGGAAGGCCGACAGGTCGTCGCCCGATCGGACGCCCAAGGAACGCCTTTTTAGTGGCACGATCCCATTCTTTCAACGTGACCAAGCCATCGTCGGAGTCGCTGGGCTTTTGTTACGCCTTGATAATATTGGGCTCAACCATGAGGTCTTCAACTTCGGCGTTGGTTCGGATATGCCTTTACGCATCCCCGGGGCCTGGGGAGGACCACCGAGGTATGTGGGACTCCCTGGGACGGATCGTAGTATCCGCACCCGGGATTACCCACTAAGACCCCAACGGTGTTCCTGCTCCTGAAGGTGGGACTACGGGAAACGCGTGATACACGACCAAAGAGTTCGGATTAGAACCTGCCTCAATAATTTTCAATACTTCGCTTACGTGCCTCAAGATGTAGCGGTTAATTCGGTAGAGTTCTGACTATTCCTCTATCTAATATTCTGACATTAACTCCCGTAATTAGATATATTTTCGACATATTGTTACGGATACGGACAGTTGTTTACCTGCGCGCGACAGTTGCGCGTACCTTCTAGAAAAGCCCGACCCTTGTTTATGTGAATTGCGTGTTTACGTAAACAATCCAAAATAGAACGCTCCAGAAGGCGACGCGGGCCATATAAAAGGTAAACAAGCCGGCAGTCAACTCAGTTCGATCCGAGCGATCATCAAGGCGACTTCAAAGTGAGAACAATAGTGAGTGATTGTGATAGTGAACTAACGACTCGGCTACGACCTAGGACAGTGATAGTGCTCAGTGATTTAGATCTAGTGCTTAGTGTATGGACTTAGTGATTTGTGTAAGCTAGTGTTTGCGAATAAAGTCTTCAAGAGAGTCACCAGGTCTTTCTCTCCGAATCCTACGAACCCTAGCACGTAACAATATTATAAGCTACATATTTTTTTTGAACTAATTAATTAAGGTAAAATAATCATCAAAAGTGGAAATAATACTTGAATACAATTTGACTTAGGGCTTTGGACTTCGATTTACGAATTAACCCTTCGAGTTACATGTTGCGACTTCATTTGAGACAAGAGAATCTGCGGTACTTCAATCGGCTTCAAGAACTGACTCTTCAAGTCTTGTAGAGTAGTCCAGCGATGCTCGAATTAGTTCTATGCTATGTCTTTATTCGACCTACGACCCCCCTATCGACCCCATAAATTGCGACCCCCAGCCGACCTCGTGAACATGCGTGTATCTGCCATCGGCCGTTAAACCTGCACCACAATATAATTAAACAGTAGAGCAACTTAGCAACTCCTTGAACACTTTAACATTGCAGCCATCTTCTTGAAATCAAACTCACTTAAGAGTCCGTATACGAAATTTTGCCGATTTTGCCGAAATTGCAAAGGTTCGCTACAGAAATATTATTAGGTTTTTTCCCCTTATTAGACTTAAAAAAATATATATTAATTATTAGATTTAAAATATATTTAAGCGCGGAAAGCCAACTTGAACTTGCGGCGAGTAATATAATGTGAGATTTAGGTTGTTTTGAATCGTGTTTTTTGGCACAATTTGTTTTTTTTTTATTTTTTCTCGAATTGGATAGAATTTTATCTGTATATTATTTCTGTCGTTTTCTTTTTATGAATTACAGCTCCAAGTTGCCGAAATTAACAGCAATTCTTTGCCCATTTTCTCTAAAATTTTGCCGAGTTACATATTTTTTTACTCAACTATTTCATATTAAAGTGGTAAAAAGTAATTCCAACATTTTATAGACGACTTTCTCAACAGTACATTGTATTTTTTTCATACCGTTAAGACGTCAATACAATCCATAAACAGGTGATATTCTAAACCTTTTACAGCAAAAATCACAAAACTGTCGCGGGTTTGAGTTGGATTATTTAAAAATACTTAAAAAAATAAAAAATCTAGCTCCAACGTTAGATTATCATTAAAATTATTATTTTTAACAAAAAATTAAAACCGACTTCCAAGGTAAAACAATAATAACATCCTTATAATATGAACTAAAAAGTATTAAATAATTATTCCCATCTAATAGTGCCTTTTTCCGAATTCGGCTAAAACTCAACTATTTCTGTACTCAATCTTCATCATTTTGAAGTCGGTACCAGATGAATCTTCTGTTCTCTGAGAAAATATTTGAAACTTTTGGAACCTGCACCGACTTCAAAATTATGATGATTGAGTACAGAAATAGTTGAGTTTTAGCCGAATTCGGAAAAAGGTACTATTAGATAGGAATAATTATTTTATACTTTTTACTTCATATTATAAGGATGTTATTATTGTTTTACCGTGGAAGTCGGTTTTAATTTTTTGTTAAAAATAATAATTTTCAATTAAAAATCGAAGTTTTTCGATATCGAAACTTTAACTTCTCAGGAGTAATGTCAAATGTGTGCCTTAAGCTCTGGAGATAAGGTTGAATTTGGTGACATTAGTGACCCTGACGTGGTAATGATAATGATGATGATGATGATGATGATGAATGTAATTTGCATAGTAGCATATGCTTTCAGTTCTTAAAACAGCGCCTAAGCTCCCAAACTTGTATCTATAAGGAATCCGGAGTTCTCTTAGTAGCTTCGGAACCATAGTATACCTCGGTGCAAAATTTTGCGTTTTGGTAGCATATGCTTAGGATGTTTCTCATAAAACCAAAATCACCATATGTTTCCATATAAATTTCGAGGAGTTCCCTCGATTACTCATGGATCCCATCATCAGGTCACCACTTTTGTGAACATGGTACCAAATTGGAGTGAAACCTAATACAACAAAACAAAAATTTCGAAAATCGGTTCACAAACGGCGGAGTAATCGTTGAACATACAAAAAAAAATATATATCCACAGCCGAACATATAATCTCCTCGTTTTTTGGAAGTCGGTTAATTATCTTATATGTTGTGCATTAAAACTTATAGAAATACTCTATTTTAACTGTTAAATCACGTCTGTAAAATCAGCGAAATCGGCAAATTTCGTATACGGACTCTTAACACGTTATCTTGTCCTGTAACATGTTTTTTATTATTATTTTTAACAAAAAATTAAAACCGACTTCCAAGGTAAAAACAATAATAACATTAATATGAACTAAAAAGTATTAAATAATTTCTACTATCTAATAGTGCCTTTTTCCGAATTCGGCTAAACCTCAACTATTTCTGTACTCAATCTTCATAATTTTGAAGTCGGTACCAGATAGCTGAAACTTCAGTCCTCTGACAGAATATTTGAAACTTTTGGAACTGGCACCGACTTCAAAATTATGAAGATTGAGTACAGAAATAGTTGAGGTTTAGCCGAATTCGGAAAAAGGCACTATTAGATAGTAGAAATTATTTAATACTTTTTAGTTCATATTAATGTTATTATTGTTTTTACCTTGGAAGTCGGTTTTAATTTTTTGTTAAAAATAATAATAATTTCACTCTTTTTAGTTACACTAGTAGATAAACCTTCGCGTATATTTTACCTAAGTATCTTATTACAATTTGTTAAGAGTCACAACTCACACTCACAAAATAATATATTATCAGTGAAGTGAACATATTGTGCTAAGTAATTTAACAAGCGTAGCACGTAATTTAACAATTTAGCGTAGCTACTCATAATATTTAATATTATCATAATTATTGACAGCTGTTCTTGTAATAAAGAATTCAAATCGATACTTAGTGCGCCATCTATTGATTAATAAGTATAACTAATTAAAAAGACTTAATAACTTTGTTTTGTTTAAATGCTCTTTTTAAAATAACTTTATTTCAATTCTATTTGTCTATTTAAATTTTATAAAGTAGTTAATAAAGTATTCGATCTGTATATAAAGTAGTTAGTAAAGGATTCGATCTGTCGTCTGCCGCCATGCGCCGCGCGGCGGCGACGCTGTCGCCTCTACGGCGCCGACCGCCGTCATGTATTAAATAAACAGGTGTTGTTATACAGTAAGTACATAATTATTATTATTAGTATATCCATACCTATGCCTTGTACTATTATCTAGTCTGTGCCATGAGACATTGGTGACCTTAACACGACGTGGTAATGATGATGATGACGATGATGATGATGATGATTATGATGATGAATATAAATTGCATAGTAGCATATGCCTTCTGTTCTTAAAACAACGCCGAAACTCCCAAACGTGTATCTATAAGGAGTCAGGAGTTCTCTCAGCATCTTCGAAACCATGGTATACCTTGACCCAATATTTGACTTTTTGGTAGCATATTCTTAGTACGCTTCACATAAAACCAAAATCACCATATGTTTCCATATAAATTTCGAGGAGTTCCCTCGATTACTCATGGATCCCATCATCAGGTCACCACTTTTGTGAACATGGTACCAAATTGGAGTGAAACCTAATACAACAAAACAAAAATTTCGAAAATCGGTTCACAAACGGCGGAGTAATCGTTGAACATACAAAAAAAAAAAAAAAAAAAAAATATCCACAGCCGAACATATAACCTCCTCGTTTTTTGGAAGTCGGTTAAAAAGTCACTATCAACATAGAGACAAGTTATACACGCGATCCATTTCATACTAAGTTATACTGCATTTTGTAACTTCTAGATATCTAAAATCACGTCATTGTGTGCCTGCGTCGAATTCACCGGCCTAATAATCCTTGTTTACAGGCTTTACAGCGTATCTCTGATCCCGAAAATCATGTACGCACACACTTGGGCTCTGTAAAACATCTCTTGTAGATTACATAGCTTTAAATGAAACCGGCCACCGTCACCGAAACCCTATGAAGATGGTTTGTGTATTATGTAGTGCTCGGTGCTCGCGTGTTAACTCGCGGAAGTGCAAGGCCTTGGGCGCACTATTCATTGGTTATGGAGTATGGACTATGCCGCTAGGGCTGCCACTGTCTAGATTTTAGACTGGAATGTGATGAGCTATCGACATAGTAGTTTGAAATTGGAATTGAAGGAGTTTCTATAAATCTCTAGATAGATACTTATCTTTTTGTTTTTTTTTTGGTCTTATATATTTTATTCTAGACTGGAATGATAATATCGTCTATCGATATAGAAGTTTGATTTAAAACAGTTTGTATAAATTTATACTTCTTATTGGCTTATTATTAGTGTTCTTGACTTTCTCTTGAAACTAGGTACATATTTTAGCGTTAAAAATATAATCGAAATCCTAATAGCATTGAGTTTGTGTGAACAATTGCTACTTATATATGTGTACCTTTTGCATTGCCTAGGAACTAGGTATATGTGTGTTACGTTAAGTTAAATGTTAAGTTAGAGTCTCTACGAAATTGGCCTAATAAAAATGTACCTAAGGTATCTAGTGTAATATTTTACTCTTTCTCAAACATGTTATGTAACAAAACAGACCTACCAACAACTCTCAGTAGTCTCAGTAGGCAGCCCTAGGCATAGTCAAGTGCGATCAACCTGAACCTTTGTTCTGAGATAAACGGCCTACTCCTCCCAGAAGAAATGTAACAATAGGGTAACTAACCTCCGATAATATCAGTGTACAATGTTTAACACTTTCCACACGCCCAAGAAAAATATGTGTAGTTTTCTTTCGGCCTTTACGATGTCTTTTCTAGCCAAGCCGTACACAAGAACTTTAGTAAAGTGACTATGGCTAAGTCACAGATACTGTAATATAATTAAAAAAAAATATCCACAGCCGAACATATAACCTCCTCCTTTTTGGAAGTCGGTTAAAAATTTATCCATAAAAGAAAAAAAAAGTGCACCAACCTAAACCGATATTTTTTTTTCTAACCAAAAAAAGCGTGCGTACTCTACTTTATGCCTATTAGCGAATTTATAGGACACATTCCAGTCGTAAATATCTTTTATTTTTTTATTGATCAAAACTCATAAAAATACTATTAAAAACCTATTTTACCGTTATGTCAATTACTTAATAATTGCCGTAGGTCGTTCATTTTATTACTTAACTAGTGTAAGCTATTTGAAACGGCTTGTTCAAAGGAATTCCTTTTTGTTTTCATCCATATTAGTAAAAAAGTTAAGTGCTTCGTCTCTATCAAATGAGATTGAATTGTATCTATCAAATGAAAACAATATATAATATATTTATGTTTAAAAGTGGTCGAAATTTTTGTTACAATATGTACAATACGCAGAAATTAACTGGATATTATAATGTTAATACATTAATAAGTATTATAAATAATGCTCAAACATTCGGTATACCTACTAATTTTCATCCATTTATCTATTTTATGATAAAAAATGTCTCATTTAAAGATCTTGTACCCATAAACATTATACCAAATGTAACCTTGTTTATCAATTTGTCGATAAAAGAAGGTTTGTTACAGTTAATTAAGCACTAAATGCTTAGATATCCAACAAATTGTTTAATTCCTGGGAATAAATTCTAAAATCTAAGCTAGGTGGATGCACGAACTAGATAGTAGGTAGTTTATTGGCGTAAGTTACTGTAATGGCGAGCCAAGTTCCTGGCTATCTAAATGTAGACTATTTGTATAATAAACACATATATTTATATTCAATGGTCGATGCTAATAATGTTTTAAATGCAGAATTTAATGCCTGTAGATTTCTGTAGATGTTCTGCTATTTTGGATGTATGTGATATGCAAGAATGCAGATTTAAAATATTGTAAACTCTTCATTGCAAAATTTTTGTCTGGACTAAAAATCGTGTCATCTGTGTTGGTACAGTTTTATCTAATAACTAGATGATGCCCGCAACTCCGTTGCGCCAAAATTCGTTTATCGCGCGGGAACCGTACATTTTTCCGGGATAAAAAGTATCCTATGTCCTTTCCCGGGCCTCAAAGAATTTCCATGCCAAATTTTAGCAAAATCGGTTCAGCGGTTTGAGCGTGAAGAGGTAACAAACAGACAGACAGATAGACAGACAGACAGACGGACGGACAGACAGACGGACAGACAGACAGACACACTTTCGCATTTATGTGAAATATTAAGTATGGATTTAAGCTTTTAGTCGAGAGAAGAAGAAAGTAAAATAAGATTTTTAATTTATCCTTATCCTACGTTCTGAAATATTTTAAGACAACTCTCTGCCTTTGAAATATTAAAAACTCTTTACTATTATACTATACAAAATAAAACATTTCATTATTTTCATTCCGCAATGTTTCTTCACTGCGCCGATCGGCTCATTATACCAACCAACCATATTACTGCAAGTGGTATATTAAGGTCCAGAATGCAGGGCTGTTCTAAGGTCTAACGGTAGGGCCTGGTGTTGTACAGTTACACCTAATTTCCTTTCACCGGCTAGCGATTGTACCTTAATACCTTCAAGAAAAGAGCGTATCCCTCTTAAAAGGCCGGCAACGCACCTGCAGCTCTTCTGAATTTGCGAGTGTCCATGGGCGACGGTAGTTGCTTACCATCAAGTGACCCGTTTGCTCGTTTGCCCCCTTATTTAATAAAAAAAAAAGGTTTTGAACAATTTCTTAGGGTGCTTTGTTCTGAACTTTAAAGCTAAGGCGTGGTAAGAAAGGAGTCAATATATTATAGTCCGACTATTGCATTAACAGTGAAACAACAATTTTACAGTCCGATGAGAGTCTCAAAAATATTTTATTTTTCTATGGAAAATGATAGGATGCTTGCAAACGTCTACTGAAAGCAGGATCTCAGATTCAGGCTACGGCACGGCGTACCTATCTATACCTTTAAAAAAATTTCGTACAAAGTAGTAGAGGAGGGGAGGGTGCTATTTATGTAGTCACTCGAGCGTCATGGAGACCTAGTAGATTTTTTACATCATGTAAAAGTGATAAAAAAAATAATAGCGTTTTTTATTTTAGCGGTGGGTTCAGAAACAGAACATGCCATTTTAAAGTTTTGAAAGAGAAAATATATTCAGGAAATTGCTTATTTGTGTAAATTATAAATATATTTTAGACAACAAGGACAACTAGTTTAATGCAAAATAAAATATCTGCGAAGTTTAGTTAGGAAAATATGAAGGTTTATTTTTTATATTTTAAAATGTCCCTACAGGCTTACCTTTAACCTTTGAACCGTCAGTGCTTTTTATGGAAGCTTCTTTGGGGTATACTATAAGCATCCCCAATCTTAATCTGACAGATCGGATGACATTTCAATATTTAAAAAAAAAACCACCACGTGAGAAATCTGATTTCTATACCATGATAACTAGACACATGTCGGAATACAAGCTTAATCTGACACGCTCGAGCTACTCCCGAAATCCCCTCTTCCCCTCCCCTACTAAAGATAAGTTATGCCATTTCAAACCTTAAAAATCAAAATAATTATGTCAAAATGTTCCCAGCATATTCATAAAATAAAAATCGAAACTTTCTTTTAGTCGGTACGTATTTGCATCGTAATCGCTAAAACGTGTCCATTAAATATATTATGCAAATAAATGAAATAGATAATGTTTTTCCTATTTCTTGCATAGCTAGATGACAGAAAGCATGCAAAAGCAATAACTTAGGTATAAAGCGCGCAATTTGAAGGCAATTCTAGTTTAGGCGTGGGAATGGGTTATAGATTTACCCAGGTGCCCATTACCGGGTAACGGTGTGGTTGCTAACGAGCGACAACCATAACCCGGTTGTTGCAAGGAAATTATAGTAACCAGTAACCATCGCAGCGATTTTTAACATCTGTTTCAGAACAACCGAGGTAAAGAAGAAAAACTTGTACCCGTTTATGTTTTTATGTAACTTTATTACAAGGCGCGAGGATCGAAAGTTTTTTTTTTATCTTAGTTTAACTACCAAAATCGAATAATAATTGGTCGAAAAAAGTTTAAACAAGTAACTCTTTTAGCGCTGCTACTTTCACAGTGAGTTACACACCCTAAAGTATTATCACTTTTGTAATTTGTTACACTTTGTATCTAGGGTACAGTTGTTATTTGTTTATTTTTATTGATCGTGTAAAATAGAATATTATTATATGTTCTCTACTGATTATAATTTAAAACGAATATGTTATGGACATAATCGACATAATTTATGTATTTTATGTTTAACAGAAACCGTCCGTCCGTCCGTATACTTTGAGTCCTTTTTATCCCGAAAAAATGTACGGTTCATGCGCAATAAACGAATTTTGGCGCAACGAAGTTGCGGGCGTCATCTAATAGTTACTAAGGAAAATGTTTGTTAGTCTTTCTCTGATAGAAAATATTAGATTATCGAGAAATCAAATTATGCTATTCGCCACTGCTTCAAAAAACGTCAAAAATGTTACAATATTACAGTAACTACTCAATCAAAGTTCAAATTAAATGTTTTCTATGCGTTTTCTGCGTCAGCGCATCTCAATCTTTAGCACTAATTTGCGATATGACGTATGTTTACATCACACGTCATGACGTTATATGACATTCACATTCCATCGTTGCAATATACACTCATTGTATTACACATAAAGGTGCTTTTACCTTGAAGTGCAGTCACCGTTCAATGACTCGGTCAGGGTCAAGTAACGGTGCGCTGCCCTAGTAAAGGGATCGGTGAACTTTACCGATTTCTGATAATGAGGTGCTAGGCATTCCCTAACAATAGGGCTTTCTTCCAAGATAGAGATCCGCCTGTGGTCGTAATTCGCACATTATTTTATCATTACAAAATTCAATTAAAAAATATTACTTTATCAGAAGCGTGTTGAATATTGAAATGGACCCAAAACCCCGGCGTTTAGGTTTATGGGTCTTGACCGAGCTTTTTACCTCGACGTTCCAATTACTCTTTTATATACTTTTTGTATTTATTTTTTACACGGGGTAATGCTTTACGCAGCTTCGACAGCTTGGGGACATGGTCCGGGGTATGTGGGTCTCCCCTGCGCATAGTCTACCTAGTAAAGCACAATGGTGCTCCACTCCCCGCTTATGGCAAAGTTGCGGGTACGATAGAACCTACCGCAAGCCAAGTCTTTATCCTGCGTCTGTGGATTACTCTCACTAAAAAACTATTACGTCATATTGAATGAATGAAAATACAACAGTGATTCAAGGAAAATTTTCCCAAAAGATTCAAGTGATTCAAGGAAAATTTTCCCTCGAGAAATTTCAAATTTCACCGCTGTGCTGTTAACATTCGTAACTTGAAACTTTTATAATGAGGGAAAAGAGAATTTGTATTAATTTATTGAAATATATTCCGCGTTTGATTCCGGCGGGCTCATAATTCGTATTAGTGACGTAATAAAATTGGATAACAGAGATTTCACCAGTTAAAACGCAGCTCTTTACATCACCTTAGTTATATGTTATATTAGAAGAAAATATATTCAAAGAAAATAATTAAATATTACCACAGAATATTATATTATATTAGTTATTAGTAGTACCATATATTACTACAATGTACGTATAATTTAATAATTTATTTTCATTTACATCAAAAACTTTTGTTGCCTCGCCACTTTGGTCTATGATGGACTATACAAGCGATTACATAATATGACTATATGTGGGAACTGGGAACATGTAAGAATCGACAACGATTATTATATTATAGACAATCATAGGCGAACAGCCATATTCGCCTATGATTGCCTATAATCGTTGTCGATTGTGCATGCTAAAGAATCATCAGACAGCTTTGTAACTACTTTAAATGTCCCCAACTCAACTTTTGATTATGTTAAAATCATGATTATCTATGATGTCCTAGCTCAGATATTCAACATTGAATGATTTTATCAAAGTGCTTAAATATCTACACATATTATAAAACAAAGTCGCTTTTTTCCCTCATGTCCCTTTGTTCCCTTTAATCTTTAAAACTAAGCAACGGATTTTGATGTTTCTTTCAGTGTTAGATAGCCCATTTATCGAGGAAGGCTATAGGCTATATTTTATCACGCTAAGACTATAATAGGAGCGAAGAAATAGAGGAAAATGTGGAAAAAACGGGAAAAATTATTTGAAAGGGCTAACTTGAACGTGCTAATCTCAGGAACTACTGGTCCGATTTGAAAAATTATTTCTGTGTTAGATAGCCCATTTTTTGAGCTTTGGCTATAAGCTATATTTTATTACGTTAAGACTAATAGGAGAATCTGGAAAAAAAACGGGGGAATTTATTTGAAAGAGCTTATCTCGCGAACTACTGGAGCAATTTTTATGTTATTTGGCACAGATAAGAAGTAGACCACGTGAAGTATAAGTATATGCTATGCTATCGATTTTAATAATTTTTTCAGTGGCTATATATTTTATACCCGTGCGACGCCGGGGCGGGTCGCCAGTATTTAATAAAGTAATGAACCGTTTTAAAGCTGGTAATAAAAGAAATATCATCCGTTCGTTCTTCATTTGAAACGTACGCTCTACATCAAACAAATATTTTGTATAAAACATTGATTGCTTGTAGATAGTTACGAAGGCGTTTAGAAAATGCGTGTAAAAAGCTATTACTCGTCTCTACAGCTGTCTTCGGTTGAAATCTTAATCGGTCAGTTTTTGTCCTACGGGTACGACATTCTGTACCACTTTGATTTTTTTATTTAACAGTAGATTGGATTGTTCGAATGTTTTAAAAAAATGTATTTATATATTTTTTAATAATTATTGTGTTGACGTAAAAAAAACTCAGCCCACTTATTTTTCTCCGGAAGTTAGGCTTCCGTGCCCAAAAAGTTTGAGTAACGGAGACCTAATCTACTTATTAATTTTAATAGTGCCTAAATCTTACTTTAAGGTCTATTAGCTTAAAAGAAGTTAATTATAATACTTAGATGCAAATTTTTATTTTTAATTAATGATCATGAGCTCTACTTTTGTGAATGGTCTCTTTCGATTAATTTTTATTGCGGAAATGAACGGAACTAGTTTGCGGAATGAATCCTCTTGAATTTAGTTTACTATGCCAAAGTTATGTAGGTTAATAATGTTTTGGTAATTTAGCATATTCGTATTTCCGATTAAAATTCTTTTTTTTTAAATAAATAACACGTGTATTCATCCAAAACTATTTTTTAAATGCGCACTTACTTTTTTTATGTTATGCTGCCAGTAAACTAGGTGCTATTTTTGTTAGCTTCAAAACTCCATAGGAACTTTCAGTATTATATATTAGCGTCTACTCTACCACTCTACTTTAATCAATCTTCGTACTTAACTCATTGACTTCACTGATTTTTGGCAAAAAACTTTGATTTTCTTGTCTTTTAAATATGTTTTAAATGGCATATTGGTCAAAAAGGTACTTAAGCTCTGTTAGTTTAAACTTCAAGGAGAAACTGCAGGGAATGTAACCCATGGACCCGATTTTCTAATCTCCAACTTTCACAGACCCAAAGTCAAGGTTCTGTGGGTCACAGGCACAACCACCGGAGACCCATACTGATCCTGATCTACTTATCCGCCATGCAAATCGAACTTTTATTCCGAAGTAACAAATCACATTTTCCCCTGCCCATTAAAATGACCAGCGAGACACGAGTACGTGATAAGTGTGTAGAATTGCTTATTTCAAGTAGCGGGATTCTAAAATTAAAATTATAATTTCTAGAACTCCATTTTCAAACATGGCGGTCAACTTTTTGCCGCCAAATCTTGATAACTGTTGTAATTTTTATAAAATATTTCAATCAACACCAATATTAAATACAGTTTGCTAATCCCTCGATCATGGAAAAAATGAGACACAATAGATTTGTATTGTTATCGCGGTCGCGTGCGACCGCTTGGGGCTTGAAGCATTAATGCGGTATTTAAGAATGGTTATTTACCTATTTAGCTTATACCTATATATTTGCTCTACATCAAAAAAGTACGTCTAGACTAGAAAGGGTTTTATTTTTTTAACAGAAATACAAGAAAAATAACGACGTCAAACATTATATTTTTGGTTGAGCATCACGGGTAATACTTGACATGCAGGTAAAACTGAAAACGAAAGCTATATAAATCTTTTTCTCCAAATGTTATGATCTATAGATTTCTTATTAATCCTTCGATCGCGGATTTTTGGAAATCTATTGTTATTCTATTGTGGTCGCTGTCACCACCACTTAACATGTTTTCAAAATGTATGTGAATTTATTTTAATTCTATATCATTGATTAACTGCCTAATTCTTAAAAATTTGCGAGTTTTCTCATGAAACATAGCGTAACTTATAATGCTTTAGTAGTTAGACTAATAATTATAGGTCTACCAGAATCTGATGGCAAAAGGTGAGAAAAGAAATTGACTCTAGCAATACCGGCAGGGTAATTGGGATAAAACATTTTGATCCTATTTTTTCCTTATAGTGGCTAATTCTGTGTGTGAAACATGCGAATATATAAATTTACCCAATGATCAAGGATATTTTTTGAAAATCTGCCGTCAAAATTTGCCATCAGATTCTGGTAGACCTATACTTTTTAGCTACTTTCAATAGCTCACTCAAATGATTCCGAATCTAATCCCGTTATTTACCTCAAACGTATTCCTTAGCGCGGTTGCGTAATTAGCCGATTGTTAAACTACAGTTACTGTCCGCTCTGTTTCCCCGGATCACAAGAAAACGGTATATTTTCGGTTTTATTATGATGTAAAACATATTAACTCGTATATTACCTGCAGTTGGTACCTACTTTCAAAACATGAAGGTTATAATAATTTTGAAACTCTTGTCCTTATATTTATACAATTCTGAAGCTCTTACAATTTCAGAAGCCGGGGTTAGGAGTTAACCCCTCAAGTTACTTACCATATTACCGATGATAATTCTTCCCAAAATTAATATGTCGCACATTACTTTAAGTAGTGAGACTACCGAACTCTACGCTGCTGCTAGCTGAGAGTAGAAACGCCAAAACCGCTAAACCGATTTCGCTGAAATTTGGTATGGAGATACTTTATGTCCCGGGATGGGACATAGGATACTTTTTATCCCGGAAAAATTTACGGTTCCCGCGCGATAAAAGAATTATGGTGCAACAGAGTTGCGGGCGTCATCTTGTATTAACATAAATAATATTTTGTTCCGTCCGGCGTCCGAGGTAGATTAAAGCTTGTTAAAAGCAAGAAAGTTAGGATTTCGAGTACGAAACTTGAAAAGTAATATTTTAGGTATCTGTGCTCTTAGCTAATTTATCGCACTTTTAACTTCCTTCCTTGCGTCCAGAAGCGTATATTATTAAATTATTTCCGAGGCTTTATTAAACATGATCTCCACATATCATATAGTGAGAACCACAGGTTAGGTAACAATACCACAGACGAGAGTGAAAGCCCTGAGGCTGATGCGCTTCGACGCGTTGGTACATACGCATCAAAAAAATAATTAGTTCTTTGGCTCCAATTTCAAATTTTTAAAAAGTTTTAAGTGCTAAGGATTTTAATTTGAAGATACGTTTTTGTCTTGATAACGTTTAAAAGCACATTACTACTTTAAATATAAAGAATAAAGATGTTTCCAGTTACTACTTGATTTTGTTTTAATTAGAACGTTAATTATAGAGATATTATATAGATAGAATAATAGAGCCTAAATCCTAATGGCTATATAAAACCAAACAAGAGCTCTATTAAATCGTTATTGAATATATTAACTAATGCTAAACTCATTTCCAACACCTGTCAAAATCAAAAATCGCGTACAGAGTCACATTCAAAGTATTATTTAACTAGAGGTACATTTAAATATCGTTTTAAAATTTCAGATCAAATGTTATGCAATACAAAGACGTGTATGCTGAATACGTATGTAACATAACGTGTGAACTATGCAAAATTATAAAGGAAAAAAATGCAAGTAATTTTTTTATATTGCAAAATTATTATTTAAATTATTACTCAGCACTTAAAGTTAAGTCGCAATTAAGTAAAAAGAAAACAACTTGAGAGTGTAGTAGAAGGAGTAATGGCGGGGTGCGTTTTGTAGGAAGTTGTAAGAATACTTTCTTTTCAATTATGAAGTTTATTACTTTGGAGATTACCATCATTATCGTCCCATCTTTTATTATATCCTTTTGTTATAGTGAATATGCATAATTTTGTGATGGGAAAACGATTAAAAACATAGTCGTAACTGGTAGTGTTGATGTTGGCACTTAAATTTTCCTAGCTATTAATAATTATATGGAAATAGATGACGCCTGCAACTCCGTTGCGTTAACCGCCATCAAGCCCCATAAGGACACCGGTGACCGCGACAACAATAGAATAACAATAGATTTCCAAGAAACCGCGATCGACGGATTAAGATTCGTTTATCGCGCGGGAATCGTAAATTTTTCCGGATTAAAAAGTAACCTATGTTTTTTTCAGGGACTCAGAGTATAATCTACATAATCAGTAGAGGCAAAAGCTAGTATTGCCAGCGCAGTACCGCTAAGGTGATCAAATCGTGTGAATTTCCATAACTGTATCTGGCAATCACAACGGTGGCAAGTGGTAAGCGGGGAAAATCTGTTCCCACGACATGTCATATATGATGATTATGTTTATATCAGTTGATGTTGTTATTGCTGGGCAAGACAATTGACGACACAATGTCACAGGTTACACGGTCAAATTTTCATCAACCTGATTGACGGAATATTGACGGTTACAAAAGTCACCGGCTACACTGTTAAATTTTCATCAATCTGATCCATCAATCCGCTACGGATTGACGAAAATTTGATCGTGTACGCCACGGATTGATCGTATTTTTAATATGAACTTTTTTAACCATAAATATTCCGTCAATCAGATTGATGAGAATTTGACCGTCAAATTTCATATTAAGAATACGATCAATCCATCAATCCGTGGCGTACACGATCTTTCGTCAATCCGTACTGGATTGATGGATCAGATTTATGAAAATTTGACCATGTAACCGGTGACAATTTGTGGCTTCGTGTCAACGCCCAAGCCGGAGTTTATCCCAAAAAATGTACGGTTCCCACGCGATAAACGTATTTCGGTGCAAAAGAGTTGCGCGAGTTGTAATATATATATATATATATATATATATATATATATATATATATATATATATATATATATATATTATTATAAAGCGGAAGAGTTTGTTAGTTTGTTTGTTTGTTTGAACGCGCTAATCTCAGGAACTACTGGTCCGATTTGAAAAATTCTTTCAGTGTTAGATAGCTCATTTATCGAGGAAGGCTATAGGCTATAGGTATTTTATCACGCTAAGACTAATAGAAGCGAAGAAATAGAGGAAAATGTGGAAAAAAACGGGGGAAATTATATGAAATTGCTTATTATCTTAAGAACTACTGGAGCAATTTTTATGTTATTTGGCAAACATGAAGAATAGACCACGTGAAGGGACATAGGCTATTTTTTGCGGAAAAATGTACTGTAGCGGGAAATCCCTAAATTACCGGCGAAGCCGCGCGGAACAGCTAGTTTTTTTATAATGCTTGAATTTTTCGAACAGAGCCTTTATGATTAGCACTGGCAAGTATTCAAACTTTTCCTGATACGGTCCTTCCATTTTCAACTAACTTAATGAAACTCATTTAACCTTAGATCAAATTCTATACGTTTTATTTTATTTAATTACAATTGAACATCAAGCGGAGTTTCTTTTCTACAAAAGTTGCTTAGCAGTTCGCTTCCATGATCCATCTAATTCCAATAATTTTAGAGTTTCCAAGTTAGGAGCAGTCGTACCTAATACCTTTGTAATCAATCAATATGTCTATTTACTCCATCGCGTATAAACCGTGTACAACGGTACAGAAAATTCCTCGGTACTGTTAGAATTCCTCACAATATGGGTTAGTGACGCTTGGGATGGCAAAATGCTTGTACTTTCTGCTGTAAATTCTCGAGTGGTTTTTGTTTTTCTGCGCTTTTCTATTATACGTAAACTATACTGTGATTTTAACGGACCTACGCGAAACGGGACGGTTCTACCTAGTACCTATATCAATTATCAAGCAGACGTTATGATTTTTTTTTAAATTAAGAAAGTGTTAGCCAAGTTTACTAATAGCCAAACTGAAATAAAATATACTTTTTTTATATAAAATAAGGGGGCAAACGAGCAAACGGGTCACCTAATGGAAAGCAACTACCGTCGCCCATGGACACTCGAAACATCAGAAGAGCTGCAGGTGCGTTGCCGGACTTTTAAGAGGGAATAGAGGGAGGGTAGGGATGGGAAGGGAAGGGAATAGGGGAGGGTAGGGAAGGGAATAGGGTAGGGGATTGGGCCTCCGGTAAACTCACTCACTCGGCAAAACACAGCGTAAACGCTGTTTCACGCCGGTTTTCTGTGAGAACGTGGTATTTCTCCGGTCGAGCCGGCCCATTCGTGCCGAAGCATGGCTCTCCCACGTATAAATGTCAATACTTATTACATCAATATGTTAATTCAGACAAAACTGATTATTATGAAACTAAAAAGTCATCGTAAGGTTTTAGCGCTGCCTTTACGGTGAACTCTATAATAATATTTTTTTAAGAGACACATCTTAAAGTCACCCTAAAGTATTATCATGGTACTTAGTTTTACTCCACCCTGTATTATACAGGGTTTATGTAATACTAGTCGCTACAGAAATATAGACAAAGGATAAAGGTGCTAAAATCTAGTTCTAGTTATACAATCCTAGATTTATTGCTTTAGATTTTAGATATATCCAGTCGACAGCTAAACAGTAGAGCTGTGATAGTGATCTAACTAGATGGTCTATCTCAGACGCATTGCTCGCCGAGTTTATGGCCTAGTCCTGGCCTGTTATGGCCTAGGCGTTTATGACTATATATCGCTCTATTATACCATAATAATATATCGTAAATATTTTATATGTGCACCATATAAATATATTATATACGCACACATAAGCGTGATTTCAGTTAACTTAAATTGCATAGCAAAATCATGCAATAAAACTAGTAAGGGTCAATTCACATTGCAACCTGACGAGGCTTCACGAGGCAATATGCAATGATCTTGTTAAATAAGCCTAGAAAAATTGCGGTCGTCATGTTTACATGTGAACTAAGTTTAAAAATAATTAGTATTATATTTACATGTCTGAGTTATTCTACTGTAGTACATACATACTGTGGTTGCAATTTGTTCCAAGCACCTTAAATTAATGAATGTCATATTAAAGTGATTCTTATTCCATTGGCACAAATGTCCTGTCAGATGTAAAATAATCTGAATCGTACTAATTAGGACCATACGGGCCACCCAGAGCGAAATGGCCCACAAGGTTTTATTAGACAATTTAATAAGGATAGTAATTTACTTGTGGCAAACTTTATGATCTTTCCAGAAACATGAGCAATTCTCTTGAATAACTTTTTCCCACCATCACCTTAAAAAATACAACATGCAATAGGTACATATAAAATATGTTTGGAGAAAAGTTTAGAAAGATAAGAAAATTGAAAAAATTTAAGGTCAAACAGAGTTTCCTTAGTCAGTGTCTATTCTGTAGTAGATGGCCAGCTATGAACCTGAGAGGATTTCATTCATTCATCAATGATTTCTACATAATTACATCCATAATTTCAACAAAAGGCGCGCAAAAGTGTACAATGCGATCTCCAATCACATGTAGTTTCCATTGAGGCATAAAAAGCAAAAAAGGTGAAAATCATCGATAACTATTATGTGAAGGGAACGCCGGTCACAATGGCGTGGGACTCACTTGTACACTCCACTGCGAGTACATACACTAGAATTTATATTTAAATTAGAAAAAAAAGAAACTTTTTAAATTTATTTTAGATATAGTAATTTATTAACATAAAACTTTGCGGCCATTGCTGATACCGTCGGAATATAAACGATCCTTTTCAGAATTGAAAGTAAGTACATAATATAACGTTATCAAATCTTATCAGTTATCACAAACGATTCTGCGGCGAAGAAGGAACAACTACGGAGTACAGACATAGTATTATAGGACGGGGTCCGCCTTCTGTCAATAGCTATGTCCATACTATGCGCTTTTGTCTTAAATTTTCGTCATTTTCTTTCATTCAACTTTCGTTTTGTCGCATTTAATAATTGAATGCGTCAACGAACGCAACGCCAACATTGTCATTTTTGAAGTGAATGGATACGGTCAGAGGGCATGCGTCGCGGGCATGCCTCACGTTCACTGTTGACTGCGCTATAACGCATGCCCTTGACGAACAGAAAAAGGCACAGTGTGTGCAAAGCTTATGAATGATTTTTGCTACAATATTTATTATATCTCGCTTTATGCTCTTCTCCTTTAAATGAAAAATTGATTTATCAATCTGTAGATCTATAATTTATTGATTAATTTTATTCTGAATAATATTTATATTAATTATCAATTTTATATATTGTATTATATAAATGCCTTAAGTTTATTTTTGCATCTGGCTGTACTTGCGTTAGCAGTGAACTTTCATTACCATGCAATTATCTGTCTGCGTGTTCCGTTATTAAATATTTTATTTTATTGCTAAAAGCTTGGCTGGGAATTTTTATTGATATTCGAAGCAATTAATCTATTTTAGCCTAAAGTAAATTACTTAATAGTTAAGTTATAGTTATGTTACGACTTTTTGGTTCCTTTTTAACACGCATTTTGCCTCGACATACCTGCATGTCTATAAGCCATAAGGTATGCCGTATGCCTTATTGTCGTCTAATTATATTATTATGTAAAAAAGTATTTAGGGCGGACGCATCATGTGACATTAAGGTTATACCATAATATACCGTGCAAATTAGATTATACAGATATACATTGTAATGTCGGTCAGTCGTGCTGTCTGTCTGTGCTTAATGTCTGTCTGTATATTAGCACTGACCCACTAAAGTCTAAACTAATGTCGGAAAATTATCCTTTGCAGAAATGCAACAATAATTTATTATGGCCTACATAAATATAATCGTAATTCTTTTGGCCTGACTTTACTTACATTAAGGCTAAGTTCAACGAAATATTGTTAAAGACATTAAGATTACTGTGTAAGTTCAAAATAAGTATAGGTACATTTACCTACTACCTATGAAGGTATTGTTATGTTTCTAACAATTGTATTGAATTCTCGTGCGATGTTTAATTTTGCCAAACGCCTCCGAAGTGACTGGACCGACTTTGATGAGTGTGGTTACAATCGGCCAATATCAACTTTTTATACGCGAAATAGCGCATACTTATGCAAAATCACGTTTGCCGCGTCAGATGATAAGGGCCATAATCAATACATTACGTTTTAGTTTTTACCTTCCTATTCGGTAGTCGTAACTCGTATCCTCATGGCTGAAGGACGTGACCACCAAAATTTGCTTTCTGGGATAGGGCTCTCTATTTATCTCTGCCAGCCTCGACTATCGCGTCTGTCCATCGTGTAGCCACTCTGCCTCGTGCCTCTTTTCCCCTCTAATTGCCTATCTAGTATGAGAGTCTCACTTTTTACGTATTCGTCATAAAACACATTAATTTATTTTGATTATCCAAAAATCACCCTCTTTATTTCATAAAAACGGTACTTCCAATTTTAGTTCAGTAAAAAGGTCCCAATTATTTTCAGCGTGAAGTAACAAACGGGGGAGCAATTTAGTTAAATTATATCATGCTCAGTTAGGCCGTTTGTCCACTGTCACCGACAAAAATTCCAAACAGAATAACACTTTATAACTTATAGGGTGAAGCCAAACGAGCGTAATTTGTGAGTTGTGAGTCGCAGAATTTCGCTGCTGCATTCAGTTTCATACATAAGTCCTGTTTGATTCACACGAGCGTAATTTTGTGAGTCAAGATTTGTATGAAAAGATATTTACGCGACCAAAATTCTACGACTCACAACTCGCAAATTACGCTCATTTGGCTTCACCCTTAATATGCCCTTTTTGTGAAGAAATCTTCAGTTAAGTCATAACGCGCATATTTTTTGTGATTCGATCGTGTCACTGGTAACACGCGTAGAGATCAAAGTCTACGATAACATGGCGCGCCCCTCCAAAATTCAAAACGTTTGAAGTGCGTTGTCAAAATGTTTGAAGTGCGTTGTCTTGCGCGGTAGGCTAGTTACGATTAGTTGACCAACTTTTGGCAATAAGTGACATTAACTGAAATATTAGGTGTACTGTGATTGGTTGAATACTTACTACATAAGTACAAACTCTTTCATAAGGATGTGACTACACACATTGAAACAGTCTTTTGGAGGGGCGCGCCATGTTATCGTAGTTGATCTCTACCATTGTTTCGCCATCCCTGACCTAGGTCTTAAAGTGGTATTTTATATGATTTTTTGTCGTTGACGTTCGGCGTTCGGTGACATCCCGGTAACGACGGCGGTGGACAACCTCAGCGTGGTGTGGTTAGTTACCGGTGTCCGGTACTAATCCAGGACGATTTACTTAACTGTTCTAAAGCAGCAGTCATACAAGATTCCTGACAGTTGTGGCACTTAAGTAAATAATACAGGGGCACTGAGAGAGCCAATGTCATTCAAGATTTCTTGCGAAGTTTGATTTTAATATCAAATGATTAAAGTTCATTGTCAGTATTCATCATGTCTTTGTCTTTAAATTACCCATAGCAAAACACGATTGGTCAACTTTTATAACACAGAATAATCAATCAAAAATACCTCTGTAAATTATTATTTTTAACAAAAAATTAAAACCGACTTCCAAGGTATGACCGATGGTATAATTATGGTTGTGATGATGATGATCAATCAAATTGATGTGTTGGCTTATGCTTTCAGTTGTTTAAACAACGCCGAAATCCCCGAACCTGTACCTATAAGCATTCAAAAGTTCTGTTCGGTATATTCGGATCCAGGGTATAACCTGGTGCGAAGTCTTACTTTTTGGTAGCGTTTACCTCGAATGCTTAAAAAAAAATCGAAATCACTATATATTTCCATACAAAATTCAAGGAGTCCCCTCGATTACTCATGGATCCCATCATCAGATCACCACTTTTATGAACATGGTACCAAATTCGAATCAAACCCTATACAACACAAAAAGAATTTTGAAAATCGGACCACAAACGGCTGAGTAATTGTTGAACATACATAAAAAAAAACATACAGCCGAACGTATTACCTCCTCCTTTTTGGAAGTCGGTCAAAAAAGGGATTCCTATTTTGCCAACAGAGGAGAGTGATTTAAGCTTTCAAAATTTGTACATAGATTGGTTCAAACATACACTTTAATTTACCCATAGCTTATATGAAATGTATTCATGGTTTTTAAATTACGCGACAAAAACCATTTTATCGCTTACACGCGCACCTTTCCATTTTTTTCTGTTCCATTGCTTGTTTTCTATGAGAAGCCGGGCCGGCATCTCATAGAAAACAAGAAATCTAAAACGTATCCAACACGGTTTTTTACTTTAACGCGGCGTCACCTTAAAACATATTACTATACCTCATAGTTATAAACAAACTATTTTCCAGGCACCATGTCTTATAAGTTATAACTTATAGATAAGTATATAATCTTCATAGATTCAACATAGATCAAAACCTTTATTCTATGGCAATAGAACGATGCTGACTAAGCGATTTGATAACCTCTTTTAAACTGGGCTAAGCAATCGTTATCATCGATTTTATCATTGTATGTACTTTCTCTCACCCAATTCTAACCCAATAACGGAATACAATGAAAGTAAGGTACCCAAACATTGCACCCATAAGAATCGAGACGTGATCAAATCGCGACCGATTGTTTTTATAAGAATCGATTGTGATTTGTGGTAAAAGTTTTTTTTTTTCATTTCATAGATCAAGTCTTTACCAAAGTGTCGCAATTACAATTTGGCTAATTTTAGTCTTGAAATGTTCATGGAAGTCCAGGGAAGGTTTATACTAGGAGGCAAGTGATATGAAGTTCACCGGTAAAATTTAACTCAAAGTGGATACCTAATAGACCTGATGTTCAATACCTCTCCATATATGGCCTTTTTTCATAAAATTAGGGGCAAACGAGCAACAGGTCACCTGATAGAAAGCAACTACCGTCGCTCATGGGCTCTCGCAACATCCGAAGAGTGCAAGTGCGTTTCCGGCCTTTTAAACGGGCATACGTATTTATAATCGACTACGCTCAATTTCTGCGATGATATCTCTTCTTTGTGAGTGTAACATTCTTAGTTCTCGTGAAATTACTGTTATAATTGTCTGTATTATGCCACTGTAACTGTACATTACTACACTCGTCACTCGCTCTATTATACGTAAAGTAATTATGCTTAAGCTCAAAAATGTCTTGAAACTTACGCAATACTTAGGTATTTTGAAGTTTTACAGCTATCTAGTGACAATTTACAAGAAAATAATAGCAGCAGTCAGCACATTAGTTCCAAAAGATCATTGTCATTTGTCAGACTATTCAGTCTAATATTATTTACTTAGCCAAACTCTGCAACAATGGAATAATTAAGTATATGGACTAGCAACTCTCCCAGTACCGTTTTTACTTTATATTAATACTTAATAAATAATTATAGTATTAAATCTAAAAATATATAACCAAAAAACCATACATTCCTAAAAATAATTATATAAGGTTACTGTAACATCGAAGAACGCGCTATAACTCACATTAGCAAATAAGATGTAATGACCACACATTAAACAATACGTCATTACACAAATAACGCATTTAATATCTCGTTCAAAATAACAAAAGAAAGTTATTATTGTTGTATTTTTCACTGAAATGCTGCATAATACGAATAATAGTATGTAACAACAAAGAAAGTATAGTTTATGGTGTGAAAATAAGTAGGGCGACGATACCGCTACTTTACGGGTCTTAAGATGGCGTTTTGATTAGCTGCAATCAGAACTTCCATCACTCATTATTTGATTGGCTGTGGTCTTGGTAGTCCAGAAATAAAGAAAAAAAGTCCAAAAAAACAATCGCATACTGACTTTTGGGTAAAATGTGAAATGTAGAGCAAAAGCATTATTTGATATCTCGGTACTCTATTTTTACAATTTATAACTTACTAGCTGACCCGACAGATGTTGTCCTGTTTTAGCGATGATTATTAAATTCGAATTGGTATAATTAAGAGAACAATAGATTAAAATGTAGTATCTCCACGCCTTTCATCAAAATAGATTAAATAGTTTAAGCGACAATCAGTTTATTGTGCGGGAACCGTACATTTTCCGGGACAAAAAGTATCCCCTGTCCTTTCCCGAGACTCAAAGTACCTATCTCCACACCAAATTTCATAAAAATAGACTGAATAGTTTAGTTTGGTTTCCCTTGTCCTTTTCCGAGAATAGTTTAGGCGAAAATCGCAAAAGTTTATTGTGCGGGAAGTCTCCGGGACAAAAAGTATCCCTTGTTCTTTCCATAGACTCAAAGTATCTCTATACCAAATTTCATCCAAATATATTGAATAGCTTAGGCGAAAATCATAAAAGTTTATTTCGCGGCAACCATATATTTTCCGGGACAAAAAGTATCCCGTCCTTTCCCGAGACTCAAAGTATCTCCATACCAAATTTTATCAAAATCTATTGAATAGCTTACGCGCAAATCACAAAAGTATATTGTGCAGTAACCGTACATTTTTCCGGGACAAAATTTATCCTATGTTCTTTTCCGGGACTCAAAGTATCTCTCCACCAGTTTTCAGCCAATTCGGTTCATTCGTTCTTGAGTTATAAGTAGTGTAACTAACACCACTTTCTTTTATATATATAGATGAGTAATGAAACGAGCAGACAAATTAGATAATGTAACAGCTGTAATAACTCGTTACACTAAGGGAGTTATAATTTTAGTAACATGGGTGGCAGCTCTAACGGAAGATCTTTCGACCGAGCGCGGTGGTATGCTCAGCCAGACCGAAGCCCATATATGTATAGACTTTTATGATGTGGTAAACGTAACAAATTCAGAAACTCCGATAGCGTGATTTAGGATTGTGCGTTATGTTTAGTCTTCAAACTCAACTTTGTGACGCGTTCAACTCTTTTGTATAGAACTTGACAAAGGACTGTACATAAAGTTTGTGATCGCAATTCCGTTGCGCCAAAATAAGTTTATTGCGCGGGAACAGTAAAATTTCTCGGGATGTAAAGTATCCTATGTATTTTTCCTGGACTCACAGCATATGCATACCAAACAGAAAAATCGGTTTAGCGGTTTAGGCGTGAAGAGGTAACAGACATACATCCAGACACACTTTCGCGTTAGTAATATTATTCCTTTAATCGCGGATTCTTGGAAATCTATTGTTCCGCGGCCACCTGTGGCCGCTTGGGAGTTGAAGTATTCATAAATTATATAGTGGAGGAGGTGTCACGTTTGAGAGTACATTGAGTAGCATGAGTTGCAAGCTATCTTTTTAATACATTTTTTTAGGGTTCCGTACCCAAAGGGTAAAAACGGGACCCTATTACTAAGACTTCGATGTCTGTCCGTCTGTCTGTCACCAGGCTGTAACTCAAGAACCGCTATAGCTAGAATTCTGAAATTTTCACAGGTTGTGTATATCCATTGCCGCTATAACAACGAATACTAAAAACAAAATAAATTAAATATTTAAAGGGAGCTCCCATACAATAAACGTGATTTTTTTGCTATTTTTTGCTCTTAATCAACAATTTATTAGTTTGGGCTGTATGTATGTAACGGAATCTTTGAGCACGAATTTTACCTATCTCCAGTAGTCTAATTAATTCTAAGCTTTACATACGTATTAAGAGCCAATGACAATGTGCTATGTAAAGTTCATTTAATGCTTATCAACTATTTCATCAATTCCAGGCCGAGCATGTGGCTGGTACTCGTCGCCCTGGTGTGGGGTTGCGAGGCGGCCAACCGGGTTACCGACGTCGCCACCACCTGCGACAGGAGTTCCGTGACCGTCACCGTCACCATGCAGGAGCCCTTCAAGGGCCTGGTGTTCAGCAAGGACTTCGCTAGGGAATGTCATGCGAGAGGTCAGTTCCCTATGTGTATAAGTCGCTTATGTAAAAAACAATATAAAAATCTTACGATTAAGAAGTAGTTTTTGAAAGAAGCTAATAGCGTTATCAGCTCCCAAGCTATAAAAATCTTAAGTCTGTAATAAAGTATGTAATTTGATTGGACTAGTAATTTTGTTTATTCAGATATCGCAACCGACTTTCTACTAAATACATAACTACAAATTCATACTAATATTATAAATGCGAAAGTGTATCTGTCTGTCTGTCCGTCTATCTCTCTGTCTGTTACCTCTTCATGCCCCAACCGCTGGACCGATTTTGCTGAAATTTGGTATAAAGATACTTTAAGTCCCGAGAAAGGACATAGGATACTTTCATCCCGAAATAATGTACAGTTCCCACGCGATAAACGAGTTTTGGCGCAACGGAGTTGCGGGCGTCATTTTGTGATATACATTATATTATGTTATGACTGGTAATGAGTGTCAAAAGGATAATGCAGATGGTTGCTAGAATTTAAAGGTTTTTGTAAGATATTACGACTTATGTATTATCTAGCTTTCGCTAAGCTTACTCGACGACAAACGTAAATGCTCGTATTATTTTGCGCATGTAGGCATCCCATTCATACATATTATACATAAATATACTAAATCTATGACTATGATATTAGATAAGTATAATAACCAACATAATTAATATTTCCAGGGCAATCCACCAACAACATAACTTTACACCTGCCGTCCAACGCCTGCGGAGTCCGCACCTCCCCGCTCAACAACAGCATGGCTGAGGACGAGCTGTACTACAGCTTGCAGCTGGTGGTGCAGATGGACAGGCAGCTGCAGCAGGCTACCGACCTGGAGCTGCTTGTGAGGTAATGAGGAGAATGGAGAAAGAGAAGGTCGAACATCGCTATAAAAATCTTAATGTCGCTTTTTGATGCTTGTGAAGTTCTGTAAGATTTTTGAAGGGCCTTCTGAAAATGAAATTCATAATTAAATATTAAAATATAAAATATACCCCTCTCCATTTTGGGCCATGATTGTTAACCATCTTAGGCAATTATACCCACATTTTTGTATGAATGAAGGAAGTCGTGAAAGTATTCGAAATCCCGGGTTTAAATTTCAAGAAGAATTGACACTTATATCTTTTTTAATAAAGGTTAACATCGGATGTGTCGTGTAATATCTAGTCATATGGTCGCAGGTGCAAACTGCAGCGGCGCGCGATCCGCATCAACAGCTCGGCGCTGGAGGGGGTCATCAAGTCCAAGCTGAGAGAGATATCCGGACACGACGGAAAGAGGGCGAGGTAAGGAATTACAAGTGATTCAAATATATTTCTTATTCTCTTGTTACATTAGCTCCACATTAGGTTGAACTAAAGTGTTGTAAGAATTTTTGGCGTCTGCTATACAAATCCTGACAAAAGAAGTCGGTTAAAAGGAAATCATATTATTAACTGAATACACGAGTGTACATAAATAGGTTGCATAGGTAATGCGTATTAAATTTCACTACTGGAAAAGATAATATTAGGTATGTTGACAAAACCTATAAGGTCACGATAGTTATATCAGATATTATGCTAAATATAATATTTTCTACCTATCTGCCTACCCAATCACCTATAAAGTATAGGGACTTGGATACATAGCTACATAAACGCCACATCTGCGTCACGCTATCGAAGTTTTCTAAGAAAAAAAAAATGTAGTGTCTGCAATAAAGATATTTGTATATTTTGTATTACTCTTCGAGGACTGGCCGCAACCGTCACGTGGAAGACATAGCTGACGTGGAACAGAGGGAGCTGCTGCTGGAGGCGGCGCGCGCGTGGATGAGGCTCGGCCCCGCGGCGCCCAGCGCGGAACCCACCACCGTTGACGTGGGGCAACCCACCAAGCTCGTTATACAGGCTACATTGCCAGGTATGGAGCTATTACAGTAGGTATACGATGACGGACGGACACAGAAGTAGGTATGCTCCTGTGTAGGTAAATACAAAATAAAAAGTACTTCATCGTTTTAGCAGCTGTTGTGGTCACATTACACATATTATAAAGTTATAAATATATTAGAACGGTAAAGCGGAAACTTTGTTTACATTTTATTTTGCATTTTGGTGTACCTAAGTCCTAAGTCAATAAAATATTAATTTTAATATTTAGTAATTATGTGAAGATTCTTCAACGAACCTTTCTAACAAGCTGAATGGTGACCAATGTCTCTGTAATTTTCAGTTGGCGTCGGTCTGCGCGTAACGAACTGTATCGCCCACGACGGTCTAGGCGAGGCCTCT
The DNA here is from genome assembly GCA_905333045.1 of Lysandra bellargus. Classification (NCBI taxonomy): domain Eukaryota; kingdom Metazoa; phylum Arthropoda; class Insecta; order Lepidoptera; family Lycaenidae; genus Lysandra; species Lysandra bellargus. The sequence continues at coordinate 5,770,116 of HG995354.1, forward strand.
CAGAAACTCCTAGACGAAGCCGGCTGTCCCATAGACGAGAGCATATTCAGCAAGCCCACCATACACCGGCACAAGCAGAAAGACGAAATAGACTTCAACGACGAGAAGATTCGAATGGAGAAACTAAGATCGAAGGATCCAGAAACGATTTACAAAAGTATGATGACGTATCAGCACGCCGTCACCACTTTTGCAGCATTCAAGTTCCCCGATAGAGCGAAGCTTCACCTATCCTGTGGCTTGGAACTCTGTAAAGGACCCTGTCCAGTAGTCAACTGCAAAGCGCTGCAGAGGCCCCAGCAGACTAAGGATGGTTTGGTCCGCAAGGCGCGTTTGGACAAGGAGGCGAAAGGCGTGGTTATAGACAGGCTCGAAGTGTACAACAGCATCGAGGTCTTAGCACCCAATATTGAGTTAGAGGATGAGGCTTCCATAAAAGGTGGGATTGATGTTATTTTGTTATTTTTTTACAAGAATAAAACGATGTTATCGATTACATGACATAACAAACCTAAAAAAAATATCCACAGCCGAACATAATATAACCTCCTAATTTTTGGAAGTCGGTTAAAATATATGCAAAGGTCTGATCGTATTGGGTTTAAAAATTCGTAAATTGACTGTGGCTTATGGCTACTTGTCTCTTTAATTATTTCACAGCTCTTTTATAGACAGGAGCATAACAGCGGAATCAATTAAAGACAGCTGATGCATTGCGACTGTCTTTGCCTAACTCTAACGCTCTTTACCTAACGCTATTCTAACTCCTCATTATTTATTTCAGATTCGAGAAGAATTCAAGGCGAAGAAGATTTGATCAGAAGATTCTCACCGGGCGATAAGACAATCTGTCTATCGCCCGGCAAGATGGCGCTAGCGTTCTGCGTTCTCGGCGTCATATTCATCTGCGGGATAGCCGTAGCGTTCGCATCACTAGTACGAGCGAGACGACGAGTGCCCCACGATCCGATGCATACATCCCTCTCTTTCTACACGGGAACCAAGAGTCTGTTCTCTTCCAACGAGAGCAGCAGTTCTGGTCTCAGTGGAAGTAAACTTTTACTCACCGATAGTCCCTATTTAGACCACCACTCGTCATCCAGTAATAATTGGCCATACAATAGAGCATATTAAGTTGAATGTAGTTTTGTAAGACATCGAAGTTTGATCGAATTTATTGGTGAATTCACTAAAATTACAGTATAGGCTGCGTTTACATCTAACTTCTTATGTTCTGTTGAGAAGGTATGATTTGTAAACGCAGCTTACTTGTGAAATGTGAAGGCCGAAAAGATTCTCTCTTCACAAATACCCCAAGACACAATAGGAGAGAAAAATAAATATAGCCTATGATTTGGGAAAATAATCTTATTTTCCCTAGAACTAATAATTATTATAACTGAAAATATCTATTAGTCCCCTGATAAATATAAATACTTATTGAAATGTATGCTCTGTTATGCTCTGTCTAGTATTATTAGTAACTTAATGTTTTGAGGCAATGCTTTTGGATTATATAAAGGTGTTGGTGATAGAGTAAGTTTTTATTCACATTAGCATTTCCTCGAAGTTAATTTTGTAAGTTATTATTATGTGATATAATTATTTATAAGATTATTTAATATTTATACGTTTATAATAAATGATACAATCAAATTAATTATTTTATTTTTTGACTATTGACTATTATGTGCGAAGACTGTAGAATCTTCGCACATTATAAAGTCTTCGCACAATGCACATTATATTATAGTCTGTGCTGCAAAGTGCAAAGTATATAATATACAGACTACAGAGTGTAACAAAAAAAGTGATAATACTTTTAGGGTGTGTATGAGTCCACCGTATTGAGTTCAATGTCGAAGTAGCAACGCTGAAAGATAGGTAAACCTTTTTTTCAAAGTTTGTATATGAAAATTCCTGGCGCTGGAGTACTTGCCTATACAAAACACAAAACAAAATTGCTCCTTCAGCGCTGCTACTTTCATAGTAAACTCTATATTATAAGTTGCGTACTAACTATTTAGTGATATTATAAGGGACACAAAAACACCCATAAGTTTTATCACTTAGTTTCGTTGCATTCTGTATAGATCTACAGTTCTTTTTTTTATATTATTAAATAAGGGGGCAAACGAGCAAACGGGTCACCTGATGGTAAGCAACTACCGCCGCCCATGGACACTCGCAACATCAGAAGAGCTGCAGGTGCGTTGTTCTTTGCAGTCTCCACGAATTATCCCACAACGGTACGCAAATCGCAATATGCATACAGTTCCTACACTTATGACCTAAAATTATACATTCATTAATTATTATATTTAATATTATGAATTTAAAAATTAACTATTATGTAGGTACCTACCTACCAGAAAATATTTAAATTTAATAAACGAAACATCGTGATTTTGAACGAGCAGCGCCATCTTGTACAGATTTTTAAAACCTTTTTCGAGTACATGACCTTTTATAACATCTAGATGGCGTTGTAAAGCCTATTTTTTACGAAAAATGTAATCATAGACACTGAGTCATAGACACAATGGCTGTCACTCTGTATTGTCTATGGTCGAAGGATGACATCATTATTACAAAGAGTACAAAAAATATTCAGAAGATGATTATGAAACAAAAATTGTGTTTAGTACCTACGAAAACACAAATTATGAAATATTATCTGATTATCTGAAAAGACAAAAGTATATATTATGTACATAGATTTTTAATAAAATATGTTGTAGTTTTGAATTTTAATGCACTTATAAATTGTGTAAAATGATTCCCCTTTTTTTTTGTTTAATTTTGCTAGTATTTTTTTTTAATTTCACAAAATGAATTTCAAGAATACATGGTACTATTGTTTCTTTTTACATCACAGAATTAAGATTTTTGTTAATTACAATTATTTTAAATAAAGTTTTAAAAGTTAGGCACCGTTTAATACTGCATTTACACATTCGCGTTCGCCATTCGCCTCGTCATCGACGAAACATTCAACGAAACATTCGTGTACGAATGCTGTCGCGAACGACCGTTCACACATTCGTGGGGTGATTCATTTTGGCATTCGCACACGAACATGGAGGACGTGTTCATATATGATATAATATAGCGACGTTGAATGAAAAATATTGTGAAATTGATATGATAGCGATATTTTGGGTTCCAAATTAGCATTTCATTTTTGTAAAATTCTAGGAATTCTAAAATTCGCCCTTCACTCCACTCCATTTTTATTACATAATAATAATAATACTAAATACTAATAATTAATCTGTGTTGAAAACCAAAATATATTTGTGTTATTATCTTAAATTATGACATAAGTTTACACAATGGTACATGTATGTGGCGTTAGAAAAGAAACGACTGTAAAAACTAATAACATTGTACTAACATTATTATAATAATAACATGATAACATAATAAAATACAGTTATACACTGTCCTAAAAAAATAGGCTAATTTTCAGTACAGTGTACTTAAATCAATTAAGTATGTTCAGCTTTGTACACGTCCTGTAGGGTCGGACGCTAGCTGTCAACTGAATGCAGGCGAATGTGTAAACAGTAAGTTCGTATTCGCTATTCGTGCCCTTTGATTCGCGTCCGAAAAACCGCGAATCGCGAGGCGAAGTGCGAGGCGAATAGCGAGCGCCTGTTTACACATTCGTTTCGTGTTCATAACGAACTTGTGATTCGCCTCGCTATTCGTGCGAATGTATAAATGCGGTATTACACTTGTGCCTTGTCGACTGTCGTCTGTCGAGTTGTTTACATCGCTTGCATAATCTATGACTAGGGCGGTATAAAGTGATGCTTTCGCGGTGATCTTTCGCCTCGCCTGCGACGCCGTGTTCGTACTCAGTCACGGACGATTTTGACGAAATATATGAGAGAATACAAGCCGTGTTGATGTAGTGTGATAAATTGTGATTTTGGGCATGATTTCAGTACAAAAGGCCGGTTGATAGACATTTCTGTGTTTGTGTACAAGTTGACCTGGGAACCGAAAACTCCTGGAAACTGTGGTTTGTGAGTGTATGTGTGTCAACTGTGCTCTTTAGCGTTGCGGTGTATTTATAATAAAAGGTAAGATGTCTTTTAAATATATTATTTACATGTAAAACCGTAGTGGCTAGCAAAAATCTTGAGGAATGCAATAACGCCGATCGCCCGAGTTTGTACCGTGAACAGTGTACTACTTCTGGGGAATCGGGATTCAAAATTCAAACACACCGAGGCACTACCAATTAAAATTCCACCCCCCCATTTATCCAAATCATAAGTAAAATTTTTAATATTGTATAAAATATTTTTATCACCACACCCAAAATCGACCTTCAAAAGATTAAATCATCATTCTAAAATACATTGCTTAAGTAAATAACGAGAATGCATCATATCTTGGTGTGAAAAAACCGACTTGCCGTTTTTGTATACTCAGTTTCTTGGTAAGACAGTCATAACTCATATTATACTTATATATTACTGTAGGTATGTTACATTTATTATGAGTCTTATGACATGATAAAAGTGCAGTGAAGACTGAAGTAATGAAAATGAAGGAAAGATGAGTCATAAAAACATGCATTTGTGTAGTATTCTTTATGACATAAGAAACATTCTTGTAAAAAAGAAAAAAACTTCCCCAGCTTTGTGAGAAATATGGCATAGCAATCCTTAATGGTTATGCATTGGTTCTGGATCTACCACCCAGGCAAAATGAAGGATTAAACAAATAAAATATAATTTCCACTTTGCAATTTAATATTATAAAGTGTGTTGTGTTTTAAAGTGTGTTGTGTTAAAAACCTTCTGACACAAAAGCATCTGGGTGCTGGATATGCTAGTTAGTAGGCTACTTTTGTATCATATTTTTAAAAATGTACAGTGATCCCATAGGATCTGGTCAATATCAGATCAAATACTACTTAATACTAATAAAAAATTAAACGTTAGTAAAAATATATGACTTTAACTTTAGCAAACCAGATTTTTTTATTACCTTACCTTGTAAGTTATAACTTACAACTTAAGGTAATAAAAAAATCAGGGTTTGTTTTGAAACATCTGAGATAATTTCTTAGGCACTGTTATGGATAAATTAATTTGTATGTAATGTTGTTTTCAGCAATTTTTTATTATTATTAAAACTAACTTATTATATTATCATACAACTAACTTATTATATGTCTAGAGAAATAGACAAAAGAATTGCAACTGGGTGGAAAAAATACTGGGCCTTGAAGGAAATAATGAAAAGTAAAGAACTCAGTATCAGAACCAAGAAGACCTTTGATACATGCATTCTTCCTTGCATCACATATGGCTGCAAAACCTCCGCATTGACAAAAAACCAAAGGGAAAAACTTGCAAAATGTCAGCGAGCCATGGAAAGGAGCATGCTCGGATTAAAATTTGAAGATAATGTCAGGAATACGGATATCAGACAGAAAACAAAACAAACAGACATACTTGCACATATCGACAGGCTTAAATGGAGACGGACAGGGCATATGCTCCGTTGCAAACATGATAAATGGAGCAAACAAGTAACAGTCTGGTATCCAAGAGATGGATCAAGGAGCCGTGGTCGCAAAGTGAGAAGATGGGAGGATGAATTAAAATGGTCTCTGGGCCCCCTGTGGCCAAGAATTGCAACGGACAGAAAACAGTGGAAAGTGTTGGGGGAGGCCTATGCCGTAAGGCACACATAACACAGAGACATTTTATGATCATAAACTAATGCATACCCAGTAAGAAAAAACTTAGAAGTTCGGAACAAAAGGCTTTATTATTATTATTATTTAAACTTATTATAAATTCTTCATTCTCTCTTATTTTTGTGTTTTGTATAAAAATTGCTCGTCAGAATCAGCAATTTGTTAGTAAACACTTATATACCTACTTCTAAAATCTGTGGTAAACGAACTACCTTGAAGTTCCTGGGAATATGACTAAGAATTTAACAATCCATAAAGAGTTTACACAATATCTTTGGACGCATAATTATTTGTGTACCGTTAGAGAATTTAGTAGTGGTAGTACCAATATTGGTTGGTCACATATTATGACAAGTTAATGTTAGCCAAACAACACATTTGTCTGACTAAGCTTGACTTACCTCACCCAAATTACCTAGCTATGTCATCTGCCTGGAAATAATTTTTTCTGGTAGTAAAATAACAATGAAGTAAATCAAAAAATTAAAATTTGCACTAAGATATTTCTGAAGTCTTAACTCATGTATGGAAAAGCTCATTTCTTAATAATACATAATTTGATTAGACTGTAATAGGTAGGTACTTTTTATTACATAGAACATAATGTTCTTCATTATATTATAATCAGAACATTAATCCCTCGATCACCAATTCCTGGAAATCTTTTGTTATTGCGGCCCATATGGGCTTTACGGGGTTTGATGGGTTAAAATGCCATAGTTCATGTAAATTAATGGTTTCAAATGTCGCAGTCAAGACATCACCAAGCTTAAAAGTTAAAGATATGAGATCGAGAATAAAAGATTTTTTAATTTTCAATTTGTTTAAAAAGAATCAAATTGGTTATAAGTAGGGGTCTCAGCAGGAGGTTTTAAAAACAAAAGAATATGACATCTGTGCCTACAACTAATAAAGGTGCTCTAAAATAATTGTCAAACGAGGGGGTTTTTCACGTTTTTTCTTGCATTCAAAGTTCATGCAGCCTGAACGGTTTTATTGGTTTTCACTTAAGTGATTAAACTTCTAATGCTTAGGTTGACATGTTTTATGTATTTATATGAACAGTATTGTGTAGATGTGTTCATAATACTTGATTCCAGATTAAAAAATTGGCCATGTGCGAGTTGGACTCGCTCACGAAGGGTTCCGTACCATTATAGAGCAAAAATAGGCCAAAATTTGTGTTTTTTTGTATGGGAGCCCCCCTTAATTTTTTATTTTATTTTATTATTATTATTAAATATTAAAGTGCACATATAATAAACTACCTTGTGAAAAATTCAAGTGCCTACCTGTTACCATTATTGATATAGAGCAAAAAATGCCGAAAAAATCATGTTTGTTGTATGGGAGCCTCCCTTAAATATTTATTTTGTTTTTAGTATTTGTTGTTATAGCGGCAACAGAAATACATACCCTGTGAAAATTTCAACTCTAGCTAATATCGTTCTTGAGTTACAGTCTGGCGACAGACGGACAGACGGACAGACATCGAAGTCTCAGTAATAGGGTCCCGTTTTTACCCTTTGGGTACAGAACCCTAAAAATAGCACAGCTTCATTCCAAAATGAATTGCTTCAAATCTACTAGCATGACCATATATCATATTGTCCCAATACAACTTTTTCTGGTCCTGAAAGAAAGGTCAATGTAACTCCTTTTTAGGGTTCCGTACCCAAAGGGTAAACCTATTCATGAGACTTCGATGTCTGTCTGTCTGTCTCCAGGCTGTAACTCAAGAACCGCTATAGCTAGACTTCTGAAAATTTCACAGATTGTGTATATCTGTTGCCGCTATAACAACAAATACTAAAAATAAAATAAAGTTAATATATAAGGGGTGCTCCCATACAAGAAACGTCATTTGTTTGGCCTTTTTTGCTTGTAATCTATAATGGTAACAGTTAGGTACTTGAAATTTTCACAAAATCCTTAATTATATTTGTGCTTTAATAATGAATAATAAAATTGCAATAAAATTAATATTTAAGGGGGGCTCCCATACAAAAAACACAATTTTTTGTCAACTTTCACTCTATACCGGTACGGAACCCTTCGTGCGGGAATCCGACTCGCGCTTGGCCGATTTTTTTAATCGATTAAATGAAGTTTTTAATCAACTAGGTAATAAAATATTTAAAATATATTAAGTTTATAAATACAAAATTAATGCACATAAACATGAATTCTTATACAAGGTTGATAAAAATTCTTTTGCACGATAATAAACACGACACGTTTTCGAGTTAAACGTTTTATTTTGAAATAGCGACCCAATTACTTAACACCAACTTGCAGCAAAGGTAAATACTAAATAAAGTCTAAAAAGGTTCTGAATTTTCACCTTGTGATTCGTTCTAGGGACCATTTTTATTGAAGGAAGAAATAAAATAAAGAGAGAGAAAATAGATTTCAATTTATTTTTCGATTTCAACTGTTTTGTCCACAAAACAATAATATTGTTCTGTGGTTTTGTCAGTATTCAGTATTTTTTCATAAAGTTGATGTAATTTGTCAACACTTTGAAACCTCTGAGAATTTAGGCTTACATATAAGCTGTTCAATAAGTAAACCCGGAGGAAGGTTGTATTTACGGCTCCATTACACGTATCAGCAACCTACTTGCCGGATGCGTGTAGTCGTTCTCGAGGGTTGACGAAGTGGGCGGGGCCTGCGTGAGGGATATGCGGCGCCGGGGTTTCGCTGATCGATACTGGCGAGCGACTGGCGACGAGTCGGGAGTATATTCTCCTCTGTGGTGCGCGTGTGTTGTGTTGTGCAGTGATTTGGATATTGGGATGAAATCCGATTTGTCGTAGGTATGTAGTTGACCCTTTAAAGTACCTTTTTTTTTTAAATTTTGAATTGTGATCCCAAGGTATGAACTAGGTGATAACTGATAATATCACAGAATTGCCGCAGCAATAAGATTTTATCGTATTCGCCTCTCTTCCCAATGACCTAGAAATCTAGATTTGTGTACAGAGCAGGCGCGGACCTACAGTATTATTTAACTTCCGACAGGACCTTTATTAAGGCTACATAAGAATCATAATCCATAACTTCCAGGTAAAATAATTCTGTATCCAGGCCAAGTGCTGACATGAGAGCTCCTCGTTTTAGCTCAGCAAAGGAACCCTCATTTGATCCCAGGCATGATGTCAATTAATATGACCTCATCGAGGCGTGCTCATGATAAAAATTCTAGACTAAATTACGTCTAGACCTATAGACGTCTGGATTATACTAAGTGACTTAATTTCAACTCTGGCATACTGAGAATTCGTACTTGATTAATCTATCGTTGTTAATACGTGAATGTTGTGTAGGTTAGCTAGTATTTTAAAATATCTAACGATTCATTTAACATCTTGTTTAGTTATTATGATAATTTCAATCGCAAAACTAGTTTTTAAATTAAATCCTCTGTGCTCTAAAGTCTAAACAAAGATGTACGTACTAAACTTTAAATGACTTAAAATATTGCCATCACGATGACTTCTAAATGTAACCTATAAAATATAACTTAAATTCCAAGAACCGAGTGAGTCTTAACAATAAACTCAAAGTTTAATTAACATGCACTCAAGTTGAACTAAGATGAACAGTTCGTTCATTGCGCCAAGTATTGAGGTCAAGCCACAGTACACCCACCACAGAATGTCGCTAAACCTCTGAACCTTATGGATAAAGTAGTAAGGTCGAAATGTGGTAAATGCCATGTTCTTAACTGTGCTGTCTTTCCTGCGTGTACGCTAGTTTCATTCAATATTGTGGGCTCATACTTGGGCAATATTTGTATTGAGATTTGTAATTCAAGAGTATGTTTTTACTTCTAGACATTCGTGTAAAGAACGCGGTAACTGTACATTTTAAGCCAGTCCGTGCTAAATACTAATAATCGGCCAAGTGCGAGTCGGACTCGCGCATGATGGGTTCCGTACGGTTATAGAGCAAAAATAGGCCAAAATTGTGTTTCTTGTATGGGAGCCCTCGTTCATTTTTTATTTTATTTAAATATTATTATTTAAATTAAAGTACAATTATATTTAAGGCCTTCGTGAAAGTTTCAAGTGCCTACAGTATCATAATTGATTACGAGCAAAAAAGGCCAAAAAAATCACGTTTGTTGTATGGGAGCCCCCCTTAAATATTAATTTTATTTTTATTTTAGTTTTTGTTGTTATAGCGGCATCGGAAATACACAATCTGTGAAAATTTCAGAACTCTAGCTATAGCGGTTCTTGAGATACAGCCTGGAGACAGACAGACGGACAGACAGACATCGAAGTCTCATGATTAAGGTCCCGTTTTTACCCTTTGGGTACGAAACCCTAAAAATCGATCCAGAACTTTTGGAACAGGTTTTGGTTTTCATATTTATTTTCACGCAAATAAACAATCTTTACTGTTATATCACTAGTACTCACTAGTTTCAAACAAGGCTAGCCACAATTCACAATATGTATTTGGAAATTAGAAAATTGGAGTTTTGTAATGTATAGTGTAGAAGCATTGCTTTGTTGTTTAGGCGGTTAAATACGTGGGTCATGGGTGGGAATTACATATTTTCAAAGAAAGAATATGTGCCTGAAGAACGTTCCGAACGTTCAAGTGAACGAATTAGCTACAAAACAAAAACAAATTATCTTGAGTATCAAAATATAAGATGTATCATAGTGAGTGAGATAAGGGGACACTTTTAGAGGGTGCAAATGTTATTTCTAATTCAAAAAATAGTCACCCCTAAAACCCACCCTTATAATTCCAAGTCGAATTTTCTTCCACCCCACAGTGATTGAAAATTCTTAAAAAATTCATGCTAATATACTTATAGATCCTACATACGATGGTAATATTTTCAACTTGCGGACTCACCCCTAAAACTTACCCTTAAAATTCAAAGTCGATTTTCTCCCATACCACAGTGATTGAAAATTCTAAAAAAATTCATGCTAGTATATTTTAAGATCCTACATACGATGGTAATATTTTCAAGTCCGCAAGTTGAAAATATTACCATCGTATGTAGGATCTATAAGTATACTAGCTTGAATTTTTTTAGAATTTTTAATCACTGTGGGGTGAAAGAAAATCGACTTGGAATTATAAGGGTGGGTTTTAGGGGTGCCAATTTTTTGAATTAGAAATAACATTTGCACCCTCTAAAAGTGTCCCCTTATCTCACTCACTATGATACATCTTATATTTTGATACTCAAGATAATTTGTTTTTGTTTTGTAGCTAATTCGTTCACTTGAACGTTCGGAACTTCAGGCACGTAAAGAAAGTGGGTGTGGTAGACTCGATGCAGACATGTTTTGCAATACTCATGAAATTATAAGGACATCTTATTTTGAGCAAACTAAAAAACTCACAATTTTCAATGTCTCGTTTGTATTCTATGACGTCAACGCGCAAATCAACGTCAGAAAACATGGCTTGGTAATTTTGTCTTGTCCAAAAAGCACAAAATGACTTTAGAATGGTATGGCAGTCTGGCAGAATATTCTAGACTGTGTAGGCTGGCCTAGGGCGGGTTTCGGCAAGTAGGTGTCCCACAGCATTGTGTTTAATGTAAAGAAACATACAGATGTGTTGTAAAAAACTACAGTCCCAAGTTTTGACGTAACTTTAGCTTTATGCCCGGGACACACGAGGCTAGTTTTTCAAGCTAGGATAGTAAGCTAGTACTTGTAAGCTAGCAAGCTAGTACTTCTGGCTTCGTGTAGACAAAACTATCTTCATTTGTAAAACAGAACTAGCATGCTCCAAGCTAGGTCAGTGAGCCAGGACAATTTGGTAAAAAATTAGCTTGCTATCCTAGCTTGAAAAACTAGCCTCGTGTGTCTCGGGCATTATTTAGTTGAAAGAGCCTGGGAGGACACTAGGGTCTTATTTTAGACTTATTATCGCTTCAATCCTGAATCACGCTGTCAATATTTTCTTAGCGAGTAACTTTATATTCTTCACCTTAATTTTTAAGTTTTAAGTTACTGGGATCTGGCCTGACCTAGCATACTGCATGTCACATGTGGTACCTATGCTCGGACGATAAGTAGATCTTCCTTTTGGGCCTTCACTCATTCCCAGAAAGAGTAAATAATTCGCGGTTTAATAAGAAGTCAAGGTGTAAGACAAAACTCGTAAAGGATGCTAAATGACTCCGTTAGCCTTGAAATCCTCAGCTTACGTAATGTCGGTAAAAAGTGTGGCAAAAAGTGTTAGTCACAGCAACTGTTGTGTTAGTGATAAATGGTCGTTGTATAATGATTGTAAATTATATGATATGATACATATTTGCAATACGTAGATCATTAATCGACTGAAGTATGTCATGTTCTAATAGATCACATTTATTTTCGTCTCGACTGGTTTTTGTTATACTCTATTAGAAGAGCTATTAATTATAACGAATAGCAAACTAGATCATTCCCCCTTGACGAAGCTGGACGAAGGTCCAGCCACGTTTTTCACGGTGTAAAATCCAACACTTTTCCAAGACCCAAAGTATTTCTATACCAGATTTCAAGCAAAAGTAACAGACAGACAGTGAACACTGACGCATTGATATTATTATTATTATGGATATAATTGTATCTAAAACATGCTCAAGTCGAGAGCTACAAGCTGTTCAATCAGTGTTAACTCCCAAAAAGTTCTGTTTTTCTTCTATCTTCTATCTTCTTCACTTTTCTTTAGTATTCAGTATTCAGTTAAAAGTGCGTTTTTTTTATTAAAATCGATCCTGCGCCTATACCAAGCTTTATTTCATATTATTTACAACTTTTTCAAATGATTCGCATTATTCTATTGCACAACGAATTTATCCTTACCTTAATGTACTGAATACATAACAGGTATTTATCGAGTCAAGTAACCATATACGGGACTGGGCCAGGCCGAGACCAAATTAGGGAGACTGGTTGGGTATTCGGTTACATAGTATTATCGAACGCAAAATATTATGTTTCGCGTTTGTTGGGAGAAAATTCTCGATGAAGGGATTTAAATATAATACTATTTGGTTAGGCTTTTCCAATAGCTCTAGAAATGGTAGATAATTTCAATTACCGCGCACTGTAAAACTCTGGAACGAACTGCCACCAGCAGTATTTCCGGCCTGTACGACCTATACGACCTGCAAACCTTCAAGAAGAGAGCGTATTCCCTCTTAAAATGCCGGCAACGCACCTCTTCTGATGTTGCGAGTGTTCATGGGCGACGGTAGTTGCATTCCATCAGTTGACCCGTTTGCTCGTTTGCCCTTGCCCTCTAATTTTATTTTAAAAAAAACACTCGTTTTTGGATATAAGGCGTTTTTTGTAGCTGTCGTGAATGACCTAGATTACACGGTCAATATTATCACACATTTTATATTCACAAATAGTACTGCGATACTGCGATTCGGTCTATCACACCATCAATATTATCACGGAATCGTGATAATATTGATGCGTGTAATCTGCGCCAATAACATCGTAATTCGTATCCGTGGCGATATTGTTTTGTGACAAGTCTGACAAGAGAGCTGATGAGTGAGGACTGTTGGGATACTACTGTCTACTTGTCCAGTCCACTATCGGAAATATTATTATAGTATCTACTCTAGCCGAGGCAAGAGCCTGGACCATAATATTATGAGAGATAGAATAATCCATACTTTTTAATATTATAAATTCGAAAGTGCGTCTGTCTGTTACCTCTTTACGCCCAAACCGCTGAACCGATTTTGCTGAAATTTGGCATGGAGATACTTTGAGTCCCGGGAAAGGACATAGGATACTTTTTGTCCCGGAAAAAATGTACGGTTCCTGCGCGACAAACGAGTTTTGGCGCAACGGAGTTGCGGGCGTCATCTAGTCTCCTATAGCTCTACAAGACGTCAGAAGATCACAAGATTCATTGCCTTTCGATTAATTTCGTTGCGGGTCCCAAGACAGCAGCCTTAGCATGTCTCTCGGGCTCCCCGAGATCATGTCAGGGTTTTCGTGGTTGGATACCTGGCACCGCAGGCAGATACTGTGGTGGGAATGTGTGGTAGGCCGAAGCTCATTGTAGGTCTGTAGCTCAAGGGTGGCCAACCAAATGGCCAACACGCGGCCCGCCGTCTGTAACCTTGTGGCGGAGCCGAGCACATTTTTTTAAAGTAAAAAAGGTAACACTAAAATTACTTTATCATAATATACCTACTATAAAAAGCAAACAAACACTTCTTTCCTTTTATTTTTAAAATAAAAGTTCTAAGTTCTAATAGGAAAAATTAGTATCCGATTTTGTCTATCATTCCACTACGAGTATACATAAAATTTGGTAGTGCGGCCCGGGGTAAAAATCTACTTCCGAATTTTGGCCCAAGTGTCGAAAAGGTTGGCCACCCTTGCTTACATTACTGTAAAGTAAGCTATAAAAACATGACTGGACGAAACTGAATTTCAATGGCTATTACTCGCAGGTCCCTTCCAAGAATTGATGCTAATGGACTTACATTAATTCTGGACGGTTGACTCCCGAATAAACAAGGAAAATGTTATGTACAGTCGCCGAATTCACCCCTGTTCCACATTTCAGCCTTATCACGTTGCGTTAGGGTTCAAAAGTGGCACAAAAGTGGATATTGTAGTTAGTAGTGAATACATAAGTCACAACTCACAAGTTTGGCGTTGTTTTAGCAAGACTCTCATAGAATAATGTTTTAATTTGCATTTCTTATATCGCATAATACAGGTTTAAATGTACAATATAAAGGGGAAATGATATCAGCCTGACAAGTTTATTTTTAAATAGAATTTGATATTATAAAGTATTGTGTAGAAAAAACTAGCTAAGGCTTAAATATTACATTGCATTGAAAATCACTTAGTTTGCAGATAATATATCAAAGAAAGACCGCTTGTATCGTTAGTTTAAATATTATATTTGCTAGCTAATTAAATAGTAATAATTATAGAGATCAACTACGATAACATGGCGCGCCCCTCCAAAATTCAAAACTTTTGAAGTGCGTTGTCTTGCGCGGTAGGCTAGTTATAATTAGTTGACCAACAAATCTTGGTAATAAGTGACATTAACTGAAATATGTGATTGGTTGAATACTTACTACATACAAACTCTTTTATAAGGATGTGACTACACACATTGAAACAGTCATTTGGAGGGGCGCGCCAAGTTATCGTAGTTGATCTCTACAGTAGTATGAAATAAATTATTGTTTTTTTATTAAATTGTAATTTGAAAAAGGAAGGAAAAAATGAAAATGGAAATCAACGAAAATCCTGAAAGGAAATCAACGAAAATGTTCTTGATTGTTATTTGTTTGTAACCGAAAATCTGCTAATTTATAACAAATCCCAATATTTGTGATAAGGATGAAACTTTTCTATTTAGTCGAGGTAGAAAGTAGATTTATTACATCATCAGCGCACCACTAAACTACTAGGAACTGACCCGCAAATGATGTAAACTTTGTCACAACACTCGCTTTTGTTTCAGCGTTATCACTTACGTAACTGATAAGAGATGTAACTTTTACTTAACGCTCACCCTTATCTAATTAAGTAACGATTACGTTGTTTACATGGACGTGACCTTAATTTGTAGGACTCTGAAACTTGGAAATTAGGGCCACTATAAGATATATTATGTTTGATTTTTTGAATTGTAAGATATATTTTCATTTATAGCCACGGTCACCATACAAACAGAAAAGCAATAGGGAATATTACACAAAGATTAGAGCAGAGGGCGTTACTAACACCTACAGTAAATTACTATCCGACAAAAATCCTACACGTTTCACATCGCACTCATATTTTTTTTTATTAAATAAGGGGGCAAACGAGCAAACGGGTCACCTGATGGTAAGCAACTACCGTCGCCCATGGACACTCGCAACATCAGAAGAGCTGTAGGTGCGTTGCCGGCCTTTTAAGAGGGAATACGCTCTTTTCTTGAAGGTTTGCAGATCGTATAGGTCCGGAAATAATGCTGGTGACAGTTCGTTCCAGAGTTTTAGAGTGCGCGGCAGAAAGTTACGCGAAAAACGCACTGTGGAAGACTGCCACTCATCAAGGTGATGAGGATGGTATGTTTTTCGCGTGGGACGATGGCGAAAAGTTGCAGCCTGCAGGTGGTATGATTCCGAACAATTCCTCAGAGCACTCCCCGTGATACAACCGATAGAGAATGCAGAGTGAAGCTACATCTCGGCGTAATTCTAAGGGGTTCAAGCTGTTTGAAACATATAATTCATAATTATAATATCAGAATATTGACAGAAACTTTTACAAACGTCGAACAAAACTTTTGTTGACTGTCTCTGCTGGTGTTGCCGTCTAGCTTGAAAACATTACAGTTTGTATGTACTATTCGACTTAAAAAAATAAATATTATTTACAAAATTAAAACAGACTATTTAACACCATGTTTTACTAACTCTCTAATTACGGTAGATATATCTCTGTAGAGTAAAGGCATTAGACATAGAGAGTAGATGTTATCTCATAATTTGTTAACATCACCGGTTACTCAACTGTGAATAGCGTAACATAATGAGTTCCATTGTTATTGTACTAGAGTTATCAGCTCGATATTCGGCTGCCGGCTATAGTTTGACCCACTAATTGACCTTAGTCTTGATGACATAATGTGTGTTTAAATGTGATCTTAGGAGCTTGGGTGAAATTGTTACTTATTTAGTTTCTATTTAAAGCATTCCTTATTCAAACTTGATAATGTGTAGACTATTATAGAGTATAGACTGTCGAAGTACCTATTACTAGAAGACGCCCGCTCCGTTGCTCTTAAATTCGTTTATCGGAACTGCCCATTTTTCCGGCATTAAAAGTATCCCATATTATTCCTCTCCCGAGACACAAAGTGTCTCTATACCAAATTTCAGCCAAATCGGTTTAGATTTTAAGAGGTTTGGCGTCAAGAGATAACAGTCTAGACATACTTTCGCATTTATAATATTAGTATGGATGAACCAATCCATGATTCTTTAGCCAATCTTTATAAGTATCACCATGTTACTTAAAATAGTATTTAAACAAAAATGTTAATTATAATAGATTTTCTTTATTTCAGGTAAGAACCACACTTAGAACCGAATAATAACATTTTCCTGGTAATACATGAGAGTTCACAATCGGTAAGTGCCGTGCAATTACTAAATCCTGTAGATATTTCAGCCAAATACTTAAAGTTACAATTCAGATAGGTACTTCAAATTTCGTCCTCTTGTTCCTCTTACAATAGAGTCACAGTCTACTAAAAGAAAATATACTTTAAAAATGTCATCCCCATATTATATCGGTTAGCAGCTCAATCGGTGATCAAATTTTGTATGCCAGGAATACTGTGAATTTCAGGCACACTAAACTGCAAGAAATGTTTAAAATCGAACAATGCAATATCAGCCATTTAAATCTACAACTTGAGATTCGTCATAATTTGTTTTATGGGTCATTGCTTCTGGAATCTTCTTTTTATAGCGGCCTAAATATAGACAATCGGCCAGCCGGACGCGTGAAATACTCGCCTAACGGGATCGTGTTTGAAGTGTTCGGTTTTATGGACTTAGGCCCACTTGCGCCGACGCTTAACTCTGGGTTAATATCGTTTTGTCCCTCTTGCTCCTATAGGCTTATGAAAGAGAAGAAACACTTTAACAAACGATTAGGAATACTGTGGCAAGCGGGCCTGAAAGTATCTGTGGCTGGATTTTGATATGCTTGAAAGAATTTCCTTTGAAGATATAGTGTCGGAAACTTTATAGCGTTTCATATTATACTTAGTATCATCTGTGTGTTGCGTCTTTCGACATATGGCCAACAGTTGCACATTCGTCATTCAGCTTTGGTCATAAAATTATCATTTCTAGTGCGTGTTTAGGT
Organism: Lysandra bellargus; assembly: GCA_905333045.1. Taxonomy (NCBI): domain Eukaryota; kingdom Metazoa; phylum Arthropoda; class Insecta; order Lepidoptera; family Lycaenidae; genus Lysandra; species Lysandra bellargus. Next base: position 5,787,738 of record HG995354.1, read on the forward strand.
AAAAGAAAATTGGAGTCTAGAAAACTGCAGATCTATAATGTGCGTAAATATATTGTATACGATTTGATAATTTCTATTCTAATCAGACTCCATAGTCCAAACTACAACAGCTACTCTCAGAAAATTAGGGCATATAAGTTGTCAATTACTTAAACACTTCCGTTTTGTACTACAATTTGTAACATCAAGTACAAAAACTAAACTCTATGGTCCTTTCGTAATACTCCGTATAAATCTGTGGGGTATCAAGTATCAGCCACACTTTCCAGTGGTCAGACAATAGGGCCCTTTCACGTGATGCTAATTGCCCTAACAAAAGGTTTCGTGATGGAGGGGCCTTTCTAAACGTAACTTCACGTTCAGACTTATTGGACCTGGTTTTCCATGGATAGTGGTCCTTATGACGTTGGTATCAAAGCTCTGGCAGAGGTCAAAAGCTACTGTACGGTTTGTTCAATCGATCACACGTAGGTAATGAGATAGGTGGCGTTTCGTTCTTTGCGAGAATTCCTATTGTTTTATTTCCTCGTATGCTCGTCTAAACGAATTCATTGCGGTATTTTTCTGATGTTTCCAGGCTCCAGCATGAAAGTCGTTAAAAATTATATAAATGGCAAGGAAAAGAGGACTTTTCCTCACATTTTTAACAAGAGAATAATGAGAATCGGTTATTCGGCTTTAACCTCTATAATATGCGTTTTGCATAGCTCTACTTTTTGGCGAAGGCCGCTTTTTCTGTCTCTTAACTAATTAAGGAACGAACATTTGAGTCTTACATAGACTACCTAAGTACCTATGTGTAGATTCAAGTGTTTGTTCATGTATTTGTTCCTTTTCTAGTTACTTAGGAGCATGGCTATTTTATTTATAAAAACAAATACGAACTACCAAACCATCTTCTACGTATCGACCTATGCGAAGACTAATCTGTTTGTTTTGATTTCCTATAGCATTAACCTTAAAATAGTACAGAATCGAAGTCCTGAATCCTGAGGCGGCGGGGTCAATGCCCCACAATCCAGTCCGTCTTGCTCACGTAATAACCGTATACAAAAGTAACAGACCGCGTCTATACAATCGTCGTAGTGTATGGTAGTATACTACCGCCGACTTTGTCCGTTATATTTCCTAGACTGTTTTAGTACTACGATGTCTAGTGTTTACTATCCTACCGACTGCGCCAAATACGCATACACATGTGAGGTTGTAAAGGCGCAAAAATTAGTATGTACCTATTAAATAAAAAATTTATAACTTCAAATATTTTACATATATTATTTTTAATATATAGCTTTTCCTAAAATCTCTTGCTTAAGAAATAACGATAGTACATAATATTATAGGGGTATGTTTTGAACCGAGCAAAAAATTAAAGTTTAAAAATCCTAATGCGTTTTGTTTTGACTAATTACATGATTAAGTTAGAGAATTTTATCAATCCAATACTTAAACGGATGTAGGTAACTAATTTTAGTAGTAAAAATCAATTTTACCGCAATAGAATGCAAGAAAAGTAGATTAATGAGCGAAATTTGGGGATTTGTATGCAAATTGTGTAATATTAGTATTTTTAGTATCGATCGTAAATCACTGAACATCACAAAGTTTACTTAATTGGCTTACATATTATATATCTATTTGAGAGCACTTACTAGCAAAAATTTATGTCTTCCTAGAAAATTTAAGTGCCATGCTAAGTTAGAAAACGTTGCATTTGCATATCCTGTTTATATTTTATATATTTTTCGAAGATAAAAATATTTTGAACCCACGTCGCTGTTTTTGGGGATTTTGGTCCTTTATTTTTGTGTCTTCGTCCACTCAAAAGTTATTTACTTGTCATCTCGGACTTGGTTTACAATTTACGTATTGATAACCTTAGCAAAAACTTTCCCTAAACTGAAAACATCATTATAAAAATTTCGTCAAAATTAGTTTAGCAAATAGCGGCCCGAAGAGGATTGAATGGAATATGTGCTTGAATTTATAGCAAAATCAGCGAGATGATAACTCACATACAGTTCGACAAGGCTCTATATGAACTTGGCGAGAAAAGGAACCAAACGCTTCTATCGTACAAAAACGTCATTTTTGACATGTGTTTGACAGTTCTTCTTTACCAGCAGCGCTCCCGTCAATGTCACCCACGTTCATTTAAAGCCTTGTCGAGCTGTACAAAGTCTTTTTAAATCACATACTCACATCAATTATGTCAGCAATACCGATTACCGACTGACACAGCGACAGCAATTTGCCGGTGGTTAGACAGCAATTGTGGCAATAGTAGTAACAGTCTCCTTCCCGTAGCGTACTGAACTATGAATGAACACTGATGTCATACTATGCCGCACTCAGAGACTTAATGTTTACTTAACTTTAAGTTAATGAAGATTGAAGATGCTGCAATTAATAACACTAGATGTTGCATTCAACTTTGTTGTGTGAGGATTCGTTTATCGCCCGGCATTTTTTGGAACAAACTATATTTTTTCACTATCCGGGATTCCAAAATATCAGGGTATCACACACTTTCATATACGTATATAAATAATTTAAAAATAAAAACATCCTTATTAAACACAAGGGACAAAATACAGCCAGACAATTTTAACGTTTTTAGTGGCGGCCGAAAAGGAAGATCTTCCGAGAGAGATAGCATGCTCGGTCAGGCCGAAGCCCACTGATGTCATTTCAGACGTTGTATATATCTTGCCGTTCGCCGAAACTTCGATAGCGCGATGTAGGATTGTTAGGCGAATTGTGGGTACCGCCACACAATAAAAAATAACATGGTTGTTGGTTGTATTTGTTGAGGTCAAATTGTGGTGTGGTAAATATAGAGCTAGCAACCTAGATTTAGCCTGGACAAAGCAATCTGTTATTTTATTCTGTTTTTAAATAGTTTTTGATGTGACTCATAAAAGACTAAAACTTAAAACGATTCGTACAAAATAATTGGGTATTGTACTTTTTATTACTTATCCTACAACAACAAAAAATAATAATGAATGTAATATTAAGAAAATATACTAAACTACATAATATACATACAATTCTATGTAAAGTCTCATAGTTTAATGTATCCAGCAACCAGCTATACTGTACTTTGCGAAACATGGCGGTAGCGGTCAAAAACTTGTCAATTTCTATACAAAGCCGCGATTGACAACATCTGACACTTCATTGTCAATCGCGGTTTATAAAGAAAAAGACAGGTTTTTGAAAGGTAGTCAATGACCGCTACCGCCGTGTTTCGCCGAGTACAGCATAGTAATATAATACGTTTATCTCATAGTTTTGATGGACAAGCGTTAAATTATGATTTGTCTTACTAACGGCGGATTGTTTTTGCCCCTTTACTGTTATTCAAATCTTAAAAAAACTCACCAAGGCTATAAGAAGAGCCTGATGATTGACACTTCATACTCCAGTAGGCGCTTAAGTTTTTATAAAGGTTAAATCTTTATTAAGGATCAAGGATCTTTAGTATGAGAGAACTTGAATAATATTTCCAAGGATAAGGGCTACACTTTTGCTAGGTAGAATCACAAGGTAGCTTGAGAGTTTGTCAAAGTCGATAAGAATATCCCATACATTCTATAAATAATTTTGTTGTCAAAACTATAGATTGCTGTATTTTGTCGAGTAACTATAGTATATATTTGTTTGTAACTATAGAGTGCTTAGGCAAATTGGATTCGCTAGTTTCGATGGCGAAGTTAGATGTCAAATCCTATAGGCATCCCGCATCCATTACACGGGCATGCAAGCGTCAGTCAATTCCGTCAGTCATGAATATGTTTGACTGATGGATTGGTGACCGATGGACTGACGAATGGTATTAGACGGTCACTCAATTCTCTTCAGTTTTATGTCAGTCAAAGCCAACATTTTCAAAGCTATTTCTAAATTTTTTCCAATTTTGTCAGATGTGACAAAACTCACTCAAAATTCGTGATTGATGGTTGCATAATGCATCCATTAGACGGTAGGTTTTGCTGTCAGTTTTACCACAGTCATGACTGTGACTGATGGGTAACCTACCATGTAAGAGCGTGACTGACGGTGATTGACGAAAATTTGGATACATTCGTCAGTCCATCAGTCAAACATAATTCATGATTGATGGAATTGACTGACGAGGAACCTACCGTGTAATGGATGCCGGCATTACCTTTTAAGGCAAAAATCAAAATAATATCCAGATTTTCGTCAGCTTCATGCAACCGTCGGTCACGCTTTTACACGGTAGGTTATCCATCAGTCACATTCATGAGTCATGACTGGTAAAACTGACAGCAAAACCTACCGTCTAAAGGATGCCATAGATTTGATAAAACGCATTGCTACTTGCTAGCACCGTGACACTTAGCCTTATGCCCGGGACATACGAGGCTAGTTTTTCAAGCTAGGATAGCAAGCTAGTTTTTTACCAAACTGTCCTGGCTTGCTGACCTAGCTTAGTTCTGTTTTACAAATGAAGATAGTTTTGTCTACACGAGGCCAGAAGTACTAGCTTGCTATCTTACTAACACTAGCTTGCTATCCTGGCTTGAATAACTAACCTCGTGTGTCCCGGGCATTAGCGATGCGTATGTGAAATCCCAGAAATGCTTAACTTCTAACTTCGCTGTCAAATCTATTGACAGCAATTTATCTATAGGTGAACGCAGATTTGGCCGCACCGCACACACCGCAGTCGCCGCATTCGGAATTCTTCATATAAAGAATGTAGAAGTTGCGAAGACTGCGGCGCGGGTAGGTATGCGAGCTTGCCTATAACTTCATATAAATAATTCCGAATGCGGCGACTGCGGTGTGTGCGGTGCGGCCAAATCTGCGTTTATCCAGGTCCCCTAGTCAAATATTCGCCAAATCACATTTTCTAAGCACTCTGGTCTTATTTGAGCGTTTTCTTGCGCTTGAGCTGTTCAACCAAGTCCAAAATGCATACAAGGTTACCTATCCATATGAATGTAGGCACATTATTGTTCGTAACAAAGCGAGAGGCCATATCTATTAGAACTGACCTACGTAATTCGGATGACGGAATCATTTAGAAATAAAATTTTGCACATATAACGCCATCGCTTATTTTGGGATGGAAATCATCAAAATATAATTTTGATGACGGCAGGGACAAGTTTTTTGAAGTCATGAGTAATGGTTTTCTGATTGTTGAATAGACTTAGTTCAAAATCCATAGGCCTCTTTATGGTAATGTAGCCAAATATCCATTTTGCGAAAAATTCATGAGGAACGTCTCCTAAATGTAATTATTACAATTTATAGCTTTCTTTGAGTATGTCATTGTGAGACTTGCTGCAAAACTTTCATACAGATTATCACGTATGTATTTTAATCTTATATATAAAATTCTCGTGTCACAATGTTAGTCCACGAACTCCTCCGAAACGGCTTTACTGATTTTTACCAAATTTTATATGCATATTCAGTAGGTCTGAGAATCGGCTACTGGGTACTTTATATATTGATAAGTGCATTTTTTTGAATAAATAATAGTAAATTATTACAACCTGAGACCACTGTTTGCGCGACGAGATAGCAATCGACGTTGCCATGGCGACATACTTATTTAGTCACTTTAATAAAATAATACGGGCGATATACTTTATAATATGGCAAAGAAACGTTTGCCGGGACAGCTAGTATTTTTATAATATTAGCAGTATGAAGTTTTGTGTTTCGTCTCTAGGCTTAGATAAACATTATATTTGAGTCTTCAGAAATGAACATTTGCGTAACAAGAATTGAGGTCACACTCACATGTAGTGGAACTAAAGGAAGCAATCAAAGGAATCGATTTCGTTCGCATTCAGATTTCAGAGTGGCTCGTTGGCAAGAAAAACGCCATAACCCATAACTTTTATGATATCTCCATCAGCCAATTTCTAAGTGTCAAAGCGTATAATACGAATTAGGGTTTATTTATGTTATTCGTAGGCTTCTTTTGAATATGTAGTGTAATGAATGCTTTATTTATAGACTTAATATTATGATTCATGCGTGTTCTGACTAGGGGCTTCTTTTATTATTGTGTAAATTGTGATAATTAGATAAAATAATTAAGCATCTTTGTCAGTTGTATTTTAGGCCTACAAGCACACTGACTATGAAACATTATGACCAAGAAACAACCTATCATATAAAAGCCGCAAACCCTACGGCTGCAACCGCGACAACGCCCCACCAACATGTAGCTGTGGGACAATAAAGCCCGCAATCAGTTTCGTGTAAACAGCACTGAATAATTCAGCGGCGACGTCAACGTAAAGCCACGGTTTTCATATAATAACAATGCTTTTTTGTAATCTTGAATCTCTTGAACCCGGGCATTAACAATTACAAGGGTACTTCATATTGCACAGCTTTGTTCTGGCTTTCAAAGGACGCCAGAGCATTAATAAAATGTAATGTAAAATAAGGTGTATTGTAATGTATAACTAGGTGCCTGTAATGTAGGTTCTTTAAAAGCTCAAATGTGTTTCGGAAAGTCTTTTAATGCATATACTGAAAATTCTTAGAAATAAAAGTACAGTTTTATAAGTAGGTAATTGCACTAAGCGTCAAGATATTTGTTGCGGTAGATAATTTTTTACACAGGCGAGTGTCAGAAAGTAGTTTTTTAGTGTGTACTGCAAAATGTTGCCCTAAAATTATATCTACAATTTGAAACCGTTTAAATACTACAGTTTTTCAGCAATCGCACGAGTCGTCAAAAGATTTTAACTAGTCATCAAAAATAACGTCTGGTGCATTTTTACCCGACTGCACCAGATGGAGGGTTATTTAATTTTGACAGTTTAAAGCTACCAGCCCTTCTGGTAATTACGTCTGCGTGACACCCCTGTTCTCGGTAAAGGGCTTCAAGGGTCGCTGGTTCCACACAAATTGACATGGTGCCGTGTTAGCTGACTGCTCGGTCAATGAGATTATAATTGCGTGCGAATGCTTTTAAACTGTAATAGGGCCTCGTTGGTAAATGATGGACAAATATAGGCGAATGCCTGTAATGGGGCTTGTCGGTCTGTGGTTGATCATGTTCTACGTAGATGGTGTAAATATCTGTGCAATCGTTGGATATATCATGGCCTAACCTGAAAAATACTCTCCAAAGTCGTATGCGTTCAGTAAGTACACAAAATAATTTCTCCAACATGTGCCAATAAAAATTTTGATCCAACTGTTATATAAACAAGTTCGGTAACTAATTAGGAAAGAGCAAGGTTAGGCAAAAACAATCACTAATTTTCACCTGACTAACCCGGTTAAAGAATAATTATGACAAATTAGGTCGCAGACTATAGGTTTTACGGTTGTAGGTACATAAGACTAGTCAGTCATGGGGCTTCGGGCTTCTCATTAAGAACTCGTACAAAGGGTCTCCTTTATGCGTTATGCGAGAGTCATTTCTACACCTGCCGCATAATACATGTATGTATGTTTGAATAGTCTTTCCTTGGCTATGGGTAAATATACTAACTACGAATAATAAATACTACGGAAAAGTAACAGTCAAATAATGATTCCATTAAATGCAACAGAAACACCCATGGCAAAACTAGTTTTGGTATACAGAAACCTCCAAAAGGAACCGCGACCTAAACTCAAGTTCTTGGTTGTTCTTAGTTCTTACCTTTATATAGAGCTCATAATTATACAGGAAAGCTTAGCGTTTATAAAATGACGAAAGTCTGGCTATCGTTGGCTCTTACTCTACTAAGTTTTCATTCTGTCCAGTTTCCACGCCAGTCTAGCCATATTTAAGTGATCATTGCATTGGTATATCCAATCCGATGGAAGAAAGTTTTAATATTTTACCTAGAAACGTGACAGTTAATCAATAAATGGGAAATTAGCACATAAATTCAAATTAGCGTGTAACGGAAATGACTTGTGACCACGAGGAAAATTGCCGAATATTTTGAAGTGAGCAAGGTCCTCGCGTCGTTGCGAGGTGAATCGCTTGCTCAACTTTCTTGTTTAGAAGGTGCGTCGGAGAAAATGATAAAATAGCACACTCGATATTCCAGTTGAATTCTTTTTTAATCTCCTCTCTCTAAATCTATCAAAAAGTAAACAAGTCAAAAAATCATAAATTATAGAGTCGTACAAAATAGTATAAAAAGGTTTTTATAAAAGAAATTAGCTATGTACATTAGTCACTACATCACCCCCCTCCAGAGACCGTCAAGGGCGATAATAGTCAGTAAATTTGACACGACGGCCTGACCTCGTCCTTTTGACGATATTCTCATCGGCAGAAGGCAAATCATGGCTATCCGCATTTCGAGTGCTATGGAGAGTGTTCGTTTTGGGTAGTGACTGTAGTGAGTTTTGGTGCATGTTAGTGTTAGATGTAGACTGAGTGTTGTTAGGGTCACATAATATAAAGGCCGGCTTGATCCGGTCAATTGATACGGTTACCTGCTTACCATTTACTAAAATTTTGAAAACTTTGTCTCCTCTTTCCACGACCTTATGCGGGCCAGAGTATGCTGGCTTTAAACCACCGCCAGTACAGTCCCTTAAGAATACATGAGTAGAGGAAACTAAGTCCTTGTGAATAAAAGTTTTGGGGTCACCAATGTCGGAATATGAGTGGAGGCCAAAGGAAGATCTTCCGACCGAGCGAGGTGGTATGCTCGGTCAGGCCTAAGCCCACGTGATACATTTCAGCTATCCTATATATACCGACGCGCTTAGAAAACTTCGAATGCGCGATGCAGGAATGTTAGGCGAATTGTGGGTACCGCCACAATTTGTTATCGAGTATCGACCAATATAATTAATCCAGTAATTAATTAGCGACAGATTAACCACAAAATGTGTTTGGAACACAGAAATATCGCCACAGAAAAATGAAACCGATTTCGAAATCGTGAGATAGCGATCCTCTGATATCTCTATTTTGAGTCTCCTTTGAACTAGAGATAAGGTTAAATTAATTTAAATACGTCTTAATCACTTCTTATTTTATGTTTTGGTTGTGTTGCATTTTTTAAAAGAAAATTTAAAAAATTTTGAGTTACGCCACTTTAATTCTGAATCATCGATATAATAATTATTCAATAAGTACTAATATTATAATTGCGACAATGTTTCTGTCTGTTCCCTTTTCACTTTTTGCGAATAAACTCCTTTACCGATTTGGATGAAGAAGATTGAACTGATTATTATTTGGTTTGAAGATACTTTAAAGTCAAGTGTATATGACATGACATTTAGCATAACTTCATATCTATATCTATGTCTATTCTATACTTATTATAAAACAAAGTCGCTTTTTTTCCCTCATGTCCCTTTGTTCCCTTTAATCTTTAAAACTACGCAACAGATTTTGATGATTCTTTCAGTGTTAGATAGCCCATTTATCGAGGATGGCTGTAGGCTATATTTTATCACGCTAAGACTAATAGGAACGAAGAAATAGAAAAAAATGTGGAAAAAAAGGGGCAAAATTATTTGAAAGGGCTAACTTGAACACGCTAATCCCAGGAACTACTGGTCCGATTTGAAAAATTCTTTCAGTGTTAGATAGCCCATTTATTGAGGAAGGCTATAGGCTATATTTTATCACTCTAAGACTAATAGGATAATGTGGAAAAAGCAGGAGAAATTATTCGAAAGGGCTTATCTCGCGAACTACTGGAGCATTTTTTTTTTATTTGGCACAGATAAGAAGTAGACCACGTGAAGGATCGCTATTGATTTTAATCATTTTTTCAGTGGCTATATATTTTATACCCGTGCGACGCCGGGGCGGGTCGCTAGTTATATTATAAAAGAACCATAATATCATTACTATACTACTGTGTGAACTGTGAAGTCGTAGTGTACTGTGTATAGAAATATTATAAGTTTTAACGCGCGGCGTGTTGTTGTATTAACCTACATAGGCGATAGCGTCATCTGTTTGAGTAACACTTGCACTGGGCGTGGTCGGTGCACCGCCATCATTGTTTCTTCACACCTAACGGGATTGCTATAAAACTTATAAGAATATTTTCCTAAGGAGGAGGAGGGCTCTAAGATTAAGAAATTAGAGCCTCATTAAAGTTTGAGGGTCGGTAGTCTGTTCTCATCTAAACGCGATCCGAAATCGTGAATTTCATGGTGACTCTACATTATGTTAACGTTAGGTATGTGAGTGATGTTCATTTGTATTGCCTATGTCATTCTGCAAACAGTATAACCTTAGTCTATTAAGGCCCTATATTGAAAGTCATTTTACCGCAAGGGCAATTTTATACTTAATTTGTATGACTATAAAGTCGTGAACACGCTGCGGCCAGAAGCTATCGGTTCGCTCGGAAAACATGCGAAAAACGTAATTTTAATTATTTAAAAAATAACTAGGAGCATTTAAGCAAAATGCTTCTATACGATTTTGAGTTGCAAAGGTGTCTATCAATTAGACTAATTTCCTACAATACATCTATTTTCGTTTAAAAATAATCTTCAAATTTCGTATTTTTAAGAGGTCATTTCGATCGAGAAATGTATCGAGGCAAAATACATTAATCCTTCAAGCCCCGCGCGAGCACCGGTGATAGCGACAACAATAGAATACAATAGCAATTTCTGGAAATTCCGACTGAAGTATTAATCGTGTTTCTGGCTCTTCTCAAACCTAGATAAGGCTATGAAGATATGTATATCTCATTACCAGATTTTTAACATTTCTGAGGGTCCTATAGTATTACATCAAAAAGGATAGTATTTTCAATATAGCGCCTTAAGTATTTTTATTAACTATAAACTTAAGGTCTACAATCTACATTAGTCTCCGCTTTCGGTAAATCTCTTAAAAAAAGAACGTACGTATGCAAAATATGTAGAGCCTATGTAACATATTAAGTATGTAATGTTTTCGTATTTGTTTTTTTCGACGACGTTAAAGGCAGACCAAGGTAATAATTTTTTTATCAGTTTATGTATTTGATTTGTTTTTCCGATGTAGAGTCCAAATTACTCTCTGTAGTTTCAAAAGATAAAAGACCACCTTAAAATAATAACACATAATATGACTTAATTTGTCCATAGTCTATCCCACCAACAGGAAACTGATGATCGTTATAAATTAGCATTCCATTAAACTGGTTCGCGTTTTCGGTATATTGATTTTAACAATAAGAGTGCGTTTCCACTGACGCGGAGCGGGGCGGAGCTGGAGAAGAGCTTAGTGCCCGAATTGACCAATCGTGCTTATTCCAGCGGAATGACAGCGAAGCGGAGCGAAGATTTCGAGCATAGTGATTGGTCAATTCGGCACCGCTAAGCTTCTCTCCGCTCCGCTCCGCGTCAGTGGAAACGCGGCCTTATACAGTAGAGTTGCTACGAGTACATTATGTAAGGCTGGTTGAGATTTAGTTTTTGCTTGGTTGTTTTTTGTGGAACAACTGGAACAAGACTATTGCTTACCGTCCAAGGACGTCAGCAAATTGCAGAGGAAAAAGTATGAATCGCTGTCAGGTTCTTATATCACGCCTATGAGAATGCGTCAGTGCAATAATTGAGCAACGATTAGAGGTGAGAGAATAAGATTGTACATTGCCGAAACGAACGAATCTAGAAATTAACTACGATAACATGGCACGCCCCTCCAAAATTCAAAACGTTTGAAGTTTGTCAAAACGTTTGAAGTGCGTTGTCTTGCGCGGTAGGCTAGATATGATTAGTTGACCAACTAATCTTGGTAATAAGTGACATTAACAGAAAGATTACATGTACTGTGATTGGTTGAATACTTACTACATACAAACTCTTTCATAAGGATGTGACTACACACATTGAAACAGTCACTTGGAGGGGCGCGCCATGTTATCGTAGTTGATCTCTACCAAGGTAATGGTCCAACGTTTCTATTAGAATGGTTAAGTTTTCGAATTAAGATGTGGGCGTTCCCCCGAGTGTAATAATATTATGTATTCGAAGAACTGATAAAGTTCTAAAGACAAGAGATGATAGAGACAAGTAGGTTTATCACCTGCCCCCCTTAGCATACGCCAACGAGATATCTCGTGGATATCTCACTCTCGAGCGTAGTGATATTGTCGATATCGATATTATCTCTTTTTCGCTATTAACATGCATACGTCGAGACTCGAGAGATAAATTTCTCGTTCGTATATAGTTCGTTAGTATATATAGACAAAAATAGCACATATAAAAAAACAAAATTATCTCTAATTTTGACGACAGACGTACGAGAAAAAATTTATGTCATGTTAGAGTCAATAGAGATGAAGAGATAAACCAGTTAACATCGAGAAAACGTGTACTTAGAGTGAGATATCTCGTTGGCGTATGCTAGGCAGGCAGACCACTTTTAACGACTGATATGACCGCGAATGAGTACCTATATAAGTAAATCGAGTATAAAAGTCAACGTAAGATCATCAAACAGCCAACACAGATGTTACGGATTTTAATTATGAAGGTCAGTGCTGATTCATCTGATCAAATAAAAAATACCTTCTATATTTGAATGTGTACGACAATAAGCATTAAGTTTTAGCTGCAGTAACCGGTCAGTCGGCCTTCGCCACTTGCCGGCAGACGACGCCCGCTGACGTAAGCGCTTATGTCATCGCATCATCATAAATACAACTACAGACGAAACTAGTAGTCAGTTATATGTAGACTATTAAGTGCTGTAAAGGTGAACGCAGATTTGGCCGCACAGCACGCACCGCAGTCGCCGCATTCGCAATTCTTCATATTATTATGAAGTTGCGAAGACTGCGGCGCGGGTAGGTAGATATGCGAGCTTGCCTATAACTTCATATAAAGAATTGCGAATGCGTTCACCTTTACAGTTGCCTGATAAAATTGTTGTAACTGGAGATGAAATTGGGTAGAAGGATAATCTTGGTTTTTTTTTTTCACAAAGCAAAGTTTGTTTAAGTAGCGTTGGCCGCTGTCTAATTATAAACACTTTTGATTCATACAGTAAATACTTCAATTAAATATGTTGTCTACAGTCATGGCATTTCTTCTGTTTTTACGTTTCATTTGTTTTGTTCCTTCTTTTAATTTTCTCAATTTTAACGGGCTAGAATTGTCCTTTCGTAATATAATAACTTGTTATGTTAACAATGAGAAAACCATCGTCTTCATAATAAATTATAATATGAGAGCTATATACAGCTATATCCATACTAATATTATAAAGAGGTAAACTTTGTTTGTATAATTGTAATGAATAGGCTCAAAAACGACTGGACCGATTTTAAAAATTCTTTCACCATTCGAAAGCTACATTGTCCACGAGTAACATAGGCTACATTTTATTTTAGAAAAAAATGGTTTTCGTAAGATATTTGAGTTTTTCGGAATTTTTTTTATTAAAAAGTTACTTATTTTGCGTACGCTGCCTAAACTATAAAAGATAGAACCATAAAATGTTCCAATTAGTTGTAGATCTTGTAAATATCTGCAAAAAAGTCCGCGACACACTATACCTATCTATGTCGAGTGAGGCACACCAACCATTTTTTTTATTTAAAAAATCTTGAATTTTTTCGGAGTACATTTAACCGCGTTTATATTACTAATGCTATTAATCCTTATCAAAATAAATTATTTAGTCAATAAGTACAGTTTTAATGTAGATAATATTTGGTCTTTGAATGACTAAAATTGGACGTTTGGTTTTGAAGTTATGGCGAAATTAAAACATTACGATTTCTACTGCACGGCCCGCGGTTGCGAAGTGGGCATCGTAAGGCGGCGCGGGGGTGCGCGTGCGAGAGCCGAGAGGGGAGTTTAGATCTATATAGCTATGTCCAGTGTCCACACTCCAAACTGTGCACTTTCATCTTCAATTTTCGTCATCTTCTTTCATTCAACTGTCGTATTGGCGCATTCAATTATTTTCTTATTAAATATTTGAAAATGCCTAAAGCCAGGTCGGACGACTATGGACACCATACTTATATTTTAGTCAATTCAATAAAATAATATGGGCAAAACAACGTTTGCCGAGACAGCTAGCACTGTATATGAGAGCTGCTGGTAGAGTTATCAGTCTTCAACTCTCCACAATATCTCTGTAACGCGTCGCTAGGTAATATTCTGTAAATGGAAATGTCGATTCGTTCTGCACGAACAGCTTGTTGAATTGATTATATTGTAAGAAAGTATACTGTTGCTGGCGTTGGATGTTTTCGCGAATCAATGAGAGGCTACGCGAGAATCTGGGATCATTGCCAGATGAAAATAGCCCGTAATTTCTATTTCAAAAGACCTTTAATCCGGTGATAATGAACTTTTGGACTACTTGCAAATTCTTTCCCATCTTTTATATTCGAAACAAAGCGTTTCTGTTAGTTCAGTAGTTTCTGGGGTTGTCTTACGTCTCAGGCTCTCAGTTATGACCCTAGTTTTATTTTTATTAAAAAAAATATACATAATTCTTTATAGTTACGCTCCATAAACCACTAAGGTTTGTCCAGAGAGTACTGTTGTTATTACTACAATTCTAAGGAAACTTACATAAATATTCTTTTACATATACAAAGTTAAACATGTAACACGTATAATATCATATCCTCTTAGTCATGCGACTAGGGTCATAACTGAGAGCCTGAGACGTAAGAGTAAATAATAATTGAGGCGACATTAAGGACCGTATTTTTGGTCAGTATTCAAGATGCATCTCGGTCTTAAGAAACGGTTCAGGCGAGCTGTGATTGGTTGGCTGTCAAAGTTTGGACCAATCACAGCCGAACCGCGTCTTGGGATCGGGTCGCATCTTAAGTACTGACCAAAAATACGGGCCCTAGTTTTTCTTCATTTGAGGGTCTGTTTGAGGTCTTAAAATAAAGATTACTTTCTTATTAATTTTCATAACCCATTACCCAACCTGGGACAGAAAAAGCAACGTTTTTTAGACTATTCCGTTCTTAAGATAAATTTCACTTCTTATAACTCAAGGGACAGAGAGAATACGTCTTGTGAACTTAGTTATCTGATGGATCAGACGATACGAGCTTTAAAGCCTATTTGCGCTTAACTAGTTTAAAGTGAATCAGCCTGATTGTATAATCCGCTATATTACTTTATGGCTAGCCGTTTCAAAATACAGCAGTTTAATGACTACCTGGATTGTCATTAATACGATCTTCAATAAGTCGGCCCACGCTTAACCCTATTGTAATTTGCACTATTTGAGCTTTTAACCTACACTGGCGCTGGCTTATTTATTTTTAACCCTTCAATTGTTTATGTATTTTGTAATCGATCTACATTTTAACTCTGGCGCTCTACATAGCTCTCGTGCTTGGCAACTAATGGGAGCCATCCTGCCCGCCTACGCTCGTCGTTCATACAACTACATGTAGTTGCCGTGTGAGATCATAGTAAATATGAGTACGATGATGAGCTCTTATTGCTCTTGATTGCTCAAAGTGGTGAAATAAAATTCGGCCATGAGTAACGCCCGTTTGAACCTCATGTTCTGTTTTAAGGTGACGCCGCGTTAAAGTAAAAAAGCGTGTTGGATGTGTTTTAGAATGATTGTTGACTCATAGAAAACGTGCAATGGAACAGCAAAAAATGGAAAGGGTGTAGCGACAAAATGGTTTTTGTCGCATAATTTAAAAACCATAAATACGTTTCATATAAGCTATGGGTAAATTAAAGTGTATGCTTGAACCAATCTATGTACAAATTTTGGAAGCTTAAATCACTCTCCTCTGTTGGCAAAATAGGAATCCCTTTTTAAAAAGAGGTATTTTTGATTGATTATTCTGTGTTATAAAAGTTGACCAATCGTGTTTTGCTATGGGTAATTCAAAGACAAAGACATGATGAATACTGACAATCAACTTTAAATTCTTAGCTTTAGTCATTGCTGAGAAAAGTCGATATCGCTACAGCCAAATTATCAAGGCGTCGCCTTAAGTCGGTCGGTCGCATTTGTCATACAAGTTTTAAGACCTATAGGCCGACGCGATGGTTCATACTTCATACAATGTATAATAATATGAAAATGCGGCCCGCCTCGCTGCGCTACGTCACGATGCAATATGCATTAATTGTCTAAGCCACGAGGCGAATCAAAATACATGTATACAATATAATTATTTCACATATTTTGATGTCTTTGCATGAAACTTTGCAAACTTAGTTTGAAACATCAAACACTATTGTTTCTTTTTTGGAAAAATATTATTTAATACTACCTTAATTAACTACATACTACTAAAATAAAAATGTAGAGGATGTCGAATTTTTCAATAATTCTAAAACAAAATAACTTGCCTCTAAACAAGTGACATTAACGTTTCCTAAAAGATACCGAATGTGAATATGTTAACAAATATCATTTAAGTATGTTTAGTCATCATGTGAACATTTTGTTGAACTTCTATTTATCCGTCTTATAACATAAATATTTAACACCAGCTGTACCATCTTAGTAAAGACACTGAGAAGGTATGGCTGGTTCTTTTTTAATCGAACCAAAATGGTTAATTTAAGTTTCGATTCTCAGACCTCGAATGTCGATCACAGGCTTTGTTATTCGAGCGCAAAGATGAAGAATAAGATTGAAATGGCATTCGTCAACTAAGAGAATCGACCCCCAAATCGAATGTAAATAAAATGGTATATAAACTCGACAAAATTATTTTTATCACTTTTAATTTATTTTTAGTGAATCTGGGCAAGTATTTATCGTCTGTGGAGTGGCACCAGTGTTACAACATCGTTTACCGGGTGAAGGCTGAAGTGAGGTCAATGGTATCGCGTTTGCGAACTTAAAACAGATGGCGCCGAATTTTGTATTCGCCTCTACATCTATAAAAATCATTGAGATACTATAAACTAGGAGAGAGCCTATTAAGGGTGTTTAAGCGTCAAAAGCGTGTAATGTTATGTCCTACTTACTAGGACATAACAAAGGAGTCGGTCTGCATATTTCATGTAATAAAAGTGTTAATCCTTCAGGCCCCGCGCGAGCACCGGTGATCGCGACAACAATAGAATACAATAGCAATTCCTGGAAATTCCGACTGAAGTATTAATAAAGGTTTTTAGTGAACATTTTATGCTAGACTAGCGACCCGCCCCGGCGTCGCACGGGTATAAAATATATAGCCACTGAAAAAATGATTAAAATGGATGATAGCCTATGATCCTTCACGTGGTCTACTTCTTATCTGTGCCAAATAACATAAAAATTGCTCCAGTAGTTCGCGAGATAAGCCCTTTCAAATTATTTCCCCCGTTTTTTTTTCACATTCTCCTATTAGTATCAGCGTGATATAATATTGCCTATAGACTTCCTCAATAAATGGGCTATCTAACACTGAAAGAATTTTTCAAATCAGACCAGTAGTTCCTGAGATTAGCGCGATCAAGTTAGCCCTTTCAAATAATTTTACCCGTTTTTTCCCCATTTTCCTCTATTTCTTCGCTCCTATTAGTCTTAACGTGATAAAATATAGCCTATAACCTTCCTCGATAAATGGGCTAACACTGAAAGAATCATCAAAATCCGTTGCG
Organism: Lysandra bellargus; assembly: GCA_905333045.1. NCBI lineage: Eukaryota > Metazoa > Arthropoda > Insecta > Lepidoptera > Lycaenidae > Lysandra > Lysandra bellargus. The sequence continues at coordinate 5,805,273 of HG995354.1, forward strand.
TGGACATGAGGGAAAAAAAGCGACTTTGTTTTATAATAAGTATAGATATTGTTGAGTTTTGTGGTTCCGCTAAATAATAAACCATAAGAATGGCCAAACAATGCCTCAAACACGTGGATTTAACATTAAATACGTAAGTTTTGAACAACGTTTTTTGGGCTTCTCAATCGGTATTTTTGTAAGCTAAAAAGCTAATTTAAAAGTTTAATAATCCCTTATTCGTGCTATATAAGGCATTAGTGCTAAAAATGTCACATCAATTAATAATTTGTCTACAAAAATTGCATAGCTTTTTACGTATGTTTACGGATTCTCATTACTTGAACTATAGCTTATCGATATCATGAACTAATTGGCTTTCTTTTCTGGATTATAATGTGCTTCGAAATGATAGACAAATAGAATTATTCAAGAAAATAAACGCACACTACTTGTATGAAAATAAGCACATAATGGCCACGCGATGACGGGCTAAGATTACATCTATACTATACTTTATCTATGATAAAAATACATTTACTCTATACTCTATAGACTATAGAGCAGCATATAGTCTGGTCTCTAGTTTAGGTTCTATGGTGTCAAGGTTTTGCAACATCTTAATGTTGGTTTTATGTTCGCCTCTGCACATGATAAAAGTACCATTACTCCACAGAGTATAGACTATAGAGCTACAAAGTGTCTAGGCTCTATGGCTCTATGGTGTGGCTCTCTATTGGTATCAAGGATTTGCAACTTGGTATCAGAAGCTGATTGTGAGGGGTATCCAAGGCGAGAATGAATCTTACGATAGTCCAATAGGTTTTGATACTTCGTTGTAGTCAATAATTATAAAGAGCCCTGTCAAAATATCTGTCTGACGTCTTCAGTTCGTGCCTTGCTGACGCATGGCAGTCGTTATTTTATATATAAAATTCTCATGTCACAATGTTAGTCAGCGAACTCCTCCGAAACGGCTTTACTGATTTTTACCAAATTTTATATGCATATTCAGTAGGTCTGAGAATCGGTTACTGGGTACTTTATATATTGATAAGTGCATTTGTTGAATAAATAATAGTAAATTATTACAACCTGAGACTAACGGCGACCATTGTCTGTGCGACGGGATAGCGATCGACGTTGCCATGGCGACATACTTATTTAGTCACTTCAATAAAATAATATGGGCGAAATACTTTATATTATGGCAAAGCAACGTTTGCCGGGACAGCTAGTTTTGATATATATTTTCGCTTACTCTCCAGAGTAGTAAGCAAGGACGTATGAGTCGCAACTCGTAAGTACCAAACGCTCACAAGCAATCGAAAATAACAAATGTGTTGCTTTGTTTCTCAAACCCAAAACAATTTCGTATAACTCCAAGTCGAACAATCGCTACGTACGAACCGTGAGAATTGGTGACCTCGTTTCAGCGTTTAGAACCGAGAACGTACCTACGCGAATTTAAAAATATCTACTTATGATATCGCGAAAATCATCAACCGAAATACAGTTCATGAATCAAGAGTTCGATGATTGTTTTTATTTCTATTAGTGTGCTAGCTAGTTCTAGTCAATACTCAGTAGTCTAGTCTAGCCTACATTTGAAGTCGCGACGCTACAAAATTTTCGTTCGCCTACGTTTGGCGTCAATGTCAATATAGTTTTAAAGAAATCTGTGGCTGTCGCCGAATCTCTGGCACTTATAGAGTTATTAAATTCCTGGTTTTGGTGGACCAATCTCTTGTCTACTAGAGCTTTATATACTTTGTCTTTATAGAGTAGGATGCAGGTGTGTATAACTGTGTAGTCCATCATGCTAATACATGCATGCAAGAGTGAGCATCCAGCATAACAATTACTAGCACGTGTTTTATGTAGCTCCCACTTGTAAGACCCATTCATGAAGGCCAATGATGACTAAGCGATTGTAATAGTAATGATGATATAATTATGTTTGTGCTTAGCTAAATGAAATAATAATTGCTGAGAGTCATATTTAACTAAGTAGTCTTCATAATTACTTTTTTCTAAGCGGGTTTAAAAAGAAAATTATTAATCTTCTTTCAACGCTTGTCGCACTGTACAATGTTTGCCGCTTGGAGTATTTAAAGTATAAAGTACATTAAAAAATCCAACACGCATTTAATACATTTTTAATGCTTTCCAACAATTTGCCAAGCGTGCCAACTGCCAAGATGTAGAGTTAATGAACACCAGTCATGAAATTGTAAGGAACTTGACTCATGGTTTACAAGAACGGGGATGATTACATCTTACTCCTGTGTTAAATAGTGTTTATGAAAATCTAGCAGCTGGACAATCTTCTTCTCTTTCTTAGATCTTTCCCATTTTACACAGGGTCGGATCTCCTGGTACGTTTGCGCCAAGAAATTCTATCTTGGGTCGTCGATTTAGGCAATTTATTTACAGCTAGTGCTTTGGTAATACTGGTCTACCATGGGGACGCTCGTTTATCCTGCTAAGACTTACTTTAAGTGGCTTTTAAGATTTCGTCAATTAGTCTATAAGCTACGAAAATTAAAATCGACTTAAAATTGACTTGGCATTTAGAAATTAGAACTCATGAATTTGTCTATAGCGTACAGATCGTGCTGATGATAAAATACTTTGTTTTTAATATTAGGTTTCCAACCTACCGTTCCGGAATCCGTTTTGTACAAACATTTTCGAGGGAAGGCGGTGTGTGCAAGCCGGAAATCCTTGTTTCTGGTTAGCATCAAATTTCAACCAGTGTTTGTATATTAGCCCAGGTGCACTACATAATATTGAGAAAGGATGAGGGTTTATTTCAACCGAAATGACATTTTTAAGCTGAAAGTCGTAACAATATCTCTGATTTCAAAAGTATTTTCAAAATTCCTTTTTCTGTAAAGCTAGGAGACCATTATATATATTTACTTCTAAAGTAAGTCTCAAAATGCCTTTACCGAAGAACTAGCATGTTCACTCTTTCAAGGACCTTTCCATGTAAAAGTCGTCTAGGGGTTGGTTAGCGTATAAATATTTCAGTGAAGGTCATCCAAGCTCGCCCCCATTACTGCTTATTTAGGCATTTTGCCGTCTGACGACTATATTAGTCTATACTATCTAGTCCGAAATAAACGGCTTTCTTTTAACCGAGGCTGTCTATTGGCGTGCGGAGGTCAATGTCATAGATATGGTTGTATCTTTCTAGCCTACTTTGGTTCATGACGTGTGAAAGGGACAGAGTGGTTCACGAACCACAAGGCTTCGGGCGCGGTCTATATTTGGGTTAATGGATACATCCGCAGAACGCTGGCATAGGAAGTACCTGCTCGTCCGCTAATTCACCTCAACCTCTGTATTTAGGTCTAGAATCTAAATTTGTCCCTGGCTAAATCCGTTAGGTTCTTTGGCCTCTATACTACTAATTATAAAGAGAGCTAAAGAAAGTTTGTTTGCATCAAATAGGCTCTGAAACTACTGGGCCGTTTTTGAAGAAAGGCATAGACATGCAAGAATGGAAGGACACCTGAGGGTTGTATTGCGGGAAAATGTACGATTACTGCGGGATACTGTTTTTTTTAAATTGAACTGAAGATAATAGTAACCAGAGCATCACTGTTAAAAGTCCATGGAGGTAGACGTCCAGTATGGAATTTCTAAAATCTAAGTTCAGAATATTATGCTTTCCTCTAGTTTTATTGGCGTGATGCCATAAAGAATCCTCAAGGGGAAAGCATTTTATGACAGTAAAATATGTCCATATAAATTGTATTTTTATGTGCTCCCTACTGTGCTCCACTCTGTCACGTTACAGGTTAGAACACTGTGCGTGCGAAATAAGTCATTGAGGTTATGTTAAATTGCGGAAGTTCGTAGCTTACGTAATGTCATACGTCATTTCCTCTATATTTCGATGCAACGTTACAATTTCAAATATGGAATAATTGTTAAGCATTTCCGGTCTCTAGCTGCTGTAAGAAGCGGTAAAAATGTGATTAGAGAAAAGAAGCGCTCTACCGTCTGGGATGTGACTGGTTAAATCTTAAAGGTATGTATGTACGGTCTACTTCAAGTACCTCCATATTTTTGTAAGACTGTATTTGACACTATTAATATAGCCTTCCAGCTATTATGCATTGACGACCTCTGTGGCTCAGTTGGTGGGCTATCGGTAGCTCAAGCCGGGGGTCGCGGGTTCGAATCCCGCCGACGGAACAAAAAGTTTTCAAAGTTCCTGGGTCATGGATGTGTATTAAATATGTGTATCATATAATAAAAATCTTAAATATATGTATAGTATAAAAGTATTAAATATATTTCCGTTGTCTGGTACCCGTAACACAAGTCCTTCAGGTACTTACCACGGGGCCAGACTGACGTGGTGTGAAGCGTCCATAGATATTATTATATTATTATTATTATATGCATAGCTTTAATAGAATAGCTTTGGTAGAACCTTAAAAATAATGCAGCATTTTGCAAACTCTAACTATTTTTTGTATGACAATGAGTTCTAGCCAGCCAGTAATTAAAAAAAACAATAAGCGGCCATCACTGCGTTTTGTGTATTCAAAAGAGCAGGAAGCGTGATTTTAATCTGTGGTAGTTTAAGGGTAAGCTTTGTTACCGGGCAATAGGGTACATTTTAACTGGTCTCGTGATTGCGAGGATACGGTGCTCACTGTTCGTCACAGTACGGTAGTTAGGACAATCCGTAATTTGAACAGACTATAGTTACCAGGGTCAGTTATACTCATGCGAGACAGTGGACTACACCCTTTCCCTTGACGCCCTTTCGTCTAAAAAGTCAAAAGGGCTTGTACTGTGTGTAGTCCACTCAATATAATATTTTCTATTTTTTAAGTCTACTGCCATTATTTACTACTCATATTTTATGTAAAAGTTGCCAGCGATTTCAGTTACCCAGAGTGGCCACTAGAGATGTCGGAGAACTCTACATTTTTTCATTGATATGAATTCTCTAAAACCTCAGTTCCATATTCCTTTACCACTTTCCGCGCAAATCACAAACAAAACGGACTTCCTGAACAACGCATAAGTTTAATTGAACCTTAACTCGTCAGTTAACAGCTCTCGCTTGTCTATTGTTTGTTTTCGTAATAGGTGTTGATGGTATTTATAGATACGGTGCTTTCGCGCTGACTACCGAGAGTGGTGTGAAACATTACTTGCATTCATTAGTGGAAGTTAGTAGGTGTTCCATCATCAATCATCATCAATGTACGAAAATTCGTTAATCAGAACTGTTATATCCTTATTGATAAAAAGTATCCTATGTCCCTTCCCGGGATTCTAAAGTATCTCCATACCAAATTTTAGCAAAATCGGTTAACAATTTGGTCGTTAGGAGGTAACAGACAGACAGTCAAACAAACACACTTAGCCTCTGCGAGAAAGAAGCTTTAATATCTCCTAATCGTTTAGTTTCCCAATCATTTAGGTACTAGTGTTTTAACTTCTAGAAGCATTTTTGTCTGTTTCTGCAACGATATGTGTTTAGCTGTAAAATATTTTTCAAATTATCTGATCTCATATTATCAGGGATTGGATTCAATAGTAAATAATGTTTCTTACATATTTACTTGCCCAATCAATAACTGTATTTTTCTTTCATAACTGTGAACAAGCCAGTTACAGAAGTGTCGATTTCGAAATATAAAACGGCTGTTCAAATTAGATTCTATCATACAACGTTGTCGATTGTTTGTATCGGAGAATTTATATCTTAAGAGGCTAATGCTTTAGAGATTTCATAATTGGTTTTGAAATTTGCTAATCTAGAGCAGACCTTTAAGTGTCTAAACACACTAGGCTGAATTACGCTGGCGTAAATTCCGCAGCAAATGTCAAACGCGTACAAAATACGGACGGAACGCGGCGGAATAGTGTGTCGTCTCTCGCGCTCCGCCCGTATTTTGTACGAGTTTAAAACGTGGCGGAACTTACGCCGGCGTAATTCAGCCTAGTGTGTTTAGACACTTAAACTGTACCCAGATTGTAATAGTCCATGCAACTTTTATGTATTTTTTTTTCAACCGCGACCGAAATTCCGTAAAACTTTGATTTTTCAAAAACGAAAGCCCAAATGTCGCAGGCTCTTGGGCCGATCTGCAACCTTATAGCAAAATAGTTTTTGAAAATACATCGAGTAGACTTTATTAATGTTGTTGTTTTTTTTTTCTTATGAAATAAGGGGACAAACGAGCAAACCTGATGAAAAGCAACTTCCGTCGCCCATGGACACTCGCAGCATCAGAAGAGCTGCAGGTGCGTTGCCGGCCTTTTAAGAGGGAATAGGGTAATAGGAGAGGGTAGGGATGGGATGGGAAGGGAATAGGGTAGGGGATTGGGCCTCCGGTAAACTCACTCACTCGGCGAAACACAGCGCAAGCGCTGTATCACGCCAGTTTTCTGTGAGAACGTGGTATTTCTCCGGTCGAGCCGGCCCATTCGTGCCGAAGCATCGCTCTTCCACGTATAAAATAAAATTGTTTTGACATTGGGAATTGGATCGAGCAAAGAATAATTAGTACTTAATTGAAAAAAATAATGAAATTGGGAAAAATAGCTGCTTAGTGCTTAGTACTTACTCTATGTAGGTACTGTATAATATCACGGTTTACAGGGTATCATAAATAAAAGAGGTTTTATGTTAGTAAACAGCAAATACTAAATGGAGCCTTTTTGTTATGCGAATCCGCGGTAACAATTTCCTTTCGACGGGAAATCGGTTAAGGGCAGGAAATCAACGCCGGTGAAGACGTCGGAAAAGAGCGGTTTACCATCTTAATGTCGATTTTTTTTTGCTATAGTCATACTTAGGTGTTTTGGCGCATCGGTGACACATTGAACGTGGATGAATAGCTGCCTCTTCAATGTTACTGAAAATTTAAAAGTTTGTGGAAATTTTGACAGTCGTAACAGCCTTGTCGTAACAGGATTGCTATGATCTGAGTCTGAAGCTCGATTATAATATAGTCAGGGATTAGAGAAGCTCTATGATTAATGACATAATATTGGGAATGCCTGATTGAACCTAATTAATAACCTACACTTTAAGTTGAAGCCAGCAGAAGTTGTGGCTTGCTATTGCTTCTTTCTTTATATGCTCCATTATGTCTACAGAACTAGTCATTTCTGTAAGCGCTGCACAATCCATTATCTATACCTACGGGCATTCTGTCTAGTTACCGTGTTGCGTACCGCGAAATAATTTATATATCTCGTTCAACGGAAGGGGACAGACTAGCGTGACGTCCCCATAATGACGGAGCAGGAATGGGGAGGCTCCCCACTCCCCGCTCCCCACTATGCAATTACGATTATGGTACTGCGTGACGGTAGGTGGTGGTATGCCTAATAGTATACTGTTGTTATTTATGACATTGTCATCTATGTCGTTGTATTATTAATAGTTTCATGCATTGCATAAGTCTTGAGTGAACTTGTTGAAAAATGATAGAAAATTGTTTGGTTTGCTCCTAACTTTTTAATCTCTCGAGCTCTGCTAGCATTGGCGTTGAATAATTGAGTATTTCATTTGATGCATAAGGTTTTACTTATTTACAATTAAAATCCGTACTTAATAACATAATTTAGTTAATAAATATAATAACAATATTTTTTTCAATTACATAATTTAGGATTTTCATATTCTTGGGGTGAACGTACTGTCAAGGTGATTAATTTCCCAACGTTAATATTAAACAATGGAAAATTAGAGGATGTACGATTTTCCCAGGCAAATTAAATTGAAAATTATTGTACGTGTTCAACATTTTTAACGACAAAATTCTCGGACCCATAATCAGTTTTTGCTCTAAAACTATTAAGTAGTAACTATGTATTTAATAATCTGTGATCCTAAAGTATTAATACCCTTAATAGTTAAAATTCTTGCTAACAAATTACAGACTCTTACGATGATACCTAATGAAGTAAGAGGATGTACAAATAGACAAAAATCTCAGAAAATCATTTTTTGCTCCTTACATTTTTTGTCTACTTCATAGAATACAATGATAATGAAGTACTTAACCCTAGAAGTAGAGGGGTCTCTATGAACCAATTTAGTCTGATTATACAAGCGAGACGATGTTAACTCTTGACCTAAAATTCGTCGCGATACGAATGATGCACGATGGGAACAAAAGGACCCGTATATAATAGTTTTGTCTTAAGAGCCCGGGTTACCCTCGAAATTCTCATACATACGTAATACCAAAATCATTTTGTCATACGAAAATATTTAACATGTTTGAGTTATTTTTCAGCATAAAATAGTAATTACCTAGGTTCCTGAACAAAAATTAACTTCAAAATATTTAAACACTAAAAAATTTTTTTTTGTGTAAATTTTTTTTTTACTAAATTTACTACTAAATATTTAAACACTAAAAAATAGAGTAAAACACTAAAAAATATATAAAAAAATAGTAAATTTACTACAAAATATTTCAACTCTAAAAAATATTTTTTAGTATTAAAATATTTTGTAGTAAATTTACTAATTATTTATAAATTTTTTAGTGTTTTACTCTATTTTTTAGTGTTTAAATATTTAATAGTAAATTTAGTAAAAAAAATTTATACACAAAAAAATTTTTTTTAGTGTTTAAATATTTTGAAGTTAATTTTTGTTCAGGAACCTAGGTAATTACTATTTTATGCTGAAAAATAACTCAAACATGTTAAATATTTTCGTATGACAAAATTATTTTGGTATTACGTATGTATGAGAATTTCGAGGGTTACCCGGGCTCTTAAATGCCTGTGTTAATATAGTTCCAGTTATAGGGCGTTGAATGTCGATAACTACAACTATAATTATTATTAGGGTCTAATAAATTATGTTTCTTGGAGTCTCTCTTTTTGTTTGTGTGTGTTAAAAAGAGAATGCATGATGTTTTAAGTTTAACACACGATTAGCGATAACGTACATTAGCGCGAGTGTATTTGGGAAATATAATATTAGCTTCAATATAATAAGATACTTAGGACCTAGGCACGTATGACGTAAAAACTTCCTAGCAAACATTGGTACTGGAATAGATAGTTTGGCCGCTTTAAGGCGCTATATTGAAAAAACTGTCCTTTTTGACGTAATGCTATAGGATCCTCAGAAATGTTACAAATCTGGTGTAATGAGATATACATATCTTCATAGCCTTATCTAGATTTGAGAAGAACTAGAAACACGATTAATGTATTTTACCTCGATACATTTAATTTTCGAAATGACCTTTTAAAAATACGAAATTTGAAGATTATTTTTAAACGAAAATAGATGTATTGTAGGAAATTAGTCTAATTGATAGACACCTTTGCAACTCAAAATCGTATAGAAGCATTTTTCTTAAATGCTCCTAGTTATTTTTTACATGATTATAATTACGTTTTTTCGCATGTTTTCCGAGCGAGCCGATAGCTTAGTTATAGTCATACAAATTAAGTATAAAATTGCCCTTGCGGTAAAATTACTTTCAATATAGCGCCTTAAATACCTTGGCCGCTGCCGTGGACTAGGCTGAAGTTTTATAATACCACAAAATGTCAATTTAAAAGTTTGTTCAACAAAACATTTTAGTCTAAACGTTATCAATAAGCAAATTGAAAAAAAAAAGATGGAAGCTTATCTTGTGGGCTGTGACCCACTGAAATCCAAATAAGAATTTGCTTTACAAACGTCTTCTACTAATACGTCTCGACCTCTTTTAGTCTTTGAACCCAATTCCATTACTCTCTATGTATATTATATCATTCTATGGGGCGTCCTTTAGCTCCATTAGATTCTTCTTTGGACCCAATTACTCTATTGTCTATGTCACTCTATGGAGTTTATGGGGTGGTGTAGTCGATACGCCGCGGTCAACGTCCTCACCACGACAGCTCGATAGTCTGTCTCGAGTGACGCCAATGTGGCCTTGTATTACTATTATACGCTTGACTTCTCCAAGATTTGGGATTTAGCAAAATTTCGTCCGTTTTACTGTGGAAATTCTGAACCACCGTATGGGATTTGACATAGGGCATTAAAGCTTATAGGGACCCGACTATAATTGCGATGGCTTAATTCGAATTATACTATACATTTTGGTAATCGACAGTAAATAAACGAAAGTACTATGGCTAAAAATACCAACTGTAGATATTTTACCTTCCTGTAAACAAGTCTCTGTCATGTCCCCTATCTCTGCCATTACAGAAAACAAACCAATTACATTGAAACGAATCTGCAATGAACAACTCATTAAAGTCGGGATTCCATGTTGAAATGGTGCCAAAATATTTTTAAACCGTGGTTTTATAGCAGCAATGCAGTTTCTTGAGTCACATCACTCAAAACTGCTGAAAATTGTGCTTGTTTCATGAGTCATGACAGACTTGTTTCTAAGTTATAATATTATGTATAACTAGATGACGCCCGCGACTTCGTTGCGCCAAAATTCGTTTATCGCGCGGGAACCGTACATTTTTTCAGGATAAAAAGTATCTTATGTCCCTTCCCGGGACTCAAAGTATCTCCATGCCAAATTTCAGCGAAATCGGTTCAGCGGTTTGAGCGTGAAGAGTTAACAGACAGACAGACAGACACACTTTCGCATTTTTAATATTAGTATGGATGTCCTTTATACGGTAAACCATAAGTTTTAATCGGCTTTCAAACCTCGTGTGATATCACTCTTGCATCTCTAAACAATATTCAATAAATCAGTATTAAAATTTATAATATATGAAGCAACGTCCTTTAGACGTAGGTTATTCTTAGTGGGAGTAATGTGCCTAAAACTTGCAAACGAAGGCCGATAAACATCTAGGATCTGATGTTTACTGAAAACAAGAAACTGAGTCACGGTTTCGGTTTCCTTTTTGGCATAGAGACAAAATGTTGTGGCGATTACTGGTTACTATGTGTGAAGAACGCTTGGTTAGTGTTCTGTTAAACTGATTAAACAATAAACATCTACCAAACCTGTTACATATTTTATGAGTTATATTATTTATGTGAGCTTTATAAACAGTTTTTTGGTTTATTAGATTTATTTTGATATTAATGTAGATTGTAGAGTCCATTAGCTGTGCAATTCATGTCACGAAAATTGAGGTGAAACGTACGTATGTAGAGCTTTTATGGAGGAATAATTTAAGTAACGTTTTTGTTAGAAATGTATTTTCTAAGTGGGTCGGAAATCATAATACGTAACACATGCTATAATCACAGTAGAATTTGACATTTAAATGTCGCAAAATGCTGCATTTGTGACTATTTCTGGCTATGCCGCAAAATAAAATAGTAGGGCTCTATCAAAAATATAAAATGCCAAAAAATATTGCGGCTCTTGTTTTGTACAAATTGAAAAAGGTATGGGATTATTAAGGAGGGATGGTAGCAGCTATCAAAACCTTATACAAATATACTATTGGATCGACTATGACGACTGTTTTGCCTTCTACCTGAACCAACTGACGGAACGTAACGTTTTCATTGTGTTAATTAATATATTTAACACGTACACGCCGAGGGAATTCGAGTGGGGTAGGATTTGAGGACGGCTTGTCCTAATTAAATCTAATTAACTCGTGGTGTTATACTTTTTATGATAATTAAGTAATGTCTGCTCTTTATATGAAGTAGGTGAAATTTTGAGTTAGAGTTTCTAGAATCTGGATTCTAGATATGATATGATATTGAAAACTTTTTGGTGGAAATTCATGTTCAATTCAATAATTAACACTTTTCTTGCACTTATTCCACTTTATTTTAATATATCTAATACAAAATTATTAAATACACGACCGATATTCGAAACCGGTCGTGTATTTAATAATTTTGTAATAGATATATTAAAATAAAGTGGAATAAGTGCAAGAAAAGTGTTAATTATTGAACTGGATTCTAGTCTACAATGTAGCTTTAGTAAAAACTAGTAAAAGAAACCAAATTAGACATTTGTTTTCCGTAGCTCCTCCATCGTGGGTATCGCAGACACAATAGATTTTTAATTGTTATACGGCAGCCGGCTGCCGCTTGGTGATCGATGGGTTTAATCTTCTTCTCTTATATATAAAAATGGATTTTCAAATGTGTTAGTCGCGCTAAAACTCGAAAATGGCTAAACGGATTGGGCTGATTTTAGTCTTAAAATATTCGTAGAAGTCCAGGGAAGGTTTTAAAGTGACACGAAGTTCACCGGGACAGCTAGTTACAAATAGAATAAGCATGCGTCATTCCAGAATTATACGACTAATCTTAGTGACACAATAATTGAAATACCTTTTAAAAATGAACAACATGACGATTAGGGTCGGTGATAGCACTTGGACTCTGCGACTGTATCTAATCTTATCACTGGTGACGTCACCACGCATAAAAATATTTCTGAATGCAGCACCCGCAACTCTGTTGCGATTAAATTCCTTTATTGCGCGGGAACCGTACATTTTTTCGGAATAAAAAGTATCATATGTCCTTTCCCGGGACTCAAAGTGTCTCCATACCAAATTTCAGCAGAATCGGTTCAGCGGCTTAGGCGTGAAGAGGCAACAGACAGATTTTCGCGTTTATATTATTAGTATCGATATGGATGTAGCGCCGTCTAGTCGCGAATTGAGGTGGGATGTTTCTCATTCGTCTCCCGAAGCAAGGATATTGTTTTGTGTGATCGATTGAGTTAGCTGTGACCTAAATAGTGTTAGGTGTTTACGGAGCGACGCCCGGTAGGTATTGATCGAATGATTTTGTTTGCCAATATTATGACGAGTTTTTAATGTGTCGGGTAATTGTTGTGTTTATGTATTTGATTTGTGATGCTTTGGACAGTTTTGTTTGCACTATTTTTTTTACAAGAAAACTTGGACGTATTTTTGAAAAATATCCTAGACATGTAGAAAACGTTGAAGCTGAGATACCATAAATTTCTCACAACTTTTATGAAATCTGGCGTTATAAGAAGCTTCTTATATCTTATTTTTTGCTTAAGTATTTTTGTAGCCGGATGTTTAAAGCGAATAACGTCTTAACTCTTAAGTATGCCTGATAAATAGGCGAGATTAATCTGTTCATAATATGTCTGGTTCTATTTTTTGATGAGAAAAACTACGACTACGCCCAACCCGATTATAATAATAATTTAATATTGTATCTTCAAAGATTTCTAAACCACATAGAGTCAGAATGTATGCAAAATCTTCAAAGATTTTTTTTTAATTTTACGTCAGTGACTGGCGCCAAACAGTACGACGTGCCCTAATATTCTGGCCATGCCTATTGCCTGGACATTCAATGTCCAATTTTTTATTGCAACAAATCTAACCTTTTTTTTCTTTAACCAATCAATCCCCAAGCGACAGCCGGCTGCTGCATAACAATTGAAAATTATTGTGTCTACGATACCCATGATGGAGATGTTAACGGGCTTTGGACACATTCCCACCGCTGTATCTCCTGTGTCGCTAGAATAGACAGTGGTATCCAACCACGAAAACCCTTTGTTGTGATCTCACGGAGCCCGTGAACATGCTAAAGCTGTCTTGGGACTCACAAAGGAATTAATCAGAAGACTATAATAGGAGAAGTAAGAACTAACGTTTGTCATTTTTTTCGCAGTAATCGTGCGCGCGGGTGAGGCATGACGACCGACATCTCGGTGTCCCGCTGGGACCCCTCCGTGGGTCACGGCCAGGAGACCATCATCGACGAGATAGAATACGACGGCGGCAACTCCTCGTCGCGCCTTTACGAACGATCGCGCATCAAGGCGCTAGCAGGTAACTAGCTCGATTGTACATAATATGACGTGACATCGTGGTGTCCCGCTAGGACCCCTCTGTGGGTCACGGCCAGGAGACCATCATCGACAGCAGGTGAACAATAAGTTGTTACGGCAGCTTTGGCTTGCCGCGAATGTAAAAGTTGGAGACTCCACAATGGGATACGCCGATAAGTCGACAGAAGCCTATTACGCTCTGAGGTTCACAGTCTGAACTCAGAAGCAACCACGTCCCTATAAGGTGGGATTTCACCAAATACACATAAAACTTAGCTTTATAAAACTTAGTTTCCATTGAACGCGTTCATTCTGCGACGTAAATCTCGTTTTGTTTCGATTGGATTTCACTACCTTCTTTTGGTCGCGATTATTAAATCTAAGTTTACGTGACGTCACGCAATTATTTTACATGTTTTCAGTATTTTAAAGCCTTTTCACGTTAATTTAACTTCAAAATAGAAAGAAACAATACTTAAACTTACAAACGCATGTGTCAAAACTGTCATATTGACATTTCTTTTGTCTATGTTTTTCGTTCCGCCATGACAGGGCTTGAACGGGTTTTATGACGTTGAACTTCGGACTTTGGGCGTTCAGAAGATAAAACTCGGATTTGCTGTAAACGCGTTCCGTTTACGCTGGTGAAATGCATTTCGATGTTATAATCGCGTTTATACGTTTTGAGCCGGTTCAGAGTGCTTTGAACGCGTTCCATTTCTTTGGTGAAATCGCCCCTAAATTATTATGTAATGTATATGTTTAGGTATGTGGTCCAATTTTCCAAACCATGTCGAGATGACCTCAATATTTTTACATTTCGAAGTTTTGAGAGTCGCCTCGCATTTTGGACGACAGTCACATTAACCTGATTAACCACATCTCACATAATGTTTTTTATTCTTTTAAATTTTATTTGCAAACTCTATTGAGTAGAGATGAGTGACGACATCACATGTTATATATATGTTCATGAATAGGTCCAAGTAAAACACAACTTTCTTCGGATTTCGCAGCAGTCGGACTGTTAATTTATTCCTTTTCTAAGGACAAAAACAAAGACATTTCTTATTAATTAAGTACTTAAAAAGTTCAGTCGCATAGTTGTAATTAAAAATAATTTATTTCGCATAGCCCACTAGAAATTTACATAAGTATAATTATAATTGCAATATAATATGATATAAAGAAAATTATTTGTATTTGCCTAAAATCTTAATTATGCAAAGTTGCATTAGCTACTTAATTTAATTGTATCAGTCTTTGGATTTTGGTCATGTTTAAATAATAGGTCAGATGTTTAATTTTAAGTATTATTAGTTTCAACTTGCATTACAATTTTCTGTGGGGGCTAAAGAATTAACTCGTCATCAGGACAAGGAAATCAGGTGTCCCTAGAGAAAATACATTGTTGTCTCTAGTTTGGACCAATTGAAATGCATCTTTAGGGACTGGCAGACCTAATTTTCTGTTGCTTAAGAAGTCTAGCCAATTTTAATTAATTCTCAACACAATGATGTTCACGATAACATTATAATAATATTATCATTGATTGTAGAGCATATAATTAAAATGTATTGCTCTATCTTCCAACTTTAAAATATCTGCTTAGATTTAACACAAACTTCAGTTGACTTTTAAGTGAGAATCCGAGCCAAATCTTTCTACCTTAATTTTTGAATGATACTTACCTCCTTCATATGAAATACAGTGGTATTTACTTCCCCAAGAATACCTCTAGTCTTGTTGTCTACAACTATACGATCAATGTTTACACTGTGCATACAGCATTACTTTAGTAATGCAAGCCTCCGAGACCGCTTCCTATGGACGGCGTTATTCAGTAGAGACCAATGTAGGTAAATAGACTAGCATTAACATTCACACTGTGTCGCTAATTGGAAACTATTCATAGTGATGAGTTATGCGGGTATTCTAGGTATAGATATGCGGACTTTTACTCCCTTCATAATAAAAATACTTACAGTGAATAACTATACAAAACTTTATGTACAAGGTGTGCTTTACTTTGTAATGTACTTAGAAAAAGTCCTATGAAAGAGACAGCAAATCTTGAATAATAAATACATTACGTCAATATCTAAATTAGTAAGGGGTTACAGTAAAATATAGTGAAATTGCTTGCTATCAAAACGTTAAGCTTTGCGAGACTTAAGTCCTTGAGTATTATAAGAGACCAAAATAATTGTATCTTGTTAAACATTGACCAAGATGATATTCATCCCTTTTTAAGGTTCCGTAATTTAAAGAAAAAGACCTTTTTTAGTACGTTGAAGAAAACATTCATCTTTTGCACAGAATAAGTTTTCTTCCTCGTATAAATTACAATAACATCAAAATCGTTAGCTGGTGGATTTTTTCACTCAACGATACTTCTACACTACTAAAGTTATTGCAACGAACGAGCCTCTGAATAGTCTGCGGCAGCGTGCTTAATAACCCCGCGGGCGCCAAGTGCCTGCTGGAGTATTGATTTTCCGCTGACATAATAAATGGTCAGTGACATTTCGCTAATCAGGTAAACCTGGCTGGGAGTTCACTGACTCGGAGACAATTGGAAGCTTTACGTAATGATAGAGGTTAGTGTCTTCCCAAGGGCTTCTGCACATTGAGCACTGATAAATATGCATGATGTTACCATAGACAATTGTGGTGGAATCTTGGTGGCAATCCTGGTAACAATGATGGTTGGATAACTTAATGGATCCTGAAGATTAATGAAGATTCCAAACATTCAAAAAGGGAATAGGAGGAAAGGGCTAGAGAGAGAGAGTTTACGAAACTTGTTACATTTTACGTTTCATACAAATGTTGATTAGGGAAGTTTGTGTGCTCGTAGCTTGGATAATAAGAAATGTTTTTACCCATCAAGTCCCGTACGAGCACCGGTGATCGCGAGAACAATAGAATACAATAGCATTTCCGAGAATCCCCGATCGAAGGATTTGTCTATTGTGTGGTTAGCTTGAGCTGATTCAGTTTACTAGATTTTGGCACTATTGGAGACACTACAAGACATCTTGCCAGTTTTTTTACTGGTTGCTTCGACTGGTTGGCATGGCAAGCTAAGGAAAATAAGTTACTGATTCGCCCTTTTAAGCTATTTTTATAGGCTTCTAAGTAAGTTACATAACACGACCAGACTGTGGATCGTTTTTAATAGCTTAGTTGTTTTTTACCAACTTAATGGCGTGTTCGCCGTGGTAATGGTCCCATAACGCATTACGCCGATTTTATTGGAACTTGTGGTGATGGTTTTTTTGTCAGGCAAGTTTATATGGTGATAATAATTATGGCCATTGAAATCGTATATGATCTGGTAGCTGGATAAAGGAAAATCGGTCATTGACCAATAATTACTTGTCCCTTTCACGCTCGTATAAAAATATCGGTGTCACATAGCATGTCCGTGGAAGCGAGATACCAATGTTTTCGTGCGCGAGTGAAAGAGAAGCAAATTTAGGTCAACAGTCGAAATTCTCTCTATCCGGCGGCCGAATTTTCTGCTAATTTTTAAAAAAATTACGACTACAGTAGTTTTAATAGATAGTTTTATTTATATGTATTTCTATAAGAATTATGTACAGAATTACGAAATAACCTGATTGATAGTACCTGATAATGAGAGACCTAGATATTGTCCTGTGGTGACCGGACTCATATCTGTTTATCTATAGAGATACAAGTGTATTTGATAAACTTATTTAAGGCGCTATATTGAAAAAACTGTCCTTTTTGACGTAATACTATAGAACCCTCAGAAATGTTACAAATCTGGTAATGAGATATACATATCTTCATAGCCTTATCTAGGTTTGAGAAGAACCAGAAACACGATTAACGTATTTTGCCTCGATACATTTCTCGATCGAAATGACCTCTTAAAAATACGAAATTTGAAGATTATTTTTAAACGAAAATAGATGTATTGTAGGAAATTAGTCTAATTGATAGACACCTTTGCAACTCAAAATCGTATAGAAGCATTTTGCTTAAATGCTCCTAGTTATTTTTTAAATAATTAAAATTACGTTTTTCGCATGTTTTCCGAGCTAGCCGATAGCTTCTGGCCACAGCGTATTCACGACTTTATATTCATACAAATTAAATATAAAATTGCCCTTGCGGTAAAATGACTTTCAATATAGCGCCTTAAAGCAAAGCGTGTTTAAAACAAGAATTAAATAATTAATTCAATTTCTTAATTCTTTTCGTTTTTGACATGACTGCAATTTACTTAGTCCTAGAATGTAGAAACTCAAAATACAGACCTCTATATTAAAAAAGTATAATATGATGAATACGCTATATGTTTTATCCTTGTCTATCAAGTGCCTTTTTCATTGTTACTGACAAAGACGAAACATGGTAAAGCATGGTTTTATCAGTTAGGGAGAGGTATCAATTTAACTAAACCTAACCCTATACTTCGTTAACCTTTCTTGTATTATCTTTATAATTCCACGATTATTTACAGTTATTTTAAGCAAATGACCACGTATTTATATATTTAACTTAATATGACAATATTATCGCGGTTGTCCTGAACCCATAGCTTCCGTTTTCCTTCAGTACGAAGATATTCTAAACATTTTGACGGACGTTGCTTAAACATTTTGACGAATGACGGACGTTTCTCTTTTGAGTAATCTTTGAATCATTTGATACACCTTATCAGCGGTTCAAGATATCAGATAGTTCAGTTTCTGTGCCCCCACGCTAAGAGACATGCGTCTAGTTTAGATTTTACTAATATAAGGTGTGATAAAATCAAAGAAAATTCAGGAGAATATGATAGAGTTATGTACAAAGCATTTTAGGCAAAAATATAGTTGGCAAACTCCTAAAAATCTTCCCTTACATTTGTGACTTTGTGTCGAGCAGGGACAGAGAGGCACAAAAACAAGTTTTTTTTGTTTTTTAATTTTGAGTATGATAGCTTTTTTTTGCCTTAGCGTTTATAGCCAGTAGATCAAATGCCCAAGGTAGATATTACCACACCTCGTATTCTAATTTCTAAGTAAATGTGTGCCAAATGTTGAGGGCCTCTGGGGCGCGTGGAGCGTGCGAGGACTTGGTCTGATTCCTCAGTGTGGTGATATGACATCGACGGAGTGCTACGATCTGATCAAGCGCGGTGTGGACATAGAGGTGCCGGGTCTTGAGCAGTACTATGATAAAGTGGTGTGCGAGCTCAGAGGTATGTGTGTGTGCAGGGGTGGAAAACTTTTTTTTGAGGTTATGAAGTGTTTATGAGGTTAATATAAGTCTAGAGCATAAAGTTAATATATTCCGGTAGGTATATTAACTTTGTGGTCTAGAGGTATGTGTGAGTGCAGGCGTTGATAACTTTTTTGGAATTGTGAACTGTGAAGTGAATATAGTGATTACTGATTATATTATGTAGACCTAGCGAATGCTATTGTAGGTAAGGTGTTTCACATAACTATTAGCAACCTATTTCTTACTACAGAAAAACATATTGGCATAAGGCATTTACTTTCAAACAAATAAGCTGCCAACAACAGGATGACGGTTAACGAGGGGCTCGTTTTCCTCAATATGTAATGATATTATAATTTAAGGAAAACAAAACAAAATCATAAGTTACTTGTAGAAAAACAGTATTTAAATATTCAGCTGGAAATTAACATATCATAAATTGTAAACTCTGACTACGCTGCCCAGTTGTGGAGTACATGGCCTTCAGAAGGTCTCTGATAAGAAGCAACTGTAAACATCATTTTAATAAATATGTTAACCAAAGGAAAATGACACAATAATAAGGTAGAAGTCCTTGCACTTTTGTATTTTGTATAATATATAAGCAGCTAAATTAAAAAAAAAACTAATATGCCCTATAGTGCTCCATTTCACGTGCCTATTCTACTTATTGTGATCCCGACTTTCTGAAATACCACCAAAAAAAAATGCATTTTATTTCTTTAAAAACACATGTACATAGTTAAGAAACGGAAATCGACGTCACCTAGGCTGATAGCCGATATCAGGCAACAACGCTCTTCCATAATCCAACCAGTTGTGCAATTAGTACAACAAAATCTTTGAAGCAACTAGTTGACCCTAGGTGTTATAGTTATGTAATAGGAGGTACAATATCTGCTGTCAAACGCCTGTTTCATTGCTGTCGCAAGATACGTAGGCCATCTCTATACCTTGCGATATAGTATCTCTATGTAGAGTTATGTCAAGTACCCCTTAAAATGTAAAAGGGATTGGTCATTGGCATCATTTCGCATAACCTCCGTTTCTGCTCTGCTTAATCACGGGTGTCGTGTTACGATATCGGTTACGGTAACCAATAGTTGGTGACACAGTGATGGCGCTGCCGAAGCAGGCCGGTCGTCGGTCCCGGTCGCTGCCCCGCGTCGGCTTGCCCCATTGGCGGTTAATGTGTTAATTTTTATCCTTTTTTTATTTAATCCTTGCCATCGAAGGCCCATTTGCCTATTTCTGGTTTCAAGTTAAAATATTACCCCTTTTCTTGATACGTTTGGGAAACGTAAACAATATCAGAACATTGAACTTTAAAGCGTAGTGCAAGTTGCCCTTTGTTGGACAGTAATGAAAGTGATAATATCGTATTTCCCAAAGGCCCACTTGCCCCGATCTGGGTTAACGTCATGGCATCTCTGTCATTCTTTGTATTGATGAAAGATTGGATAACATGATCTGAGATCTGTGCAAGTGGGCTAACTATAGCTAGTTTTGTACTATATTTTCTTAGATTTTGTTATCGATTTTGAATTAATGCGCTCTGTTTTATTATCTTCTTTGACTGCTATTCTGCTATTCTATTTTAAATTAGTCATAACTATTACATGGTTGTTTTGGATGCGTTAACATAATATATTAAAGTTATTCATTTATTTTTGTTAACCATATTCCGACTAAGAGCGATTATTTTACGATATTTCCTTATTGTGTTACATTATATAGTACTATAATATATAGACCACACATTGTGTGGTATACTTACTAACAAAACTTATTATTATAATATGTACGCTTCTGCGAAATTTTAAGAGAGTTTTGAATGAAAAATGAAAATCTACATCCATAGACGTATTTACTGTCATGGATGTAATTGTAACAATGTTCTCAGAGAACAACCCAGAATTATTAGACTTCAAAGAGTCTGCTTCATTGATCGTCACGTTCTTCCGCTGCGCTCACATCTCAAAACTTTCTAACCATCTGCCGTTACTCTTCCAGACGAACGAGAGAGCGTCCAGAAGAAGACGTTCCAGAAATGGGTGAACTCCCACCTGGTGCGGGTGGGGTGCCGCATCAGCGACCTGTACGTCGACATGCGCGACGGCAAGATGCTCATCAAGCTGCTGGAGGTGCTGTCCGGAGAGAGGCTGGTGAGTGCTGCTTGTGCATTTATTTATTTATTTATTTATTTCTGCATTAGGGGTTATGAGTGGAAATACCCCATATCACAGGAAAAAATGCGTTCAATGTCGATGGTGTTTTAGCAGATTCAAGTTTGTCCCCAATGTAGAGATGCAGTTCTCAAGAATGTAGTTCTAATATAGTCATGACTAGACATACATTCGTATTTCGTGACGACCTCTGTGGCTCAATTGGTTGAGTGTGTGGCAGCTCAAGCCGGGGGTCGCGGGTTCGAATCCCGCCGACGGAACAAAAAGTTTTCAATGTTCCCGGGTCTGGAGGTGTATTAAATATGTGTATGATATAATAAAAATCTTAAATATATGTATCGTATAAAAGTATTAAATATATTTCCGTTGTCTGGTACCTGTAACACAAGTCCTTCAGGTACTTAGCACGGGGCCAGACTGACGTGGTGTGAAGCGACCATAGATATTATTATTATTATTTACCTGACTTACTTATATTACCTACTTATGGCGCTATATTGAAAAAACTGTCCTTTTTGACGTAATACTATAGGACCCTCAGAAATGTTACAAATCTGGTAATGAGATATACATATCTTCATAGCCTTATCTAGGTTTGAGAAGAACCAGAAATACGATTAATGTATTTTGCCTCGATACATTTCTCAATCGAAATGACCTCTTAAAAATACGAAATTTGAAGATTATTTTTAAACGAAAATAGATGTATTGTAGGAAATTAGTCTAATTGATAGACACCTTTGCAACTCAAAATCGTATAGAAGCATTTTGCTTAAATGCTCCTAGTTATTTTTTAAATAATTAAAATTACGTTTTTCGCATGTTTTCCGAGCGAGCCGATAGCTTCTGGCCGCAGCGTATTCACGACATTATAGTCATACAAATTAAGTATAAAATTGCCCTTGCGGTAAAATTACTTTCAATATAGCGCCTTAAAACTATTTCTTTTCAATTTATGGATCTATCCACCAATTTTAAAATTAAATTCCTTTATTCTCATTCAATTGATTATTCGTCTTCATTTTTATTAACATTTCGTTATCTTTTCCCTTTCCCTGTCACCAATTTAATCCCCCTTTTCTCCTATTCCAGCCTCGTCCCACCAAGGGCAAGATGCGTATCCACTGCCTCGAGAATGTTGACAAGGCGCTGCAGTTCCTGCGTGAGCAGCGAGTCCACCTGGAGAATATGGGCTCCCATGATATAGTCGACGGCAACGCTCGACTCAACCTTGGGCTGATCTGGACTATTATTCTGCGGTTCCAGGTAAGATGTTGATTCTGTTTAAAATGCTGAATCGAAAATGAGGTTATTGAATCAAAATAGCATGATAGCCGGAGACTGGTTACCGATGGATCATGATTCATGGATGAAACCATGATAATAATGTTATGATAGTAATTTAAAATGTACAGATGGCTATTATTGGGGAAACCCGTACTGTAATATCTACGATTTCTATTTATTTATATTGTTAAAGTAAAAATATATTATGTCTTTTGTTATTGTTGTCATTGCAAAGCCACTTTATGCAATCAATTTGTTTTAATATACAATTTGTTTTAATTCGTTTTATCCCCTTTCAGATCCAAGACATCACCATTGAAGAGACAGATAACAAAGAGACAAAGTCCGCCAAGGACGCTTTACTCCTGTGGTGTCAGATGAAGACGGCTGGCTACAACAATGTCAATGTGCGCAACTTCACCACCTCCTGGCGTGATGGCCTGGCCTTCAATGCCATCATCCATAAACATAGACCTGACCTCATCCAGTTTGAGAGACTGCACCGGGGCAACCACATCCATAACCTCAATAATGCCTTCAACGTGGCCGAAGAAAAGCTCGGCTTGACTAAGCTGTTGGATGCTGAAGGTAATTATCTGTATTAATACTTATTACAAGTGTCTGTCTGCCTGTTTAAATTCATGACTGGGACATTTTTCGTATAAACATAGATGAACTCTTCAAGTTCTGCTACTTTCACACTAACTCTTTCAGTGGCGGGGCAAGACCAAAATTTTATGTGGGCAAGATTGTATCTTGCGAGGCCCTTGCGAAGCTTGTATCTTGAAATATATTATGCGAGGCCCCCTGATGGATGATGCTTAAGAACGGATTTGTTAAGAGAAATAATTTTTTATAAGTACCCAAAGTTTTATTTATAAAAATTTTTATTTATGAATATTTGAGTATCTCATCTCGTAAAACCTTTAAAAAAAACCTCGAGGTCCAAGGGGCGCGAGGCCCCTTAGACCGCGAGGCCGTGAGCGGTCGCCCACACCGCCCACGCCTTGCGCCGCCTCTGAACTCTTTATTACGGGATACATACACACCCTAAAATATTATCACTATGTTTTGTTACACCCAAAAATGTACAGTTCCTTTACTTATCATAATAAGCAGGCTTAGAAACTAGTGCGAACAAAACTGGTTTTAAATAAACTCATATCTAAACGCATAGATCCGTTCATGCGTGGTCGAAAGAGATCTCTTTTATCGCGGCTAGAATGCAAGGTTGCATAAAACCTTTTGTATTTATTGCGTTGACCTGTATACTTGGGTAGGATTATAGTCACAAGAATGATACAACATTATGTTCTATTTTAGTCTCCGGTCCGTTGTTGGTACTTGGTACCATCAAGGAAATTGATTCCTAGGCAGTTGACGGACCTACGTCATGTGGTCGGCTTATGTCAATTCAATGTTAGCTGTGATAGATGGGTTTGACTTAACGCGACCAAATTACTTAGGTCCGCGACCTAGGAATCAACTTCTCAGATAGATCTTGCTTCTTCTTTCTATAATATTACTCAAAAACGTAACTACTAAAGAAAAGAGAAACTGCATAGTTGTTTATACTTACAAACAAATCAACGCCATCTTTCAGACATTGCCGTAGACCACCCTGACGAGAAGTCGATCATCACGTACGTGGTGACATACTACCACTACTTCAGCAAGATGAAGCAGGAGACAGTGCAGGGCAAAAGGATCGGCAAGGTCGTCGGCATCGCCATGGAGAATGAGAAGATGATGAACGAGTATGAAAGTCTCACCAGGTACGTCTATACTCTATATAGTTTGTTTGGAAAACATCAAAATAGATAAATGGTTCTAATCCGGCTCGAAGGACCAGGAATCACCAAAAAATCTCTTTCTCACTCTCAAGTATGTGTACTACAAATTAAAATCGTACTTAACAACTTAAATTTGTTGTTTTATAGTCTGACAAGTGAATTCTCGATGTAACAGACAAACACAAAAATTATCTTCTGTGTACATTGGTTATTAGCTAGAAAGTTAATAAATAAGAAAATTATGTTTAATTTTAGTTCAGCTTATTTATCAGCTTTTTTGGTTGGTTTAACAGAAGAAGGAAGGATGATCAGTCATGCTCCACACTCCACAGTCATCACTTTTCATTGTCAAAATATTAGTTTCATTTACATTTAAAATAGCCTGCCTTTACTTTCTTATATTATTACTTCTCAGGCATAATAAAGTGTCCTTAATCTGTATGATAAACCTGATTAATTTTTCCTCAGTGACCTGCTGCAATGGATCGAACGCACGATCGAGGCGCTCGGCGACCGCACGTTCGCCAACTCGCTCGAGGGCGTACGCCAGCAACTCATACAGTTCTCCAACTACCGCACTGTGGAGAAACCACCAAAGTGAGTATTTTAACTTTATTAGGAAGCTAGGAGTAATAAGGAAAGTAGGAATCTGTGATTTAGTTTGCTGGCTAAGAAGGACCACAGAGCAATTGGGGATAGGAATAGTGTCAATTTTAAAACCAATATTTCACTAATAATTTATATAAGAACAAGCATTTAAATAAATTGCAGTCAGGGATACCCTGAAAGAAACAACAGATTGATTTGATACCTTTATTGAAACATCAACTTTTAAAATATTATTCTCTTACAAAGGTAAAGCACAATTTTATTCTAAAAATCTTTATTCCAAATTATGCTTCCACACAGTTTATGTAGGACAATTTCTAGAAGCTACAAAAACATTTCTTTAGAATATTCTAATCTCCCTACTTCCATCAGGTTCGTGGAGAAGGGCAACCTCGAAGTGCTGTTATTCACGCTGCAGTCGCGCATGCGCGCCGCCAACCAGAAGCCGTATACGCCGCGCGAGGGCCACATGATCAGCGACATCAACCGCGCCTGGGAGCGCCTCGAGAAGGCCGAGCACGAGCGCGAGCTGGCGCTGCGCGAGGAGCTCATCCGCCAGGAGAAGCTGGAGCAGCTGGCCGCCAGGTGAGTGACGATGATGGTAGTAGCAGGGAAAAATACGAGGAGACACGTGCGTGCCGCGTGATGACAAACTAAGATGATTATGATGTCACAAAGGGATAATGTGGGGTCTTTGTTTTACAAAAGAAAAATCAATAAAATATTTAATATGCGCTCCGCTCGTCTATTTGTCAAGATAAGTTCTACAACTACAGCGATTCACAAACTCGCGAATCCATACTAATAGTATAATAGCAAAATATGTGTCTGTCTGTTATCATTACTCTGTGCCGATTTTGATATTGGTACAGACATACTTTGTGGCCTGGAAAAGAAAAAATCTTTCTCGAAAAAATTAACAGTTCTTTCAAATAACAAATGTTGGCGCAATGAAATTACGAACGTCACCATTACATTTTTTACGTATATATTCCAGATTCAACCGCAAAGCCCAGATGCGTGAGACGTGGCTGTCTGAGAACCAGCGTCTAGTCAGCCAAGACAACTTTGGCTTCGACTTGGCCGCGGTGGAGGCGGCCGCTAAGAAGCACGAAGCTATAGAAACTGACATCTTCGCGTATGAGGAGCGCGTGCAAGCGGTTGTGGCGGTGTGCTCCGAGTTGCAGGCTGAGAGGTGTGTTGGAGATCTTTTTAGATTGGGTTTAGTGTAAAAATATGACGTAGAAGTTAACGAGAAGAATTTTAACAATGAAATGTCTTCTCTCTCTCTTTTTGAATGTTTTAGGAGTAAACAATCGGCGGGAGATGCTTAATGCATTTTCCCTCCTCGACCAAAAAAGGAGTGATTTTAAGAAATGGTTGCTATAATGTGCAACAGAAATTAGTACGTATCGGATTCAAATATAGTTAGGATAACCAAATGATAATAATAATGCTGTTCCAAGTGAATGACGAATAAAATAAGCGTTTTTAGACATACTTACTGATTTCACTCGATTTTTACAAAAGGTACGACGTTTTCGACCTACAGGCTACAACCATTCTGATAATGAACAAGTTATGACTTCGATTGTAATTTGAACATTTATTTACTAACACTGCTACATAGCAGTTAAAGTAATTATTGTTTTATCTGTATTTTTTCTTTAGGTACCACGACATGGAACGCGTGATCGCTCGTCGTGAGAACGTGCTGCGTCTATGGGCGTACCTTCTCGAATTGCTGCGCGCCAGACGCGCACGCCTGGAAATGTCCCTGCAGCTGCAGCAGAACTTCCAGGAGATGCTGTACATCCTGGACTCCATGGAGGAGATCAAGATGAGACTGCTGACAGACGACTACGGCAAACATCTGATGGGCGTCGAGGATCTACTCCAGAAACACGCGCTCGTGGAAGCTGATATCAACGTGCTTGGTGAACGTGTTAAGGTTGGTGCTATTGGATATTTAATTTGGACATCTGTTCAATAGTTCTAGGAATTGGAATGCAAACCGGTGGCTGAAAAGTGGAACATAGGAGGAACTTACTGACATATTTACTTTTGTCTACCTAAATGTAAATCAATTTTGTTAATGTTTAGAATTCTAATTGTGGAAACATGTTAATAGTGCTTAGATATTAAACAGCTTTAATTTTTTATTTTATTTTATCACTGTATGTTTTCAAATAAAATAAAATATTATTCTAAAATCCCTGAGTCAAAAAGCCTTTATATAAAATTGAAAGCTACAGTATAATTAATATTGTGAGTTAAATGAAATGATCTACTGTTGTATATTCTGAATTGGCTCTGTTATGTAACATAGTTGTTTACCTAACTGTTATCTTCATCAGGTTGTCGTGGGTCAATCTCAGAGATTCCTCGAACAAGAGGAGGGCGGATACCGGCCGTGCGACCCCGCCGTCACCGTCGAGCGTATACAGCAGTTGGAGAACGCGTACGCTGAGCTCGTACATCTTGCTGTGGAACGCAGGTACGTACGAGCGTGCGTGCGCAACTTTTATAAAGTATTTGTTGCTGATGTTTAGATTGCAGTCTATATAAAACTTACACTCAATGACGATGTTGTGTTCAACGTGTGTGTTGAGCGTACATATACGCAAAGTACGTGTGAGCGTGCGTATAAGTTTAAATAGTTAGCAAATCGGTGTATTAATACCGGTTTATTTTGTAAGTGACAAAATCATGTTAATTATAACATGATTTTGTATTTTAAATGGAGCTTTTAATGGTTTTTAATTCATTATAATATTTATTGCAATTTTATAACGCCAATGACATGTTCCGTACAGAAAGCGTCTGGAGGACAGCCGCAAGTTGTGGCAGTTCTACTGGGACATGGCGGACGAGGAGAACTGGATCAAGGAGAAGGAGCAGATCGTCTCCGTCGACGATATCGGACACGATCTCACTACTGGTGAGTCATTGTTGACGACATTTCGAATAAACGGAGGGATTTATTTATTTATTGAACACACATTAAACTTTGATAAAAAGCAAAATGCGGCACTAGTAAATTCACTCAGTGAACACGAAAATAAATCAACATGTAAAGACAGATTGTTAAGCGCCTGCAACTCACTGCAGCAGATTATTTATTTATACTTTAGCGTTTAGTCGCGTAAAGGTGGGTTTAAACCAAAAGAACATAGAGCAAGAACTGCACAAGAACATTCTTTCGTATTCGTTTAGTGTGAACTATAATTCGTTACAACATACTTTAGATCGTTTATACCAATCGAACCAACAAAAACATCAAGAATAAGAATTTTTGCTCTATAGATGAGAATCATTTAGACCAAACGAGCGAATGCTCATTGCTCATTCGTCAACGATAAGTAGTAGGGGTTCATACTACACTCAAAGAGCAACCTTTGAACATTACAAGGCATCGCAAGCAACAACAGACATATCACTTGGCGCTTGCTTGTGTCTCATACATTTTCGATAACCTTTATGGTTTATAAGAAATATTTACGGCATGAGTAGGTTTAATTGTGGACGTAATATTATTAATTGTGTCTATTTACAGTGTACCTGCTGATCTCGAAGCACAAGGCTTTAGAGGCGGACGTGCAGGCGCACGAGGTGCAGCTGATGAGCGTGGCCGCCGTCGGCGACGAGCTCATCTCGCAGGGACACTTCGGGGCTGATCGCATTCAGGTATGTTCCTGTCTCTGTCTCGCGCACTATGTGTGACAGAGATAGCACAGGGCTCTGGAGGCGGACCTGCAGGCGCACGAGGTGCAACTGATGAACGTGGCCGCCGTCGGCGAAGAGCTCATCTCGCAGGGACACTTCGGGGCTGACCGCATTTAGGTATTTTCCTGTCTCTGCCTCGCGCACTATGTGTGACAGAGATAGAACAATGTCGCTGCGAAATATGTATGATGCTTCCGTCTGTAAATGAATGATGTTATTAACATAAAATGCTAGTTACCTATTACAAAAAGCAAGTTTAGCAAGTTGAATTATTATGTATGTACTTTTTATGATAAGATATTTGTAATAATAATACAGCCAGTGAGATAAAACAAGACCATTTCGCGTATAGCTCACTAATATAGCACCTAGCAAGTTACATTACAAACTATATACTGGACACTGGTATTTACAATTTTATGGTAACTAACACAATGAGTGTAACTTGAAAGAATTGACCAAACTGTTTTATTTCACAGGAGCGTCTTCGCGATATCTTATCCCAATGGAACCATCTACTGGACGTGGTCTCCCTACGCAAGGATCGTTTGGACGCGGCCGTACGTTACCACCAACTGTTCGCGGACGCCGATGACATCGACGCATGGATGTTGGACACGCTCAGGTAAGAAAGAGATAGTATTTAAAGTATAATGAAGATAAGCGTGTAGAAATTAATAGGCAATCTTCACCTGTAATCGAACACGAGTATAATATATCAAAAGGACTTTGTTTATTAGTCGTTTACGCTTAAACTGTTGAACGAATTTTCATTTAATTTCATCTACAGTTTACTGTATAATATTACTAGGAACCCGCCCCGGCGTCGCACGGGTATAAAATATATAGCCACTGAAAAAAATTTAATAAAATCGATAGCCTATGATCCTTCACGTGGTCTACTTCTTATCTGTGCCAAATAACATAAAATTGCTCCGGTAGTTCGCGACATAAGCCCTTTCAAATATTTCCCCCGTTTTTTCCACATTCGCCTATTAGTCTTAGCGTGATAAAATATAGCCTATAGCCTTTCTCAATAATAACTAAACTAACACTGAAAGAATTTTTCAAATCGGACCAGTACTTCCTGAGATTAGCGCGTTCAAGTTAGCCCTTTCAAAGAATTTTCCCCGATTTTTTCACATTTTCCTCTATTTCTTCGCTCCTATTAGTCTTAGCGTGATAAAATATAGCCTATAACCTTCCTCGATAAATGGGCTATCTAACACTGAAAGAATCATCAAAATCCGTTGCGTAGTTTTAAAGATTAAAGGGAACAAAGGGACATGAGGGAAAAAAGCGACTTTGTTTTACAATATGTATAGATGATTGTTTGAACGCTAAAACGCTGTCCTTATTAGAAAAAGTTAAACGAATCATATTCCAAGTTATACCACTAATAAAACACACATTCTAGTTACTAATCATAAAACTTTGTTCGTAGACTGGTGTCTTCCGAAGATACCGGTGTGGACGAAGCCCAAGTACAGAGTCTGCTGAAGAAACACAAGGATGTGACAGATGAGCTGAAACACTACGCCAACGTCATCCAGCAGCTCAAACAACAGGTAAAGTTTGTAAAATATGTGGCTAAATGTATATTTAAATAATAACAGTATTGACCATACATAATTGGGCACATAGTTTTGAGCATGACCTGTGAAAATGTACTCTGAAATATTTTTATTGTAGAGATGGAGGATATAATCATATGACAAATGAACGCAATTTTATTTTTAACCTTTCATTGATTAGTAATTTATCGATATTGTAAATTATTAAAAATAAACGTCTTGCAACTTTAAATAAAAAATAAGAACACAGAAAAAGGTCTCTTAACATTATAGACCGAAAGTTTAAACGTCTCAAACGTTTGAAGAAGTTTCTAAAGGCATTTCAGTATAATAAGGGCACTTCTTAACATTACGCTGACGTGCGTAAACTCAATATTTTTCTATCACCAGGCAAGCGCTCTCAGCCCCGAAGACGCGGGCTCAACAGAAGTGACGTCACGGCTCGGTGCTATGGACGCGCGCTTGGCCGAGCTAGGCGAGCTAGCTAGACTCCGCAAGCAGCGCTTGCTTGATGCTCTTTCGCTGCACAAGCTGTTGGCTGAGGCTGATGCTGCAGACCAATGGATCCAGGAGAAGGACCGCATGTTGGACACCATGACAACGCCGAAGGATATCGACGATGTCGAGATTATGAAACACAGGTTTGTTATAATATTATGCTGTAATCTAAATTAATTAATGCGTAAGTGTATGTCAATGGTTATTAAATGCGTGTGTATGTATGTCTCTTATCTACTCACACACGCCGCTAAACATTTTAATTAATGGAAAAGGAAATGGGATAGTTTTTTATTCCTGAGAAATGTAGTGATAAACGCCGTTTCTACCCTCTAATCTGTAAGGCGGGTAGCCTTATTACGATTAGAGCCCCCGCAGACTGCAGACTTTAAGTCGGCCGATAGTTTGATCGAAATCTTAATCAGTACGAAGATGTATGAAGGTGCGCACACTAAACGACTTCATATATCGGCGGATAATAATGTACTGAAACCCCAATTTGGTCAAACTATCGGCCGATTGAAAGTCTGCAGTCTGCGAGGGCTCTCACCATACCCGAATTTATTTCATTAAATTTGGGTGATTTACGCAAAACATTCAGGTGGTAAAAACTGAATAAAATCACATTGCATCAATCAGCTGTATAACATCATCTGTATTCCAGATACGACGGGTTCGACAAGGAGATGAACGCTAACGCGTCACGTGTGGCCGTCGTCAACCAGTTGGCTCGTCAACTCATTCATGTGGAACATCCTCAAGCGCCCGCCATACAGGAGCGTCAGGCCGCGCTCAATTCCGCCTGGAGTACGCTGCGAGAGAAGGTAAGACACGAATGGACCAGCCCAAGATTTCGTAGGGATCTATCACGTAGGTTACACGTCCAGTCTCAAACTGACGCCAAATTGATGGCTAAAAAGTACATAATGAATAAAATGATCAGTCCGTCAATCAACTGGTAAGACGTTCAGTTTCGCGTTTATCTTACCAGATTGATGGACTGAGCTGATGAGAAACTGAGCGTGTCACCTACGTCTATAAGTGGCGTTTGACAGCAGATATAGATCAATATATTATGATGTCGGACGCCGTCTGCTTACCTGTCCTAAGACACATGTGTAACCGAGTGATTAAAGATATTAGGATATGAAGCTTAAGAATATGCTTAAATTACGTTTATCAAAAGTCTGCTGTAACAGTTAAGCTACTCACAGCTTACAAATTTTTGAAAAATCGTAACATTAAAAAATGCATGAACAATTTTGACAGCTCCCATAAATTTATACAGCCTACATGAATTTATGGTAAGTGTGGTCTCTTCTGAAGTTGATTTTTAACCCATCAATCCCCAAGTTGAAAATTTATTGTGTCTGTGATACACACGATGTAGGTGTTAATATATTTTTTAAACACAGGCCGAGGCAAAGAAGGACGAGCTGAAGTCCGCGCAGGGCGTCCAGACATTCCACATCGAGTGTCGCGAGACCGTGTCCTGGATCGAGGACAAGAAACGTATCCTGCAGCAGACGGACAACTTGGAGATGGATCTCAACGGTAAGGATTATTTCCTTACAATGGAAGGGCTTAATTCTCATACTACGAATAATGTATTTATCAAAGAAGGAATTAAGGGAATCAAAATATTGATTGTTAAGGAGCTTTGATAGCCTTATAAGTAAGGCAAGTGTGCTCTCGTAATGGAATTGAAACTTGCAACGTCGACATGTGTACTTATTTCGTTTTGTAAGCCTTATCGAAATATTTTTTCTCAAAAATGAATATAAAGTATGGCGTTGTATTATTAGATCTAAAAATCTGAAATATGCCCAGTCCTGATACAGTGGCAATCTTGTAACTCACGCATAAGCCACGCTCAACGGTACTCGATCGCCCATTTTAGAAGGGGCGTGGCTTAAGCGTGAATCACGTGAATCAATTTGTATAATAGATATTTATTAATTTTTCTACAGGTGTAATGACTCTCCAACGTCGTCTATCCGGCATGGAGCGAGATCTAGCCGCGATACAGGCGCGCATCTCGTCTCTCGAGGCGGAGGCGAGCGCTATCGAAAACGAGCACCCAGATGAGGCGAGACTCATCCGCGAACGCATACACACCATCACGGATAACTGGGAGCAGCTTACTCATATGGTGAGTTTAAATTGTAACCATCTACTAATGATTGTTATTAGTCGGGTAAAAAGACCCACACTGTGTAATGGGCTCAATGGTTAAAAATTTCTTAAAATAATAATTAATATGTAGATATAGATGGAAGACCTTGGGGAGGCCTTTGCCCAGCAGTGGGATAGTATAGGTTCATAAAAAAAATAAAAATATGTATAATGTATATGTCGCAGTCATCTAGTTCAATATGCTATTTGATTAAATGACTAGCGCGTTCATGGAATAAAACCATTTAATTGAATGACTAGGATGAACATTGATCGAACAATCGTCACTCAATATTTAAATAGTTAGCGGATTGTAACATAGCCCTTTGAACAGGGCGGAACCCTTTAAGAGTGGCATTGACAACAACCGAGTTTAATATCTTTTTTTACATACATTAACAGTTTAATATCTTAAAAACATCATGTTTGCTCCACGTTATATTTCAGCTCAAAGAGCGCGATGCTAAGCTGGAGGAGGCTGGTGACCTGCACCGTTTCCTGCGCTCCGTGGACCACTTCCAGGCCTGGCTCACCAAGACGCAGACCGACGTCGCTTCCGAAGGTATGTAGATCAGCGTAATGGGATTTGTCTTGATTTGAGAGTGGTGGATGGGGTAAGTGTTAAATGTTATAAATTACTATCTGATCCAACAAACGCAGTTCTGCCATATATAGCGTGGGTTCATGCTTGAACCCATTGTTATCATTTTCGACGTTGTCATGGAGATATGTCGTATGTTACCCCGATCTCTATCTCTGAAAATTTATCTGAAAACTATAACAAAATCGGTCCAGCCGTTTTGGGGGACTTTTCTAACAAGACTTTTATACATTATAATAATTTATTAGGTCATATTGTGAATCAATAAGGCTTAGAGAATAACAGAAAAGATAATCTTTAGTTCTTGTTCCGTTAAAATAATTAAGATTTTTGTTTTTTCAAGATATTCCTGCAAGTCTGCCCGAAGCGGAGAAGCTACTGTCTCAGCACCAGACTATCAAGGAGGAGATAGACAATTACAAGGACGAGTTCGCCAAGATGATGGAGTATGGAGAGAAGATCACTGCCGTAAGTGTTAAGTTGGCTAGTCTATGGGTCATTGTAGGATTAGTAAGACAACATTATAAACCGTAAAATATACCTAGAGATATA
Organism: Lysandra bellargus; assembly: GCA_905333045.1. Taxonomy (NCBI): domain Eukaryota; kingdom Metazoa; phylum Arthropoda; class Insecta; order Lepidoptera; family Lycaenidae; genus Lysandra; species Lysandra bellargus. The sequence goes on from HG995354.1 coordinate 5,839,278, forward strand.
TTGAATTGTAAGTAAGTATATAAAGCAATGTAGGTTTATTAGTTAGGGATATAAAATCTAAGTAGTTTTAAGTCAATTAATACACAAGTTCTGCAGACTCCAAACATTGACAAACGAGTTAGGGTAGGGACATAGTATCTTAGTAGTTTTAAGTCAATAAATTCCCGAGTTACGAAGGCTCTAAACGTCGATAAAACGCTTTAAGAAAATTAGCCTCATAACGTCCGCGTGCGCTTCGCTTGGCTTTATATTTTGAGTTGTTATAGGTTATCTATGTTTTCTTCTTGGTAACATTTTGGTAATAAAAATTGTTTTGCGTTTTTCGAGACTTCAAAAGTTATCTGTTTCCTCAGGAGCCGTCCACCCAGGACGATCCGCAGTACATGTTCTTGCGCGAGCGGCTGAAGGCGCTGCGCGAGGGTTGGGCCGAGCTGCAGCAGATGTGGGAGAACCGCCAACAGCTGCTGACCCAGAGCCTCGAGTTGCAGCTGCTGCAGCGTGATGCGAGACAGGCCGAGGTGCTGTTAGCACACCAGGAGCACAGGTATACTGAGATACTTACTAGTACGTCTTATATTATACAGTGTATTCTTTTTATGATTTATGGATACTTTAACTAACACTTTAACTTGTTAATTGCTGTTAGCTAATGTTATAAATAAATTCTTATCACTTTTTTCTTTCAGGCTCGCCAAGACCGAGCCGCCAACGAACCTCGAGCAAGCCGAGAACCTCATTAAGGAGCACGAGGCGTTCCTCACCACCATGGAGGCCAACGACGACAAGATCAACTCCGTGGTGCAGTTCGCCAACCGCCTGGTCGAGGAGAGACACTTCGACGCCGACAAGATCCAACGCAAGGCCGAGAGCATCCGCGGCCGCCGCGACGCCAACAAGGAGAAGGCGCTCCAGCTGATGGAGAAGCTGCAGGACCAGCTCCAGCTGCACCAGTTCCTGCAGGACTGCAACGAGCTCGGCGAGTGGGTGCAGGAGAAGAACGTCACCGCCCAGGACGACACCTACCGCTCCGCCAAGACCATCCACTCCAAGTGGACGCGCCACCAGGCCTTCGAGGCCGAGATCGCCGCCAACAAGGAGCGCCTCTTCGCCGTCCAGAACGCGGCCGAGGAGCTGATGAAGCAGAAGCCCGAGTTCGTGGAAATCATCTCGCCCAAGATGCACGAGCTCCAAGACCAGTTCGAAAACCTTCAAACCACCACCAAGGAGAAGGGCGAGCGGCTCTTCGACGCCAACCGCGAGGTGCTGCTACACCAGACCGTCGACGACATCGACAGCTGGATGAACGAGCTGGAAAAGCAGATCGAGAACACCGACACCGGCACCGACCTCGCCTCCGTCAACATCCTGATGCAGAAGCAGCAGATGATCGAGACCCAGATGGCGGTGAAGGCCAAGCAGGTCACCGAGCTGGAGACGCAGGCCGAGTACCTGCAGAAGACCGTGCCCGACAAGATGGAGGAGATCAAGGAGAAGAAGAAGACGGTGGAACAGCGCTTCGAGCAGCTGAAGGCGCCGCTGCTGGAGCGACAGCGCCAGCTCGCCAAGAAGAAGGAAGCCTTCCAATTCCGTCGCGACGTCGAGGATGAGAAGCTGTGGATCCACGAGAAGATGCCGCTGGCCACCAGCCAGGAGTACGGCAATTCCCTCTTTAACGTCCAGATGCTGCAGAAGAAAAACCAGTCCCTCAAGACGGAGACTGATAACCATGAGCCGAGGATCCTGACTGTCATCTCCAACGGCCAGAAGTTGATTGACGAGGGTCACGAGGACACACCCGAATTCAAGAACCTTATTGACGAGCTGTCCGCGAGGTGGCGAGAACTTAAAGGTCAGTCTTATGCAAAATTGTGTGCTTGATTAATTACTGAAAATATCTTTAATAAGTTCTTTAAGAATTAAATTGGATTTTTGACAAAAAGTTTCAATAAAATAATTGCACCAATTTCTATCTCAGCTACTTACCGTCGAGTCAAATAATTATTTTTTATTAAATAAATATGAATGTCGTCTTCAAATCTAATTAATAATTTTGAATCACTAATATCAATATAAAACTCATTTCTGTACTTGTAGATGCCATTGATCAACGCAAGAGCAATCTGGCTCAGTGGGAGAAAGCGCAGCAATACCTGTTTGACGCGAACGAGGCTGAGGCGTGGATGAGCGAACAGGAGTTGTACATGATGGTGGAAGACCGAGGCAAGGACGAGATCTCCACGCAGAATCTGATGAAGAAACACGAGATTCTGGAGCAGGCGGTCGACGATTATGCCCAGACTATCCGCCAGCTTGGCGAGACGGTCAGACAGCTTACTAGCGAGGAACATCCGCTTAGGTAATTATTACAAATAGTTTATTAATCATAAAACATTTAAATAATAGAGCAAGCATTGTAAATATGTCAGAATTACAAACAAAAGTAAACACTATAAAAGAAACCAATAAATTTTGAAAAAAATATTTTGTATAAGTAAAATATTGTAATGTAAATATAAACTTTCACTCCTCTGTCTGTCTGTCTGTCTACAAACTGTTCTATACACGGTAAAGGTCGTAATAGTTATGCAACGTTTTAATTATTGTTAAATGTTAGAAAAGGTTCTTGATAAGGACAAAACTACGTCGTCTGTATACAGGAAGTTAGGCAGATGATTATATGTATAACACTAAAGTATATTTCTCTAAAACGAATTTAAATATCAAATCATATAATTTTTATTTCTACAGCGAACAGATCTCCGTGAAGCAGTCGCAGGTGGACAAACTCTACGCAGGTCTTAAAGACCTGGCGGGAGAGCGGCGCGCCAAGCTGGACGAGTCGCAGAGACTATTCCAGCTGTCGCGCGAAGTTGACGACCTAGAGCAGTGGATCACCGAGCGCGAGCTCGTCGCCTCCAGCCAGGAGCTGGGCCAGGACTACGACCATGTCACTGTGAGTACTGGAAACTTGTTTATACCTTGATACTTTGTTAGCTTACAACTAAGTACGATAGCAGCCTAGTGTTCATAATTTCATTTTGACGAGAACTTGCTTTCGCCTTTCTTCGAGAAAACAATAACGTTACAAGATGTGTAAAATAGTAGTAGTGGTTTTAGTTTGGACTCGATGTGTTATCGTGTTTTACAACGAAATTGGATCAGTCTAAGAAGTGCTAGTTTTGTCACCCACTTAATTGTAGAAACCGCAAAATAATTTATACAAAATGTATTTTAAAAGACCTAGAAAATTGTATTGATTATATTATGTTTAATGTTTATTGGCCTTCTTTTTCTTCGCAGCTTCTCTGGGAGCGCTTCAAGGAATTCGCGCGCGAGACCCAAGCCGTGGGCTCGGAGCGCGTCGCCACGGCGGAGCGTATCGCTGACCAGATGATCGCCATGGGCCACTCCGACAACGCCACCATCGCGCAGTGGAAGGAGGGACTCAAGGAGACCTGGCAGGACCTGCTCGAGCTCATCGAGACAAGGACACAGGTATGAGTGTGAGCGAGAGAGAGAGAAACCATGAGGCGTATCAGTAAACTTTATTAGTAACTATAAAATTGGGTCCGAAGTAACACATAGACAGCGTGTCTGTCTATATGTTATGTGTCTATGCATGTCCATGTATTTCTGCATTTATTTGCAAAATCCCGAACAAGTACACTGTGTAGGTTACTTTAATAAGCGGTATTAGTGTGAATGAGTGTTCATACTGTGTTCTTTGTCCGTCAGATGTTAGCTGCGTCGCGCGAGCTGCACAAATACTTCCACGACTGCAAGGACACGCTGCAACGCGTCAACGAGAAGGCGCGCGGCGTCAGCGACGAACTCGGCCGCGACGCCATCAGCGTCGGCGCGTTACAACGCAAACATCACAACTTCACCCAGGACCTTACTACGTTGCACCAGCAGGTAAACTCCATTATTATTATATTATTTTTGTGCTGAAGGCAGGTCAAGTACCCCTGATGTCAATGCGACCCTTGAGGATCTATTAATGTGACAATGTGCCCCAACACAATGTCCGATGTTTAAACTCCATTTACAGACCTTTCTGGGTTGGTGGTTTGAAGACTGATATATATACTTATAATTACTAAAGAATATTGAGGTGAGATCATAGAATGATACACGCGTTCAGTAGTAAATCATAAACTGACGTTAAGATTTACAGAAACGCAGCTTGTGTGATTGCAATTGAATCTAGATAACCCGTACACAGACATACAGCAATTTTGGCTAATTTATTTTACTCTATTAGGATGTGTTTCCACCAGAGCTGAGTGGAGCTGTGTTGCGAGGAATGTGTTTTTAAAAAAACCAATAGCATCGCCGCGCTGAGCGATGTCATGGCAAAGTCATGTCAATGATGCAATTCTATTGGTTTTCAAAAACACATTCCTCGCAACACAGTTCCGCTCAGCGCTGGTGAAAAGGCAGCCTTGCTTTACTATTTTAGTGCAGCTTCGCTACTTGTCAGATTCAGGTTGTTTCCAGTCATTTTTATTGACACATATCTTGACTCTAACGCACTTAGGTTCAATTCAGATTTCAGACCGCAACGCGACGCGTAGATGCATTTCTATATTTGTATGGATTTGACAGATTTCAGAAATATAGAAATGCATCTATGCGTCCCGTTGCGGTTTGAATTGACCCATAAAAACGCATTGTAAACACCCATTTTCTAGGTGGAGTCCATCGGCGCGGAATGCAACCGCCTCGGCGCGTCGTACGCGGGCGACAAGGCGGCGGAGATCACGCGTCGCGCCGCCGAGGTGGCGGACGCGTGGGCGGCGCTACAGGCCGCGTGCGCCGCGCGCCGCACCCGCCTCGAGGACGCGGACGACCTGTACCGCTTCCTCAACCAGGTCCGCAACCTCACGCTGTGGATGGACGACGTGGTGCGCTCCATGAACACCGGCGAGAAACCCAGGTGTGTATGACTGGTTTTAATCAGTTAAACAAACTGATTAGAGAATTCCCCGTTACCAAGAAGAAAATCTACATGGGCTACATAATATATTTTAGTTTAACTCAAAATGTTTAGTATACATGATTCATCTTTTTAATAGCTAGAAAACCCCCGCTTAGAGGTCTCCCAAAGCTAAAGATAACTAATATAATGTTCTATTGACTATTGTAATATTGCTTTCCATTTTAAAATTAACAATAAATTAACCTACTTTTATCGGTGACTACTGTTTATGACTTTATAACTTCTTATTTCATATAAAAAGTAACATTGAATATGTTTTTGCATTATAGAGACGTGAGTGGCGTGGAACTGCTCATGAACAACCACCAATCCCTGAAGGCCGAGATCGAGACGCGCGAGGACAACTTCACAGCTTGCATCGGTCTGGGTCGCGAGCTGCTTGCACGACAACACTACGCGTCACCCGACATCAAGGATAAACTGCAGTCGCTCACCAACCAGAGGAACGCGCTGCTCAGACGGTGGGAGGAGCGCTGGGAGAACCTGCAGCTCAGTGAGTATATTACACTGTAGCTGTATATAATGTATTCAGCTGCTAGAACTGCTGTAGCTGTATATAATGTATTCAGCTGCTAGAACTGCTGTAGCTGTATATAAGCTGCTAACGAGACAGCACTATTCAAGGTCTGTTTTGTTTATCATGTGACGTTTCCTATATTCCAGGAACACATAGGTACCTTACCTGTAAAGACAAACTTACTTTGTAAAGCTATTTGCTAAGTAGATATTAATTACAGCTTGTCAAAAAAGAGTAGACGCCGATCCTAATTTTTTATTCGCATTTAAATTATAAAACATTATTAAATCGAATTAACAATTTGTCATATTATAATTTATAAGACGTGTTTTAACGTTATCTGTAGAAATATGAGGCAGAAAAACCATCTTTCAATCGTGATTACATTTAGAAAATTTAGTTCAGTGTCTGCTGTCTACTGTTTTTTGATAGACTATAATAGTCCAAACAGTAATGTATTTGCAAAACTTCATATTTTTTTTACAACATTTTCTTTGACCTTTTCTGAATTGTTCATATATATCTGATTAATAACGTTTCTGTCACAGCAGTGAAATTGCATATATCTACATAATATATGCGACGAAAAAATCTTGCGCGTGCGTCACCGATCGCTTGTGAGTCCCTAGTGATTCGCCCCCCAAGAGGGGTACTTACAGTTCGATACATACACGCGCGAGTGGGACAGGCCTGGTTTAGCTAACACTTTCGTTTCCCTCCACAGTTCTGGAAGTGTACCAGTTCGCGCGCGACGCGGCGGTGGCTGAGGCGTGGTTGATCGCCCAGGAACCGTACCTCATGTCGCAAGAACTTGGTCATACTATCGACGAAGTTGAAAGCCTTATCAAGAAGCACGAGGCCTTTGAGAAGTCGGCGGCCGCGCAGGAGGACAGGTTCAGCGCGCTCCAGAGGCTTACTACGGTATGTGTCGCTTGTGATTTGTGTGGTGGAGGTTGTAATGTATGTCGGTGGAGGGGATATGGTGGGTGGGTTTAAAATGTATGCACGGTGTAACAATACAAAGCAATAATACTTTAGGGTGTATATGTGACCTTTATATAGTTCACTGTGAAAGTAGCAGCACTGAAAGAGTTTTTTTCCAATTAGTATATGGGCAATGATGTTGGGGTATTTCTCATAGAAACATGGAAGTCAAAAGTAACTTTTTTAGCGCTGCTGTATTCACAGTAAAGTCTATACAACAGATACATATGCAGCTTAAATCTTTCTTTTGTTAAAAAAAATAAAAGATTAGTTTTAACTTCGTTATTGTTTTGTTATGGTATATTTTGGTAGCACTCTAAGCATGATTTATAATTATTCTAGATAATAGTTTAACTTTTAGAATAACTTTTATATTTATTTCTTTTTAATGTTGCACTCGATATCACGGCTTAATGTAAATTGCACTTGTCTTGTTACTTTTTTCTTTGCACTAAATTAATGTAGTGATTGGTTTCTTATGTAGCTTGAACTGAGAGCGGCGAAACAGTGGCCTCCCGAACAACCGTGGGACAAACCTGACGACTCTTACTTTACCTTTATACCCCCACCCTCAGAGCAATCACCAAAACAATCGACAACAGCCGAAATACACGAAAATAGACCTAATCCTCTAGACTTAAAAGTCAATTCGCCTAAAAATGATGCCTTTTTATGGTCGAGTAGAAATACTGCATCTGTTTCAAGTAGTCCCTTATCTCCTCAATCCAAAGATGGTTCTGTTTTCTTTGATAATACGGACGACTCCAAGTCGGGGATTTTGTCGAAAATTAGACGATTGTCAAGAAGAATGTCGTCTGACAAGGCTAGAAGGGTTAGTGCTGTAGAAAGTACTGATGGAACCATTTCTATAACCCCATCCCCTTCTCAAACTCCAAGTCTGATATTTGAGTTTGACGCCAATGACTTTGTAAGTGAGGGTTAGTTATTGCATGAGGCTTGTATGTGCACGCCGCGCGCCGCTTTGTATAATGTTCTTTGTTCTTTAATCTTTGTTATTTATTATTTTTATGATTTTGCAGGTGTATTTTAAGTCAATAACTTAATAACTAAAATAAGTTAATAACTTAATGTATATTGATATTTAGATAAAAATTGACAATTTATTTTCTACAGGAAACATAAAGCTTAAGAAATATTTCTAATAGACGATAGGTGAAATAAAGTCAATGGTAGGTTTCTACCATTTGGTATATTATTTTAATAAAGTTGCTTTATACGTAGTTTATGTATTAGTTTATGTAGATAAAAAACATTAAATTACAAAAATATAATTGTACGCCCCTTTTTAGAATTACTTTATTGATAAGTATAAAAAATGCATATTCGATAAACATGTAACTAACGCCTCACGCTCACGCTACAGCTACATACATCTACAACAATCAACAATCTTATATCTTCTATCTCACAATTTCAGTTCGAAGTGAAAGAGATGAAGCGACGACAGGAAGCGGCTGAGGCGGCGGAACGTGAACGTCTCGAGAGAGAAGCGGCCGAGGCTGCCGCTCGCGACGCCACGGATACGGCGGAACCAGAACCGCAACCGCAAGGTATGAGATTTAGGTCTTGGAGACCACGTATGAGGTTTTGGAGACCACATATTAGGTCTCGGAGACCACAAATGAGGTTTTGGAGACCACGTGTGAGGTCTCGGAGACCCCTTTGAGGTTAGAATATATCCTGTGTAAGGACTTTGAGAATCGTACTAGGGTTTTCGACCTTTGAGATTTTTGACACAACTATATATGTATACGATCTCTTTGGATACATTTTTTAAATTTCACCCCCGAATGAGCCCCTAAACTGCGCCCGGTTTTGTAGTCATATGACAAAACATGACGGTGGAAATACTAACCTTTTATTAATAATATCCTTTTTGTGATATTTTTTTAATAAAGTAAAGTCAAAGTTTAAAATACAAACCGGTCATATTTTGTCTCACGAAATGGGCCAGAATTGAAATCCTCTTTTTACTGAGTAATAGATTTAAATATTAAATAATCTACTATATACGAACCGATGCTCGAAACTTTTATCTTAATAATTTTAATAATTTTATCAATAACGAATCAAGGATGAATTTAGAATTATTATTAATCTTATAAAAAGTTACAAATAATAATTATTTTCAAATAATGCTAACTTGAAACCAATGTCTTGATTCGTTGTTGTGATTAATAATATCTTAGCTTCTAAAATAAGATACCAATAAAAATAATCAAATTTTTTATATTTAAATCGCTTCAAACTTTTGTTACGAATAAAAATTATCTTATTTTAGAAGTTTTCTGCTGTAAAAACGTTTAAAATATAATGGTATAGACAGTTTCGAATGAGAAATAGCGGACTTTTTCAAAATTTTAACCCCCACTTGGAACCACAGACTGCATCGAGCACGCATGAGATCTAGCACAAAACGAACCTTTCGATAATACAAATAATATTTCCACTAATTTCACCGATTAACTGGTGAATGTTGCCTGCTATTTTAACATTTTGAACTCTAGTGTTACCAGTATAGATAATGATAGGGTTTTTTAAAAAGACTTAGCACGTTCGCACTGCGATAGCGCCTAGTCTTACGGCATCGCTTGCCGCTTTACATGTCGATTACTCCTTATTATCGCTTGCTCGGTTCACAAACGATAGCCGACCTTGTACACGTGTGTGTAAATATCGCTTGGCACTCGAGTCTACTAAAAGATATTCAATTGTATCTCTATAAATATAGAGTTGAGTACGTTTTACAGTTGGCTCGATGCGAAAGCGACTAAGGCTACGTTTCCACAGAAGTTAAGCTAAGCTGTTGTTTCTAAGACCCAATAGAATCGCTGCGTTGAGCGAGATAAGCCAAACGAAGCGATTCTATTGGTTCATAAACCAGTAGTAGCTAGGCTCAGCTTCGAAGGAAACGCAACCTTACACTCGTGTACATAGAGTCGACATTCGTTTGTGTGCCGAGCGTCGTGACGTTACTTACCGATGTGTTGTCCACACATGCACTCGCGTAGTCGTAAGGAGAACGTCCACTAAAGCGGCCGAGAAGGCCCAGGACCGACCGCATTCGCAGCCAGGTAACCGGAGCGCTTATACCTATGTACGTTACCCGGCATCACGCATGTGCCGAGGACAGGGCTTCCCAACATTTTTCTCTCCACCCCTCCAACAACAAAACCATCTCATCGTATCATGAGATAAGCATTTGTTAAACGAACATTTCCTATACTTACATGGGTACAATTTTAGAAAATTTTCATATTCACCCCAGGTTGAGAAGCCCTGTCATACAGTCGGGTACCACTGCGCTCTAACTAGCCACGCGGGGTAGACAGGATTGGGCTAGATTACTAGATTCTAGACTTAGACTTCGAACACTATTTTCAGTATTGCACTATCTAGATTTTCTTATGTAGGTGATGGATTCTATGTCGTTATTTATGTATTACAAAGTATATGCACAGTCATCATACATACCACTTCAGTGGTTAAATGCACTACATTTATATGTACGCCTGTTTTACAGTCAAAAATGACAGATAAATTCACATACTTCGTCTCTGTCATTTTAAATAAGTGTGAAGGTGACAACTGACAATCTTGTGAATGTCTGTCCTCTGATGTATAAACAGGCTTTACTCTGATATTATATGCCTCGTCTAATTCACGCTTTATATGTTCATATGAATCGTCATTATCATGTGTTCTTCGTATCATAATATCATCAGGTTTTGGGAAATTATCATTAAATAAATTGACAAACATTTTTATCATCTTAACACCATAATCAAAAAGTAACATTTAAAAATATGAGGTTTGGATGAATCAAATAAGTGTATTTAGGCTTATGATCGACTTTATACCATCATGCTTTTAAGCAATAAATTGTCAAACCCAAAGTAAAAGAATCATCTTTAAATATTCTGTATCTTTTTTCTTTTGCATATGACAATATAGCAAAACAAAAACTATACAAGCAGTGGATTAAAAGCCCAAAATATTCTTAATTCCATTTACCAAACCTTACAAAGCCGTCGAGTTCGCTGGAACTAAAATGCGTTAAAAATGCTATTTACATGCGCTACAAAAACCTGATGCTATTAAAATTCAAAATATGTTATTGTCGTCTCTCATAAGTGTTACCGATGTTACGCTAAGGTGATGGTTTGATACTTTTCAACTCTATATACACAAAATGTATATACGTCTGCAATGTATTAGTGTAGTGTTTCCAATTTCCGTTGTGTATTCTACTCAAGGTAGGTAAAGCTTCTACCACTCGCCTAATATATTGCTTTATATAAGCATGGCTTTACTTTTGCTTTCATATTGTATTCTCCAGGCTTATATACTTTACATTAGCTTTTAAATAATCCGTGTTTTAGAAATTGACGTTTAAACGGACAGTTGTCGTGAGTGTAGTATGTTAGGTAGGTTAGTTTTTAGTGAGTAGCTACAAATTTTAGTTGAATTTGATGTTAGCACGTTGTATTGTCAGTGTGTGTGTAGTGAAAATTGTTTTTGACCGTTACCAAAAACTTTTAGGATTAATAAGACTTTCTCTAATATATATATCTTTTTTGATAAAATTGATATGCCAAAACTATTGACGCTATTTAGTCGTACGCGCTTCGAACAAACTTAAGACTGGTTCTAAGTCAAGTCAATATTCATTACACACGTGAACGTAGCATGATATGCTAACCTGGCATGAGTGCATACGCACGTAGATAGACGTAACTAGCACGTAGTTGTGCATGCAGCGAGCCCCGCCCCGTCCCCGAGTCGCGAGTCGCCGTCGCCCGCGACTGAGTCGCCCCGCACCAAACCGACGCCAGCTAAACCCGCACGCATGTCCAGTGAGTACCGTAGTATTGTAGACTTACTGATAAAGATGTTCACGCAGCTTATAACTATTCAAGGGGGTGAGCCAAGATCTTTTCTGTATCGCTTCTTTATAGAATCGCCGATCAAAATGTATGGAATTGACATAACACGAGTCAAACGTCAACGTCATATTAACGAACGCTTATGTCAATTTCATACATTTTGATCGGCGATTCTATAACGAAGCGACAACAAAAAATTCTTGGCCTGGTCAGTTTTCGTTAAAGAACTGTTCATTGATCATGTGAGTCTTAAAAGGGGGGAAGGGTTTGACGAAAAATACCTCTCTACACCTACAACTACATCACCAAGGGGCATTTATAACCTCCCTCTTAAAAAATGCTGAAAGAATCACAAGAATGCAAGAACTAAGAAGACCTTAGATGTTCGCTGCGTAAATGTTTTTATGAGTAAGGTAGCGTAAACTGATTCAAAGTTTCTAGGTTGTGGTCACATGGTGATGCTTATTGAGCACTTGCAATCATACAAATCTTTTTTCTTTACTAAAAAGAAATATCTATATTGTTTTTACAGACGTTAGCTGTTCAATAACATCATTAGTCTGAAAGACTAACATAATATTAAACAAATAAATGTATACTTATGGGAATGTTTGAAACTTTGAGTCAGTTTATTCTGAACTTAACAATGTAACAGAGTAACAGTTGTTTAGTGCACTAATAGTGCGCAGTGTCCCGGTAGCATGTGTGGTAAATGTTAAGATGTTTTACTTTAAGGCATGGTTCGCTTTGTTGTTTTGCTGCGACGCCATATTGTTTTTATGTTGCTTTGAATTATTCGTTCTTTTTTTTCATCCTATTCCATTCCCTCCGACCTCCATATGCACATTGTTAATATCTGTCAACTGTAAATATCCATTTCGACTTATTCTTGTCTAAATCTCTTTTTTTTTTTCTCCAACATTGCTTTACTATCTGTTGCTATTTCTACACATCAATTTTATTAACTTTACCAAAACTTCCTCTGCCAAACTACATTTTCCTCAACTTTACAACTTCTTCAACTTTATCACAACTTCCTCCACTTTACCAACTTCCTCCCTTTTCTCCCCAATTTCCTCCCACTTTCCCCCCACTAGTGGCCGGTACGAGCTCGAGCCCCGCCACCCCGTCACCCGGTAAGCTGAAGACGAGGTCCCGAAGCAAGTCACCGTTCCGAAGCTTCCGTTGGCGCACTGCGAAGAAACTGCTCACGGGCTCCCCTCATAGCGACGACGAAGGTAACGGTTTTGGAAATATGTGGACGGAAACGAAAAAAAGAAGAAAAGAAATTGTGTTACGTACAAATCGTGTCGTAAAATCTAAATAAAAAAACAACTGAACAGAAGTTACAGCATCTTAAATTCTTTGTTATTGACAGGGGATTTTGAGTATAAATTCTTTATTATTACTTCAGTCGGAATTTCCAGGAATTGCTATTGTATTATATTGTTGTCGCGATCACCGGTGCTCGCGCGGGGTCTGAAGGATTATTAATAGCTTTTTTGTTAAGTAACTTACGAGTTATGAATAACAAATAATACAATTTCAGTTTCAAAATATTAAGAAGAATCAAAAACATAGAAAAGAAAATCTTGAAAATTCAAAGTTTAATTTTGGTGTAAATATTATTTTCTTATCATTTCATTTGTATCTATTTTCGTAACGTACCAACACTCCTGTCACATATTTTCAAGATCATGATAGTGGTTATAAACTAAGTTGGAGTAAAGATTCAATGTCATATTAAGTACCCTGATTCTACTATCGTAGCAACATTATTACAGTATCGTTCCTTGTTCGATCCAGTACCGTTTCCTATCAAATAGAAAAAAACCGACCAAATGCGTGTCTCGCCACGCGCAATATAGGGTTCCGTAGTACCGCTAGTTTGCTAAAATTTTTGTATGATCAATGAATGTATATTTATAACGCATTTTACACTACTAACAACATCATTCAGTTACTTTTAATGAAATTTGAACGAAAAGTTCCTATAAACTTCGCCGAATACATTTTTTTTTAGTTGATCGACTATTACTCAATAACTTATGAAGTCTTCTTAGCCATGATAGTTTTCTTTAGAAATTCAGCATATTTCCTATTCCCTTGAATTTTTTTACATTTCCAGAAGCAACCGTTTAGCTGGTAGAAGGGGGGGGGGGGACACTCGAATCTAACGATTTTTTCCACTTTAAAACTTAATATTTCACAAACGGATCCTTAAATCGGAAAAAGATCTATGAATACTCGTAATATTTTTAAAAAACCTATCCAACGACACGACGGGGTTGACGCGAAAAAAAATTTCATCCCCGCTTGATGTGTAGGGAAGGTACTATAAAAAAATATATATTTTAAGATTTCATATTGTTAGTACTATTTTGTCGGCAGCATTAATATGTGCATTCATGCCAAATTACAGCTTTGTAGGTCCTGTAGTCTCTGAGCAAAACCGCGGACAGACATACTTACAGACAAGACAGACAGACGGAATAAACGGACGGACAGACCGAAACGTGGGAGAGCCATGCTTCGGCACGAATGGGCCGGCTCGACCGGAGAAATACCACGTTCTCACAGAAAACCGGCGTGAAACAGCGCTTGCGCTGTGTTTCACCGAGTGAGTGAGTTTACCGGAGGCCCAATCCCCTACCCTATTCCCTTCCCTACCCTCTCCTATTCCCTTCCCTTCCCTTCCTTACCCTCCCCTATTACCCTATTCCCACTTAAAAGGTCGGCAACGCACTTGCAGCTCTTCTGATGCTGCGAGTGTCCATGGGCGACGGAAGTTGCTTTCCATCAGGTGACCCGTTTGCTCGTTTGCCCCCTTATTTCAATTAAAAAAAAAAAAAACTATAAGGGTTCCTTGTTGACTACGGAACCCTAAAAAAGCATTCTCATATTCGTCAAACAAACATTATACGTTTGATATTTCATGAGAATACCAGGTTTGATAGGAGTCAGACTGAATTAGACAAGAAACGAAATTGCAATGATATTGAATTTAAAAATAGAATCAATGTATTTACTATTGAACACAAACAAAGAAAACAAAATAATCTTTTTAATGGAATCTTAAAAATTTGCTGGCATAATCTTTATTCCAACAAACTGCGACGTATGCTTTGTGTGTGCTACAGTGTTTTGTGTCGAGCGCATGATTTTTTAAATGTTTTTGTTATTTAAATAAAATGTACCCGTATATTGCATTTTAAGTATCAAACCTATCACAACTTAGGTTAGTTGTATCATGATTGTAAGAGAAGTTTTCAGATTCATAGATAGATAGCGGACCTATGTAACTTGGTCCCATTACAGTAGACATATGGCGTAGGCCCGTCTACTGCCTGTGTATCGATTTCTCTTAACGTACGTTAGTTATAAAATGATTTTAGCGAATCAAAACAATCATGATATTGTAGTATAGTAGCTGCTACGTATTTCTAGTGTTTTTGTGAATGTATGCTAATATTTTTTTTAATAATACAGAGGGCGCCAGTCCGGTGGGCGAAGATGAAGGCGTGGAGGGAACACTGGTCCGCAAACATGAGTGGGAATCCGCAGCTAAACGCGCCTCTAACAGGTAATATTACATACACTACAACGATTATTGAAACACTAGCAACCTAGTACTCATGCCGGATTTTATGAGTATAGGCCACTTTAATTTTGCCGACTCTCTGTGCGAAATCTGCCGCCATCCTAGGACGCTGCCAATAGGCCATGGCCTATACTGCCTATACATAAATCCAGAGCTGACTAGTAGGGTAGTCCATAAGTAAACTGTACGTTCGTAGTAAAAAGAAAAAGCCTATGTGCTAATCCAGAGCCTTAATTTCACGCCATTCTTTTAAAAGAATATAAGTACAATACAATATTATGCAAAAAAGTTCCAACTGACATGCAGTAAGAACATATTGTGATATCACAGATTGTTTTATCTTTTTTTACTTTAAATTTTGTTCATAACTTCGTTATTTTAGGTTAGGTTAGGTTTTTGCTTTGATTAAAACCTATTGATTTGATTATTGGTAGACAGCAAAACTAATACAACGATGTCGCACGATTATCGTTATTCTTTTTTTAAATCGTTTTGTTATCGTATTTCTCGTTATATAAATTCTTATACGTTATTGTTGTTAAAAAACGATATCGCCATTTAAAAGTATGCCTACAAAAATACAGCTGGACGTATAACCTCCTCTTTGAGTCGGTAAAAATGCGTCTCATTTTCAGTAAAAATTACGGGATGATGTTGCACGATTATCGTTATCGTTTTTAAAAACCGTTTTTTTATCGTTATTTAAAAAATTGTCTAAATTACCTATTATTTTACCAGATCGTGGGACAAAGTATACGTGGTCGCGCGCGACGGTCGCATGTCGTTCTACAAGGACCAGAAGTCGTACCGCGCGTCGCCCGAGCAGGGCTATCGGGGCGAAGCGCCGCTCGACCTCAACGGCGCAGTGGTCGAGGTCGCCGCCAACTACACCAAGAAGAAGCATGTCTTCCGCGTCAGGTATGTCCGTCTCACTCACACAACAGTCGGCAAAGGTCTCAGCTTATGCTGTGTATCTCTCTTTGCAATCTATGTTGCGAAATTTTTACAAAGTCGCCATGGACAGTGTTATGCAAGATGTAACAATTTAATCATAATTCATAAACGAGGGTCTGACTAACATCAGTATGGCGTTCGTACTTCGTTTAATAAGAAACGAACCGAATTGGATGCCGTGCCAGATTACTCGTTTATGTAGCATACACTTTAATAGTCATAATATATTTTGTATGAGTAATGACCGAAAATTAAAGAGATTACGAAAATCTGCAATTCTGTAATAATTCTGTAATAATTTAGCACATAGATTTTTGTAATCTGAAAACGTCTTGTCTAGGTGCTCTGGATAGTTTTAAATTCGTCCAAGTCGTACAAGGTTTGTTCAAAATTATTATATATTATTATTATTATCGATGATTTAAGCGGGGAATTCACTACCGGGCTGCCCGCGAGCCGCCCGGTCTGGCACAAGTCTGCCGCTTGCCCCGATTGAACACACACAGAACAGGCAAGTCAGTCGAATAGACAGAGAGCTGCAGCTCGGTCGTGGACTCATGGACTCAATCTTCTTTGTAATAAATGATAGATCAGCATCGGCATTGATTTCTTTGGATTTTTCAATAAGTTCGCTGTATTAGCAACATTACGTAGATCGGTGTTCATGTAATCCTTGCTGTTAACTTTCTACAAACAAGGATACGACCGGTAAATGGAAATAAACGAATGTCAAAATTGTTTTTATTCCTTTATTCCTAAGTTTTGTGTTCGTATTGTTTACAATAATAAATGTTTTAAAATAATATTTTAAGTGCACTCCGGTCGCTCTCCAAGGCGCGAATGACGACGGGCCGCCCGTCGCGACCATTCATGTACAGACTTGCCCGTGCCCACGCGGGGAAAATGCGATCTCGCGGGCAAGCTGCGGGCACAGGTCAACGGGCATGTCTGTGCCCGTACCTAGGAATTGACGAGCAGACATGCAATAGACCTGCCCGTGACGGGCAGCCCGTAGCGGGCGGCCCGGAAGTCAATTCCCCGCTTTAAGGATCAGAGGAAAATGTTTGATTTTAAAATAATAATTATGTACTCCTTTCTTCGTGATAGTAGATATGTTTGGTGTATACTGCATAATGCCATCTGCTTTTGACAATTATTCTCCACGGCATTGTTTCATAACTGTGACAGTGACAATAACCGCGCAGGCTGTCGTCCAGCGCGCAATATTATGATACGTTACCTGGGAAACGACGTTGGCGAGAATCTGAATTGTCATATTTTAGTGTTCGAAAAGGAGCCAAATTTAAAACGGTTGAAGTATGGGAGTTACGTTTCCTGTAGTTTTGTTATTCGTAGGTGTCTACTTAATAAAACCTACTCACCAAATTTCGTGGCTGTAACTTTAACAGTTTTTGCTCAGCGATGATGAATCAGTCAGTCAGGACATGTAATTTTATAAGTATTAGATGTAACGAGCTTTTATTTTACATAAATAAAAAGTGGCTCATATTTGTTAATTCAGGGTTTAACTACTAGTTACTACCATATTTTGACCTCTTTTTTTAATCCTAATCTGTCCAGTAGTTTTTCATTGATGTCACAAACGACCACATTCACTAAATTTGGCTTTATAATATTTACGATAATATATAATTAGTAATTTTCGTAACTTTATTCTCCGGCTTTCTTTCAGACTCAGCAACGGCGCAGAATGGTTGCTGCAGGCGCACGACGAAGCCGAGATGGGGGCGTGGCTTGACGCGCTGCGGGCGCGCACGCACGCGCCAGCGCCGCGCCCGCACACGTTGCCCGCACAGCACGCGGAGCCCAAGCGTCGCTCCTTCTTCACGCTCAAGAAGAAGTCAGTCCGCACGCTAACATTTCTATACTCGCCCTAACATGCACGTATGAATCACTGATCACTCGCAATGGAGACCCCTGCCATGTGTAGTCTCGCTTTGACAATCTTCTGTCTCTTTCATGCTCAAGAAGAGTTAGTTCGTACTTCGTATCTCATTTCTATACCTCGCCCTAACATTTCACATATATATCACAGATAAAAATGGACACTCCTGCCGATTCATCTCTGAGACTTTCTGTCATTCCTACTACTACTAGACATACAACGAGTAACGACATGTCATGTTATGTTTTAAAAGAAATCTCTTCGTTCCTTCTCAAATTCGCCTTCATACTGCATGTAACACAAATTGACAGATTTATCTTATTCGTAATTCATATCACTACCGTTATGAAATTATAATAAGCATTTGTTGTTTACTAACAATAAGAATTATTATGATTATCAAAAATGTTCATGTTTTAACATACTGCCTGCCTCTTCACCGTCATTGCTAGTGAATGTACGCATGATCCTACTAACAAAAATAATTAACAAACTTTATAATCTAAAATCTTTTCATTTGACAATAATTTTAACGTATTTCTTTTTCTGTTTCCAGCTAATTCCACCGGCGATGGACAGCCGCTCTCGAGTTCCGTCATCACATTTCTCATTAAGCCGGGTATCCACCGGCGCACCGTAACCGCAACCGAACGAGTAACCGTATTTACATAGTATACACGAGTATACAGGATGGTTATAGTCCATTAACCAGAGCCCCTAGCCGACACGTTTACTTTATCGCTTCTTTTTGAATCGCCTATCAAAATGTATGGAATTGACACGACATAAGTCGCATGTCGACTTTATAATATTATTATCGAACGCTTACGTCAATTTGATGCATTTTGGCTAGGGGCGGGGTTTCGGTTGCGGTTACGGTCGCGGTGGGTTGGGCTCCCGCCGCGTCCCCCCGTACTCAGTGCGCCGCACGCCACAGTACGCGCCGGAGTGACGCCGCATATTTCTCTCGACGCTTGCTCGTGTAAGCTTTGCCAATGATGAAATAGTGTCAGCGCGGCCCGACCGACGACTGTCGACTTGTTATTATTTTGTTGCGTACAAACGTTATTTAAGACTGTTCTATTGAGTGTTTGGATCGTTTGCCTTCGTCTGAAACTGTATTTATTGTGCGGGGTCGCCCCCGAGTAAAGATTATATCCGTACGGTATGAGCCCACCCTTATTGTAATTGTTGTAACGATATAAAGAACATATAAAAATTCTAAATGCGACGCTATTTATGAGTAGTTAACTGAGATGAGAATATATATTATTTATTTATATACTTATAATCCGAAGCTGATTTAGTTCAGTTGGAACGTTCGATAATATATAAGATGAGAACATAGATGTTTTATTAGAGTAACTATTGACCAATCGTATGCTGCGAATGGAGTTTGGACTTCGTATGATAATCGCATTTATCACGTTTCCCATGATTTTTTTATCGATTGACATCCGAGTGTAATTACTATTAGATACGTATCGCTAGTGACTCCGCGTCCCGTACTCGACGTCGCTGTATGAGCCGCTTCTGGATTTTATATCAGACTTCTTAGACACTTAATATTAAGGGGGTAGGTGTTAGTTTGGTGCGGCGATGTCGTGGTATAACCGAGTTGTAAGTACGCTTGACGCTTGTATTTTTCATATGAATAATTATTTTACTGCCAACTCTTCACAAATTGTTAATTTCGTAATGTGTACCCTCACTTGCTAGATGTTAGGGCGCCGGCGCGACGGCGGCCATTTTGATTCGGGTCGTCCGTCTCGCTCCCGCATGTATAACTTATGTTTTATTTCAATATTTTATTTCTAAAATTTTACTTTTTTGAGAAAGAATAAAATAAACGATGTTTTCAAATACATTTTGTTTTTATTTAAAAATTCAACCCTGAACGAAAAATGCTTATGGATTTCGACTATCCGTTTACGCAAATATCATGTACAAAATGTTATATTATGAAATTATGAATAAAATATTTTCCTAGAAAAAACTAAATATTAATTAAGTACTACAATTTACATACTTGCTATTTAATATTTTTCCTGCTCCACATTATCCAAACATTACATTCAAGTCTTATCAAGGAGTAAGAAAGTAGGTTCAAGTATACTTTCAAGATATCTAAGATAAAAATTGTCGATATTGATAAAATATTTTCTCACGAATTTGTGACTAAGATACAGTTTCCGTGAAATTGTCAACAGAATACTTACCTACTTCATAATGATCAAAATTATATTTTATTACTTCTGTATCTTTAGTTTTTGCTCTGTGAGTGTTGCTCAAAATGCTAAAGTTGCCGGAGGTGCTATCAGTGAAAGGGAGACTAGACCATTTCAGGTAATATAAAAACTTTACTTAATCACAATATCATACTTATATCACTTATGATGTGTAGATAGGGTAGACTGGGTACGGATGTGACAATTTTGGTTTGGAGGCCAATAATTTTGTTAGTATTACAACTAGCTGGGAAAATTTTGTCACAAACCATAGTTTATTTATTTGGCCACATAAAAATACCATTATATCATGCCATAATACGATGTATTAGTCATGGAATCAAATTTTAAAGAAAGAGGGAAATTGTCACAACCGACCACAACCCAAGGGCGGTTGTGACAGTGGTTGGTTTCAGTAGTGACATCTACAAAAAATAGTTGATATGATTTTTATTTCAATAAAATTGTACCATAAAACACCATAAACTTATTCTAAACAAATTCATCTAGCGTATGAAAACATAGTCTATTTTGAAACATATTTATCGACCAAGACAACGACATCCGATTAATTTGATGAATTTCGTCGTTCTCTACATTTGACTTTTTCGTGAGAATTTTCGTATTGACTAATAATATTCTGCACTCGTTTGGTCTTCTGCAAGCGTTTTTAGGACATCTAAGAAAAAAGATAGGATAAATGTATGTCACAACCGTACCCATAAGATTTGTCACAAACGTACCCAACACGTAATTTCAATTATTAAACAATCGCCACGAATCGGCTAAACGATTTACGTAAAAAATAATCACTCACAGTTAACTACTAATGATCAACTTACAACAAGAAAATAAACGACATAAGTTATTTGTATATAAAAAATAGTAAACGTTATGATAAATCAAACAAGAAAACCTACTTTTGACTGTTAAAAAGCAATGTGGACCCCTGATAACGTTATCGTCAAGTGCTGGCAAAAGCAATGCTAGGAGAAGCATTCAGACTTGCAAGACGCGTCTTTTGCTCTTAGCACCCATCGCCATATTCCGCATAGTTTCGCTGTTATGACGACTGTCACAACCGTAACCTGGCACAAACGTACCCAGTCTACCCTACTCAATATTACAAAGATAGTGAGTATGTTTGTTACGCTTCTTCACACAAAAAGTAATGATCGAATTTTGATCTTCTTTGAGGCTTTGGATCAGAGGTTCCCAAACTTTTTTCTCATAGATCACTTTAAACATTTTGCTGGATCCGGTGGCTCCCCCCCCCCCCAATTCAAGGCCGGTCTAAAAAGCGTATTCATCCAACAGTTGGACCTTTACTTTTTTGTAATCTAAGTTTGACTCACAATTCACAGTACAAGGAACCAATAACCTTCGCTTTGGGGTGGTAAAACCCGAATTACGTACGTAAACGCAAATATTTTCTTGTTTTGTAGCTATTTAACACAAAAATTACCACACTTTTACTTATTTCTAAATCTCCTCGCTCTGTACTATTTAGTCTGCTATTAATATAATATTGTCTGCCTATATTCATAGGAGAAGTCAAATCGGGTCACCTAATTTTTATAGACCCCCGTTAACGACTCGTGGACCCCCATTTCCACGCAAGCGTAGACTCCTATCGGGCTCCCGTGGGTCCACCTGGACCACTTTGGGAATCAATGCTTTAGATTAACACATAGGGAAATTTTTATCCCGGAAGAGTACAAAATCTCATGGAACACCGCGTTGATGGCTATAAGTGATTTCAGTACTAATTTAAGAAAGAGGAAGGGTTTGTTTGCATGTATGAGACTTCAATAAGTATACCCTACCTTATATAGAGAGTAAAATGTACGGTCCTCGCGACAGACAATATTAATAAGCTAGTGCAATAGTACGCTTCTGATCCGCGTCATGAACTAACACAGGTAGCGCTGTACCTCCGTGTGGGGACGACAGGTGAGCTGGGCTTCTGCGGCGGCGCGCTGGTTCACCCCGAGTGGGTGCTCACAGCCGCGCACTGCTGCTACCACGCCGGACAGAAGGTGGACCACGGACAGGTTGGCAGAAGTTTAATTTTAAATACATGAAAGAGTTATGGTCAGCTCTGAACATGTATAGGCCATGACCTACACTCGGCAGCGTTCTGTTAAAAGTATTCTGTGGTTCTATGGCGTCCTAGTGGGGGCGGCAGCGTAGTATGGCGGCAGAGACCTACAGAGTTCGTATCTACATAGGAGCGGCAAAATTGGCCCGGCGGCTCTGGTACTGTTTAAATTTGTTTAAATACTGTATTATATACTGTTGCCCAATTGCATTGTATCATCCAACACGATTTTGACATCCTTAGGGCAAGCGCTCCAGCGTCACGACTCACGAGTTTTCCCATACAAAAGTGAAAAAATTGGTCTTTCAGCGCTGCTATTTTCACAGTGAACTCTCTACAAGGAACATATACACACCCTAAAATATTACCATTTAGTTTTATTACACCCTGTAGAGTTCACTATGAAAATAGCAGCCTGAAAGTCTTAAATTTTGTTGAGATTTGTAGGGGTAAGTGCCGCAGAGTTTGCCCATATAAAAGTTTCAAAAAGTTGCTGTTTCAGCGCTTAAATCTCACAGCGAACCATACACTTCCTAAAGTATTATCATGTTATTTGTACCTTGTTTATTTCAAATTTTTGAACCCTAATCAGGCGATCTTAGGCGCTCATTCCCTCTACGACCGCTACGAGAACGGGCGTCGCATCGTCAACGTGGAGCACATAGAGGTGCACCCGCAGTACGATCCTGCGACTTTCGCCGCCGACCTCGCACTGCTCAAGCTGGCTAACACACTGCAGCTTACTGGTATATTACTAGCTTATGTCCTATTGGCTATTGTATATACTCTACATCAGGCGATCCTCGGCTCTCATTCCCTCTACGACCGCTACGAGAACGGGCGTCGCATCGTCAACGTGGAGCACATAGAGGTGCACCCGCAGTACGACCCTGCGACCTTCGCCGCCGACCTCGCACTGCTCAAGCTGGCTAACACGTTACACTGCAGCTTACTGGTAACTAGCTTATATACCCGGGCTATAAGGCGATATATCGAAAATAAATTTTACCGCAAGGGCAATGTTATACTTAATTTGTATGACTATAAAGTCGTGAATACGCTGCATCCAGAAGCTATCGGCTCGCTCGGAAAACATGTGACAAAACGTAATTATAATTATTAAAAAAATAACTAGGAGCATTTAAGCAAAATGCTTCTATACGATTTTGAGTTGCAAAGGTCTATTAATTAGACTAATTTCCTACAATACACCTATTTTCGTTTAAAAATAATCTTCAAATTTCGTATTTTTAAGAGGTAATTTCGAAAATTAAATGTATCGAGGCAAAATACATTAATCATGTTTCTAGTTCTTCTCAAACCTAGATAAGGCTATGAAGATACGTATATCTCATTACCAGATTTGTAACATTTCTGAGGGTCCTATAGTATTACGTCAAAAAGGACAGTTTTTTCAATATAGCGCCGCTAAGTATATTATGCTTACTATAAAAGATACGTAACAAAACAAAGTCATGATACTTTATATTATTATGTAGATTATCACTTTATTTTGTTACATAACATGGGTTATTATATAGGGTGTGTCCTTTGTATAGTTTACTGTAAGTGTGCATTCCTTGATTGTATTATGAATTGAGGTACACGCACAGAAATAAGATTTACATGTCTGCGGGTAAACGTAAAAGCTTATGTTGTATCATACATACTTTGTTTTTTTTTGTACTTCTTATCCGTACTAAATACTAATATTTTAAATGCGAAAGTATGTCTGTCTGTCTGCTACCTCTTCACGCCCAAAGCGCTGAGCCGATTTTGCTAAAATATGGTATGGAGATACTTTGAGTTTCTGGGAAATGACATAAGATACTATTAAACCAGAAAAATGTACGGTTCCCGCGCGATAACCGAATTTTGGCGCAACGGAGTTGCGGGCGTCATCTAGTTAATACTTAATAATAAAATTAAAATAAACTTAATAATTAAGGGGGGCTACCATACAAAAAACATAATTTTTGCCTATTTTTGCTATAGTATAATGGTACGGAACCTTTCGTGCGCGAGTCCAACTTGCAATTGGCCGATTTTATTGGAAATCAGACAAGTATATTTTCATTGTATTTTATGCTTTTGTACAATTTCAGACACAATAGACGTGGTTCGTCTCCCGTACCTCAACATCTCATCGTTCAACTTCGCGGGTCAGGGCGGCCTCGTGTCCGGCTGGGGAATCGCCGCTCCAGGTAAAATAGATTTAATTCCTGGGGAATAAAGTTCAAGAGTCTTTGATTGTACTATCAGAGAAGTTGATTGCTAGGCAGTTAACGAACCTACGTCACTTGGTGGGAATGGTGGGAACTGGGATCATGTCATTTCAATGATAATAATTATTATGTTCTGTCTGGCTGGGTTTGACGCGTGGTTTGACGTAACGCGACCAAACTACGTAGCTTAGTTCCTCCATCTGCCTGAATATACAATCACTGTTACACAGCGTTACCTCGTAAGTCGACCTAGATCCTTTACGGGGCTATAGTTTAGATAAGTAATTTCTGACTGATTTGACAATGAAACACTTGTGAAACACCTTATCCTAAATCCAATGGTTTTCAAGATAATCTAATTTGAAGTATTTTTCATAAAAAGTAAGTTTTTTGCCTTTTGTTGTATCTCTTTTTTAGGGTTCCGTAGTCAACAAGGAACCCTTATAGTTTCGGTCTGTCCGTCCGTCTGTCTGTCTGTCCGCAGTTTTGCTCAGAGACTATAGGACCTACAAAGCTGTAATTTGGCATGAATACGCATATTAATTATGACGACAAAATGGTATATCAAATCTTAAAAAAAAAATAAAAATTATGGTACCTTCCCTACACATCAAGCGGGGATAAATTATTTTTTTACCCCATCGTGTGGGATGTCGTTGGATAGGTTTTTTAAAAATACATATTATAAGTTTTCATAGGTCATTTTCCTGTTTAGGGTTCCGTTTGTGAAATATTAAGTTTTAAAGTGGAAAAAATGGTTAGAGTCCAGTGTCCCCCCTTCTACCAGCTAAACGGTTGCTTCTGGAAATGTAAAAAAATAAAAGGGAGTAGGATATTTCCTACTCCCTTTTATTTTTTTACATTTATTCAATATATAATATTTTATATATTGAATTTCAAAGGAAAACTATCACGGCTAAGAAGACTTCATATTAGACCTGGATCCCAATAATCAATCATATGTAACACCTTTTTAACCGACTTCAAAAAAAGGAGGTTATAAATTCGACGCGTATGTATGTAATATTTCCAGAACTGCCCAGTTTTTGTATATGTTAATCTATGACAGCTTCTGAACAAATGTGCCAAATTTCAAAAGTGTATGTAGGTATATATGTATGTATGTTTTTATGTTTGTGCACGCATATCTCCGGAACTACAAGTCCGATCTAAATGATTCTTTTTTTATTATACTAGGTGTTGTTCAACTTAGGGAATACTGCAAGTTTCATCAAAATCGGTTCAGTAGTTTTTGAGATAGGGAATTTTAATTCTCAATTACGTACAATTTTGAAGTCGGTTTTATCTTTTTAAAATACAGTTATGATATTAGTAATTTATTTAATAATTTTTATATCAATCAGAATAATGACAGGAATTTTAAATTCAATAGGAATGACATTAATAATACAATGCAATATAGTAATTATAGTAATTCAATGTACCTTAAGCCTACATGTCCAGTAGAAATATATAAATTGATACAAACTCTCAACAATACGAAATCGGTCGGTGTCGAGGATATAAACACAAAAGTACTCAAGCTAACAGCTCAGTATATATGTCAGCCATTAAGTTTTATTATTAATCTGTCATTTCAGGAAGGCACATTTCCTGAAAAACTTAAAAAATCAATTGTGAAACCAACATTTAAGAAAGGCGATGTGACAGACATGAACAACTATCGCCCAATCACACTAATACCGGTTATTTCAAAAGTATTTCAGAGAGCTATGTTAGATAGACTGACTGACTATGTCACAAGACAAAACATTCTCACGAAACATCAGTTTGGTTTTAGAAAGAGTTGTAATACAACTGTAGCTTGTTTTGATCTAATTAAATATATTACTGAATCTCTAAATAGTAAATAGCAGAATTCCGGTTACTACTATATTTTTAGATATGACAAAAGCTTTCGATAATGTAAGTCACGATTTACTTCTTCACGATTCATAGAAGGCTTCGTTAAGCCTAAGAAATAATTTTAAACTTTCTATTTATATATTTTTTCCACTTATTTTCTTTTTTTAGAATATAAGCAACGATATGAATAAAAAAAATGATAAGTAATTCATAATTATTTATTCACAAGAATGCAGTATAAATTACAAGATAGTATTAAAGTCATAACAAAAGATTCTGTAGTAGAATGTACAGAATCTTTTGTTATACAAGATAGTATTAAAGTCATAACAAAAGATTCTGTAGTAGAATGTACAGAATCTTTTGTTATGACTTTAATACTATCTTGTAATTTATACTGCATTCTTGTGAATAAATAATTACGAATTACTTATCATTTTTTTATTCATATCGTTGCTTATATTCTAAAAAAAGAAAATAAGTGGAAGAATATATAATTTAGATTTAAAAATTCACATTTTTGTATCTACATGAACATACCTCCAAATGAGCTTGTTGTGTGCTTCGGCAGTAGGTTGGTACCTGATAAATGGCAATTCCATTTTTTTTGGTTTTAAATAGAAAGTTTAAAATTATTGCCTTAGGCTTCTATTTGTTAATGCATATAACTTTTTAGCTCTTACTTTATTACATTTGCCGAATATGTAGCACAAACTTTTTACGTATTTCGAAGAAAATCTGTATTTTATTTCTTTTGGTTAGGTTTTAACAGAATAAAATAGATTTTTTTTATTTAAGTATTTTTTTCTTTAATTACATTCACCAAAACATACTTACTTAAATGAAAAAAATACAATTTAGGTTAAGAACTGATGTTTATTTACACATTTTTGGAGATATTAAATTATACATTAACTTATAAGGTTTAGGTTACGATATTAAAATGAACTTTTACTTAAACGTAGGAAAATATTATCTATTTAGCTACTATAGTTAGTAGGTAATCTGTGCTTTTACAGAATATTCGACGTAACTTACATAGTTCATT
This sequence comes from Lysandra bellargus, assembly GCA_905333045.1. Taxonomy (NCBI): domain Eukaryota; kingdom Metazoa; phylum Arthropoda; class Insecta; order Lepidoptera; family Lycaenidae; genus Lysandra; species Lysandra bellargus. Next base: position 5,866,617 of record HG995354.1, read on the forward strand.
GTATCTAGTCTAGTTGAACAACAACGTCACGAGCTTCCTTTCCATTTGCCCTCTTTGCTTAGACAGTGGCATACCATGGGCGCACCTAGAGTTGGCCGCCCCTAACCCTTTTGCTGAACTGAAACGAGAGTTTAGACGAATGTTAGGTGCTTTTTCGTTACGGAATTTTTGATTCGGTGTCCGAAAGCTATGCAATAGCTTAAAAAGTAAGGTCTACTCTACAATCTACATTATACATAATATCAGCCCGCAGCCGCTAAAATCGGAGTACACATAGGTAAACGTGAGATTCTTGTAATATGAAATTGTATGTGCCCCATAAGAGCACCGGTGATCGCGACAATATAATACAATAGCATTTCTAAGAATCCCCGATCGAAGGATTAATACCATATTTTCTTTCTTTCTCTCTCTCTGTCAGGCGTAACGTTCGTGTCGCCGACGCTGCGCGAGCGACTGATGACTGTGATGACGGACCCGCTGTGCAACACCAGCTACTACAACCTGCTGCCCCCACACACCGTCTGCGGGTTCAGCATGGACGCTGGCACGTGCAAGGTAAGTAGAAAGGCAATTACGTAGCGGGTAGATTGAGAAAATAACGATACTTGCCCCGCGTTCCACTTAGCGTTCAAAACGACCAAAACGCTCCAAATCCACACTTCCATATCCATACTAATATTATAAATGCGAAAGTGTGTCTGTCTGTCTGTCTGTCTATTACCTTTTCACGCTTTAACAGCTGAACTGATTTTGCTGAAATTTGGCATGGAGATACTTTGAGCCCCGAGAAAGGACCGAGTTTTATCCCGAAAAATGGACGGTTCCCGCGCGGTAAACGAATTTTGGCGCAACGGAGTTGCGTGCGTCATCTAGTGCCTCGTTTTGATCGTTTTTAAGAGCCCGTCCTCTCTTTTCTACTGCTCTCTTCACACTCACGCCTGTCTTTCATATGCCAGGTGAAAAAGGACGATCGCCAAGTTAGCGGGCAGATAGAGGTTTTCTGTTTTTAAAGGGTTTTTTATATTGAAGTGGTAAAAAGTAATTCCAACATTGTACAGACGACTTTCTCAACAGTGCATTGTATTTTTTTCATACCGTTAAGACGTCAATACAATCCATAAAAAGGTGATATTCTAAACCTTTTACAGCAAAAATCACAAAACTGTCGCGGGTTTGAGTTGGATTATTTAAAGATACTTAAAAAAAATCGAGCTCCAACACTATATTATAATTGAAATGATCTTACATGTTGTGCATTAAAACTTATAGAAATACTGTATTTTAACTGTTAAGTCACGTCTGTTAAATTAGCGAAATCGGCAAAATTTCGTATACGGGCTCTTAACGCGAAGTGGAACGCGGGGTTGGAGGGTGCTTGTCCTGAATGTCCTCTGTAAAAATGTACTATCAGAGAAGTTGATTCCTAGGCAGATCAAACCCATCCTACCGATCGCAGCTAACATTGAATTGGCATAAGCCGACCACGTAGGTCCGTCAATTGCCTAGGAATCAATTTCCTCGATGGTACTTACCTACACATTGCACAACTTATACCTGCTAAGTTGTCTACTGGGAAAATCCAGTGGTCTAATCTCCTGATCCAATCAATGATTGATCTGAATACTACTAATACTAATACTTCATTATTATTTGTCTTTTGTTTCGATTCTGTACAGTAAAAAATGTTTAAGTTAAGGTTAGTGCTGATAACGTTTAATAATAATTATATAGGTAATAATTATTACGGTTGTTACAGGGTGATAACGGCGGACCAATGACGATATTTTACAACACAACGGAGGAGAATATTTTGGTAATTATATCACAGACCTACAGCTTTTAAAGTTAAATATGTAGTAGGTACCCTTAACAGCTTAACAACCGTCAAGTTAACAACAGACTTATTTGCTTGCAAGTAATTGTTACTCATACAAAATGAAGTAAAAGATTTTTACTTTGCTTACACATAGTTATTATCTTCAAGGATGATAATAATACAGGGTGCAATTACACCTTCCGATACTTGTTAAAAATAAAAATGCACGTATTTTTTATATTTTACAACCCCCGCTCTGCCCACCGCCGCAAAGTGACCGTTCTGAAACGATTTTAAGTGGGATAAAATATGTTATTGTAAAAAAATTAACACCCTATTTTTTGGTTAAATGGACTCTCCTAATGACACCTAAGCCCTAAAAATTTAATTCAATAAAAAAATTGGTTGGTAGGCTTAATTGCTCCCTCTATAAGACGTATTATCTGTATAGTTCAACTTTATAATTACAGATCGGTATAGCATCGTTCGTGGACGCGAGCGGCTGTAACGTGGACACGCCGTCCGTCTTCACACGAGTACAGCGATTCCTGGACTGGATCAGCGAAATTACTGGCATCCCGTTAATCTGATCGTAACTTATAACTCGATTTAAATGTTATACAGAGTGTAATAAAATAAAGTTATCATGTTTTCGGGTGTGTATATGTGTGTGTGACAAAGCCCGCAAGTGCCGTACAAAAATGATGCGCCACTAAGTCGGTAATTTTATTTTATTTTCTGACAATTTCCATGGTAAATGATAAGGTCCAAATTGGGCTAATTTTAAAAGTGCCGGCCAACGCAAATAAACCCATTATTTAAATAGAACATAATCTAAGGAATAATTTTTATTATAACACCATATTTGATGCAATAAAAATTATTGCATCAACTGCATAGGAATCAACTTCCTCGATGGTACATTTCTGCTCACTTAAAATTTTTAAATCAGCATTTTTTACTAGTGCCAGTGTAAATTAAGGGTGCGAATTAATGACGTTGGTCTTAAAACTGCCTAAGGATCAATTCCCTCGATGGTACATGATTGTACATGTGCAAAAATTATACAGAATACACGCCCAATTTATAAAGAGAGTGAGTTTTATTTAAATTAATTAATATAAATGATAAACTTAGATATAAATAATAACAGTCGTTGTTACCAGTGAGAGTGAAGAGCAAATATTTTTTTGCACTGTCACTTTCTTTTATAGCATGAGTTTGGAGATATATTATAACTTAAAAGACGTATTGTAAGTAATTCACAAAACACTTTATATTGTGTAATTTTTTTTAAATCTACTTTCCACTTTCAATTGCAGCATTCAGAATGTATTATTACTGTTTACACAAATCAAACAATAAATTTACTTCAAGCTCTTTATTTCGACCAATAACCACACGTCGCTTTATAAGACAACGCTTAGTGCTCCGAGCTCTATGTCGCCGGTTACACGGTCAAATTTTCATCAATCTGAACGAAAATTTGATCGTGTACGCCACGGATTGATGGATTGATCGTATTTTTAATATTCAGAACTTTTTAAATCCATCAATATTCCGTCAATCAGATTGGTGGATCAGATTTATGAAAATTTGACCGTGTAACCTGTGACTATTGCTCTAAAGTCTAAACAGTCTTCGTCTTGAAATTCGTCCTACATTACAAATGGTGTTACTACATGGAAATTTAAAATGTGCGACAAAAGCTTCACATCGACTCTAACGGAGTATATAAATGTGTCATTTAAAATCGATTTATACGACCAACATATCCATGCAATTTAAATTTATAATACACTTTTTGTTAAAATCATTTTAATAATTATTAAATTCACGCACATCACGATACTAAAGCACGACTTCATACGCGCGTTATTAATTTGATATAATATTTACATTTATTAAATTAATGATTTTATTTGTAGCTGGCAACACACAGCTGTATGTCACATAGACACGCGCAAAATACTCGCTTGGCTTTGGTATGATAATAATACCCTTGTTTTTATTGGTCAATTTATAGTATGTTTATCTAAGGGAGATCATACATTCTTTAATGGCCAATAACTCTTTATAATATAACATTTTAAGAATTCCAGCTGTGTGAAGCCATAATAACAACTAAAATAGTTTAATAGTTAATTTTATTAGTCGAATTATCTGACATTTTTGAACTTACAAATAAAATTACTTAAAATGTAAGACTAGAAATAAAACTTACATTTAATTTACGTCTATCTATCGCTAAATATGATTTACTAGTGCTGTGACAAGAAGAAGCCGAAGTTAGCGCTAGTGAGTTGCGATTGCACCGTACACAACTTCACAGCGTAAATTCTAGTAAGGATGCTACACAAATTCGTGTGTAGAACAAGACACAAATAGCAGCTCTCTCTCGCTTTTAATAGCATGGCATGTCATACGATGTAATATGTAATATGCGTCCATCGACAAATGTATTTAGCATCCCTTTACAAAACTTATCGTAACACCATAGCACGAATATAATAATTTTTAACAAAATGTCACATTTATTTTTTCATATAATTCTTCAGGCACTATAGAAGGTGTGTGAGGAATATAGTGAATTTACTATTTTTATAATATTTTTAAAGTTTTTAAACACTGAAGAGAATATAATGATCGAATATACTAGATCCTACCGCTACATGAAATCGTTATTGAGTGAATATCTAAAGCCCTGCATAAAGAATCATAAAATAAGAAGCGCATATTTACAAAAATCATTAGCACTTTTTATGTAAATATTTTTGTGACAATTCCATTTTATTTCGCTATTTACATTAAATCGATTGAAGCCAGAATCGCTAAAGAATAATATTAAAATAAACATCTACTTTAATTTGTTTACAGCAAAAAAATCTTAAAGGAAGTAATAATAATTAACAAAGTACATTTACATGATATCACAGTTCATTTATGCAAAAGTATTATAATTAAGAACGCCAAAGAATACAGATAATTTAAAAGGGGTTAAACATTACATAATAATTATTGGCTGTCCAATACTTAGGAATTTATCCCATAAGTACATTTAAAATAATTTAATTTTAAATGTCAATTACAATCATTTGAAACACGTTCACCCCAAAATTACTTAAACATTTAAAAATATCGATATGGCATCGCAACAGGACATCACTAACTTTTGTAATGGCAACACAGTACGAATTTTCTAAAATGGCGCTTAGTCAAAATTTAGCGTGCACGATTTATGATTTGTATTTAAACAATGATTTGATATAAAACTACGTACTTAATTTTAACCAATTTGATTCAGTTTTGCAAAATGATATTTAATCTTATTCAAATATACTTGGCGCTTAGGTTTTTCACCAGTGTGGAAATTAAACCGGTGATATGACAAAGTATACTCGAATAAGTTTTGCGTCACTAATTCTAAAATGAAAGGTCCCTTCTGCTATATCCATAAACTTTTAGAATGTTACATTAATGGAAAAAGTAGGTCAGTCCCCAAAAACTTGATATTATATTTTTATTTAAAAATCGCTGTTCTTTCAATCAATAATTTAAACTTGAAGTAACGTAACAATCTCCTGTTTTAGAATTAAGAAATAGCTAACTGTTATTTAACAAATTAACAATTACTGTTTAAAACACTCTTATAGACAATTAAATTAACAGCCGACGCTAAGAATGACTTCAAACATCAGGAACTTGATTTGAATCTCAAAAACATAGCAACACTGATACCTAGCTGTCTCTGTCTAAATGAATATGGAAGACAGAGAGAAAAGTTACACGTACCAAACTTTTTTATTTTTGCAACCAGCCAAAGCTTAATTCTGCCAAGTGTCAATCATATTATTTTAATGAAATTCGTACGTTTGAAGTTATTCTATGCGCCCAATGTTTAATTACAGTGTAATGTAGTGACGCGTGTATTTAGCTAGGATATATTAAATAAATTTATGTTGGACAGAGGACTTTGAGTATGTAATCCGTCAGTAGTGTAGGTACGGTGGGACTGTCTTCGTTTATGGCCTTCAGAACTGGAAATTAAAAAAAAAATGTAGAAAAATGTAATTTAAGAACAGAAAATTTTTATGATGAATAACAAATAAAACAGTATCATAGTCAAAAAGTATCCTTTTATATCATTTTCTCTGAGCTAGTACTAAGTAAATTATTGTCGTTGAAAAAATACCAAAAACTCCGGATAGATGGCGTTATTTGTTTTTGCATCGCGCTGACATATTTCAGTGCAAATGGCGCTTGATGCTTTCTGTATAAAATGTGTACTTACTCTTAATGAGCACCTGTAGTGACTGATTGTCTGGCGGGCCGTTCTCCAGGTGGAAAGGAATCACCGTGGTCAGATACTAGAATGTAAAAGCTAATGGTAATGAAAGTTTTCGAAGGAATAATAAAAGGAATAAATAAAAGCTGGTAGATAATGCTACCAGGCGTTTTTGGGCACCGTTTAGTACATAAAGTATCATTAAAATGTTATTATTGCTTATTTTCACACATTTATGGCACATTTTCACTGGTCGATAGGGCCCGCATGCGGGGTGCGGGAGATTTCTGAAACGCATGCCTCGACCAATCAAAATGCGCCATTAGTTGTCATAGGCTCCCCGTATGCTGTATACCATACGAGTTAACGACTAATGAAAATGCGCCCTAATAGGTACAGAATATAGATTTTAGGAAATGTTCATATTCGTAGCAACTTTTTAGCTTGGTTTTGAGAACTCCGCAAGATGGCGCGGATTTATCAAGACTTATTAGTTATTAAGTAACAACTAACTTAAGTACCTAAATAATACTGGCAAGTGGCAACATAAGAAAAAGTTTAGGTAGCTACCAAAAAGGTTTTACCTTAGACTCGTTATGGCTATGGTTGAGGTTGGGCGAGCGCGGCGGGGCGGGTCTCTTCTTCCTCTCTATGTGGTACTGCCTCCGCTTGTTCTGGACGGCCAGCAGCAGAGAGATGAACGTGTTTTTCAGCTCCTATTTTTTATTAGCCATAAGACACAAACATTTTAAAAGGGCGGTCCACCATACATTCCCAGCGCTGTATAACTGTGTCGCTTGAATACCGCTGTTGATCCTGGCGACACAGGAGATACAGTGGTGGGAATGAGTGGTGGGCTTAAAAAAAGACACATTAACATAGTTAAATAGAACAGCAGCACCGTTAAACCCGACAAGGGTTTATCCTGCCATATTAAACTAGTAGAATATGACCCGGTGAACTTCGTATCATTTCTCCCCTTCCACGAAAATTTCCTGACTAAAATTAGCCATTGTTTCAGGCGTTCTCGAGTTTTAGAGTGACTAACAAAATTGAAAAGTCATTTTTATTTATATAGAAGATAATATTATATCCACACCTAATATAATCAATATTGCAGAAGAAAATACTCGCAAAACAGTCTTATTTAAATACATATAAAGAAATGACGACCTCCGTGGCGCAGTGGTGAGCGCGTTGGTAGCTAAAGCGGGAGGTCGCGGGTTCGAGTCCCGCCGACGGAACAAAAAGTTTATGAAGTTCCTGGGTCATGGATGTGTATTAAATATGTGTATCATATAATAAAAATCTTAAATACATGTATAGTATAAAAGTATTAAATATATTTCCGTTGTCTGGTACCTGTAACACAAGTCCTTCAGGTACTTAGCACGGGGCCAGACTGACGTGGTGTGAAGCGTCCATAGATATTATATTATATTATTATATTATAAATAAGATGCTGTTATGTGAGCGTTTTCTTCTGCAACAATCAAAGCAATAGTAATTTTAGTGACAAACGTACCTTCTCATACTCCAGTTCATCTCGCAGCGCCAGTTCCGCTATGAGCGTCTCCGAGAATTCCCGGATGAGGACTTCCAGCTCCATGAAGATCTCGTTCAGTTGGGAGAGAGAAAGTTGACGTAGTTCTGAAAGATTAGAGACAGTTTTTAAGGGAGGTGATATTATTTGTGTAATTTGTGTCTCAATCTAATCTTAAAGTTTTCATGACTCTAAAATCTGAATAGTCTGTTTCCAGAAAACGGCAGAACACCTATAGTAGGTAGGTGGCAGGTAGATACTCGTCGCTTTGAGCAATCGTTGAGGAAAGTCGCTACTTTCTCAGAGCGCTGGCCGCTACTCTACGTCTACTCTAAAACTTCGCAAGTCGCAACATTGATCATTTCTCAAAGGTCGCGCGAGGTATCTAATATGGGATTGAAAATATTTTGAAATAAACCCATCCTACTAATATTATAAAGGCGAAAGTTTGTGAGGATGTATGTATGGATGTTTGTTACTCTTTCACGCAAAAACTACAGAATGGATTTTAATGAAACTTTAAAATAATATAGCATATAAATCATAATAACACATGATAGGCTACAATTTTAACCGACTTTCAAAATGGAGGAGGTGTTATGTTTGTTTTTTTATGTTCATCGATTACTCCGCCGTTTGTTAACCGATTTTCAAACTTTTTCTTTTGGTGTATAGGTTATCATCCCAATTTGGTACCAAATTCATAAAAATGGTAAGATAAGAAATCTAGGGAACGCTTCAAAATTTATATGGAAACATGTGGTGACTTCGGTTTTGTGAGCAGTATTCTAAGCATAATATGCTACCAACAAGTTAGATTTTGCACCAAGGTATACCTACCATGGTTCGGAAGGTGTTGAGCGAACTCCTGACTCTTTCTAGATACAAGTTTGGTAGTTTCGACGTTGTTTTAAGAACGGAGCAGAATATGCTATTATGCAAATGACATTCATCATCATCATCACTACCATAAACCATTATAGAACCATGCATCGTCCCGTTATTGGAACTATTAATAGTCTTTTATTATATTATATCACTTAAACCGCGGGTAACACCGCGGGGCACAGCTAGTTTCTTAATAATTCTTCTTTCAATAATTGCTATTAAATTATAATTCCTAAGAGAATGCACGTGAATAGATATTTAGTACGGCACAGAAAAATAGTAGATATTATAAGTATTAGATTGTTTACAAAAAACACCAAAAAGTTGATTCACCAGAGTAAATGCGTTCCACTCAACTATTTTCTTTAAAAATACACCGCGCTGCGACAGTTAAAAATAGTCGGAGATTGTATAATAAGTGTGCAGTCACTCGTGTGAAGATAAATTTCGGGATGCTCCGAGTTCTATAATGACGACAAAGAAATATGGCCGCTCGAAGTATTGTGACAAATTGGGAAAGTGGTAACGAATTTATTGTGTGCGCTGCGCCATGCTAAGTGATTTTATGGGCGTAAGTGTAATTTCGTAAGTGCGATGTTGTATGCGTATATTGTATAGGGCACTTCAATTAGGGACATATTCGAAATCTCATAAACCAGAACCCCGGACTTATAAATTGGCCGTTATAGGCCACGGCCTAGGAGCGGCAGCCGACAGCGTCCATAGAGGCCCTTCAGATTTCGTACATGGGGCGGCGGAAAAAAGTGGCCTACTCTCATAAAAATATGTACATATAATTTCGGTACTACTAATAAGTCTATACAATATACAGGTTGCCTACTAGCCTTATACAATATACAGGTTGTGACATAAATGAGTATTAGGATTTCGGGTGTTTATGTGTCTTATACAATAACTAGCGACCCGCCCCGGCGTCGCACGGGTATAAAATATATAGCCATTAGCCACTGAAAAAATGATTAAAATCGATAGCCTATGATCCTTCACGTGGTCTCCTTCTCATCTGTGCCAAATAACATAAAAATTGCTCCAGTAGTTCGCGAGATAACCCCTTTCAAATAATTTCCCCCGTTTTTTCCACATTCTCCTATTAGTTAGAGTGATAAAATATAGCCTATAGCCTTCCTCAGTAAATGGGCTATCTAACACTGAAATAATTTTTCAAATCGGACCATTACTTCCTGAGATTAGCGCGTTCAAGTTGGCCCTTTCAAATAATTTTTCCCGTTTTTTCCACATTTTCCTCTATTTCTTCGCTCTTATTAGTCTTAGCGTAATAAAATATAGCCTATAGCCTTCCTCGATAAATGGGCTTATCTCGCGAACTACTGGAGCAATTTTTATGTTATTTGGCACAGAAAAGAAGTAGACCACGTGAAGGATCATAGGCTATTTATTTTAATCATTTTCTTCAGTGGCTATATATTTTATACCCGTGCGACGCCGGGGCGGGTCGCTAGTTGTTTTATAATATTATGTATAGATATGTAGAGTTCACTGGAAAAATAGTACTTAAGAGCTAAGTAAAAATATACGTACTATGTACATATAATATTTGGCAGCCCGAGGCTTAGCCGTTTTAGAAGAAGCGTCGTCAACAGCCGACCCTTTATTCCTCTTTATTTTACACCTAAGTACATCTATAAGGGAGAACGAGACACTTACTGTCCTCATAGAGCGGTGAGCTGAGCACCTCCTTGCCTTTCTCCAGAGCCTCATTGTACTCCAGCAGGTCGCCCTCCGACGACGGCGTCTCCTGCATCATGTCGTCGATCTCCTGGATCACCTGAAATCATGCATTTTTGATGTTAACCAGGTGTTGCCCGCATCTTCTGTTGCATTATGTCTATGCCCATGCAAAAACCGTTCAGCGGTTAATGCGTTAAGACGCTGACAACTGCCAATGACCTTGATCTCGCATCACTCTCGCACCTGTGTCGATTTTCATGCAAGAGAGACAGAGATGTGTAGTGTCCACTCGGTAGCGTGGATACATTTTTCGTTTGTTAGAGGAAAAAATAAATATAATGGGAAATCTAGATGTCAGAACCGAAAATTAAATCCGGCAATCTTTGGATTTTTGTAAAAGGTATCAAATAAACCAATTTTTAAAGCATAGATTGTATTATTACTTTAGTTAGAACTGTTTAAAGTTCCTGAAAGATGTGATTTTTTTTCATCCAGTAGGAGTACATTATTTTATTATTTAAATTCGACAAGCTTTTCCAAATATAATCAAAAATCACATAAGTATTTTTTGTGCCAATCAATGAAATACATACGTCTAGAAAACTGCACAAAGATGTCGAATTGGCAGCTATCTTCCCCTTAAGAGACAAATTACAGACAGAAAAAAGACAGACAGATCTCGCATTTGTAATTATTTTAGTACAAGTTTAAATTTCTTTATGAATTGTCAGCTAGGCACAATATTCTGCGGACATTTTCGCGGATATTATTTTTGAAGTAGAGTTGTAAATAATTCGTAATTAGGTAAGCAGATTTTGATGACGACATCTTTGTATCTGGACATAAATTGATTCGAATATAATATTATATTGCTAAATAAAATTATATTAAGTATATTTTTACTTGGCTGAACAGTGTTCAGTGAATGTGTGAATCTTTAATGAATCTGAAGATTATCTATCATTACAATAGCTTTGTAACTAAGCGAATTAAAAGCTAACGGTTTTGTTCAATTGCTCTATTATGTTAGATGAGTATTGAATACGCTGACCATAGTATTTAAACTTTCAAATTTTTGTTTTGAAATTTGAATTATGATATTTTATCGTATTACTTACTAGTATCTACTGAGCGAGATAAGTGGAAAGAAGCCTTTGCCTAACAGTGGGATACTAGGGGCTAACAAAAAAATATACTATCTAGTGTGAATAATTGTGATTTGTGAAGACTATGAAGTGCCGTATTCAAGTCTTCAGCTTCTAATAATTGTGTAACATTTGGAAACTGAAGATTTGGTGGTTATTGCTAAGCTATGGGTTTCCTCCTAATGTACCTTATATTTATTCTATGCCCACGTAAATTACTCACTCATAAAAAAGTAAAAATGTCAAATTTTGACAACAACTTTTTAAATTGTGTTATGAGTTATGACCTACGAATAATAAAACCTAAGGAAACATAACTCCCATACTAATACAGCTTTAAATTTGGTTCCATTCGAACTGTCATGTAACGTCAGCCTTTATACCGCTCAAGGTCACCTAAATATTGCAAATGTATGAAAAGTGAACCTAAGGTACACTTTTTTGACAAGTATTTTGGAGCATGTTTTTTGACGGAGTTACTCTTCCTTAGTTTTTATTATTTGTAGGTTATGACTTATGAAATTTTCTTACGTCAAAGTCACGACAATGGTCAAAGGTCATCATTTAAAAAAGTTAGATAATCGAGCACTATCATGCCACACCGGCTAGGCTCTGTCTGCATCATCTGCATCATCACCATCATCATCATCATCATGACATTACCTCGTCTGCAGTCTTGACGGGGCACTCGTGGTCCTGGTGCAGGCCGCCTAGGATGAGCGCGTGCATGTCCAGGTCAGACGCCACGGCCTCGTCCTCCGAGCTGTGGATCTCGTCGTCCGGGGTCATCGCACCCTGGAAGAAGGATTCGGCTTATCAAAGAGTGTAAAGTCTCCTAAAATAATTGAATAAAAAAATATTAACGATAGATTAAGTGAAGTTTTCTAAGATTCGACTGATTAGCAGCTCTGGAATCTGGATTTATGTATAGGCAGTATAGCCCATGGCCTGTGGGCGGCAGCGTCCTATGGCAAGGAAGGGGTGACGGAAGCGTCCTAGGATGGCGGCAGAGTTCGTAGATAGGGGCATAGCCAATAGGGCAAAATTAAAGTGACCTCTCATAAAAAATATAAATCCGGCCCTGCTGATTAGAAAATATAATTATTAGGCGCGCCGCAGACGTCACACTTTTTGTGTGATCGAGTCTGCGGCTTACATACAGTCTGCATGGCGCGCACCATCAGACTGTATGTAACAGACATTTAAACACTAAAAAATTTTTTTTGTGTATACATTTTTTTTACTAAATTTACTACTAAATATATAAACACTTAAAAATAGAGTAAAACACTAAAAATATATAAATAAATAGTAAATTTACTACAAAATATTTAAACACTAAAAAATATTTTTTATAGTTGAAATATTTTGTAGTAAATTTACTATTTATTTATATATTTTTTAGTGTTTTACTCTATTTTTTAGTTTTTATATATTTAGTAGTAAATTTAGTAAAAAAAATTTATACACAAAAAAAAAATTAGTGTTTAAATATTTTGAAGTTAAATTTTGTACAGGAACCTAGGTTCTACTTCCGGTCATAAGCTGAAAAATAACTCAAACATGTTAAATATTTTCGTATGAGAATATGATTTTGGTATTACGTATGTATGAGAATTTCGAGGGTAGCCCGGGCCCTTAATGGTTTTCAACAATTACGTGACGTCACTCGACCGTAGCGGTTTGGATACAATCTTGTGCTCGAGACATTAGTAACTGTCATTATAGTGACATATTTCCCATCACTCATGGCTAATGACCCAGCTTAATGATATTTTGAATGTCAATATTCGACAAAGTTAAATAGAGTAGCTTGAAAGAGTTTTGTCATGAAGGCAACCACGGAATAACAGAAAACCGGTGTTATTTTTAACGTAAAAATTTATTCTACCTTGCAATATTTAGGATTTTAGAGACTAAAAAAACCGACGTGAAAAATCGATCTGAAGGGTTTGACTTTATGTTCTTTTATATCCACAAAAATGTCGATAAAACAATAATATAGTAGCCTTCCAAGCAATATGATTAACTTTTAATACATCTTCAAAATACTTACAAATTTTACACCCAAGAGCGGAAAATAAAATATTTTATTGTAGCCAGACAATGGTAATCCCGACATGGTTATTCTCATTTTGAAGTGTCTTTGTGTCGAAAGTTTGAAACAAAGACTGACCGAGATTTTTGTTCCACTGGCCCTTAAACTGGTCCATCATATTCAGTTGTATAAATAAAGGGAGAAATGGAACACCCGAAGGAAAATGGTTTGATTTTAATTTTTATTTGTTAAAATTTGAATTTTCTAAAGTTCTTTTCTCATAGTTATACCCTTTGTTAATTGTTATACCGTTAAACGACGTTATAAAGTACATAACAATAACATTATATCAACCGCCCGCAACTTTATTTATCGCGCAGAAACCGTACCTACTTTGTTTTTTTGCAATATTAGGTCCTTTCCTACAGGCTTAGCATGTCCACTATAGAAATTAGAAAGGTTTATTCTTACGGTAAAGTAGACAAAGTGATAAATCTGTCAGTTTGTCCGCAAAAACTCGTCAGCGTTTCTGTTATTTCGTATTTCTACTGTGGCCGTGCTAAGCATGCTGGACTCAAAGTATATCCATCTGAATTTTATTAGTAAAAGTTTTAGTACTCTAATATATACTCTTTCGAATTGATAATATCGATTATCGATATAAAGGAGTAAAATCTTTATTTATTTATATAAAAATGAAACTCGAGAACGGCTGAACCGATATGGCAAATTTTAGTCTTGAAATATTCGTTAAAAGTCCAGGGAACTGGGAAGGAAGGTTTACCTTAGGAAGAAAGTGACACGAAGTTCTAGTAATGATTTAATGAATAAATATTTCTCACTTATACATATACTACAATCTGCTAGGACAGACAGGCATATAAAGTAGCCAATATTTCAATACCCCAGTATATTGATATTCAGGGTCGAACTGATATAGTGTGCAGTTGATAAACGCCGACCCTCATACGACCTTTCGATAACGCTGTTTCGACCTAACAGGTTATCTATTTGCACTCTCTTAGTACTTTCTGCGTTACAATATATAAGTATTTTGTACGTTTTCTTTTTAAATTCATGTATCACCTAGCTAGAAAACTGTCGGATTACATCAATATATTTTTCTCACCTCCGGGTGGAAAACGTCGACTTTCTTCCCGCTGCGCTTACCAATTTTGCCGTTTTCCGCCTCCGTCGATGAAAAAAAAAGAAGCCGAGGTCAACAAACATGTGATACTATCTGATACATTTCTTATTTTCCTGTCCTAGGTGCGTATAAATGTACTATTTTGTTGTTTAATTGTTGGCTTATCATGAAAAAATTAAGAAAATTAGATTTGCTTGTCCAAGTTTTTAAGCATGGCGATAGTTATACCTACACTATACACGAATCTAATTTAATTTTGTTTTAATCTAATATATGGCACGAAACAGGTTTTTCCAGGAAAATTTTAATTGTCACTTTATTATAAAAGCTTTTCATGGCGCTTCAGGATTTTAATGAATTAATAAAAATTTATTGTTTACAACACGAAAGTTTGGTGACCCCTGGTACTAAGTATCGAGTAAATGGGCATTGTCCAAAAAAAAATCAAATGTACTTTTTATATATTTTTTTCGTTGAAATAGGTTATTTTAAGAATGTAAATTAAATATTTTTTTAATTCATTGGCTAGTTTTATTTAATAAATTTTTAAAGTTTTCGGATCTATGACGTCATCATCGGCGGCCGGCAGCATTAAATACATAAAAATTTTAAAAAGAGCATTTTCAAGTATCAACAAGGTGTTAAATGAATGCAAGTTATCTTATTTATGTGAAAACTGATTCGAGAAGCATACCAAAAGTTCAAAACGTAATGTCGTCGCTGAAGGTCAAATTAAGGATAAACATATTTGTTTAAAAATATAATTAACTAAGTAATGGACATTTTTTGAATTTATATACAGAATAACGATCACTGACCTTATTCCTCGAAATATTTTTGTAATGGGCACAATTAAAAAAAATGGACAATCCCCATTAGCGATTCAAAAGTTTGGTGACCCCTGGTTTAATAAGTATCTCAATAATTCTCATGGCCGGTTACCGAGGTTTTTTGCCAGAAGTGTATCTTTGATCTAGCGTTGTTGATTGTTTTTTTTTTTGATTAAAAAAAAACAATCAATCAATTGGCAAATCAAAAGCGATAGTGAGATAAACCCCTGTCAAAACAACTACGAAAATGTGCATTAATAGTGAGTAGGTGAGTAGTGTCACATAATCCATATCCATAGTCCATATCCATAGTAATATTATGATTGCGAAAGTGTATCTGTCTGTCTGTCTGTCTGTTATCTCTTCACGGCTTCACGCCCAAACCGCTGAACCGATTTTGCTGAAATTTGGTATGGAGATACCTTGAGTCCCGGGAAAGGACATAGGATACTTTTTATCCCGGAAAAATTTACTGTTCCCGCGCGATAAACGAATTTTGGTGCAACGAAGTTGCGGGCGTCATCTAGTACATAATTAGTACATGGTGGTGTCAAAAGTTGGCGACCTTTGGTATTATCAAGTAAACTATAAATCTGCAGCATCACGAAAGTTTGGAGACCCCTGACCTTATTGAGTAAATTAGTGACATTATTAATAGAAAGGTTTGGCGATCCCTGTCATCGAGTAAATCAGCAACGCGTAAGTTGGGCGACCCCTGGCATGTTCACACACACACGTCAGATATGATTGATCGACGGGAAAGGCATAATATCCCGTTTTTTCTGAGTCGCAGATTATGGGAAAACGGTCGAACATTCTAGAAAGCTAATGACTTATGAACGACGTTTCTGAGAAAAATTGGGGCTGTGGTGTGGCCTGGGAAATGTAAAGGAAAACTAAGATAAAAAAAAAAGTTTTTTACACTGAGGAATAAGTGTTACGTACATTTTTAAACAGATTTTTTCTTTCTGTTCAAAAAGAGATAGATAACCTAGATAGTGTTTTCAGCGACAATTACTTTTATTTAAGTATCAATTATTATTGTTACTTTTCACCGAATATCAATTTTTACTGAACATTTTCGCAAAGTTTTAATTACTTAATGAAAAGCATTGATTTTTTTTATTTTTTTATTTCATTCGTTCATTTGATCATTTTATCCCCATTTCTCCATGAAATTAATGTAAGTAGGTAAAATTAATAATTATTTACTTACCTTTTTGTCACTCAAGCTGAGCGTAGGGATGTGCATTTTCCTTGAGAAGGATTTGGTCCAGTCGATGGGCAAAATGTTCCCGAAGTTGCCTGTGATTGTCCACCACATTCTGTAACAATAAAAAAAATACAATTGAATAAGTTGCAATATTATTTGAGTACCTTATTATTAATTAACCCATCAAGCCCCTTAAGCTCACCGGTGAGCGAGACACAATAGAATAATAAAATTTCCAAGAATCCATGATCGAAGGATAAACTAGGTCTAGAAAATAAAAATAAGCTTAATTATTAGACTTCAAACATTCTACTCATTGAGAATTTTAGTAGATGACGCCCGCAACTCCGATTTTCGCGCGGGAGCCATACATTTTTCCGGGATAAAAAGTAGGTATTTTGTATCCTTTCCCGGGACTTAAATTAGTATTTTTAACCGACTTCAAAAAAAAAGGTTATCAATTCGACGCGTATGTATGTAATATTTCCAGAACTGCCCAGTTTTTGTATAAGTTAATCTATAGATAAACTGAAGAAGCTGTTATAGATGCAACAGCTTCTGAACAAATGTGCCAAATTTCAAAAGTGTATGTATGTATATATGTATGTATGTATGTATGTATGTATGTATGTTTTTATGTTTGTGCACGCATATCTCCGTAACCACAATTCCGATTTTAGTGATTCTTTTTTTATTGTACTAGGTATTGTTCAACTTAGGAAATACTGCAAGTTTCATCAAAATCGGTTCAGTAGTTTTTGAGATAGGGAATTTTAATTTTCAATTACGTACAATATTGAAGTCGGTTTTATCTTTTTTTTTTAAATACAGTTAAGTATAGCAATATCGGTTCAGAGGTTTGGGTGTGAAGAGGAAGCCGACCGACACACTTTCGCTTTCATTACATTATTTCTAAGTTTCAGTAATAACAACATTACTCTTATTAAAACTACGTCAAACGTCACTAACAAGTTTATAACGGAGTTCTCAAGTCAAAGAGCAGTGCAACAAACGCGAAAGTACCTTTGAGATGTTAATCTCGTTAGCGGGCTCCTGTACTATGTAGTGCCGGAAGTCATGCCACTTACAACACAGAAACTACCTTTAGTTTTGATTTAAATTAAAGGGATAAGGGAATAATTTACCAGAAGTTACATGTAGCTTGTAAGCACGTAATTACTTACTTAAAAGTTAAAGCTAAAAGGTATGTAATACTTAAATTATAATACTTACTTAATTATGACGTATTTTTAATAATAATATATATAAATATACATATTTTAGGTTTTTGTTACCGATAAAAATATAACAACAATTTAACAAACATAATAAATTGTATCAAGGTTAATAGTTATTACCACCGA